>CM038143.1:460154857-462554857 GCA_021437245.1 Aegilops speltoides
GCGGTTTGGATAGCTGTCTTTGGCATCTTTCCAAAATAACAATGATCTTATTCGGGCACTGTGTTGCCTTGTAATAGGATAGTTAATACTTCTACCTTGAATATGCCTTCGTGCATAAGTACTGAAGCTTTTGTTCGAAAAACCTCAACTCATATTTCCTGCAATCAGAAAAATTTAACCTTCGGTGGCGGTTATACGCCATCCGGTTTATGATCTTGATATATGTATCAGTAATATAACAAATAGGTGATACAAAATACACATGCCATATGCAGGCATGAAGCTGGCTTAGCCGGCTTGAAGCGGAGGTTTATAAACCATTACCGTCAACAAGGGGGGAGAAAACAGCTCCCGTATAAACCGTACTGAGTCAATACAAACCCCCTTGTTACTCCATGATGTTAACAGGAAAAAGGTAAATCGGGCATACTTCTCCGGATTAAAGGGGAATCAAATCCATCGGCTGAACCGGAAAAAAGGTGTTTGTTGACATAAAAGAAATCCAACAAAAACAAAAGAACAAACAAGCCATGAAAATAACATGGAAGCAAAAGGCAATGATAAAACCTTTTACAAAAATATGCTATACTGAGCTGATCAGATGGCGTTACCATGGTCGGACAGGACCAAGCCCCCAATAGGAGTGACAATGATTCAAGTCAGCCAGGTCCCCAAATGAAACCGTGGCATATATGCCAATCAAGAGGCGTGGCAATGGTTTGGGTTGACCAAGCCCCAAGTGATTTTGTGGCCTTAGGCGATCAAAGGCGTGGTTGGTTCAGACTTGACCATGTCCCCAAGTGATCTGGTGGCTATCACCTATCAAAAGGTGTCGCGTTGGTTCGGACACGACCAAGGCCCCAAGTGATATATAAAAAGCAAATGTCAAGGGGTAAATCGTAGGCCGCTTTAAAAACAGAACCAATCCATGTAACCACGCATGATAAGAAAAAGCGGAGACCCGCTTTATTTGAGGCTCGGTTTTATTATATCAAAGATAATATATACCTTGTCATGATATGTACATAGATAGAGCCGATGGCTCAAGTGTAAGTAAGGCGAAGATGAGCTATGTTCCACGGCACATTGGTCTCCTCCTCGATGTCGTGAGTCTTTATGCTCTCGAATATCAATCAGATAATCGACCGTTGTGCGATTCTTGCTGACCACAAAGGTCCCTCCCAAGGTGGGGTAACTTGTGCATATTTATGCAGTCTTGGATGAGTCGCGGCACAAATCTCCTTCTTGAAAAGTTCGGTTCTAACCGGTATTTGTGATATAGCGAAGATCTTGTTGGTAAATCGCCGAGCAGGCAGCGCTATATCACGCTCCTCGTCCAATAGGTGAAAGCATCTTGCCGTCTTTGTCTCATTGTCCGCTTCAACATAAGCTGCCACCGAAGCGAATCGTCTTGGATATCACTAGGAGAAGCGCCTGCTGCTCCGTAGACCATGAAAAATGGTGTGTATCACTGTGGATCGGTTTGGCGTGGTATTGATACTCCATAGCACAGATGGTAGCTCTTCAACCCAACATCTGGTGATCTTTGCAATGGCACCATAAGCGGGGTTTGATGCCTCGCAAGATCTCTTGATTAGCTCGTTACTGCTGTCCATTGGATTGAGGGGTGTGCCATGCAGCGACACGTCAAGCGGATGTGCTCACGTTCCGAGAACTCCTTCATAAGCGCCCTTGGATAAATTGGTACCATTATCGATAATGATCTTTGTGTGGAAAGCCAAACCGGAAAATCACCTTTTGATGAACTGCACGCTGTTGCTGCATCACACTTGGCGGTGAGCTCGCTTCAACCCACTTGGTAAATTTGTCAAGCGCCACCAAAAGATGGGTTTCTTATCCTTGGATCTTTTAAAGGTCCGACCATATCCAACCCCAAGTTGCCAGCGGCCCGTTATTGGGATCATCCTTAATTCTTGAGCGGCACATGAGCACACCTTGAAAATTTCGACATCCATCACACCGTTTAACTAAGTCCTCCGCGTCGGCATGTCATCAACGAGTAGAACCCGTGACAATGACGCCTTTGCCACGAGACTTTGAACGGCGTGGTGTCCACAATCCTTCATGGATTTCTCTTAAGATTTCACAGCCTTCCTCGGAAAAACCAAGCGTTAAAGCGCCCCGATACTGCTTGCAATGATGTAATTCACCATTGACAATCGTCATAGACTTGGATCGCGGACTATCTGCTGGCTAGAATCTCATCCTCTGGTAACTCCCCGGTTCATGTACGCAAGAAAAGGCTGTCAATCCGGAATAACATGCGGGGCCGCCACCAATTGAGCCTCCGGATCGAGGAATAGCCAAATCCGCTTCACACAGGAGCTTGGTGACGGGTTGTGCAATCGTCGAGAAAGACATTAAGGCGGGACGGTTTGCGAAGAGCCCAACCGGCTTAAAGCGTCCGCCGTTTCATTCTTCCGACGGTCCACATGATCCACTTGATAACCCTTGAAGCAACCAGCAATATTATCCACTTCCGACAATATGCAGCCATGGCGGGTCCTTAGAATCCCAAGTGCGGACACTGTTGAGCCACGAGGTCCGAGTCACGAAGCACTTAACCGGCTTAAATTCATCTCTTTAGCCATCCGAAGACCATGGAGCAAGGCTTCATACTCAGCTGCATTATTAGTCAAGGGAACATTAAGCGGAGAACATAACAAAACTTATCACCTCGTGGGGAAGTTAATCGACTCGGCCCGAGCCTTCCAATTGCACTGGATCCATCAAAATGAATGGTCAATATGTGTGATCCGGCTTCTCCTCGGTGCTTGTAACTCCGTCCGGTCATTGATGAAATCAACAAGTGCTTGAGACTTCACGCCGTCCGGTACATACTTCAGTCCGTGTGGCCCAAGCTCTATAACCCACTTAGCAATCCGGCGATCGCCTCCGGTTTTGTATGATATCACCCAATGGAGCTGAGGCGACCACTCACGATGGGGTGCCCTTGAAAATCTGCTTCAACTTCGGTGGCCATGAAGACACCATAGACCAGCTTACGCCAATGCGGATACCTTTGCTTGGATTCAATAAGCACCTCGCTGATATAATAAACCGGCGGCGAACCGGATATTCCTTACTGCCTCCTTCGTTCCACCACAATAGCCACGCTAACTGCCCGAGCATTGGCTGCTACATTATAATAATAGTGGCTCCTTGTCGGCCAGGAGCTGCAAACGAGCGGATTGGCTAATTGCGCTTCAAGTCCTCAAATGCTTCATCGGCGGTGGACTCGGACAAAATGATACATCTTCCTCGGCATTTGGTACAAAGGATGGCCTTCTCTCGAGGCAGCTAATAAACCCGGCTCGGTCTTGGCGATTCGGACCCGTAAGCGCTGAACATCGTTGATGCGCCGGTTTAGCGAGGGAGGTAATAGCCGTAATCTTCTCCGGATTAGCCTCAATTCCTCTGTTAGACACGGAAAACCAGTAATTTACTGCGGAACACCAAAGACACACTTGGCGGATTAAGCATCATCTTGTACACTCGCAAGTTGTCAAAGGTTTCCTTCAAATCATCCTGGCGTCTCCTTCGCCTTGACTTTACTACAATATCATCCACATAGGCGTGCACATTGCGGCCGATCTGTTTATCTGAGCAATGCTGTACACACCGTTGATAGGTGGCTTGGGCACTCTTGAGCCGAAGGGCATAGATACATAGTAGAAGGCTCCAAAGGGAGTAATCGCGCTGTTTTCTCCTGGTCATAACCGCCATTTTGATCGATGATATCCAGTATGCATCCAAAAACTCAAGCGCTCACAACCGCCCGTGGCATCAATGATCTGGTCAATGCGGGGAGGCGAAGGATCGGCTGGAAAAGCCTTGTTAAGATCCGTGTAATCCACACACATCGCCAAGTGCCATTTTCTTAAGAACCAGCACGGATTAGCAAGCCACTCTGGATGGAACACACGAATGATAAAACCAGCTGCCAAAAGCCAGCCACTTCCTCTCAATGGCTGCGCCTTTCTTCGTTAAACGGCGGAGAATTGTTTCACGGTTTATACTTAGGATCCACATTAAGAGTGTGCTCGGTGAGTTCCCTCGGTACACGGCATGTCGGAAGGTTTCCATGCAAAATGTCGATTCTCACGGATGAACTTCGATGGCGCTTTCCTATTTGGGATCGGTTGGCAGCAGCGATGAACTGCGTGGGCGAATCGCCGGGCACAAAGTCAACAAGCTTGGTCTCAGCTACCGATTTGAACTTCAGATCGAATCATGCTCTGTAGTTGGCTTCTTCAAAGGGTCATATCCGCGGATCAACATTGTCCTTATAGTACTTCAACTCCTCCGTAGCGCAGACCGACTCTGCATAAGCGCATCACCTTCCTCACATTCCAGCGACCCTCAGCTCCATGAACCGTTATTGTCCCCTTGTAACCCGGCATCTTGAGCTGCAAGTAGATATAACAAGGCGCGCCATGAACTTGGCATAAGCCAGCCGCGCAAACAAAGGCGTGTCGGGCTCGGATCTTCACCACCTCAAAGGTTAGTTTTCCGACCAGGAATCATGCTCGTCCCCAAAAAGCCACCTCGGGGCTATCTTACCAACAGGATATGCAGATTTGCTAGGCACCACACCATGGAACACCGTATTAGGCAGTGCGAGATCATATCTGTTAGACCCATGCGGCGGAATGTCTCATAGTATAGTATGTTATCTGCTCCCTCCATCCATAGTACCTTGGTGAATTTATAACCCCCCACGAGGTCTACCACTAATGCTAGCTGGCCGGATTATCAACCGGGCGGGTGATCCTCTGCTCCATCGATAGGCTGCTCGACCAGCGTAAATAGCGTGGTAAGGCGGTTCAGCAGAATTCACGCTTCGCTTGTGGAGTTTTCGATTCGCGCTTATCCAAGCTAGTTGTGAAAATGTGATACTGCCCACTGTTCAACTGTTTTGGCTGGCTCTGATAACCCGACTGCTGCTGCTACTGCTGCTGGCCGTTCTGATTATTCTGGTTGTTGTGACCGCCCTGATTGAGACCTGAACCGGAAGCTCCATCGTGACCCGGCCCATGGAAACCGGATCGTGAACCGCCACCTGACCCATGATCATACCGGAAGGCATTGGAGTTTTTAAACTCCTGCATAATATAACAATCCTTCCAAACGTGGTTAGTCGGCGCCTCCTTCGTCCCGTGCTTTGGGCAAGGCTGATTCAACAAATAATTCAAACGGTTTGCGTTAGGATTGGGAGCCCCATTATGATTTGCGCTTTACCTCTGCGCTGCCCCTGTCTGTGCGTTAGTGTTAGCCACAAAGTCCATGCTGCCATCCGCTGCGCTTGCCTCCGTTCCATGACCCGCCCGGCTTGTCTTTGTTGCCCTTGGGTTGCTATTCTTCTTTCCTTCCTGCTTCATCATCATCGGTCTCGGCATCCTTGGTCTTGTCGAATCAGCATACTTCACTAAAGCGGCCATGAGAGTTCTCATGTCATTCTGAACCGCTTCATGCGTCCCAATTTCAATTTTAAAGGCTTAAACGGCGGTTGCCTTCGAGGTCAAGATCATGAGTCGGCATTAATCTGTCGGGCGAGTGCAACACTTCGAAAGCAGGCGCACCCAATGGGTAGTCGATTCTCCGTCCTCCTGGACACAAGCTGCCAGGTCTACTATGGACTTGGGCTTCTTACATGTATCCTTGAAATTCTGGATAAACCGGGCCCATGGCTGGGCCCATGAGCTGATAGAATTGGGCGGTAGGCTCTTCAACCAAGTACGAGCCGTGCCTTCAAGCATCATGGTGAAGTATTTTGCACACGCGGTCTCATCCACATCTAGCATCTCCATGGCCATCTCATAACTCTCTACCCACACTTCGGGAGATAAATCAGCGGTGTAATTTGGCACCTTGCGCGGACCCTTGAAATCTTTGGGCAGGCGCACATTGCGTAAAGCGGGGATTAAACAAGGCACTCCCAAAGCGGATGCGACCCCTGGTCCAGCGGAGGTTGTAGGACGAACCGGTGTAAGCTGACCCGCATCGTTCTGTGCTGCTAACTCGGCCTCCCTTCATGCTCGGGCCCGGTCCACCACATCCTGAGCATCGCGAACACCACCTGCCGGGTTATTGCCACGGGCCGCTTCACGGCCTCGCGCATTGCTTGATATGGCCGGTTCATCCATGCACCTGCTATAGCTCCGACTTGGACGGGGCGTAGAGTGAATCCGATCACGGCATGCGAATATGCTTCTGCTGAATCAGCGCGGTCGGGAGCTCCTTAACCGGTAGCGTCTCTATTGCTGCGGAGAGTCCCCTTATTGGGATAGCCTCTAATCGCGCGGCGGCTGCAACAAGGTTGTCCACGGGATTAGAATAATGACACTGGGGCGTCTGGACGGCGGAGGAACCACAATGTTATTGAGGAGGTTCCATCGGCGAGGTTGGACCGTCGCCACGGTCACAGTGCCTCAATCGGTTTGTCTCCAGTCTTGCGGCGGATTCTTGTGTCCGGCTCTGGAGTGTGAAAAAGATTTGAGGTCAAACCCTAACGGCGGCGTGATCTGTGCTTCGCTTCAAGACCTCTGTGATGCGTTCTGTTCAAGCATGAGCTTATAGGCACAGGCGTCCAGCGGCCGCTCTGCAGCCATCTGTCTTTTACATTGCGAGATCCGCTTTGGCTTGCACGATCTGCTCTCTCACTTTTGCAATCTCTGCATCATGGGCCTCCTGATCCGCCAGATTGGCCTCTGCCATAAGCGCGGCTAGTGCATCAAATAGATCAGCTAGAACTTGAACCGGCGGGCGCACAAGGCCTCCTGCCCCTACTGCCGCTGCCGCTGCTGATCCGGAAAGCATCGCTGCGGCGGTCGAAGAGTGATTCGCTGCCTGGGTGCCGGCCATGAATATTCCAACCCGGTTGACATGGCCCGGGGGGTCCGGAATACTGTCGCCATCGGAACAGCCCCTAACCTGGTCGTCTTGCAACTGGTACAGTGATTCTGTCTCTCCGGTTGAGGACTCGTCGCCAGAATAAACGACGGTCTCGCTACCGTGTTCTGACTCGTCCTCACGCTCTCCTCCGTGGATGACTCCAATGAAGGTATGCTTCACGGCCGGTTTATCCTGGGTAGATCTCGCACGCTGAGCCGTCTCGGCGAGGTCGGTGCGAGATGTCGGCTCGAGCCCAGGCTCACCGATCTTGCCGATGTAAGCGTGTATGCCACCAAAGGGACCGGTACGTACTCGTCGAATCGGCATCGGGACCCCATCTGCGTCGTCAATGTAGATCCCGCCACGCACGACTCTTGGTCATCTGGCCTGACATAGCCTTGAGTCCCTTGAGCTTGCCCTCCAAGATCGTCAAACCATCGTGCGATAGCCCACGGTGGCGCCAACTTTGTGGATTTGTCACGGCGGATGTCCTAATGAAAGGACTTAGTCGTGGAGCCATCGCTTCTGGGTTTACTTGAAGGGGTTAAAGCGGACACAAAGACACGAGGTTTATACTAGTTGCCCTGCCGATGAAGGTAAAAGCCTACGTCTAGTTGTGATGGAATTGATGTGGTCTCGATGGCTAGGGAGCAAACAAGCTTCACCTAGGCTCGAGTTGTGGTTGTCTGTCTTGAACTGCCGCCGGGTCGTCCCCTTATATACATGGGTGACACCCGTCAGTCCATAGAGTCCCAACCGGTTCATACTCGTATCCCGGTTGGTATCTCTCTATTCCTAATTTACAATACAAGTTATACATCAGGCCGGTTTACGGCTACAAGTTCTAAACCGACTATAGGCCTCGGGCCTTCATCTGCTTATACCACTAATGAAGTTAACCCGGCCCAAGTAGGCCGGTTCACGCCTAGTGGTAATATTCCCAACACATGGTATGATTTCCTCCCCAACGTGGTGCACGAGGACTCCAAGGAGGTTCACCTGGACATATGCATTGCCAAGTTAAATGTTGATCATTAGTCTTCACTTAATCCGTTGTCTAAGCTTGTGGAGACTTCCATGCATGATCTTTCTCCATTGGAGTATCCCGCATGAATAAAAGTGTATCCATTTATGGTTTAGTCTAGAATCTTCCATGTATGAATTTTTACTACAGTACTAGTGAAAGACGTATGATAAACCATTTCTTACATCTCCTCTGCCCCCTTCCCAGTCATCCTGATTTAATCCCTCCATCTAGGTGTATAAGGGCATGGTTAATACTTAATATTATAGCCAACTGTTGACTATAAGAAAGTGCCATGTCATTTGTAGCCAACATGTATAACAATGGATACTCAAAAACTAATTCTTAAAGATCATTTCTTGCAAAGCACAATAAGTGTTATTTCTTCACAAGTTCTGGATGCAGGTTGAACAGTTGAACGCTTTTGTTTGCAAAAGATAATTTTTTAACTATTTCACCCGGATGTTTGTGAGCTCTAGAGATGAAATAATATCCGAGGAAATCTATCGATACCCCTCACACATGAGATGACTCCCACATCCTTTGTCAAAATAAACAACTCCCCGATCAATGCATTTTAGGTGCAACGAACGGGCACCTTACTATAGATTAGTATGACCAAAAATTGAACTAACATTATATATAGTACGATAAATGTTGATGCATGCCACCTAAAATTATATCGTTGAAAACTATGTTCAAATACGAATCCAACGATATAGTTTTTGTTGACATGCACTAACATTTTGCAAGTTAAATCTTCATTCAAATTCAATGGGGAACTAATAAACCACGACTGATGTAGTACTAGTGTAGAGGGCAGCACTGCACGGGAGTCTCACCCCGCTGGTGGCGCGGCAGTAAAGCCGTCATATCACAAAACCCTACTACTCCTAGTAATAAGTGGCCTGGTAAAATAAATGGACAAGCAACCATCACATCCCTCCATCCTTTTTGCATTTCATCTCTCTGCATTTACTTTCTCCGATTCATCTCGCACACTCGATCCCTAGCTACTACTCCTACGGCCAGTTCTTTTGTCAGCTTAAAAAATAAGACGTCTCTTCTCCACCTTTTCCCATAAGACTAGTCACAGTGGAGAATAACATTAAGGCGCCTCACTCATTTATTTGGGCTTCTAAACTACTAGTACCTCCGTCCTGGTTTATTCGTCACCATTGTAATTTGTGCTGAATTTTGACCAAAGATTTAACTGATAAAATGTTAGTGCATGTGACATGCTCAAACATTTCATTAGTTAAATTTATGATTGAAATTTGACACAGATTACAATGGGGACCAATAAATCAGGACGGAGGTAGCAGTTATGGGATTACTAATCTAGAAGCCTAAAAGAACTGGCCCCTGGTACTCCTACTAGTAGTAGTACTCAAGTTGGAATTCCAATGGAACGACACAACTTGTGAGGCAAAAAATCGACACAGGGTTGTCGGTGTACTAGAGTAGGGGTACCCTAGTATCCCGAACTTGTGCAGGCGATCCTTGACACCCAGCGGCAAGGCTTGCGGGTGACCGCTAAGGTCCTCCGTGGTTCCTTTGGAGCCATTCAAGAACAAAGTATTCAAGCCAAGGAGACAAGGCCACGGCAGAGGAGCTTGCCGGGAAGGCCAACAAGGAATCTCAAGGAACTTGCTGCGGCAGCGCCACAGCGTCCAGCGAGGCTCGGTGAGCGACAAGCTTCCGGACGCGACAAGACAACGACCGCGGCAAGGCGCTTGCCGCGGCAAGCTACCACTCTGTACCCGCGCTCCAGCACATCCATCAACGTGTCGCCCTAGGACCTTTCCAGGCACGCGTGGCAGAAGTTGTGCAGCCAGCGGTCTTGTGATGTGGCGGCGCTGACAAGATTGCCATCGTGGCAAGCGGTGGCGTCCCTGACGGTCCCTTTTTGCACTATTTGAACGACGCAGACATGCATTTAATGCCTTTGTCCCCTACCGTCAGGGTTAGGTATGATACACTGTACAAGTAGTTGTACCAACCGCAACACCTTTCCATTTTTACCCTTGTCTATGTTGCCACCTATCGGTGACCCCTTGAGCATATAAAAGGAGGCCCATGCGCAAAGTAGAGGGGGGTTCGAAGGCAGAAAACACTCACGCTCGGTCTCGTTAGCAGCTAGTGTGTACTCTAGCACTCAGCGCTCCCGAGCAAGAACTCAATACACTCAGACATGCAGTAGTAGGAGTATTATCTCTCCGAAGAGCTCCGAAGCTGGGTAAACTGCTCGTGTTCTTCGCCTCGATCCGCTCTTCGCACGATCTCCGCCCCCCGCCGAACCGAAAGGGGCTCGGTCCGCCGGTCCCATTGGTGTTTGTGGATCAGCTTGCCCGGCATCTTTGGCGCGCCAGGTAGGGGGGTGTCGAGGTTGTGTGAACCTGATCCGGCGTTCACACGAGTTTGGTCTTCATCTTTTTCATCGACATGCCACCGAAGAAGAAGGCTTCGGAGGCGGCTACTCCGTCCGCGTCGATCCCACCACCAGAGCAAACAGGTGGTGGGTAAACGCCAGCCCGAGCGGCGTCGGCGAGGAGCTCACGGTGTTGCGAGGTCAAGGACAAGGCTGCGCGAGACCTCGGCGTCCGTACATGCACGCGCCCATCTCGGAGGCGCGGGACCGACAGCGTCATGGTACTCGCGGTACCATCGTTCGTTGGACCAAGACCGAGCGGTGGATCTCGGGGTGCTCAAGACCAGCATACTGCGCCAACATCTTTGTCACGAAGCGAGACATGCGATCGCTGGGCGGGATCTGCTCCTTCTAACATAGTAAGAAGTCCGAGCATATCCGCTCCTCGCTTTCATTCACCGCTACCACCCACCACTCCAGCGAAGCTTTGGCGCGAGCTCAAGCTGCTCTGGATTACCCTCAGCGGCGAGACAAAGGCCCGATGAATGGAGGCCACCATTCGAGTCTCATCGGCGGCCATGTGGCGACCTCCGGCAGCGAGTACGCCGCGGCAGCGGCAGGACTGCGAGCACGAGCGATGGCGACAAAACCGGTGGGGTGTAACCACCGTGCACTCTCCGCCCGAAGGCCAAGATCGCCGACTCACCGGATCTACCTCGACAGCGACTCCACCGCATCATTAGATCCACGAGCTTGTCGCGATTAGCGCCAAGTTCTTCACGAACGACATTAAGAAGACGCTCGTACTCGCATCGAGCGCTGAAGAGAAGCGCGGTGTCAATCGGACCAGCGCGCTGGGCCCTCTGTCGACATGCATGCGCCAGGGGAACCAGGCGACTTGCCGTACGTGATAGGTTGCCCTGCATTCACTCGTGAGCTGCGGCAAGTCTAGTGGCCCAGCACGAAGAATTTCAAGCCAGACGTACCAGAGAAGTACGACGGCAAGTCACATCCGTCGGAGTTCCTCAGCATCTACACCATCGCGGTGCAAGCTGCCGGGGGGCAAGACGGCAAGATCCTTGCCAACTACTTCCCGCTGGTGCTCAAGCCCAATGTCAGGTCCTGGCTCATGCACTTGCCAGATAACTCCATATCCTCCTGGGCAGACCTATGCCATCGGTTTGTCGGCGCCTATCTGATGACCACAAACCTCATAAAGAAAGCGACCTTCATCTGCTTTCGCCGAAGGAAGGAGAGCCCTAACGCAAAGTACATTGAGAGATTCAGCCGTGTCTGGCACAACATCCGAGATGTCCACCCTGCGCGGTCATCGGTAGCGTTCCATCAAAAGCGTCGCGAAACCACGGGATGCGGGAGGAGATGGCGATGTGCAAGATCAAAGGCGTCGATGAGCTATATGCCTGGCCGACAAGTGTGCGTCTTTGAGGAAGGAGAAACTCCGGAGAGAATCTGAAGCGGGAGGATCGATGGCGAGGATGCTGCCCGGCAAAGAAAAACCGGCGGCGGAACAACAGGAAGAAAAAAGGCAAAGATGTGCTAGTCGTTGAGCAGTCCGGCAATGGAGGTGGCACCAAGAAAGCCGAAGCTGGTAGCTCCGGCAAGGAGATTGCCGCAGGAACCAACTACCAGGCTATGGCGGTCGCCGACAAGCAGGACGGCACCAACAAGCAGTACTGCAAGATCTACCGCACGAAGGGCCATGACCTCCAGAGCTGCAAGAAGGTCGAGCAGCTTGTCGAGCAGCAAAAGGCTGAATACGACGGCGCGACAAGGAGAAGGCCCAAGAAGGTGCTGGAGGAGCGGCAAGAAATGCCCGGTCGAGGAGGGGGCGCTTGCAAGGCCAAGCAGGAGGAAGAGCCAGACCTCCCAGCGGTCGCGACATGGTTGAAAATGCGGCGATGATGAAGATATGGATGATAGCGAGACCGATGAGCAGGAGTTCGAGAAAGTGTAAGTGCATCTAGTGCCCTTAGTGATTTTGGTGTATTGAAGACTTATAGGTTAAATGGCGATCGTTTGTGAGTGTACACAGGTCTATAAGTCTATGAGGAGTTTGATATTCTGAGAGAAAGTCGACCCTAAAATGAAGTTCTTGATGAAGACTTTCACATTCGAATACTTTCTGAAGACTTTGAAAGTGAATAAATTGGTGTGACCTTGAATACTTGATATTCATTCGAGGAATATGAAGCGTGAAGACTTTTATTTTCGTAGTTTCATTTTCTCTTTCTTGAGTCATAGGAAACACCATCTTTGTTAAGCGGGTTAGAAATACTAAGGAAAAATTTCCATGTGATGCTCAACTCAAAATCCTACACCTACCAATCCTTGAGTGAAGCCATTGGAAATCTCATACTGATTCGATCAAGTTCTTGATGTGAGAGCGCTTAATTCTTACAGTCATGATGACTTTCTTCGGCCCGAGGAGTTAGGAATTCGCCAGTCTGAATTGCCTACGATGAGGAACATGATAATACGAGGAATTTGATAGTCAAATTTCCGACCGTTGCTGTGCTGCACGCCGGCTGTCCAAAATATCTTATCCACCTAACGGTCATATCATTGAAGGGCATTTATGTCTTATCATGTCGGGCTGCTCCGTAGGCTATAATTAGCCGCCCCCTACAACCACTAGTTGGTTGGCTGCTGCGAGAGAACTTGACACTTGTCATCTGAGAGCAACCCATCCTCCGAGGACTTTGAGTGAAAATCATCAAGTGAGGAAATTCCAAAACCAGACCCCCACAAACCCAAAGTGATTGAGCTTCTTGAAGAAATTGATCTGCATGGATCCGGCGCTTATTACCTTTGAAGGCTGTGCTTCTTCGGGCGGTTAGGCGTCAAGGTCTAGAACATCAAGAGGAATTGTGGATCGCCGAGTGACCAAGTCTGTGAAGGTTTGGAAGTCACTGAAGACTTACCACAGTGATTGGGCCGAGGCCTGCGTGGTCTTAGTTAAAGGAGAATCTGGTGAGGATTGGGTGTCTGAGTTGCGGCTCGAGAGGCGGGTGTCGGGACTGTGTGTCCTCGAGTTTAAATACTCAGCCGCTCCAACCAGACGTACTGGCCCAGAGACAGCAGTTGGAACTGGTTTACCAAATCATTGTCTTCACCAACTGCTGGTTCTATTTCCTCAACTCTTTCATTTTCTCATTCTTGCGTTGAATGTTGTTCATATCGTGCTTGAAGACTTTGGTGAAGACTTTCACAAATTCCTCGATTCAATTTCTTCATCTGTTTGTCTTCATCTTGTTATCCTGTGTTTACGCTTTCCGTACTCTATTTTAGTCTTCATTTCATCATGCTGACTATGTGTGTATCCTGTTATGTTTACATCTGAGTACATATTCCGCTGCAAGTAGTTCTTCGCTAAGGAATTTCCTCACCGGCAAATTCCTCAGTGAAGAATTCATAAAAATCGCCTATTCACCCCCCCTCTAGTCGATATAATGCACTTTCAGAAAGCCACAGAGGTCCTGTGCTTTGACGGCGGTGCTTCTCTGCATACTTCACACGCCCGGCTCAAGCGGTGGGTGCAGGAAGTCAATCTTGGCAGAACCACCCGTCGAGTCCGCAAGCCTCTGAAATGGTCCGGCATGCCTATCATCTTTGATATTGAGGACCACCTGATCGCATAAGCGTGGTGGTGCTTGCCGATGTTGGTTTCACCAACTATCCGCAACCTCAAGGTCACTAAGATGCTAGTTGACGGCGGGGCGGCTTGAACTGATCTCCTCCGCGGTACTCCGAAACTCCGGATCCGACCGCGAGCTCGAAGAGACCGGCACATTCCAAGGAATCAATCCGGGAAGGAGCAAGCCGAAGGGAAAGATCACGTTGCCGATGACATTTGGCAGCGAGTAACTTCAGGACTGAGAGGGTCACTTTTGACGTTGCTGACTTTCCATTGCCTTACAATGGGAAACTCGGCCGTCCAGCACTTGCCAAATTCATGGCAGCCTCTCACTATGCATACAACATGCTGAAGATGCAAGGCCCGATAAGTGTCATCTCTATCCCTGGCGACAAGAAGGATGCTCTTATCTGCGCCGACAAGATCTACCGAGAAGCAGCATCCGCAACAGATCGCAAGTCACTTGCCATTGAAGCTCCCGGGGGGAAGAAGAAGACCAAGTCCGGCAAGAGTTACGATGCCCACTCGGCAAGCGCACCTCTTGGTGCTGCGCTACCGTCGAGGACGCACCATCGAGCTCCACCGCAAGTGTAAGAAGACAATGGCAGCTCCACGAGAGACCAAGAAGGTGTCGCCAAGGAGGGCGGCACTGGTGGTACCTTCACCATCGATGCCACTCTCGACCCTAAATAGGAAGCGCTCGTTGCTTTCCCTGAGCGGCATCGGCGTGTTTGCGTGGCAACCGCCATCGACATCCCGGTGTTCCCGGAGTAATCGAGCACCATCTTGCCGTCTGTCCTCATCGCGCGCCCGTCAAGCAGAAAGTCGGGAAACAAGCAGTGGAGCGCCAAGAATGCATCGCAGAAGAAATCAAGAAATTGGAAGCGGCAGGCCTTGTCGGAGGAGTGCTCCATCCTCGTGGTTGGCCAATCACGTAGTAGTGCGCGCAAGGCAAGCGGAAATGGAGGCTTTGCATCGACTTTACCGATGTCAATAAAGCTTGTCCCAAAGACCCATTTCCCTTGCCGCGCATTGACCAGATTGTTGACTCCACGACCGGATGTGACTTGCTTTCATTTCTTGACGCATACTCAGGATACCATCAGATCTTCATGGTAGAAGAGGATGAGGAGAAGACCGCATTCATCACTCCATGTGGCACATACTATTTCATACGGATGCCTTTCGGCTTAAAGAATGCTGGTTCAACATTTGCAAGGGTGGTCCATGACGCTTTTGAGCCACAAATACACAGAAATGTGGAAGCCTACATGGATGACATAGTGGTCAAGAGCAAGGACAAGGCAACTCTGATTCAAGATTTAGCCGAAACCTTTGCAAATCTGCGCAAGATCAACCACAAGCTTAACCCCGAGAAGTGTGTGTTTGGAGTCCCCTCCGGCAAGCTTCTCAGATTCTTCGTGTCTCAGCGGGGAATTGAAGCCAATCCCGACAAGATCAAGGCCATTGAGCAGATTGAAGCACCAAAGCGCGTCAAGGATGTACGAGGACTTGCCGGTTGCGTGGCTGCTCTCAGCAGGTTTATCTCTAGGTCTGCTGAGCGCGCCCTGCCGTTTTTCAAAATATTGAAAAAGGCAGGTCAATGAAATGGACTCGAGCGGAGGCTGCACTGCAGACTTAAAGAGATACTGTCCTCCACTCCAACACTTGTCGCACCTAAGCCACAAGAGAAGTTGCTGCTGTATATAGCGGCAACCAATCAAGTGGTTAGTGCTGCGTTAATAGCAGAGAGGGAGGCGGATGATGAGCCGGCAACCTCGGCGGATGCATCCGGCGACAAGCGGGGACTTCACCGACAAGCTCTGGTCCCGACAAAGATGGATCTGCGGTAGCGTGAGGAAATCTGAAGAGAATGGTGCAGCGCCCAGTTTACTTTGTCGGTTCCCTTCTGCGGGGGCTAGGTCGAGGTACTCGGTGTGCGAAATTGCTTCGGCCTTCTCATGGCCTCGAGAAAGCTGCGCCATTACTTCCAAGCACATGAGATCACAGTTGTCACTCGTTTTCCGTGAAGAGGATCTTGCAAAATCCGAAGCAACAGGCAGGATGGTCGAGTGGGCCTTTGGAACTGTCAAGCTTTGGCCTCAAGTTTGAGAGCACTTCAACTATCAGAGCGAGCATTGGCAGAATTCATAGCAGAATGGGCGCCAACACGGATGAAGAAATTCGAAGCGAGCATCCCGTCAAGGAAGCAAGCAAAGAGTGGCTGATGTACTTTGATGGTGCCTTCTCGCTGCAAAGGCGCCGGTCTTGGCGTGCTACTTGTTGCTCCCACCGGAGAGCACCTCAAGTACGTAGTCCAGATGCACTTTCCCAAGGAGCAAGCAACAAACAATACCGCAAAATATGAAGGTTTTCTTGCCGGTCTCAGGATCGCAGCAGACCTTGGGATCAAGAAGCTCATTGTCAAGGGGGACTCGCAGCTTGTCGTCCGCCAAGTGAACAAGAATTATCAGAGTCCGTTGATGGAAGCTTACGTTGATGAAGTGAGAAAGTTAGAAGAGCACTTTGACGGCCTACAGATGGAACATGTTCCAAGAGCTCAGAACGACATTGCCGATGGCCTGTCGAAGTGCGCCGCACTTAAGTTACCTGTGGAACCAGGGATCTTTGTGCTCAAACTGACTCAACCGTCGTAGCGCCATCAAGCGGACAGAGAAAGAAGAGGAAGTTGATTTGGTGACTATTTTCGGCGAGCTCCCGAAGCCGCCGCAAAGAAGGTCCCCAAGATCAACACCAAAGGGTCTTGAGGAGCGATCTGCTCCGGCAAGCCCTACGGTTGTTCCGTTGAAGCGAGGCGCTCCCGACAAGTTTTGCTCCGGCAAGCTTGCCGGGAACGTCAAGCTCCGGCTGAGCCGCAGGTTCTCGCCATAGAAGCGGATGTTCCCGCAGCAGCAGATGTGCCTTTAGTCCTTGTTGTCGAGCCACAAGCTCCAACATGGGCACAGCAGATTGTCCGCTTCCTTCAGACAGGACAACTTCCCGAAGAGCAAGAAGAAGCGGAAAAAGTAGCCCGGCAGTCAAGTATGTACCAGTTTGTCGACAACACACTGTACAGAAGAAGACTCAACGGTGTGAAATTGAAGTGTATTCACCGGGAAGATAGACAAAAGTTGTTGGCAGAGATACATGGAGGCATATGTGGTCACCACATTGGCGCAAGAGCACTTGCCGACAAAGCGTTCCTGCAAGGGTTCTTTTGGCCGACAGCCCTCCAGGATGCAACTGCACAAGTAACCAAGTGTGAAGCGTGCCAGTTCCATTCCAAGTAGATACACCAGCCAGCTCAAGCTCTCCAGACGATCCCTTTATCCTGGCCATTTTCGGTCTAGGGGCTCAACATCCTTGGCCCTTTTCCCCGAGCTGTCGGGGGCTTTGAGTACTTGTACGTTGCAATCGACAAGTTCACAAAGCGGCTGGAAGTGGAAGTAGTGAGGAAGGTGACAGCACAGTCAGGAGTCTAGTTCTTCAGGTCGATTGTTTGCCACTTCGGGATCCCTAACAGGATCATCACCTGGCACGCAATTCACGAGCCGCACCTTCATGCGATGACGTCCAAGATCTTGGCGCCAAGGTCGCCGCTTCATTGCTCACCGAGAAGCAACGGTCAAGCGGAGAAGGGCAAATCTTGAAGTGCTGCGCGGGCTAAAGACCAGGACTTTCGACAGGCTGCACAAGTGCGGAAAAACTGGATTGAGGAGCTGCGGTGGTTCTTTGGTCGTCGGGGCGGCGCCAAATCGAGCCAGCGGCGGACACCTTCGCTCTTGTCTATGGAGCGGAGGCAGTTCTCCCCACGGAACTCGTATATGGGTCACCTTGAGTGCTCGTGTATGATGAGTTTGAGCAATAGCAGTTGCGACAAGATGACGCGCTGCTCCTTGAGGAAGACCGTCTTCAGGCCGCTGTACGAGCTGCTCGATACCAGCAAGCTTTGCGCCGCTACCATAGCCGCAAAGTTAATGCCAGAAGTCTCGAGGAAGGCGACCTTGTTCTTCGGCGCATTCAGTCCGCCAAGAACTCCAACAAGTTGACGCCGAAGTGGGAAGGCCCTTACCGGGTGAAAGCGAGTCACTAGGCTGGCTGTCTGCCTTGAAACCAAAGATGGCATTCGGTGAGCAACTCTGGAACATTGAGCATCTTCGTAAGTTTTACCGTGAGGCGCGGTTGCGGAACCTGTTCCGGCAACCACCTTTTGTACAAGTCTTGCCGATGTTGCGTGTAATCCTTTGTACAAAGCGGTATGAACCCGTGCATAAGTAAAGCTCATGTGCTCCGCACATCTTGTCAATTCATGCTTTCTATCTTTTGCATGTGTTATCGACACTTTGTGCAGCGCCTACCCCGATAGCAACAACGAGCCATAAGGCTCCATATTTTATTTTCTCTTCTTTCTTTTTCTCAAAGAAAGGAAGGTTCCCTCGCCCACAAGTTTGCCGGGGGGAAAGGAGAAGATAATGGTGTGGACCAGGCGTCGTTCAAGAAAGTTTCGCCTTACCAGGAAGCAAACGACAGAAAAGCTAAGTTGCCAAAATTTGAGCAATCAGTTTTAAAAATTTTAAGTTATCTTCCTCGAACGACCGTGCTTTGTATGGAAAACCTATGCGCGGAGGAACCAACTCGTAACTAGTTGCGCCCTTACTTTGTTTCAAGTCCGCTCAACAACTTAAGTGAGCTACGACTAGTTGCGACAAGGTTTCTTGTCGGTAGTGGCGCCGCCCGGCGAGCTCGCCGGCGTCCGCACTTAGTGCTTTCATGGCTAAAGCGCTGCACCGCAAGTTCCTGGCGTAGGACAAAAACATACAAAGGAAGGAATCAAGTAAAGGAAATAACATAGCAATCGCTACCCAAAATAGAGTTATATTACAAGATAGCTTGTCGCAGCTCTAACAGATTGTTCTCATAACATAACCAGCAGCGACAAGAAAAGGAGAAAACGGGCGGCCTAATCTACGCGATCGCCCTCAACCCTCTTGCTCCCGCTCACCTTGTCCACAATGGGTGCGACAAGGGTCTTGAGCACTTCCAGATCAGCATCCGGCGGCAAGGTCCTGAGGATGTTGGTGGGGTTGAGGCCTGGGTTGCGGAAGGCCACCTTCACCAACACCTTTTGAAGATCTCCCGCGCAGATCTTGCGTGACTCGTTGGCCAGCTGCTTTGGGATCTTCTCCCGGAGTCGCTGGAGGGCCGTCGCCACGCCTTTGAAGAACAAGGTGAGCTTGACGCTGGGTTAGAGGTTCTCGTCGGAGGGATACCCGAGATCCTCCATCCCCAGCTGCGCCAGCTCCCTGTCAATGGCTGCGGCAACATCCACGAGACCCTCCGTCCAGTGCTCCACATTCTCCCTAAAAGTGTCCTGGACGGCAACAGCACTCGCCAACAGCGCCTAGTCAGCCTTGATCTTCTGCTTGAAGGCCACCTCCTGCTCCCTGGCGTCGTCCAGCGTCTTGGTCAAAGTAGTCAGCTTCAACTCAAGATCTGCGTTGGAGTCCTTGGCGGCGCTAAGCTCCTTGCTCCTCTCGGCGAGACGACCATGCAGCTCGCCAAAACTGTAGGCGTCCTTCTCGCGCTCACGCTTGAGCGCGGCAAGCTCTTCACCGCTCGTCTTGAGATCGGCATCCAGCTGCGCCACCTTCGTCTCCAGCTCCTTCTTGGCGGCCTCGGCAGCTGCGGCAGCATCCTCTGCTTCCTTGAGAGCCCCGCCGAATGTTTGCTCGCGCGCAGCATGCTCCTCCTCGTGGCTGTCAAGGTTGGCCTTCCGCTGCGCCAGCTCGCCCTCCCGCGCAGACAGCTTCTCGGCGGCAAGCCGCTGTTGCTCTTCAACTTCGGCCTTCTGGAGGAGGAAGGATTTCCGCTCCTCGGCGAGTTGCTCCCGTTCCTCTGCCAGGGACCGGAGAGCTTCCTGGTTAAGACCCCGGAGCTCCTCCGCGCGCTTGTCGATGTCCACTCCCGCCTTCGCGGCAAGCGCTTCTCGGGATTCCAGCTTGGCACTGTCGGCCTTGTAGAGCGACAACACCTTCCGCAGCGGCCGCTCCTCCTCGGGCTCGCCACGCTGCTGCTTTCGGCGCGTCAACCAGCGTCGGCCAGCGGAGGCGAGCACCTCTTCATCAAAGATTTCTCCTTCGATCGGCGCCCTGGAGCTTGACGCCCAGGGGAGCTTGATGAAGACACCATCGCCGGCCTTCAAATAGGCGCCCGTCTTGGGGCTCTTCGAACTGGCAGCTGCAGCAGTGCGCGGAGGATCGGCGGTCAGCGTAGCGCCTGGCGCTCCTGCAGCCTCGGGGCCGTCAGTGTGATCACCGGACCCCTCACCAGCTTTTGCGGCGGCAGCTTTGGCGGCCTCTTCGCCGGCGGGATCATCGACGCCGGCTGCTTCTTCGGTGGCAGCGGCGTCATTGGTATTGTCGCGCGCGTTCTCCTCACCGGCGACCTCGGTCTCCATCGGCTCCGTGGCAGATGGATCTGACGACCGTAAAAGGGAGAAAAGTCAAGCAAATATCCAAAAAGAAAATCAGAAGAAAAAGAACCCAAGGGAAGTTTTCAAGCGAGAGGATTACCTGTACTGGGTTGTGCAGTCATGGTCTCCGCCGCCGGGGGGTCGCTGGTGTTGTCCCTTGCCGGAGAACTCTTCCTTGCCGGAGACTTCTCCCTTACCGGAAAATTCTCGCTTGCTGGAGAGCGCTCCCTTGCCGGGGAACTCTCCCTTGGCGGTGTAGTCGAAGCAGATGGCATGTCGGGGGTGGCTTCCGGGTGCTCCTGGTGAGGCTGCTCTGCTCCTACACAAAACCAATAGTCAGATGTCAGCAAAGAAAGAGCACCCATGCGCACCTAAACAGCGGGAAGTAAACCATATACTTGCGCTGGGGGCTGCTTTGGGGAATAGTTGTCGGGTCCAGCAAGGTGGTCTCGGACACACCCCCTGCAGTCGCGGTGGGTTCGTCCTCGATGACAATCACCGGGACCTTGGCTCTCTTCGCCGCTCTCTGGGCCAGAGTCCTGAAAAGGAATGAGTTCGGAGTAAAGCAAATCTGATACAAGACAAAACAGCAAGAATTGAAGAACTACAAGTACAACAGAGAATCTTACTCTTCTTCTTCCTCGTCGGAGCTGAGCGCAGAGAGGTCGAAGTCCAGCTCACCTCCCCGTGACGAGGCGGAGGTAGTTCCTTAGCCGCTTGGCGGGGTAGTGGCGGTGATGCGAGGCGACCCGGCTTGCCGCCGCGTGACAGCGGCAGCGAGGCAGAAGCGGTGGTGCAGGAGGACCCGCTCCGATTACGCAGTGGCGTGAGTGCTCCGCGCAGCAGTGCTTGCCACGGTGGAGCGTGTCGCGCGGCGCGGCGGCTGTTGACACATCTGCCACCCCGCTACGTCCCCGTTCTTGCGGAGACGCCTTCTTGGTGGAGCTGGGGGCTCTGCTTGCAGCAAGCTGTCTGAAGATAAGGAGGAAGAGGAGTTGGTCTTCAACGAGCCGCTCGCACCCTCGGCGGGCTCGCTCGACTCGACTTCAGGCCCGACAAGCTCTCCCTCGCCGGCAAGCTCCTCTCGCTCGACAAGGCTTGCCGCCTCTGCTGCCTCTGCCTCCTCCACGGTGAATCAAAACTCGCCCGCGGCAGCGGCTGCCGCCGCCTCTTCCAGCCTAGTGGCGATGCGCTGCATCTCCGCATCGGTGGTGTCGTGAGTAAGGCATTTCTGTTCATCGGAGCAGACCGACACTTCTACCAAGCCGTCAAAGAACTCCCGCACGACGTCGTCTGCAGGCTCTTGCCCAGTTGGGACAATTCCATGCGAATCGCTGGCGGCATCATTACGCGGATGCGGTCGGCGAGGAGTTGTTACCTGCGGAATGACACCCTTCGCAACCTGAACGCCGGGATGTTGAGGTCGTGCTTGAACAGTTCCAAAACATCGCGTCGGTTCGAGACAGTGAAGTTGAAGTTGAGGCCCGGCGCAGCCTCATGATATCCGCCGCGTGCAGGAACTCGGCGGGTCTCCTCCTCTCTGCGAAGCGTCTGTGGCGAAGAAAATCTGCGCATAGCGGCGCCTGATGAGCCCAGCAAGCACGAGGCGTAGTATCCGGTGACGGCAATCTTGACCTATCGTCTTAAGGGGCCACGTTGCTCAATCGTTGCCCGCGCTATTGGGGCTTAGCGCTGGGCGGTAAATGGCTGCAGGTTCTCCTCGACAATCCAGCACCGATCGCTCTCCATTCCTCCCACTTGCGCGGAGCTCTCCCTCGAGATAAGCTTCCTTCTTGCCAGCTCTCGAGATCCGAGCGATTTGGCGGATAAAACTCCCCTCTCTCAACTCGAGGCATAAAGAAGTGGCGAAAAAGAGCTACATTTGGATAGACTTTGACAAAGTTTTCACAAAGATGTGCGAAAACTGCCATGGTCAGAACGGTATTAGGGGTGAAGTCAAGGAGGCAGAACCCGTAGGTGTTCATAATGTCACAGAAAAACTCAGAGAAAGGCAGGCAGAGCCCGCAGTAGAAGAACAACGCGAAGAAGGGATATCCATTCGGACCACGTTCCGAAGCAGCAGCTGAGAGTACCTTCGTGCGCGGATGCGCTCGCGTCTCCATCGACCAGAAGAGGTAGTAATACTCCCTCAGCTCCTTCGCGGCGAGCTTGGGGGGAAGGTTGCCCGCTCCTTTCGCGGCGCCCGCGAGCCGCTGCGCCTCGGTCGACCGCAGCCTTCCCTTATCGGCTTTGAACCCACGGCGGAGGTGGTGGGGAGATCGACGGCGTTGGTGGTGCTGGTGGCGATGAAGCGAGCGCTGCTCTCTTCAGCTTTAGGAAGAAGGGGGCGGCGGAGGTTTCGAGATTGGATTAGCAACGGCAAGATGGGCGAACTGCCCTGTTCCCCCCCTTATAAAGAGGGGGGGCGGACGTTGTCTTCTGAATAAAAACCACCCACGATCTCTCCCACGATGCCGCATTCGACGCAGCGTGCCGTTCGGGGAGCGCGGTGTATCTGAGTAAATCTGGCGTAACCCGGCGCAGCGTGCCGTGCCTGTTTTGGGCTGGCCCAACAGCGCTTCGGCACCGTGTGTAGCCCAGAGCCGGGGCTCCCTATCGGTGTACTAGAGTAGGGGTACCCTAGTATCCCGAACTTGTGCCGGCGATCGAAAGACACCCACGGCAAGGCTTGCGGGTGACCGCCGAGGTCCTCCGTGGTTCCTTTGGAGCCATTCAAGAACAAAGTATTCAAGCCAAGGAGACAAGGCCCGGCAAGAGGAGCTTGCCGGAAGGCCAACCAAGGCATCTCAAGGAACTTGCGCGACGCGCCACGCGTCCGGGCGAGGCCCGTGGCGACAAGCTTCCGGACGCGAAAAGACAACGACGCGGCAAGGCGCTTGCGCGACAAGCTACCACTCTGTACCAGCGCTCGGCACATCCATCAACATGTCATACAGGACCTTTCCGAGCGCGTGGCAGAGAGGCTGTGCAGCCAGCGGTCTTGTGATGTGGCGGCTGTGACAAGATTGCCATCGTGGCGGTGGCGCCCACAGCGGTCCTTTTGCACTATTTGAGCAGCCAGCGAGCGGGCATTTAATGCCTTTGTCCCCTGCCGTCGGGGTTAGGTATGATACTTTGTACAAGTAGTTGTACCAACGCAACACCTTTCCATTTTACCCTTGTCTGCGTTGCCACTGTCGGTGACCCTTGAGCATATAAAGGAGGCCCATGCGAAAGCGTGGGGGGGTTCAAGGCGAAAACACTCACGCTCGGTCTCGTTAGCAGCTAGTGTGTACTGTAGCACTCAGCGCTCCCGAGCAAGAACTAAATACACTCATACATGCAGCAGTAGGAGTATTATCTCTCCGGAGAGCTCCGAAGCTGGGTAAAGTGCTCGTGTGCTTCGCCTCGATCCACTCTTCGCGTGATCTCCGCCCCCCGCCGAACCGAAAGGGGCTCGGTCCGCCGGTCCCATAGTTGTTCGTGGATCAGCTTCCCCGGCAAGGAAGTAGGAAACGGTTTTGGAATTTGCATGCCTTCCCGACCAGTGAGATACTCCGTACAAAGTACGACAGAGAAATAACCATAGAGAAGGAAGCTAAAAGTAAACAATCAAATGAGCATTTTTGCATTTGTTTTGGATTGAATCGTTTCACAAGCTTGACTAGTGTTGTTTTTCTACTTTTACAAAAACCGCATCGTAATGTCAAAACGTGCATTTGCACGTACATAATAATAGTAGTACTCCCTCTGTCTAGGTGTATAATTCTTCCCTCCTTCTTGGTCACGGTGCACAACCAAAGATGACTTATTCACCTGGACGGAGGGAGTAGCACAGTCTGCAAGCATATATAGAGAGAGATGTGTAGTGCGATAGTATATAGTAAAGTTTGTGCTATATGCACGTACTTACAAAATGGGTACGGATACACAAGGTTTCCAAACTTTCCCTTTTACATACTTAATTAAGGACGCTAATAATTCCCGAAAGTTCGGGATTTATCGTTTGCGTCCCAAAACTAATGAGATCGCCTTATGAAACTAAATTATACTCCTACTAAAAGAAACGACACTCGCGGGAGTGCTTGCGGCGCACCACCCGTGTACTGGTGTGCGGCCGTTTCCCAGCGCACCGGCACAACGCCTCTTCCTCAGCCTCGAAACTCGCGAGGTGCTGATTAGCGGCTTGCTGGTGGGCGAGCACGATCTCAGTGGTATGGTGATCCTGCGCCAACAGGTACTCCTCCTCGCTGGAAACGTGCACCCGGTCCACGTACCGACAATCGTAGATGAGGTGCTTCAGCCCAACTGCACTCAGGGCTTTGGCACGGGTGTATTTTGCCACCCTCACAGCTGCCAAAGAGCCAATTGCCTGACTCTCTCGGACGCGACATAGGCCTGCCAGGCAACTTGTCTCTTGTTGCGCTGTTCTTCCTCCGCCTTCTTCTTCGCCTCTATTTTGGCGCGCTCTGCCGGAGGCAAAGCCTCCCACAAGGCGAAATCCATTTCTTTCCAAAGCTCCTGAAGGCTAGGGGACTCATCGTGCGGTGCGGCGTTCTCCTCGTAGCTGGGAGCCGACGCGTTCTTCGACGCACGTGCTAGCGAGATTGGGAACAGCGACGCGCCCACCTCGGCGCGTCGCGGCGAGGAGCGGAACACCGACGCATCCTCCTCGACTAGTGGCGGTGAGGAACAGAACGACGACGCGTGACCGTCCGCGCGGTGCAGCTAGGGGCGCGTAGGGCTTGGGAGGGGTGATGCCATTGTGGTCGACATGAGTGGGAGGGGGAGGAGACAACGATGAAGGAGAGCATTATTTCGAATGCTGTGGGAGGTGCAGTATTTAATGTGAGCAATGGCACACCTACGTAAGATATGGACTGAGCTGCACCGACTTAACTGCAGGTCCAGTTGCTTCACTGACATGTGGGCCAGACGCCTGTTGCGACCACATGTTAGTGACCCAAATGCACCTACGGTTAAGTAACTGAAGCAGCGTCCCGTAAGATATGTTGCGTGATTACCATAATTGCTACATGGGCACATTTGTTGGAGTAAATTATGGGGGAGGGAAGGGGTGGAAATATTGCTAGCCATAATAGATTGGATGAGGTCGGGAGGCAGACAGTCATGCATGCAGATTTTTTCCACACTGGGTGAAGTGGTGGGACTGCCGGAGGGAGAAGGAAAGTCAAGCAGGCGTTCAGATTACAAGGTGCACTAAATTATTGCATGCGATGATTAAGGCTGGCCATAGTGCTGGTAATGTGTATCTTACTAGCTAGTACTACCTCCGTCCTGGTTTATTGGTCCCCATTGTATTTCGTGTCAAATTTTGACCATAGATTGAACTTACAAAATGTTCATGCATGTCACAAAAAATTATATCATTGAAAACTATGTCCAAATATGAATCCAACGATATAGTTTTTGTTGACATAGACTAACATTTTGTTAGTTAAATCTTCAGTCAAATTCAATGGGGGACTAATAGACCACGACCGATGTAGTACTGGTGTAGAGGGCGGCGCTACACGGGAGTCTCACCCTGCTCGTGGCGCAGCAGTAAAGTCGTCATATCACAAAACCCAACCACTCCCAGTAATAAGTGGCCTATTAAAATAAACGTACAAGCAACCATCACATCGCTCCGTCTTTTCTGCATTTCATCTCTCTACATTTACTTTCTTCGGTTCATCTCGTACACTCGATCTCTAGATACTACTCCTAGTATCCCTAGCTACTAGACAAACATAGGTAGATACCGTATCATGTTAAATACTATGCTACATTGTGTCATATATGGCACTATAAAGGTAGTCCCGTATCATACACTAGTATCATGCACATGATACTAATATATGATACTTTCTACTATGAGTAGCCTAAAGAGAATATTGACTAATCTCTACTCTCTATCTTGACTCTTGCCTCTATTTTCTAATCTATATATTTATTTACTCCTATAAAAATCAAAGTTGGTGGTGATGGTGTGTCTGCCTCCGGACAACGTGAGCCATTCGATCTACTTGGAACCATCGGCTAAGATGTGTGTGCATAGAGACATAGCCTTGCCACCGATGGTATAGCAGATATTTACCCACCTCTGCCACTATATAAAATACGGAACTACTCATTCCAGCCTCATTTCCTTTCTGGTTCATCTCCTTGCATTCTTGCCGGTGGCGGCAAAGGTTCCCGAAGATGGAGTCTAGACTCCACAAACCACTACAAAAACTATTCCACCGACTCTATCTTGTCTTGGTAAGAGTAGGTGAAATTTTTGAATCGGGCCCTTTAAACTAGAAGGGAGGTAGTAGTACTCTAATAGGTAACCTTGTTGTGATGACTAGATAGGACATGGCACGCACCTGGACAGAGGAACTAGTCTGCATTGTGCATATAAGTTTTGTCTGAAGTCAATGTACCTCTACTTTGACCAAACTTATACAAAAATGTATCAACATTCACAGTGTCAAATCAATATTCTTATACTCATTATAAAACATAGTTTCATAATATATATATTTGGTATTGTAGATATTGATATTTTTAGTAGAAATTTGGTCAAAAACTTTGCAAACTTTGACTTGACACATATCGTACGCGGAATAAAAAGGACTAGAGGGAGTATCATGCATGCGGAATAGGCAAAAAAATTGCTCATTTATAGCCGTTCGAAGTCTCAAAGGGCGCGACCGTGCGAGGGAGGTGAAGGCCGTGGGGGGCGCGACGGTTGACAGAATTAAGTGAAGTTATACACACGCCGGCATGGCGTGCGAACGTGCAGAAGCTATACCATCAGGCCTATGATATGGGTTAGTAGCATGACATCTAGTGGGTCCCGCATAGGACTCGAGAACTCTTTGGGGGCATGCTGCCATTTATCCACCGGTCAAGCCAACAACCCCACGCCGTTTGCACGCCTTACTCATCCGGTCGTTCCCGTCTTCTACCTTACAAGAGTTCGTTCCCAGTCGTCCCGTCCTTTCACATTACACTAGTTCGCAGCCAGCCCACCAGGGTTCAAGTCTTGGCTTGAGCATTTGGTGCTCACGGAGTTTTCTTCTATAAAAAAATGCCAACAGGCTTGTCTAGCCCGGGTTGGTCTCATTTACATTACACCAGTTCAACTTCTCCAAACCCGCCTCCAAAAGCCATGGCCTCCCAAATCTCCATAATCGGCGGTGAGTACAAGATTAGAGCCATCACCGGTGATGAGTTCATCGTCATCTACACCCGTAGATCCGCGACGGTGGAAGAATGCCTTGCTCGCTTCCTACGCATGTTCAAAAGTTCAAAGGATGAGTGGGTAGCTAGGCTAGATGTTGAGTACACCACAGTCCTGGAAAGTGAGAAGATTCTAAAGGATGCGGTGAAGAAGAAGCCCGCCGTGATCCAGGTTTGCATACCACATATGCCATGTTGACGTTGAGTGCCAGGATTTTAAGTACTTCCTCAAGGCTGGCCGAGTCAAATTCGTTATTGTAGACTTTAGGAATGACAAAAGAGACCTTGGTCGGATAGGCTGTAACGACCCAAGACCGACGCTCCAAAAGCCTTCTAGTTATTTCGTTGATTATGTGTGCTCTATTTGGTTGTTGCTTTCATCATGGCATCATGAGCATTGCATTCGCTTTTGCTTTTGAAAACTTGCATCCGTTCGTGGTTGCCACTTCTTCCTTGTCTCTGCCAGACCGTTCTCTTCTCTCTTGTCTTCTCCGTGGCAATGTTCACTACTAGGAAAAGGGCTATAGATAGGATTGATTCTAATGGCGCACCGTGGAGGCAGTGCGCCACTACTATATACTAATGGCACACCTGCTCCTGATACGCCATTAGTGTGGAAGACACTAATGGCGCACCATGGACAGGGTGCGCCACTAGTATGAATTATTATTTTTTCCATTTTCCCATACATACTAATGGCGCATGAGGTCTACAATGCGCCATGACTATATATAACTACTAATGGCGGACCGTGGACAGGGTGCGCCACTAGTATGAATTATTATTTTTTCCATTTTCCATACATACTAATGGCGCATGAGGTCTACAATGCGCCATTACTATATATAACTACTAATGGCGCACCAATCAGGCATGCGCCATTCTTTAAATTTTGTTTTATTCTTTTTTTGCAAAACTACTAATGGTGACCCTCTCTGATCGCCATTAGTAACCAGGGTTACTAATGGCGCATCAGCGATAAATCGCCATTAATAACCTAGGACCAACAAGATATTTTGGACAGCCCACACCTACCCACTCACTTTCCCCACTTCATTCCATCCACCTCCTTCTCCAAGATTTCGCCATCTCCTCCTCCTCACCTCATTTCCACCATAGATTCAACAAAATTATGTGGTGAAATTACCTTTTTGATAGGTAAGTAAGGGAAGCTATCTTCATGACATAGATCTACTTTTTTTCTCCCTAGCTCGCTCCAACAACGTGCACATGCACTTTTGTGGCCTAGCTAGATCTATGTATGTTTGTGGTGTTGCAAATGTTTGTGGTGTTGCATATATGTTTGTGTTTGAAGGTGCGGTATTTGAAATATCGATAGTTGCCAATATTTTGCGGAATGTTTTGATTCATTTCCGTTTGGCGAGAATTTTGGCACTATGCATTCTTTTGGTCCTATTTTTAGGAAGGTCATGCCAAATTTTTTCTTGGCCCTAACATATCGTTTTGCTCTACCCTTGACGACCATAGTCCGCATGATGGTGAAGGCATCGTGAATAGGTTTTTGAGCTCATGAAGGCGAGATTCTTCAAAAGAGCGAGCAGAGATAAGATGTCCATGTCGAAGATGCAAGTGAAGAGCCTTATTGCGGACCGGATTCGGGCAGGTCTTGGGACCACCTGCTCTTGCGTGGTTTCATGGATGGCTATCGATGGCAAGGTGATGAAGATGACTATCAAGTCGTCCATGGCGGGACCGGGCAAGAAATGAGGAAGAGCGACAAGACAAGTACCACCGCGGCGAGGGCGGGCGAGAAGGCGAAGAATCTCGAGGACATGATCACGGCGGTGATCTTGTACACAATCATCATGTAGAAGATGTCGTACATGATGATGAGGAAGATCAAGGCGAAGGGCATGGTCATGAAGATGAAGATGCCGTAGCGAGGCGGCGATGGAGGCTGGGTGCAGGACCCTCATATTCAAGAGCTGCTTCTCAAGCGGACGGATAACGCAAGAGCTGCCGCCGAGAGAAAGCCAAGCTGGATCAAGCTGGAGATAAGCGCGGTTACTCCATTGTATGAAGGATGCAGGCCGAGGATACCGCATAAAAGTAATGCTCATGGCTCGGAGATGAAGGTAAAACACAAAATGACCGGCGCGTAGCCGGCGAGAACATGTCATTACGCACGAACATCTTCCCAAGGGAACAAGTGCCCGACCAGTTTCGAGGAGGCGAAGAAAATCGTGTGTCTGTGGATTTACCGCGACGTGAAATACCATGTGTGCATGAACAATTGCATCATTTATCGGAGCGAGCTGAGTCTACCATATGTCCGGTGTCGGCGTCACTCGATACAAGAAGAGGAAAAAGCTCCTCGAAAATCGGTGTGGTACTTTCCGATCCTCCTCATCTGCAGCGGTATTTCGCGGACCCTAAGGTAGCAAAGCTCCTGCGTTATCGCGCGGATAGGGAGGAGAAGAAGCGAGAAGATAGCGCAAATGATCCGGAGATAGATAAAAAGACAAGATGCTGAGTCACCCTAAGGATGCGAGCGGTGTAGCGTTGAACCAAGACCCGTAACTTGGGAAGGATCCAGGAACATCGTGCTTGGCGCGAGCACCGATGGAGTCAATCCGTTTGGCAGCCGAGAAGCACACATAGCACCTGGCCTGTGTTTGTGTGGATATACAACCTTCCCCCTGGTTGTGCATGAAGAGGAAGTACATTCACATGAGTATGCTAATTGAAGGGCGAAACAACGAGGCGACATCAATCTATATCTGGGGCTCTTTGAAGGAGGAGCTAGACCGCTGTGGAAGCGCCAACAAATCGTGCTCGGGGCGGGCCACCTTCACCTAAGGATATCTCGAGGAGGTGCATGTGGCGGGTAGGGCGATGCTACCGCCAAATATGCTGAATCTGCAACGGTGCTATCGGAGTCTGCACGCAGCGGTGTTCGATTTTGGAGAAGCGGCGTCTCGAGAGAAGGATGTGGCATACCGGTTTTCGTGGCCAAGGTGCGAGAGCAAGGGCTTTGTGGATGGCGACATCGGGGTATGATCGTCTGTGGTTTGATGACATCTTTGCTATGTTTAACCTTCATCCGTTGCACTACACCTTCGTTCGGCTGTTTTTTTGAGCATGCGGATCACGGATCATTAGAGACAATACCGGACATCGTGATAGTCGACCCCTTCTACATGCGTGCCAAGCACTTGAGCAGCGCTGGGACCGCCAAGTTGCGAGTTCACACCTCGAAGGCGTCATTCGCAAGCGCAGATAAGGATAACTTCCTTGTGCCTTACTTTCCGAGTAAGTCATCCCTTAACCGCCCGTAACATATGATTTCTTAGATTTCGATCGTTCTTTTTTCTAACATTACGTGTTACGTGCAGTGACATACATTGCACACTCATCCTCTTAAGCCGAAATATTCCATGGCCACGTATTTCGACCGAACCGTAACTCCATGATAGACTACACAAATGTGAAGAAAGTTCTTGATGATGTTCTCCCGGCTCGCCAAATCTGGAGCACCTTCACTAGGACGGTTAAATAAACGGCAAGCACATCTTCTCACACAATACGAAGTTCTGCTGCGTCAAGCAGCCGCGGGCGATCGAGAAGGATGCCTACTCGCCCTCCATCACATGCGAGCGTCGTAAGGGACCATCATCACCTACGCTACAGATAATCTCAAAGATTGGGCGCGAGCTTGTCGGCAGTCCGGGCCGCGGACCTCGGACACGAATTCTTCGCATCCGATCGGAGTTTGCGGACATCATCCATCAAGATGTCCTTCATCGTCGGGGCAGTTCTTCCTCGAAATCAACCATCCAACAAGTGAGATAGATGGAATGCTACAAATGCAGGGTGACAACGACCGCGATTTCATGACCATCGCAGCAGACGGCGGCTTCATCCACGCTCTGTCCGATGAGTCGAGTCGAAAGTAGTGATGTGTAGTTACGAAACATTGATTGGCTCATGTTGTAATTAAACTTTTTAATGAATTAGTATGTCTCTTTGGTTTGGGACGGTTGTTCAACTTAGATGTGTCGATGCTATTTATTAGTAGGACCATGAATCGTGCTATTAATGTCTTGCTTTTCTCTTCGATCCTTTTGTTGCATACTTACACATTGCTTATGTATTATGCATTGTTTGGCTTGTGCATAGAGATGCGTCGTATGTCTTGTACAAGGGTAAGGTTCGAAGTCTCGATGGTGGGAGGAGTGTCGGAGACAGGTTCACCGTTCAGCGGTAATAGTTACAAAGGTACACCACTAAAGCGGAGGCGAATCTAGATCGCCCGCTATGTAGCGGGAGAGAGAGGAGGGCGTTGGAGGAACGGATGAAGACCAGTTTGATCGCGATGATGCTCATCGTGATGACCACAACTCTCTTCTATGTGATGGTAGTTTAGATGATCGATATCGACTTGTAATGTGAAGGCAAACTCGATACTCGCGGTCTTGAGACTTGTAATGTTTTATCTTTGTCCGGTCTTTTGAATCCGGAGACTAATATGATGAATTGTATTCGGAGACTAATCTTCTATTGTATTTGATGAATCTGATGTTGTTGTGTGCTGCTGTCTATATTCTATGCAATAATATATTTTGTAACCTGCGCAAAAATCAGAAAAGCAAAAAAAAAATAAAACCTAATATTCACACTAATGGCGCACCACAAAAGACACTAATGGCGCACTTTGATCATCACACTAATGGCGCATTAGCAGCTGATGCGCCATTAGAATGCCATAGGACATTTGTACATATGGCCCCTGGGAGGCATTCTAATGGCGCACTGCAGGCTATACTAATGGCGCACTAGGTGGTGCGCCATGAGAACACCAGATACTAATGGCGCACCGGCAGTGCGCCATTAGAATTTAATTCTAATGGCGTGATGCCAGTGGCGCACTAGTAGTGTGCCAATAGAAGGCAAAACCAGTGCGCCACTAGCATGCCTTTTCCTAGTAGTGGTTGTCAGACCGCTTTGTCTCCATAGACCATGATCAGTCCAACCACACACTTGAGCACGTCCGCGTAACCCCTCGTTGCATAGTGCATTGACCCCTCACCAGCGTTCGAAACTCTTCCGGACCCGACCCGCTCAGTCATCACCGATGGGTCTAGATCATCCCCAAACATCTATAAAACATCCCTATTTTCTTATTTGGCACACCTAGCCTATTTATCTGGGACCGTCCGATTAAGATCAGAGGGACCAAATGCCCCTATCCAAAAATACACTTGCTATATACAAGACCACCATCTACCAAATCAACCCAACCCTAGGTTTGTCCCCACCGCCGCTGGTGTCCGGTATCGATCCACCTCGGGATCCCTTTCTCCTCGTTTTCCTCCACCCACCAACAGGAGCCCGAGCTCCTTGTACCTAACCTCGAGCACTCGATCCACCTCACCGGTGCCACCTCCTCCAAATCCGATCGGGAGAGGAGCTCCCGATCTGAGGCTTCCTTGCGTCCGTGGTCCAGCGCGCCCCTGTCAAGGCCTCATCTCTTCCTCCTCTAGACGACGCCCGTCGTCCTCGTAGTCTCCTGCAGCCTCCCGTTGCCGCGACCCCGTTTGCATCCTCGAGTCGAAGCTCACCGCCACCAGCGACAACAATAGCAACATCGTCATTGCCCTCCTCCTCACCTCCCGTGCGCGCGTCCACTCAACCCCGTCGCCCTCCTTCTTCATCGTCGCGCCGCTTGTGCTCCTCTGCACTGTCCAACAGCAGTAGCGTACCCCAGCGCCCGCTCCTTTTCTCCGCTTACGGCACCAAGCCCGAGCCTCCCGTTGCCAAAACGCCTCCATGGCCAGCCGACTGGACCATGCCGCGGCTCCACTGCCTCCTTCCTTTCTCTCTTTCTTCTTCTTCACTGTCGTTTCTCTCTCCCTGCCTCACGCTTCGCTCTGTTGTATCTCAATGCAGGAAGCCCGCCATGGACACCGTCTCTCCAGCGGTTTGCGTCACCTACTTTGCTCCAGATCTGACTCCCTCCGCCTCGATCCGGTTGCTGCTGTCGTGCCAAGCTCCGCCATTGCCTGCCCGCGTCCTCGTCGCCCGCCTCCGCTTCCTCTGCAACAAGCAGGAGTACATTTGTCAGGCGCCCGCCTCCCTTGTTCCTGCTCATGTGGGCTATGAGCCCCTCCAAGGCCCTGCTGGCTCTGCCTGCCCCAAGCCTCTCCCCCGACTGGGCTTTGGCCCATGGTGAGGCCACCTCTAGCGCCCATGCTCATGTTGGGCCAGCCAGTTTTGGCCCTCTTCTGTTCTTTTGTCTTTCAGTGATTTATCTAATTATCCAGAGACTAACAGTTTTACAGAAAACCCCCATTGTTCATGCCTATCATATCTCACAAACTATGCATCACATGTAAAAACTTTAAATAAGAAAATGCTTAGATTTATGTCTAGTTTCATAATATGCCACTTTCATCCAAGTTTAAAATGTTGTTTGATTTAATTTGCTTAAATGCCATGTTAAAATGATTTATTTCATAAATAAATAACCGTAGCTCCATTTTAAATAAACTTTATATTTAAATGGGGTGGAATAGTGCATAGATTAACTTGGTGCACTTTGTTTTACTGTTTAACAACATTAAAATGTGGTTTAGGGTACAACAGTAGAAATTTAAAATATGCACTTGGGGATTTTCCGGAATTTTTATTTGTTGTTCCGGCCTCATTTAAACTTGCCTAGATAGGTAGTTTTATTATGCTTCACCCCTTACTATGTTTAACAACATTTTATATTGTTGGATACATAAACGAGAGCGAACTAAATAATGCGAATGTGGTGTTTCGTCAATATGCAACTTGTTGCATATTGAGCTCCACCTAGTGTGTAGTATTGTTTGTTGCACTTTGTCATGCCATGACTCATTAAACCGGACATGCATCATATATACTTGATTGTGCATCATGCCCTGTTGATGTGATGGTTGTTTACCGTGTTGTTTGCTTTTTTCCGGTTTGCTTCTCTCGTTAGTTTCGGTTTCGTTCTGGAATTGTGAGGATTCGTTCGACTACGTTCGTTTGTCTTCTTCATGGACTCGTTCTTGTTCCTTGCAGGATCTCAGGCAAGATGACCATACCCTCGATATCACTTCTATCTTTGCTTGCTAGTTGTTCGCTCTATCGCTATGACGTGCTACCTATCACTTGTTTATCATGCCTCCCATATTTCCATGTCAGGCCTCTAACCCACCTTCCTAGCAAACCGTTGTTTGGCCATGTTACCTCTTTTGCTCTGCCCCTCTTATAGCGTTGTTAGTTGCAGGTGAAGTTGAAGATTGCTCCATGTTGGTACATGATTATGCTGGGATATCACAATATCTCTTATTTTTAATTAATGCATCTATATACTTGGTAAATGGTGGAAGGCCCGGCCTTTTGCCTGGTGTTTTGTTCCAGTCTTGCCGCCCTAGTTTCTGTCATACCGGTGTTATGTTCCTTGATTTTGCGTTTCTTATGCGGTTGGGGTTATGGGAACCCCTTGACAGTTCAATTTGAATAAAACCCCTCCAGCAAGGCCCAACCTTGGTTTTAACATTTGCCACCTAAGCCTTTTTCCCTTGGGTTCTGCAAACTCAATGGTCATCTTTATTTTAACCCCCCCCAGGCCAGTGCTCCTCTAAGTGTTGGTCCAAACTAGAGCCCTTTGCAGCGCCACCTCGGGGAAACATGAGGTCTGGTTTTAGTTGTACGGATTGCTCATCCGGTGTGCCTTGAGAACGAGATATGTGCAGCTCCTATCGGGGTTTATCGGCATATTCGGGCGGCTTTGCTGGTCTTGTTTTACCATTGTCGATAAGTCTTGTAACCAGGATTCCGAGTTTGATCGGGTCTTCCCAGGAGAAGGAATATCCTTCATTGACCGTGAGAGCTTGTGATGGGCTAAGTTGGGACACCCCTGCAGGGTATAAACTTTTGAAAGTCGTGCCCGCGGTTATGAGGTAGATGGGAATTTGTTAATATTTGGTTGTAAAGAACTTGACACTTGACATAATTAAAATGAATCAACCGCGTGTGTAGCCATGATGGTCTCTTTTTGGCACAGTCTAGGAAGTGAACACGGTTTGGGTTATGTATGAACGTAAATAGTTTCAGGATCACTTCTTGATCACTTCTAACTTCACGACCGTTGCGTAGTTTCTCATCTTACTCTTGTACTCGTATGTTAGCCACCATATTTGCTGAGCGCTTGCTGCAACTCCACCTCATTACCTCATCCTACCCATAATCTTAAATAGTCTTGATCTCACGGGCTTTGAGATTGCTGAGTCCGCGTGACTCACAGATACTACCAAAACAGTTGCAGGTGCCAATCATACCAGTGCAGGTGATGCTACCGAACTCAAGTGGGAGTTCGACAAGGACCTTGGTCGTTACTATGTGTATTTTCTAGATGATCAGTAGTGGAGCCCAGTTGGGACGATCGGGGATCTAGCATTTTGGGTTGTCTTCTTTTCTTTTGGTTCCGTAGTCGGACCTATGTCTGTATTCTGAATGTTGTATGAATTATTTGATCATTGTGTGAAGTGGCGATTGTAAGCCAACCCTATTTATCCCTTTCTTGTTCATTACATGGGATTGTGTCAAGATGACCCTTCTTGCAACAAAACCACAATGCGGTTATGCCTCTAAGTCGTGCTTCGACACGTGGGAGATATAGCCGCATCATGGGCGTTACATAGGCCTCATTATAGGCCAGCCCTTCGATCTCTAGAAGGCAAGCCTGGTGTCCTCCCCTCATTCTTCAATGCTGACCCTAGCAGCAGCCATGATTGATCCTTCATACGCTAAACTGAAGGAACCTCACCACGAGTTTCATCATGCATGGGAGTCGAAGATAATAGATGAAGATCACATCCTGTACGCAACAATGGATGCCTACCTTTGTTTAAATATCTACAAGGGTTGGGTGAAGAAGCAGAGTCCAGTGTCCAGTTCAAGCAAAGAAGCGTCAGCGAAGAGGAAGAGGAAGAGGGATGTGGACTCGGACTCCGAGTAAGGTGGCAGTGCCGTCGCTCATGCTGGTTCTACTGGAGTGTCAAGCGGACTAGTTACTTAGTTTTATTTCAGGAGTACGTTTGTGCTGAGCCCCCAGCAAAACTATGTTCATGTTCTTTCTTGTTATTTGAACTTTATGTTCTTTCTCGTTATTTGAACTCATTAGTACGTACTACAATAGTACTAGTACTTTGTCCTACTACTGTTCTTCTTGCAGTTGGTACTACTGCTTGTATCTTCGTGTTCCTACTATACTTAATACGTTCGTACTAGTAGTATAATTTGGGTTAGTCGATTTGTGAAAGAAGTTTGACGGAGCGAAGGAAGAAGACGGAAGAGAAGCTACCCCAGTATCTATCTTATGAGTGTTGGGTGTGGAATGCAGTTCGCCGGAAAAAATTGGATCATGCCCGGGGTTAAAAGGATGGAGGGGCTGGGGAGGAGCATGGCGGTGGCAGGCAGTTTAGGGGAGGGCGGGGCGGTGGTGGAAGGAGGTTAGGCGTGTGGCGGGCTGGCGGTTCGATGCCTGAGAGAGAAGATGAACAATGCATCAATTTCGGACGTTCAAGAACCCCTTCTGGCCATCCATGTTGCATCCAACAGCTCACAAGAGTCGTCTGACCCAAATTTCTCCTTCAGATTGTAGGATCCACATGGCATTCAAGGTCTCGAAGGTAGATTCCGCGTCCGCACCCGGTTTGCAGGCTCGGCGCAAGCGTGACCGGCTTCCGCCGCGACAGCCACCATGTGCGCCTCCTCCGCGCGGGTGGAGACGACAATGACACGCTAGTTCCTCCTCGCCGGCGTGCTGGAGCACGCGCTCGTCCTCCTCTTCGTACGCTACGTGCATAGACACGGCTCCTCGAGCTGCTCGCCTGCTTGGCGGCGCGGCGGGATCGCGAGGAGAGACTACAGACGACGTGAGCGGGCCAGCCTTGGGATTCATGGCACAGGGATGGCGGCGACATGGCGGTGATGGGTGAGAAATGGTTGGCCGGATCAGGCGGGCGCCGGCATGCGCAACAGTGGCGGCGACATATTGATGAGTGCGCGTATGGGAGCTTAGTTTAGTTTTATATAGGGTTGGTCAAACTTAAAAGAAAACCGGACTAGTACATGTAAACATTAGACTGAGGCAACGCTTGTATTAGTTACCACAGCCATGATATGGAATCCTGTGCAGACGCGTGAACCGCAGCCGCGCGGTCGATCGAACAGTGTGTCACCACGTCGCGCTCGCAGGACATCCACCGAACCTTTTTTTGTGTGTGAAAACAATCCATGAATATTACCCAACTTTTTTTTCCTGGAAAAGTTCTTGACGCTACAATTCATGTATTTGAATTTAGCTCCAATTCATGTTTATTTGGATTTGGACGTTTTAGGTGCGCCCTACTTTTTTTAATAATGATTTTGTGTGTGTGACTGAGAGAGAACGTGTGCATGTGTCCATATGTGTGGTGTGGCGGAAGGGCAATGTGGAGATGGTGTGCGTGTGATAGAAACATAGAGATGTGTGAATGTGCAAATGATCATCCATGAGTGAGACATAGACACATGCCGGTACAATCTGAATACATGAGAGAACGGTCTTCTATTTGTACTTGTGTGTATGTGTGTGTGTGTGTGAGAGAGAGAGAGAGAGAGAGGAGCATCCGTAACACAACAACCATCTCTCTTGATTCATCCGTCCCTCGCACGATCACATGTAACACATGCATCAATGCACACATTTTGACACCCTCACCCGGCCCCTTCCCACCTCAAGGCCCGCACATCACTCTCTATCTCGCACGCACAATCTCTTCGTGAAAACCCTATTTAGCATGTAGCTTTCCATCACGTACACACACATTTCTCTCCATAGGTTTGGTTTCTCTCAATATCTGACACACACACACACACACACACACACACACACACACACACACACACCACACAAACTCCCCCTCCCTCGAGGAGATTGAAGACGGCGACCACACTGCACTAGAGAATGCGGGGCCATTTGGAAGTAGGTTGATGTGACGATGGCTGACTGACTCCTCCCCCCCCCCTCTCCCGCACAAAATTACAAATCCCTCTCTCTCCCGCAAAAAATTATCAATGCCTCAACCTAGAAGATCCTTCCCCTCTCGTCCATGTTTTTCCAGCTCTCTCATCAAACCTGTTGCCTCTTCTCCTTCCACGTGTACAGAATTCGGATGCACACGCATCTCATGTATATTACATGTCTCCATATTTCTCACATACCTAACTTATTCCTCTCTCTTTCTATCTCTCTCTCTCTCGTTAGGTTTGTCTCCTACTGTCTCGTCCACATACATACAATCTTTCCCTCCCTATCTGCTCCATCTTCGCAAGCTCTCTCTACATGTTTCATTCACACAATGCGATGTGTTCAAAATGTTGCTTTTCTAATGGATCATGTCGAGTTATGGTTGGTTTTGTTGCATCCTACAAAGTAATAACTATGAAATGCATTTAGATTCTCATTTGACTGGGATTATGTGAGTTTGAGCATATTGTGAAGTACTATAGACCTCGTATACATCTTGGAATTCAACAATGATTGTAACTATTGAATTGTATAGACCATTATATTCGAAGTCAGTAGCCTAATATATTTATTTCACAATTACAACAAATGATTAATTTACTACAAACTAAGAAAACAAATGTGTACACCCTCAGTTCTTATTTAAGTCCGGGTATTAGCATTGGTCAAAGTCTACTTTTGTAAACTCTCAGAAAGTTTATAAAGAAAAATACTAACATATACAATAACAAATAAATACCATTAGATTCATTATTGAATGTACTTTCATATCATACATATTTGTTATGGTAAATGTTTATATTTTTCTATAAACTTGGTCAAACTTTAGGAAGTTTGACTTCGGTCAAACCTAATATGTAGAGTTAAAAAAACGGAGGGAGTACTAGTAGTTACTAGTACTACTAACAAGTACTAGTACTACTCGCTAGTTGCTTTGCCCAATCATCCAACAAGCCACACGGGGAGTTCAGTGTCACAAAATTTTGAGGACGGCAGGAAAATCTCCCGCGACCCTGATTTGAGCAGTGCGAAGTTACCATCATAGCCTTCGGAACAGGCCTACGGATGATGCTTGGTAGGGGCTGTTTTCGTAAATTCAGGTTCACCCTACCCAGCCAACCCCACCGTACCCCGGCACCCAAAGTAGTGCACCTGAATACTCCCCTTTTTCTATTCCCACCGCAAAATAGACTTCTCTACAGCACCGCAGCCTTCGTGCCCCTCCCCTTCTACATCGTTGCACTCGTCCACCACAGCGCATCTGCCTCATCGATGACCTCGTACGCCGCACTGGAGCCGGTCCATCGTCAATGTTGTACACGGAGCCTCTTCCCTGGCACCGTCTTCCACGGTCTCGGATCTACTTCCTAGAAGCCAACGCCAAACACAGAAGCACCACTGTCGTGGACAATATACTGACTCCCGTTGCCGACCATGATGCATGGAGGCAGCCGCGACCATTGTTCTCCTCCTCGATTGGTAATGTGTGTATTGAATCACTTAGCAGTACACGTGTAGTTCCAATTTTGTTCATACCTACCCTTCAATTTTCCTGGTTGCTATTGTTCCCGTAAAAGTAATTGGTTATAGCCTCCATTGTCCAACAGAATATCAGCTTGTAATTGTGCATTGTTCCTGTATCACGTTGTGCTTGGGTAGGTTCTTCATCTACAATTAGTAGTGAGGCAAATGATGGAAAGTTTTTTAGAACTAGCAAGATGCCCATGCGTTGCACGGAACATCAAGATGCATTTGTATGAGTAGTTTATCTTGTGGGAGAAAAGGATGAATTAGGGAAGGCCTTATTTGCAAATCTGGAGAGGTGTGTGGGTATCTTTCTGCAACATTGCCATAGTTTCCTTCCTATCCGTCGGATATAAATCGGATGGCGTATATTGCAGGATGGCAGGCACAACATCATCACCAACTCTATTTTTTAAAAGAGTAGAGAAGTAGATATAAATATTAAATATAAAATAAATATAACAGTAGAAATAGCAGGGACGTCGGGAAAGTTTCACGTAGGCGCGGGAAAAAGCGGCCGGGCGCGCGCTAGTTTTGACGCGCGGCGTCCGGCACGCTTTATGAAATCCAATGCCCTCCCACTGCTCTGTGCCTTGCCACTGCTCTCCCCCCGCTTTTTATCGCCTCGCTGCCGTCGTGCCAACATGCCGCCGCGTTGCCGGGAAACTTGGGGATACTCCGGTGTCCGCGCGCGCCCCTTCGGCGGCTTCTCTGCCGAGATCCGGTTTCGCGGGATGCACCTCGACCTCGGCAATTTAGACACCGCCAACGAGGCCGCCCGCGTGCACGACGCGGCGGCATGGCGCCTCCGATGCTCTCATAGAACATTGTACTTCCCCAACATGCTGCAGGAGCGGGCGCAGGAGCTCGCGCCTTTGCCGCGGCTTACCACCGATGAGGAGCGTCGCGACAAAAGGAGGCGGGAGCACCGTCTCGGCATCGCTGATATGGATGAAGATAAGCATAGTGCGGGACTGCATTGAAATGGGCGAAGGCCATTCGTCCGAGTAGTGCGTGATAGCCACTTCGGAATGGGGCAATGTCGAAGATTAGTGTAACGCCCTCGATGCGGTTATATCTCCCACGTGTCGAAGCACGACTTAGAGGCATAACCGCATTGAAAGCAATGTCGCAAGTGAGGTAATCTTCACACAACCCATGTAATACATAAGGGACAGAGATACATAGTTGGCTTACAATCGCCACTTCACACAGATACATGAATAAAGCATTACATCATCCAGATACAATCAAGGTCCGACTACGGAGCGAAAATAAAAGAAGAACCCCAAATCGACAAAAGGTCCCGATCGACCCCAAGCTGGGCTCCACTCTTGATCAACTAGAGCGAAACAACACAAAGGGCAAGATCTTCATCGAGCTCCTCCTTGAGCTTGGTTGCGTCACCGCTTTCGGTAACATAGGCACCGCAAACTGGTTTTGGAAGTATCCGGTGAGCCACGAGGACTCAACAATCCCATTACCATGGGTATCAAGACTAGCAAAGCTTAATGGGAAAGGAAGGGGTAAAGTGGTGAGGTTGCAGCAGCGACTAAGCAAGTATGGTGGCTAACAAACGCAAGGAAGAGCGAGAAGAGAACAAGCGGAATGGTCGTGAAGCTTGCAATGATCAAGAAGTGATCCTGAACACCTACTTACGTCAACCATAACACAGAAACCGTGTTCACTTCCCGGACTCCGCCGAGAAGAGACCATCACGGCTACACACTCGGTTGATGCATTTTAATTCGGATCAAGTGTCAAGTTGTCTACAACCGGACATTAACAAATTCCCATCTGCCACATAACCGCGGGCATGGCTCTCGAAAGTTTATACCCTGCAGGGGTGTCCCAACTTAGCCCATGACAAGCTCTCGCGATCATCGAAGGAATAGACCTTCACCCGAGACACTCTGATCAGACTCAGTATCCCGATACATCAAGACATTTCGACAATGGTAAAACAAGACCAGCAAAGCCGCCCGATGCACCGACAATCCCGATAGGAGCTGCGCATATCTCGTTCTCAGGGCACACCGGATGAGCAAGACGTCGGGTTGGCATAGACCCTGGTTGCCCAGGGGGCGCCGGACATCGCTCGGTTTGGACCAGCACTTAGACAAGCACTGGCCCGGGGGGGCTAAAATAAAGATGACCCTCGAGAGAGCGACTCCCAAGGGAAAAGGTAGGTGGTGGTGAGGCAAATGGTAAAGTCAATGTTGGGCCTTGCTGGACAAGTTTTATTCAAAGCGAACTGTCAAGGGGGTCCCATAAATCACCCGACCGCGTAAGGGACGCAAAATCCGGGAACATAACACCGGTATGACGGAAACTAGGGCGGCAAGAGTGGAACAAAACACCAGAAATAAGGCCGAGCCTTCCACCCTTTACCAAATATATAGATGCATTAACAATATAAGAGATATTGTGATATCCCAACATAAACCCTGTCCACCATGAAGAAATCTTCAACTTCACCTGCAACTAGCAACGCTATAAGAGGGGCTGAGCAAAGCGGTCACATAGCCAAACAACGGTTTGCATAGGAATGGTGTCAAAGGTTAGAGGTTCATGGCAATATGGGATGGCTTGACAAACAGGTAATAGGTAGCGTAGCATAGCGAAAGAATGAGGCAACTAGCATAGCAATGATAGTAGTGAGATCCAGGATAGCGGTCATCTTGCCTGAAATCCCACAAGGAAGAAGAACGAGTCCATGAAGAAGACGAACGGATGAAGCCGAACCAACCGTAGATGAACGAATCCTCACGATTGCAACGGAAACGGGTACTATCGAGAAGAAGCACACAACAACATAGGTAAACACACCACACATGAACAAGACATGATGCACAACAAGCATGATGCATGACCAAGCTACATGAAGCTACTCATGGCAAGAGAAGATGCACACAAGAACAACACATCAAGGCAAGTTTAAATGAGGCCGGGAACAACATATAACAATTCCGGTAAGTCCTCATATGCATATTTCGAAATTGGTCCAAAACTGAATAAACCTTATGTTCAAGTTGTTAAACAGCAAGTTAAGATGCACCAAGAGAATCTACACGAAATTCTAGTCAAGTTACATATAAAGTTCATTAGATTCGGAGCTACGGCCTAGAAGATATGAGCAAAACAAGTTAAACATGGCATTGATGCAAAATGCACCCAAACATCAAGCAAACACACCAAAACAAGGATGCAACATGATAATATGAAACTACAAGCAAAATCAAGCAAGTTTCATATAGAGCACACTCAAAACGGAGCAACGGTGTAACACATGCACTCTATACAAGTCATTGCAACAATCTGTCCATAACAGCAACTAGGCATCTTACAAGCGTCAAAACAACATGCTACAGCACCCCAACATAATAACAAAAGGCATGGGCATGAAGTACACGTAAAGCATAACAAAACATGAACACTGAGCTATTTCCAGAAACAACTAGACATGCTCAAAATGACATGGATATATTGCAAGTAACAACAGTTTCAGACTTTAGCAGAAATAACATCAGGTTGCAATGTTTAGAGCTATCAAACAACATGTTACAGGAACTTATCATGGCAAACAAAGGCATGGAATGAATCTACTAATAGCATATATCAAAAGACCCTTACTGACCATGAGCCAAAAAGGCACGGAAAATATGATGGCACCCATGTAAACATGGCAAGTTATATTACATATTTGAACATGGCAGAAACAACGATTAGTAGGCATGTTCGTGAGCTCGAACAACTCACTACAGAGCAATACATGGCATGGCAAGGAAACCAACAGTAATAAGGCATGTTTATGAAGCTAAGCATGGCAAGAGCAAGGTCATAGGGTACACGGATCAACTACAACGACCTCGTGAAAATTGAATCTCATGCAAACAATCTGTCAGGAAACATTTTCAAGCAACTTTGGAGCAAGAAATGAACATGTTCCAGCAGGCTATAATTTCAACCAAGGGCATGAATGGATAGAGCAAGACATGTATATCAAAACATGTTTATAGAGCATCTCCAGATTATACATAGAATGATTAGTGGAAGCATGTTAACATGGCATCAAATTATAACAGAATCTGTCTATCAAAACAGCAACAACAACTACCCTACTTTACAAGCTTGATACACCCAGCACACAACTCACAAAAATACATGGTCAACACATCTGGAAAGATGGCATAGCATATTTCAACATTCATGTAGAGCTCATACTCATAGGATGCACACATAAATCATGGCAAAAATGACAAAAGAGCTCGGGCTGATAAGATTCTGGAACTAACGATATGAAGCCCTCTTCCAACAGCATTTCGGGCATCAAGATGAGCTCAAATGCAAACGATGCAATGGAATGAAATGATATACTCTTCGAGGCGAACAATTTGACATATTATATGCGCGAAACGGAGCTACGGGTGCAGAGATGTGATGGCATGAACATGGCATGAAAATAACGAAAATCGGGACTTGGTCATCTCGGGGTCAACCTCAAAGCGGGTCAGATCTGGATCGGGCGGCGCGGACTCGAGGATCGCGGAGAGGAGGTTGCGGAGGCGGAGAAGGCGCCGCGAGTCGAGGATGACGGGGCGGGTCGGTCCCGGCCGGATCCGGCATGATGGTGGGCCGACGCTGGCCGGCGGCGAGGCGTAGGGCGCCGGCGAGGACGAGGCAGCGGCGCGGACCCATGGCGGCGGCGGCGGGGCTACGCCAGCGGCGGTCGGATCGAGGCAGGGAGGAGATGCGGCGGGCGGCGGCGCGCAGCAGAGCCTTGTGAGCGAGGTCAGTGGCGGCGGCCTTGAGATCTGCGCGGCTTGTGCGTCGGAGGTGCATGGGCAGGCTGCCGGAGGTTGGCGAAGCGAAGAAGCTGCGGCGGCAGAGAAGAAGCAGCGGCGGGCGGCGGCGGAAACAGCGCGGCGGCGGAAACGAAAGCGCGGCCTTGAAGCCAGCGTGCGCGTGAAACGCTGTGGGCGTCCAAGACCCATGGGCCGCAAGCCGGCAGCGGATGGCAGGCGAAGAGGCGGCGGGAGATGGTGGGTTAGCTGGTTGGCTTGCTGGGCGGCGGGGGTGACGTGGCGACACCCGATTAGACGGAGGGCGTGGCGGCTGGACAGCGTCGGCGGCAAGCGGACGTGTCCGGCCTTGAGAGGAGGAGATCTAGGGTTTCGGGGAAAATCATCCGAGATTTGGAATGGGGGGTGTATAAATAGGCATAGAGGGAGCTAGGAGAGTCCAAATGAGGTGCGGTTTTCGGCCACGCGATCGTGATCGAACGACCGAGAGCATGGAGAGGAATTAGGTGGGTTTTGGGCCAGTTTGGAAGGGGTGTTGGGCTGCAACAAAAGAGGGCTTTACGGTTACCCGGTTAACCGTTGAGTACCAAACGACCTCCAAATGGCACGAAACTTGACAGGCGGTCTACCGGTGGTATACCAAGGCCGCTTGGCAAACCTCGGGCCATTCCGAGAAAGTTCAATACCCGCAAATGAAAAGAGAGAAGAGGGAGACGCCGGAGGACATAGGAGCGCCGGATTGCAAAACGGACAACGGGGAAAAAGCTCGGATGCATGAGCTGAACACGTATGCGAAATGAGATGCACATGATGACAAGATAAAATGCAAATGATGACATGGAAAAATGCAACACGCAAGCAAATGACATGGCAACGACGGCGAATAACTGGCGGACACCTGGCGCATCGGATCCGGGGCATTACAACACTCCACCACTACGAGAGGATCTCGTCCCGAGATCTAGGATGGCACCGGAGGGAAAAAGAAGAGGAAGAGAAGAGGTAAAACTAAGTTGCTTCTTTGACGAACGAGTGAAAACACGAACCTTGAGAGGTTGAGCAATTTAAAAGAAAGAGTACAACAAAGATGAACGAGATTGCAAACAATCCGTTAGAAAAGAGGAACAAGGAGTATTACGAGAACTTGAAGGTTGCAAAGACATGAATCAAGAGTTTAATGGATAAGATAGAATTCACAACCACTGCAGTTGAAACAAGATAGAGAAGGAATAAGATTGATATACTTTGGGCAGCACTCCGACTGAAAGAGGAAGGAAAACTTGATAGGATGAGATGATATTGAGGATATGATACAACACTCCGGTTGGAAATGGAGGAAATAGAATTTGAACTTGGCAAAATGAACGCACTTGGATGAGACTCCGGTTAAAAGAGGAACGATAGACACAGCACCCCGGTTAAATAGATAACCAAGGAAAAAGGAACAATATAACCCAAGATAACTCCAACAAAGGGATTGATGGATTTAAAATACCTCATTCTTGACAACATACGAATCATGAAACAAGAAGGAAATTGTCAAGAGTGACATAACACCATCTCAAACGATAAGATCGAAGGAATTGCACTTTGGAATGCAAGAAGAAGAATACTTGAACGCCTCAAAACAAAACATGTGTTGAGCACCATGTTTATTTTAGAGTATAGCTTGGCGGGTCATAACTTCAAGAGAAATCTTGAAGAACAATTGAAGAATGAAAAGGGTCCTTGATAAACCATCATGTAGAACCTCCATGAAGAACTCCGGTAAACAAAAGGAATGAAAAGAAAGAGAAATTGAAAACACAAGGTGAAGCCTTGCGATGATTTAGATGGATCTCCGTGATAATTAGAGCTTGGAACTCCGGGAAAAAGAGAAGATGAAACAAATGAAACATAGAATTTTTAAGGGCCTCCGGAATAAAGAATTAATCACTTGGATGAACAAGAATAAGAATTATGTTATGCTTATCCTTCACCAATTAAATTGATGACAATCAACGGATTTGGCATACTACTTATTCCCGTAGAAAGGATTAAAAGAGATATGGCGTAAACTTGAGAAGGTATTGATGGAACCACCGGTGGGATTAAAAGAACAAATATTTGATATGATAACGAAGGAAGAGAAATCTTGAACGAACCACCGGTAAGAATTGAAAATGAAAGTAGCAAAGGCACAATTCACCGGGAAGAATTTGAAAATGAATGAAGATACTTGAAGGGATTCAGGTACATGAGAACGAAGAGATCATGAACTGATTAGAGTGTATTTGAACGATGCACCGGTAAGATTTGGAGAATGAAAGCTCAAATCTGAGAATGAAGAATTATGACATGATGACCTTCGGAGGAAAGAAGTGGAAACAACTCATGAGATGCTCCGAATGGGTGAAAAGAATTCTCACAATCGAAAACAATTATGAGAGGATGGCATCAAGCTAACGCCCTCGATGCGGTTATATCTCCCACGTGTCGAAGCACGACTTAGAGGCATAACCGCATTGAAAGCAATGTCGCAAGTGAGGTAATCTTCACACAACCCATGTAATACATAAGGGACAGAGATACATAGTTGGCTTACAATCGCCACTTCACACAGATACATGAATAAAGCATTACATCATCCAGATACAATCAAGGTCCGACTACGGAACCAAAATAAAAGAAGAATCCCAAATGCGACAAAAGGTCCCGATCGACCCCTAACTGGGCTCCACTCTTGATCAACTAGAACGAAACAACACAAAGGGCAAGATCTTCATCGAGCTCCTCCTTGAGCTTGGTTGCGCCACCTTTCGATAACATAGGCACATGCAAACTGGTTTTGGAAGTATCTGGTGAGCCACGAGGACTCAACAATCCCATTACCATGGGTATCAAGACTAGCAAAGCTTAATGGGAAAGGAAGGGGTAAAGTGGTGAGGTTGCAGCAGCGACTAAGCAAGTATGGTGGCTAACAAACGCAAAGAAGAGCGAGAAGAGAACAAGCGGAACGGTCGTGAAGCTAGCAATGATCAAGAAGTGATCCTGAACACCTACTTACGTCAAACATAACACAGAAACCGTGTTCACTTCCCGGACTCCGCCGAGAAGAGACCATCACGGCTACACACTCGGTTGATGCATTTTAATTCGGATCAAGGGTCAAGTTGTCTACAACCGGACATTAACAAATTCCCATCTGCCACATGACCGCGGGCACGGCTCTCGAAAGTTTATACCCTGCAGGGGTGTCCCAACTTAGCCCATGACAAGCTCTCGCGATCATCGAAGGAATAGACCTTCACCCGAGACACTCCGATCAGACTCGGTATCCCGGTACATCAAGACATTTCAACAATGGTAAAACAAGACCAGCAAAGCCGCCCGATCGCCGACAATCCCGATAGGAGCTGCGCATATCTCGTTCTCGAGGCACACCGGATGAGCAAGGCGTCGGGTTGGCATAGACCTGGTTGCCAGGCGCCGGACATCGCTTCGGTTTGGACCAGCACTTAGACAAGCACGGCCCGGGGCTAAAATAAAGATGACCCTCGAGAGAGCGACTCCCAAGGGAAAAGGTAGGTGGTGGTGAGGCAAATGGTAAAAGTCAATGTTGGGCCTTGCTGGACAAGTTTTATTCAAAGCGAACTGTCAAGGGGGTCCCATAAATCACCCGACCGCGTAAGGGACGCAAAATCCGGGAACATAACACCGGTATGGCGGGAACTAGGGCGGCAAGAGTGGAACAAAACACCAGACATAAGGCCGAGCCTTCCACCCTTCACCAAATATATAGATGCATTAACAATATAAGAGATATTGTGATATCCCAACATAAACCCTGTCCACCATGAAGAAATCTTCAACTTCACCTGCAACTAGCAACGCTATAAGAGGGGCTGAGCAAAGCAGTCACAGAGCCAAACAACGGTTTGCATAGGAATGGTGTCAAAGGTTAGAGGTTCATGGCAATATGGGATGGCTTGACAAACAGGTAATAGGTAGCGCAGCATAGCGAAAGAACGAGGCAACTAGCATAGCAATGATAGTAGTGAGATCCAGGGTAGCGGTCATCTTGCCTGAAATCCCGCAAGGAAGAAGAACGAGTCAATGAAGAAGACGAACGGATGAAGCCGAACCAACCGTAGATGAACGAATCCTCACGATCGCAACGGAAACGGGTACTATCGAGAACAAGCACACAACAACATAGGTAAACACACCACACATGAACAAGACATGATGCACAACAAGCATGATGCATGACCAAGCTACATGAAGCTACTCATGGCAAGAGAAGATGCACACAAGAACAACACATCAAGGCAAGTTTAAATGAGGCCGGGAACAACATATAACAATTCCGGTAAGTCCTCATATGCATATTTCGAAATTGGTCCAGAACTGAATAAAACTTATGTTCAAGTTGTTAAACAGCAAGTTAAGATGCACCAAGAGAATCTACACGAAATTCTAGTCAAGTTACATATAAAGTTCATTAGATTCGGAGCAACGGCCTAGAAGATATGAGCAAAACAAGTTAAACATGGCATTGATGCAAAATGCACCCAAACATCAAGCAAACACACCAAAACAAGGATGCAACATGATAATATGAAACTACATGCAAAATCAAGCAAGTTTCATATAGAGCACACTCAAAACGGAGCAACGGTGTAACACATGCACTCTATACAAGTCATAGCAACAATCTGTCCATAACAGCAACTAGGCATCTTACAAGCGTCAAAACAACATGCTACAGCACCCCAACATAATAACAAAAGGCATGGGCATGAAGTACACGTAAAGCATAACAAAACATGAACACTGAGCTATTTCCAGAAACAACTACACATGCTCAAAATGACATGGAGATATTGCAAGTAACAACAGTTTCAGACTTTAGCAGAAATAACATCAGGTTGCAATGTTTAGAGCTATCAAACAACATGTTACAGGAACTTATCATGGCAAACAAAGGCATGGCATGAATATACTAATAGCATATATCAAAAGACCCTTACTGACCATGAGCCAAAAAGGCACGGAAAATATGATGGCACCCATGTAAACATGGCAAGTTATATTAAAGATTTGAACATGGCAGAAACAACGATTAGTAGGCATGTTCGTGAGCTCGAACCACTCACTACAGAGCAATACATGGCATGGCAAGGCAACCAACAGTAAGAAGGCATGTTTATGAAGCTAAGCATGGCAAGAGCAAGGTCATAGGGTACACGGATCAACTACAACGACCTCGTGAAAATTGAATCTCATGCAAACAATCTGTCAAGAAACATTTTCAAGCAACTTTGGAGCAAGAAATGAACATGTTCCAGCAGGCTATAATTCCAACCAAGGGCATGAATGGATAGAGCAAGACATGTATATCAAAACATGTTTATAGAGCATCTCCAGATTATGCATAGAATGATTAGTGGAAGCATGTTAACATGGCATCAAATTATAACAGAATCTGTCTAGCAAAACAGCAACAACAACTACCCTACTTTACAAGCTTGATACACCCAGCACACAACTATCAAAAATACATGGTCAACACCTCTGGAAAGATGGCATGGCATATTTCAACATTCATGTAGAGCTCATACTCATAGGATGCACACATAAATCATGGCAAAAATGACAAAAGAGCTCGGGCTGATAAGATTCTGGAACTAACGATCTGAAGCCTTCTTCCAACAGCATTTCGGGCATCAAGATGTGCTCAAATGCAAACGATGCAATGGAACGAAATGATGTACTCTTCGAGACGAACAATTTCACATATTATATGCGCGAAACGGAGCTACGGGTGCAGAGATGTGATGGCATGAACATGGCATGAAAATAACGAAAACTGGGGACTTAGTCATCTCGGGGTCAACCTCAAACGGGTCCAGATCTGGATCGGGGCGGCGCGGACTCTGAGGATCGCCGGAGAGGAGGTTGCGGAGGCCGGAGAAGGCGCCGGCGAGGTCGAGGATGACGGGGCCGGGTCGATCCCGGCCGGATCCGCGCGGTGTGATGGCGGCGGCCACAGCCATGGCGTAGGGCGCCGCGAGGACGAGGCATGGCGGCGGACCCATGGCGGCGACGGCGGGGCCACGCCAGCGGCGGTCGGATTGGAGGCAGGGAGGAGATCGGCGGGCGGCGGCGAAGCGCAGCGTCGGCGGAGGCGCGCGGAGGCGGGTCGATGGCCGTGGCCTTGAGATCTGCGGCTTGGCGGCGTCGGAGGTTGGCGTGGCGAGCAGCAATGGGCAGAGGAAGCAGGCGGCGCGGCGACGGAGGAAGCAGCGGGCGGCGGCGGAAGCGGAAGCGCGTGCAAGGGCGCGCGAAGGCGGGCGCTGGCGGCGGCGGCAGCGTGGGCTGCTGTGAGCCCGTCCGAGCCCATGGTATGCAGCGGCGAACGGAGGCGGGAGGACAGGTGCGCTTGGTTGGCTGCGGGCGGCGGCGGGGTGGCGTGGCGACACCCGATTGACGGAGGACATGGCGGCTGGACGCGTCCGCGGCGGGCGGACGTGTCGGTAAGCAGAGGAGGAGATCTAGGGTTTGGGAAAATCATCCGAGATTTGGAATGGGGGTGTATAAATAGGCATAGAGGAGCTAGGAGAGTCCAAATGAGGTGCGGTTTTGCCACGCGATCGTGATCGAACGACCGAGAGCATGGAGAGGAGTTAGGTGGGTTTTGGGCCACTTTGGAAGGGGTGTTGGGCTGCAACAAAAGAGGGCTTTACGGTTACCCGGTTAACCGTTGGAGTACCAAACGACCTCCAAATGGCACGAAACTTGACAGCGGTCTACGGTGGTATACCAAGGCCGCTTAGCAAACCTCGGGCCATTCGAGAAAGTTTAATACCGCATACGAAAAAGAGAAGAGGAGACGCAGGAGGACATAGGAGCGCCGGATTGCAAAACGGACAACGGGGAAAAAGCTCGGATGCATGAGATGAACACGTATGCGAAATGAGATGCACATGATGACATGATAAAATGCAAATGATGACATGGCAAAATGCAACACGCAAGCAAATGACATGGCAACGACGGCGAATAACTGGCGGACACCTGGCGCATCGGATCCGGGGCGTTGCAATTAGCTCCTTGCATCTAAAGTTGTCGGGAGAGCCGAAGACGACATCCAGTGTTAGGGTGCCTATCCAACATGCCTCTATGCCTAGTATTACTCCTTTAAAGGTAGTGCTGCTTTGCTTGATTCTTGACGGGTCTATCCCCATCTTGTGGTTAGTGTCCTGATATATCAGGTTGAGACTACTGCCGCCGTCCATGAGGACTCGGGTGAGGTGGTATCCGTCGATTATTGGGTCGAGCACAAAGGCAGCCAAGCCCCCATGACGGATACTAGTCGGATGATCCCTACACTCGAAGGTGATCGAACAGGCCGACCATGAGTTGAATTAGAAGGCGACAGGCTCTATAGCATGTACGTCCTGGAGTGCACGTTTGCGCACCCTCTTTGGGATATGAGTGACATAATTTGGTCAAAGTCGCGGTGCTTACTCCCGCTTTTCTTTGTCTTGTGCAAGTGAGGATGGAGGAGAGGCTGCGTCGATGGCAAGCTGGAGCGCCTCTACCATGGCTGGCAGTTGGACGGCCAGGGCAAGTGCGTCAAGATCCCACAGGTCCCACCATTCCACACTTCTTTCTAATCAAGTTCAGTCATGGATCTGTACAAACGCATGAGATTCTAGTCCAAAATTTATGTGTGATACTATATAACTGTGTGATGTTTGAGATACGTCCATTTATGTACAAGACTATTATTTTCCGAAAATTGGGCGACTGAACTCATGTTTGCTGGTTGCTTTTTCCGTAACTAGATATCACAATGTAGCTTTGTATTACTGATTGAATTTCTTTTCAGTCTGTTGTGTTCGTATGAGTGTGTATTATGATATGGTTGTCCAAACTATTTCCATGCATTAAATTGTCACAGCGATGAAGAGCTACTAAGCCAGGGCCTCTCATTGAATGATGATTTGCAGCGTGTTCTAGCAAAACATGATGCAATTGCTGTAGGCATAGCTGTTCGGGTAGAAAAGCCAAAACTACCACAGGCCCCTGTGAATAGTTCCCCACCAGCAAAGCCAGAGGGGCCAAAAGAGCCAACTCAAATGTACTCACGTTTGATTGTTCTCATGAATAATCATCTGTCCAATACATGATGTGATCCATTCTGAAATCGTGCAAGTTGTTTAGTTTCGCCAGGTTAACTGTCTACATCAGATCCATCATTCATACTCAGGCTGACTGTATGACATACTACTGCAATTTGCACTAGCCTAGCTCTGATTTTTTTGCTAGGAATAGAATTGACATGCTGCTAGTGTCCATTTAGCAGTTTTTTTACTATGTTTTGGCCTAGTCTTGTTCACGTGTATAATAAGCATCATGAATGCTCATTTAGTAGTGTATAAATAACACTGCTAGTTTTGTTCACGTGTATTCAGATTAGTACACTGTGTTACTAAACTGCACAATGCTCATCCTGTTGGCTACTTGTCGATGTTCTCCGCATAACTATAGGCTGCCATGTCTTTTCCACTTTCCTTTAAGCTTTCTGTAATGCTAACTTGACGGTAACCCTATAGTTTGTTGGCTGTTGGAACCCAGCAGCGGCGCTTCCATTTTAGCACATGTACTAGTGTGCTAAAACTTACAAAAGACACAAATCTTGAGCATTCTTTATCGGCTTGTTGCTGCTGCTCCTTGTGTACAATGATTGATGTTGCTCTAGCTAGTGTTGTAGCTGAAGAAAGAGGATGTATTTATATTACTTGCTTCTGCTGCTTATATATAGACACGTATGTATGTTTACTTCATTTCTTCCTTGTTTCTCCGATCCCCTCCTAATGAATTTGTTTGTTCGATTTGGATTTGCAGGCTCGTCCATGGACCAGATGTTCAAGTACAGCCCCATCCACCGTATCGACCTAGATTTAGGTATATACTCGTCTTGTTGAACAAATCGGACAGATGCTTCATGGCCTAATGCTTGATGCTAAGCATTAATACATGGATATGTAGCGGTCCAGATGAAGAGCGTGATTTGATATGTTTGGGTTTGAATTGATCGTGTGTGTGTGTGTGTCTATAGGGGAGCAAGCTTAAGTTACTACTGTACTGTTCCTCTATGTCCTGCTACAGTTTGACACTATTAATTAGGCTTGCTGGACATGTCATGGTACAAGACTTTATCTTTTTTAGCATCAAGAAATGTTTATCTACTGTAAAGTACTATTAATTAGGATACGACAGTAACTATAACAGCAGTAACTGTTTGGAGAAATGACTCCAAACAGAGTTGCATAATTACCAATGATACATTTTTTCTAATTTTTGCATGAGAACAAACTGGTGTAGCTAGCTGGACTATGCAGCCATGAATCAGGAAGTAGCATATTCAGTTTTGCTAATAGAAAATAAATGTATTAAAAACTTTAAAAACTGCATAATAAGTGCTTGTTCATGTTTGGTTTTCTCTAAACTTTGTTTATATGATTGAGGGCAAATTTACTTGGTTCTTTTCTCTAAAATGTGCTTGGAACATTCCTTTTTATGATCTAAAATTGCCTTCCTGTGATGATGCAGGTGCCTAGTTTGTGCTCGCTACCGAAGGAGCTCCATGTTCAAGAAGACTGAAGACACTTGTAGAGCTACAGGGTTAACACCAGGGCACCGTATCACGTGTAGAGCTTGTAGAGCTTGTATATGTTAGAGCTTATTATGTGTAGAGCTTGTAAAGTATATGTTATTTGTACAATAGGAGCTCTGTACTGAATCTGGCTGATAATATTTGGAGTATTATGTGTGTGTTTTGTTTGTGCCAATTTAAATATTGGTTATTTATTTACTGTTCAATTGAAATATGAAGAATATGAACTTGCTAGCTGGGAAGCACGTACCTGAACCTGACATCTGGGACCCATTTAACTAGTGGACCTTTTTATATTACAAAAAAACTAAAACTTTCTAGCGGAAAAGGCCACTGCCCAAAAATGAGAAGGCTTAATTGTTGGGCTTGGCCCATCTACATAGCCAAAATTAATATGAGAAAAAAACACTAATAGGCTTAATTAATGGGCTCGGCCCATGTAAAACACCCAATTGGACTGGGCTGAATCTTGTGCCACGTCAGATTGCCACGTTGGATGCCTACGTGGCCTGGGGAGGTTGCTAGTGACCAAAACGCCACAGTAGGCATATTTTGGTCGTAAACATCTTCGACCATTCCAGAAGAATGGTCGCTATAGTCAGTTTACGACCGCTAGCTTTTGACCTTCTGTTTTTGGTTACAAAAAGGTCACAAATGGAAATTTGTGACCTTTCAGTGACCAATAGTGGTGGTCACAAGTTGACATATTTCTTGTAGTGACCGCCGCCTCCTCAGCCCCAGCAGCCGGCGGCCCGACCAGTCGGCGCCATACAAGACGAGTACCCGGAGGAACACGGAGCCTATGTTGTGTTTGCCAGCGTGGCCGATGACAGACGCAGCAGACGGCAACAACAAAAATAAGTGCAAGCAGTGGCCTCCAACACTCCAGAGTTCATGCATTGGTCCGAGAAGCCTATTAGTTGGAGCAGGGCCGACCACCCGGAAGTGATGCCTTCCCCTGGTTCGTATGCCCTGGTCCTAGAAGCAACCCTTGCAACGGAGAGGCGGGCCACCCGTTTCTCCAGAGTCTTGATAGATGGTGGCAGCAGCATCAGTATCCTGTATCGTGACACAATGAAGAAGTTGGGAACCAAGAAGAAGCATCTCGTGCCCAGTCGGACTGTATTCCATGTCATAGTCCCTGGCCTTTCCTGCTCACCAATCGGCAAGACCCAGATTGATGTCCTCTTCGGAGACAAGAATCACTTCCGCCGAGAGCCAGTTTGGTTTGAAGTAGTGGACCTTGAGAGACCCTACCATGCACTGCTTGGCCAGCCTGCTCTGGTCAAGTTCATGGCAGTCCCCCACTACGCCTACCTCAAGATGAAGATGTCGAGTACCAAGGGAATCCTGACAGTAGTCAGAGACTACAAGAAGTCAATCGCTTGCGCCGGAGATAGTAGTCGGCTGGCCGAGTCCCTCGTGATTGCAGCCGAGAAGCGGCTCCTTGACTGGGTGGTGGCGTTGGCCGGTAAGAAGCTGGAAATGTCACCCACCCCCCAGGAGTCGGAGGTTGAGGGCTCGTTCAAACCGGCCAAGGAAACAAAGAAAATACCCTTGGATCCGGAGCACCCGGAGAGGCACGCTGTCGTAGGCACAGGCCTTGACAGCAAATAGGAAAGCGAGCTCGTCGACTTCCTTCGTGAGAATCGGGACATCTTTGCATGGTCTCCCAAAGACATGCCGGGTGTTCCGACGGATTTCGCCGAGCACAAGCTACATGTCCGACCTGACGTCAAGCTGGTCAGGCAGCCCTTGCGCTGCCTGTCGGAAGAGAAGAGAAGAGTTTTCGGAGAAGAGATAGCCCGGCTTCTAGCAGCCGAATTCATCATAGAAGTATTCTTTCCAGAGTGGCTGGCCAACCCAGTCCTAGTGTTGAAGAACAACAAGTAGTGGCGCATGGGCATTGACTAGACCAGCCTCAACAAAGCCTGCCCCAAAGATCCCTTTGCCCTGCCAAGGATTGATCAAGTAATAGACTCCACAGCCGGATGCGAGCTGTTGAGTTTCTTGGATGCATACTCAGGGTATCACCAGATAAAGCTGAACCTGGACGACAGGCTGAAGACCGCCTTCACCACGCCGTTTGGAGCAATCTGCTACCTGACCATGACGTTCGGCTTGAGAAACTCTGGAGCCACATTTCAGCGTTGCATGCAGAAGTGCCTCCTCAAGCAACTCGGCAGAAATGCCCATGTATATGTGGATGATGTGGTGGTGAAGACAGAGAAGCATGGCACGCTGCTAGAGGACCTCAAGGAGACCTTTGAGAACCTGCGTTGATTCCAGATCAAGCTCAACCAGAAGAAGTGTGTCTTTGGAGTGCCAGCCGGCCAGCTTCTCGACTTCCTGGTCTGAGAGCACGGCATAGAGTGCAATCCCGTGAAGGTCAAGGCAATTGAGATGATGAAAGTGCCCACCCGACTGCTAGACGTGCAGAAATTCACCGGCTGCCTGACGTCAGTCAGCCGTTTCATCAGTCGGCTGGGAGAGAAGGCTCTTCCCCTGTGCCAACTCAAGAAGAAGACCACTTTTTTCGAGTGGAACGACAAGGCCGATGAAGCATTTCTCCAACTCAAGAAGATGTTGGCAACCCCACCCATTCTGGCGGCTTCGACTGAGAAGGAGCCCATGCTCCTCTACATTGCAGCCACCAGTCAGGTTGTCAGTATAGTCATGGTAGTAGAGCGCAAGGAGAAGGACAAAGCATTGCTGGTCCAGAGACCTGTGTATTACTTGAGCAAAGTATTGTCCGCCTCCAAGCAAAACTACCCCCATCACCAGAAGATGTGTTACGGCATGCATTTTTCCTCCAAGAAGCTGAAGCCTTACTTTCAAGAGCATCCAATAACCGTCGTCTGCACAACCCTGCTTGCTGAGATCATTGGAATCCGGGATACTTCTGGCCTAGTGGCCAAGTGGGCAATTGATCTGGCCCCTGATACCATCTATTATCAGCCTTGCACCACCATCAAATCACAAGTGTTAGCCGACTTACTCGTCGATTGGGCCGAGACCCAATATTTGGCGCCTGCACCAGGCTCCACTCATTGGTGGATGCATTTTGATGGTTCAAAAATGCGCACTGGTCTGGGAGCCGGCGTCGTCCTCACCTCTCCCAAGGGCGACAAGCTCAAATACGTGTTGCAAGTCCACTTCGCCGCCTCCAACAACTTAGCAGAATATGAGGCACTCATACAAGGGCTTCGGCTTGCCAAGAAATTCGGCATTCGGCGGATCCTTGGTTATGGTGACTCCAACTTGGTGGTCCAGTAGTCGTCAGGCGACTGGGACGCCAAGGATGCAAACATGGCAAGCTACTGCTTCCTCGTACAGCAACTCAGCGGATACTTTGATGGGTGCGAGTTCCTTCACGTGCCAAGGAATGACGACGAGCAAGCGGATGCCTTGGCACGAATTGGCTCCACCCGACAAGCAATACTAGCCGGCGTTGCCCTCGCGCTATACGCCGTCTGTCAAGCCATCTCTGATTCAGACTCCATCTTTGTGCCCCGAAGCGGTCGGATCGACTTGACTATCCGAGGCGGCACGGGATTTTGACAGGTGGCACAGGGACTTCTACAGCAGCGCCCGCCGAGACTTGATCCGGCCGGGGACTTCGCAATCGGCACGGGACTTCAGCGATCGGCGGGGACTTCTTGACAAGCGGTGAGGAAGCACTGCCAACCCGCCGCCTCCTGGCCCAACCACCATCATACAAGTTGCGGTAGTCGCACTCGAAGCAAACGCGACGCCCTCACGGGTTCAGCCAATCCTCAAGTTCTTGGTGAATAAAGAGCTGCCAAGCAATGAAATCTCATCCCGACAAGTGCAGAGGCGAGCTGGAGCTTACACCATAGTCAACAGAGAGCTGGTGCGACGAAGCGTCATAGAGGTTTATCAGCGTTGCGTGGAGTCGGACCAAGGCCAAGCAATACTCAGGGACATCCACCAGGGAGAGTGCGGCCACCAGGCGGCTTCAAGATCACTTGTGGCCAAGGCTTTCCGCCACGGGTTCTTCTGGCCGACTGCCCTGGAAGAGGCCAAAGAACTAGTTCATAAGTGTCAAGGGTGTTAGAGGTTCCGCTCCAAGCCACACCTACCGGCCTCTGCACTCAAGACCATTCCCATAGCCTGGCCCTTTGCTGTTTGGGGTCTGGATATGGTAGGGCCATTCAAGACGGCCCGCGGTGGCATGACTCACTTGCTTGTCGCTGTGGACAAGTTCACCAAGTGGATAGAGGCAAAACTAATCAAGAAGCTGAATGGGCCGACTGCCTTGACCTTCATCGCCGACATCACCACGCGATACGACATCCCACACAGCATCATCACCGACAACGGCACCAACTTTGCCAAAGGAGCCTTGGCTCGTTTCTGTGCAACACAGGGCATCCGCCTGGACCTAGCGTCCGTTGCCCACCCACAGTCAAATGGCCAAGTGGAGCATGCAAACGGCCTCATTTTGTCTGGTCTCAAGCCCCAACTGGTCAAGCCTCTAGAGCATTCGGCCGGCTGCTGGCTCGACGAGCTGCCGGCCGTCCTTTGGAGCCTGCGCACAACTCCAAACAAGTCAATGCGCTTCACACCCTTCTTCCCCGTCTACGGTGCCGAAGTCGTCATCCCGACGGATATTGAGTTCGATTCCCCAAGAGTCACCATGTACACCGAGGCGGACACCAAGGAGGCGCGAGAAGACGGCGTCGACTTGCTAGAGGAAGGCCGACTGTTGGCACTCAGCCGGTCGGCCATCTACCAGCAGAGTCTGCGCCGATACTACAACCGCAAGGTGAAGCCAAGATCCTTCCTGGAGGGAGACCTTGTGCTCCGGCTGATCCAGCGAACAGCCGGACAGCACAAGCTCTCGGCACCTTGGGAAGGCCCTTTCATCATCAGTAAGGTGTGGGCAACGATGCCTACTATCTGATCGATGCCCGGAACCCAGAGCGTTCAAGAGAGATGATTCAGGCAAAGAGACGGAGAGGCCGTGGAACGCAAACCTCCTGCGAAGGTTTTACAGTTGAAAGCAGTATGTATCACGCTACCTTTTGTACTATGTATAAAGACTCCGGGTCCCCCGAGAAGAGCTCGGGGACTGCCCTCTTTTATCTATATGATAAGTGTCATGCCTGTGAGAATGTATAGTCTATTTCTTCCGCCTGGCACCGGGTTCGACCAGTCGGCCCGTAGCCTCGCCGCCTTCTACAATATGCCGCCTCCTGCAGCCGGACAAGTAGTGTGCCGGCACCAAAAACTTCCTTTGACAGAAGCCATAGCTCGTAGAGCAACTGTATGGTGGGCAAAGGTTGCAAACCAGTGCCCCACACAAAAGAATGACTGAGGAAGAAAACGCATATAGTAGGGGGTGGCATCGCACCTAGCCATCTGGCTGCTTGGCAGCCAGACGGCCGGCCTCCGCTTTTACTACCAAAAACTCCGAATGGCTAAGTCCTAAGCCCCCCTCGCAAACAGCTAGAGTGCTCAAATCAGCCACGGTCCACAGAGCGGCTGACCGGCTGGTGAGAGCATAGCCAAGAGTTGGCGGCAAAGGAAAAAACCAAGGAGAAAAAGGGGAAAAGGCTCGAGGTCGGCATAGCAAGCATAAGCAATGATAAATATTTACATGGATAAAGGCCTCTGGCCAGCATTCAAACAGAGTTTTGAAATACAGCCCACGGGTGGAGTTGCGTGAATTTAACAAAACATTTAGAGCAGCAAGCAGAAAGCAGATAAAACCCTAAGGAGCAGCAGAAGACTCCGGCTGGGTGGTGCCGGTTGGCGCAACAGAAGACTCCGGCTGGGCGGTGCCGGCTGGTGCAACAGAAGGATCCTGCCGGACGATGCCGGATGGCGTGGCCAAGGACTCTGGCTGGACGCTGGAGTCAGCTACACCGCCTGGCGCGGCAGGCGGCTCCATCCGAATGGAGGAATCACTAGCAGCAGGCGGGGCATTAGAGTGCTGGAGGACGGAGTCGATGGCGTCTGTCGGAGGAACGGGCGGCTGGGCGGCCCCCACTTGGACGCCTCCAGTAGTGGGCGGCACCTCGGTGCATGGCTCGTTGCCTAGCCAGAGGGTGGAGACCGCCTGGGCTCCGATGCGCTGGAGGCGACGCAGCAAGCGGTGAGCAGGCCGAAGCCGGGCCTGAATGCTGAGGACCTGTTCGCCAAGTGTCTGGGGAGCATCAGCAGCGATCTGCGCACCCTCCGCCCTTCACTCCTCGCACTGGGCCTCAATCATTTGGATCACGGCTACAGAATGGCCCGGGAAGAAGTCTGTCCGGGCGGAAGAAGAAAAAGGCCAAGGCTATAAGCAAAGGCTGACAGTTCCAAACAAGAAACCAAGAGAATAAGGCTTACCATTGACCAAGTCTTTGATGCTGCTGAAGCAGGCCGTCATCTGGGCCTCCTTGGCAGCCCAGGCAGAGCGCTCAATCTCAAACTCGGCAAGGAGGCTAGTCTCCGTCATCTCCGCCTTTAGCTGTGCCGCCTTGAGGGTTTCCGCCTGCTCGGCAAGTTGGGCGACTAGGCGGTCCCGCTCCCCCACCAGCTTGCTGCACTCCGCCTCCTTGCCACGCAGGGTGGTGTTGGCTTCTCCCAGCTCCTGCTGCAGGGCGGCATTGGCCTCTGGAGAAAGAAAGAGAAGAAAATAGCACCAGTCAAGCAGACAAGACAAAGGAAAGAAACAACCGAGGAAATTCGGCCCGACTGCTCAGCAGTTGGCCCGAACCTCGGGGACTACATCCCGTGGGCGCGCCTTTGTGCCCCCGCAAAAAAGTAGTTGACGAAGGAAAGAAACAACCGAGGAGATTCGTCCCGACTGCTTAGCAGTCGGCCCGAACCTCGGGGATTACAGCCCGCGGGTGCGCCAGCGTGCCCCCGCGAAGAAAGAAGATAGAAACTTATGCCGGCTCTCGGCCAGATGGGCCCTCTGCGTCTCCAGCTCCCGAACCTTGGAGTTGTAGGCGGTCGTGTGGAGATTGTGATAGTCCTGCAGAAGAGACATCAGATGAAGTCAGCAGTCGACAATCGCAAGAAAAAATACCGACCCGCCTGCTCAGCAGCCGGCCCAGAACTTGGGGACTACACCCAGTGGGTGCACTTGCGCGCCCCCACGAGAGAAGCAAGAGGATCATCCGGAGAAGAAACCCAAAGGCAACTTACCTGGATGGCGGTGTGCGACTCCAAGTAAGCCTCGTTGCAGCGCTTGAGCGCCTCCGCCTCTGCCCGGAGCTTGGCACGGGCGTCAAGAGGCGCTGGTTGAGTGCGATCCGCCCGTATATCAACCCGCAGGCGCGGCGGTGCGCCTCGCCGGTATTGGGGCCGGCGAGCTCATGGCGCCCGATCGCTGCGGCATGATCTTTGAGCCGCCTTCTCCAGACGGCGGCGCGTGGGTAGGCGGACCGTAGGAATCAGGTCTGTCACCACCGTATTTTTGACCGGCGGCGCCACTGGCTACTCGTCCTACGGCTCGCTGGCTGGCAGAGGCGGTGGCGGTGGCGCGGCAGCACGAAGATGTCCGGCATGGCTACGTCGCCGCCCTCCCGCTCCCGGATCCGGTAGTCGCTGCCGGCTCCTCCGGCCGTCGCCTCGAATTCAGGCGGAGGCGGCGCGGTGTTCAGGGGCGCCACAAGCAGCGGCTCTTGGCGGCGTACGGCCTCCGCGAGCCGCTCCTTCTCCGCGGCTTGGCCTTCCACCTGCGCCAGCGCATGCTCAGCAGACGCGGCGGACAAGGCCGCCTGCTTGCTGGATAGGCGGTCGTCCTCTTCCTCGCGCGTCTCCCGCGCATTCCGCTCTGTCACCTCCCGGAGGTCGCCGGCCGGGTCGATCCGCCGACTAGTCGAGGAGGTCTCTGCTGACCTGAGGACCGAGGTGGCGCTCGACTTCTCGAGTGATAGCGGGGCCCTGAAACAAGAAGACAAGTTGGAAGGCTCTCACGCTAAATTGACGAAAAGACAAGGAGAGAGGGAAGGATACTTACGCCGGCACCATAACAGGCACCTTCGGCTGCCTCTGATTTTGGGCCACCTTGGCCGCGGCTTCTTTCCGCTTGGTCGCCGCGGTGGGTTCTTGGGCTTCTTCGGAGCGTTGTCGAACAGGGTTGCGCCCTGTTTCCGCTTGCGCTTGCCGCCATGGGCGGGCGGTCCAGAAGAGGGGCCGGCGCCGGTGGTGGCGGAGCTCCGGGCAGGCGCGGCTCGTCTTCGTCTTTGTTGTCGTCAGGCCAGGCCCCCACGCCGCCGCCTGCCTCGGAGCCGCCTGCTCCACCACTGCCGTCCGCCGTGCCGCCGCCGCCTGTCGCGTCGTCGGCCAGGACGGCCACACCCTAGTCGGGGTCGTCCAAGTCGCTCTCCGCCCTGTCCGGCTGGAGGTCATCACCCGGCCCCAGGAGGGCGGCCGTGGCCTCGAACATGTAAATCTACTACCAAGAAGGAGTTGCGTCATGAAGAGAAACGAAGCTGAAGGAAACAGTTCAAAGGACAAAATGAAGAAACTTACAGGAGGCGGCGGATTGTGGCGAGAGTACGGCCGCTTCCTATACCACCACTCCTTCTCCGACACTTTGATGTCGGAGATCTCGTTTACCATCCGCGCAACTTCAGCGCGCGGCATCCCTTTCGTGCACAGCCGACACGGATCGCGGTGTCCGCCCATCCGGAAGATCGGATGAGGGCGTCTCTAGAGAGGGAGTACCCGGCGCTCGACGAAGGCGACGAGGAGGTCGGAGGCCATGAGGCCCTCCGACTCCTGGAGCACACGGAGTCGGCCGATGGCGGCCGCCGCGTCCGTCGACACCGGCTTCAGTTTGTACTTCCAAGTGGGCCAAGCCCCAGTGGGAGGGCCGGCCTCGTAGGACGGCAGGTTGAGGAAGTCGGCAGTCGAGTCTACGTTCTCGACGTAGAAGTAGGACTGCTGCCACATCTTCACCGACTGTGCCAGCTTGATGACGGGGAAGGCGTTTCACTTCACTGGCCGGCGCACGGCGACTAAGCCCCCGCCCTCGGCCGCCGTCTCCCTGGCGGAGGTGCCGAGCTACCCATAAAAGAATGCTCCCCACAGCTTGATTGTGGGGAGGATGCCGAGGTAGCCCTCGCACGCCGTGACAAAGGCAGAGAGTAGAGTCACGGCGTTGGGCGTGAGGTGGTGAGGTTGAAGATGGTAGAAGTCAAGGAAGGAGCGGAAGAAACCGCTCACCGAAAGGCCGAAGCCGCGAAGGAAGTGCGAGCGGAAGACGACCAGCTCGCCTTCCTGCGGCACCGGCGAGATCTCTGTCTCCGGCGGCACCCGCGCCTTGAGAAAGGCCGCGCTGGGCATCCGACGCGTGTCGCGGAGGAAGGAAATGTTGTCTTCGATCACAGTCGATCCATCCCAGTCGCCCATGGCTTCCGGATGGCGGCGTGGAGAGTAGAAATGTGTCAACGGTGGGCAACGGCGGCGGCAGCTCAGAGCAGCAGCGACAGTGAAGGATGAGCAGCAGAAGAAGAAGAGTGGGAGGGGACGCGAGAGCTTTGCCGCACCTCTCCCCCTTCCTACTTATAGCCCTCGGGCTGTGAAGCCGAGGGGGTGGAGCGTGGGTCGTGGGATTAACTGGGCCCACGTCCCCACGGCCCCCGCTTCCCGCGCGCATTTACCACGCCGTTAATAATCGTGGGGAATGGCAACCATCTCCTTCGGCGCAGTGGATCCGCCCGGTTGCCGAGGCACGGTAGTGGCGGGCCCGGCCCAGTGTCACATCCCGTCTAGAACGCGCGTCCATGGCGGGAGGCGGCCTGGGAAGCTTAGCAGGCACGCCACCTACCTCCCGCCTTGAAGTTCAAAAACCAATCGTACAAGCTCCGCCTGGAAGAGGCCGGCCTCAGCAGTCGGCTGGCCGCATGGCGGGCCGGCACCTTCCCGGAGCCCTGTGAGGGAGGAAGCAGCTGAGCCTTCGCAGCCCCTCGACCGCGATGCCTCACCGGCTTCGGGGACTACTTTTGGAGTAATGGGCCATGGGTAGGCTCACCCGAGTCCCTGGATTTATCAAGACTTTGGGCCAGCTCCGCCTAGCTGGACCTCAAGCTGAAGCTCCGCCCTCTGGGGCCGGCTGGCCCAGCGGTCGGCTGCCAGAGGGCGGCCGACCCAAGTCTACAGCGCTCCGAGTGACCGGCTCCTGGCGGCCGCCCTCCAAAGGGGGCAGCAACGTGCAGGCGGCCAGCTCACAACTACGGTGCGGCCGAGCCCCCATTGAGAGTACAAGACGAAGCATGGCTACAGTGAAGCACATCGCCTTCAACGCTCAAGACGGGCGTGGCTACAGTGCTCCGTACGGACGGAGATCTCCGCACGATGGAGCACTGTGGTGTATCTACCCTGACGTCGCTTCGGGCAGGCGGAGCCCTGTTCCCCACTACGTCCTGTCGGTACGGCCCACCGGAGGCGGGCCCTATCGGGCAGTGACCCCAAGGAAGACGGCGGAGGCTCTACCAGACGGATTCGAGGGGGGCCGGCCTCCAGCAGGTGGCCGTCCCTTGCCCCGAGGCAAGCACACCATTAAGCTGACGAGACTATGTATGGCTACAGTAGCCTCCCAGCAGGCGGCAGGACTGTAGCCACACTAAGATGACCAAGCCCCCGTCACCAATGACACGGCTCTGATGGCAGCCACCAACCAGTGGCGGGCCCCAATGGTCGGCGGGAAGCAGAGGTGGAGACAACGACAACCGGGCCCCACACCGGGGCAATTACCATTGTACCCCTGGGGGGTAGGCCTATATAAACCCCCCAGGTCACCCATGCAAACGGTTCCCAGGCCATTAGAACTAGCCACTCCCCTAGAGCAGGAAGAGACCTAGCCTTGCCTCCTTCTGCCTCTAGCACACCGCTCAAGGAGCACCATTGTATCACTTGTGCCTTAGTGATCATGCGGAGACCCCGCTGAGCAGGACTAGGGGTGTTATCTCCTAGGAGAGCCCCGAACCTAGGTAAAGTACACCGGCGTTCGTGTCTACACCTTATCTCGCTTCCGGGCACCGACGACATTCTACTCGCTCCCACCATGATAAGCCATCCATTGGCATATGTCGCACCCAACCCCCGACATAGCCTCTCTAGTAACTCGCAACTTCCGCCGGTGCTTTACACCCACCTTATTCCTTCCTCAAAACAGCCACCATACCTACCTATTATGGCATTCCCATAGCCATTCCGAGATATATTCCCATGCAACTTCCACCGTTCCGTTTTGTTACGACACACACCATCATTGTCATATTTCTTTGCATGATCGTAAGATAGGTAGCATGATGTTTACATGGCTTGTCTGTTTTTTGATGTCATTTGCTACGCTAGATCATTGCACATCCCGGTACACCGGTGGAGGCATTCATATAGAGTCATATTTTTTTCTAAGTATAGAGTTGTAATTCTTGAGTTGTAAGTAAATAAAAGTGTGAAGATCATCATTATTAGTGCATTGTCCCATGTGAGGAAAGGATGATGGAAGCTATGATTCCCTCACAAGTTGGGATGAGTCTCCGGACTTTACAAAAAATAAAAGAAGCCAAGAAGCCCGCCAATAAAAAAAAGAAAAGAAAAAAAGAGAGTTAAGAGAGAAGGGCCAGTGTTACTATCCTATTTCCACACTTGTGCTTCAAAGTAGCACCATGATCTTCATGATAGAGAGTCTCCTATGTTGTCACTTTCATATACTAGTGGGAATTTTTCATTATAGAAATTGGCTTGTATATTCCAATGATGGGCTTCCTCAATGTGCCCTAGGTCTTCGTGAGCAAGCGAGTTGGATGCACACCCACTTAATTTCTTTTTGAGCTTTCATAAACTTATTGCTCTAGTGCATCCGTTGCATGGCAATCCCTACTCACTCACATTGATATCTATTGATGGGCATCTCCATAGCCCGATGATACGCCTAGTTGATGTGAGACTAACTTCTTCTTTTTCTCTTCTCCACAACCAACATATTCTATTCCACATATAGTTCTATATCTATGGCTCACGCCAATGTATTGCGTGAAAGTTGAAAAAGTTTGAGAACATCAAAAGTATGAAACAATTTCTCGGCTCGTCATCATGGTTGTGCATGATTTAATACTTTGTGTGATGAAGGAGCATAGCCAGACTCTACGATTTTGTAGGGATAACTTTCTCTGGCCATGTTATTTTGAGAAGACATGATTGCTTTATTAGTATGCTTGAAGTATTATTGTTTTGATGTTAATATTAAACTTTTGTTTGGAATCTTATGGATCTGAGCATTCATGCCACAATCAACAAAATTACATGGATAAATATGTTAGGAAACATTCCACATCAAAAATTCTGTTTTTATATTCTACCTACCCAAGACGAGCAAGAATTAAGCTTGGGGATGCTTGATACGTCTCCAACGTATCTATAATTTTTGATTATTCCATACTATTATATTATCTGTTTTGGACGTTTTACATGCATTATTATGCTATTTTATATTATTTTTGGGACTAACTTATTAATCGAGAGCCTAGTGTCAGTTTCTGTTTTTTCCTTCTTTTTGAGTTTTGCGGAAAAGGAATACCAAACAGAGTCCAAACAGAATAAAACTTCATGATGATTTTTTCTTGGACCAGAAAACACCTAGGGGACTTGGAGTCCTAGCGAGAAGAGCCACGAGGCGGCAGCAAGGGTGGAGGGCATGCCCTAGGTGCGTGTGCCCCCTACCTTGTGGACCCCTCAGGGATCCTATGATCTAGCTCTTCATCCTATATATTCACATATATTCCAGAACCCTCAGAGAGAGGCACGAAAACACTTTTCCACCGCAGCAACCTTCTATTCCTGTGAGATCCCATCTTGGGGCCTTTTTCGACAATCTGTCGGAGGGGGATTCGATCACAGAGGGCATCTACATCAACCCTATTTCCCTACCGATGAAGCGTGAGCAGTTTACCACAGACCTACGGGTCCATAGCTAGTATCTAGATGGATTATTCTCTCTCTTTGATTCTCAATACCATGTTCTCCTCGATGTTCTTGGAGATTTGTCTAATGTTATCTTCTTTTGCAGTGCGCTTGTCGATATCCGATGAATTGTGGATTTATGATCAACTTATCTAAGAATATTATTTGAATCTTCTCTGAATTATTTTATGCATTATTTGGTATCTTTGTATTCCTCTTTGAATTATCGGTTTGGTTTGGCCAACTAGATTGGTTTTTCTTGCAATGAGAGAGGTGCTTAGCTTTGGGTTCAATCTTGTGTGATTTCACCCAGTGACAAAGCGAGACACGTATTGCATTGTTGCCATCGAGGATAAAAAGATGGGGTTTTCATCATATTACTTGAGTTTATTCCTCTACATCATGTCATCTTACTTAAGGCGTTACTCCGTTCTTTATGAACTTAATACTCTAGATGCATGCTAGATAGTAGTCGATGTGTGGAGTAATAGTAGTAGATGCAGGCAAGAGTCGGTCTACTTGACATGGACGTGATGCCTATATGCATAATCATTGCCTTGGATATCGTCATAACATTGCGCTTTTCTATCAATTGCTTGATAGTAATTTGTTCAACCACCGTATTATTTGTCTTCATGAGAGAAGCCTCTAGTGAAACCTATGGCCCTCGGGTGTATTTTCCATCATACTTGTTTTCGATCTACTATTTTGCAATCTTTTATTTTCAGATCTATAAACCAAAAAAAAAACCAAAAATATTTTATCTTTTATTTAGTTCTACCTATCTCTATCAGATCTCACCTTTGCAAGTGACCATGAAGGGATTGACAACCACTTTATCGCATTGGGTACAAGTGTTTCATTGTTTGTGCAGGTGCATCTATTGGGGACTTGCGCGTTTCTCCTACTAGATTGATACCTTGAGTCTTAACTGAGGGAAATACATCTCTCTACTATTCTGCATTACCCTTTCCTCTCCAACGGAAAAACCAACGCAAGCTCAAGAAGTAGTAGTGAGGACACTGATAGTTCTTAACTGAGGGAAATACTTATCTTTATGAACCCAAAACTAAGCACCTCTCCCATTGCAAGAAAAACCAATCTAGTTGGCCAAACCCAACTAATAGTTCGAAGAGAAATACAAAGATGTCTTAATCATGCATAAAATAGATCAGCGAAGACTCATATAATATTTGTAGATAATCTGGTCACAAATCCACAATTCGTCGTATCTCAACAAAACAAACCACAAAAAAAGTATTACATCGTATAGATCTCCAAGTACATCGAGGAGAACATTGTATTTAAGATCAAAGAGATAGAAGAAGCCATCTAGCTACTAGCTATGGACCCATAGGTCTGTAGTAAACTACTCACGCATCATCGGAAGGGCAGCAAGGTTGATGTAAAGGACCTCCATGATCAAATCCCCCTCCGGCAGATCACCGGAAAAGGCCCCAAGATGGGATCTCATGGGAACTGAGGCTTGCGACATCGGAAAAGTATTTTGGTGGACGCTTCTGATGTTGGGGGGAGGGAATTTGAGAATTTATAGAGGCGGAGTTAGGGTTAGGAGACCTCCTAGGGGCCCACAAGCCCTCTGGGCGCCCCAGGGCGCGCCTAGCAAAGCTTGTGGTCTCCTCACGAACCTTTTGCCCACCTGTCCAAGTCCTACGGGTGTCATCTAGTCCAAGAAAAATCATCGCGAAAGTTTTATTCTGTTTGATATTCCTTTTCTGTAAAACTCAAAAACCAGGAAAAAACTAAGACTGACACTGGGATCTCGGTTAATAAGTTAGTCCCAAAAATAATATAAAATAGCATGGAACAATCAAAAATTATAGATACTATGGAGACGTATCATGCATATACATCTACGCATAGACCTAGCTCGTGATGAAACTAATGGGGAATGTTGCATGAAACTCAAAAAAATTCATATGAAACACCCAAGATTTAATCTAGGAGATGCATAGCAATGAGAGGGGAGTGTGTCTAGATACCCTCATATACTTAAAGCGAATTTGAGAATTTATAGAGGCGGAGTTAGGGTTAGGAGACCTCCTAGGGGCTCACAAGCCCTCTGTGCGCCCCAGGGCGCGCCTAGCAAAGCTTGTGGTCTCCTCACGAACCTTTTGCCCCCCTGTCCAAGTCCTACGGGTGTCATCTGGTCCAAGAAAAATCATCGCGAAAGTTTTATTCTGTTTGATATTCCTTTTGTGTAAAACTCAAAAACAAGGAAAAAAATTGAGACTGGCACTGGGATCTCGGTTAATAAGCTATTCCCAAAAATAATACAAAATAGCATGGAACAATCAAAAATTATAGATACTATGGAGACGTATCATGCATATACATCTACGCATAGACCTAGCTCGTGATGACACTAATGGGGAATGTTGCATGAAACTCAAAAAAATTCCTATGAAACACCCAAGATTTAATCTAGGAGATGCATAGCAATGAGAGGGGAGTGTGTCTAGATACCCTCATATACTTAAAGAGAAAGCGTATATAATGCGTAGTTGTACTCTTCGCGATCCAGTCACAATCCAATCTGATGTAGCACCGAATGGGCGACACCTCTGCATTCAGCACACGTGCGGCTCGATGACATCTCCTCCGTCTCGATCCAGCAAGCAAGAGAGGAGAAGTGGATGGGATCTCAACCAGCACGATGGTGATGCAATCCTGGCAGGGCTTCGCCAAACGCTGCCGGAACCAATCTGAGGAGAAAACAGAGTTTTGGGAGAGGTAGGATTGCGCTGGGGCATGGGATTTGGTGTGTACAGCCCCTCCCTCTCGCCCACTATTTATAGGAGGCAAGGGGAAGGGGAGGGGCACTAACTTGGCCCCTTCTTCAAGGGAGGGGCGCCGGTCTACGGAGGAGTTTTCCCTCCCCAAGGCACCCAAGTGGGTGCCTTCCCCCCTTAGGACTCTTCCCCTTTTCATTGTTCTAGGACATGGGCCTCTTGGGGCTGGTGCCCCTAGCCGATGTAGGTCAGGGCGCACCCCCTACAGCCCATGCGGGCCCCCGGGGCAGGTGGACCCCCCCGGACCCGATTCGGCACTCCTGGTACAATACCGATAATGCCCGAAACATTTCCGGCGACCAAAATAGTACTTCCTATATATGAATCTTTACCTCTGGACCATTACGGAGTTCCTCATGATGTCAGGAATCTCATCTGGGACTCTAAACAACATTTAGTTACCATTGCACATATCCCAATACTACTCTAGCTTCATCGGACGTTAACCGTGCGGACACTACGGATTTGAGAATCATGTAGACATGACCGAGGCACCTCTCTGGTCGATAACCGATAGCGTGAACTGGTTACCTATATTGGTTCCTACATATTCCACAAAGATCTTTATCGCTTGAACCACGATGACAAGGATTTAGTCAATCCCGTATGGAATTCCCTTCGTCGGGTGATATGTTACTTGCCCGAGATTCAATTGTTGGTATCTCCATACCTAGTTTATTCTCGTTGCTGGCAAGTCTCTTTACTCATTCCACAATACAAGATCTCATGACTAACTCATTAGGCACATTGCTTGCAAGCTGTCACGCCCAATATGCGACCCTATCCTAAAGGAACTCGAAGGTCCCACCAAGGATAGAAGCGCATATTGGAGACGCTTTTGCAAGGTGGATATCATTACATCATACCATTACATAATAGTTGGGGACACATACAAGAGGCATACAATGCCACACGAATACAACATCACCTTACATAAGAGCAACATCTGACTACGGAAGAAACACAAACAGGAGCTCAAACGATATCCACCCTGCTAGCCCAGGCTGCCGACCTGGAAACTATCCCCTGATCGAAGAAGCAGAAGAAGAACTCCAAAACAAGTAAGCATCACTCTCGCGTCATAAACATCGCAATATCTGTACCTGCAACTGTTGTAGTAATCTGTGAGCCACGAGGACTCAGCAATCCCATTTCCATGGGTATCAAGACTAGCAAAGCTTAATTAGTATGGAATGGATAAGTGGTGAGGTTGCAGCAGTGGCTAAGCAAAATATGGTGGCTAACTTATGCAAATAAGAGCGAGAAGAGAAGCAATGGAACGGTCGTGAAGCTAGCAATGATCAAGAAGTGATCCTGAAACTACTTACGCACAATCATAACACAAAGACCGTGTTCACTTCTCGGACTCCACCGAAAAGAGACCATCACGGCTACATACGCGGTTGATGCATTTTAATTAAGTCAATGTCAAGTTCTCTACAACCGGATATTAACAAATTCCCATCTGCCACATAACCGCGAGCACGGCTCTCGAATGTTTATACCCTACAGGGGTGTCCCAACTTAGCCCATCACAAGCTCTCACGGTCAACGAAGGATATTCCTTCTCCTAGGAAGACCCGATCAGTCTCGGAATCCCGGTTACAAGACATTTCGATAATGGTAAAACAAGACAAGCAAAGCCGCCCGATGTGCCGACAAATCCCGATATGAGTTGCACATATCTCATTCTCAGGCCACAACGGATGAGCCAGACATCGGGTTGGCATAGACCCTGGTTGCCCAGGGGGCGCCGGACATCGCTCGGTTTGGACCAGCACTCAGAGGATCACTGGCCCGGGGGGGGGGGGTAAATAAAGATGGCCCTCGGGCTCCGGAAACCCAAGGGAAAAGGCTTAGGTAGGCAAATGGTAAAACCAAGGTTGGGCCTTGCTGGAGGAGTTTTATTCAAAGCGAACTATCAAGGGGGTCCCATAAATCACCCAACCACGTAAGGAATGCAAAATCAAGGAACATAACACCGGTATGACGGAAACTAGGGCAGCAAGAGTGGAACAAAGCACCAGGCATAAGGCTGAGCCTTCCACCCTTTACCAAGTATATAGATGCATTAATTAAATAAGAGATATTGTGATATCCCAACATAATCCTGTCCATCATGGAGCAATCTTCGACTTCATCTGCAACTAACAATGCTATAAGAGGGGCTGAGCAAAGCGGTAACATAGCTAAGCAAAGGTTTGCTAGGAAGGGTGAAAAGGTTAGAGGGTGACATGGCAATTTGGGAGGCTTGAAGAGCAAGTGATAGGTAGCGCAGCATAGCGATAGAACGAAGCAACTAGCATAGCAATGATAGTAGTGAGATCCAGAGTAATGGTCATCTTGCCCGAAATCCCTCTAGGAAGAAGAACGAGTCCATGAAGAAGATGAAGCCACGAAGACGAACCAAACGTAGACGAACGAATCCTCACGGTCGGAACGAAACAGGAACTAACGAGAGGGAGCACAACCGAAAAGAAGCAAACAACAAGTTAAACACACAACACAAAGACATGGCATGATGCTCAACCAAGTATGATGCATGACAAGGCAATATGATGCTACTAATGGAAAGAGATGATGCATACAAGAACAACACAACAAAGCAACTTTAAATGTGGCCGGAAAGAACATATACCAAATCCGGTAAGTCCTCATATGCAAATTTCGAAATTGGTCCAGATCTGAATAAACCTTAGGTTCAGGTTGTTAAACAACAAGTTAAGATGCACCAAGATGATCTACATGAAAATCTAGTTAATTTACATATAAAGTTCATTTAATTCGGAGCTACGGCCTACAAAATATGAGCAAAACCAGTTAAACATGGCATTGATGCAAAATGCATACGAACATCAAGCAAACACTCTCAAAACATGGATGCAACAAGGTAACATGAAACTATATGCAAAATTAAGCAAGTTTGGTATAAAGCACACTCAAAACGGAGCAACGGTTCAACACATACACATGAAACAAGTTTAAAGGACAAGCTGTCCATAACAACAACTAGGCATCTTGCAAGCATCAAGAAATTTTATGCTATAGCACCCCAACAAGAAAACAGAAGACATGGGAGTGATGTACAAATTAATCTTAACTAAACATGAACACTGAGCTATCTCCAGAAATCACTAGTACATGCTCCAAAGGACATGGCAACATTGAAAATAATAGCAGTTTCACCGACTTGGCAGAAATTCACTGGAGATGACAGAAATAACATCAGGTTGAAATGTTTAGAGCTATCAAATAACATGCTACAAGAACTTATCATGGCAAAAAAAGACATGGCATGCTAATCTAAAGACAAATAACAATAATTCGTTACTGAACTTATTCCAAAGATCAACAGAAAAGATGGTAGCATCCGTGCAAACATGGCAAATGATATGACAGATTCAGAATAATAGTACATGGCAGGAACAATGATAAGTAGGCATGTTGGCGAGCTTGTACCATTCTCCACAGAGCATTTCATGGCATGTGATGTCAACCAACAGTAAAATGACATAATTATGAAGCTACACACTGCAAGAATAAGTTCATAGGGTGCACGGATCACTAGCAAAACACATGGCAAAACTGAACTTAATGTTAATAGGCTGACAACAACATTATTTAGCAATTTGAGAGCAATATTACAACAAGCTACAGCAGGCTATAAACGTAACCAGGGGCATGGATGGATAGAGCATGACATGTGTAACAAAACATTTTTAGTGAACATCTCCATATTATGCATAGAATGACTCGTAGCAGCAGGTTTACATAGAATCATGATATAAGAGATTCAGCCTAGCAAAACAGTAACAACAAGTACCCTACTTCATGAGCTTGATGAACTCACTACAACACTCAGAAAAATACATGGATAGCACCACTATAAAGATGGCATAAATATTCTCCTAAAACATGTAGACATCATGCTCAAAGGATGCACACACAAAATGCACCGAAACAACAAGTTATTACAGTCTCAGTAGGTTAACATCATATAGGACTCTTGCAATGATGATTAGAGTATCAAGATAAACTCAAACAAGCATGGCACAGTCGAATGAAATGAAGAGCATCTCACAATGAACACTTTGACATTTTAAATGCACAAAACGGAGCTATATGCATGGAGATATGACATGACAAACATGGGTACATAATGCAAAAAATACAGGAAAAAAAACGAGGTCAACCTTCTAGGGTTTCGGCACGGTTCTCGATGCGGCTCGATCTCGCTTGAGTAGTTCTCCGTACGGGAAGCAGACGGCGGCCGGATCTCGGAGACTTGCCGGAGAAGCTCGGGGTCACCGGATCCGGCCCTCCCACGGCCGGATCTGGCTGGGGGCGGAGGAGAGTAGGCCTTGAGGCGCGTGGCAGCGAGGCGGCAGCGAGGCCTTGGCGGAGAAAGCGCGCCTGGCGGGCAGATCTGGCCGGGCAACGCGCTCCGCAACAAAAGCGGTGGTCTGGCGGCGCGCGGGCGAGCATGCGGCGGAGGCGGCTCGGGTCGCGTGGGGATGGGGCTGAGGCTGGCGGCTGCGCCTTGTGGCGGGAGGCCGTGACTTTGTCAGCGGCCCCGGCGGTCTGTGGCGGCTGCTGCTACGGGCGGCCGGGAGAGGCTGGGAGCTGCGGCGCGGGGACGGGCGGACAAGTCCGGACGTGGGGTGGACGCGTCCGTTGGTGCTAGGAGGAGGAAGGCTAGGGTTTCACCGCGAATTTGGAAGGGGAGGGCCTATTTATAGGTAGAGGGAGCTAGGAGGGTCCGAATGGGGTGCGGTTTGCGCCTATACGATCGTGATCGAACGACAAAGAGCATGGAGGGGGTTTCGATTGGCTAGGTGGGCTGTGTGAAAGGGTGCTGGGCTCCAAGAAAAAGGGGGTTTCGGTTAGCTCGGTTAACCGTTGGGGCATCAAATGACCTCCAAATGGAACGAAATTTGGCGGGCGGTCTACTAGTGATATACCAAGGCCACTTGGCAAGTCGCGGTCCATTCCGAGAACGTTTTTCGGTGGCTCACAAAACAATCTCTGAGGGGGTGCGATGGGCACGTGCGAATGTGGTTGGGCTTAGAACGGACAACGGAGAGAACCGGGGGAACCCGAATGGATGCAAGTTTTGAAAAACATGCAGATGAAATGCATATGGTGACATGGCAAAATGCAAAACACAAGCAAATGACATGGCAACGACGACGAATAACTAGAAGACACCTAGCGCATCGGATTCGAGGCGTTACAACTCTCCTCCACTAACAAGAGATCTCGTCCTGAGATCTTAGGAACGAGACGGAAGAGAAAGAGGAAGGGGTGAAGTAAGACCGCAAGAGTGAAGATGAACAAAGTCGAGAGCACTTGGTTAGAAAAGATGAACGGTGAATATGACGAGAATCAAATGCTCATGGAAACAAGATAGACTATGTAACCACTCCGGTTAGAACAAGATAGAAAAGGAATGAATAAAAGAATTTTGGCAACGCTCCGACTGAAAATGGAAGGATTAGAACATGAACTTCACCCAATGAGATGGCACTTGACGAGAGACCAATGCAATGCCTCCAGAAGAATTGAAAGAATTGAATGAATAGAACTTAGAAGGAAGGATTGAATGGAGTTGTTGAGAAAATCAACAACGAAAAATAAGCTTGTTGTGGACTTATCAAAAACAACTCAAAACTTGATGTGAAATTATACCACAACCAAATGTCTGAATAGCTGAGAAGAACAAAGAAATGCAAAACTCCACTTCAGAAGAAAACGGAGAATTATTTGCACTTCGACATGCGGGAGGAACGATACTTGAACTCCTCCAACAAAATCATGATGAACTCTTGAAGAATGAATTAAATCATGAAGAACCACCATGAAGAACTCCGGTGAAAAAAGTATGATGAGATAGAATGAAGGATGAAAGAAAAAGATTAGAGCCTTGCGGTGATTTCGATGGAGGTTGTCGGTGTACTAAGGTAGGGGTACCTCAGTACCCCAACTTGTGCACGGGCGGTGGCAGCTTCCCGCGGCAGGGTTTACCATGTGCTCGCCGAAGACCTTCCTGCTCCATGTCAAAACCGTTCAAAGACAAAGTATACAAGACAGAAGATCGAGACCCCGGCAAGCGAAGCTTGCCGGGAAGGCCGTTCCAGGCTCAAGGTTACGTCACCCACGCAAGGCCCTGGCAAGAGGAGCTCGCCAGGAAGACTAGAAGATTACATCATAGAAGACACGCCTCGGCGCTATATGCGTCGGCGAGGCCCGGAAGCGACAAGTTCTGAGCCGGCAAGCTCCGGGCCCGGCAAAGTCAAGACCCGGCAAGGTGCTTGCCGGAGAATGCTGTTGTGTGCCCGCGCTCCAGCTCATCAGCCCCGTGTGCATACAGGGCCTTTCGAGGACAGCGTGGCGGATGGTGTGCAGACTGGGAACGCAGTGGCACTTCACGGTGGTGGATCCATCGCCCGTGGCGACGGAGACACAAGGGCGGGAGCTTTTGGGGTCGGCGGCGGGCATTAAATGCCCTTGTCCCCCTTGTCAAAGTAGGTGGCGACCACTTTGTTCACGCCTTGTAGCTCCTTTGTTCCCACTATTCAACTACCACCTCTTTTACATTTTTACCCCTTTCTCCTACGTTGACACCTGTCGGTGACCCCTTGCACTATAAAAGGAGGCCCATGCACAACGTGGGGGGGGGTTCGGTGGTTTGGGGTTTTCGAAACCTTGACAGCTCTCGCGCTCGGTGTAGCTGCTACTGTAGATCTTCAAGCTCACGAGCCCAATACAAACCAAGGTAGGAGTAGGGTTTTACGCGTCCGTCGCGGCCCGAACCTGGGTAAAAACTGCCCGCGTGCTCGCTACGATCTGCTCTCTGTGCTCCCTCCGCCCTCGTACCGCACAGACAAAGGGGCTCCGGTCCCATAGGTGTTCGTGGCGGGCAGCCTCCCCCGACATCTTTGGCGCGCCAGGTAGGGGGCGTCGAGGTTGTGCGGACCTGATCCGGCGTTCACGCGGGCTCGTTCTTCATCAACCTCTCCAGTTTCATCAGCAACCTTCATCAAAAGTGCGCCATGGCCCCAAGAAGAAGGCCCGGAGGTTGGAAACCCGTCTGCGTCTCATCCGCCGCCACCGAGCCAGCGGTGGGCGGAGGAGACGCCGTCGAAGGTGGTCACCGGCGAGACACTCGCGGCGCCACCAGATCCGAGACAAGAGCGGATGACCGCGCCTCGGTCTCCGTGGATCACGTCCATCTCGGCGCCACGACAACCCAGCAGCGCCATACCACGGGAGGTGGTATCCGCTTTCTTGGGCAGGACACCGGAGGCTCGCGGGTTGTTCGGACCACCATCGAGACACAAGCAAAGCGAAAGCGCGCGGGCAGGACCTGCTCCTCCTAACGCTGTTAGGAGTCGAGCATATCCGCTCCTCGCTTCGCCCGCTCCCTCCACTCCGGCGAAGCGCTCGCAAGGGCGCAAGCGCTCCTCGATTTCCCTCGGCGGACAAGGCGAAGAATGGAGGCTACCATCGAGCCTGTCGATCGCCGCCAACAACGACTCTTCACAGCAGCGGCGACCTCGCGGCGCGCAAGCTGAGAAGAGCGAAGGCCGACGGCGACAAGACGCCGAAGTGCAACCACCATGCACTCCCCGCTGCGAAGCAAAAACGCCGCCCGCGGAACAACGCCGGCAGCGGCTCCACGGCATCGTCGGATCCGCAGGCTCGGTGGGATCAACGCCAGAGTCCTCGGCGACCGGCGACAAGAAAACGCTTCGGACCACAATCGGCGTCGCCGAAACTTCAGCGACAATCAGACCGAGAGCTAGGAACACTGTCGAGCGCCGCGCCCGGTGAACAGGCGACTTGCCGTCTGTGGCGAGCTGCCTGCGTTCACCGCGAGCTGCGGCGCGTCGATGGCCAGCATGAAAAATTCAAGCTGGCGTGCGAGAGAAATACGACGGCAAGGCGCACCTCGGAATTCCTCGGTGTCTACACGGTCGCGGTGCGAGGCTGCGAAGCGCGACGAAGATTCTAGCGAACTACTTCCGCTCGTGCCTTAAGCGAGCGTTCGTTCTTGGCTTATGCACTTGCGGAAGGCTCCATTTCTTCTTGGGCAGACCTTTGCCATCAGTTTGTTGGCGCCTTCACTGGCGGCCACAAACCCCACGGCCAGGAGAGCGATCTCCACATTTTGGCCCGAAGGAAGGAGAATCCTGCGCAAGTATATCCAACGCTTCAGCCGTGTGCAGCACAACATCCTGATGTCCACCCTGCGCGGTTATCGGCGCGTTCCACGAGCGTCGCGTAACCGCCCGCATGCGTGAAGAGATGGCGATGACCAAGATTCGGGATGTCGTGAGCTCTATGCTCTGGTGATAAGTGCGCCGTAGCGGAAGAGGAGGAGACTCCCGGGGAGGATCTTGGCGAGGAGGAAGCGGCAATGACAGCGCCGCCCGGCAAAGAAGAGCCGGCGGCGGAACAACCGAAAGAAGAACAAGAAAGAGGTGCTTGCCGTCGAGAAGTCCGGCAAGGAGGCTCCCGCCAAGCAAACACAGACTTGCGGCTCCGGCAAGGAGCCTGCCCCTGTAGCGGCAGCCGACAAGCAGGACTGCTCCGACAAGCAATACTGTAAAATCCACCGCACCAAGGGCCACGATCTCTCCAAGCGCAAGCGCGTCGAGTATCTCGTCGGAGACAAAAAGCTAGTCTGAGAGGCGCGACAAGGAGAAGGCCCAAGGTGGCGGAGGAGAACCGAGCAAGCGGCCGTTCAATGGCGGGGAGGCGCCTTGGCAAGGCCAAGCAGCGGCAAGGTGATCGACCTCCCGGGGCGCGACAAGGATGAAGAAGGCGGCAGCGAAGACATGGAGGATGAGGATAACAGCGACGGGGAGTTCGAGAAGGCCACGGAGGTCCTGTGCGTCGGCGGTGGGGCCTCTGCACACCTCCACCGCCCGACTAAAGAAGTGGGTGCGTGAGGTGAATGCAGCGGAGCCGCCCGTGGAGTCGCGAGCTCCTCAAATGGTCCAACACGCCCATCATTTTTGATCTTGAGGATCACCCGGCCGCACCACGCGGTCGGGTGCTTGCCGATCTGGTCTCGCCCACCATCCGCAACCTCAAGGTCACCAAAATGTTGGTTGGCGGGCGGGCTGAACTTGATCTCCTCTGCTGTGATCAAAAACTCAAATTTCGGATGGCGAGCTCGAAGAGACCGGTTCTTTCAAGGAATCAACCGGGACGGAGCAAGCCCAAGGAAAGATCACTCTGCCGGTGACCTTTGGCGGGGAGCTCAATTTCAGGACTGGCGCATCACTTTCGGCGTCGCCGATATTCCGTTGCCATACAATGGAATACTCGGCCGTCTGCCCTCGCCAAGTTCATGGCAGCTTCCCATTATGCTTAGCGTACTCAAGATGCGGGGCGATAAGCATCATCGCATCACGGCGACAAGAAGGATCGCTTATGCTGCACCGACAAGATCTACGGGATGCGGCAGCTGCGGCGATAAGAATACACTTGCCGCTGAAGCTCCGGGAGGAAAAGACGAACCAAGTCCGGCAAGTGCTCGGGGCCCACTCCGCAACCGCACCTCTTGGTCTTCTTGCTGCCGGCGAGGGCGTCCGTCGAGCTCCACCGGCAAGAGTAAAAAGGGAATGGTCGCTCCACGGCAACCAAGAAGGTGTCCGCCAAGGAGGGCGGCACTGGTGGTACCTTCACCATCGATTGCCACGCAACGACAAATAGGAAGCGCGCTCGTTGCCTTCTGCGGGCGAATGTCGATGTGTTTGCATGGCAACCATCGACATCCCGGTGTTCCTGGGAAGGTGATTGAGCACAAGCTTGCTGTTTGCCCTCATCTTGTGACCCATCAAGCAAAAAGTAAGGAAGCAAGCCGTGGGCGCCAAGAATTCATCAGCGAAGAAATCAAGAAGCTAGAGGCAGCAGGCCTAGTTAGAGGTGTGATCCATCCGGCGTGGTTAGCAAACCCGATTAAATGCGTGCGCAAAACCAGCGGAAATGGAGGCTGTGTATAGACTTCACCGATGTAAATAAAGCATGTCCCAAGGATCCATTCCCTTGCGGCGCATTGACCAGATTGTTGACTCCTTTGCCGGATGTGAGCTACTCTGCTTTCTTGATGCATACTCGAGGCTATCACCCGGATCTTTATGGCCAAGAGGATGAAGAAGACTGCATTTATCACTCCATGTGGCACTTATTGCTTCATATGCATGCCATTTGGACTGAAGAATGCAGGATCAACATTTGCAAGGGTAGTGTATCTTGCTTTTGAGCCCGAGATCCACGAAATGTAGAGGCTTACATGGATGATATCGTGGTGAAGAGCAAAACAAGGATCGCTGATTCAAGATCTGGAAGAGACATTTCAGAACCTGCGCAAGATCTGACAAGTTGAACCCGAGAAGTGCGTCTTTGGAGTCCCCTCGGCAAACTTCTCGGGTTCTTTTAATCCTGAGAGGGGATTGAAGCCAACCCGACAAGATTAAAGCCATTGAGCAGATCGAAGCCCGAGGCGAGTCAAGGATGTCGAGAAGGCTTGCGGGTTGTGTGGCTGCCCTCGGTAGGTTCATTTCAAAGTCTGCGAGAGCAGCGCCCTACCTTTCTTCAAAATCTTGAAGAAGGCAGGTCCCATGAAGTGGACTCGGAAGCGGAGGCAGCTGCTGCAGATTTGAAGCAGTACCTATCCTCCACTCCAATACTTGTCGCACCTAGACCACGGGAGAAGTTCTTCTGCTGTACCTAGCGGCAACCAACCCGGTGGTTAGTGCTGCGTTAATAGCGGAGAGGAGTCCGACGAGGAGGCTACACCACCGCAAGCGAGTCCAGCGACAAGCGGGGCTGCTCCGACAAGCTCTGGCCCGACAAGGACAACTCTGAGAACAGGATGAGGTGCGGAAGAAGATGGTGCAGCGCCCGGTATATTTTGTAAGTTCCCTTCTCGAGGGGCTAGATCAAGATACTCGGTGTGCAAAAGTTGCTTTGGCCTCCTCATGGCCTCGAGAAAGCTGCGCCATTACTTCGAGCACACGAGATAACAGATGGTCACTCGCTTTCGGCTGAAGAGGATATTGCACAACCCGAAGCAGCAGGCGGGATAGTTGAGTGGGCCTTTGGAGCTGTCGAGCTTTGGACTCAAGTTTGAAAGTACTTCAACCATCTGAGCCGAGCTTTGGCAGAATTTATAGCGAGTGGACCCCAGCGCCCGATGAAGAAGTCCAAGAAACAAGTACACCCGTACAAGAAGCGACAAGTGAATGGGTAATGTACTTTGATGGTGCCTTCTCGCTGCAAAGCGCCCGGTGCGGCGTGGTACTCATCGCATGCCCACGGAGAGCACCTCAAGTATGTTATCGAGATGCACTTCCCAAGGGAAAGCGACAAACAAACCTGCTGAATATGAAGGTTTGCTCGCCGGCCTCGAGGATTGCGGCGAACTTGGGATCGAGGAAGTTGATTGTCGGGGAGATTCTCGATTGGTGGTCGGCAAGTTAACAAGAGCTATCGGAGCCCTTTGATGGAAGCTTATGTCGATGAAGTAAGGAAGCTTGAGGCGCTTTGAAGGTTTGCAGATGGAGCACGTCCGAGAGCTCGAGAATGAAATCGCGAGATGGCCTTTCAAAGTGTGCCGATGAAGTTACAATGGAACCGGGGACCTTCTTGCTCAAGCTGACTCAACCATCCGTCACGCCATCAATTGGGCAGTCCAAGAAGAAAGTTGGTCTCCGGCGACTACTTGCGGCGGGTCTCCCCTGAGGCGCCGCCAAGGTCCCCAAGGTCAACAACGAGCGGCGAGAACAGTTTGCTCCTGCAGATCCTCGGATCTGTCGGTTAAACAAGTGTTCCCGACAAGCCTCGCCCGGCGAGCTTGCGAGGACCCTCGGCTCGGCGAGCAGAGGTTCTTGCCGTAGAAAGCTGAGGTTCCATGGCGGCCCTCATGCCTTTAGTCCTGCCGTTGAGCCCCAAGCTCCGGCATGGCGCAGCAGATCATCCGTTTTTGCAAGCGGAGAACTTCCGGCGACCGGAAGAAATAGAAGATAACCAGACAGTCAAGTATGTACCGGTTAAGTGGATAACGAGCTGTCTGAAGAAAACTCAATGGTGTCGGTGAAGTGCATCTCGGGGAAGATGGGCGAAGCTGTTGGCGAATATACGGAGGCATATCGGCCACCACATTGGCGCAAAAGGCGCTTGCGGAAAGCTTTCGGCAAGGGTTCTTTGGCAAGCCCTCAAGATGCAAGCTGCACTAGTAACCAAGTGTGAAGCGTGCGAGTTCCATGCAAAGCAGATTCATCGGCCAGCTCAAGCTCTCCAAACAATCCCTTTGTCCTGGCCCTTCTCGATGCAGGGGCTCGATATCCTCGGCCCTTTCCCCGTCTTTGTCGGGGCTTTGAGTACTTATGCGTAGCAATCGACAAGTTCACAAAGTGGCGAAGTGGAGCCAGCGAGAAAGGTGACAGCACAATCAGCGGTCAAGTTCTTGGATCGATTGTGTGCGTTTGGGATCCCTAACAGGATTATCACCGACAACGGTACACAATTCACTAATCGCACCTTCATGCGATCGTCCAAGACCTTGGCGCCAAGGTCTTTAAACTTCATTGCTCACCGAGGAGCAGCGGTCAAGCGGAAGGGCCAATCTTTGAAGTGCTGCGCGGACTCAAGACAAGAACTTTCGGCGAGGCTGCGCGAGTGCGGAAGAAATTGGATAGAGGAGCTACCGGCGGCTCTTTGGTCAATCGAGCGACACCGTCGAGCCACGGACAGACACCTTTTGCTCTAGTCTATGGAAGCGAGGCAGTTCTCCCCACGGAACTTCGTATCACGGATCTCCTCGAGTGCTCGCTTATGATGAGCTCGAGCAAAACAAGCTGCGGCAAGATGATGCATTGCTCCTTGAGGAGGGGCGTCTCGAGCTCTTTGTCGAGCTGCTCGATACCAGCAAGCCTTGCGCCGCTACCATAACCGCAAGGTCAAAGCCGAGAGTCTCGAGGAAAGCGACCTTGTTCTTGGCGTGTTCGATCCGCCAAGAATTCCAACAAGTTGGCCTTGAAGTGGGAAGGCCCTTATCGGGTGAGACAAGTCACGAGGCCGGCTGTCGCCTCGAGACGAAGAAGGCTTACGGTGAGCAATTCTGGAACATAGAGCATCTTCATAAGTTTCACCCATAAAGGCGCGGTTGCCGTGATCCGCTCCGCAACCACCTTTTGTACAAGCTTTGCGGCTGTTGCATGTAACCCTTTGTACAAAGCGAGGCGCGAGACCCGTGCATCGATAAAGTTTACGTGTTTTGCGCTAGTTGCCTTTCCCATGCTTTTCTTTGCTATTTGCATGTGTTATTTGGCATCTCTTGTGCGACACGCATATCCGATAAGCAATATGCGCGAAAGGCCATATACTTGTTTCCCTCTTCTCTTTCCTTGCCTCTTAAGCGGAAGAGCGTTCCTCGCGCACAAGTTTGCGGGGAAGGAAATGGAGGATGAACCAAGTGCTGTTCAAAAAGAAAGCTTGCGGAGAAGCATGACGAGATCACAGCTAAGTTATTAGAATTTGAGCAGTTCAAAATTTTAAATTTAAGTTGCCTTCCTTGAACAACCACACTTTGTATGGAAAACACATGCGGCGGAGGAACCTACCGTGGATAGCCGCACCCTTATCTTGTTTTCGAGCACGCTCAGCGATTTAAGTGAGCTGCGACAAGTGTCGCGCCCTTGTTTAGTTTTCGAGTCCGCTCGGCAAGCTAAGTGCGTTGCGACTAGCGCATGACAAGGTTGCTTACGGTGAGACCTTGACCAGCGGGCTGCTTGAGTTCAGCACTCGGCGCTCGCGGCAAGGGCCCCCTGCAGCGAGTTCCTAGAAGCGTGGGGTTGAAGCATACAAAGTTGAGATCAAAACAAGGAGATAACACTGCATCTATTGATCAAAATAAAGATAATATCTTACAAGGAATAACTTGTCGCGATGACTAATGAGTTCATAACACCCTATGCAGCAACAAAAGAGATAAAGATAAAGGAGGCCTAGTCTCTGCGGTGCGCCCTCCACCTGGAGATCTTGTTCACTTTAGCAATGATGTGGGCGACCTGCTCCTTGAGCCTCCATGTTCGTGTCGGCCGGCAAGCTGCGAAGAACGTTGGTGAGGTTTATGCGGGATTGCGGTATACAATCTTCGTCGACACGCTCCATGGTTCCGTACACAGCAGCGGAGTCTCTTGGCGAGTTCTTGCGAGGATCTTCTTCCTTGATTTGCAAGGGCAGTGCGATCCCCTGAAGAAGAGGCTGAGCTTGGCTGGGAGGAGATTTGGATCCGGGGAGTAGATAAGATGCTCCGGCTTGGCGCCCGGCTCTCTGGTCAATGTCGGACGCACAAGACACCAAGTCCTCGGTCCATAACTCAGCAGTGCGGCGGAAGTGCTCGGCTGCTTTGTTGGCGCTGTCACCAAAGCTCGCTCCTCATGAGCTCCTCTTTCAACTTGGTCTCCCGATCCCGGGCGGCGTCAAGCGAATCCCACAGCGCAGAGACTTTCAACTCAAGATCCTCGATGGAGTCCTTGGCGACCTTCAACTCGTCGCCCTTCTTGGAAAAGCGCACACAGAGTTCGAGTTGATGTGGGCGTCCTTCTCGCGCTCCGTGTTGAGCAGCGACCTTCTCCACGCTTCGCCTTGAGCAACTCCTCCAGCTGCGCGACCTTGGCGGCAAGCTCCTCCTTGGCGGTCTCCGCGGCAGCATGGCGGCTTCGCCTCCTTGAGTTCCCGCCAAGGCCTGCTCCCGGCGGCAAGGTCTTCCTCGTGGGAGTCGAGGTTGACCTTCCGCTGGGCGAGTTGTCCTTCTCATGGGACAGCTCCACCCGGCGAGCAGCTGCTGCTCTTGGCCTCGGCCTTCTCCAGCAACCACTCTTCATAATCCCGGCGAGTCGCTTGCGCTCCTCCGCCACCTCGCGGAGAGCAGCCTGGTTAGCGGCGCTGAGCTCCGCCGCGCTTCTCCATCTCATGGCGGCCTTGGCGGCGAGGCCTCCCGAAGGAAGCGAGCCGCTGCTGGCCCAGTAAAGGGCAGGAGGCTGGTGGCAGCTTCTCCTCCTCGGGCCCGTCGCTCCCGCGGGTCCCTCGGCGATCTTCAAGCCCAGGAGGCGGGACCTCCCATCAAAGGCCTCGCCCTCTGGGAGCTCATGACGAAGAGCCCCGGCACTGGATGAAAACGCCGTTGGGGCTTTCAAGTAATAGCCGGACTGCTCTTCTCCGGCGGAGGGCGGCGACGGCGCAGCACTTGATGCTCCCTCCGCCTCCGGGCGGCGGTGCGGTCGCCGTCCTCCTCCCGGCAGCTGCGTCCCATGGCCGGAGCAGTCTCTGGCGCATTGGCCGGCGGCTCCGCCGTGTCCTCGGCGGACAGGCGTCGCCGCGCCGCCGCCTGCGCGTCCTCCTCCTCAACAATAGCGACTTCCGTCTCCATCTGCTTTCGGGGAGGAGGATCTAGAAGAAGAAGAAAAGGCGAAAGAAGTTCAAGCAAATATCCAAAAAGAGACAACACCAAGAAGACAAAGTTGCAGAACCTACCTTGGCGGACGTCGTCAGTGGCGGGCTCCCTCGCCAGGGAGCTCTGCCTTGGCGGAGTGGCCGCCCTCGCCGGGCTGCTCGCTCTTGGCGGGGTACTCGCCCTTGGCGGAGTACCCGCCCTTGGCGGAGCACTCTCCCTTGCCGGGGAGTTCAGCCTTGGCGGGGACGGCGGGGCCTGCGGCTCCTCGAGAGCGCCCTCCGGACGCTCCTGCTGCTGTGGCTCCATCTCTGCACAAGTCAAGACAAACACGTCAAAATATTGGAACAAGACAAAATCTTCAAACACGCCCGGCGAGCGAAAGTGCAACACCAGGACTTCTGTTGGGGGCTGCGGCTGAGGCTGCTCCTCGGAACAGCGCTCGGGTCCGGCAAGCAGCTCGGCACGTCCCGGTCGCCTTGGGGCAGTCGTCGCGACCGACCACAGGCACCTTGGCCTTCTTGGCCCTGGGCCAAGGTCACAGAAGTCAACGCAAGAAGCAAGATTAGCATCAACAATGATCAAGGCGAAATTTGAGAAGATGAAGATCTGGGATACCTCCTGTTCCTCCTCGTCGTCTTCGCTCAAGGCGGAGAAGTCATACTCCACAGGGGCGTCGGCGTAGGAGGCGAGGCGAACTCCTCAGGCGCTTGGCGGTCCCGGGGCTGGGGCGCGAGACCCAGCCTGTGGCACCGGGGCCGAAGCGGGCGGAGCCGCCGCTCCGCTCGAAGACTCCTGTCCACTTGGCGCCGACCTGCAGGCGCCTCTGCCGTGGCTGCTTGGCAGGCCGCTTCCGCCGTGGCTAGTCGCGGTCGCCCTCGGCGCAACAGCTCCCGGGAAGCTTGCGCTACCAGCGAGCTGGTTGTTGCCGGGGCCCGCGCCCTCGCTCCGTCGCCGCCTTGAGGCGCTTGATGGAAAACGCCTAGGGCTTGCCGAGGCGGGAGGTCTCGGCAGCGAGAAAGGTCGCCGGCGTGAAACTCCGTGGACCCGCTGGAGTCTCGGCGACCTCGGCGTCCTCCTCCTCCTCCTCCCGGTGACTCGCTGGGCCCGGCGCCCTGCGCTGCAGCCTCTTTCCTTCGGCGCCTCCGCTACTGGCGCCTCTGCTCCCTCGGCAGCGCCACCTCTTACCGCGGCCTCGGCGCGTGCGAGATCGGAGTGCCTCGAGAGAGGACTCCGGCGGCAGCGTCGGGAGGAAGTTGTAGCGATCTGCAGATCTCCGCCTCCTCCTCTTGGCGGGACACATCCGCAGCCTCTGCTTCATCAGTGTATATCAAAATCCCCTGCCGTTGCGGCTCTGGCGGCCTCTTCACCGAAGCTATGTACGCATAGCTCTTGGTGGTGGTGTCAGCGTATGCTCCTTGATGTCATCCTTGTTCTTCGCCACCCCACAAGGTTGTCGAAGAAGCTGAGGATATTGATGGGCTAGGCGGAATCCACGTCGCGGTCCACGCCGTCGCGAATCACCTTGAGCATCATGGCGCAAAGCGATCGAGCTGTCTTTGTTGAGAGGGCACCACTCCCGGGAGGTCTGAACCACTCTGGATGGGCGGGTCATATTTAAAGTTCCCGGACCATCCTTCAGCTCGGCGTCGTGAAGTTGAAGTTCAGCCAGGCGCAGCCTCATTATGTCGGCTGCGAACCCGTACTCCCAGGCGGCCTTTTCTGTCTTGGAGAGGGGCAATGCGGCGGCGGAGGAAGTCGCCTACCTCTGCAGCGGACAGCTTTGCTGCTCGAAGACGAAGAATCCGGATGAGGCGGCGTTGAGCAGCGTCGTCCGGATCCAGATCGCTCCGATCCCTGCCGCGCCGCGATAGGAGTTGTCTTGGCGCGGTGAAGTGCTGCGGCTCGTCTTCAACGATCCAGCACCAATCAGCACGCCACTCTTCCCACTTGCCGCGGAGCTCCCCCGGCAAGTAAGACTCCTTCTTGTTCAGACGAAAGACCCAAGAAATTCCTCCGGAGAGGGGGGCGCCGGCCTCTGCTCTAGGAGTGAAGAAGTGCCTAAACAGCGCTACGTTTGGGTGTATTCCTATGAAGTTTTCGCACATGTGTGCGAAAACCGCCATTGTGAGGATAGCATTGGGGGTGAAGTCAAGAAGGTGGAAGCCGTATGTGTGCATGATGTCGCAGAAGAAATTGGAAAAAGGAGGACAAAGGCCGCAATGGAAGAAGGCTGCGAAGAAATAGTACCCGCACGGGGTAGTTGTCCTTGGTGGCGGCCGGATGAGCTCTGGTCTGAGGATGCGCCTTGGTCTTCTTGGCCCAGAACAGGTAATATTTGTTCCAGAGTTCCCGCGCGCTGAGCCACGGCGAGAAGACGACGTTCCGCTTCCGTAGCAAGGCGAGCTTCGCCGCCTGCTCAGATTTCTCCTTCTTGGTCTTCTCCGCCTTCCCCTTCCCGGTCTTGGGGCCATGGCGGAGGCGGCGAGGAAGGAGGACGAAGAGTCGGCGCCCTTGAGCGCAAGAGATGGCGGAGGAGATGCGGAGGCGGGCGCAAAGGGATCTCGGAGGAGGAAGAAGATGCAATGAAAGCGAAGAGGGGAACCGCTCCTGCTTCCGCTGCTTTTATGGGGAAGTGGGGGCATTTCGCTCTTCCCATTAAAAACGTGGGCACGTCCCATCCACGGCGCCGCAATCGGCAGCGTCTTTATTGCGAAATGCAGCGGATCACGAAAGTGGATTGGCGCGCCATGGGCGCGTGTGCCGTGCTTTGTTTTGGGCCTAGCCCAACAACGCTCGGCACCGTGTGTGGCCCAGGCCGAGGCTCTGTCGGTGTACTAAGGTAGGGGTACCTCGGTACCCCAACTTGTGCTGGCGGTGGCAACTTCAGCGGCGGGGTTTACCATGTGCTTTCGCCGAAGACCTTCTGCTCCATGTCAAAACCGTTCAAAGACAAAGTATACAAGGCAGAAGATCGAGACCCGGCAAGCGGAGCTTCGAAGGCCGTTCTGAGCTCAAGGTTCGTCACCACGCAAGGCCACGGCAAGAGGAGCTCGCCGGAAGACTAGAAGATTACATCATAGAAGACACGCCTCGGCGCTATATGCGTCGGCGAGGGCCGAGGCGACAAGTTCTGAGCCAGCAAGCTCCGGGCCGGCAAAGTCAAGACCCGGCAAGGTGCTTGCCGGGAGAAGTCTGCTGTGTGCCGCGCTCCAGCTCATCAGCCCCGCAGCGCATACAGGGCCTTTCGAGGGCGCGTGGCGGATAACTGTGCAACTGGGGACACGGTGGCACTTCACGGTGGTGGTTCCATCGCCGTGGCGAGCGGAGACACAAAGGCGGGAGCTTTTGGGGTCGGCGGCGACGGGCATTAAATGCCCTTGTCCCCCCATCAAAGTAGGTAGCGACCCTTGTTCACCTTTGTAGCTCCTTGTTCCGCACTATTCAACTACCACCTCTTTTACATTTTACCCCTTTCTCCTCACGGTGACACCTGCCGGTGACCCTTGCACTATAAAAGGAGGCCCATGCACAACGTGGGGGGGGGGGTTCGGTGGTTTGGGGTTTTCGAAACCTTGACAGCTCTCGCGCTCGGTGTAGCTGCTACTGTAGATCTTCAAGCTCCCGAGCCCAATACAAACCAAGGCAGGAGTAGGGTTTTACGCGTCCGTCGCGGCCGAACACAGGTAAAACTGCCAGCGTGCTGCATCGATCTGCTCTCTGTGCTTCCTCCGCCCTCGTACCGCACAGACAAAGGGGCTCCGGTCCCATAGGTGTTCGTGGCGGGCAGCCTCCCCCGACAGAGGTTCTGATGAAATGGCCGAGTAATTTTTAACTCCGGAAAAGAAAAGATGAAAACACTTGGAACTAGAATTTATTTATTAAGAACAAACTCCGAAGGAAAGGATTACTCACTTGGATGAAATAAGAATACGATTTATTGTATGCTTATCCTTCATCAAATTTAACTGATGATAAACAAATTTTGCATACTTCTTATTCTTGTTGAAAAGGATTAAGGGGGATGTAGCACAAAACTTGAGAAAGTCTTCATGAACCACCGGTAGGATTGGAAAGAACGAATGAATTAATATGATAATCAAAGAAAAAGAATCTTGATTGAACCATCGTAAGAATACGAAAATGATTGATGAAAGAGAATGAATCACCGGGAAGAATTAGAAGAACAAATATGCTAGAGGGGATTTAGGTACAAGAGAACTGGAAGAACTCGAGCTGATTAAAGAACATTTGATCGAAGCGCCAGGATAAATAGAGAATGATAACTGGAATGATGGCCTCCGGTGAAAAGAAATGGAAAAACAAACTCCTGACATACTCCGGATGGTTAAGAAAAGAATATCTGACAAATGGAATAATTTGGGAGGATAATATGAAGCTAGAACCATGAATCTTCGAGAGAACGGGCAAGATTTAGAGGAAAAATTCTTCTTCAATCTTCAACTGACGACGAGAAACACCAACAAAAGTACTGAGATACTCTGGGACAATGCAAAAGAGGAAGGGTTGAACCAAAGATGAAAAGAACTTGAAAGTGATCTTGGAGATGGCATCTGGCTGATGAAATTCATTCTTACGTCAAACTCGAAAAGAATTAGGAATGGCTCCGGAATAATTAGAAGAGTCACGTAAGATCCTGGAGAAAGACCTGTGGGTTAGGGCCCACTAAAAGAAAACACAGTTGGAAAGGATTGTTGACGAGATAGATGATGCACCGGAACAATTGAAATATTTGAACGAGGTGACAACCTCGAATTAATTCAAACACAGACGAATCTCCTGAGATGTCTTGAGCACTCCGGAAGGATAAACTGGCGAGAGGCGAATGAGCAAGAGGAAACACTTGAGCCGAGGGAAAGAATGTAATCACTACCGAAAATTGGAATTTAATCCAGCGGAGAAGAAAAGGAGATGAAGAATGTCGAATAAAACGAGAATTCACCGGTTGAAACAATTGACGAAAGAATGAAGAGGCTCCGCACAAATGAAATTTATGGTCGAAAGAGACTCAGACTACGGGAAGAAAAAGGGTGGGAGGGCGGGACAACAAAGGCACCTGGAAGGGAGAACCGACGAATATCTTGAAGAGAAAACACCGGTTGAAAGAAAGCAAAGGCTTCGCACGAGTAGGATGGATACTCGATTACGGACACCGGCTCCGAGAAGAAAACGGTGGGTGGGTGGGAAAAGAAAACAACTGAGGATTGAATGCAAAAATGAAGAGGCTCGAGTCAACATGACGAGAAATGCATCAGATTAAAAGAGCTGAGAACCAACGATCGGAAAGCCAACTGCCTGAACCTAAAGAAAAATTTGAAGGGGAAGAGAAGTAATTCAAAACACCTACGTCAAGATTCCTCACCAGAGCGACGAAGAGGCCGAGGAGTAAAAAGAATTCCTACTCTCCGATATAACTAGACTACGAAAACAGTTTTTTTCTAGACTCAACAACGACCAACTACGACCAATCAAGGGGGCTCCTATGGTCGTTCGAGGCTCTGATACCAACTTGTCACTCCCAATATGCGACCCTATCCTAAAGGAACTCGGAGGTCCCACCAAGGATAGAAGCGCATATTGGAGACGCTTTTCCAAGGTGGATATCATTACATCATACCATTACATAGTAGTTGGGGATACATACAAGAGGCATACAATGCCACACGAATAGAACATCACCTTACATAAGAGCAACACCCGACTACGGAAGAAACACAAACAGGAACTCAAACGACATCCACCCTGCTAGCCCAGGCTGCCGACCTGGAACCTATCCCCTGATCGAAGAAGAAGCAGAAGAAGAACTCCAGAACAAGTAAGCATCTCTCTCGTGTCATGAACATCGCAATATCTGTACCTGCAACTGTTGTTGTAGAAATCTATGAGCCACGAGGACTCAGCAATCCCATTTCCATGGGTATCAAGACTAGCAAAGCTTAATGGGTATGGAATGGATAAGTGGTGAGGTTGCAGCAGCGGCTAAGCAAAATATGGTGGCTAACTTACGCAAATAAGAGAGAGAAGAGAAGCAATGGAACGGTCGTGAAGCTAGCAATGGTCAAGAAGTGATCCTGAAACTACTTACGCACAATCAACACAAAGACCGTGTTCACTTCCCGGACTCCGCCGAAAAGATATGATCACGGCTACACACGCGGTTGATGCATTTTAATTAAGTCAAGTGTCAAGTTCTCAACAACCGGATATTAACAAATTCCCATCTGCCACATAACCGCGGGCACGGCTCTCGAAAGTTTATACCCTGCAGGGGTGTCCCAACTTAGCCCATCACAAGCTCCCATGGTCAATGAAGGATATTCCTTCTCGCAGGAAGACCCGATCAGTCTCGGAATCGCGGTTACAAGACATTTCGACAATGGTAAAACAAGGCCAGCAAAGCCGCCCGATGTGCCGACAAGTCCCGATAGGAGTCGCACGTATCTCGTTCTCAGGGCACACCGGATGAGCCAGACGTCGGGTTGGCATAGACCCTGGTTAAGGGGGCGCCGGATATCGCTCGGTATGGACCAACACTTAGAGGAGCACTGGCCCGGGGGGGGGGGGGTAAATAAAGATGACCCTCGGGCTCCAGAAACCCAATGGAAAAAGGCTTAGGTAGGAAAATGGTAAAACCAAGGTTGGGCCTTGCTGGAGGAGTTTTATTGAAAGCGAACTGTCAAGGGGGTCCCATAAATCACCCAACCACGTAAGGAACGCAAAATCAAGGAACATAACACCGGTACGACGGAAACTAGGGCGGCAACAGTGGAACAACGCACCAGGCATAAGGCCGAGCCTTCTACCCTTTAGCAAGTATATAGATGCATTAATTCAATAAGAGATATTGTGATATCCCAACATAATCCTGTCCATCATGGAGCAATCTTCGACTTCACCTGCAACTAACAACGCTGTAAGAGGGGCTAAGCAAAGTGGTAACGTAGCCAAGCAAATGTTTTCTAGGAAGGGTGAAAAGGTTAGAGGCTGACATGACAATTTTGGAGGCTTGAAGAGCAAGTGATAGGTAGCGCAGCATAGCGATAGAACGAAGCAACTAGCATAGCAATGATAGTAGTGAGATCCAGAGTAATGATCATCTTGCTGAAATCCCGCTAGGAAGAAGAACGAGTCAATGAAGAAGATGAAGCCACGAAGACGAACCAAGCATAGACGAACGATTCCTCACGATCGCAATGAAACAGGAACTAACAAGAAGGAGCACAACCGGAAAGAAGCAAACAACAAGGTAAACACATAACACATAGACATGGCGTGATGCTCAACCAAGTATGATGCATGACAAGGCTATATGATACTACTCATGGCGAGAGATGATGCATACAAGAATAACACAACAAAGCAAGTTTAAATGAGGCCCGAAACAACATATACCAAATCCGGTAAGTCCTCGTATGCAAATTTCGAAATTGGTCCAGATCTGAATAAACCTTAGGTTCAAGTTGTTAAACAGCAAGTTAAGATGCACAAAGATGATCTACACGAAAATCTAGTCAAGTTACATATAAAGTTCATTTAATTCGGAGCTACGACCTAGAAGATATGAGCAAAACAAGTTAAACATGGCATTGATGCAAAATGCATACAAACATCAAGCACACACTCTCAAAACATGGATTCAACAAGGTAACATGAAACTATATGCAAAATTAAGCAAGTTTCATATAAAGCACACTCAAAACGGAGCAACGGTTCAACACATACACATGAAACAAGTTTAAAGGACAAGCTGTCCAAAATAGCAATTAGGCATCTTGCAAGCATCAAGAAAATATGCTACATCACTCCAACAGGAAACCAGAAGGCACGGGCGTCATGTACAAATGAAGCTTAAAAAAACATGAACACTGTGCTATCTCCAGAAATCAGAAGAACATGCTCAAAAGGACATGGAAAGATTGCAAATAATAACAGTTTCACCGACTTCGCAAAAAATTCACTCGAGATGACAGAAATAACGTCAGGTTGCAACGTTTAGAGCTATCAAACAACATGCTACAGAAACTTAGCATGGCAAAAAAAGGCATGGCATGCTAATACTAAAGACAAAGAACAAAACTACCTTACTGAACTTATTCCAAAGATTAACAGAAAAAATGGTAGCATCCATACAAACATGGCAAATGATATGACAGATTCAGAATAACAGTACATGGCAGGAAGAATGATAAGTAGGCATATTGGTGAGCTTGTACCACTCTCCAAAGAGAATTTCATGGCATGTGAAGTCAACCAACAGTAAAGTGACATAATTATGACGCTACACACGGCAAGAATAAGTTCATAGGGTGCACGGATCACTAGCAAAACACATGGCAAAACTGAACTTAATGTTAACAGGCTAACAGCAAAATTATTTAGCTATTTGATAGGAAGATTACAACAAGCTACATTAGGCTATAAATGCAACCAGGCGCATCAATGGATAGAGCATGACATGTATAACAAAACATCCTCTATGAACATCTCTAGATTATGCACAGAATGACTTGTAGCAGCAGGTTTACATAGCATCATGATATCACAAATTCACCCTAGCAAAACAGTAGCAACAAGTACCCTACTTCACGAGCTTGATGCACTCACTACAAGACTCAAAAAAAATACACGGATAGAACCACTGTAAAGATGGCATAAATATGCTCCTAAAACATGTAGACATCATGCTCAAAGGATGCACACACAAAATGCAACGAAAATGACAAAACAACAAGTTATAACAGTCTCAGCAGGTTAACATCATATAGCACTCTTGCAATGATGATTAGAGTATCAAGATGAACTCAAACAAGCATGGCACAGTGGAATGAAATGAAGAGCATCTCACAGTGAACACTCTGCCATTTTAAATGCACAAAACAGAGCCATATGCATGGAGATATGGCATGACAAAAATGGGTACATAATGCAAAAAATACAGGATGGTGAAAAACGAGGTCAACCTTCTAGGGTTTCGGCACGGTTCTCGATGCGGCTGGATCTCGCCGAATTAGTTCGCCGGAGGGGAAGCAGACGGCGGCCGTAGCTTGGGGACTCGTCGGCGAAGCTTGGGGTCACCGGATCCGGCCCTACCACGGCCAGATCTAGCCGGGGGCGGAGGAGAGAGGCCTTGAGGCCTTGACGGCGGCGGCGACAAGGAAGCAGGCAGGCGGAGAAAGGCGCATCGGTGGGGCAGATCTGGCCGGGCGACGCGCTCCGGCGATGAAGGCGGCGGCGCTGGCGGCAGCAAGGCGACCGGGCGGCGGAGGTGGCTCGGGGTGTGTGAGACAGGCGGCGGGGGTGTGGCCTTGGTGGCCAGGGGAGGGCCATGCTCAGGCTTGCTGGCCCATGGTGGTATGTGATGGCGCTTGCCATCTGGCGCCCGGAGAGGCCGGAGCGGCGGTCGAGGGCAGGCGGACAAGTTCGGACGTGGGGTGGACGCGTCCGTCGGCGCTAGCAGGAGGAAGGCGAGGGTTTCACTGCGAATTTGGAAGGGGAGGGCCTATATATAGGTAGAGGGAGCTAGGAGGGTCCAAATGGGGTGCAGTTTTCGCCCACACGGTCGTGATCGAACGGTGGAGTGCATGGAGGCGGTTTAGATGGGCTAGGTGGGCTGTGTGAAAGGTTTTGTTAGCTCGGTTAACCGTTGGGGCATCAAACGACCTCGAAATGGAACGAAATTTGACGGGCGGTCTACCGGGGATATACCAAGGCCACTCGGCAAATCGCGATCCATTCCGAGAACGTTTTTCGGCGGCTCACAAAACAAGGTCTGAGAGGTGCGACGGGCGCGTGCGAATGTGGTTGGGCTCAGAACGGACAACGGAGAGAACCGGGGGAACCTGAATGGATGCAAGTTTTGAAAAACTTGCAGATGAAATGCATACGGTGACATGGCAAAATGAAACACGCAAGCAAATGACATGTCAATGATGGCGAATAACTGGAAGACACCAGGCGCATCGGATTCGGGTCGTTACACAAGCTCTTTACGATATTGTATTACAGAGAGGTCCTAGAGATATCTCTCTGTCACAAGGAGTGACAAATCCTAGTCTCGATCCATGCCAACCCAACAGACACCTTCAGAGATAGCTGTAGAGCACCTTTATGATCACCCAATTACAAAGTGACGTTTGATAGGACACAAGGCATTACACTGGTATCCAAGAGTTGCATGATCTCATGGTCAAAGGAACAAATACTTGACATAAGGAAAGCTATAGCAAATAACTAAACGATCTGATGCTAAGCTTACGGTTGGGTCTATCCATCACATCATTCTCCTAATGATGCGATCCCATTATCAAATGACAACTCATGTCCATAGTTAGGAAACCTTAACCATCTTTGATCAACAAGTTAGTCTAGTAGAGGCTTACTAGGGACATGGTGTAGTTTATGTATTCACACATGTACTTAGTTTCTAGTTAATACAATTCTATAATGAATAATAAACAATTATAATGAACGGGAAATATGATAATAACCATTTTATTATTGCCTCTGTGGCATATTTATAACACATAAGACATGCTTAAATAGGAAGCATGTTATGGACACTACTTAAAGTGGATATATGTAACTTGTCCTTAATTTTCATCTTTCCTAAGGGTTCTTTAGAGGGTTTGTCCTGCTTAATACATTTTGGCTTTTTGGTAAACAAGAACAAAATTAGGAAAATCATCCATTAACTATCGATAGTTAGAAATGAAAAAGGCATCTGATTTTTAAAATGGATAGGCGCACTTCGAAACCATCCATAGTTTGATAGAGGCAGGCATGAAATAAATATAGTTGGCCATCTCATTTTTATGTGAAAAAATGAAATACGAATCTACTGTCGTGTGGGTTATGGTGGTAAGTTAGCCAACTTGGTACTCCTCTGACTTCATCTCCAAGTCCTACATGTGTCTTCTGGTCCAAGAAAAATCATCACGAAAGATTTATTCCGTTTGGACTCTGTTTGGTATTCCTTTTCTGTAAAACTAAAGAACAAGGAAAAAACAGAAACTGGCACTGGGTTCTAGGTTAATAAGTCGGTCCCAAAAATAATATAAAATAGCATATTAATGAATATAAAACTTCCAAACTAGATAATATAATAGCATGGAACAAACAAAAATTGTAGATACGTTGTAGATGTATCAGTAGGCATGAAAAAATATAGTTGGCCACCTCATTTTTGTGTTAAAAATTACGTGAGGTTGCATCTCTGTTGTTGTGTGGGTTATGGTGGTATGTTAGCCTACCAGCCTAGCTAGCTTCAAAATTCGCAAAGGGACAAGTGGAAATGACACCTGTTGTAGTCCCAAAAACTATGCGAATTTACCTCAAAGCTTCATGGTGGTTAGCTTTATGATGCAAGATGCGTCAACTGGAAGCAAGTTATGGACTCTAGTGCAAATGGATATATGTAACACGAAGTTAATTTTCATCTGTCAAAAGGGTGTTTAAATGGTCTATACTACTTAATTCATTTTGGCTTTTTTGTAAACTAGTAAAAACTAGGAAATCATTCGTAATTATTGATAGTTACAAATGAAAAGGGTATCTGATTTTGAAAAGGATAGGTGCTCTTCGAAACGATGCATCTATTGATAGAGGCATCCATGAAAAAAAGATAGTTGGACATCTCGTGTTTATGTGAAAAAATGAAATAATATTGCAAAGCAGCTGTCGTGTGGGTTATGGTGGTATGTTAGCCTACCAGCCTAGCTAGGATCAAAACTCACCAAGGGACCAGTGGAAGTGACACTTGTTGTAGTCCCAAAAAACTTTGCGAATTTACCTCAAAGCTTCATGGTGTTCTAGCTTCATCATACAAAATGCATAAATTGGAAGAAACTAATTGACTCTCGTGCAAGTTGATATATGTAGCTTTTCCTCAAACTTCATCTGTTCAAAGGGTGTTTCGAAGGGTCTATCTTGCTTAATACATTTTGGTTTTTTCGCACACAAGTACATAATTAGGGACATTCATTAACTATGGATAGTTATAAATGAAAAAGGTATCTTATTTACAAAAATGGATAGGTGCTCTTCGAAACCATGTATCAGTTGATAGAGGCATGCATGAAAAAAATATAGGTAGGCATCTCATTATTATGTGAAAAAATGACATGAGGTTGCGAATCTGCCGTCGTGTGGGTTATGATGGTAAGTTATCCGACCAACCTAGCTAGGTTCAAAAGTCGCCAAGGGACAAGTCGAAATGACACATGTAGTAGTCCCAAAAATACTTTTTTTTCATTTACTTGAAGGCTTCATGGTGGTTGAGGGAGTCCTGTATTAGGGGGTCCCCGGGCGTCTGGGTTGTGTGATGTGGGCCGGACTGATGGGCCATGAAGATACAAGATGGAAGGCTTTCCCCCATGTTCAGATGGGACTCACCTTTGCATGGATGGCAAGCTTGGCATTCATATATGAAGATTCCTTTCTCTGTAAGCCGACTCTGTACAACCCTACGCCCCTCTGGAGTCTATATAAACCGGAGGGTTTATTCCTTAGAGGCAATCATAACCATACATGCTAGACGTTTAGGGTTTAGCCATTACGATCTCGAGGTAGATCAACTCTTGTAACCCCTATACTCATCAAAGTCAATCAAGCAGGAAGTAGGGTATTACCTCCATTAAGAGGGCCCATACCTGGGTAAACATCATGTCCCTATCTCATGTTACCTTCGATCCTTAGATGCACAGTTCGGGACACCCTACCCGAGATCTGTCAGTTTTGACACCGACATTGGTGCTTTCATTGAGAGTTCCACTGTGTCGTCGTCGAAAGGCTCGATGGCTCCATTGATCATCTACAACAATGCCGCCGTGAAGGAGATTTTTCTCCCCGGCCAAAATTTTGTATCCGGCGGCTTCGCACTGCGGGCCAACTCGGTTGGCCACCTAGAGCAGATCGACAGCGATGCCCCTTGTCATCAGATCAATTTTGGAAATATGAACTATGTCGCTGATATCCGAGGAGACTTGATCTTCCAAGGGTTCGCGGCCCCAACCACCGCTCTGGCCTTAGATCGGGAGCACGTCACCAGGTCCGAAGACGGGAGTTTAGAGCCCACCGGACTCTCTGTAGCCTTAGAGCTCAATAATGGAGAACCGGAGGGGATAGCATCATCGGAAGGCCCGGAGTTATGTTAGGCTCCCTTTATCATCATAAATTCAGACACTAGCTCCGAACCCTCGAAGTCCGCTTCATGTGAGCTCGGCTAGGGAACTTCTATCCCTCTCAACTCCACAGACTCTCGCTTCCCCGTCCAAACCTCGCTCTTAAACGAGGCTCTGGACTTTATTCGATCCCTCGCCATCATAGAGGAATCGATTCCGAATTGCGCCCAACCCGGACTAGGGGCTGAGACCAGGGAATTTTACTTCCCACCCACCACCCACTTCATAGCCACTGTTGAGGATTTAACCAACATGCTCGATTACGCCTCCAAAGACATGGACGGTATGGACGACGAAGCCGGAGAGGAGCAGGCCCAAAACCCGCCGTTCACCGGACACTCGACGGCCACTTCCCCATATGACGTGTACATGGTGGACACACCTAAAGAAGGAGACGGCAATGATGAGAAGTATTGATGTCCACTACACAACCTTCTTCTTGTAGACGTTGTTGGGCCTGCAAGTGCATTAGTTTGTAGGACAGTAGAAGATTTCCCTCAAGTGGATTACCTAAGGTTTATCAATCCGTAGGAGGTGTAGGATGAAGATGGTCATAACAAAGAGTCTCTTGTGTCCCCAACACACCCAATACAATGGCAAATTGTATAGGTGCACTAGTTCGGCAAAGATATGGTGATACAGGTGCAATATAGATAGTAGATATAGGTTTTGGTAATCTGAAAATATAAAAACAGCAAGGTAACTAATGATAAAAGTGAGCGTAAACGGTGTTGCAATGATAGGAAACAAGGAGGAGGGTTCATACTTTCACAAGTGCAAGTTCTCTCAACAGTAGTAACATAGATATATCATATAACAGTCTCTCAACATGCAACAAAGAGTCACTCCAAAGCCACTAATAGCAGAGAACAAACGAAGAGACTATGGTAGGGTACGAAACCACCTCAAAGTTATTCTTTCAGATCAATCTATTCAAGAGTTCTTACTAGAATAACACCTTAAGACACAAACCAACCAAAACACTAATGTCAGCTAGATACTCCATTGTCACCTCAAGTATCCGTGGGTATGATTATACGATATGCATCACACAATCTCAGATTCATCCAACCAACACAAAGTACTTCAAAGAGTGCCCCAAAGTTTCTACCGGAGAGTCAAGACGAAAACCTGTGCCAACCCCTATGCATAGGTTCATGGGCGGAACCCGCAAGTTGATCACCAAAACATACATCAAGTGGCACGTGATATCCCATTGTCACCACAGATAAGCACGACAAGACATACATCAAGTGTTCTCAAATCCTTAAACACTCAATCGGATAAGATAACTTCAGAGGGAAAACTCAATTCATCACAAGAGAGTAGAGGGGGAGAAACATAATAAGATCCAACTATAATAGCAAAGCTCACGATACATCAAGATCGTGCCAAAGAGAGAACACGAGAGAGAAAGAGATCAAACACATAGCTACTGGTACATACCCTCAGCCCCGAGGGTGAACTACTCCCTCCTCGTCATGGAGAGTGCGGAGATGATGAAGATGGCCACCGGTGAGGGATTCCCCCTCCGGCAGGGTGCTGGAACGGACTCCCGAGAGGTTTTTCGTGGCTACAGAGGCTTGCGGTGGCGGAACTCCTGATCTATCTTGGCATTCGATGTTTTTAGGGTATGTAGGCTTATATAGGCGAAAGAAGTCGGTCGGGGGAGCCTCGAGGGGCCCACGAGAGGGTAGGGCGCGCCCGGGGGGTGGGCGCGCCCCCCTATCTCGTGGCCTCCTCGAGGATCTTCTAACGTGAACTACAAGTCTCCCGGATCATATTCTTCCTAAAAATCACGCTCCCAAAGGTTTCATTCCGTTTGGACTCCGTTTGGTATTCCTTTTCTTCGAAATACTGAAACAGGCAATAAAACAGCAATATGGGCTGGGCCTCCAGTTAATAGGTTAGTCCCAAAAGTAATATAAAAGTGTATAATAAAGCCAATAATCATTCAAAACAGATAATAAAATAGCATGAATGCTTCTTAAATAATAGATACGTTGGAGACGTATCAAGGATCTAGTCGAGGACGAACCTCCTAAGATACCACCAAAGCATCAACGTCAGCGCCGCTCTAAATTACGTCGCGGAAAAGATAGCAATACCGGCACCGGAGACAATAATACTCCAGGGAATGCTATAGACCAAGGAGCCCCCATCAAACCAACATCCGAACATGATGATCGGGAGGACGGGCAAGTTGACCCTGACTTGCCAGCAGGGGATGAGGAGTCAGAGGATAGAAACTATCTACCACCCTTCGAGGACGACGTGAGCCTCGGCGACGAAGATTTCATTGTGCTAGAGGAACCCCTTGAACAAGAGCGCTTTAAGCCTGAAAAATAAGTAGCGGCATGCAGCTTCAAGCTGATCAAGATCTGCTTAATGATAGATGGACTAATGTCCTGTCAGCCAAGGAATACGGCCTCGAACGCCCAACTAAGAATTACCCGAAGAGCAAGATGCTACCCCAATTCGACGATGAGGTGCTGGAGCCCATACCACCAGCATGTAACGCTGCTGACGGACCTGACTCACCACCACGTGGCCGGGACAGAACGGCAACTCAAGCCGAACACCAGCCCGCACCACCTCGCCGTAAAGGCAGAGAAACAACAGCTCGGGGATACACCTATGACCTACGACAGGACCTGGAAAATAGAGCCGGTCAGACCAGATCAATCTACGGATCAACGGGGCGCGCCCCGGGACGAGAAGACAGCTACCAAGCCTGGCGCGACAAGCATAACTACGCCCAGGCCGAAAAGCGCATACGGACTTCATCTGAACTGCGTCATGACATGGCCTGGTATAGAGGCGCCGCATAATCCCTATGCTTCACCGATGAGGTAATGGAGTTGATACGTCTCCAACGTATCTATAATTTTTTATTATTCCATGCTATTATATTATCCATCTTGGATGTTTTATATGCATTTATGTGCTCTTTTATATGATATTTGGGACTAACCTATTAACCTAGAGCACAGTGCCAGTTTTTGTTTTTTCCTTGTTTTTGAGTTTTACAGAAAAGGAATACCACACGGAGTCCAATTGATGTACCAATTTTGGATGATTTTTTATGGACCAAAAGAAGACCCCGGAGTAAAAGAGTTGGGCCAGAAGAGTCCCAAGCCATCCACGAGGGTGGAGGGCACGCCCTACCCCCCCTCCCACTACTAGGGAAAACCATATACACAGAATCTTAGCAGCAGCGCGGCTCAAAAAGAAGTGCTACTACTAATTAGCAGTAGCGCGTGCATGCAAAACTCGCTACTGACACGACGTTAGCAGTAGCGCGCTTGGAGCAACCCGCACTGCTACAAATATCGACCGACAGTGTCCACCAACCTACATTTAGCAGCAGCGCGTTGTCGCGACCCGCGCTCCTGCTAAAGCTGTAGTAGTAGCGCGCTTTTTCCGAGGTCGCTGCTGCTAATTTTTAAATTGTGCACACTGTTGGTCCCGATTAGTAGTAGCGCTTGTGTGGAAAGCGCGCTGCTGCTACTTTCTTATCAGTAGCGTGTTTTACGTCCCGCGCTACTGCTAAGCCGCACCAACCCACCACCTTTCCCCACCCGTCCTCCCCTCCCCCATCTCCTCTTTGCCCTTTCCCCTACATCCCACATCCTCCCTCTCTCACTCTTCTTCTTCCTCAATACTTCTCCCCCATTACTCTCCCTCTTCTACCTACCTTTTTCTCTCTTCATTACTCCTAGCTAACTACACCACCTCCATTAATGCATCTCCTTTCTATTTTCCTTCCCCCTCCACTAGTTGAAGTTGTCTCCTCCAAAATTAGCTAGCTAGGTAGATGTAGCATTTAGTTAAGTGACCTATTTGCCCCGTAACTAGATTTATCTTTGTCAAGAAGAGCTTTGTGCACTTTTGATCTCCCTACATCATCATCTCCACCGTGTGCTCGATCTCGAGATAGAGGTGATTAAAATTTCATGCTTTTACAAAATAGAAATATGTTTATGTGTGTGTGATATGATAATTGGGAGATATGATGGAAATTGTGTGTGTGGCATGAATTGACGCCAAATTGTGCTTTTGAGTTGCCTATGTTTTGCCGAAATGTCGATTTATTTCCGTTGCAGCAAATTTTGGGCAAACTCTAGATCTATATATGTCCTATTTTTAGGGAAGGTCGTGCCGAATTTTTGTATGACTTTGATGCATGCACGCATTTTTATAATCAATTTGCTTATTATTACCGTGCAGAGTTCACGATGGTGAGTGGAAGATGGTGGACAGGTGGTTGCGGTCGGCTGTGCAGGACGTGAAAGAAAATAACCAGACAAAGGTTTTATGTCCATGTCAAAAATGCAATGGAATAGTTTGGCTCGACCCCCATGACGATGGTCGTGTCGAAGTGCACCTCCTCATGACTAGTTTCATGGATGGATATACTCGGTGGATAATTGAAGATGAGGATGACGATGTTGAGGACGCCGACGGGGCAGGCAATGATGACATGGGGCAAGACGAAGAGATGATCGATAATGGCGGAGGGGAAGAGGCCGGACATGGCGGCGGAGAAGGGGCCGGACATGGCGGAGGAGAAGGGGCCAGACATCGCGGCAGAGAGAACGACATGGACTCCATGCAACAGAGTTCGTCGATACTAAGTTCAATCGTGCGGGACCCTCATGTTCAAGCATTGCTTCGCAAAGAGACGAGTACAAAGAGAGCTGCTTCTAGAGAGGAGGCTAAGTTGGAGCAACTGGTGGTAGACTCGATCACTCCATTGTATCATGGTTGCAATTCTGAGGTGACCCGCTTGAGTTTCACACTCCAACTCCTGAAGACGAAGGCTAAAAATAAATGGACCGACACTAGCCTCGATGAGCATCTCAAGTACCTAAAGGATGTTCTTCCCGCGGGGAATCTATGTCCTACTATTGTTGATGAGGCCAAGAAGACCGTGTGCCCTCTTGATCTAGCACGCGTTAGATACCACTCATCCATCGACGATTGCATAATTTATCGGAAGGAGCACGTGGAAAAAACAAGCTGTCCGGTGTGCAATGCTTCTCGATACAAGAAGGCCAGGAAGAAATGTCCCCAGAATGTTGTATGGTACTTACCGATCAATCCCCGTCTCCAGCGGTATTTTGTAGATCCCAAGGAAGCAAAGCTAATGCGCTGGCACGCAGAGAGGAAGAAGCCCGACGATGGAGATGATCCGAAGCTGAGACACGTCAAGGATGGAAGCCACTGGAGAGCATTGAACAGCTTCTATCGGTATTTCGAATGTGATGCAAGGAACATTGTGCTTGGCGCGTGTACCAATGGCATGAATCCGTTTGGCAACCAGAACACCAATCATAGCACATGGCCCGTGTTTGTATGGAAGTACAACCTCCCCCTGTTGTGCATGAAGTCGAAGTACATTCACATGAACATGCTTATTCAAGGGCCAAAACAACCAGGAAATAATATTAATTTGTATCTGGGGCTACTTCAAGAGGAGTTAGACACGTTATGGAAACCACCGGCCAAGACATGGGACGCCAGCAAAGGCGAGTATTTCTACATGAGAGACGCGCTGATCACGACGGTGCACGACTATCTCGATTACGGATATGTCGCAGGCCAGGTGTGCCATGGATATTGTGGATGCACGCGGTGCATGGATGATACGACGTCTCAGCAGCTAACGTCAAGGAAAGATGGCGGGTCTGGGAAAATCGTGTACATGGGGCATCGAAGATTGCTCGAACAGGACGACCCGTGGAGAAACCGTGGAGATCTATTCAATGGTCACGCTGAGCATCGAGGACCTCCACGTAAGCGGAGTGGTGCCGAAATCGATGAGCTATTGAAAAACTGGAAGGAGTGCCCCGCGCCGAGAAAGACGACCAGAAAGGCGCCGGAGCTGGTATGGAAGATGAGGTCTGTGTTCTGGGACTTGGAGTACTGGCACAAACTCGATACACCTCATTGCCTTGATCAAATGCATATCTGTCAGAATGTCCTTGAGAGCTTGCTCACAACAGCGATGAACATCTTTGGATAAGACCAAGGATGGGCCGAAGGCAAGAACAGACTTGCAAGATTTGAAAATCAGGGAAGATCTGCACATGCCACCCCGTAAAACGTCAGACGAGACAGAGACGGAGACAGAGGCACGGGAGAAGATGGGCAAGAAAATAAAGAAGGAGGATTATTGCCCCCTTCTTGCTTCACCTTAAGTCAGGCTGAGATCGATCAATTATTTAAGTGCCTTACTGTAGTCAAAGTTAGTTCCGGTTACTGTGGCAAGATAAGCAGATATCTAGACACGGACAAGAAAAGGTTTAGCGGGATGAACTCCCATGACTGTCATGTGATGATGACATAGATACTATCTGTTGCCCTTAGACGGATAATGGAAAAGCACGTCCGTGACACGCTTATTGGTCTCTGCAACTTTTTCGACGTCATCTCTCGAAAGTTGATCAGCGTGAAGCAGCTCCGAAGGCTACAGGAAGAGATCGTTGTGATACTGAATGAGCTTGAGATGTACTTCCCGCCCGCGTTCTTTGACTTGATGATGCATCTGTGTGTCCATATTGTGGATGACATAATAGACCCGGGACCGTCATTCCTGCACAACATGATGCCGTTTGAGAGGATGAATGGGTTCATCAAAGGATTCGTTCGTAACATGTCCCGTCCGGATGGAAGCATCGTCCAGGGCTATGTGACACAAGAGTGCATCTCTTTCTGCGAGAATTTTATATATGGCGAAGACTAGCCGCCTGGTGTTAGTGTTGGTTTGCCCGTTAACAAGCACGATGGGAGGCTCGAAGGAGAAGGTCACTAAAACGGTCACCGGGAACTGCATGTGGCATACTCAGATCGACTTAGCGACTTTGACAGAGCAAACTTGGTAGTGCTATAACACCTAGATGAGGTAGATCCTTTATTGGCAATGCACAAAGAAATTATCGCAAAGAAGTATCGTGACCGGGGGGTATGCAGGACAGACGCCGAAGTTACTAGAGAGCACAACTCCACTTTCCTACATTGGTTCAAAGAGCATATTATTGCTAATCCCCCAGAGGGCTCTAAGGACAGATTGATCATATACGCCTTATCACATGGCCCCTCGCCCAACCTCGTAACCTATCAGGCATATGATATCAACGGATACATGTTCTACACGGAGGCCAAAGATATGGACAGTGATGATCAGAACTCAGGGGGGACAATGGAATGCATGACCGGCAGTGACAACGGCGCAACTGAACGATTTTATGGAAGGGTCGAGGAGATCTGGGAGCTTGACTACTCTAGACTGCACAATACGACGATGTTCCGTGTCAGATGGGCTAAGAATGTCAAAAGAGAAAACCGGATTTTTTTCTACCATGACTATACCCGATGCCAAGAGTGCTATCGTGAACGCTATCGCAAAAAACAGGCCATGGGTACACGCTAAGCACGTGACACAATGCTTCTTCATAACTGACACGCGCAATCCCAACCGTGTTGTCGTGAGGAGAGGCAAAAGGTACATCATTGGAATGGATGGAGTCACCAACGAGGAAGACTACGATCAGTACGGCAACCCAATGAGGGAAGATGACGATGATGATGAAGTATACGTCAAAAGAAGAATCAATACTACATTACCTAAGAAAAATCATACTCCATGGAAAAGGCAAAGTCACAATGACGGACTCAATTATTCTTCGACGAGCAAGAAGGGAAAGAAGCTGACTCAAAAACGAAAACGTCAACGCTGAGGAACCATATGTTATCGGTCAAATGATGTAATATATATATACACACATATATATATACCTAAGAAAAATCGTACTCCATGGAAAAGGCAAAGTCACAATGAGGGGCTCAATTATTCTTCGACGAGCAAGAAGGGAAAGAAGCTGACTCAAAAACGAAAACGTCAACGCTGATGAACCGTATGTTATCGGTCAAATGATGTAGGTAATGTTGACGGTTAAATATATATGTTCCTATTTTGTATACACACTTAGCCATTATTATGCATGGGTCCAATGATGTAATATATATGTTCCTATTTTGTATACATATTTAACTGTCAAATGATGCAATATATATCGCCTTCCCTTCGTTCACTGCTGTCAGAAAAAAAGTGAGAGAAAATAAAGGAAAATAAAAAGGAAAACTGGTTATAGTAGTAGCGGTTTACTGAAAAAGAGCTACAACTAGTCAAGGTAGCAGTAGCGGTTTTCGTAAAAAACCGCTATAGCTGCCTGTAATAGTAGTAGCGCGTTTGGTCTAAACGCGCTACTGTTACGTCCACTTAACCCAAAATCCTCACTCTCTCTGCTTCATCCTGCCTCTTTTCCCCCCAAATCCCCACTGTCTCTTCCCCCGTCGCACCGCCGCGCCCCGACGTGTTGGGTAACGTAGTAATTTAAAAAAAATCTACGCACACGCAAGATCATGGTGATGCATAGCAACGAGAGGAGAGAGTGTTGTCTACGTACCCTCGTAGACCGTAAGCGGAAGCGTTAGCACAACGCGGTTGATTTAGTCGTACGTCTTCACGGCCCGACCGATCAAGCACCGAAAGCACGACACCTCCGAGTTCTTGCACACGTTCAGCTCAATGACGTCCCTCGAACTCCGATCCAGCCGAGTGTCGAGGGAGAGTTCCGTCATGCCGTGAAGCCTGGCACACTGAACTATCGAGTAGTCATCAGCTTTGCTCTGCCAGACGTTCATAACATCTGGTGTTGCTCCTGCAGCAGGTTTGGCACCTAGCGGTGCTTCAAGGATGTAATTCTTCTGTGCAGCAATGAGGATAATACTCAAGATATGGACCCAGTCCGTGTAATTGCTACCATCATCTTTCAACTTTGCTTTCTCAAGGAACACATTAAAATTCAACGGAACAACAGCACGAGCCATCTATCTAGAACAAACATAGACAAGCAAAATACTATCAGGTACTAAGTTCATGATAAATTTAAGTTCAATTAATCATATTACTTAAGAACTCCCACTTAGATAGACATCCCTCTAATCATCTAAGTGATCACGTGATCCAAATCAACTAAACCATAACCGATCATCACGTGAAATGGAGTAGTTTTCAATGGTGAACATCACTATGTTGATCATATCTACTATATGATTCACGCTCGACCTTTCGGTCTCAGTGTTCCAGGCCATATCTGCATATGCTAGGCTCGTCAAGTTTAACGTAAGTATTTTGCTGTGCAAAAACTGGCTTGCACCCGTTGTAGATGGACGTAGAGCTTATCGCACCCGATCACCATGTGGTCTCTAGGCACGATGAACTTTGGCAACGGTGCATACTCAGGGAGAACACTTTTATCTTGAAATTTAGTGAGAGATCATCTTATAATGCTACCGTCAATCAAAGCAAGATAAGATGCATAAAAGATAAACATCACATGCAATCAATATAAGTGATATGATATGGCCATCATCATCTTGTGCTTGTGATCTCCATCACTGAAGCACTGTCATGATCACCATCGTCACCAGCGCGACACCTTGATCTCCATCGTAGCATCGTTGTCGTCTCGCCAACTATTGCTTCTATGACTATCGCTACCGCTTAGTGATAAAAGTAAAGCAATTACAGGGCGATTGCATTGCATACGATAAAGCGACAACCATATGGCTCTTGCCAGTTGCCGATAACTCGGTTACAAAACGTGATCATCTCATACAATAAAATATAGCATCACGTCTTGACCATATCACATCACAACACTACTAGGGAAAAGCCTAGCAGCAGCACGGGTTTTGGGCCTATCGATGGCAGGAGGGCGCTCGATAAAGCGCTTCGACTAATGCTTAGCAATAGCACGTTTGGACCCACGCTACTGCTAAATTGACTTAGTAGCAGCGCTTCTTCAGAACATCGCTACTGCTAATTAGGAGTAGCGCTTCTCCTCTCCCGCGCTACTACTATTATTTAGTATTTTATTTCTTTTCTTTTTCATGTTGTATTCATACACCTTTACACAAGTTTTCATACAACAGGAATTTAGAGATTGTTTTTACATCATAATGAGTTATTACATCATGGGTGAAAGAACCATGGACTAGTTTTAAGTGGATGTCCATCCATTTGAAACTAATCCGCGGTTCTTTCACCCAATGATATAATAATATCATCATCATCATCATATCTTGAACAACTTATCATCATAATACATCATTGTCATATAACACCTCCTCAAGATCATCGTTTTCATCATTGACATCACATAACACCTCCTCAAGATCATCATTATCAACTCTAACACATTACCACATAATAAACATATTGTACCTCATAGGACCTATTACATTCGATTAAGACCAACTACATTTTCTAAGGTAAAATAGCAAAAAACAAGATAGCCTCTGACTCTCCATTATGGAGAATGGAGATTAGCCTGTGTCCAATTCTTGCCTTTCGCTGAATGTTTCTTCCAAAAACCTCCTTGCGAATGTCCATACATTTCTTCCATTCTTTGATGATCATGTGTTCACGGGTTTTAGAAATCCGATATGCACAGGTGAGCTCCGTAGATTTACCTAGCAGTATGTTCAGAACTAAGAGGCGACCATGCAGAGACATCAGATGAGGCACAAAATCCATCGGGAGTTTCTGTTGAAAAACATAATAATAACCGTAGTTAGCAATGATGTACTAGTTTTAGAAGTATGCAAAAGATGCACGGATGTCGTAATAGTAAAAAATCTTACCAGGGTATCTCGGAGAAGTTATCGTGGTTCAACACATGCACTAGTGGCACGTATTCACCATAATTTGGAGGAGTTCGATAATAGTCATTGTAATTCTCAAGAAGAGTACAAAATGCGATCGATGATTTTTCTCGATCGTTAATTGATTGCCATCGGTGTAGTGGGTTTTATCTACCATCTTCCGCATAGTCTTTGAAGAATCAAAATAAGCTGTCAATGGAAATAAGCTATCAACTATTTTGAAATAAACAATATAAATTAGTTAATAACTATGTTTGAGAAACTCACATAGCGGTACAATCAGAAGCGTATCAACAAGGACCCAAATGTCCATATTGTCTTCCTCGCTGTCAGGATCACCAAGATCCATGGTGACAATCATACCCTCATAAAAACCATACATTTTGCAAAGTGCTTCCCAATTTTGGCAACCAAAATGGGTTACGCTCTGAGCATTGCACAGATTTACTTCAAAATCCATATCATGATGGGTCCTCAGGTGTATTTTCTTTGTTTCAAAATTTTCATGGTCTTCAAAACCCATCCTCTCCAAGACATAGCGTCTTGCATGGCATGGGATAAACTAGTCGAATTGTAAAATATGAAAATTAGACGTTGAAATAGTTGAAGTCATGCTTAATTATGAAAAAACACTTGTCGTTGTTGCATACCGTTTCACAATCGAAGGTCTCCTCGAGCTTAATCTTTGAGCGCCGATCTTAGATCTGCCGAGCGAAACTGTCGCACATACCTCGATCATCGTGGCACCAGCTACACTCCCGGAGGCTATGCGTCGTCCGAGTACGACATTTCCTACAATCAGAATTCAAAGATTAAACTTGTACATATTCTAGCACAAGTCATGCGAATTCACGACAAAATCCGGCATGACCTTTGCTAAAAAAGGACATATCGAGCGCCTAAAATTTGCCGGAACGAAAATTAATCAACACTCCGGCAAAACATAGGCCACTCGGAGATGTAAACTGAACATGAACGGTCACTTGGGCAACCACATATCCTATTTGAGCAACAACACAAGATATACAAGGATATTTGGCTGGTCTCACCTCGATGTCGGAGGGGGTCGGTGACTGGGACGATGGCGGGGATGTTGGAGGCGGTCGGTGACGGGGACGACGGTTGTCACCTGAAACCATATAAGTTATCACTAATACATCCTGAATAATTGCTTAAACTAAAAATAACAACAAATATGACATGTTCAACTAGTTTTATTAATTCAACTAGTTCTTACTAAATATAAACTTACTATAAATAGAAAAAAAACTAGTTCTTTCTAAAAAATAAAGTAGTTCAACTAGTTATATTAAGTATCTTGCTAAAAATACATTAGTTCTACTACAACTAAAGTAGTTATATTAATTATCTTACTAATTTACTAACTAAACTAGTTCAACTACAACTAAAGTAGTTTAACTACCACTACTACTACTAAAAATCTAGTACTAACTAAGCAACATCTAGTACTAGCTAACCCTAAATTAACATCTACTACTACTAAATCTAGTACTAACTAGTGGCAGGGTGGGGCGACGGAGGTAGCTAGGGCGGCGAGGTCGAGGCGGTGGGAGGAGGCTGCCGGCGGAGGAGGAGGCGGCAGAGAGGAGAGGAGGAGGCGGCGAATGAGGAGGGCGGCGAGGTGAGTGGGAGGATGTCGAGGAGGATGGAGGAGGACGGAAGGAGGAGTACCTCGGTGGAGACGGACGAAGCGGCGGCGGACGCAAGATGATGGTTCTGTGAGGCGAGTGAGAGTATGAGTGAGAGGGCGGTCGATGCGGCGTGGGGATAAGGTAGGGATAGTTGTAGCGCGTTTGCCAAAAGCGCTACTGATATCTGAATAGTAGTAGCGCTGTTTAGTAAAGTTCGCTCTTGCTATAACTAGCGGGGCGAGGTCATGGCAACTATAGCGATGGCGGCTGTATGCGGTGGAAGCGCTCTGCTATTTTCTGTCGATGGCGTTTTGATGACACGCGCTGCTGCTAAATAGCAGTAGCGTGGTATTTTGAAGAGCGCTGCTGGTTAGATTCTGTGTATAGGCTTTTCCCTAGTAGTGCAACATGCCCTGCAAAAACAAGTTAGACATCCTCTACTTTGTTGTTGCAAGTTTTACGTGGCTGCTACGGGCAGAGCAAGAACCGTTGTTACCTACGCATCAAAACACAATGATAGTTCGTCAAGTTAGTGATGTTTTAACGTTCTCAAGGATCGTGCGTAGCCACACTCGGTTCAACTAATGTTGGAGAATTGACACCCGCTAGCCACCTGTGTGCAAAGCACGTCGGTAGAACCAGTCTCGTGTAAGCGTATGCGTAATGTCGGTCCGGGCCGCTTCATCCAACAATACCGCCGAACCAAAGTATGACATACTGGTAAGCAGTATGACTTGTATCGCCCACAACTTACTTGTGTTCTACTCGTCCATATAACATCAACACATAAAACCTAGGCTCGGATGCCACTGTTGGGGAACGTAGTAATTTCAGAAAAAATTCCTATGCACACGCAAGATCATGGTGATGCATGGCAACGAGAGGGGAGAGTGTTGTCTATGTACCCTCGTAGACCATAAGCGGAAGCGTTAGCACAATGCGGTTGATGTAGTCGTACGTCTTCACGGCCTGACCGATCAAGCACCAAAAGCACGACACCTCCAAGTTCTTGCACACGTTCAGCTCGATGATGCCCCTCGAACTCCGATCCAGCCGAGTGTCGAGGGAGAGTTCCGTCAGCACAACGGCGTGGTGACGATGATGATGTTCTACCATCGCAGGGCTTCACCTAAGCACCGCTACGATATTATCGAGGAGGACTATGGTGGAGGGGGGCACCGCACACGGCTAGAGATCAATGATCAATTGTTGTGTCTATGGGGTGCCCCCCTCCCCCGTATATAAAGGAGTTGAGGAGGGGGCCGGCCAAGGGGAGGAGGCGAGCCCTAGGGGGGGAGTCCTACTCCCACCGGGAGTAGGACTCCTCCCTTTCCTATTTGGAGAGGGAGAGGGAAGGAAGAGGAAGGAGGGAGGAAAGAAAGGGGGGCCGGCCCCCCTCCCAACTCGGATTGGGCTTGGGGGGCGTGCCCCCTCCCTTGCTCCTTTCCCCTCCTTTCCACTAAGGCCCATTAAGGCCCACATACCTCCCGGGGGGTTCCAATAACCTCCCGGAGCTCCGGTATTGTCCCAATCTCACCCGGAACCTTTCCGGTGTCCAAATATAGTCGTCCAATATATCGATCTTCATGTCTCGACCATTTCGAGATTCCTCGTCATGTCCATGATCACATCGGGGACTGCGAACAACCTTCGGTTCATCAAAACACATAAACTCATAATATAGCTGTCATCTAACTTTAAGCGTGCGGACCCTACCGGTTCGAGAACTATATAGACATGACCGAGACACATCTCCGGTCAATAACCAATGGAGGAACCTAGATGCTCATATTGGCTCCTACATATTCTACGAAGATCTTTATCGGTCAAACCGCATAACAACATACGTTTTTCCCTTTGTCATCGGTATGTTACTTGCCCGAGATTCGATCGTCGGTATCTCAATACCATATTCAATCTCGTTACCGGCAAGTCTCTTTACTCGTTACATAATATATCATCCCGTAACTAACTCATTAGCTACATTGCTTGCAAGGTTTATAGTGATGTGCATTACCGAGAGGGCCCAGAGATACCTCTCCGACAATCGTAGTGAAAAATCCTAATCTCAAAATATGTCAACTCAACAAGTACCTTTGGAGACACCTATAGAGCACCTTTATAATCACCCAGTTACGTTGTCACGTTTGGTAGCACACAAGGTGTCCTCCGGTAAGCGGGAGTTACATAATCTCACAGTCATAGGAACATGTATAAGTCATGAAGAAAGCAATACCAACATACTAAACGATCAAGTGCTAAGCTAACGGAATGGGTCAAGTCAATCACATCATTCTCCTAATGATGTGATCCCGTTAATAAAATGACAACTCATGTATATGGTTAGGAAACTTAACCATCTTTGATTCATGAGCTAGTTAAGTAGAGGCATACTAGTAACACTATGTTTGTCTATGTATTCACACATGTATTATGTTTCTGGGTAATACAATTCTAGCATGAATAATAAACATTTATCATGATATGAGGAAATAAATAATAACTTTATTATTGCCTCTAGGGCATATTTCCTTCACGGCGCTCGCCCCCGACCCCGGCGCTCGCCCGACCAGCCCTCGCCCGACCCGGTGCTGCTTGACCCGGCACTCGGCCCCGACTAGGCGCTCGCCCCTGACCCCGACGCGCCACGCCTCCCTCCTCTGCTTCCCCCCTCCCAACCTCGGTCGTCATCGGTCCTGCCTCCTCGCCCCTGCACCCTCTATAACCCCCCCTCTCTCTCTGCTAGCTAGGGTACTTCGGTTAATTTACTTAGATTTTAGTTAGGGCAGTAGGTTAACTAGGTTATCTATTTAGTTATGAATTTATCTAGGTTTTGAAATAGGACAGAAATTTAGGGTTAAGCAATTGTAGTTAAAAGAAAAGGCAGCATTTAAGCAATTTTCCAAATCAACATCCCTTGTTAAAGAAAATTTAGATAGGCTGAATTTATATGCAAATTTGAACTGGACATGTGATATGTGGACATGTCATGTTTTGGACATGTCATGTTCGGAATTTGGACATGTGATGTTTTGGTTCAATTTTGGTAAATGATCCGAGTGGCCTATGTTACGCCAGAATGTTGATTCATTTCCGTTTCGGTGAATTTCAGGCGCTCGATATGTCCATTTTTTAGCAAAGGTCATGCCAAAATTTTCCGTGAATTTTGGCATGATTTGTGCTACATAGTAGGCATATCGAGTGCTGGCACATGATTTCTTTTTTATGTCATTTCTCATTTTCTCATACTTTTAGAAATAAACGAGGAGACTTAATCATAGGAAACATGACGAACAACGAAGAAACTGGGCCTTCTGACCAAGATGCAGACGAGATGGATTACGAGGGTGAAAAAGAGTACCTCGACTATTTGACTGCTAAGCAAGGTTTGCAGGTCGGCCTCAATGATTGTACTGACGCCGACATCAAGACAAACAGCGCCGGCACTGATGGCGGCGCCGAGACCGGCGGGGCAGGTACCGGCGCCGATGCCGCTACTGAAAAGAAGAAGCATAAGAAGCAGAGGATACGAAAACCTAACCTGCTAGGGATTGGACGACTAGTGATCACAAAGATGGCACCTGGCAAGTTTGAGCCATTGGAGCCAGAAGAACCTCGCAAGTTCTATGGGAAACAAGTAGGATGCATCCTATGGGAATGCGCGAGCATCAACGACAATGACTTAAGGAGTAAAGAACATTTGACGCAGTTGCTCCTAACGAAGTTGCACAAGAGCTTCAAGTTCCCCGACCGGGATGATAACATAGAACAACCGTGGGATGATCCGAAGATGAAAAAGATTAACAATCACGCCATGGGCATGTTTAGCAATGATTTGGCCTCCTGGAAAGGGAGGGTGAAACGAGCTATTGACGCTGAGGAATCCCTGTCCAAGATTCTGGAGGAAAATCCGACACCTACGGAAGAGGAGTTCGAAAAGTTCAAGGACACTTGCGCTACCGAGGAAGCCAACACTAAGGCTGCGAAATTCAAGAGCCTTCAGCAAAGGAACACGGGGAAGCATCGCCTCGGAAGCCATGGCTACCTCGGTAAAAGGCCCATATGGGATAAGGAGGATGTGGAACGTAAAGCCGTGGGTCTCCCAGACTCCTTCGCGAAGTTCACCAACCCCTTGGATCGTGACTTCATCAGGGCCCGCTACAAGTGGGACAAGGAAAAAGGTTTTTTACACGGACCAGATCACGAGGAAATTGATTAGACTACTGGTAATTATTCTTTTAGCACCTTACATTTAGCTCCATATCTAGTCGACAACACATTCCTAAATGGTTCACGCTCCTTGTACAGGAGAAGCAACACCAGCTTGCAGCCGAAAGCCCTACTTCTCTGATGAGGCCCAAGTGGGACACCCCTCTCAACCGGGCCTTGAACGAACTTAAGGGACTCCCTTTGGGCCAGCGGCCACAATATGGTCGTGTGCACGGCACTGGAGACCGCACCACGAGGAAGGTGTTTTACAACGAGGGCCCGGAGGCCAGAAAGCAGAAAAAGAAGTTTAGTCAGGCGGACATCGACACGAAGGTGAAGCTTGTGGTCGAGAAAAAAGCAGCTGAGGACGCGGAAAAAACAGCCGAGGAGAAAAATGAGTTGCTATAGCGAGCGATCAATGCAGTATGTAATCTGCTGCGAAATGATTTAGCTACTAACTTGGTTCCAGCTATCATCAACTGGACGAAGGAAAATCCAGACAAGATGGTACATGATATCCCGATGCCCAGTTTCGTCGGGAGCAACTCCATGAACAACAACAACACCGCACCATCACTTGCTCACGCAACCATACCTCCTCTCACAGTTGCTCCCGCTCATAGCAGCCCGTCCTCAGTCTCTAGCGTGCTGGGTGGGCCTTCGTCTTTGGCTGAGCTCGACGCCGTCACGGTAATTACATGTCGCACCAACATATATATATATATATATATATATATATATATAGAATATTCTATTTTCATTGCCTTTCGGATGTTTTACACCACAGACCTATGTGTTTGCAGGGCGAAGAAACCCTGTGCACCATGCTCTACTTGATCAAAGGCCATAAGGTGGATGTGGGGAAGGGGATGATATTGAACCCCTTGAAACCCACGTTCCACAACCAGCCGATCCCCGCTGGGCACTTCAGGGTTAGCTTGTCCAGTGTGAAATCGGGGCACGAGGCTTTGCCTCCACCAGTATAGCATGTGGGAGAGGATGATGAGACCCCACCGTGGATTGGAAGGTACAAGGGTTGGGTGCTGCTATGGCCGAAGAATCTTATTCGTCTGGAGCCGGCCGAGAGCACACCAATAACCACACATCAACAAGCATGTGCGGAGACCACCACCCCGCCTATGCAATTACCAGCTCCTGTAGTGTCGGGTGAGAGCGGCGGACGACGTGATAAAGGGGGTGCAATAGTACTGGCTGATCTAATCGCTCCTGTAGAACAGAGAATGGATGATGAGACGAAGGTCGAACCTATGGGTTTCCTCAATACAAATGCGTATGACTGAGACATAGATATGATGAGTCAACCATACGACGAATTGGTCCATCAGCATGCTAATGAGGATATGGATGATATGCCCGGGTAGGAAGGTGGTTGGAAGGATTGCAAAAAGTCTCTCTTCATGAATTCCTCACAGGACATGCTTGAAGATGCCGCCTCAACACAGGCTCAACTAGCCGGGGGTCGTACAGTGCTTAGCCCAGGAACCCTGGGGCAGGGGTTAAGGAAGGGTCTGGAATGTGTCCCAAGAAAAAGGAGAGGAAGAGATCAGGGAAGATAAGTGCCTCCAAACAAGCCAGAGCACATAGCAGCAGATGATGGATTCTGAAGAGCGTGTACCCGTGAAAGGTGCGGCCATGTTCCATCTCACGGGCGAGCCGATGCTACCGCCGAAACCGCTGGAGGCACTATCAGGGGATCTCAGGAGACTGCACGACCAAGTGCTATCGACTGAGAAAAGCCTACTAGCCTCAAAGGATCCAGGATATCCGACATACGCGGCTCGTGTGCCTGAGGGGAAGTGCTACATCGACACACGTCCCGCGGAGGTGTTCTTCCTGCGGTTTGACCATATCTCTGAGATGTTTCTGACAAGGCGGCTCAATTTTACAATCGTACGCCTTTTTGCGCTACATATGAGCTCCTTCATGAAGGGTGAAGAAGTCTTGCAAATCTGTTTGGCGGATCCGTACTACATGCACGAGTCTTTCTTGAGTCTCGGCGACTTTGAGCGTGAAACTGCTAGGGACTACCTCCAAAACTTAATGGTACAGAATAAGGACCAGGAAATTGTCCTCGTGCCTTATCATCCAAAGTAAGTCAGTTCCGGACAACCCTTTCATACATTTCAATCATCCCTTCTCGCTCATATGGAGAATAATTTGAGGTGTCTTTTCCCTGTAGCAATGGGCGCACCGTCCTTATCGTTCTTTACCCGCAAGTCTCCCACGCCGTGTATTTTGACCCTTCTAGAGACTACGAGAAAAAGGACTACACCCACATAATGAATATTCTAGATGATGCTCTCCAAGGCTTCAGCATTAGAGGTGGCCACATGCAGATCAGGAAACAAAGAAAAAAGAAGATGGGTTTTGCGCATAAAACTAACTTCTCCTGCATTCATGTCCCAAAACCAAGCAAGAAGGATGGATTCTACATCGTCCATCTCATGATTCAGTTCAACACAGATCACCAAAAGCTTTGCATGACAAGCAGAAATTATGATCATATCCACAAGTGGCTAGAATCTCATGGAGAAGCGGATTATAAACTTCGATATGACTTCTTTCGCATCCAAAGGGACATTGCGACGATCATCATGAAAGAAGTCATCGATGAGAAGGGGATGTTCCACCACGGCCTATATCGCGAGCTGATGTCCAAAATTGCATAGGCATGCAACGTATAGACCTCACGCCATTCAAGAAGCTAGGGTCCATCCTCAATGATATGGAAGGATGGAACTTCTAGTAATTTATGATGCCGATGATGATGATATGTGTCGGTTGAACTTGTATACTTTTTGTAGCGATGAAACTTTGTGATGTCCACGGTCCCTGCCGAACTTGCGTAGCGCTACTTTGTTAGTTTGCGTACAATGACCTGCGTACCTCTAGTTAATTATTTTGCATATTGTATGTTGAATCTAGTTGCTAACCCTTTCTTTTTCGTGTTGCTCTAGTATATTTTGTTGCATATGATTGTTGAGACTATATGTATGTATATGCTATGATTACATTTGTGGTCTCGCAGGTATTTGTATGTGTATCATGATGACATTTGTATATGTTAATGATTCTTCTATAAAGCATGTTCAAATAGAAAACAAATATGCAGAAAAAAATAAAAACTACTAAAATTAGCAGTAGCGAGTGGAGAAAAGTTAGCAGCAGCGCGATAGTAGCAGTAGTGCGCACAGGAGAAGTGCGCTATAGCTATTAGCAGTAGCGAGCTCCATGGAAGAATGCTGCTGCTACACTTGTATATCAGTAGCGTGGGCGCGCACGCGCTGCTGCTACGGGTTAGCTCTAGCGCCTTATTAGTAGCGCCGCCTCCCGCGCTACTGATATACCTAGAACCCGCGCTGCTGCTAGGCATTTCCCTAATACTGCCTTGTGCTCTCCCCCTATCTCGTGGACGACTCAGAGACCCCCCTTGACGTGAGACCGATGGCAAAAATTCCTATAAATACAGAAACCCCCAGAAAGAAACCTAGATCAGGAGTTCCACCGTCGCAAGCCTCTATAGCCACCAAAAACCAATCGGGACCCTGTTCCGGCACCCTGCCGTAGGGGGGATCCATCACCGGTGGCCATCTTCATCGTCCCGGCACTCTCCATGAAGAGGAGGGAGTAGTTGACCCTCGGGGGTGAGGGTATGTACCAGTACCTATTTCTTTGATCTCTCTCTCTCTCTCTCTCTCTCTCTTGTGTTTTTGATTTTGCATGATCTTGATGCACCGCGAGCTTTGCTATTATAGTTGGATCTTATGATGCTTCTTCCCCTCTACTCTCTTGTAATGGATTGAGTTTCCCCTTCGAAGTTGTCTTATCGGGTTGAGTCTTTAAGGATTTGAGAACACTTGATGTATGTCTTGCATCTACTTATCTGTGGTGACAATGGGATATTCATGTGATCTACTTGATGTATGTTTTGGTGATACCCTTGCGGGTTCAGTGACCTTGTAAACTTATGCATAGGGGTTGGCACACGTTTTCGTCTTGACTCTCAGGTAGAAACTTTGGGGCACTCTTTGAAGTTCTATGTGTTGGTTGAATAGATGAATCTAAGATCGTGTGATGCATATCATACAATCATACCCATGGATACTTGAGGTGACATTGGAGTATCTAGATGACATTAGGGTATTGGTTGATATGTGTCTTAGTGTTTTATTTTACTATGAACTCTAGGGCTGTTTGTTACACTTAGAGAAATAGCCCAATGGATTGATCGGAAAGAATAACTTTGAGGTGGTTTCGTGCCCTACAATAATCTCTTCATTTGTTCTCCGCTATTAGTGACTTTGGAGTAACTCTTTGTTGCATGTTGAGGGATTGTTATATGATCCAATCATGTTATTATTGTTGAGAGAACTTGCACTAGTGAAAGTATGAACCCTAGGCCTTGTTTCGAAGCATTGCAACCCCGTTTCCGCTCACTTTTATTACTTGTTACCTTGCTGTTTTGATAATTTCAGATTACAAAAACCTATATCTACCATCCATATTGCACTTGTGTCACCATCTCTTCGCCGAACTAGTCCACCTATACAGTTTACCATTGTATTGGGTGTGTTGGGGACACAAGAGACTCTTTGTTATTTGGTTGCAAGGTTGTTTGAGAGAGACCATCTGCATCCTACGCCTCCCATGGATTGATAAACCTTAGGTCATCCACTTGAGGGAAATTTGCTACTGTCCTACAAACCTTTGCACTTGGAGGCCCAACAACATCTACAAGAAGAAGATTGTGTAGTAAGCAACAAGCTCTTTTCTGGCGCCTTTGCCGGGGATGTTAGTGCTTGAAGTTATATATTTAGATCTTGCAATCGAATCTTTTTGTTTCTTGTTTTATCACTAGTTTAGTCTATAAAAGAAAACTAAAGAATGGAACTGAGGGTGCCTCATATGCTTCTTTTTTTTTAATATCTTTCGTGAAAATAAGGATACCGACAATTGTGCCAAAGTGTTAGAAGAAGAAATGCATTAGAATGTTTGGCACTAAATCTTTGAATGATGAGCATGATTGCAATGTTGTTAGTATGAACTCTTTGAATATCCATAGTACTAATGATGATTGCACTAGTAATGATGAAAATGTCTTTTATAAGCATGTCAATTTTTGTGGAGTGCATAGAGTTTTCAAGTAAATTCCATGTAGGGAAGAGAGATTTTGCAAGAGGCGTAAGTACTTAGAAACTAAATGGTTGCAAGAGAGGCTAGATGCTTGCGCTGAAAATTTAAAATTTCTTTGCCATCCTTGTGAACTTTTCAATGAACGTGACCATTTAAATCTCCAATGCAAATTGTTTCACGATCGAATCGTGTCCAAAAATTGTGATGACTTGGTTTACCTTGCGCATCATAATGAACTTAGTTTGCTTCTGGGTTATGAAGAAATGAAACGTATAACTAAGGATCTTCCAGAGTTTGTCCTTGATGAAGTTCTTGATTTTGATCGAGAGGAAATTTATATGTATTCTGCGGTGAATTGCATTGAAAATCCTTATATTGCCAATTACATAAAGACAAGAAAACAAATAGATGATGAATAGAATACTAGTTAAAGGGAAGAGATTTCCCAATATCCTCCTATTCTTTCTTATGATGAATCAGGTAATGAGGAGTAGCCTTCTATTCAACCAGTCTCATTAATAAGGTGCTCCAAAAAGAGGATTAAAGCAACCCATAATGCGAAGAAGAAAAAGAAAAGATGGAGAAGCAAAGGTAAAAAGGTATCCCTTCTAGATGATGCTGCTTCTATTAGTCATTGTGATGGTGATAATTGCTCTACTATTGGTGCTATCCATACTATTAATGATGAGAGTGATTATGCTTATGATATGAAACGGTCCAAGCTTGGAGATGCTATGTTTGATGATAATGACATGTTTGAGAATTTATTTGCTGCAATTAATGTTTGTCCCCAATTTTTAATCTCCCAATTTTTGATGATTATATTTAATGAAGATGATATTTTTAGTCTCCCAATTTTTAGTCTCCCAATTTTTGATGAGCAAATTTTTGATGATATGTTAAATGAAGATGATATTTTTAGTCTCCCAATTTTTGATGAGCAAATTTATTATGATGATAGCATGCCTCCTATTTATGATGATTATATTGATGAAAGTGGGTTTGGAAGAGTGTCAACTTTAGGAAGTAATGATCCCAATATTTTGGAGGATGTTGAATATTATTGTGATAATTATAAAAGTGGATTTGGAGAGGTCATGACTTTATTTATTAATGATTCCACTATCTTGGAAGAGGTTTCAATTGATTATGATGAGAACAAAGTTGCTCCTTATGTTGATTATTGTGATGATACTTATGTTATAAAAAGTAGTGATGATTATATTTACAAAACTTGTCATGATTATGATTACCCTTTTTCTGAACATTACTCTTTTCATGTGGAAACAATTTATAGTATTCGAGTTTCTTATGATACTCCCACTATTCTGAATGAGAAGAATTTTCCTTATGTGGAGAGTAATAAAATTTCTATGCTTGTAGATCATGAAAATAATGCTTTATGTGATGGTTATATTGTTGAATTCATTCATGATGCTACTGAAAATTATTATGATGTAGGAATATATGCTTGTAGGAGTTGCAATAATATCAAGTATCCTCTCCATGTGCTTAAAATCTTGAAGTTATGCTTGCTTTGCCTTCCTATGCTAGTTAATTATTATTCCCATAAATTGTTTGCTCACAAAACACCTATGCATAGGAAGTGGGTTAGACTTAAATTTGCTAGTCATATTCTTCATGATGCTCCCATTATGCTTCAATTCTTCTCGTTTATGTGAGCATCATTGAAATCATCATGCCTCGCTAGGGGAGTTAAACGTTAGCGCTTGTTGGGAGGCAACCCATTCTTTGCCTTTTGCACCTGTTTAGTAATAAATAATCTATCTATCCTCTGTTTGGATGTGGTTTATATTTTAGTTAGTATTTGTCCCAAGTAGAACCAATAGGATCTTCTTGTGTGATAGTTGTTTGATCTTGCTGAAAAATACAGAAATTTTGTGCTCACAAAAATAATTGTTAAAAATCATCAGAACGTGATAAAATACTGATTATTTTTGAAGAAGATTAATATACAAATTATCCAGGTTTTCCTAGTTTTTCAGAATTTTTGCAGTTACAGAAGTATTCGAATGATACAGATTGCTATAGACTGTTCTGTTTTTGACAGATTCTGTTTTTCGTGTGTTGTTTGCTTATTTTGAAGAATCTATGAGTAGTATCGGAGGGTATGAACCAAAGAGAAGTTGGAATACAGTACATATTACACCAATATGAATTTAGAATGAGTTCACAACAGCAGGACCTAAGTGGTGATTTATTTTGTTATACTAACGGAGCTTACGAGTTTTCTGTTAAGTTTGTGTTGTGAAGTTTTCAAGTTTTGGGTAAAGATTCGATGGACTATGGAATAAGGAGTGGCAAGAGCCTAAGCTTGGGAGCCCAAGGCACCCCAAGGTAATATTCAAGGACAACAAAGAGCCTAATCTTGGGGATGTCCCGGATGGCATCCCATCTTTCATCTTCGTTCAGCGGTAACTTTACTTGGAGCTATATTTTTATTCACCACATGATATGTGTTTTGCTTGGAGCATCATTTTATTTTCTTTTGTTTTGATTGCTGTTTGAATAAAATACCAAGATCTGAAATTCTTAAATGTTAGAGAGTCTTCACATAGTTACATAATTATTCGATTACTCATTGATCTTCACTTATATCTTTTGGAGTAGTTTGTCGTTTGCTCTAGTGCTTCACTTATATCTTTTTAGAGCACGGCGGTGGTTTTATTTTGAAGAAATAGATGAACTCTCATGCTTCAATTATATTATTTTGAGAGTATTTTAGAACAACATGGTAATTTGCTTTTGGTTATGAATTTAGTCCTAATATGATAGGCATCCAAGAGGGATATAATAAAAAACTTTCATATAAAGTGCATTGAATACTATGAGAAGTTTGATTCTTTATGATTGTTTTGATATATGAAGATGGTGATATTAGAGTCATGCTAGTTGAGTAGTTGTGGATTTGAGAAATACTTGTGTTGAGGTTTGCATGTCACGTAGCATGCACGTATGGCAACCGTTGTGTAATAGATTTGAAGCATGATGTGTTTCTTTGATTGTCTTCCTTATGAGTGGCGGTCGGGGACGAGCGATGGTCTTTTCCTACCAATTTATCCCCCTAGGAGCATGCGGGTAGTGCTTTCTTTTTATGACTTGTAGATTTTTGCAGTAAGTATGTGAGTTCTTTATGAGTAATGTTGAGTCCATGGATTATACACACTCTCACCCTTCCACCGTTCCTAGCCTCTCTAGTACCGCACAACCTTTGCCAGTACCATAAACCCACCATTTACCTTCCTCAAAAAAGCCACCATACCTACTTATTATGACATTTCCATAGCCATTCCCAGATATATTGCCATGCAACTTTCCACCGTTCCGTTTATTATGACACGCTCCATCATTGTCATATTGTCTTGCATGATCATGTAGTTGACATCGTATTTGTGGCAAAGCCACCATTTATAATTTTTTGTACACTGCCGGAGGCATTCATATAGAGTCATATTTTGTTCTAGTATCGAGTTGTAGTTCTTGAGTTGTAAGTAAATAAAAGTGTGATGATCTTAATTATTAGAGCATTGTCCCATGTGAGGAAATAAAAAAGAGAGGCTAAAGAAGCCAATAAAAAAAGAGGTCAAAGAAGCCAAACAAAAAAATGAGAGAAAAAGAGAGAAGGGGCAATGCTACTATCCTTTTACCACACTTGTGCTTCAAAGTAGCACCATGATCTTCATGATAGAGAGTCTCCTATGTTGCCACTTTCATACACTAGTGGGAAATTTTCATTATAGAACTCGGCTTGTATATTCCAACAATGAGCTTCCTCAAATGCCCTAGGTCTTCAAGAGCAAGCAAGTTGGATGCACACCCACTTAGTTTTCTTTTTCGAGCTTTCATACACTTATAGCTATAGTGCATCCGTTGCATGGCAATCCCTACTCACTCACATCGATATCTATTGATGGGCATCTCGATAGCCCGTTGATACGCCTAGTTGATGTGAGACTATCTCCCTCTTTTTGTCTTCTCCACAACCACCATATTCTATTCCACCTATAGTGCTATGTCCATGGCTCGCGCTCATGTATTGCGTGAAAAGTTTGAGAACATCAACAGTATGAAACAATTGCTTGGCTTGTCATCAGGGTTGTGCATGAATTGAGTATTTTGTGTGATGAATATGTAGCATAGCCAGACTACAAGATTTCATAGGGATAAGCTTTCTTTGGCCATGTTATTTTAAGAATACATAATTGCCTTGTTAGTATGCTTGAAGTATTATTGTTTTTATGTCAATACTAAACTTTTATTTTTGAATCTTATGGATCCGAATATTCATGCCACAATAAAGAAAATTACATTGATAATTATGTTAGGTAGCATTCCACATAAAAAATTCTGTTTTTATCATTTACCTACTCGAGGACGAGCAGGAATTAAACTTGGGGATGCATGATACATCTCCAACGTATCTATAATTTTTGATTGTTCCATGCTATTATATTATCCATCTTGGATGTTTCATATGCATTTATATGATGTTTTATATGATTTTTGGGACTAACCTATTAACCTAGAGCCCAGTGCCAGTTTCTGTTTTTTCCTTGTTTTTATGTTTTACAGAAAAGGAATACCAAACGGAATCCAATTGACGTGCCAATTTTTGATCATTTTTTATGGACAAATAGAAGCCCATGGAGTAAAAGAGTTGGGCCAGAAGAGTCCTGAGCCATCTACAAGGGTGGAGGGCGCGCCCTAACCCCTTGGGCTCGCCCCCCTGTCTCGTGGACAACTCGGAGACCCCCCTGACATGAGACCAATGCCAACAATTCCTATAAATACATAGACCCCCAGAAAGAAATCTAGATCGGGAGTTCCACCGCCGCAAGCCTCTATAGCCACCAATAACCAATCGGGACCCTGTTCCGGCACCCTGCCAGAGGGGGGATCCATCACCGGTGGCCATCTTCATCATCCCGACGCTCTCCATGATGAGGAGGGAGTAGCTCACCCTCGGGGCTGAGGGTATGTACAAGTAGTTATGTTTTTGATCTCTCTCTCTATCTATCTATCTATCTCTCTCTCTCTCTCTCTCTCTCTCTCCCGTGCTCTTGATTTGGGATGATCTTGATGTACTGCGAGCTTTGCTATTATAGTTTGATCTTATGATGTTTCTCCCCCTCTACTCTCTTGTAATGGATTGAGTTTTCCCTTCGAAGTTGTCTTATTGGATTGAGTCTTTAAGGATTTGAGCACACTTGATGTATGTCTTTGCATGTGCTTATCTGTGGTGACAATGGGATATTCACGTGATTGACTTGATGTATGTTTTGGTTATCAACTTGCGGGTACAGTGACCTTGTGAACTTATGCATAGGGGTTGGCACACGTTTTCATCTTGACTCTCCGGTAGAAACTTTGGGGCTCTCTTTGAAGTTCTTTGTGTTGGTTGAATAGATGAATCCGAGATAGTGTGATGCATATCATATAATCATGCCCACAGATACTTGAGGTGACATTGGAGTATCTAGGTGACATTAGGGTTTTGGTTGATATGTGTCTTAAGGTTTTATTTTACTACGAACTCTAGGGATGTTTGTGACACTTATAGGAATATCCCAATGGATTGATCAGAAGGAATAACTTTGAGGTGGTTTCATACCCTACAATAATCTCTTCGTTTGTTCTCCGCTATTATTAACTTTGGAGTGACTCTTTGTTGCATGTTGAGGGATTGTTATATGATCCAATTATGTTATTATTGCTGAGATAACTTCCACTAGTGAAAGTATGAACCCTAGGCCTTGTTTCGAAGCATTGCAATACCGTTTTCACTCACTTTTATTACTTGTTACCTTGCTGTTTTTATAATTTCAGATTACAAAAACCTATATCTACCATCCATATTGCACTTGTATCACCATCTCTTCGCCGAACTCGTGCACCTATACAATTTACCATTGTATTGGGTGTGTTGGGGACACAAGAGTCTCTTTGTTATTTGGTTGCAGGGTTGTTTGAGAGAGACCATCTTCATCCTACGCCTTGATACGTCTCCAACGTATCTATAATTTACGAAGCATTCATGCTATTTTATTTACTGTTTTGAATGATTACGGGCATTATTATACACTTTTATATTACTTTTGGGACTAACCTACTAACCGGAGGCCCAACCCATATTGCTGTTTTAATGCCTGTTTCAGTATTTCGAAGGAAAGGAATATCAAACGGAGTCCAAACGGAATGAAACCTTCGGCAGCGTGATTTTTGGGAAGATTATGACCCAGGAGACTTGGAGTTGAAGTAAAGGGAGCATCGAGGAAGCCACGAGACAGGGGGTGTGCCCACCCCCTGGGTGCGCCCTACCCTCTCGTGGGCCCCTCGAGGCTCCCCCGACCGACCTCTTTCGCCTATATAAGACCACGTACCCTAAAAACATCGAAGAAGAAGATAGATCAGGAGTTCAGCCGCCGCAAGCCTCTGTAGCCACCAAAAACCTCTCGGGAGCCCGTTCCGGCTTCCTGCCGGAGGGGGAATCCATCACCCATGGCCATCTTCATCATCCCGACGCTATCCATGACGAGGAGGGGGTAGTTCACCCTCGGGGCTGAGGGTATGTACCAGTAGCTATGTGTTTGATCTCTCTCTCTCTCTCGTGTTCTCTCTATGGCACGATCTTTATGTATCGCGAGCTTTGCTATTATAGTTGGATCTTATGATGTTTCTCCCCTCTCTACTCTCTTGTGATGAATATAGTTTTCCTCTTGTAGTTATCTTAACGGATCGAGTCTTTAATGATTTGAGAACACTTGATGTATGTCTTGTCGTGCTTATGTGTGGTGACAATGGGATATCACGTGCCACTTGATGTATGTTTGGGTGATCAACTTGCGAGTTCCGCCCATGAACCTATGCATAGGGGTTGGCACACGTTTTCGTCTTGACTCTCCGGCAGAAATTTTGGGGCACTCTTTGAAGTATTTGTGTTGGTTGAATAGACGAATCTGAGATTGTGTGATGCATATCGTATAATCATGCCAACGGATACTTGAGGTGACAATGGAGTATCAAGGTGGCATTAGGGTTTTGGTTGATTTGTGTCTTAAGGTGTTATTCTAGTACGAACTCTTGAATAGATTGATCCGAAAGAATAACTTTGAGGTGGTTTCGTACCCTACCATAATCTCTTCGTTTGTTGTCCGCTATTAGTGGCTTTGGAGTGACTCTTTGTTGCATGTTGAGGGATTGTTATATGATCTATCTATGTTATTATTGTTGGAGTGACTCTTTGTTGCATGTTGGAGTGACTCTTTGGAGAACTTGCACTAGTGAAAGTATGAACCCTATGCCTTGCTTCCTATCATTGCAATACCGTTTACGCTCACTTTTATCATTAGTTACCTTGCTGTTTTTATATTTTAATATTACAAATACCTTTACCATATTGCACTTGTATCACCATCTCTTCGCCGAACTAGTGCACCTATACAATCTACCATTGTATTGGGTGTGTTGGGGACACAAGAGACTCTTTGTTATTTGGTTGCAGGGTTGCTTGAGAGAGACCATCTTCATCCTACGCCTCCCACGGATTGATAAACCTTACATCGTCCACTTGAGGAAAATTTGCTATTGTCCTACAAACCTATGCACTTGCAGGCCCAACAACGTCTACAAGAAGAAGGTTGTGTAGTAGACATCAAGCTCTTTTCTGCCGCCGTTGCAGGGGAGATGAGTGCTTGAAGGTATATCTTTAGATTTTGCAATCGAATATTTCTGTTTCTTGTTTTATCACTAGTTTAGTTTATAAAAGAAAACTACAAAAAATGGAGTTAAGCTTGTCTCATACGCTTCATCTTTTAATGATGAGCATGATTGCAATGTTATTAGTATAATCTCTTTGAATATCCATAGTACTAATGATGATTGCACTAGTTATGATGAAAATGTCTCCTATAAGCATGTTGATTTTTGTGGAGTAGAATGGGTTTGCATGGACACCCCAAATAGAGAAAATAGATATTGCAAGAAGCATAAGTATTTAGAAACTAAAGGGTTGCAAGAAAGGCTCGACAAGAGTGCTGAGAATTTAAGATATCTTTACCGTTGTGAACTTTGCGAATGAACGTGGTCATTTAAATCTCCAATGCAAATTGTTTCATGATCGAATCGTCTCCAAAAATTGTGATAGCTTGATTACCCTTGGGCATCATAAAGAGCTTCGTCTTCTTTTGGGGTATGAAGAAATGAAACGTATAACTGAGGGTAATCCAAAATTTAATCTTGATAGATTTCTTGATTTCTATCTAGGGACGATTTATATGTTTTGTGCGGTGAATTGCATTGAAAATCCTTATATTCCCAATTACCTAAAGAAAAGAAAGCAAATAGAAGATGATGAGAATACTAATGAAAGGGAAAATACTTCCCAATATCCTCCTATTATTTCTTGTGATGAATCAGGTAACGAGGAGGAGCTTTCTATTCAACCAATCTCGTCAATAAGGAGCTCAAAGAGGAAGGTTGAACCCACACATAATGTGAAGAAGAAAAAGAAAAGAAGAAGCAACAAAGGTAGAAAGGTATCCCTCCCAAATGATGTTGCTCCTACTACTCATTGTGATGATGATAATTGCTCCACTATTGGTGCTATCCATATTTTTAATGATGAGAGTGATTATGCTTATGATATGAAAGGGCCCAAGCTTGGGGAAGCTATGTTTGATGAGGATGAAATATGTGAGAATGTATTTGCTGAAATTAATGTTTGTACCAAGGTTGGGGTTGCTATGTTTAATGAACATGATATTTTTAGCATCCCAAGTTTTGATATGCAAAGTTGTTATGATGAAAGCATGCCTCTTACCTATGATGATTATATTGATGAAAGTGGGTTTGGAAGAGTGTCAACTTTAGAAAGTAGTTATCCCACTATTTTGGAGGATGTTGAATCTTATTGTGATGAATATGAAAGTGGATTTGGAAGAGTGCCAACTTTATTTAGTAATGATTCCACTATATTGGAAGAGGTTTCAATCGATTATGATGAGAACGAAGTTGCTACTTATGATGATTATTGTGATGAAACATATGCTATAAAAAGTAGCGATGATTATATTTATAAAACTTGTCATGATTGTGATTACCCTTTTTCTGAACATTACTCTTTTAATGTGGAAACAATTTTTAGTGTTCAAATTTTTTATGATACTTCCACTATTCCGAATGAGAAGAATTTTGCTTATGTGGAGAGTAGTAAATTTTATATGCTTGTAGATCATGACAAGAATGATTTAGGTGCTGGTTATATTGTTGAATTCATTCATGAATCTACTGAAAATTATTATGAGGGAGGAATATATGCTTGTAGGAATTGCAATAATGTCAAGTTTCCTCTCTAGGTGTTGAAAATCTTGAAGCTATGCTTGTTTTACCTTCCTATGCTAGTTGATTATTGTTCCCATAAGTTGTTTGCTCATAAAACCCCTATGCATAGGAAGTGGGTTAGACTTAAATGTGCTAGTCATATGCTTCATGATGCTCCCGTTATGTTTCAATTCTTATCTTTTATGTGAGCATCATTGTCATCATCATGCCTAGTTAGAAAGGCACTAAAGAAAAGTGCTTGTTGGGAGACAACCCAATATTTATCCTTACTGTTTTTGTGTGTTCACATGATTATTCTACTGTAGTAACCATGTTTTATATCTTTTGTTTCAATAAAGTGCCAAGTAAGACCTTTAGGATAGCTTAAGGTGATAGTTGTGTTGATCCTACTGAGAATCAGAAACTTTTGCACCCCGTAAATTAGTTTTGTTAATACAAAGAAACGTGCTTCTGATCTGATTCTTCTAGCTCTGGATTGGCACACATATTTCTTAGTACTTCCTAATTTGTTAAGATTATTGGAGTTCTAGAAGTGTACGTTTGATACAGATTACTACAGACTGTTCTGTTTTTGACAGACTCTCTTTTCTATGTGGTGTTTGCTTATTTTGATGAATCTATGAGTAGTATCGAAGGGCATGAACCATAGAAAGTTAGAATACAGTATATATTACACCAATATGAATTTAGAATGAGTTCACTACAGTAACTAAGTGGTGGTTTATTTTCTTATACTAACGGAGCTTACGAGTTTTCTATTAAGTTTTGTGTTGTGAAGTTTTCATGTTTTGGGAAAAGATTCAATGGACTATCGAATAAGGAGTGGCGAGAGCCTAAGCTTGGCGATGCCCAAGGCACCTGAAGGTAATATTCAAGGACAACCAAGAGCATAAGCTTGGGAATGCCCCGGATGGCATCCCCTCTTTCGTCCTCGTTCATCGGTAACTTTACTTGGAGCTATATTTTTATTTGCCACATGATATGTGCTTTGCTTGGAGCATCATTTTATTTTTGTTAGTATTTGCTTGCTGCTATTTAGAATAATGTTTTTCATATTTATTTTCAATAAAAATGTCAAGGATAGCCTTTCCCATGCTTATTTTGCTAGTATACATGTTGCTGTTTGAAAACAGAAAATTTACCGCTGTTGCAAAAATTACCTAGAAAAGTCAGAGCATGATATAATGCTGAAAACTTTTTGCATAATGAGCTCTGATAAATCTTCTACTGCGTAGTATTTTTCTCATAATTTTTGGAGTTAGGTAAGTATTGATGCTCTTGCATTGTTTACAGACTGTACTATTTTGGCAGATTGCTGTTATGCTTGCATTGTTTGCATATGTTTGCTTGTTTAATGATTCTATTTGAGGATAGGAGTATTAAATATGCAGAGGCATTTACTATGCAATGTTGAATAATAATTTTAGTGATTTGTTACAGTAGAAAATGATCAGGTTTTGCATTGGTTTATACTAACCTATCTCACGAGTTCTTGTTGAGTTTGTTGTGGATGAAGCTTTTGATAAAAAGAGAAACCATGATATGAGAGGAATTAAGGAGACACAAAATTTCAAGCTTGGGGATGCCCAAAGCACCCCAAGATAATATTTCAAGAAGTCTCAAGCATCTAAGCTTGGGGGTGCCCCGGTAGGCATCCCACCTTTCTTCTTCAACAACTATCGATTAGTATCGGTTGAGCCTAAGTTTTTGCTTCTTCACATGAGTTGTGCTATCCTTGCTGTCATTTTATTTTGCTTTGCTTCCTGTTTGAATACAATACCAAGATCTGAAATTCTTTATTGAGAGAGAGTCTTCACATAGTTACATAATTATTTAGCTACTCATTGATCTTCACTTATATCTTTTTGGAGTAGTTTGTCATTTACTCGTGTGCTTCACTTATATCCTATGAGTAAATTGTTGAATGAGTTGATTGTCCTAAATCTGAAATTATATATGTCTCATTTGCTGTTCCCATGGGGAGTAATGACTTCACATCTAAGAAGTAGAGGTTGTAAATTTATTGAAGGTTAGCAAGCATTATATTGGTCATTCGAACAATTCATGAAAGAATATTGAAGGAAGAGAGATTTCACATATAAATACACTATCCTAGACATATTTTATAGTTGGGAGCACTCATTAAGTATGACATGCTAAAGAGTTGATGTTGGACAAGGAAGACAACATAATGGGTTATGTTTTCGCACATCTTAGTTAAAGTATATTGTCATGGATCATTCAAACATGTTGAGCTTGCCTTTCCCTGTCATGCTAGCCAAAATTCCTTGCACCAAGTAGAGATACTACTTGTGCTTCCAAATATCCTTAAACCCAGTTTTGCCATGAGAGTCCACCATACCTACCTATGGATTGAGTAAGATCCTTCAAATAAGTTGTCGTCGGTGCAAGCAATGAAAATTGCTCTCTAAATATGTATGATCTTTTGGTGTGAAGAAAATAGCTTTATACGATCTTGTTATGGAAGCAATAAAAGTGATGAACTGCATAATAAAGGTCCATATACAAGTGGCAATATAAAGTGACGTTCATTTGCATTAAGATTTTGTGCATCTAACCCTAAAAGCGCATGACAAACTCTGCTTCCCTCTGCGAAGGGCCTATCTTTTACTTTATGTCTTTTACTTTATGCAAGAGTCAAGGTTCTCTTCACCTTTTCCTTTTTAATTATATCCTTTGGCAAGCATCTTGTGTTGGAGAGATCCTGATATATATATATCCAATTGGATGTAAGTTAGCATGAACTATTATTTTTGACATCACCCAAAGGTGAATACGTTGGGAGGCAACACAATAAGCCCCTATCTTTCTTAGTGTCCGATTAAAACTCCATAACCATTAGTATTGCGTGAGTGTTAGCAATTGTAGAAGACTATATGATAGTTGAGTATGTGGAGTTTGCTATTCCTGGAAATAAGATGAATTGTAATTGTTTGATGACTGAGTATGAAGTTTGCTAGTTTTCAAGAAAGTTTATGGTCTATGCTTTAACATGTGAATTGCTTGTTGCTTGTTCATGAGAAGTTTTATGAGATGAACTACTGTTATGACTTATAATCATGCTAGAAAAGGTGATTGAAATTATCATTGATCAAACTTGTGCACCTTCTGGCATTCACACTTCGTAAATACTTTCTTTTATCATTTACCTACTCGAGGACGAGCAGGAATTAAGCTTGGGGATGCTGATACGTCTCCAACGTATCTATAATTTATGAAGCATTCATGCTATTTTATTATATTTTTTGAATGATTACGGGATTTATTATACACTTTTATATTACTTTTGGGACTAACCTACTAACCGGAGGCCCAGCCCATATTGCTGTTTTATTGCCTGTTTCAGTATTTCGAAGAAAAGGAATATCAAACGGAGTCCAAACGGAATGAAACCTTCGGCAGCATGATTTTTGGGAAGATTATGACCCAAGAGACTTGGAGTTGAAGTAAAGGGAGCATCGAGGAAGCCCCGAGACAGGGGGCGCGCCCTACCCTCTCGTGGGCCCCTCGAGGCTCCCCGACCGACTTCTTTCGCCCATATAAGCCCACGTACCCTAAAAACATCGAAGAAGATAGTTCGGGAGTTCCGCCGCCGCAAGCCTCTGTAGCCACCAAAAACCTCTTGGGAGCCCGTTCCAGCACCCTACCGGAGGGGGAATCCATCACCGGTGGCCATCTTCATCATCTCGGCGCTATCCATGACGAGGAGGGAGTAGCTCACCCTCGAGGCTGAGGGTATGTACCAGCAGCTATGTGTTTGATCTCTCTCTCTCTCTCTCGTGTTCTCTCTATGGCATGATCTTGATGTATCGCGAGCTTTGCTATTATAGTTGGATCTTATGATGTTTCTCCCCCCACTACTCTCTTGTGATGAATTGAGTTTTCCTCTTGAAGTTATCTTATCAGATCGAGTCTTTAATGATTTGAGAACACTTGATGTATGTCTTGCCGTGCTTATATGTGGTCACAATGGGATATCATGTGCCACTTGATGTATGTTTTGGTGATCAACTTGCGGGTTCTTCCCATGAACCTATGCATAGGGGTTGGCACACGTTTTCATCTTGACTCTCCGGTAGAAACTTTGGGGCACGCTTTGAAGTATTTTGTGTTGTTTGAATAGATGAATATGAGATTGTGTGATGCATATCGTATAATCATGCCCACGGATACTTGAGGTGACAATGGTGTTGGGTAACGTAGTAATTTCAAAAAATTTCCTACGCACACACAAGATCATGGTGATGTATAGCTACGAGAGGGGAGAGTGTTGTCTACGTACCCTCGTAGACCCGAAGCGGAAGCGATCACAACGTAGAGGAATTAGTCGTACGTTCTCCTCGCGATCCGACCGATCCGGCGCCGTTACATTCGGCGCCCGAGTTCTTGACACACGTACAGCTCGATGGCGTCCCTCGTACTCCGATCCAGCCGAGTGTCGAGGGAGAGTTCCGTCAGCACGACGGCGTGGTGACGATCTTGATGTTTCACCGGCGCAGGGCTTCGCCTAAGCTTCGCGACGGTATGACCGAGGTGGAATATGGTGGAGGGGGGCACCGCACACGGCTAAAGGCGATCCATAGATCAAACTTGTGTGTTCATGGGGTGCCCCTGCCTCGATATATAAAGGATGGAGGAGGAGGAGGCCGCCAAGCCAATTGGTGCGGCCAAGATGTGGAGTCCTACTAGGACTCCAAGTCCTAGTAGGAGTCCACCAAGAGGGAGGAAGGAGAAGGAAGTGGAGGAGTAGGAAGGTGGCGGCCCCTTTTCCCAAGTCCAATTCGGACTAGAGGGGAGGGGGGGCGCAGCAGCCTTTTCCTCTTCCCACTAAAGCCCATCAAGGCCCATTACTTCTCCCGTAATCCCGTAACTCCCGGTACTCCGAAAATACCCGAATCACTCAGAACCTTTCCGATGTCGAATATAGTCGTCCAATATATCGATCTTTACGTCTCGACCATTTCGAGACTCCTCGTCATGTCCCCGACCTCATCCGGGACTTGAACTCCTTCGGTACATCAAAACTCATAAACTCATAATATAAGCATCATCGAAACCTTAAGCGTGCGGACCCTACGGTTCGAGAACAATGTAGACATGACCGAGACACGTCTCCGGTCAATAACCAATAGCGGGACCTGGATGCCCATATTGGTTCCTACATATTCTACGAAGATCTTTATCGGTCAGACCGCATAACAACATACGTTGTTCCCTTTGTCATCGGTATGTTACTTGCCCGAGATTCGATCGTCGGTATCCAATACCTAGTTCAATCTCGTTACCGACAAGTCTCTTTACTCGTTCCGTAATACATCATCTCACAACTAACTCATTAGTTGTAGTGCTTGCAAGGCTTCAGTGATGTGCATTACCGAGAGGGCCCAGAGATACCTCTCCGACAATCGGAGTGACAAAACCTAATCTCGAAATACGCCAACCCAACATCTGCTTTTGGAGACACCTGTAGTACTCCTTTATAATCACCCAGTTACGTTGTGACGTTTGGTAGCACCCAAAGTGTTCCTCCGGCAAACGGGAGTTGCATAATCTCATAGTTACAGGAACATGTATAAGTCATGGATAAAAGCAGTAGCAACATACTAAACGATCGTGTGCTAAGCTAATGGAATGGGTCATGTCAATCAGATCATTCTACTAATGATGTGATCTTGTTAATCAAATAACAACTCTTTGTTCATGGTTAGGAAACATAACCATCTTTGATTAACAAGCTAGTCAAGTAGAGGCATACTAGTGACACTCTGTTTGTCTATGCATTCACACATGTATCATGTTTCCGGTTAATACAATTCTAGCATGAATGATAAACATTTATCATGAAATAAGGAAATATATAATAACTTTATTATTGCCTCTAGGGCATATTTCCTTCAGTCTCCCACTTGCACTAGAGTCAATAATCTAGATCACATCACCATGTGATTAACATCGATAGTTCACATCATCATGTGATTAACACCCATAGTTCACATCGCCATGTGACCAACACCCAAAGGGTTTACTAGATTCAGTAATCTAGTTCACATCGCTATGTGATTAACACCCAAAGAGTACTAAGGTGTGATCATGTTTTGCTTGTGAGAGAGTCTTAGTCAACGGGTCTTTCACATTCAGATCCGTTATGTATTTTGCAATTTTTCTATGTCTACAATGCTCGCGAAGCTACTCTAGCTAATTGCTCCCACTTTCAATATGTATCTAGACCGAGACTTAGAGTCATCCGGATCGGTGTCAAAACTTGCATCGGCGTAACCCTTTACTTACGAACCTTTTTCACTTCCATAATCGAGAAACATATCCTTATTCCATTAAGGATAATTTTGACCGCTGTCCAGTGATCTACTCCTAGATCACTATTGTACTCCCTTGTCAAACTCAGTGCAGGGTATACAATAGATCTGGTACACAGCATGGCATACTTTATAGAACCTATGGCCAAGGCATAGGGAATGACTTTCATTCTCTTTCTATCTTCTGCCGTGGTCGGGTTTTGAGTCTTACCCAATTTCACACCTTGTAACACAGGCAAGAACCCTTTTTGACTGTTCCATTTTGAACTACTTCAAAATCTTGTCAAGGTATGTACTCATTGAAAAAACTTATCAAGCGTCTTGATCTATCTGTATAGATCTTGATGCTCAATATGTAAGTAGCTTTACCGAGGTCTTTCTTTGAAAAACTCCTTTCAAACACTTCTTTATGCTTTGCAGAATAATTCTACATTATTTCCGATCTACAATATGTCATTCACATATACTTATCGAAATGTTGTAGTGCTCCCACTCACTTTTTAGTAAATACAGGCTTCACCGTAGTCTCAGTATAAAACTATATGCTTTGATCAACTCATCAAAGCGTATATTCCAACTCCGAGATGCTTGCACCAGTCCATAGATGGATCATTGGAGCTTGCACACTTTGTTAGCTCCCTTGGATCGATAAAACCTTCGGTTGCATCATATACAACTCTTCCTCCACAGGACCCATTCAGAATGCAGTTTTACATCCATTTGCCAAATTTCATAAATTGTGGCAATTGCTAACATGATTCGGACAGACTTAAGCATCGCTACAGTTGAGAAAATCTCATTGTAGTCAACACCTTGAACTTGTCAAAAACCTTTTTGCGACAGGTCGAGCTTTGTAGATAGTAACACTACTATCGGCGTCCGTCTTCCTCTTGAAGATCCATTTATTTTCTATGGCTTGCCGATCATCGGGCAACGCCACCAAAGTCCACACTTTGTTCTCATACATGGATCTCATCTCAGATTTCATGGCCTCAAGCCATTTCATGAATCTGGGCTCATCATCATTCCTCATAGTTCGTAGGTTCATCATGATCTAGTTACATGACTTCCGAACAGGATTACCGTACCACTCAGTGCGGATCTTACTCTGGTTGATCTACGAGGTTCTGTAGTAACTTGATCTGAAGTTTCATGATCAACATCATCAACTTCCTCACTACTTGGTGTAGATGTCTCAGAAACTGGTTTCTGCGACAAACTACTTTCAAGTAAGGGAGAAGGTACAATTACCTCATCAAGTTCTACTTTCCTCCCACTCACTTCATTCGAGAGAAACTCCTTCTCTAGAAAGGATCCATTTATTAGCAACGAATGTTTTGCCTTCGGATCTGTGATAGAAGGTGTACCCAACAATTTCCTTTGGGTATTCTATGAAGACGCACTTCTCCGATTTGGGTTTGAGCTTATCAGGATGAAACTTTTTTCACATAAGCATCGCAGCCCCAAACGTTAAGAAAAGACAACTTTGGTTTCTTGCTAAACCACAGTTCATATAGTGTCGTCTCAACGGATTTAGATGGTGCCCAATTTAACGTGAATGAAGCTGTCTCTAATGCATGATCCCAAAACGATATTGGTAAATCAGTAAGAAACATCATAGATTGCACTATATCCAATAAATTGCGGTTACGATGTTTGGACACACCATAACATTGTGGTGTTCCAGGTGGCGTGAGCTGTGAAACTATTCCACATTGTTTTAATTGAAGACCAAACTCGTAACTCAAATATTCGTCTCTGCGATCAAATCGTAGAAACCTTATTTTCTTGTCACGATGATTTTTCCACTTCACTCTGAAATTCTTTGAATCCTTTCAACTATTTCAGACTTTATGTTTCATCAAGTAGATATACCCATATCTACTCAAATCATCTTGTGAAGGTCAGAAAATAACGATATCCGCCACGAGCCTCAACATTCATCGGACCACATACATCTGTATGTATGATTTCCAACAAATCTGTTGCTCTTTCCATAGTACCGGAGAACGGCGTTTTAGTCATCTTGCTCATGAGGCATGGTTCGCAAGCATCAAGTGATTCATAATCAAGTGATTCCAAAATCCCATCAGCATGGAGTTTCTTCATGCGCTTTACACCAATATGACCTAAACGGCAGTGCCACAAATAAGTTGCACTATCATTATTAACTTCGCATCTTTTTGGTTTCAATATTATGAATATGTGTATCACTACGATCGAGATCCAATGAACCTTTTTCATTGGGTGTGTAACCATATAAGGTTTTATTCATGTAAACAGAATAACAGTTTATTCTCTTACTTAAATGAATAACCGTATTGCAATAAACATGATCAAATCATATTCATGCTCAACGCAAACACCAAATAACATTTATTTAGGTTCAACACTAATCCCGAAAGTATGGAGAGTGTGCGATGATGATCATATCAATCTTGAAACTACTTTCAACACACATCGTCACTTCACCCTTAACTAGTTTCATTTTATTCGCAACTCCGTTTGAGTTACTACTCTTAGCAACTGAACCAGTACCAAATACCGAGGGGTTGCTATAAACACTAGTAAAGCACACATAAAACACCTGTATATCAAATATACCCTTTTTTTTCACTTTGCCATCCTTCTTATCCACCAAATATTCAGGGCATTTCCGCTTCCAGTGACCATTTCCTTTGCAGTGTAAGCACTCAGTTTCAGGCTTTGGAGCTTCTTCGTGGGAGTGACAACTTGCTTGTCTTTCCACTTGAAGTTCCCTTTCTTTCCCTTTGCCCTTTTCTTGAAACTAGTGGTCTTGTCAATCATCAACACTTGATGCTCTTTCTTGATTTCTACACTCGTCGATTTCAACATCACGAAGAACTCGGGAATCATTTTCATCATCCCTTGCATACTATAGTTCATCACGAAGTTCTACTAACTTGGTGATGGTGACTAGAGAATTCTGTCAATCGATATCTTATCTGGAAGATTAACTCCCACTTGATTCAAGCGATTGAAGTACCCAGACAATCTGAGCACATGCTCACTAGTTGAGCGATTCTCCTCCATCTTTTAGCTATAGAACTTGTTGAAGATTTCATATCTCTCAACTCGGGTATTTGCTTGAAATATTAACTTCAATTCCTGGAACATCTCATATGGTCCATGATGTTCAAAACATCTTTGAAGTCCCGATTCTAAGCTGTTAAGCATGGTGCACTTAAACTATCTAGTAGTCATCATATTGAGCTAGCCAAACGTTCATAACGTTTGCATCTGCTCCTGCAATAGGTCTGTCACCTAGCGGTGCATTAAGGACATAATTCTTCTGTGCAGCAATGAGGATAAACCTCCGATCACGGATTGAATCCGCATCATTGCTACTAACATTTTCAACACAATTTTCTCTAGGAACATATCAAAAACAAACATATGAAAGCAACAACGCGAGCTATTGATCTACAACATAATTTGCAAAATACTACCAGGACTAAGTTCATGATAAATTTAAGTTCAATTAATCATATTACTTAAGAACTCCCACTCAGAAAGACATCTCTAGTCATCTAAGTGATCACGTGATCCAAATCAACTAAACCATAACCGATCATCACGTGAAATGGAGTAGTTTTCAATGGTGAACATCTTATGTTGATCATATCTACTATATGATTCACGCCGACCTTTCGGTCTCCGTGTTCCGAGGCCATATCTGCATATGCTAGGCTCGTCAAGTATAACCTGAGTATTCTGCGTGTGCAAAACTGGCTTGCACCCGTTGTAGATGGACGAGAGCTTATCACACCCGATCATCACGTGGTGTGCAGGCACGACGAACTTTGGCAGCGGTGCATACTCGGGAGAACACTTCTTGATAATTTAGTGAGAGATCATCTTATAATGCTACCGTCAATCAAAGCAAGATAAGATGCATAAAAGATAAACATCACATGCAAATCAATATAAGTGATATGATATGGTCATCATCATCACGTGCTTCGTGATCTCCATCTCCGCAGCACCATCATGATCACCATCGTCACCGCGCGACACCTTGATCTCCATCGTAGCATCGTTGTCGTCTCGCCAATCTTATGCTTCTACGACTATCGCTACCGCTTAGTGATAAAGTAAAGCATTACAGGGCGATTGCATTTCATACAATAAAGCGACAACCATATGGCTCTCGCCATTGCCGATAACCGGTTACAAAACATGATCATCTCATACAATAAAATATAGCATCACGTCTTGACCATATCACATCACAACATGCCCTGCAAAAACAAGTTAGACGTCCTCTACTTTGTTGTTGCAAATTTTACGTGGCTGCTACGGGCTTAAGCAAGAACCAATCTCACCTACGCATCAAAACCACAACGATACTTCGTCAAATAGACTCCGTTTAACCTTCTCAAGGACCGGGCGTAGCTACGGATCGGTTCAACTAAAGTGAGAGAGACAGACACCCACCAGTCACCTTTAAGCAACGAGTGCTCGTAGCGGTGAAACCAGTCTCGCGTAAGCGTACGCGTAATGTCGGTCTGGGCCGCTTCATCTCACAATACCGCTGAAACAAAGTATGACATGCTGGTAGGTAGTATGACTTGTATCGCCCACAACTCACTTGTGTTCTACTCGTGCAAAACATCAAACCATAAAAACCTAGGCTCTGATACCACTGTTGGGGACCGTAGTAATTTCAAAAAATTTCCTACGCACACACAAGATCATGGTGATGTATAGCAACGAGAGGGGAGAGTGTTGTCTACGCCCTCGTGAGACCAAGTGGAAGCGATCACAACGTAGAGGAAGTAGTCGACGTTCTCCTCGCGATCCGACCGATCCGGCGCCGTTACTCGGCGCCCGAGTTCTTGACACACGACAGCTCGATGGCGTCCCTCGTACTCCGATCCAGCCGAGTGTCGAGGAGAGTTCCGTCAAGACGACGGCGTGGTGACGATCTTGATGTTTCACGGCGCGAGGGCTTCGCCTAAGCTTCATGACGGTATGACCGAGGTGGAATATGGTGGAGGGGCACCGACACGGCTAAGGAACGATCCGTAGATCAAACTTGTGTGTTCATGGGGTGCCCCTGCCTCGATATATAAAGGATGGAGGAGGAGGAGGCCGCCAAGCCAATTGGTGCGGCCAAGATGTGGAGTCCTACTAGGACTCCAAGTCCTAGTAGGAGTCCACCAAGAGGGAGGAAGGGAGAAGGAAGTGGAGGAGTAGGAAGGTGGCGGCCCCTTTCCCTAGTCAATTCGGACTAGAGGGAGGGGGCGCAGCAGCCTTTTTCCTCTTCCCACTAAAGCCCATCAAGGCCCATTACTTCTCCCGTAATCCCGTAACTCCCGGTACTCGAAAATACCGAATCACTCAGAACCTTTCCGATGTCCGAATATAGTCGTCCAATATATCGATCTTTACGTCTCGACCATTTCGAGACTCCTCGTCATGTCCCCGACCTCATCCGGGACTCGAACTCCTTCGGTACATCAAAACTCATAAACTCATAATATAAGCATCATCGAAACCTTAAGCGTGCGGACCCTACGGTTCGAGAACAATGTAGACATGACCGAGACACGTCTCGGTTAATAACCAATAGCGGGACCTGGATGCCCATATTGGTTCCTACATATTCTACGAAGATCTTTATCGGTCAGACCGCATAACAACATACGTTGTTCCCTTTGTCATCGGTATGTTACTTGCCCGAGATTCGATCGTCGGTATCCAATACCTAGTTCAATCTCGTTACCGGCAAGTCTCTTTACTCGTTCCGTAATACATCATCTCACAACTAACTCATTAGTTGTAGTGCTTGCAAGGCTTCAGTGATGTGCATTACCGAGAGGGCCCAGAGATACCTCTCCGACAATCGGAGTGACAAAACCTAATCTCGAAATACGCCAACTCAACATCTGCTTTTGGAGACACCTGTATTACTCCTTTATAATCACCCAGTTACGTTGTGACGTTTGGTAGCACCCAAAGTGTTCCTCCGGCAAACGGGAGTTGCATAATCTCATAGTTACAGGAACATGTATAAGTCATGGATAAAAGCAGTAGCAACATACTAAACGATCGTATGCTAAGCTAATGGAATGGGTCATGTCAATCAGATCATTCTACTAATGATGTGATCTTGTTAATCAAATAACAACTCTTTGTTCATGGTTAGGAAACATAACCATCTTTGCTTAACAAGCTAGTCAAGTAGAGGCATACTAGTGACACTCTGTTTGTCTATGCATTCACACATGTATCATGTTTCCGGTTAATACAATTCTAGCATGAATGATAAACATTTATCATGAAATAAGGAAATATATAATAACTTTATTATTGCCTCTAGGGCATATTTCCTTCAAATGGAGTATCTAGGCGACATTAGGGTTTTGGTTGATTTGTGTCTTAAGGTGTTATTCTAGTACAAACTCTTGAATAGATTGATTCGAAAGAATAACTTTGAGGTGGTTTCGTACCCTACCATAATCTCTTCGCTTGTTCTCTGCTATTAGTGGCTTTGGAGTGACTCTTTGTTGCATGTTGAGGGATTGTTATATGATCTATCTATGTTATTATTGTTGAGAAAACTTGCACTAGTGAAAGTATTAACCCTATGCCTTGTTTCTTATCATTGAAATACCGTTTACGCTCACTTTTATCATTAGTTACCTTGCTGTTTTTATATTTTCAGATTACAAATACCTTTATCTACCATCCATATTGCACATGTATCACCATCTCTTCGCCGAACTAGTGCACCTATACAATCTACCATTGTATTGGGTGTGTTGGGGACACAAGAGACTCTTTGTTATTTGGTTGCAGGGTTTCTTGAGAGAGACCATCTTCATCGTACGCCTCCCACGAATTGATAAACCTTAGGTCATCCACTTGAGGGAAATTTGTTGTTGTCCTACAAACCTATGCACTTGCAGGCCCAACAACGTCTACAAGAAGAAGATTGTGTAGTAGACATCACGCCTCCCACGGATTGATAAACCTTAGGTCTTCCACCTGAGGGAAATTTTCTACTGTTCTACAAACCTCTGCACTTGGAGGCGCAACACGTCTACAAGAAGAAGGTTGTGTAGTAGACATCAGGAGCACCAGTTCCCAGAAGGGTCTGAAACCGTGAACATCAAATCGTATGATGGCACAACCAATCTCGCAGTGTGGATCGAAGATTTTCTTGTCCACATTCACATGGCTCGCGGTGATGATTTACATGCCATCAAATACCTCCCACTAAAACTTAAGGAACCAACTCGGCACTGGTTAACAAGCCTCCCAGAAAACTCTATCAGAAGCTAGGAAGACTTGGAAGACGCCTTTAGAGAGAACTTCCAAGGCACTTATATCCGGCCTTCGGAGGCCGATGACCTCGGTCACATAGTCCAGCAGCCCAGAGAGCCGTCTAGGAAATTCTGGACCAGGTTCCTAATCAAAAAGAACCAGATTGTCAACTGTCCGGATGTCGAAGCCCTAGCGGCCTTTAAACATAGCATCCGCGATGAATGGCTCGCCCGACACCTCGGCCAAGAAAAGCCGAATTCCATGGCAGCCCTTACAGCACTTATGACCCGCTTTTGCGCGGGCGAAGATAGCTGGCTAGCTCGTAGCAGTAATAGTACCAGCGACCCTGGCACTTACGAAGTTAGAAACGGCAACGATAGGCCCCGACGCAACAAACACAAGCGTCGAAGCAGCAATGACAATACCGAAGATACGGCGGTCAACACCGGATTCAGGGGCCCCATGTCCGGTCAGTAGAAGAGGCCATTTAAAAGAAACAAAGACGTTCCATCTATCTTTGACCGAATACTCGATCTACCCTGCCAAATTCACCGCACCCCTGACAAGCCCGCCAATCATACTAACAGAAGTTGTTGGGTCTTTAAACAGACCGGTAAGTTAAATACTAAACGTAAGGAGAAAGGGCTGCCCAGCGAGGATGATGACGAGGAGCCTCGTCCACTGAACACAGGGGGATAGAAGAAATTTCCCCTGAGGTCAAAACGGTGAATTTGATAAAGGTTACTCACATCCCCAAGCGGGAGCGCAAGCGCGCGCTAAGGGACGTCTATGCGATAGAGCCAGTCGCCCAAAATTCAACCCATGGTCAGCCTGTCCGATCACTTTAGATCGCAGAGACCATCCGACTAGCATCCATCATGGAGGTTCAGCGCACTGGTCCTTGACCCAATTATTGATGGATTCCACCTTACGCAAGTCCTCATGGACGGCGGCAACAGCCTTAACCTGCTCTATTAGGACACAGTCCGCAAGATGGGTATTGATCCGTCAAGAATCAAGACCACCAAAACTACCTTTAAAGGAGTAATACCTGTATAGAGGCCCGCTGCACGGGCTCAATCACATTGGAGGTCATCTTCGGTTCACCGGACAACTTCCGAAGCAAAGACTTCACTACTGCAGGATGCTGCTAATGCGACACTACGATCTGAGACCCTTCAAGAAACTGTGTGCGATGCAATAATGACAAACGGTGTTGTATGAAAACTGACAAAAATGTATAGAACTTTTACGATGACGTATGCATCAAACACGGTTTAGGTTTTAGTTGCGTGTGCGATGAAGGGCATACGGTTTAGTTCAATTAACTTTTTGTGATGAGGAGGAACAAAAGGAACGGACAGCCAGATGAAGGCGTGTGATACACATCATACGGTTCACTCGGATTAACTGTTTGTGATTAGGCAACACAAAATAAACGGGCAGCCAGAAGAAGGTGTGTGCGATATACAACATACGGTTCACTCGGATGAACTGTTTGTGATTAGGCAACACAAAAGAAACGGTCAGCCAGATCAAGGTGTGTGCGATATACGCATGCAGTTCACTCGGCCCTTGCCGTCAGTGTGTCACCTCTGTGGCAACCGTTTGCTCCCCCAGGCACCTCTTCGTGTACCGTGGCAACCGTCCACCGCCTCTTCGCCTTTCCCTCTCAATTTGGAACTGCTGTTGCACTCTCTTCCTCCCTCCATTTGCCTTCACCCTTCCTTCTGCCATTGTTCGATCATCTTCTCCATGGAGGGAACATGCCTGAAACGACCTCGTTACTCTTGCCCCGATAAATAAGATGACATGGTGGAGGAACTCATTGATCGGTGCGACGTCATCACCTCAGCTAGCATGGCAGGTTCGTTCAAGACCATTCTTGACTCAACTAATAACATCATTAGAAGGAACCCAAGGGTCCAGGAGCAGTTTGATCTCCCCTATCTTCTTCGCCGTGACCCTGCTGACTGGCGTGGGGATGAGGGAAGCCTCGCCTTGTGCAAGTTGATGCCGCTTGATAATGATACGTATGATGTTAAGATGCCGTCGCTTGAGGGCAAGGCTTGGGCAGGCACAAATGGAGATTGGGTTGTTTATATTGGGTACAACTGCGAGTGGGAACTTGTGAATGTGTATACTCGTCACCGGGTTCCACTTCCAAAAATCTTAGACGACTGCCCAGAGGTTGAATACACCAGTATTCTACGTGAGTTCATATACGATCATGGTTACTGTCATCTACGAAAGATAGCAATTTGTCGAGTTCCCAACTGCTATTGGGATTACATGAACTATAAAGTTGTTGCTATCTTCGACAAGCTTGTTGTCGTCCTTACTTCCACGCCTCGATGGATGTTGCTCAAAAATCAATTTCTATACACGGATGAGTACTGTGATGCAATTCAATACGGGGGTCTTGTGTTTGCTGCCACCACTCGTGGCATTGATTTTGCATGGAATCCTGATGCTTTCGGTCGTTTGTCTTCACATTGTAATTATAATTGTTTCATCCACATGCATGTGGCTTAGATAGTTTCCCTTCACTAATTAGCCTTCTTGTGTTTCCAAGGTCCTGTGAACATTCCACCACCTATACTTGAAAATTTGAATAACTAAGGGTGAGATGACGATGCTGATGATCACGAGCATGAGGACGAGCAGGACCCATATACTCAGTGGCACCTGGCAACTAATTCTGATGGATTACCTCTTCTTGTCTGTATACAAGGCACTGCTGATGTTACTAAGGAAGCAGATGTTGTCTTCCATGTTCACACTCTCCGGACCTATTCCAACATCCGATGGAGGGTATTCGGGATGGATACTAGTGTACTAGCGCCAACACCTTCTCCCTAGTTCAGTATTGAAAGTCTTGGAGGAAACTCACTCTTCCTTGGACAAAACTATCCAATGATGGTGGAAGGCGATCCAGCTGATGTTGAAGCAACGTTACTACCATTTATGAGAAGCAACTGTATCTATACCTCGGACATTACTATGCTTCCCTACTGTCCCAATATGGGTCCTGACATAGGCCGCTTCAGCCTGGATCATCAATCCTGCGTTGGTCTCGAGATTGACAGTAGCTGGCCCTTCCTAGAGAATCACTTCTAGTTCAAAGCAAGCGTTTCCAACGACGATGAGTGGTTGAGCTAAAGTTCATTTCATCGCTTTGTTATTTGTTGTGTGAGAAAAACTTTACTAGAATGTTTTGTTGGAAATGATCTATAATCCAACGTGTATACTCATTGTCGTTGTAGGCTGATGACTTGTTGTATATAATCAATGGTACATTTACATATGCGTCCATCAACTCGCGCCTGCTAGTGGTGTCCATATGAATAGTGCTAGTGATTTTAGTTGCAAAAATTAGATAGTGGTAGTGATTTGTAGCTGCATATTTCGACAAATCACAGTGTCACAAGGTTGACAAATGGCAATGTTGCTAGATAAACAAATGTCAATCTTTCAAGTTTGAGAAATGGCAACATACCGAAAATGACAGATATGCAAATCTTACCCAATTGTTTGTACGTGGTTGCACACGGGTCATGCAAAACAACCGTTTGCGTTGAAGGGATGCAGAAATACTGCTCGCACATTTTCCCTTGGCTTCTAGGGGAAGCTGTCGGTTTGCATACTGGTGTTCTAACTAAATCGTTTGCGATGAGTGTTTTATATTTAAAAACCGTTGACATTTTCTAAAACAAAATTGTTTGATAAGTCTATACATTAAGAGAGAAAAACGCAAGTTCGTTCAAACCATATCTTTCATTCAGTCACACTGCAAATTTATATTCATATGATCGAGAATTCAACATGGAATATTAAACCCCAAAAAAACTATTTCCGACGGCGGCGGAGGTGGCGTGCCGCGCCGTCATTGTCATTGTCATGCTTCGGGACGCCGTTGTTGAAGTCTTCAAGGCAGCACAAAATGTTCTTCACTTGTAAATCAAACATCATGTCGTCGCGCCATCAACGGGCGGGGCGCGGGAGGACGGCAACTGGCACCGCTGAGAGGTAGCGGTTGACGGCAGCGTCCCATGCTGCTGAGGCGGGGCGCGCATGGGCACGGGCACGGGCGCGGCGGGTGCAGCCAAACGCATGGGAAGCGGCGCCGCGGTGGGTGGAGGGGCGCGCACGGGCGCGGTGGGTGCACCAAACGCAAGGGGGCCGGCGCCATGGTGGGTGGAGAGACGCGCATGGGCACGGGCGCTAGCGCTGGCATGTACACGAGCTCGCGTGGGTCTGCGGAGACCTCGCTGACGCCCGCGGCTTCCAGCTGTGCGTAGTGCTCGGCGACTAGCCCGTCAATGGTACGGGGATGGTCGCTGGCGCGGGCGCATGGATGGGTGCTGGGAAGGGAGCGGGGGCAGCAACCGCCGCGGCCAGCTCGTTCTGGGCCAGGTCCACGAGGCCCCATTCCTCCTTATTTTCTATCTCCTCCGGCTCCGCGTCGACTTCACCAAACTTAAAGACTAGTGGCAGATGATCATTCTATGTAATGGCGGTGGAGGTCTGCGGGGGGAGGGGAATGGGAGGCGAACAGTAAGGCTGCCGGTATTAAAGAGCAGCTCGGGCGCCATTAATGGAGAGGAAGGCGGGCGGCCATGGCAGTCAAAGGTCTCGCTTCCTAGTGAGCCTACACAGCCTACAACTCGCATGCTTCCCTGTGAGCCTGCGCATTGGAGGCCAGCTTGCACGCCTCTCGGTCAGCCTGCGCACCGGACTGCGCTCGCACGCCTCCTGTTCAGTCAAGGTCAAGCAGTTGTTCCCACGGCACCTCCTACAACCATTAAAACCAAGACACGTGGCGTCACATGAATGGTTAACAGAACGCGCATGTTTTGAATTATACAAACGTTTGAGATATTAAAGTGGCAGCTATTTTTTTCAAAATGCCTTTGTTGGCTGTCATTATTTGAGTGCGCCTTCTCTCAAAATGGACAAGAAAAATACCATATCATGTCGGGTTCCATTCCATGATAGCATGCCAAGTTTCATGAATTTCAGACGAGTTTTGGATTTACTAGAATTTAATAACCAGGCATCTCAATGTTTTGTCGGCAATCAACGGTGCCCTGGTGTTTGAAATTCATTCCCATTTCTTGCATGGGACCTAAGCATGCACCCAAGGACACAGATTTGATTTTTCAACCAATTTGTATGTACTGGAGCATGTGCATGTAGTTCAAATTTGAATTATGCACATAAATGCATTGAAAACTCAGTTAATGCATAAAAATGTCCAAAATAACCCTGAAAAATCACAAAAATTGACACAACACTCCCGTTGTTCTATGTTGACACGGGAAAATTTTTGGAAGCAATAAGAGGTAGTGGATATCGTCTCGTTCCCAAAGGTGGGACGTTCCCTACCGAAACCATGATGCTTGTTGTGAGAAGCTCCGGTTTGTGAGAAGCATATACCCAAACCTGCCCCAAACAGGACAAAAAATTTACCACGGCATGTTGATGCCGCTCCATGAAATCATGCCAAGTTTCATGAATTTCAGACGAGTTTTGGATTTACTAGAATTTAAAAACATGGCATCTCAATGTTTTGCCGGCAATCAACGGTGCCCTGGTGTTTGAAATTCATTCCCATTTCTTCCATGGGACCTAAGCATGCACCCAAGGACACAGATTTGATTTTTTAACCAATTTATATGCACTGGAGCATTTGCATGTAGTTCAAATTTCAATTATGCACATAGAATGCATAGCAAACTCAGTTAATGCATAAAAATGTCCGAACGAACCCGAAAAAATCCCAAAAATTGACACAACACTCCTGTTGTTCTATGTTGACACGAGAAAATTTTTGAAAGCAATAAGAGGCAATGGATATCGTTTCGTCCCCAAAGGTGGGACGTTCACTACCGAAACCATCATGCTTGTTGTGAGAAGCTCTGGTTTTGTCAGAAGCATATACCCGAACCTGTTCCAAATGGGACAAAATTTTTAACACGGCATGTTGATACCGCTCCATGATAGCATGCCAAGTTTCACGAATTTTAGATGAGTTTTGGGTTTATTAGAATTTAAAAACCAGGCATCTCAATGTTTTGCCGTCAATCAACAGTGCCCTGGTGTTTGACTTTCATTCCCATCTCTAGCATGGAATCTATAAATTCACCCAAGGACACGTATTAGATTTTTCAACCAACCTTAAGTGCATTGGAGCATGTGCTTGTAGTTCAAACTTGAATTATGCACATAAAATGCCTAGAAAACCTAGTTAATGCATAAAAAATGTCCAAACGAACCCCAAAAACTCACAAAAATTGACACGACACTCCTATTGTTCTATGTTGACACTAGAAAATTTTTGAAAGCAATAAGAGGCAATGGATATCATTTCATCACCAAAGGTGGGACGTTCCCTATCGAAACCATCATGCTTGTTTTGAGAATCTCTAGTTTGTGAGAAGCTTATACCCGAACCTTCCCCAAACGAGACAATTTTTTTACCATGGCATGTTGATGCTGCTCCATGATAGCATGCCAAGTTTCATGAATTTCATATGAGTTTTGGATTTACTAGAATTTAAAAACCAGGCATCTCAATGTTTTGCCGGCAATCAACAGTGCCCTGGTGTTTGAATTTCATTCCCATATCTTCCATGGGACCTTGAAATTCACCCAAGGACACACATGTGATTTTGCAATCAACTTTAGTGCATTGGATCATGTTCTTGTAGTTCAAATTTGAATTATGCACATAAAATGCCACTAGTGTAGAACCGGCCTTTAGTGCCGGTTCGTAACGGCCTTTAGTTCCGGTTCGCCAACCGGCACTAAAGAGTGGGGACTAAAGGTCCCCCACTTTAGTACCGGTTCGTCACGAACCGGCGCTAAAGAGCCACCACGTGGCATGAGCCAGGCCCGGGCGCGTGTAGGACATTAGTACCGGTTGGTAACACCAACCGGTACTAAATGTTGGGGAGGGTTTTGGCTTTATTTTCCATTTAATTCTTTTTTGTTTGCTGGTATTTCACGATACTACAAATTGTACACGTTATGCATATATATAAATAGATTTTCTCGTACATATAACCACACACACACACACACACACACACACACACACACACATATATATATATATATATGTATACATACAATTAACACCATTAACTATATATCATCGAATGTCTCACAACCAACACCATTAACTATTCACACATACACATGTATATACATATACAATTTGTCCTACATGTTGCCTTGGTGCCGTTGGAGCATGATGACAAGTGGTTCATGGGGGGCGGTAGCGGGTAATAGTATTCTCCTTGAGGATCTATGACCTGGTCGAGCAAAAATCTGGCTATCTCCTCTTGAAGTGCTAGTATGCGTTCCGCTGGTAGGAGCTTATCCCGCACCTCTCTGAACTGTTAAGAAGGAGATCAATATGCATGTGTATTAGTTGTGTTACAAGATATCGATAATGGTGTGAATAGTGTTCTGACAAACGTACCCAGTCTTGTCTTTGAGATCTGCTCATTTCGGACGCCATCATGCGAATGTTCTCGCAAATGTAGAATGCACACAAATCATTCCCCGACGCCTGCTTCAGGGCCTTTACGAGAATGGAATTGAATCAGATAATGATTAATCAAGCATGATAATTAATTAATGGTATTGAAACAAGAATTAAAGAGATGGTAGCTAGCTATTACTACTTAATTACTTACCTTTGGTCGATGCCAAAACAACTTTTTTGGCCATTTGCCTGGAGTCACCTTGATGAACTATGCCCAAGCCCTGCCCGCCGGCAAAGAGAATTAATAAAGGGGTTATTAAATAGTTCATATCAGGAAATGATAAACTAATAATAGGCCAAGATATAGTTAATAATGATTGAAATTACCTGTTGACTATCCCCTTCATGATGGTGTAGTCTTTATCTTCTTTAAGTAGTGAGTCCAGTACTTCAACTGTTGCTTTGTCAACTTTAATGTATAACAAGATCCGATGGAAACGCATGCGCTGCGTTTGCATGTCTTAATTAAGCGGGCATGTGCATAAAATTAATCAACTATCGTAAGCCGTATACACTTAATTATTAACATCTAGCTAGCTAGTAAGCAAAAACAGAATTTGTATTAACTCATAGGAAGTTTTAAGGAAGTAGTATATCTTCATTGGTATTGAGGTGCTTCAAGAACTCTAGCATGCTTTCCTCAACACTTGCTTGAGATGTTGGAAGATTCCATGTGTACTCATTAATGGTATTTGGGTGAATGAACCCAATGCCATAGCATCCAGATTTTTTTCATTTCATACATCTTCATCCTGCATATAATACCACAGAAAAGAATATATAGTGAGGATAATTACATGTAATGATTGATCAAAAATTACAGAAAGAAATCACTTACAGACAATAGCAACTTATGATAGATTTGTCGAGTGCGTCTTGATTGTATAACTGGAATAGTTCTGAATACTCAACGCAGAGAGCTTTGTCATGGAAGTAATGCTCCTTCTTGACATTCACCATGAGGGACTCTCGATTGGAAATCTTGGTAATGTTCATGTACCATTGATGCAATTCATACATTCTGGTTGGGAGGTTCTTGACCTTGTCTGGCTCGATCAAAGGTTGGCCCCGGACATATTTCCATTTTATTTCCTCCTCTCTAAGCGGAGACATGGGCTCAATTTCGAGGAGTTGTCCAACAGAGATCTTGAGCATCTTAGCCTGCATTATATTCTCCTCCGTTATTACCACATCGCCTAGCTAGGGAACTTTAATGGTTTGCCCACAATAATATTGGGCACGCAGCCTCCTCTCATGTGTTGTTGGAACAACAAGCGGGGGGATCGATATGCCGCCTGTTCTCCCAGCTGGGGAATAGTTTTCCCGCATTTTTTGCCCGCTGCTTGTTGGCTCGAGCTCGAGCTCGCTTCCTTCTTTAGTCGTTCTCGATGTAGTTTCCTGATTTGGCACTCATAGTCTGAGTCAACAGGCTTGGGAGATGGTTCTCTAGCCATACGAATGAAGTGGTCAATCGTTTTCTCATTCACTTTCTCCTTTGGCGGCTGTGCCGGTTTCGGTCCAAAATGGGCGTCCACTTGGGCCTGCACTATGGCTGTGTTTTGCTCCTCAGTCATGTCATAAGGCCTCTGAGGAAGAGGAGCGAGGCTTGGACCATATTTATATCGCTTGTATCCGCCTGTACTTCCTGAACTACCTCGACTCATACTGCTACGCACCATAGCTGCGGCGTGTCTCTTCTGCGATTGCTGAGACGGCGGAGACGGCTGACGTGGCTGAGTTGGAGCAGGAGAAGTGGCCTAACGATGTGCCGGACTTGAAGTAGGAGGTGTGGCCTGACGCTGTGCCGGACTTGAAACCGGAGGAGTCAGCTCACGCGTTCGGGGACTTGGAGGAGGTGGCGGACTTCAAGGAGGAGTCGGCTCACGCGTTCGTGGACTTGGAGGAGCGGGAGTCTGCTGACTCGGTGGCGGACATCGAGGAGGAGTCGGCAGACGACGCGGTGTTGGTGGACTTCGAAAGATGATGCAATCCTTTCTCCATAGGATGACACGATGTATGGACTCTCCCAGTGTGCGCTCATCTTCACCTCCAGGAATGTCAAGCTGTAGCCCCGAATATGGGTCCACCATTTCATCAACCAAGACACGAGCATAGCCCTCTGGAATTGGGATGCAATGGAAGGTTGCTTCGGGGGTAATTGTAAAAGTAAAGTCATCCGCCACCTTCATGGATATGTTCTTCATTTTGGAGTGTAGCTCACAGTTAGTGTTCTCTATGATGTCATCCACAGGGTATGTATCCAGCAGTGTGTCGCCCGGGGCAGAACCAACGCTGCTTCTCGGCATGGATGGGACGGTGCTATCCAATCTTTGGACGATCATCCGCTTCTTGCTGCCGTTCTTTGAGACCCCTTTCTGGCTAAGTGAGTCGATCTGCTGCTTCTGCTGCTGGAATTTGAGTGCCAAGTCCGCGTGCCTTGCTTCTAGGCCTTGAAGGCGTTCTGCGTCCTGCTTCCTCTGCTCCTCCTCCAGCTTCCTTTTCTTCTCCTCCTCCATCTTCCTTCTTGCACGGGTCCTGTAGTCCTCATTCCATTCTGAAAAGCCCTCATACCAGGGAATAACGCTCTTGCCTCGTGTTCTTCTCGGGTGTTCAGGATTTCCCAGGGCGCGCGTAAGCTCTTCGTTCTCTGTTGGGCGTGAACACCCCCCCTTAGAGCTTCTTCTATTGCGACACGTATCTTTTGTTCGGCTCCTTTTAGATTTGCCTTTCGCGAAATATCTCTTGTCTTCGGGTAAAATGCCCCCCATGCGCATAGAACCAAGTTTTGCACCTGGAGGGCCATCTCCTAGTAACCGGAGTGACCCCTGCATCCTCCATCTCTTGCTCATACTTATCCCACTTAGGCAATCCCACCGCGTAGCCACCTGGACCCAGCCTATGGAACTGCATCTTTTTTGCGGCATATGCCTTGTTTTTATCGACCGTTCCTTAGATAATTCTGAATCCTTGAAGGTCACGAAATCGTCCCAGTGTTCTCTTTGCTTCTCCAGTGTTCCCGTGAATTTTGGAGTCTTCCTTTCTGCAGTGAGGTAGTTGGCCCATACAGTTTTCTTGTGGGTCTTGAATGCAATTGCCATCTCTTAAGAGCAGCACCCTTGACTTTCTCCACATCTGCTTCAGTGAAATGATCTGGTAGGGTGAAATGTTCCATCTGAGATTTCCAAAGGTCTTTTTTGGCTCTGTCGTCGACCCAAGTAACACCTAGACGTTTAGTCTTTGGCTCTTTCCATTCTTGAATGGAGATCGGGAGTTTGTCCTTCACAAGAACTCCGCACTGACGAGTCCACTTGTTTGCAATGTTCTTAGGCGTGAGGGGTTCTCCACTAGGTTTGATGGATTCAGTGTTGCACTTTACACCATCCTTCAACAATCTGCCCGGGCCTCGCTTTGTCCTGCTGTCTGTAGAAGCAGATTTGCTCGATCCGGATGGCTGAAATAAGAAAGATCAATTCGTTAATATATCTTCAATTAAAAAAACATGTGATGATCACCATGATGCATGCTTATATAAATATACCTCACCGGTAGTCTTTGTTATTTGAAGATTAGCATTGTCTGTGTCATCACAAACATTATCTGTGTCATCATAATCGTAATCATAGTTCATGACTTCATCAGCTCGGTCGTCGAGATCGAATACCTTTTCATCACCCTCTCCGGTATTGTTCAGATATTGTGAGACGTCATCTGCTTCATTCAGATCATCTAGCCTATGAGGGCTGCGTATGATGTCGAACAATTCCTCTTCTCTCTCTCTCTCTGCCGGTATTGTCCGCCATAGCTTTTACTTAACTAATAGAGAAGAAATATAAAACAATTTAGTATTCAAATTACAATGCATGGATGCAATCAATAAGGAAAAACTGAGTCTCGAATATATCGTCTCGAATATATAATCTCGAATACATCATCGTCTTAATATATATAATCTCGAATACATCATCTCGAATATTATATATCGAATACATCACTGGCTAGGTACCTAATAAAGATCGAGTACTACAGAAGAATCTAGGCCACTCGCGGTTCCTGGGGCGCAGGCGTTGGACACCCAAAGAGAAGGAACCGTCACAAGATCATATCTCCGGTCATCTGCCCAAAGAACCTGCCAAGTATTGGAGAACCTGACGTCCATAGCAGCCATGTAGCGATGGACGTGCTCGTCCTCCTCCCTGACACGGCGACGCACCACCTCCGGCGGCGTTGGCTCCCTCTGCATCGAATGTGGCCCACGCGAACGCCACCAAAGGACATCAGGGTCAACGACGGGACCCGAGGCCGAGTTCCTCACCAAGGCGCGCCCTCGAGTAGCACCTCCCGGTGCAGCCAGTGAGCCCATCCGGACATGGGTGCTCTGAAGCAGGACATCGTCGCAAACGGGTCGACGGCGAGGATGCGGGCCGGGCATATCGTCGAGAACAAATACTATATGCCCGCCAAAAAGTAACATTTTTTAAATGATTGGATTGTGATAACTAAAATTCTATATATATGCAAATTCTAACAATTTGACATTAATCTAATTCATCTAACTAAAACTAATTCTAAAATTCCTGATTATATAACTAACATTTCTATATTTATATAACTAAAAAACAGATAATTGCTAACATTTCTATAACTAAAAACAGAAAAAATTTATAACATTTCTATATAACTAACATTTCTAATATTTCTAAAACTAAAAACAGAATAATTTCAAACATTTCTATAACTAAAAAACAGAAAAATTTATAACAAACAAACTAATGTGTGTGTGTACTGTGTGTGTGTGTGTGTGTGTGTGTGTGTGTGTGTGTGTGTGTGTGTGTAGTGTGTGTGTGTGTGTGGACATGGCGGCCGGGGCGAGCTCACCGGCGAGGCGATTTATGGGGCGACGGACGGGCGGCGACGATGGGGCGACGGACGGGCGGAGACGGCGGGCGGGCGAAGCGATGACAGGCGGCCGGGGATGGCGATCAGGGGCGCGGCGACGGGACGAGGGGACGGGACGGTTGAGGCAGCGACGTCGACGGGCGGCGACGAGGGCGGATGGCTGGGTGGTGGCGACAGCGTCGATCGGGCGGGCGGCGACGGAGGGAAGAAACAGAGAGGAGCGTGGATTTTTTCAATTGTTGTATATATAGGATGGACCTTTAGTACGGTTGGTGCCACCAACCGGTACTAAATCTATTTTAACCAATAGCGGCGGAAGCGCCTTTAATACCGGTCGTGGCACCAACCGGTACTAAAGGCCCCTCTTTAGTACCGTTCACACCACCACCCGGTACTATAGGGGTATCTTTGGCCTTGATCTTGTGCGGCAAGTTTAGTCCCACCTCGCTAGTCAAGGGGCTACCACACTGGTTTATAAGCCCCAGTGCGGTAGCTCTCTCGAGCTCCTCTCCTAAGCAGGCCTACTGGGCCTACCTGTTCTGTGCTGACCTGTGGGCCTACTAGGCCTTTACGGGCCTGCATCCTAGCCCAACAAAAGGTTGTGTTTCTAGTCATATGCAGGCCACTTTGGCCCAGTAGGCGGGCTTTTTTATTTTATTAATTTTTATTGCTTTATTTATTTTTGTTTTATTTATTTTTGAGTTGTTTTTTGCTGTATTTAGAGTTTCTTTGTGAATATTTTTTCTTTAGGTACAAAAAATTACAAACTTTCTGTTAGTGCCGGTAGTTTTCAAATTTGAATAGTTTAAATTTTGAATTATTTGAAATTTGTGTGAATCACTAGTTTGTGAATAACTTAACTTTGAAAAAAGATTTTTCAGTGATTCTTTTTTCTTATGTTTAATATTAGTGTGTTTTATCATTATATTCAATTTGAAATGCTATGTGGATGAAATTATGATACCATGCCAACTTTCAACCTTTTCTGAGTTCATTTGAAATGCTTTTCAATTTCAGGGTCATTTAGCTGGAAAAAATCAATAAATGCAAGAAAGAATTTGTTTGCACATAAAATTTCTTCGTGTTTCAAATGCCAAAACACATAACTACCCTAACTATTACAGGGATTCCCTCCTGGGTGTGAAACACAGAGGAAAGTGATGATAGTGAAGCCGATCACATCCCAGATCTTTGGGTGTGAAACTTTTTCTTCGCGTGTGTCCCTTTGCGCCGTAGCCATGGAAAATCTTCATCATTTAACTGGATGCTCGGGTCAATATTCACTGTGAATGGAGCAATTTCATCAGACTTTTCATAATCTTCTGACATGTCTATCTTGTCATCCACTCCCACGATGTTTCTTTTTCCTGAAAGAACTATGTGGCGCTTTGGCTCGTCGTATGATCCATTTGCTTCCTTATCTTTTCTTTTTCTCGGCCTGGTAGATATGTCTTTCACATAAAAAACCTGTGCCACATCATTGGCTAGGATGAATGGTTCATCTGCATATGCAAGATTGTTGAGATCCACTGTTGTCATTCCGTACTACGGGTCTTCCGTTACCCCGCCTCGTGTCATATTGACCCATTTGCACCGAAACATAGGGACCTTCAAATCACCTCCATAGTTAAGTTCCCATATGTCCTCTCTGTAACCATAATATGTTTCCTTTCCCGTGTTGGTTGTTGCATCACAGCGGACTCCACTATTTTGGTTGGTGCTCTTCTTATCTTGGGCGATCGTGTAAAATGTATTCCCATTTATCTGGTACCCTTTGAAAGTCATTATATTCGAAGATGGTAAATGGGACAGCGAGTACATGTCATGTTGAATATCGCCATCATTCATGGCATGTTTCTGCAACCAACCGGCAAAAGTCCTCGTTTGTTCACGTGTAATCCAGTCGTCCAACTTCTCCGGGTGTTTGGAGTGTAGAAAATTCTTGTGTTCCTCCATATACGGAGCCACCAGGGTGGAATTCTGTAGAACTGTGTAGTGTGCTTCAATGAGAGAATGCCTGTCCATACATATTATTTGATGCCCTCTTAGCATGCCTTTTCCATCCAGTCTGCCCTTATGCCGCGATTCAGGAACACCAATCGGCTCAAGGTCAGGAATAAAGTCAATACAAAACTCAATGACCTCCTCATTTTCATGGCCCTTCGAGATGCTTCCTTCCGGCCTAGCACGGTTATGAATATATTTCTTCAAGACTCCCATGAACCTCTCAAAGGGGAACATATTGTGTAGAAATATAGGACCCAAAACGTTAATCTCTTCGCAAAGGTGAACTAGGACGTGCGTCATGATGTTGAAGAAGGATGGTGGGAACACCAACTCGAAACTGACAAGACATTGCACCAAATCATTTTGTAACCTTGGTATGATTTCTGGATCAATTACCTTCTGAGAGATTGCATTGATGTCGGTGTACTAAGGTAGGGGTACCTCAGTACCCCAACTTGTGCACGGGCGGTCGCAGCTTCCCACGGCAGGGTTTACCACGTGCTCGCCGAAGACCTTCCTGCCCCACGTCAAACCATTCAAAGACAAAGTATACAAGACAGAAGATCGAGACCCCGGCAAGCGGAGCTTGCCGGGAAGGCCGTTCCAGGCTCAAGGTTACATCACCCATGCAAGGCCCCGGCGAGAGGAGCTCGCCGGGAAGACTAGAAGATCACATCATAGAAGACACGCCTCGGCGCTACATGCGTCCCGACGAGGGCCCGGGAAGCAACAAGTTCTGAGCCGGCAAGCTCCGGGCCCGCAAGTCAAGACCCGGCAAGGTGCTTGCCGGAGAGCTCTGCTGTGTGCTCGCGCCCAGCTCATCGCCGCAGCGTCGCCTGGGCCTTTCCAGAGACGCGTGGCGGGTGGCTGTGCAGCCTGGGGGACACGGTGGCACTTCACGGTGGTGGATCCATCGCCGTGGCAGACGGAGACACAAGGGCGGGAGCTTTTGGGGTCGACGGCGACGGGCATTAAATGCCCTTGTCCCCCTCTGTCAAAAGTAGGTAGAAACCACTGTTCACGCACTGTAGCTTCACTGTTCCCGCACTGTTCCAACTACCACCTCTTTTACATTTTTACCCCTTTCTCCTACGTTGACACCTGTCGGTGACCCCTTGCATTATAAAAGGAGGCCCATGCACAACGTAGAAGGGGTTCGGCTGGTTCGACTCATTCGCAACCCTCTCACTCGGTGTAGCTGCTACTGTAGCTCTTCAAGCTCCCGAGCTCAATACACACAAAGCAGCAGTAGGAGTTTTATCTCTCCGGAGAGCTCCGAAGCTGGGTAAAAAGGCCGCCCGCGTGCTCGCCTCGATCTGCTCTCTGTGCCTCCTCCGCCCTCGTACCGCACAGACAAGGGGCCCCCGGCCCCATAGGTGTTCGCGGTGGGCAGCTTCTCCCCCGACAATTGAGGAATGCACATAGCTTCACAATGGCTAATCGAACGTTTTCCGGTAGAAGCCCCCTCAATGCAACCGGAAGGAGCTGCGTCATAATCACGTGGCAGTCATGAGACTTTAGGTTCTGGAACTTTTTCTCTGCCATATTTATTGTTCCCTTTATATTCGACGAGAAGACAGACGATGCCTTCATGCTGACCAGGCATTCAAAGAAGATTTCCTTCTCTTCTTTGGTAAGAGCGTAGCTGGCCTGACCCTGATGTATGCCGTCTTTTCCGTGCATACATTGCTGGTCCTCCCGTGCCTATGGTGTATCTTTTGTATTCCCATACATGCCCAAAAAGCCAAGCAGGGTCACGCAAAGATTCTTCGTCACATGCATCATGTCGATTGCGGAGCGGACCTCTAGGTCTTTCCAATATGGCAGGTCCCAAAATATAGATTTCTTCTTCCACATGGGTGCGCGTCCGTCAGCGTCCTTCGGAATAGGTTGTCCACCAGGACCCTTTCCAAAGATTACCTTCAAATCCTTGACCATATCATGTACATCAGCACCAGTACGGTGGCGAGGCTTCGTCCGGTGATCCGTCTCACCTTTGAAATGCTTGCCTTTCTTTCTTACGGGATGCCTTGTCGGAAGATATCGACGATGTCCCGGGTACACATTCTTCCTACAACTATCCAAATATATACTGTCGGTATCATCCAAACAGTGCGTGCATCCGCGGTATCCCTTGTTTGTCAGTCCTGAAAGGTTACAGAGAGCAGGCCAATCATTGATGGTCATGAACAGCTACGCCTTTAGGTCAAATTCTTCCTGTCCGTGCTCATCCCACGCACGTACACCTGTTCCATTCCATAGCTGTAATAGTTCTTCAACTAATGGCCTTAGGTACACATCAATGTCGTTGCCGGGTTGCTTAGGGCCTTGGATGAGCACTGGCATCATAATGAACTTCCGCTTCATGCATAACCAAGGAGGAAGGTTAAACAAACATAGAGTCACAGGCCAGGTGCTATGGTTGCTGCTCTGCTCACCAAAAGGATTAATGCCATCTGCGCTTAGACCAAACCATACGTTCCTTGGGTCACCTGCAAACTCCTCCCAGTACTTTCTCTCGATTTTTCTCCACTTTGAACCGTCAGCAGGTACTCTCAACTTTCCGTCTTTCTTACGGTCTTATCCGTGCCACCGCATCGCCTTCGCATGCTCTTTGTTTTGGAACAAACGGTTCAACCGTGGTATTATAGGAGCATACCACATCACCTTGGCAGGAATCTTCTTCCTGGAGCACTCGCCCTCGACATCACCAGGGTCATCGCGACTGATCTTATAACGCAATGCACCGCATACCAGGCAAGCGTTCAAATCCTCGTACTCACCACGGTAGAGGATGCAGTCATTAGGGCATGCATGTATCTTTTGCACCTCTAACCCTAGAGGGCAGACAGCCTTCTTTGCTTCATACATACTCTCGGGCAATTCGTTGTCCTTTGGAAGCATATTCTTTATCATTACCAGCAACTTTCCAAATCCCTTGTCAGATACACCATTCTCTGCCTTCCATTGCAGCAATTCCAGTGTGGTGCCCAACTTTTTTTTGTCAGCTTCACAATTTGGGTACAACAATTTCTTGTGATCCTGTAACATGCGCTGCAACTTCTTCTCCAAATCACTTGCGCAGTTTCTCTTTGCATTGGCAATGGCCCGACCTAGATCATCAGCGGGCTCATCTGATGCCTCTTCTTCAGCTTCTTCCCGAATTGCCGGCTCAGCTTCTTCCCCCATTATTGTATCATCGTATTCGGGGAACCCATGGCCAGGATAGCCATCGTCGTCCTATTCTTCTTCATTGTCTTCCATCATAACCCCTATTTCTCCGTGCTTGGTCCAAACATTATAGTGGGGCATGAAACCGGACTCAAATAGGTGGACGTGAATGGTTCTTGACGTAGAGTAATTGTGACCATTCTTACAGCCAGCACATGGACAAGGCATAAAACCATCCGCCCGCTTGTTTGCCTCAGCGGAAAGCAGAAAAGTATGCACGCCATTAATGAACTCGGGAGAGCATCGGTCATCATACATCCATTGTCGGCTCATCTTCATTACACAACACCGAATAGACCAAATTAATACAAGTTCATACATAAAGTTCATACATAAAGTTCATATACAACACTTAATTAAATGCAACATACAAATAACTCTCTAGCTAAAGAATTTAAATGCAACAACAAATGCGATCAAGATCGCAAATAAGGTAACAATTGATCCAACAGCATAATGATACCAAGCCACACTATCAATGGCATATTTTCTAATCTTTCTAATCTTCAACCTCATTTGATCCATCTTGATCTTGTGATCATCGATGACATCGGCAACATGCAACTCCAATTCCATCTTCTCCCCCTAAATTCTTTTCAATTTTTCTTTCAAATACTCCTTTTCTCTTTCAACTAAATTTAACCTCTCGCCAATAGGGTCGGTTGGAATTTCCGGTTCACATACCTCCTAGATAAGGATATCTATGTCAACTTGATGGGCATAATTTGTCGTAAACACGAAATGCAACAACTAGTTTTAAGAGAGAATATACCACATCCGAATCATAACAAGGACGAGGGCCGACGGGGACGGATATCAAAACCATGGCACTATGTATAACAAATAACATATGGGTAAGATAACTATACGAGTAACTATATATCCAAATCACACAAACATCAATTTGGTAATGTAAAACATTCATGAACAAGAGCCTCACCACAAGGTGGTGCCGGGTGACGAGGACAGTCTTGAGCGATCGGCGGTGGTTCTGACGGAGATTTAGAAGGCACTAAGTAAACCACACCTACATATGCAAACTAAGTGTTATTTTGGACCTCAAATTGCATATAAATCAAATACTAGCACATATAATTTCCTCCCAAATTAATCACTATACAAAGCATTGCAAGAACTAATCTAGAAATGAGAGTTGAAAGGACAAAGTTGCTAAACTTTGTGATCATTTGAATGGATGGGGGCCTTCAAATCTTGACAAATTTTGGGCAAAATTTGTGAGGAGCTCGAGGAAGAGAGGGGAAGAACAGAGGAAGTTAGGGGAAAGGGGAAGAATAGAGCGAGCTCAGGTGGACGAAGGGTTTATGTACGTAGACCTTTAGTACCGGTTCGTGCCACGAACCGGTACTAAAGGTGCTGGACGGGCCCCAGACTGACAACATCCTGCCACCACTCTCTTTAGTACCAGTTCGTGGCACGAACCGGTGCTAAAGGTTCGCCACGAACCAGTACTAATGTGAGCGGCTGGTTAGCCGTTGGAACCGGCACTAATGGACACATTAGTGCCGGCTCAAAATCAAACCGGCACTAATGTGTCTCAGATTTGCCCCTTTTTCTACTAGTGTGCCTAGAAAACCCAGTTAATGTATAAAAAGGGCAAACGACCCCCAAAAATTTCAAGATTGAACACAACACTCCTGTTGTTCTATGTTGACACTAGAATTTTTTTGAAAGCAATAACAGGCAGCAGATATCGTACCGTCACCAAAGGTGGTACGTTCCCTATCGAAACCATCATGCTTGTTGTGAGAAGCTCTGGTTTTTGAGAAGCTTATACCCGAACCTGCCCCGAAGGGGAAAAAATTTTCAGCACGACATGTTGATGCCGCTCCATGATAGCATGCCAAGTTTCATGAATTTCAGACAAGTTTTGGATTTACTAGAATTTAAAAACCAGGCATCTCAATGGTTTGCCGGCAATCAACAGTGTCATTGTGTTTGAATTTCATTCCCATCTCTTGCATGGGACTAGAAATTCACCCAAGGACACACATGTGATTTTTCAACCAACTTTGGTGCACTGGAGCATGTGCTTGTAGTCCAAATTTGAATTATGCACATAAAATGCCTAGAAAACCCAGTTAATGTATAAAAAAGGCCAAACGAACCCCGAAAAATTCAATGATTGAACGAAACACTCCTGTTGTTCTATGTTGACACTAGAAATTTTTTGAAAGCAATAAGAGGCAACGGATATCGTCTCGTCCGCAAAGGTGGTACGTTCCCTATCGAAACCATCATGCTTGTTGTGAGAAGCTCTGGTTTGTGAGAAGGTTATACCTAAACCTGCCCCAAATGGGACAAAATTTTCACCATGGCATGTTGATGCCGCTCCATGATAGCATGCCAAGTTTCATGAAATTCAGACAAGTTTTGGATTTACTAGAATTAAAAAACCAGGCATCTCAACGGTTTGCTGGCAATCAACAGTGCCATTGTGTTTGAATTTCATTCCCATCTCTTGCATGGGACCTAGAAATTCACCCAAGGACACACATGTGATTTTTCAACCAACTTTGGTGCACTGGAGCATGTTCTTGTAGTTGAAATTTTAATTATGCACATAAAATGCCTAGAAAACCCAGTTAATCTATAAAAAGGCCAAACGAACCCCGAAAAATTCCATGATTGAACAAAACACTCCTGTTGTTCTATGTTGACACTAGAATTTTTTTGAAAGCAATAAGAGGCAACGGATATCGTCTCGTCCCCAAAGGTGGTACGTTCCCTATCGAAACCGTCATGCTTGTTGTGAGAAGCTCTGGTTTGTGAGAAGCTTATACCTAAACCTGCCCCAAATGGGACAAAATTTTCACCACGGCATGTTGATGCCGCTCCATGATAGCATGCCAAGTTTCATGAATTTCAGACGAGTTTTGGATTTACTAGAATTTAAAAACCAGGCATCTCAACAGTTTGTCGGCAATCAACAGTGTCATTGTGTTTGAATTTCATTCCCATCTCTTGCATGGGACCTAGAAATTCACCCAAGGACACACATGTGATTTTTCAACCAACTTTGGTGCACTGGAGCATGTGCTTGTAGTTCAAATTTGAATTATGCACATAAAATGCCTAGAAAGCCCAGTTAATGTATAAAAAGGCCAAACGAACCCCGAAAATTCCATGATTGAACAAAACACTCCTGTTGTTCTATGTTGACACTAGAAAATTTTTGAAAACAATAAGAGGCAACGAATATCGTCTCGTCCCAAAGGTGGTACGTTCCCTATCGAAACTATCATGCTTGTTGTGAGAAGCTTATACCTAAACCTGCCCCAAATGGGACAAAATTTTCACAACGGCATGTTGATGCTGCTCCATCATAGCATGCCAAGTTTCATGAATTTCAGATGAATTTTGGATTTACTAGAATTTAAAAATCAGGAATCTCAATGTTTTGCCGGCGATCAACAGTGCCCTGGTGTTTGAAATTCATTCCCATCTCTTGCATGGGACCTAGAAATTCACCCAAGGACACACATGTGATTTTTCAACTAACTTTAGTGCATTAGAGCATGTGCTTGTTGTTCAAATTTGAATTATGCACATAAAATGCCTAGAAAATCCAGTTAATGTATAAAAAAGCCAAACGAACCCTGAAAAATTCATTCCCGTTTCTTCAATGGGACCTAAGCATGCACTGAAGGACATGGATTTGACTTTTCAACCAATATGTATGCACCGGAGCATGAGCATGTAGTTTAATTTTGACTTGAGCACCTGAAATGGCTAGAAAACTAGTTTAATGTATGAAATGTCCAAACGAACCTTGAATGATTCCAATTCTTTTAGGACACACATATAGTTGCATGTTCACTGCAGATAAAAGGTCTAGCAACTCAAACACCATCCATTGTCGCTGTGACCCCATTTTTTAATTCAAATCAAGTAGATCCTACACAGTTTATTCTCAGCAACATTGTGAGATGTACTACAAAATATCTTGGAGAACCATCGGTGTATAGTACGCCTATGGCTTACACGAGAAGGTGCGTCGGCTACAGTCCATAGCCGCCGTGTCAAACACACTAGCTCGCTCCCCCAAAACTCCCGCCTCTGCATCCCTTGCAATCTCGAAAGTATCTACCGCCCGAAGGTTTTAATGTTTGATAGCACACAATTAGTGTGTGCGGACCGTGTGTGATGTCCGTTACTCCCGCTCTGCTTCGGTAGCCCCAGCATTTTACTCCCGCCTCTGCATCCCTCGCAATCTCAAAAAATCTGCTCGCCCTTTATCCAAATTTTCAGTAGCCCCGCCTTCTTACTCCCGCCTAGTAAAGTTTTCAGTTGCCGCAATTTTTCCTCAAACACAACCTCCACTTACACAGACACACACAACCCTCGAAACCATTGGTAGGTTGCCGCCATCGCCAGATCCTCCATCCTCAACCTCTGCCCGTGTGCCGGGGAGCTTGAGTAGCCAATGGCCAAAAAGAGGTTTATCGCGGCCTTTTTGCCCGACGCTGGCGAGGTGGCCGCTGAGGTGTCCCCGTCGTCCTCCGTGGGCCCGATCCACCTTCGCCGGTCCCCCGATCCGCCCGCCGCCACGCCCCTACGCCGGTTCTAGGATTCCCCCATCCTCCCTCGGAATCGGCAGCCGACGAGGTCCTACCTCGGGGTCCGGCAGCGGCACTGGGGGACGTGGGTCGACGAGATTACACATCCGGAGACCCACACCCGTCGTTGGCTCGGTAGTTTCCACATAGCCGAGCTCGCATCCATGGAGTACGACCGCTGGCAGGTCCGCTACCACGGCGTGGCAGCTAGGCTCAATTTCCCCTTCAGGACACGTCCGGTCCACCTCGTTCCGCCAGAGCCAGGGGTGGTGATCTCGGCTATGGTGCGGGAGGACCGCGAGGCGTGCAAGCGTCTCCAGGCTAAGGCCACCAACGAGGCCTACATGCAAGAGCTCCGCCAGTAGCACCCAGAGCCTGTGGAGGCTGAGCGGGCGATCTTTGCCGGCGCGGAGGGCTGTGAGGTTATCACGCTCTCCTCCGATGACGAGGTCGAAGGCGGCAAGGAAGGCGGCGCGGAGGGCGGCAAGGTTATTGGGCTCTCTTCTGATGACAAGGTCGAAGGCGGCGGCGGCGGCCAGGTGGGCGTCGAGGTGGGCTCCGAGAACGAGGAGATCGACGTCGACAAGTGGAGGAGTGCCTTCCCCAATGACCGCGACGACGGTACTGGCCCGGACCAGGCTCGCGACACACTGTACATGACTAGGAAGGATTCACTCGACCTCTACTTCGACCGAAGTAGTTTAGCTTAGTTTAAATTTATGTTTTATGTTCGGTTATGCAAAACTATCTATGTTTATGTTTGAATGCATGCTACATTCGGTTGAACCTACTTTGAACTTGATCAAATTGAAGTTTACAACCTTAAGTTTAGGGGATCGACTAGAAAAGGCAAAAAAATGCTGGAGATGTCTTTATGAGTTTTTTATTTCAGTTCTTCACAATGTGATGCTCTATATATGCAACTATTTGTTCTGCAGTTCAATTTCATCAATAATAGTTTCAACAATACCACTAAGAATTATGATATTTGGTTGTTGTTAAGGATATTGTAGTTAACATGCCTTTTCATTTTTCAGTTGTTGTTTAGCAACATGCAATTAGTATGTCATCACGATGCATTGTACTGAATGACTAAATATGCAATCCCAGGCTACATAGCAACAAGGAAGAGTGTTACCTTAATGTTTTGATGATGTCTAGATATACATGTAATAAAATCTTATATAATGGGATGGATGGAGTGTTGTACTACATCATTTTTCAATTGTTGTTTAGCTTCTAATATTAACTTGGTGCTTTTAGGTACATATATCATTGCCAAAAATCCACACTTCGACCCTTCCTGCGTATGGGGCAATGAAATATTCATGAACCAGCATCAAGTGAGGAAACTGATAAAGATATTTACTAAATTGGGTCAAAAATGTTAATCGAACTATTTGTTTACACTTTATGAAAGACAACAATGAACTGCAGGATGGTAAGTAAGAACCCTGTAGCCTTCTTCTTACTGCCCGTAATGATTTGTGTTAGATGACAATATCTGAATCGTTTTTCTTTTGCAGTGGATCCTGAAGCAGTTTACTCAAGATTACCTCTCAAACTACATGATTGGCGGCCGACCATCACAAGGGGTTGGACTTGAGTCCGTCATTCCTTCTGCATCTAGGAGGACACAATAGGGCCATTCCGATTCACCTTGTTCAGCAACTGGAATGGCTGTCGCCTCTTTCTTTACCATCGGTAATAGTACAAGTATAGAACCCTGTTACATCATTCTTTATTTGGTGCTTCCGTAATTCTTAAACATATGTACCTGTGAATCAAATAATGCATTGGTTGTTTGAACCTGATGGATATGAATAAAGCTATAGCCTACTTTCAAGTTTAAATTAGTTACAATTTTAAATAGCAGCAATTAAAATAGGGCGAAATTATGTTGTGCAGTTCATTACGACACACACGGTTGGTAAAACACAAACGTTTGTGATATACACCATAATCCGAGACAGTTCACAGAGGGGAAACTTGTGCAAGCATGCACATAGTTGCCATTCCCAAAGCGTGTGTGATGTCCGACATTATCACATACGGTGCGGGAGAACTAAATGTGTGTGATTCTCTACCTATCATACACGGTTTATAATCATGAACTGTTTGTGATGTGCCAGGCATCGTAAATCTGCCGTGCCTGGAATCTGCCTAGAAAGCTCTCGTGCCTTGAATATGCCTGGTTTTAGGCAGAACCACAAAACTCCGACTGCGATGGCAATGCGAGCACAAACGAGTAGCAAGGATGAAGCGTTTGGGATATTCGAGATGTCGGAAACGGTTATATAGGGACAAATGTATGCATCAAGGCTCCCTATCCCCGAAGGTTTCTGGGTCGTGTGGGAAGGACCCCACCTATCGCCCACACTCACTTGGCGATGTTCCAAATGCCATCGCGGAAAGGGGTTAAAAACAGTTTGTTTAGGACCGACGCGCACCAGTGCTTGATCTTCCACATTGTCCCTTTCCGCAGTGGCTACCATGCACTGCTTGGACAAACCGCGTTCGCTCACTTCAATGTGGTCCCAAACTATGCCTATCTCAAGCTCAAGATGCCCTGACGACGCAGTGTCATAACAGTCAATGGAAACATGGAATGCTCCCTCCGTACTAAGGTGCACACCGTGGCCCTGGCAGCAGAGGTACAAGGCGGCCTTATCAAGACAAATATTTCATCGGCGGCCAAGCCCCCGGACACTATCAAACGAGTCCGTACTACCCCGTAGCACGACAATCCAGCTCGTCAGGAGCTCGATTAGCAATTCGGCCTGCATCTCAGCCCCAACCGAATTGCGGCATATGAATCACACGTACATAACTACGCACTAAAGATAACATGGGCAAAGATGGAGGCATAGTAAAGACAAAGTCCACAATACAGCTAGACCCTATCCGGACCCTCATATTTCTTTTTGCTCTTATTTTTATTTTTCCAGGTTCCTTGCAAACCACATCACCTTTCGATGGTACCAAGGGCCCTTTTCTGGTCCCATCATAAAAAACCCGCTCGTTGATCCTTTCAAAAGATAACACACCAAGGAGAAAAGCAGCGTAGACACGTGGCAGAGTATCTAAAGGGTCTTTAAAGATCACCTCATCGTTTTGAGGACCCGTATGCAACTTTCCCTTGTTCTCGGCATGTAAAATAGCCTTGTTGCTTATCGCATTATTTGTACAAATACATTTTGGCATATCAATCAGACTATAATGGAAATAGTTTCTAGCCCAACCTATACGACACTGGCTTATTTCTAATTCTGCATTTCCATATTTTTTCATCTGATTGTCATGTACATCTCGGTAGGACTTAAATCGCCAGGGGCTCTATTGAGACACGTACATTTCTTAAGCATAAAATAAGTCCAAACACTTTTATAGTACAATTCGGCGTCCCGAATATAACATTATATGCATCGGCTCCGAATCATGTCTTTGTGCAATAGTTGGGTTGCCCGGCTCCTTTGGTTACTGCCTTACGTTGCGCTTGTGCAGCTAAGGTAGTAAAGGGAGAACTACTGCGGTTGTGTTTCTGGTTCATCCGGACAAACACCTCTGTAGAGAAAGCCGAAAACTGACTATCCTGATTGGCGAGAGCTAGTCAGCTATTCGGTGACTATGTATAAATCTTTTGTGATTTTTTCCGCATCACTCGACAGACCGGCCTTCACTCCATTGGGCATTTAGAGCACCCAAGTTCTGATAATCGGATAATACTAGGGGTTGCGCCTACACTTCCATTGTCAAACTCCTATGGCTAAGTGAGAGTGATAAAGCGACATAGTCTAATTGCCTGGTTGGCCGCACTAACACCTCCTTCAAGGACCTAGTTGTTCGGTTAAGTGTTTTCAGATGCTATCCCGAACACCCTCGTACTACCTATGTAGGGGCTGAAGCCGACGACCGGCCAACTCTCAGATACCGTAAACAGCTACACAGGTGGAAACATTTTAAAGTAAAACAAGAAACATATCATACATAAGCCTTGTTTCATAATACAAAGATTGGACAACATGGATACACTCATTCCAAAATGATGTCGTTCGAACACTGACCCTCTACAATGCGGGATCCTTCCAGGACGTCATCGAAATACCGTTCCGGCGTGTGGCGCTCTTGCCTGCGGTCGGTCCCTGTGACGCCCGGATAATCAAGCTACAGTAACCTCTGCTAATGACGCCATGTAACCTCCATTACTGTCGCTAATCTCGCGTTAGTTCAAAACGATTCGAATTCAAAATTGAATTTTTGGCAAACAAACAAAGTTTTTCAAACTTTAAAACAAAAATGTTCGGACCGTGTCAAATATTGCATAGATAATTATGGTGAAGTAAACACATTTTTAGAAAGTGCATAAATATTTTAAATTGAATAAAACAGAAAGGAAAATAAATAAAAAGAATAAAACAAAATAAAACAAAAAAAAAACCAAACCCCCTTCCCATGGGCCATTCGGCCCAACCGGGCATCTAGGCCACCAGGCCAGCCCACCCCCACCACCGCTTAACCCCCTCGGTCCACTGACCGAAACCCTAACTCCCCACTTCTCTCCCCCGATTCCCGCACTCGCACCCACTCTCTCCCCCTCGTCCCACTCTTCCCTCGCGCCCCTCCACTCGATCCCGATCTGGATCGGGGCAACCCCCCGATCCCATCGCGCCTGTCGCCGCCGCATGAAGGACCACCTCGTCGGAGCTTCCCCTCCCGCTGGCTCTGGATCGGCACCCGAGCCAATCCCGTGCAGCGCTTCGCCACCGCTCCGCCGTCATTTGGATCCGCCGCCTCGACCTCGTCTCGTCCCTTGGCCAGCCTCCCCATCGCCGCCGTCCCCATCCTCCTCCCCAAAGGCTCCACCGAGCCTCGCCGACCCTCTTCTCTGCGACGCCGGTGAGGCCCCGGCCTCCCTCTCCTCTTCTCCCCCTCTCTGTTGCACGTCGCCAGCCGCATCGTCGTCCCCGCGCCCTGGTACCCCGGGCGCCTCCCCCTGCTCTGGACACCGAGGCCCCGCTCACCGTGGCCTCGCCCTGCACTGTCACCTCTCACTCCCTGCGCCCGGTTCGCGGACCGACCTCCCTGCACATCCGGGCCACGCCCCAATGCCTCCCGGCGCTCTGCCTTGGCAGCGCCTTGGCGCCCTGCTGCCGCTCTCCTCCATTGTGCAGCCCTAGTCTCTGCTGCCCTCTGGCGGCGCCGCTTGCCGTGTGTCTGCGCCGTTCCGCCACCACATCGCTGTGCGGTCCCGTACCGACCCGGCCACACCACCCCCTCCAGCCTGCGTCGGCCTGCTCCGGTTACACTTGTGTGGCGGCGCCCACCTGGTGGTCACAGACGCCTGTTGCCCGTGGCCCGCTTAGCGCCCGATCCACTAGGCCCCCTAGGGTCAATGACAGGAGGGCCCCGCCTCCAGAACGTTTAAAAAAAGAGATAAAAGGATATAAAAAAATACCTAATTAAAAATGATTATTAATTAATTAATTACTTAATTAATTAATTTAAATTAAGCATAATTAGTTAACCTAATCACCTATTTAATTAACTAAACCAATTTAGTTAACCTAAGCCTATGACATATAGGACCCACGCGATTGGACCAAGTCAATCGATTTGTTGACCGTGACGTCATCTTGATGTCATGATGAGCGTCATCATACACTATTCTGGATAATGTTAGAATTAAATAATTAAATAAATTCTAAAAATGATTTAAAACTTTAGAAAATCATATAAAATAAACCGTAGCTCAGATAGAAATACTTTCTACATGAAAGTTGCTCAGAACGACGAGACGAATCCGGATACGCAGCCCGTTTGTCCGCCACACATCCCTAGCATAGCGAACACGCAACTTTCCTCCTCCGGATCACCGGTCCGAAAACGCGAAACACCGGGGATACTTTCCCGGATGTTTCCCCCCTTCACCGGTATCACCTACTACCGCGTTAGGACACACCGAACACCGTGTATTGACTTGTTACGCTTTGTGATGCTTTGATTGCTCTGTTATTTATTGTGTTCCCTCTCCGTTACTTATTTCTGATAGACCCCGAGACTGCCGGCGACCCCCAGTTCGACTACGGTGTTGGTGACTCGTCCTTCTTGCCGGAGCAACCAGGCAAGCCCCCCCTTTGATCACCAGATATCGCCGATTCTTCTCTATACTGCTTGCATTAGAGTAGTGTAGCATGTTACTGCTTTCAGTTGATCCTATTCTGATGCATAGCCTGACATTGTTGCTACATCTGTTGATACCTTACCTGGAATCCTAAATGCTTAGTATAGGATGCTAGTTTATCATCATTGGCCCTACATTCTTGTCAGTCTGCCTTGCTATACTATCGGGCCGTGATCACTTGGGAGGTGATCACGGGTATATACTATACATACATACATACTATCTGAGATGGTGACTAAAGTCGGGTCAGCTCGAGGAGTACCCGCAAGTGATTACGATGAGGGGCTGAATGGACGGTGGCTCCATCCCGTGAGAGGTGGGCACAGGTTCCCGACGGCCCCGACCGTTACTTTGTGGCGGAGGCGGCAGGGGAGGTTGAGACCACCTAGGAGAAAGGTGGGCCTGGCCCTATTCGTCGTTCGCGGACACTTAACACGCTTAACGAGATCTGGGTATTTGATCTGAGTCTGGCCATTTGGTCTATACGCACTAACCATCTACGCGGGAGTAGTTATGGGTATCCCGGCGTCGTGGTATCGGCGAAGCCTTCTTGGCGTCGGCGACGGAGTGGCGCGCCGGATTGGAACGTAAGCCTGCTCTTGTATTAAGGGGCTAGTTACGCTTCGGCCGCCCCATAGCGTCTTGGTGTGCAATGGGCGATGGGCCCAACCCCTTGCGCGCATAGGATTTGGACCGGTGGGCTGACCTCTCTGTTGTGCCTAGGTGGGGCTGCGACGTGTTGATCTTAGGGCGGGCATGACCGAGAAAGTGTGTCCGGCCAAATGGGATCAAGCGTGTTGGGTTATGTGGTGCACCCTGGAAGTTTATCTATTGAATAGCCGTGTCCCTCGGTAAAGGGCGACCGGAGTTGTACCTTGACCTTATGACAACTAGAACCGGATACTTAATAAAACACACCCTTCCAAGTGCGGATACAACCCGGTGATCGCTCTCTAACAGGCGACGAGGAGAGGATCGCGGGTAGGATTATGCTATGCGATGCTATTGGAGATGCTACTTGGAGATGCTACTTGGAGATGCTACTTGGAGGACTTGAGTCTACTCTCTTCTACATCTTTGCAAGGCGGAGGCTGCGAGCGTAGTCTTGGCAGGATTAGCTATCCCCTCTTATTCTCGAATTCTGCGGTTCAGCCACCGATATGGCCTCCTTACACATATACCCATGCATATGTAGTGTAGTTCCTTGCAGTACTTTGGATGAGTACTCACGGTTGCTTTTTTTCCCTTTTCCCCTTTTCCTTCTTTACGGTTGCGCAAACAGATCTTTGAACCAGGCGACGCCACCGTCGATGGCGACTACTACACTGGAGGTGCCTACTACTACGTGCGGGCTGCGACAGCGACTGGGAGTAGTTTAGGAGGATCGAGGCAGGAGGCTGCGCCTCTTCGATTTGTATCCCGGTTTGTGCTAGCCATCTTATGGCAACTTGTTTAACTTATGTGCGTACTCAGATATTGTTGCTTCCGTGACTTCGTCTATGATCGAGCACTTGTATTCGAGCCCTCGAGGCCCCCGGCTTGTATTATGATGCTTGTATGACTTATTTTACTTTTAGAGTTGTGTTGTGATATCTTCCGTGAGTCCTCGATCTTGATCATTACACGTTTGCGTGCATGATTAGTGTCGATTGAATCGAGGCGTCACAAGTTGGTATCGAGCCATTGCTCAGAATCCCCTTCCACTCTCCTTGGCGAAGTCGAGTCTAGGCGTTGCAAAAACTTTTACTAACATGGCTGTGTGTTTTACGGGCACACGACGCCATTGGGTGGTAGTAGGATCTTTTATTCCTCAACCTATACTCTGGGACTCTGACATCTCTTCTATTCGGGTTAAATGATTTTGCTAAAAACAAAACTAACTTTAGGTTCTCGCCAATACTTTCTCCCGGAGAGCCCCTTATACAGATGATCGTCTACTGCACCAGAAGGATCCGAAGATACTCTTTGATGTTCTCTTGAGACTTATGGCGTCGCTTTTGCAATTCCCCTCCATCGATAAACCCCTATGGATAACCACGTATACTCACCATTCATACAATGCTTCCTAGTTGATCTTGTTATTACAAGATACACTGAAATTCTCTCTATTGTTTCACGAATACTTTGTGCCGACTGCCTTGCAGTTCTTTGCCACATGAATACCCCTACGGATAATTCCTCGCTCTTACCAAGTATCCGCTCATCCCTAGTTGTTCATGTGTTTCATAAAATTCTTCAAAATACTATCCGATCTTTCGAGAAGCCTCATTAGCCTATGGCTCTTGAAATGCTTATCCGCTTTGCATTTTGGTTAATTCCAAATGACTAGCAATATTCATGGATGTCCTTGCCTTTATCATCTTGGGTCCCTTGATTCAATATGTTGTGAATGTTGCAATCCTTAATCAGATCCTAGAATTCATCCTTAAGCTCGACGTCATTTTAAACATGAGGCGGATCTCGACCAATCAAATTGCCATCGATTGTACCCTAAGCCTACTCAACTTATCCATCCTTGATCAGAGCGTTGCTTCTGATCCCCTGATTTGGAAATCATAATTCTTTTGCAATTGAACTTTGGATTAGTCATATGTTTCTATAATCAGATCTCCTTGCATTGTTTCTTCCTCTGGTTGAGTACCGATGCTCACATCAGATCCCTTGAGGACCACCGGATCCTTTGCTGGGTTTTATCCGATAACGTCCTCCATATTCAATCACTTTGGAAGTTCTTTCTCCATTGGTAAATCCTATCCTTTGATTGACCAACCATGCTCTGCTTTCGATCTTGTATTATGTACTCCGAAGTTTGTGGTATATGTCCCTAAGATGCCCTGATGGGTTGTACCTACGCCTTCCCTAATCCGTGTGAACCCGAAAGATTACACAGGTCATACTTATCTGGTATTGCACCAGGTAAAAAAAAACTTTCAACAACTAATGTCATTTTCGAAATACGAGAGGTGAATGGAAGGTTATGCATTGAGGAAGTGGGAGTCGACCTTGAACTTTGTGTTCATGCTCATGGACACGATGTAGATCTTGTCATGTAAGCTTCTCGTAAACAATAATTATCGCCTTGATATAATTTCATCTTATATCTGGGATTTGGTCTTTTGCAATCATGGTTTCCGACCATATTGTTCTTCCTTGATCCAATTTCTCGGACAAGTTCAAGCACTTGTCTTCTGCGGATCAATACCCGATCCAACCTCTACTTTGATCCGTCTTGAGTATTACCCCTGGTATCTCGAGATTGTCCGAGGCGCATAACTTCTTATGAGTTCTCCATCAAGTACTACATTCTCATTGATTCCAATTTTTCACGTGCTTGAGTTATTAAACACTCAAGGACATCGATAAGCTGAATCGAGTCCGCATCGCGATTAAACAACTCTTAGTAATCTTCTTTGCTTACGAGTTTGTACTCGATCCGTCATCCCTAGCTTTGATCGGCTATATCATTACCATGCTAAAATTTTAACTGTGTTACCTGGTCCTTCGTTCCGGAGCACAATTTTCGACGATGAACTAACCTTACGTCAATCCTCCTCGTCATATCATTTCGCCTTGAACAACAAGCTTGGTTTCAAGTTTGTGTCGTGTCCTTGGTTCCAATAACCTTTCGCTTCAACATTTCTTTGACTTGATGTCATCGCCGATCGATTACACCTGCATAAACCTCTCGACAATTGTGGCGTGATCATCATCAACATTTTGAGCTCTTACAGGATATGAATTGACTTCATGATGAGAAATACCATCCTTGCCCTCGATGATTTTGTATCATCGACCACTTTATTGCCTTCCGTTCAACACAAACTTGTTCGTGTTTTGTGTTATACCTTGAGATACCTGCTATCCAGCATTTGTTCTTATTTACCTTGGAATATTACCACCTTTTATGTCAAGAATGTCATGAGAATTTCACCACCTCTTAAGAAATTCTTGTTACAGCGATGCTTCTTGCCATCACCATTCTTTCTTGGTCCTCGTGTTGGTTCTAACCAGGATACCAACATATGAACGGTGATGTTTGAATTCTGCCCTTCTAGCAAACCTATTGCCTTGAAATTAATGGTCGGCCGTTCATTCTTAGACTATTGATTATTGAATCACCATTCTGACATTGGTCGTGCAACCCAGCCCATATTCGGGTGCACCTTTCAACCAATGTTTATTTGTGTATGTTTTCCTCGAACATACATCATTACACCGTCTGATCTGACAAATGTTATCTCCTTGTTCACATAATTGTGGAAATCCATCTTTTGTTAATCTCGATGAATTGCCGCTGATTCCATCAGCCACCTCCTCATCCTCTCGTTGGTTTACTAATGAACTCATGTTTTAGAACTCGCTTCCATAGTTCATTTCTCGAGGATCTTATGATGTCTTCTTGTCAATTTGTGTTGCACCTTTCCTTCTCAGGCATCCCGAGTCTGAGGTATCATGACCCCAACCAGATCTGAAACTCGGTCAGATATGATGGTTCGGATATTTTCCAAGTGTCATAACATTGGTCCTTATATGAATCGATAAGGTGATGAGCCTAGCACACCTGGCCGGAGGACCGAGTGTTATAGTTTCCTTTTTAACAAGGTTATCCATTCTTCCATGAGAAGCGTAAGACTTATTCTATAAGTTGTTTTCGATGGATCCTTTGTACCCAAAGCGACCTTTGCTTGAAGACCATGTCATCTTGTCTCAAGCTTTGTCTATGGCACTCCGATTTTCAACAGGAACATTTGAAGCCCAATGCTAAATGTTTCTTGCTCAATTATCAAACACCATTGTATGGATAATGTCATGAAAATTTCTCTCCCCTCACCTAGAGCGTTTCTACCTTATATCCTGTCAAGGATATCATGCTCTGCTTGTCCTTGGGAAGGATATACCCTGAAATATGTGTTTAAACACATTTTTCCTTTCCATTGTTTGTTTAAAGCGATAATCGTATTTTCCTTCCATTGGTTGGTTTAACGTTTCTTGTGACCTATATGATCTAAGCGGTAATATTCTCCTTCTTATGTAAACACCTCGGTGTACAACTCTGTCAAGCAAGACCTGTTACCATTGTTGATGACATTTGGTAACCACCGATGGGCGAGAACTTTGCCTATTGGTCCGCATCGTTCAGCGAAGCAGGAAAATGGTTCTCTTCGTCCCTCGCCCTTAGTATCGGCGTTGTTGCCACATAATCGACGAGGCTACCCTCGACATGCCTTTCTTGCATGACCATGTAAGATGTCAACGTCCTTCCTACCTGTAACCCACATGGTGGGCCCATAACCCACAGTTCCACAGGATCGAAACTTGAATCTCCTGCACCCCCTGTTCCCAAGGTTCTTCCTCGCGTGTTGCCTCGCATGTAGTTCACGAGCCGCCTTCCGAGAGATCATCAAATCTGTTACCGGACGCAATACTTAGTCCCGATTGCTTTGAGCCCCTTTCAAGCCCTGTTCAGGCATCGAACGGTTGCCTGCTCGCTCGAAACTTCCATGAAACCTCATTACTTGCTCTCGATATTTACTTAAGTTTTAGTTCGAGAGTTACTTTCCGCCACCTTCCCCGATGTTAGCTACCAGGTAGCAACCTTGTAGAGGTCTGGCCTTTTGAAGCTACCCCTTACCCTTTTCGTAAGTATGATGGAGATCCCGAAGAAAGGACGTCGACTTCATCATGATGATCTGAAGCAGAGAAATGAAGACATCAACATAATGGATCGATCGCTTCGAGAAGAGCAACCAAGACCAAGAAGATCCGTTAGAATACCGTAACCAGAACTTTCCCCCTTACTCCCCTCTTAAATCTCGGGACGAGATTTCTTGTAGTGGAGGAGAATTGTGGCCTTGGATAATCAAGCTACAAGTAACCTCGCTAATGACGCCATGTCACCTCGTTATTATCGCTAATCTCGTTAGTTCAAAAGCGATTCGAATTCAAACTTGAATTTTTGGCAAACAAACAAAGTTTTCAAACTTTAAAACAAAAATGTTCGGACTGTGTCAAATATTGCATAGATAATTATGGTGAAGTAAACACATTTTTAGAAAGTGCATAAATATTTTAAATTGAATAAAACAGAAAGGAAAATAAATAAAAAGAATAAAACAAAATAAAACAAAAAAAGCCAAACCCCCTTCCCATGGGCCATTCGGCCCAACCGGGCATCTAGGCCACCAGGCCAGCCCACCCCCACCACCGCTTAACCCCCTCGGTCCACTGACCGAAACCCTAACTCCCCACTTCTCTCCCCCGATTCCCCCACTCGCACCCACTCCCTCCCCCTCGTCGCACTCTTCCCTCGCGCCCCTCCACTCGGTCCCGATCTGGATCGGGGCAACCCCCCGATCCCATCACGCCTGTCGCCGCCGCACGAAGGACCACCTCATCGGAGCTTCCCCTCCCGCTGGCTCTGGATCAGCACCCGAGCCAATCCCTGGTGCCAGCGCTCGCCACCGCTCCGCCGTCGCTGGATCCGCCGCCTCGACCTCGTCTCGTCCCCGCCGGCCTGCCTCCCCATCGCCGCCGTCCCCATCCTCCTCGCCAAAGGCTCCACCGAGCCTCGCCGACCCTCGTCTCTGCAACGCCGGTGAGGCCCCGGCCTCCCTCTCCTCTTCTCCCCTCTCTGCATTGCCGCGTCGCAAGCCCTTGCGTCGTCCCAGCGCCACAGTAACCCGCGCCCTCCCCTGCTTTGGACACCGAGGCCCCGCTCACCGTGGCCTCGCCCTGCACTGTCACCTCTCACTCCCTGCGCCCGGTTCGCGCACCGACCTCCCCCTGCACATCCCAGGCCATGCCCCAATGCCTCCCGGGCGCTCCTGCCTTGGCCGCGCCTTGGCCGCCCCCTGCCGCCGCTCTCCCTCCGCTGTGCAGCCCTGGTGCTGCTGCTCCGCTGCGGGTGCCGCTTGCCGTGTGTCTGCGCCGTTCCGCCACCACATCGCTGTGCGGTCCCGTACCGACCCTGCCGCTCCACCCCCTCCAGCCTGCGTCGGCCTGCTCCGGTTCGCTTGTTGTGGCGGCGCCTGTGGTGGTCACAAGACGCCTGCCCGTGGCCCCGCTAGCGCCCGATCCACTAGGCCCCATGGGGTCAATGACAGGAGGGCCCCGCCTCCAGAACGTTTAAAAAAAGAGATAAAAGGATATAAAAAAATAGCTAATTAAAAATAATGATTAATTAATTAATTACTTAATTAATTAATTTAAATTAAGCACAATTAGTTAACCTAATCACCTATTTAATTAACTAAACCAATTTAGTTAACCTAAGCCTATGACATATAGGACCCACGTCAGTTGGACCAAGTCAATTATTTGTTGACGTGACGTCATCTTTGATGTCATGATAGCGTCATCATACACTATTCGGATAATGTTAGAATTAAATAATTAAATAAATTCTAAAAATGATTTAAAACTTTAGAAAATCATATAAAATAAACCGTAGCTCAGATAGAAATACTTTCTACATGAAAGTTGCTCAGAACACGAGACGAATCCGGATACGCAGCCCGTTTGTCCGCCACACATCCCTAGCATAGCGAACACCTAACTTTCCCCCTCCGGATCACCTGTCCGAAAACGCGAAACACCGGGGATACTTTCCCGGATGTTTCCCCCCTTCACCGGTATCACCTACTACCGCGTTAGGACACACCGAACACCGCGTATTGTCTTGTTACGCTTTGTGATGCTTTGATTGCTCTGTTATTTATTGTGTTCCCTCTCCGTTACATCTTTCCGATAGACCCCGAGACTGCCGGCGACCCCCAGTTCGACTACGGTGTTGGTGACTCGTCCTTCTTGCCGGAGCAACCAGGCAAGCCCCCCCTTTGATCACCAGATATCGCCTATTCTTCTCTATCTTGCTTGCATTAGAGTAGTGTAGCATATTCTTGCTTTCTGATTGATCCTATTACGATGCATAGCGACATTTTGCTACATCTGTTGATACCTTACCGAATCCTAAATGCTTAGTATAGGATGCTAGTTTATCATCATTGGCCCTACATTCTTGTCGATGCGCCTTGCTATACTATCGGGCCGTGATCACTTGGGAGGTGATCACGGGTATATACTATACATACATACATACTATCTGAGATGGTGACTAATGTCGGGTCATTTCGAGGAGAACCCATAAGTGATTACGATGAGGGGCTGAAAGGACAGTGGCTCCATCCCGGTAGAGGTGGGCCTGGGTTCCCGACGGCCCCGATGTTACTTTGTGGCGGAGGCGGCAGGGGAGGTTGAGACCACCTAGGAGGCAGTGGGCTGGCCTGCTCGGCGTTCGCGGATACTTAACACGCTTAACGAGATCTGGGTATTTGATCTGAGTCGGCCATTTGGTCTATCGCACTAACCATCTCGGGAGTAGTTATGGGTATCGGCGTCGTGGTATCACCGAAGCCTTCTTGGCGTCGGCGGACGGAGCGGCGCGCCGGATTGGAGCGTAAGCTGCTCTTGTATTAAGGGGCTAGTTCGCTTCCGGCCGCCCTGCAACGTCTTGGTGTGCAATGGGCGATGGGCGGACCCTGGCGCATAGGATTTAGACCGGCGGGCTGACCTCTCTGTTGTGCCTAGGTGGGGCTGCGGCGTGTTGATCTTCCGAGGCGGGCATGACCCAGAAAGTGTGTCGGCCAAATGGGATCAAGCGTGTTGGGTTATGTGGTGCACCCTGGGAAGTTTATCTATTGAATAGCTGTGTCCCTCGGTAAAGGGCGACCGGAGTTGTACCTTGACCTTATGACAACTAGAACCGGATACTTATTAAAACACACCCTTCCAAGTGCCAGATACAACCCGGTGATCGCTCTCTAACAGGGAGACGAGGAGAGGATCGCCGGGTAGGATTATGCTATGCGATGCTATTGGAGATGCTACTTGGAGATGCTACTTGGAGATGCTACTTGGCGATGCTACTTGGAGGACTTGATCTACTCTCTTCTACATCTTTGCAAGATGAGGCTGCGAGCGTAGTCTTGACAGATTAGCTATCCCCTCTTATTACGGCATTTCTGCAGTTCGGTCCACCGATATGGCCTCCTTACACATATACCCATGCATATGTAGTGTAGTTCCTTGCTTGCGAATACTTTGGATGAGTACTCACGGTTGCTTTCTTCCCCTTTTCCCCTTTCCCTTCTTTCGGTTGCGCAACAGATCTTTGGAGCCCAGAGCGGACGCCACCGTCGATGGCGACTACTACTGGAGGTGCCTACTACTACGTGCGAGGCTGCCGCGGCGACCGGGAGTAGTTTAGGAGGATCGAGCGGGAGGCTGCGCCTCTTCGATTTGTATCCGTTTGTGCTAGCCATCTTATGGCAACTTGTTTAACTTATGTCCGTACTCAGATATTGTTGCTTCCATGACTCGTCTATGATCGAGCACTTGTATTCGAGCCCTCGAGGCCCCTGGCTTGTATTATGATGCTTGTATGACTTATTTTACTTTTAGAGTTGTGTTGTGATATCTTCCCGTGAGTCCCTGATCTTGATCGTACACGTTTGCGTGCATGATTAGTGTACTATTGAATCGGGGGCGTCACAGTCCCTCGGTTGCGAGCTTGGCGGCATTCATCTTCGCCCACTGCACTTTGACACGGGCGAAGGCCATCCGCGCACCCTCGATACGCACTGACCGCTTTACGGCATCAAGCCGGGGCCAGCATTGACCAGCCGCTTCACGAGCCCAAAGTAACTGCTGGGTATGGGTTCGGCAGGCCAAAGTTGGATTATAAAATCCCTCATGGCCAATCTGACCATCCTATGCAGTTTGGTGTTGTTTGGTGATGATCGCCGAGGGCCTTTGGATTGATGCTCTGGCGCAGAATTCGCAACGAACATCTTCTCCGTTGATCTCCCCTCTTTGGATCGGAAGAACTCAGCAGCATCAGCAACACTCCGGGGCAGATTCGCAAACACTCATGGAGAACTCCAAACCCAGGTCAGTATGATGTACCTTCTCCTCACAAATTTGCTCTGCATATTAAAGGCCTTACCAGCCGCAATCTGTTTTGCCTCTTGAATCTACCAGAGGGCGCCTTGGGCCTCAACCCGGGCCTCCTATGCACTTTGGAGGTCCTTAGCAAGTTCGGAATTTTGATCCGAAATCTTGCGCTCTAAGGACTCACATTTGCTTATAGCATCCTTGAGCTCTTGCTGGACTTCCTCCACCCTTCATTCGTGTTTCAGGCGGGTAGCTCGTTCCTCCTCCACCTCCTTCTTGGCTTCGGCCAGCGCACTCTTGAGGGTCTCAACCTCAGACGCATCAGCTATGCGCACAATTATAAAACTCATTCAGATAACAAATCAGATCTGAGACCATTTCAGACGTGTTTCAGTATCACATACCTTGCTTTGCCTCTAACTTCTGACTTAGCTCGGACGCTTCGGAGGCATGGGACTATAGGGAACAAGTAATTTGCCATCTGTGGATCACAGACGACAAAGACCTAAATCCAGATGGCAAAGATTTTGCCATCAGGAAGCAGACGGCAAAGTCAGACGGCAAAGATAAGTCGCAAAGAATACTTTGCCGTTAGCTTTTCATCGCCCAGACGGGAAAGACTTTGCCGTCAGCCAAATCTGCTTCACCGTCAGCCTTTTAAATCACATACGCAAAGAAAAGTACTTTTGCCGTCAGCCAGACTACATGTTTGCCATCATCTATTCACATATTTGCCGTCAGCCTCATATATGACAGACGGCAAAGAACGGGGTCATTTTAAAAAACACACACACACACAGCTTCCCAGGGATGCGGTCAACGCATGCACTGCACTACCTATGTTTCTTTTTTTTAACAGGGAAAGTCCCAGCCGTGTTTAGTGCCTTTCATTCATTGTTAGTCCAGTACAAAATGCAAACATGTTCCTGAAAAAACTAGTGTTACAGAATAGTCCTCGAAATTAACACAAAGGACCCTAAAAAATAAAACTAAATAGCAATCGGGTCATTCATCTCCACTGTAGTGCTCTGTTCGCTCCGTCGCCTGGCCCCGACGCTCAACGCACCGCTCTGCCGTGCTCCGCTCGCTACGCCATCATCCGGCCCTGCTCAGCCGTGCTGCTCCTGCCCAGCAGCGCTCGGGAGCTCAGTAGCTCCGGTGCCTCGAGGAGGCACACAAGGATGGTCTGGGATGGGCGGTGCTCGACTGCCGGTGACGGCCCTGCTCAGCCTCGCCGCCCTGGCCCAGCCGCGCTCAGGACCTGGCTCGCTCCGATGCCGCGAGGAGGCATGCAAGGGAGGTCGGTGATGGGCGGCGCTCCTGCCTGCTCTAGAGGCAGAGCTCGCAGGACGGAGCGCACGAAGGCCGGGTGAGGAGGAGCTCGGAGTGTGGACGGTCTCGGTTGCGCGGCCGGAAGAGCTGAGGTGCGGACGACCGGCCGGTGAGGACAAGCTCGCGAGGTGGAGCTTCACACGGCGCTGACGAGGTGGCGGACGGATGGGCGGAAGGAAGGATGCTCGGCGCCGCGGCAGACGGACGGGCTCGCGGGCGTCAGCTGAAGTGTGCGGCTCCTCAGGGACGGACGGGTGCTGGGCTTAGTGTGCGGCTGCTCGGGGGCGTTGGACGCGTGGGCCCGAATGGGGGCCGCCCATCCGTCCACCACCTTGCCAGCACCGTGTTGCTGCTCGAGGGCCGGCGACGTGTTGCTGCTCGAGGGAGAAGGACGCTCGGGGGCCGGCGACGTGTTGCTGCTCGAGGGAGAAGAGGGACGAGGGAGCAGGAGAGAGCGTGCGAGATGCAGAGAGGAGGGAGCACGGGGGAGAAGGAGATGGGAGTCGTGGTTGGGGCAGGTATGGTCGTGTCATCGTGGGTGGGGGCGTGCATGGGGGCACGTGCATCGGGGCGGTCGGTGGGAGCGTGCGTCCGACGGCTTTAGAGTGAGTGGGATCTGCGTCTAAGATGCTGCCAAGTCATCGATCCTTGTGATCGACCCGCGTGGTGTGCTTTCCTTTGCCGTCTGCGAAAAAAATACATACGGCAAAGTGCTCTTTGTCGTCTGCCAGAAAAAAACACAGACGGCAAAGATTTTTAGCCGTCTGCCAAAACAAACAAACTTTGCCGTCTATGATTTTTATTGCAGATGGCAAAGTGAGCTCTTTGTTGTCTGTGTTTTTTTCTGCAGAACACAAAGTTATTTTGCCGTCAGTTTTCCTTTGCCATCTGCTAATGACGGCAAACTCTTTCTTTGCCGTCTGCTAATGACGGCAAACTCCTTCATCGAAGCCTGTTTGTTCAAATAGATATGTGTGTTAATATCCTGTGCGAGTTATTAGATCCTCTATTTGGCCTTTCTTTGCGAACAGCGAACAGAGTCTCAGGGGCTACTATCTATACACAGGCATTCCTCTTCTATAGCTAAAAGGCATTATATCTGTCGGTGTACTAAAGTAGGGGTACCTTAGTATCCCGAACTTGTGCACGGGCAGTCGCAGTGTCCCGCGGCAAGGCTTGCCGGGCGTCCGCCAAGATCCTTCGCTATTCCTATTACTGCCATTCAAGAACAAAGTGTTTAACTGTGAAGACAAGACCCGGCAAGAGGAGCTTGCCGGGAAGGACAAGACCCCGGCAAGAGGAGCTTGCCGGGAAGGCCAACCAAGGCATTTCGAGAGACTTGCCGCGACGCACCGCGCGTCCCGGCAAGACCCGGCGAGCGACAAGCTTGCGGGTGCGACAAGACAGCGACCGCGGCAAGGCGCTTGCCGCGGCGAAGCCACCACTCTGCGCCCACGCTCCAGCGCATCCGACGACGTGTCGCCGCAGGATCGTTCCTGGTGCACGTGGCGAGTAGCTGTGCAGCCAAGCGGTGCGAGGTGGCAAGTGGAGATGACGAGAAGGCCATCGTGGCGATCGGTGGCGCCCCTAACGGTCGTTTCCTGCACTGTTTGGGCGACCGGACGGGCATTAAATGCCCTTGTCCCCTGCCGTCAGAGTTAGGTAGGGGGCACTGTTGATAGCGGTTGTACCAACCCCTCTTTTTACTTTTTTACCCTTCTCTGCGTTGCCACCTGTCGGTGACCCCTTTAGCTTACAAAAGGAGGCCCATGCGCACGTAGAAGGGGTTCGAGTCATTCGAAACTACAACACACCCACGATCTCGAGCAAGAACAGAATAGAAACACAAAGCGGCAGTAGGAGTTTTATCTCTCCGGAGAGCTCCGAAGCTGGGAAATCCCTCGCGTGCTTCGCCTCGATCTGCTCTTCGTGCGCCCTCCGCTCCCAGCCGGACCGAAAAGGGGCCCTGCCCCATAGGTACTCGTTTCCCACGACATCTTTGGCGCGCCAGGTAGGGGGCGTCGAGGTTGTGCGAACCTGATCCGGTGTTCGCGCGCGCTACGTCAGCATCTTCGTCGACATGCCACCGAAGAAGAAGGCTTCGGAGGTGGCCGCTCCGTCCACATCGATCCCACCGCCGCTGGAGCAAACGGGAGGTGGGGTAGACGCCGGTGGAGGAACGGGCGCCGACGGGGGGACTCACATCGTCACCAGATCTAAGGACAAGGCCTCGCAGACCTCGGCATCCGTACATGCGCCGCGCCCCTCTCAGGAGGCGCGGGATCGACAACGCCATGGTGCTCCTGGAACCATGCTCGCGTTGGAGCAAGGTCAAGCCGGCGGATCGCGGGACGCTCAAGGCCAACATGCACGCCAACACGTTGGCGCGAGCGTGGCACGGTCGCCTGGACGAGATGTTGCTCCTTCTAACGCTGTTAGAAGTTTGAGCATATCACGCTCCTCGCGTCGTTCGCCCCTGCCGCCGAAAACCCCAGAAGAAGCGTTGGCTCAAGCCCAACTGCTACTAGACTACCCACCGGCGCCGGACAAGATCGACGACTGGAGGATCACCATCCAGAGCCTCATCGGCTTCGCCAACGGCGACAAGCCCCGGCAACCAAGCTCGTCGAAGCCGCGGCAAGACGCCTAGGCGCAAGCCGGTGGCGACAAGACTGGTGGGGGTGCCACCACCGTGCACTCCCCGCCCCGAAGGCCAAGATCGCCGACTCGCCGGGCCAACCTCGACACCAACTCCACCGCGTCGTCGGACCCGCGAGCTTGCCGCAATCAACGCCAAGTTCTCCAAGAACGACGACACAAAGACGCTTCGTAGACGACGAGCATCGAAGAGAAGCGGCGTCGGTCGGACCAGCGCGCTGGGCCCATGTCGATATGCATGCGCCCGAAGAACCAGCGACATGCCAGACGCGGTATGTTGCCCTGCGTTCACTCGTGAGCTGCGGCAGTCGATGGGCAGCACCAAGAACTTCAAACCGACGCGTGCGAGAATACGATGGCGGGATACATCCGTCGGAGTTCCTCAGCATCTACACCATCGCGGTGCAGGCTGCTGGGGGGCGCGACGAGAAGATTCTCGCCAACTACTTCCCGCTGGTGCTCAAGCCCAATGTCAGATCTTGGCTCATGCACTTGCCGGACAACTCCATCTCCTCATGGGCGGATCTGTGCCATCAGTTTGTCGGCGCCTTCACAGGCGGCCACAAGCCCCATGGCCAGGAGAGAGATCTTCATCTGCTTGCCCAGAAGGAAGGAGAACCCCTGCGCAAGTTCATACAGAGATTCAGCCAGGTGCAGCGCAACATCCCAGACGTCCACCCTGCCGCGGTTATCAGCGTGTTCCATCAGAACGTGCGTAATCGCAGGATGAGGGAGGAGATGGCGATGTGCAAAATCAGAGATGTCAGCGAGCTATATGCTCTGGCCGACAAGTGTGCACGTGCTGAGGAGGGGAGGAAACTCCCCAGAGAGAACACAGGAGCAGAAGGATCTGACAATGAGGATGTCACATCGGCAAAGAAGAACCGGAGGCGGAATAACAGAAAGAGAAAAGCTAAGGATGTGCTAGTTGTCGAGCAGTCCGGCAACGGAGGTGGCGCCGAGAAGGCCAAAGCTGGCGACTCTGGCGAGGCTGTGGTGGCCGCCGACAAGCAGGACGGCTCTAGCAAGCAGTACTGCAAGATCCACCACACCAAGGGCCATAATCTCCAGGCCTGCAAAAAAGTTGAGCAGCTTGTTGAGCTGCAGAAAGCTGAATACGAGCGGCATGACAAAGAGAAGGCCCAAGAAGGTGGTGGAGGATCCGGCAAGAAGCGTCCCGCCCGGGGAGGGCGCCGTGGCAAGGCTAAGCAGTGGCAAGGAGACAGCCCCCCGCGGCCGCGACAAGGATGAAGACGAGGACGAAGACGAAGAGATGGATGAGGATGAGGCCGATGTGCGGGAGTTTCGAAAGCAGCGGAGGTTTTGTGCGTGACGGCGGTGCCTTCTGCATGCCGCGACCGCCAGCTCAAGCGATGGGTGCGGGAAGTAAACGCAGCAGAACCGTCTGCTGAGTCGCGCAAGCCTGAAGTGGTCCAGCACGCCCATCATCTTTGATGTTGAGGATCACCCTGACCGCATAACTGCGGTCGGGTGCTTGCCGATGTTGGTCTCGCCAACCATCCGCAACCTCAAGGTCACGAAGATGCTGGTTGACGGCGGGGCCGGCTTGAATCTGATCTCTTCCGCGGTGCTCAAGAAGCTCCAGATCCCCGACAGCGAGCTCGAAGAGACTGGTACCTTTCAAGGAATAAATCCAGGAAGGAGCAAGCCGAAGGGGAAGAATACATTGCTAGTGACATTCGGCAGCGAGCTGAACTTTAGAACAGAGAAGGTCACCTTTGACGTTGCTGATTTCCCATTGCCCTACAATGGGATACTTGGCCGTCCAGCACTCGCCAAGTTCATGGCAGCTTCTCACTACGCCTATAACGTGCTCAAGATGCCTGGTCCGATAAGTGTTATTTCTGTCCCTGGCGACAAGAAAGATGCACTTATCTGTACCGACAAGATCTACCGGGAAGCAGCAGCCGCAGCGAATGCAAACCACTTGCATTTGAAGCTCCGGGGAAGAAGAAGACCAAGTCCGGCAAGAGTAGCTCGATGCCCACTCGGCAAGCGCACCTCTTGGTGCTGCGCCACCGTCGAGGATGCACCATCGAGCTCCACCGCAAGTGCAAGAAGGCAAAGACAGCTTCACCGAAACCAAGAAAGTGGCCGCCAAGGAGGGCGGCACTGGTGGTACCTTCACCATCGGTGCCACGCTTGACCCTAAATAGGAAAGCGCTCGTTGCTTTCTGCGGGCAAATGTCGATGTGTACGCATGGCAACCATCGACATCCCCGGTGTTCCCAGGAAAGTAATTGAGCACCACCTTGCCGTCTGTCCTCACGCGTGGCCCGTCAAGTAGAGAGTCAGGAAACAAGCAGTGGAACGCCAAGAGTTCATTGCAGAGGAGATCAAGAAGTTGGAAGCAGCAGGCCTTGTCCGAGGAGTACTCCATCCAACATGGTTAGCCAATCCTGTAGTAAATGCGCAAAAGCGACGGGAAGTGGAGGCTTTGTATTGACTTCGCTGATGTTAATAAAGCTTGTCCCAAGGATCCATTTCCCTTGCCGCGCATTGACCAGATTGTCGACTCCACAGCAGGATGTGATTTGCTTGCATACTCAGGGTATCATCAGATCTTCATGGCAGAAGAAGATGAAGAGAAGACCGCATTCATTACTCCATGTGGCACGTACTGCTTTGTACGGATGCCTTTCGGACTAAAGAATGCTAATTCAACGTTTGCAAGAGTAGTCAGTCATGCTTTTGAGCCACAGTTGCACAGAAATGTAGAAGCTTACATGGATGACATAGTGGTCAAGAGCAAGGACAAAGAAACTTTGATCCAAGATTTAGACAAGACTTTTGCAAATCTGCGCAAGATCAATCTCAAGTTGAATCCCGAGAAGTGCGTGTTTGGAGTTCCTTCCGGCAAGCTTCTCGGATTCTTTGTATCTCAGTGGGGGATCGAAGCCAATCCTGACAAGATCAAGGCCATTGAACAGATCGAAGCACCGAAGCGCGTCAAGGATGTGCGAAGGCTTGCCGGCTATGTTGCTGCTCTCAGTAGGTTCATCTCTAAGTCTGCTGAGCGCGCCCTGCCATTTTTCAAAATTTTGAAAAAGGCAGGTCCAATGAAATGGACTCCGGAAGCGGAGGCTGCGCTGCAGGACTTGAAGAGATACCTATCCTCCACTCCAATACTTGTCGCACCTAAGCCACAAGAGAAGTTGTTGCTGTATCTAGCGGCAACCAATCAAGTGGTTAGTGCTGCGTTAGTAGCGGAGAGGGAGGCGGATGATGAGCCAGCGACCGCGGCAAGCGAGTCCAGCAACAAGCGGGGATTCCCGACAAGTTCTGGTCCCGCGAGGATGGATCTGCGCAGCCACCAGAAGAAAAAGCGAAGAAGATGGTGCAGCGCCAGTTTATTTTGTCGGTTCCCTTCAGCAGGGGCTAGGTCAAGGTACTCTGGTGTCGCGAAGTTGCTTGCCGGCCTTCTCATGGCCTCGAGAAAGCTGCGCCATTATTTTCAGCACATGAGATCACAGTTGTCACTCGCTTTCCGCTGAAGAGGATATTGCGTAATCCGTAAGCAACAGGCAGAATTGTCGAGTGGGCACTGGAACTGTCGAGCTTTGGCCTCAAGTTTGAAAGTACTTCAACTATCGAGAGCCGAGCATTGGCAGAATTCATAGCAGAGTGGACACCAACACCCGATGAAGAAACTCCGGAGACGAGGATCCTGTTCAACGAAGCAAACAAAGAATGGATCACAAGGCGCCGGTGCAGGTGTGTTACTTGTCGCACCCACTGGAGAGCACCTCAAGTACGTGATCCAAATGCACTTTCCCAAGGAGCAAGCAACAAACAATACTGCAGAGTATGAAGGCTTGCTTGCCGGACTCAGGATCGCGGCAGACCTTGGGATCAAGAAGCTTATTGTCAGGGGTGACTCACAGCTTGTCGTCCGTCAAGTGAACAAAGATTATCAGAGTCCGTTGATGGAGGCCTACATTGATGAAGTGAGGAAGTTGGAACACCATTTTGACGGCCTGCAAATGGAACATGTTCCAAGAACTCAGAACGACATTGCAGATGGCCTGTCAAAATGCGCCGCACTCAAGTTGCCTGTGGAACCAGGGATCTTTGTGCTCAAGCTGACTCAACCATCTGTAACACCATCAACTGGACGGAGCAAGAAGAGCAAGTTGGTTCTGGTGACTACTTTCCCGCCGAGCTCCCTGAAGCCGCCGTCAAGAAGGTCCCCAAGATCAACACAAAGAGTGCAGAGGAGCAGTCTGCTCCGACAAACCCTAGGGTTTGTTTCGTTGAAGCAGACGCTCCCGACAAGTTTGGCTCCAGCAATCTTGCCGGGGAACACTAAGCTCCGGCTGAATCGCAAATTCTTGCCGTGGAAGCAGGTGTTCCCGTAGCAGCGTTTGCGCCTTTAGTCCTTGTCGTCGAGCCACAAGCTCCGGCATGGGCACAGCCGATCGTCCGTTTCCTTCAAACAGGAAAACTTCCCGAAGAGCAAGAAAAAGCCGAGAGAGTAGCACGGCAATCAAGTATGTACCAGTTTGTCGATGACATACTGTAAAGAAGAAGATTCAACAGCGTGAAATTGAAGTGCATTTCCCGGGAAGAAGGACAGGAGCTGTTGGCGGAGATACATGGAGGCATATGTGGTCATCAAATTGGCGCAAGAGCACTTGCCGGCAAAGCCTTCCGGCAAGGTTTCTTTTGGCCAACGGCCCTCCAGGATGCAACTGCACAAGTAACCAAGTGTGAAGCGTGCCAGTTCCACTCCAAGCAGATACATCAACCAGCTCAAGCTCTCCAGACTATCCCTTTGTCCTGGCCATTTCGGTCTGGGGGCTCGACATCCTCGGCCCCTTTCCCCGAGCTATCGAGGGCTTTGAATACTTGTACGTGGGAATCGACAAGTTCACAAAGTGGCCGGAAGTGGAAGCAGTGAGGAAGGTGACAGCACAGTCAGCAGTCAAGTTCTTCAGGTCGATTGTTTGCGTTTGGGAGTCCCTAACAGGATCATCACCGACAATGGCACTCAATTCACGAGCCGCACCTTCAAGCAGTACGTCCAAAATCTTGGCACCAAGATCTGCTTTGCTTCTGTTGCTCACCCGAGAAGCAACGGTCAAGCGGAGAGAGCAAACGCTGAAGTGCTGCGCGGGCTCAAGACCAGGACTTTCGATAGGATGCACAAGTGCGGAAGAAACTAGATCGAGGAGCTGCCGGTGGTTCTTTGGTCGATCAGGACGACGCAAATCGAGCCACTGGACAGACACCTTTTGCTCTTGTCTACGGAGCAGAGGCAGTTCTCCCCACGGAACTCGTATACGGATCGCCTCGAGTGCTCGCTTATGATGAGCTTGAGCAAGAGCAGCTGCGGCAAGATGACGCGCTGCTCCTCGAGGAAGATCGCCTTCAGTTGTCAGACGAGCTGCTCGCTACAAAGACAAGCTTTGCGTCGCTACCATAGCCGCAAAGTTAATGCCAGAAGCTTTGAGGAAGGCGACCTTGTTCTTCGGCGCGTTTAATCCGCCAAGAATTCCAACAAGTTGACGAGAAGTGGGAAGGCCCTTATCGGGTAAAGCGAGTCACTAGGCCTGGCGCTGTCCGCCTTGAGACCGAAGATGGCTTTCCGGTGAGCAACTCCTAGAACATAGAGCATCTTCGTAAGTTTTACCCATATAGGCGCTAGCTTGCGGAACCTCGCTGTCCCAAGCAACCACCTTTTGTACAAGCTTTGCCGCTGTTGCATGTAACCCTTTGTACAAAACCGGGCGCAGATCCCGTGCATAAATAAAGATCATATGCTATGCAAAAGTTGTCAACTTTCATGCATTTTTCTTTTTCGCATGTATAATCTGAAACCTTGTGCATCACTAGCCCCCGGTAAGCAATAACGAGCCTTAAGGCTCCATATCTTTATTTTCTCTTCTTTCTTTCTCTTAAAGAGAAGATTCCTCCGCCCACAAGTTCACCGGGGGGGAAGGAGAAGATAATGACGTGGACTGGGCGTCGTTCAAAGAAGTATAGCCTTGCCGGGACGCGGACGACAGAAAACTAAGTTACCAAAGTTTGAGCACAATCAGTTTTAAAATTCTGAAGTTATATTCCTTGAATGACCGTGCTTTGTATGGAAAACCTGTGCGCGGAGGAACCGGCTCGTGGCTAGTTGCGCCCTTACTTTGTTTCGAGTCCGCTCAACAATGAAAGTGCGGTGCGACTAGTCCCGACAAGGTTTCTTGCCGGAGGCAACACCGCCAAGAGTTGCTGATGTTCCAAGACTCAGCGCCAAGGGCAAGGGTGCTCATACCGACAAGTTCCCAAAAAGCGTAGGGTAAAAACATACAAAGAAAGGAATCAAGTAAAGGAGATAACATAGCGAGCATTCCCCAGAATAAAGTTATATTACAAAAGTAACTTGTTGCAGCACTGACTAAATTGTTCTCATAACTTAAATAACAGCGACAAGGAAGGGAGAAGAAGGGTGGCCTAATCCACGCGCTCGCCATCGATCCTCCTGACTTCATTCACCTTGTCCACAATGGGTGCGACAATGGCTTTGAGCTCTTCAAGATCAGCACCCGCCGGCAGCTTCTTGAGGACACGGGTGAGGTCGAGGCCCGGGTTGCGGAAGAGTATCTTCACCAATGCCTTCTCCAAGACCTTGGCGCAGATTGCGCGCGACTCGTCAGCCAACTTCTTTGGGATCCTTTCCCGGAGCTGTTGGAGAGCCGTCGCCACACCCTTGAAGAAAAGAGTAAGCTTGGCGCTGGGTTGGAGGTTCTCGTCGGAGGAGTACCCGAAGCCCGCCAAGTCCAGTTCCGCCAGCTCCTCGTCGATGGTTGCGGCAATGTTGACGAGGCCCTCTGTCCAGAGCTCCACCGTGGCCCTGAAGGTGTTTTGAGTCTCGGCGGCCCTCGTTAGCAGCTCCTCGTTGCCCTTGATCTCTTGCTTCAAGTCCTCCTCCCTCTTCTTGGCGCCGTCTAGCGTCTCCGTCAAGGTGGCCAGCTTCAGCTCCAAGTCAGTATTTGAGTCCTTGACGGCGTTCAATTCCTTGCCCTTGTCGGCGAGTTGGACTTGCAGATTGCCATGAGCAAGGGCATCCTTCTCGCGTTCGCGCTGGAGTATGGTAAGTTCCTCATTCTTCTCTTTCAGATCAGCCTCCAGCTGCGTCACCTTCACCTCCAATTCCTTCTTGGCGGCCTCGGTAGCCGCGGCAGCGTCCTTCGCCTCCTTGAGCGCCCCGCCAAGTGATTGCTCGCGTGCGGCGAGCTCCTCCTCGTAGCTGTCCAGATAGACTTTCCGCTGCGTCAGTTCACCTTCCCGGGTGGACACCTCCTCGCCGCAAGCCTCTGTTGCTCCTCGGCTTGCCTTCTCGAGGATGAAGGCCTTCGCAAGGCTTCGACAAGCTCGTCCTCTCCTCCGCTGATGGACCGGAGGGCCTCTTGGTTGCGGCTCGAGCTCCTCCGCATGCTTCTATGTCAATTCCCGCGCGCAACAAAGCGCTTCCGGGACTCAACCGCTTTGCGGGCGCGGTAGAGCAACACCAGCTTCAGAGCGGTTGCTCCTCCTTCGACTCGCCGTTGCTTTGCTGCTTGTGCGTCGCCAACCATCGACAGCCCGGTGGAGGCGCCTCTCATCAAAAGACTCTCCCTCGATCGGGGCCCTGGAGCTCGACGCCCAGGGAAGATGGATGAAGACACCCTCGCCGGCATTCAAGTAGGCGCCGGGCTGGGCTCCTCGGAGCCGTGTCTTTGTGTCGGCGGCAGAGGGGTCAGCGGTCGGTGTAGTGCCTTGCGCTCCTGCGCCCTCCGGTCGTCGGTCACGATCGCGGACCCTCGCCAGCTCTGCGCCAAAGAGCCTTGGCGGCCTCTTCGTCGGCAGGATCCTCAGCGCCGGCCTCTTCCTCGGCGGCGGCGGCATCTTCATTATTGCCGCGTGCGTCCTCCTCGCCGGTGGCCTCAGTCTCCATCGGGTCTGTGAGAGGGGGATCTGAAGATAGGAAGAGGAAGAAAAAGTCAAGCAAATATCCAAAAAGAAGATCAGAAGAAGAACCCAAGTGAAAGTTTTCGACAAGGAGGGTTACCTGTGCTGGGCTCTGTGACCATGGGTTCCTCCACCGAAGGCTCACTGGTTCCATCCCTTGCCGGGGGCCTCTCCCTTGCCGGAGAGCGCCCCCTTGTCGGAGAATCGCCCCTTGGCGGCGAGTCGAAGCGCAAGCACTCTGAGCGGCTTACGGTTGCTCTGATGGGCCTGCTCTGCTCCTACACAAGCAAGTCAGCAATCAAGATATCGGCAAAGAAAGAGCACCCAGGCACGCCCCACAATAGGAAGTGAACAAATACTTACGCTGGGGGCTGTGCTGGGGGCTGCTTCGAGGAGATGGTACCGGGTCCGTCAAGGTGGTCTCGGACGTGTCCTCTACCATCACAGCAGGATCGTCCTCGATGACAACTACAGGGACCTTGGCCCTCTTTGCCGCTCTCTCGGCCAGAGTCCTGAAATGGAACAAGGACTCAGAGGGAAGCAGATCAGATGCAAGATAAGAAACAGCAGAGATCGAAGAAATACAAGTACAACAAGGAGAAAGTCTTACTCCTCCTCCTCTTCTTCCTCTTCGTCGGAGCTCAGCGCGGAGAGGTCGAAGTCTGGTACCCTTTCTGCGCAGTGAGGCGGAGGAGTAGGCTCCCTTGGGCGCTTGCCGGATGCTGCGGCAGGATCAGGCGTGGCGGCTCGAGAAGACCAGCCCAGTTGCAACAAGAGCATGAAATGCTCAGCAGCGGCAACGGTACTTGTCATGATGGAGGTGCCTCAGCAGGCGCTGCTGGCTGTTGGCCCGTCCGCCGCCTGTTGTGTCTCCGGCCCTGCGAAGACGCCTCCTTGTTTGAGCTGGGGGCTGCGCTGAGGGCCCCGTCTGCGGCAAGCTGCTTGAAGATGGTTGGCCACTTGCGCCCCCGGCAGGCTCGCTTGCCTCGGCCGGATCCTCCTCGCCCGACCTCCCGCCAAGGTCCTCTCGATCGGCAAGGCTTGCCGCCTCGGCTGCCTCGCCTCCTCCAACGTGAAGCCAAACTCACCTGCGGGCGGGCTGCTGCAGCCTCTTCGCCCTGGTGGCGATGTACCGCATCTCGTGCGTCGGTGGTGTCGCGGGTGAGGAGCCTCGCTTTCGTCACAAGACGGACTGCTACCTCCACCAAGCTGTCAAAGAATTGCCGACTACGTGCCGGGCGGGCTCCTTCCAAGTTGGGATAATCCCATGCGAAGTCGACTCCGCATCATTGCACGGATGCAATCAAGCCGGAGTTGTTGCCTGATGGGATGACGCCCTGCCCTGAACCACTCCGGATGGTTGGCGTCGTGCTTGAATAGCTCCTTGAGCATCCCGTCAAGCCCGTAACTGTGAAGTTCAAGTTGAGGCCTGGACGCAGCCTCATGATATCCGCGGGCCGCCAAACAGCTGTGCAGGCCTCCTCCTCTCCCCGCAGAGGGGCGGCGCGACGGCGGCGAAATCCGCGCTAACGGCCCCTACCGGGAGCCCGCAAGCCCGAGCCACAGGATTTGGGAGGTGGCAATCTTCAGCTTGGCATCGTCCGGCAACGAGCACTCCGCGCTGCCAAGCACTACCCGGATGGGCGCAAGTTGGTGAATGGCTGCGGATTACGCCAACAATCCAACATCACTCCGCCCTCCACTCGTCCCATTTGTCGCGGAGCTCCCTCCGATACACCTCCTTCATGCTGACTCGTGAGATCCAGGCGATCCCGCCAGCTAAGGGCTCTCCTTTCTCGGCTTGGGGGATGAAATAATGGCGAAAAAGGCAACATCCGGTGGATACCAGCGAAGTTCTCGCAGAGATAAAGCGAAACCGCCATTGTCGAACGGCGTTGGGAGTGAAGTCAAGGAGATGAAACCCGAGGTTTTCATGATATCACGAAGAAATCGAAAAAAGGTGGGCAGAGCCCGCAGAGAAGAACATTGGAAAGAAATGGTACCTTTTGGGCACTTTCAAGTAGAAGCTTCGCGGAGAGCACCGCGCGGCGGCGGATGCGCCGCGCCTCCGTCGACTGTAAGAGGTAGAACTCCTCCGCAGCGCCTTCTGTGGTGAGCTCGGGGAAAGCACTCGCTCCTTGCGCGCCTCAAGCAAGAACGCCTCGCCGACCGTGTTTTGCCGACCTTCGGAGCCATGGCGGAAGCGGCGAGGGAGCGCGGAAGCGTTGGGACTGACGGCGGCGACGGGCGGCGGAGCGCTGCTCTATTTCGGCTTGGGAAGCGGAGGGGAGCGGCGGAGCTTTCTGAGGAAGAAACCACAAGTGGCGAAGGTGGGGGAACGGCTTCTGTTTCCTCTGCTTATAAAGGGGAGAGGCGAACATTACGCCTTTCTTGATTTAAGAATTGCCCACGATCTCTCCCACGGCGCCGCGTTTGACGCGTGCTGTTACGGGAGGGCGTGGTGGATACGGAGTTAGATTTGGTATGGACCCAGCCGCTGCGTCTGCCTGCTTTTGGGCCTGGCCCAACGGCGCCAACACCGTGTATGGCCCAGGCCGGGGCTCTGTTGGTGTACTAAAGTAGGGGTACCTTAGTATCCCGAACTTGTGCATCGGGCGTCGTATGGCGTCCACGGCAAGGCTTGCCGGGCGTCCGCCGAGATCCTTCGCTATTCCTATTACTGCCATTCAAGAACAAAGTGTTTAATCTGTGAAGACAAGACCCTGCAAGAGGAGCTTGCCGGAAGGACAAGACCCCGCAAGAGGAGCTTGCTGGGAAGGCCAACAAGGCATTTGAGAGACTTGTCGCGACGCAGCAAGGCCCCGGCAAGTCCCGGCGAGCGATAAGTTTGCGGGTGCGACAAGACAGCGACAGCGGCAAGGAGCTTGTGCAAGGCGGTTACCACTGCGCCCACGCCCAACAAGATCCGACGACGTGTCGCCGCGGGATCGCTCTCGTGCACGTGGCGAGTAGTCAGGCAGCCAAGCGGTGCGAGGTGGCAAGTGGAGATGACGAGAAGGCCATCGTGGCGATCGGTGGCGCCCTAACGATCGCTTTCTGCGACTGTTTAGGCGATCAGACGGGCATTAAATGCCCTTGTCCCCGCCGTCAGAGTTAGGTAGGGGGCACTGTTGATAGCGGTTGTACCAACCCCTCTTTTTACTTTTTTACCCCTCTCTACGTTGCCACCTGTCGGTGACCCCTTTAGCTTATAAAAGGAGGCCCATGCGCACGTAGAAGGGGTTCGAGTCATTCGAAACTACAACACACCCACAATCTCGAGCAAGAACAAAATAGAAACACAAAGCAGCAGTAGGAGTTTTATCTCTCCGGAGAGCTCCGAAGCTGGGTAAAATCCCTCGCGTGCTTCACCTCGATCTGCTCTTCGTGCGCCCTCCGCTCCCTGCCAGACCGAAAAGGGGCCCTTCCCCATAGGTGCTCGTTTCCCACGACAATATCACATACCTTAAAGCCTCTCAGAAAGCTAGTGTAGGCCTCGTTCAAACCGCTTTTAGCGGACCGAACCTTTTCAACCATCGTACCCATAAGGGTACGATTTTCTTCCACAATGGTGGCGCTCTGAAGCGCTCCCACCAGAGTTTCTGGCGCCTCCGGATTGATAGATATCGCCGGTGGAGTGGGCGCGCCCCCTTCTTTTGAAGGAGGCTGCACTAGAAAAGAAGACACATCCGTGACATTTTGGGCCAAACGAAAAAAATTTCTGTCATGCTTATGACAATTCTATGACAATAATTGTGACAAAATCCGGTATCATAATAGATGTAGTGGGCTCCTACTTCTATGACAAAAAATCATGACAGAAAATGGGCTTTTCGTCCTGGGCGGGCCAGAGATGCAGTTCCATGACATTCTTTGGGCCGTCCATGACGGAGATAACCATGGTAGAAGCGAGGGCGAGGAAAATATCGGAGGAGTTCCCGGTTTTGGTGGGCGGTCGGGGGCCGAGCGATGCGCGTTTCTCTCGTACATATGCGTGTGTGTGTGTGTGTGAGGCGTTGTTCTCTAACTGAACTCGAGCGATTGCACTGCCGGCTACGCGTTACTGGACCCCGAGCGATCGATCGATGGCTGTTAACTAAACCCGATAGAGTGATTCCTTCACTACTGCCACTAACTGAAGCCGATCGAAGACTGCTGCCTCCTTCCTTTGATGAACAGTGAGCGTTGTTGGTGGGGGGGTTGGAGGAACAGTTCCCAGTGGGGGTTGGATCAACAGGACCCCATGGTAGTAGAGGTTGTTACTGCAGGATGAACAGGACCCCGATCAATCGAGCCGATGGATGAAACAGACCCCGTGGAGGGCTGGATGAACAGGACCCCGTGGAGGGTTGGTTGAATAGTAGCCGATGGAGGGCTGGTTGAACAGTAGCCGGTGGAGTGCTGGATCAACAGTAGCCTATGGAGGGGTGGTTGAACAGGACCCCATGGAGAAGGCTGGTTGAACAGTAGTCGGTGGAGGAGCGTGTGGTCGAGGCTGGATGAACAGGAGCCCGTGGATGAACAGTCACAGGTGGAGGCTGGAGGAGGTCGACGGTGGATGAACAGTAGCCCGTGGAGGTAGTCAATGGTGAAGATGAAAAGTATCCCGTGGAGTCCCGTTTTGCGGTACGCCACACCCTTCCTGATGAACAGGACCCCCGTTTTGACCGTAGCACTCCAACACAAGTCCGTTTCCTATCAGGCGCTTCCTTCTGTGTGAAGATGTAGTTGGTCGGTCCCAGAAGTTAGGGGGGAAACATTTTTATCATGAAATACGGTGGCCCATCCGATGGGTCCCTGCTGTCAAGTGGAGGAGTCGTTATTTTCCATGTAATAAGGAGGCACTTCCTTGATGCGGCCGTGGACCCAGCTATCAGCCTCTCCACATACAGTACTCTTCCGACGGAAGTTGTTCCTTGACCACGTTGACCACGCCGCGGCGGGAGCACCAGGACGATGGACGATGGCGAGGCCTTGGAAGGGGACGACGCGGAGTAGCGGAAGATGCGGAAGTGGAAGACCACGCGGAGAGAAGTACGAGGGTTCACTGGTTCGGCTTTGGTGTGGACTTGCCGTCGCCGCAGCGCCTGGCCAGCAGTGGGAGTAGTAGGGGCGATGAGGTCTCAATGGCAGCACAGCCGGCCACTTGAGGAAGGAGCAGGCGGTATCGCCGGCACTGGTTTGGGCGGCTGGTGCAAGAAGAGCAGCGATTGAAGAAACAGCAGGACCGTTCGGTTCAAATCCAACAGTCACTGATGCTAGAATCGTTTGTTGACTAAGTTGACAAAGCCATGTGTACACGTCTACTTACTAGGCCCACAGGTCAACCTGCGAACAGGTGTGCCCCATATGTTAGTGGGAGGAATCATTCTTTTTCACGTAATAAGGAGGCACTTGATTGTGTGCAGCCAGGCCAGTGGAGGGAGTAGCGTGGGCCGATGAAACCTGCACGGCATGATAGCGGGCCACAAGAGGAGGGAGCAGGCAGTCACGCTGGTGCTGGTTTAGGCGGCTGGAGCAGGAAGACCAGAGATTGAAAAAGCACGTCGGCCGTTGGATGGACATCTGCTACCTCTTGAGCATGCGTTGGTTTTCCCTTGAAGAGGAAAGGGTGATGCAGAAAAGTAGCATAAGTATTTCCCTCAATTTTTGAGAACCAAGGTATCAATCCAGTAGGAGACTACACGCAACCCCTAGTACCTGCACATACAATTAAGAACCTAGCAACCAACACGATAAAGGGGTTGTCAATCGCTTCACGGCCAATTGCAAAAGTGAGATCTCATAAAGATAATAAGATAAATATTTTTGGTATTTTTGTTGTATAGATTGGAAAATAAAGATTGCAAATAAATGGCGACAGAAATTGCTAGTTGAGGGAAGAATAATATGATGTAAAGTAGACCCGGGGGCCATAGGTTTCACTAGTGGCTTCTCTCAAGATAGCATATATTACGGTGGGTGAACAAATTACTGCCGAGCAATTGATAGAAAAGCGCATAGTTATGAGAATATCTAGGCATGATCATGTATATAGGCATCACGTCCGTGTCAAGTAGACCGAAATGATTTTGCATCTACTACTATTACTCCACACATCAACTGCTATCCAGCATGCATCTAGAGTATTAAGTTCATAAGATAGAGTAACGCATTAGGCAAGATGACATGATGTAGAGGGATAAACTCGATAAATATGATATAAACGCCATCTTTTTATCCTCGATGGCAACAAGACAATACGTGCCTTGCGGCCCCTATTGTCACTGGGAAAGGACATCGCAAGATTGAACCCAAAGCTAAGCACTTCTCCCATTGCAAGAAAGATCAATCTAGTAGGCCAAACTAAACCGATAATTCGAAGAGACTTGCAAAGATATCAAATCATGCATACAAGAATTCAGAGAAGAATCAAATATTGTTCATAGATAATCTTGATCATAAACCCACAATTCATCAGATCACAACAAACACACCGCAAAAAGTATTACATCGAATAGATCTCAAAAACATCGAGGAGAACTTGGTATTGAGATCCAAAAAGAGAGAAGAAGACATCTAGCTAATAAGTATGGACCCGAAGGTCTATGGTAAACTACTCACACATCATCGGAGAGGCCATGGTGTTGATGTAGAAGGCCTCCGTGATCGATTCCCCCTTTGGCGGAGCGCCGAAAAAGGCCCCAAGATGGGATCTCACGGCTATAGAAGGTTGCGGCGGTGGAAATAGGGTTTCGTGGATCTCATGGATGTTTTCAGGGTATAAGAGTATATATAGGCGAAAGAAGTAGGTCGGTGGAGCTGCGAGGGGCCCACGAGGGTGAGGGCGCGCCTATCCCCCGGGCACGCCTCCCTGCCTCATGGCCGCCTCGTTGCTTCCTTGACATCCACTCCAAGTCTCCTGGATTGCGTTTGTTCCAAAAAGATCCTCACGAAAGTTTCATCCCGTTTGGATTCCGTTTGATATTCCTTTCCTATCAAACACTAAAATAGGCAAAAAACAGCAACTGGCACTGGGCTTCCGGTTAATAGGTTAGTCCCAAAAATAATATAGAATTGCATATTAAAGCCCATTAAACATTCAAAACAGATAAGATAATAGCATGTAACAATCCAAAATTATAGATACGTTGGAGACGTATCAGCATCCCCAAGCTTAATTCCTGCTCGTCCTCGAGTAGGTAAATGATAAACACAGAATTTTTTATGTGGAAGGCTACCTAACATAATTTTCAATGTAATTCTCTTTATTGTGGCATGAATGTTCAGATCCGCAAGAGTCGAAACAAAAGTTTAATATTGACATAAAAATAATAATACTTCAAGCATACTAACTAAGCAATTTTGTCTTCTTAAAATAACATGGCCAAAGAAAGTTCATCCCTACAAAATGATATAGTTTGGTCATGCTCCATTTTCATCAAACAAAAATGTTTTCACCATGCACAACCCCGATGACAAGCCAAGCAATTGATTCATACTTTAGTATTCTCAAACTTTTTCAACTTTCACGCAATACATGAGCGTGGGCCATGGACATAGCACTATGTGTGGAATAGAATGTGATAATGGGGGTTGTATGGAGAAGACAAAAAAGGAGAATGTCTCACAATGACGTGGCTAATCAACGGGCTATCGAGATGCCCATCAATTGATTTCAATGGAAGGAGTAGGCATTGCCATGCAACGAATGCACTAGATCTATAAATGTATGAAAGCTCAACAAAATAAACTAAGTGGGTGTGCATCCAACTTGCTTTCTCACGAAGACCTAGGGCATTTGAGGAAGCCCATTGTTGGAATATACAAGCCAAGTTCTATAATAAAAATTCCCACTAGTATATGAAAGTGAAAAAATAAGAGACTCTTTATCATGAATATCATGGTGCTACTTTGAAGCACGAGTGTGGAAAAAGGATACTAGCATTGTCCCTTCTCTCTTTTTCTCTCATTTTTTTGGGGCCATCTTTTTTTTATTTAGCCTTTCTCCTTTGTTTTCTTTTTTTAGGCCATCTCTTTTTTATTTGGCCTTTCTCTTTTTTTCCTCACATGGGACAATGCTCTAATAATGATGATCATCACACTTCTATGTATTTACAACTCAATGAATACAACTCGATACTAAAACAAAATATAACTCTATATGAGTGCCTTCGGCGGTGTACCGGGATGAGCAATGAATCGAGAGTGACATGTATGAAAAATTATGCATAGTGGCTTTGCCACAAATACGATGCCAACTACATGATCATGCAAAGCAATATGACAATGATGAAGCATGTCATAATAAATGAAACGGTGGAAAGTTGCATGGCAATATATCACAGAATGGCTATGGAAATGCCATATTAGGTAGGTATGGTGGCTGAGGTAGTCCCGGACTAGGGGGTGTCCGGATAGACGAACTATCATCATCGGCCGGACTCCAAGACTATGAAGATACAAGATTGAAGACTTCGTCCCGTGTCCGGATGGGACTTTCCTTGGCGTGGAAGGCAAGCTTGGCGATACGGATATGTAGATCTCCTACCATTGTAACCGACTCTGTATAACCCTAGCCCTCTCCGGTGTCTATATAAACCGGAGGGTTTTAGTCCATAGAAGAACAACAATCATACCATAACCTAGCTTCTAGGGTTTAGCCTCCTTGATCTCGTGGTAGATCCACTCTTGTACTACCCATATCATCAATATCAATCAAGCAGGTGTAGGGTTTTACCTCCATCGAGAGGGCCCGAACCTGGGTAAAAACATCGTGTCCCTTGTCTCCTGTTACCATCCGCCTAGACGCATAGTTCGGGCCCCCCTACCCGAGATCTGCCGGTTTTGACACCGACATTGGTGCTTTCATTGAGAGTTCCTCTGTGTTGTCATCGATTGGATCGAGGGCTCCTTCGATCATCAACAACAACGACGCAGTCCAGGGTGAGACTTTTCTCCTCGGACAGATCTTCGTATTCGGCGGCTTTGCACTGCGGGCCAATTCACTTGGCCATCTGGAGCAGATCGAAAGCTATGCCCCTGGCCCTCAGGTCATTTGGAAATCTGAACTTCACGGCTGACATCCGCGGAGACTTGATCTTCGATGGATTCGAGCCACAGCCGAGCGCGCCGCACTTTCACGATGGGCATGATTTAGCTCTGCTACCGGACAGTGCCCTGGAGGCCGCACATGAGTCCGCTCCGACACTTAATTCGGAGCGAGCTGCGGAGATCGGGGACGGGTGGCTAGACACCGCCTCGGGGGCTGCAACCTCTACGGCGATGGAGCCGAATACTGACCTTGTCCCTTGTGAAGCTCGTGACTCCGAGGTGCCGGACTCCTCGCCGGACTCCGAACCCCCCGCGCCCCCTCCAATCGAATCCGATTGGGCGCCGATCATGGAGTTCACCGCTGCGGACATCTTTCAAAACTCACCTTTCGGCGACATCCTGAATTCGCTAAAGTATCTCTCGTTATCAGGAGAGCCCTGGCCGGATCACGGTCAGGACGGTTGGGATGCGGACGACGAAGAAATTCAAAGCCCACCCACCAACCACTTCGTAGCCACTGTCGACGACCTAACCGACGTGCTAAACTTCAACTCCGAAGACATCGACAGTATGGACGACGATGCCGGTGACGACCAAGAACCAGCGCCTACTGGGCACTAGAAAGCCACCTCTACTCACGACGTATACATGGTGGATACAACAAAAGGAAGCGATAGCGAGGAACAACGGGACGTGGCGAAGGATAATTCCCCCGAAAAGCAACCAAAACGGCGACACAAACGCCGCCGGAAGTCCCGCCTCGATAACAACAGCACCCATACTGACCCAGCCGTAAAGCAGGGCGAACCAGTGGAAGACGAACATGCCACCAAGCAACCATCCGAACGGGATGAATTGGACGAGCAACCCATCCCTGGCGAAAACAACAGTCCAGATGATCTCACGCCTGACACATTACTGGAGCATAAGAACCTGCACAAAAGGCTCGTCACTACTGCAAGAAGCGTGAAGAAGCAGAAGCGGAAGCTTAAAAGACGTACTCGGAATGAGATGGAGCAAAGTACTCAAGACCGCAGATAAATACGGCGATAGTCACCAAGCAAAGAGCTACCCGAAGCGCAAGTTGTTGCCCGAATTTGACGAGGAGGCCGTAGAGCCCCCACAGTCAAAAAACAAAGAGGCCGCCTGGCTAGATAGACGACCAGATGACAGGATAAGAGCGGCAAGCGGCGCTGCACACAAGCCGGCACACGATCCACATAAGGATCCTCACAAAAAGGATGGCCCGTTCAGGTCCATCTATGGGCCAAAAAAGAAGGCTCCAGGAAGCAACACAACACGCCGAGTGTTCGAAGACAACGGCACACCTAAATACCGGGGCGCCGCACACCCACTATGTTTCACCGATGAGGTACTGGATCATGAATTTCCAGCGGGATTCATGCCCATAAACATAGAGGCATACGACGGAACAACAGACCCCAGAGTCTGGATTGAGGATTACATCCTACACATACATATGGCTAGAGGAGACGATCTCCATGCCATAAAATACCTACCCCTCAAGCTCAAAGGGCCAGCTCGGCATTGGCTCAGAAGCCTCGCAGAAAACACCATTGGAAGTTGGGAAGAGCTCGAGGATGCGTTTCGAGCAAATTTTCGGGGACTTATGTCCGCCCTCACGGATGCGACGATTTAAGTCACATAACTCAACAGCCCGAGAGTCAAGACGCAAATTCTGGAATAGGTTCCTCACCAAAAGAACCAAATAGTTGATCGTCCGGACGCCAAGCCTCAAAGAGTTTTTAATCATAACGTCCGAGACGAATGGCTCGCCAGACACCTCGGCCAGGAAAAAACAAGAACAATGGCCGCGCTAACAAGCCTCATGACCCGCTTTTGCGCGGGGGAAGATAGCTGGCTGGCAAGATGCAGCACCAGCGACCCGAGTACATCCGAGGTCAGGGCTGGAAATGGGAAATCACGACGCAGAAAAGATCAGCGCCGGAATAAGGAAAATGGCCTAAATAGCACGGCGGTCAACGCCGGGTTCAAAAGCTCTCGGCCGAATAACAAAACACTGCCCCTTAAGGACAATAGTGACGATCTACCCAACCTAAACAAAATCTTGGATAGGATATGTCAAATCCACAGTACCCCCGGGAAGCCTGCAAACCATACCCACAGAGATTGTTGGGTCTTCAAGCAGTCCGGCCGACTTAACGCTGAACACAAGGGGCTCGACACACCAAGCGAAGACGATGACGAACCCCACAAGCAGCGCACCGGAAAACAGAAGACTTTCCCACTAGAAGTCAAAACAGTGAAATCACTTCATGTGATAACAAGGAAAAATAGTGCGGCACCTACTAAAGCATCGCCAAGACGGTCCACCCAATGAGCCCAAATTGATGTCAAAACCAATTACTTTCGACCATCGAGATTAATCCGTATATTCAAACGCAGGAGGGACTGCTTTGATATTGATCCCATAATCGACGGACTACAATTCACACAAGTCCTAATGGATGGCGGCATGATATAAACCTGCTATACCAGACACCATCTCGCAGAATGGGGATAGACCCTACCAAAATTCGCCATAGGAGCACTTCCTTCAAAGGAGTGACGCCAGGCCTTTATGCCAATTCTACGGGCTCAGACTATTAGAGGTTGTGTTAGGTTCATCCGACAACTTCCGTCATAAAAGCTAATCTTCCATATCGCCCCATTCAAAAGTAGCCATCAAGCACTCATCGACGCTGAAGCTTTTACCGCTTTAACGCAATACTGCATTACGCGTCTCTTACACTTAAAATGCCCGGTCCATGCGGCATAATCTCATTAAAGGGTAACTTCAAGTGTTCCTCGACCACGGAAAACGTGAGAGTGCTTTGACAGCCACACACTAATCCGGCCTTGCTGATCAAAGCCCCTAAAAACAGGTCATTCAGACCTCGGACACGGTTAGGCGAGTCCAGTATAAATAAACAAGGGGCTTCCTAGCCGCATACCTCTTTACAAGGGGCTGCACGCATGAACAATGAGAGCCAATAAAGCTCAACTTTATTCATCTTCCAAATCATACTCTGTTTTAAATACATTTTTTGCATGATATTTTTTACAAACTAAGTTCTTCTCTTTTACAGAAGAACCACGTGCTACACCCGTCCGGGATACAGCACAACGGAGACACAGGCGCAGACGTGCAGCAGGGACGCGTTGCAAGGATTCTTTACAGATTAAGACCCTGCATAAACCTTTTTACTGTCTCTTGTTGATACACATCCCCCGGTTTTCTACCATAACCGAGGTGGAGGCTGGCATTTTGGCATCGGCCGCGTCAGAAGTTCTCGCCCGTACCTGGACACTAGGGGCTTAGGGCATCATTCTGCCCGTTATCATAAAGACCGAATACCTCAGGGAGTGTTCGGCGTCTCGAGTTAGGCCCTATATGCATCAGCTCCGAATCATGTCTTTAGTCAAATGTTGGGTTTGCCCGGCTCGTGTTTTGCTACCTTACGTTCCGCTCCATCGCTAACGCGGCACTGTGGAGAACTATGCGATTGTGCCCGTTCGCCGGCGAGCACCTCAAGAGAGAAAGCCGAAAACTCGATCGTCAAGATATAGCGAGACTGGTCAACCACTCGATCGACCATCGAATGTTTAGAATTCTCCGCTTTGACGAAGGACCGCTTCCCGGTCAGGCACACACGCGCCCCGAGTTCGGAGAGCGCGGTGCCTCAAGGGGCTATATAGTAGCCCCACCATCGAGCTCCTATTGCTAAGTGAAAGTGATAAAGCATTATAGTCCGGTTGCCTAGTTTGCTATGCTATCACCTCCTTCAAAGGACCAGGACGTTGGATTAAGTGTGAAAATGCGCTTTTTTTGCAAACACCCCCGCACAATGTGCGTGGGTGCTGAAGCCAAAGACTGCCATCTTTCAGGTTATACATACATATACATTAACGGCCGCACAAGAGATATTTCAATACTTGAACGCACAAGTATAAAAAGTCGTTACAATATAAATATGGTTTCACAAATCATACATGTCATTTGAACATAACATTTTTCGAGCACTGCGACTCTATTAAACGAGCGCCCTGCAGGACTTCCCCAAAATAGTGCTCGCCGGGTAATCGGCTTTTGTCCGAACCCCGGGATGCAACATCGGTGGCATCCAACTCCGCCCAGTATGTCTTAACACGAGCGAGAGCCATCCGTGCACCCTCTATGCATGCCGACCGCTTCATCGCCTTGATATGCGACACCGCCCCAAGGAATTGCTGTAATAAGCCAAAATAACTCTTCAGCTTGGGCCTTTCCGGCCACAGATGAGCCACCACATCCGTCATGGCAAATACGGACAATCTATTCAGCTCAGCCCACTTAGCCAACCGATCAGTCAACGGAAGTGGACGCTCCGGACTATGGAATTGAGACCAAAATAGCTCTTCCGTTTCGTGATCCTTTTGGCTTCGGAAGTGCACGACTGCGTCCGCCGCACTCGCCGCCAAATTCAGATAAGGATCCTCCACAACCCACAACTGGCCCAACTGAGCATACTTCGGATCCATGAACTTCCTACGCAGCAGAAAGGGCTTTCCAGCCGCAATGTCTCCGGCCTGACGCAGTTCCTCCTTTATAGCCCGCACTGCAGAACGGGCATCCTTGGCTTCGGCGGTGGCCTTCTTCAGGTCCTCTTGCTCCGCCTGGCGTTCTCTTTCAAGAACCTCATAGCGGTCGGTAGCATCTTTTAGTTTCACGGCCATTCCGGCCATCTCCTCCCTGCTTCGGCAGTGAGCAGCCTTTTCGGCTTTTAGCTCCTCCGCTGCCTTCGAGGCAGCCGCATCACTTTTTCTGGCTTGCTCCTTGGCTTGACCAAGCTCTGCCCGAAGGTCTTCCACAGCAGCAGCACCATCTGCATCAAGCATACATGTTGTAAGGAGTGGGCATCTGCTCCCTTACCAGGTGACCGCGGAGAAACCACCTACCTTGTGACTCGTCAAGTCGTTTATTGACCAGTGCGATGTCCGCATCCGCAACGTCGAGTTGCCGCTTCAGCTCGGCAACTCTATCAGTCCGGCTGGCCACCGAACGTTCCGCCACCTGCGTAGGAAAGGTGACATTTTATAATTGAGATTATGATCCTCGGCACGCTGTCGCTTTCGACGACATACCGAGTTTCAGGGGCTACTATCTATACAGGGCGCACTCTATGTGCAAAACTATCAAAAGGTATGTCATTTTTTGTGTACCTCAAACCCCGTCAGTAAACTTCCGACGGCCTCATGCAACCCGCTCTCGGCGGATGAGATCCTTTCAATCACCGTACTCATTAATGTGTGGTGATCTTCTGAGATAGACGCCCTCTTGAGCAGATCCTGCAGCTCCACCGGCCGTACTCCAGTGGGTGCTGAACTCCCCGGCCCCGCCGGACTCGGGGAGACCCTCCGTGATGATACCTCAGGGTCGTCCGCCCCACCTGACGGGGCGGCAGATGGAGGCGTTTCGCTCTCCATCATCTCCGGACGAAGGTCCCCCGAGGATGAGCTCTGCTGAGAAGAGCTGAGATCCGAACTACAAGGTAAAAGCTTCGGTTATCCTTAGAAACAAAGTAGGGATGTCCCTTATTACAAAACTCCCCTTTTTCCTACTTACGGCTTGCTGGAGGGCTGATTCCTTTGGGGATACTGTGCGGCCGGGACTCCTCCCGGCACAGGACCTTCCGGTACAGATTTCTTTCCCCTCTTTGAGGCCTTGGCCTCCGGGTCTTCGAAAGCAGTCCTCTTCTCCCCCTGGAGGGAGGGATTCTTGATTCCCCCCTTGCTGAGAGCCTCCTTAGCAGAGGTGGTAGTTTCCCTGTTCCTCCGAAGGTGCTACCTCCAACATTTTGATTAACATGGGATCCGGCGTGGTCTCAGGGAGGGGGGCCGGACACCGTATCAGTTTTGCTTGCGCTATCCACTCCTGTCCAAGGGATAGCTGGTTAAAAGGCAAATCCATGATAAATAAATGGACGATATGTCCGGACACAGGGCTACTTACTTGAGTATCCGGGCGATTGCAGCTTAAGCCAGCGTCCTCGGTCAAGTCCGGACACATCTCTTGTGATCCGAAGAACAGTTTGTACATCTCCATGGGTGTCGTACCCATGAAGTGTTGCAGAGCTCGTGGTCCCTCCGAATTGAATTCCCACAGGCGGAGGGGCGACGTTTGCAGGGAAGAAGACGCCGAATCAGCATAACCTGCGTCACTACGACTAGATTGATCTCCCTCTCTTGGAGGTCTCGAATCCGGCCCTGCAATAGAGGTACGTCCTTGGACGGCCCCCAGTCAAGCCCATTGTTGACCCATGACGTGAGCCATTGTGGAGGGCCCGAGCAAAAGCGGGCGGCGGCCTCTGCCTGCTGCCCCTGGGAGCGGTGATATAGAACCACTCCTGTTGCCACAAGCCGAGCTCCTCCTGAAAAGAGCCCTCGGGCCATGGAGCATCGGCCCTCTTGCTTATAACCGCCCCGCCGCACTCTGCCTGACGCCCCTCAATCATCTTCGGCTCCATGTTGAAGGTTTTGAGCCACAAACCGAAGTGAGGGGTAGTGCGGAGGAAGGCTTCGCAGACGACAATAAATGATGAGATGTGGAGGATGGACTCCGGAGCCAAGTCGTGGAATTCCAGCCCATAGTAAAACATGAGCCCCCTCACGAAGGGATCCATCGGGAAGCCTAAACCCCGACGGAGGTGGGACACGAACACGACACTCTTGCCAGGCTCGGGAGTAGGAATGACTTGCCCTTGGGCAGGTAACCTATGCGAAATCTCGTAGGTTAAGTACCTGGCGTCTCTCAGCTTTAGCACGTCCTCTTCCGTGACGGAGGAGGGCATCCACCGGCCCTGTAGGTCGGAGCCGGACATTGTCGAAGGTCCGAAGTGCCCGAATATGGAGCCCTGGGTGTTGGAACTCGGGGCGAGGGGCGGATTCGTTTGAGGATTGAAGAAAAGGAATGGGCCTTGGTCTCATTATAAAGAGGGAGAATTCCCCGTGGCCGTTTGGAACTCGCCTTTGATGGAGGGGGCGTGGCAACGAGCGCGGTTGGGTTACCCACGTCCGTATTGATGAGAATCCCGGAATAAGGGGAACACGATCTCTGCTTCGACAAGACATGCCAAGGAAACTGCTTCGCTAAACGCGCTGAGGTGGTATAATAAAAACGACTCGAGTAAAAGCTTGGTTGTGGTGTGACATCACGCCACAAAACACGTCAGCAGATTGAACTTGTGTAAATATTATTCTCTCTATGGTGGTATGTGGAATCTATTTTACAGAGCCGGACACTATCCTGGTGTTCACAATCTTCTATGAATTATTCGGAGGAGGAACCCGCCTTGCAATGCCGAAGACAATATGCGCACCGGACTCGCCGTCATTGAATCCTGGTTCAGGGGCTACTGAGGGAGTCCCGGACTAGGGGGTGTCCGGATAGCCGAACTATCATCATCGGCCGGACTCCAAGACTATGAAGATACAAGGTTGAAGACATCCACTACTGGAATCAGCTACTTTGCCATCTGCCAGCTCTTTGTCGTCAGTTAGCGGATGGCAAAGCAGCTCTTTGCCATCAGCTACCCGAAAGCAGACGGCAAAGAACTGGCTGATGGCAAAGAAAGCCTTTGCCATCAGCCAGCTCTTTGCCGTCTGCTAGCTGATGGCAAAGAATCTTTGCCGTCTGCTAGCAGACGGCAAAGAGGGAGTGGGGGCCCACTGAGGAGCTGGTTAAAAAATACTTAACGTCCCCCCTCTTTGCCGTCCGCCGCAGACGGCAGATATGAAGAAAAGCGGACGGCACAGGAGGGCGGACGGCAAAGGCTACCCTAACTAACCTAACTAACGGCCGAGCCCCTCCCCGCCTTACTCATCTCTCTCCTCGACCTCCTCCGCCCCGCCGCCCCGCCCCCCCCGACCGCCACCGCGCCGCGCCCATGCCCGCCACCACCCTCCCCCCGCCACCGCCCCACCATCCCGCCTCCCCCCGACCCCGCCCGCCCCGCCTCCCGCCCGCCCGCCCCGCCATGCCGCCCTCCCACCGCCATGCCATCCTTGGGACCACCCCACCCACCCACCACCACCCAGCAAGCGCCCCCGCCTCCAAAGTGAGTTTTTTTTTCTGTTTTTCTTTTTTTTGCTGTTTAATTCTTGTTTAATTGTTAGTGTTAGTGTTAGTGTTAGATTTAGTGTTAGAAAAGAAGAAAATTTAGTGTTAGTGTTAGAAAAAAGAATATGTAGAAGAAAAGAAGAAGAAGTGGAAAAAAGATGAAAAGAAGAAAAGAAAAGAAGTAGAAAAAGATGAAAAGAAGAAGAAGAAAAGAAGTAGAAGAAGTAGAAGAAGAAGAATAGAAGAAAAGAAAATAAGTAAAAGAACTAGAAAAAGATGAAAGAAGAAGAAGAAGAAGAAGAAGAAAGGAAAGAAGAAGAAAGGAGAAGAAGAAGAAGAAGAAGAAGAAGAAGAAGAAGAAGAAGAAGAAGAAGAAGAAGAAGAAAGGAAAGAAGAAGAAGGATAGAAGAAGAAGAAGAAGAAAGGAAAGAAGAAGAAAAAAGAAGAAGAAGAGAAGGAAAGAAGAAGAAGGATAGAAGGAAACACCCCGACAACTGACCCCGACACCCCGACCCCGACACCACACCCGACACCGACCCGACACGACCCGACACCTCGACCCCGACACCTCGACCCGACACCACACCCGACACACGCACCACGACACCACACCCCGACACCCCGACCCCGACACGACACCCTAACCCCGAAACAGCACCCCGACACCGACATGACACCCCGACCCCCTAAACTTGCCGAAAAGGTGCTCTTTGGCCTTCCAGAGGCGGACGGGGTTATATATTTGTGAATTATTAGTTAGGTCATATATTTTTCAATTTTGTTATGAAAAACATCATATATAATTGTGTTGATCGGGTAGATTTAAATGTGCGATTGTTTCATCGCTGCGAGGTTTGGTGTTCACGACCTCGCCGTCATGCTTGACAAGCTCGCTTCTTCGTTCGTGGGTGAGCACAAATGACATGTACTTCTCCCCATTAATTATTTGCACAAATGACATGAAATTTGGTAAATAGCTATGTATGTGTCTTGAATCATCAAGATATCGTGAATCAATATGTGTCTCCCTGCTCGAAAGCGTTATAGTTATAAATATGCATGCATTTGCATATTTATAACCTTGATTCTTTCGAATTGTCCAATGCTATCCATGGACAGCCCGAGTATGTGTAGATTGGGTTCGTTTTCCCATATGCTTTGCTCGGATCCGACGCATAAATTTACATCAGTGCCTCCCATGTTGTTCTCCGGGTACACATCCTCTCTGTTTATTGCAGAGACGTGTATCAGGAGAACAGCGGGGAGGTGCTGCCGAAATTTTGCGTCGGATCCGGAGCATAGCATATGGGAAAATGAACCCAATCTACACATACTCGGGTGGGATTAGGACCTATCATTACCTATTAGAGTGTAGGTTGCATGGACGTAATAAAATTGACAAAGTAGATCAACTGATGAATATATACATGGTGAATTATATATATAATTGTTGTGTGTCCAGTAGCTCTGAAAGTCAAGATGAGTGATCGTGCATGGATGTATACGGTCACACCTGGTCGTAACAAATGGAGCGCTGAATGGTTCACAAAAACCAAGGGGTTTGTGCAAGCCGCATTTGCAAATGGCCAGATGAAAACTTGGTGCCCCTGTTTCCGATGCGGCAATTGGGAAAAGAGGACAGAGGCTGAAATGGGTAAACACCTGCAGAAGAATGGTTTTACGCCCGATTATACGGTGTGGACATATCATGGTGAGTCTACCCAACATGACCGAGCTGAGGTGGATCATCGTCGCACCGACGAGCATGGTACCGGGATGGAAAACATGGTGCAAGACTATGATGATGCTCAGGATTTGGACGAGGAGATGGAGGAATCTGCAAAGGCCTTCAATGAAATGTTGGAGTCTTCAAAACGTCCGCTCCACGAGCACACTGAGCTTTGTCAGTTGGATGCCATCTCACAAGTAATGGCTTTGAAGGCTCAGTTCAACTTGGGGAGAGAATGCTATGACGCAATTATGACAGTATTTGGACGCTTTCTACCCAAAGTCCATGTAATGCCTGCAAACCTGTACCAGTCGGACAAAATCCTCCGTGCAATCAAGATGCCCTATGAGAAGATACATGCACGTGAGAAAGGATGTGCCTTATTTAGGCTTGACTATGCGGACTTGAACTATTGTCCCATTTGCAAGTGTTCGGGTATATTGTGGTAGACAATGGTATGGGTGAGAAGACATGCACCAAAATCCTGTTAGTGTTCTTCGGTATATGCCAATCGTACCAAGACTTCAACGCCTTTTCATGGTCGAAGAGACGGCCAGATGATGACATGGCACAAAACAGGCAAAAGAACCGAACTAGATGCGATGGGAAAGCGATGATGGTACACACATCGGATGGTGTTGCGTGGAAAAGGTTTGATGAATTACATGTCGACAAAGCGGCAGATCCGAGGCATCCTCGAGTCAAGATCAAGACCGATGGGTTCAGTGTGTTTGGTATGATGGCAGCCCAATACAGTTGTTGGCCCATATTTGTCTTTCCACTCAATCTCCCCCCGGACAGATTATGCAAAGAAAGAACATTTTCCTGAGGTTGATAATTCCAGGGCCCAACAATCCGGGGAAAATATGAATGTGTACATGCAGCCGCTTAAGGACGAATTGCAAGAAGCCTGGGATAATGGGTTCAAGACATACGACGCCTATAGCAAACGAAACTTCATAATGCGTGTCTGGTACATGTACTCGACGCATGACTTGCCGGCGTATGCGCTATTCGTTGGCAGGTGTGTGCATGGAAGGTTCCCGTGCCCCACATGCAATGGAGCTCTTGAGTTTCGTTGGCTTCAGGCCGGTCGCAAGTTTTCTTGCTTCGACATGCATAGACAGTTCCTGGATCCTCGCCATAAGTTCAGGAAAGACAATTAGAACTTCATCGAGGTAGAGTTGTAAAACTCGCACCACCTGCGCTGACAGCCAATGACCTGGATTAGTTAAACGCTCTCGAGCCAGATCCAGAGCGTCCAGGGTACTTCAAGGGGTATAATTCTGAGCACGCCTGGACTCACAAAACATGCTTATGGGATCTGCCTTACTTCAAAGACCTCCTTTGAACACACAACATCGATGTGATGCACACTGAGAGGAATATCGCCGAGGCACTTTTTGGTACATTGTTCGGCATAGATGGGAAGTCAAAGGATAATACAAAGGCTAGAGTCGATCTGGAGGCGCTATGTGATAGGCCGTTACAAAACATGAAAGAACCGAAAGGAAAGCAGAACTGGACGAAGCCAAAGGCATGGTTCAATCTTGGAAGGCCAGCTATGAGGGAAATTATCTTGTGGGTGCAAATGCAGTTGATGCTCCCCGATGGGTATGCAGCGAATCTAAAGAGGGGAGCGAGTCTTGATAAATTGAAGATATTTGGTCTCAAGAGTCATGATTGGCACATATGGATTGAGCAGGTAATGCGGGTGACCGTGGCTTCATCCCTGAGGATGAATGGCTAGTACTGGCAGAACTCAGCTATTTCTTCCGTGTTCTTTGTGCGAAAGAACTATCGCCTGGCATGCTAGAAGAAATGGAAGAGTTGGCGCTAGAGTTGATCTGCAAGTTAGAGAAGATTTTTCCACTGGGCTTCTTTAATCCAATGCAGCATTTGATTTTGCATCTCCCGACGGAGGCAAGATTGGGGGGGCCCATGCAAAATCGTTGGTGCTACCCAACTGAGAGGATGCAGAAGACGCTTCGAGAAAAATGTAAAAATAAACGTATAATTGAAGCATCTATGGCTGAGGCATTCATCACTGAGGAGGCAGCAAACTTCGTGACAGACACTCTGAAACCAAAATCGTCATTTGCATAATCCAAGCCTCGGTACAATGCTGACGAGCCTAAAAAGGGAGGATACAACCTTAGCCTATTCAAAGGCAATCTCGCACCAGCCAGTGTTTCAAATCCAGTATCTTTGGATAACGAAGAATGGCGGACCCTTTCGTTGTATATCTTCAACAACCTGATAGAAGTCCGGCCGTACATCGAGTAAGTTCTTTGTACATTGTTTCGCAACTTCTATTTCCTTTGAACTGCTCTTATTCCTGGATATTTCATACAGTCGATACGTCGCCCTATTCTTGTATGGAGCGGTGATCCAAAAGGATTCTGTCGAAGAGTATGAGCTTCTCGCAAAGCAAGGAGGCGGCTATCCCGGTTTCATCTCTTGGTTCAAACAAACGGTAAATTCTATTAGACAATTTCATTTCATTCGCTAATTTGTGCGTAATGCAACAATCCTTTCATATTAAACTTGTAGGCCAATTCAGAGTCTATGGACGCCGAATTGAGACAAGTCGCTAACGGTTTTGACTATAAGGTCGGTTCATTTGACAAATACAACATCAACGGGTATTGTTTTCGTACCTATGGCAAAGAGCTATCTATGGCCGATCGGAAGTCTACAAATTGTTGTGTATCTGCTATCGCCGAAGGAGGTACCGCGTATTATCGGAGAGTTGAAGCAATTTATGAAATTCTATTCTATGCTAAAAACCCACCGAATGTCGTAGTCTTCAAATGTTATTGGTTTCAGCCGAAGGAGACTAGAAGGACTCATGAACATATAGGGCTAGTTGAAATCAACCAAAGCACCCATTTAGATGTTCCCGATGTCTATATTATGGCTCAACAGGTGACCCAAGTATTCTATCTACCCTGGGCCTGCCAAACTAATCCAAATCTGAAAGGTTGGATTGTCGTTTATGAAGTGCCGCCACGTGCTAGACTATCTCCCCCAAAGGAAGAGGATTATGAACCTCACATTAACCCAGACACATATGAAGGAGAATTCTTCCAAGCGACACGTCTTTCCAAAAAGCGTTTCAAGAACCGGTATACTTCACCCCAAAACATTGAAGTAGACAGCAGTGAATCCCACATCACCTCAGAGGAGGAACAAGAAGAGGTTACTGCTGCGGAAGACCTCTCAATGCTTGACCGATTACGTAAAGGTGGCCTTCCACATGTTGATGCTACTGAACCCTATGAGCCCATCATTTATTATAGTGATGATGATGATTATGCATTTATTGATGATACTGATCGAGATTATTAGTAGTGTCAGGTATTCAATTTTTTTATGTTCTACTTGATGATGACACACTTAAGTGATATACATATTATTATTCATGTCGGTATTTTTTTTATGTTGTACTAATTTCGTTTACTCTTTGTCATGGCACGTGTTGAAAGATGGAAGGGGAGCCGACTGAGGCCAAGGACAAACGTGCCCAGATTGAAGGTGTGCCACACCATCAAGGTAGCTCCAGCTTATATCAGTTCGGGTGGAATTGGGTAATGTGGTTTGCTTCATGATTAATGCAATTCATTCATCATGCTAGCTTGAGCCCTTTAATTACTAATTTACTTTGTTTCTCTCTTTCAGGCATGCTACAATAAGACGGATAAGGTGCCAGAGGGGTACGACCTGTATGCCATGGCTTACACTGCCTCTTACAAGCAAGTCAAGGGGAAGGCGAGGAAAGGGGAGGAGTTTAACCCGAGCCAGATCCCCTACAATCCAGAGCAGGTGATGATATCTAGTGGCGGGAGGTCCCATGGCTCCATAGCCATTGATCCAGAGATTGCTCCTGAGACCACGGTGAGTTTAATTTGAATGGATGTTACTTGCTAGTCTTAACATTTGAGTGTCATCATGCTAACGAAACATTTGAAATGATCTTTGGTGCAGCGTAATTCCACACAAGCATCACACGATCCTTCGCCAGCTACTGGCATGAGCCAGCCCGCTCCCACACATCCATGATCATGGTAAGTTTCTCTAGTTTTTTGCTTAACAAATGCATAAGGACCTAGACTTAGCTTTATTTCATCCAATATGCTTACCTTAATTAATGACCTAGAGTTAGCTTCTTTTCCAGCAAAATGACTTAATAAGCTTACCGACCTCCAAAACCAGCCGTTTTACCTAAGTTAGCTCTAAAATGATCTATACTTAGCTTTGTTTCCTCTAAAATGACCTAAGTTAGTTATAATATGCTTAGTTAACTAGGTTTGCTCAATAATGACATGTACTTACCTTACTTATGTAAAAAAACGGCATAATTAGCTTAGTTAGCTCATAAACGATCCATTTTACCTACATTAGCTCTAAAATGATGCATTTTACCTACGTTAGCTCATAAACGATCCATTTCACCTAAGTTACCTCACAAACGATGGCGTGCTTATTCTTCTAGTCTTCTCCTTCTAGTCACCTTTTCCTAACTTTCTTATTTGCCATTTTGCAGATTTCATTCACTTCTCGGAAGCTAGCTTGCTATGGAGTGCTTGTTTTTTATTTCATTCTCTTGTAGTATTCTTCTAATGGTTGCAACTTATGTGTATGCTATGATGGAACTTGCTATCTTGATGAAACTTTGCATTGTAATATGTATGTGCAACCTCCTAATGGTTGCAACTTATGTGTATGTGCAACTTGCTATGTATGAGTGGATGGAACTATATATGTATTTACGATGAAACTTATGTGCTGTTAAATAGGCCTGCGAAATATATCTATATATGTCATATATATTTGCTGTGAAGATTGTTGGATTTAAAAAAACAGAAAAAAAGAGACAATTTGCAGGCTCTTTGCCGTCTGCCACCGACGTTAAAGGGCTCTTTGTCGTCAAGAGCGGACGGCAAAGAGGCCACGTGGCAGGCAACTGTGCTTCCTGGGAGGCTGACCTATTTGGTCAGTTTGCCAACAGTGGCTGACGGCAAAGAGGAAAAAAAACTTTGCCTACAGCAGCGGACGGCAAAGGCTTGCCATTAACCACCTAATGGAGTAACAGCGCAATTATTGCCGTCAGCATTCTTTGCCGTCGGCAGCTGATGGCAAAGGACCCTTTGCCGTCAGCTGCCCGAAGCGGACGGCAATGTAGCTCTTTGCCGTCCCTTACATTGCCGTCCACTTTTGCCGTCTGCGGCCGACGGCAAAGACCTTTGCCGTCCGCCATCCATGCCTTTGCCGTCCGCCGTGGCAGATGGCAAAGTAGCAGATTCCTGTAGTGTTCGTCCCGTGTCCGGATGGGACTTTCCTTGGCGTGGAAGGCAAGCTTGGCGATACGGATATGTAGATCTCCTACCATTGTAACTGACTCTGTGTAACCCTAGCCCTCTACGGTGTCTATATAAACCAGAGGGTTTTAGTCCATAGAAGAACAACAATCATACCATAGGCTAGCTTCTAGGGTTTAGCCTCCTTGATCTCGTGGTAGATCGACTCTTGTACTACCCATATCATCAATATCAATCAAGCAGGAGTTGGGTTTTACCTCCATCGAGAGGGCCCAAACCTGGGTAAAAACATCGTGTCCCTTGTCTCCTGTTACCATCCGCCTAGACGCACAGTTCGGGACCCCCTACCCAAGATCTGCCGGGTTTGACACCGACAGTGGCTGTTTTGAGGAAGATATAAGGAGGTTTATGTGTGATAGAGCGTATCATATCCCAGGGTTTGGATGCACCGGCGAAGTTTGCACCAACTCTCAAGCCGAGAAAGGGCAATGCACGGTACCGAATAGGCTAGCAATGATGGAAAGGTGAGAGTGCGCATAATCCATGGACTCAACATTAGTCATAAAGAACTCACATACTTATTGCAAAAATCTACAATTCATCAAAAACCAAGCACTACACGCATGCTCCTAGGGGGATAGATTGGTAGGAAAAGACCATCGCTCATCCCCGACCGCCACTCATAAGGAGGACAATCAAGGAAACACCTCATGCTTCAAATTTGTTACACAACGGTTACCATACCTGCATGCTACGGGACTTGCAAACTTCAACACAAGTATTTCTCAAATATACAATTACTCAACTAGCACAACTTTAATATCACCATTTTCATATCTCAAAACAATCATCAAGTATCAAACTTCTCATAATATCCAATGCACTCTATATGAAAGTTTTTATTATACCCATCTTGGATGCCTATCATATTAGGACTAATTTTATAGCCAAACCAAATTACCATGCTGATCTAAAATACTCTCAAAATAATATATGTGAAGCATGAGAGATCAATAATTTCTATAAAATAGAAGCACCACCGTGCTCTAAAAAGATATAAGCGAAGAACTAGAGAAAATTTATCTAGCTCAAAAGATATAAGTGAAGCACATAGAGTATTCTAATAAATTCCGACTCATGTGTATCTCTCCAAAAGGTGTGTATAGCAAACATGATTATGGTAAACTAAAAATCAAAGACTCAAATCACACAAGACGCTCCAAGCAAAACACATATCATGTGGTGAATAAAAATATAGCCTCAAGTAAAGTTACCGATAGACGAAGACAAAAGAGGGGACGCCTTCCGGGGCATCCCCAAGCTAAGACTTCTGGTTGCCCTTGAATTTTACCTTGGGGTGCCTTGGGCATCCCCAATCTTAGGCTCTTGCCACTCCTTATTTCAAAATCCTTCGACCCAAAACATGAAAACTTCACAATACAAAACATCAACAGAAAATCTCATGAGGTTTGTTAGTGTAAGAAAACAAACCACCACTTTAAGGTACTGTAACGAACTCATTATTTATTTTTATTGGTGTTAAACCTACTATATACCAACTTATCTATGGTTCATACCCCCCGATATTAGCCATAGATTCATTAAAATAAGCAAACAACACACGAAAAATAGAATCTGTCAAAAACAGAATAGTTTGCAGTAATCTGTATCAAACGCAAACTTCTCTAACACAAAAAATTCTGCAAAAATAGGACGGTCTGGATAGTTTTTTTTATTGATCTACTGCAATTGGAATAAGTATTTTATCACGTTCTGGTGATGTTTAACAATTTTTTTCGTGAGAAGAAAGTTTCTGACTTTTTCAGCAAGATCAAATAAGTATCACCCAAGAAGATCCTATAGGTTTTACTTGGCACAAACACTAATTAAAACATAAAACCAAATCTAACCAGAGGCTAGATGAATTATTTATTACTAAATAGGAACAAAAATCAAGGAACAAAAATAAAATTGGGTGGCCTCCCAACAAACACTATTGTTTAACGCCCCTACCTAGGCATTGATAATTTTAATGAAGCTCACATCAAAGACAAGAATTAAAGCACAAAGAGAGGATCATAGGACACATGATAAACACATCTAAGTCTAACATACTTCCTATGCATAGGCATTTTATAAGAAAACAAATTATCATAGCAAGCAAAAATTAGCATATGCAAGGAAGGAAAAAGATACGATAGCAATCTCAACATGACGAGAGGTAATTTAGTAAGATAAAAGTTTCTACAACCATATTTTCCTATCTCATAATAATTACATGTAGTATCATAGGCAAATTCAACAAAATAGCTATCACCTAACATATTCTCAACACGATCCACATGCATTCGAAGTTAACACTCTTCCAAAATAGTGGGATTATCATTAACTAAAGTCATGACGTCTCCAAACCCACTTTTATCAAAAATACCATGAGATTGAACATTCTCCAAATATGTGGGATCTAAAGTTGACACTCTTCCAAACCCACTTTCAATATTATTGCAAACACTATTATCACTCTCATATTCATCATGGGGCTTAAATAAATTTTCAAGATCATAAGAAGAATCACCCCAATCATGATCATTGCAGCAAGTAGTTGACATAGCAAAACTAGCATCCCCAAGCGTAGGGTTTTGCATATTATTAGCACAATTGACATCAAGAGAATTTATAGTAACATCATTGCAATCATGCTTTTCATCGAAGGAACTATCAAGTATGGGTGCAATAGCAACGATCTCATGTTTAACATAAGGAACTATAGCAAATTCATCTTCATAAATATTGGCATCATGGCCAAAAGAATAGCAAGCATCATGTTCATCAAGGGATATTTCAATCAAATCATCAGAATCATAATTAACTATAAATTCATGCATATCATTATTTTCTTCCAAAGCAACGGTCATTCTTTCAATAAATTCTTTGACATGGAGATTATGAGCATAGTTTTCATAGCAATATTTAAGTATGTCAAAATTTTCAGATTCATAGAGAGTAATATCATACTTTTCAATAAAAGAAGCAACTTCATAAGCACCCTTAATAGCAACAGATTCTTCAATTTGTTCGATATCGTTGTAACTATAAACACCCTTTGCATAAGAAGATAAGATTTCATTATCATTAAACTCACATAGTTAGGGGAGGTGTTTTTTTAGGGTTTTTAGATCAACAAGTAAAATAATAAATTTCACAAAGATTCCAAGCATAACACAGCAATCTGTTTATTTGATCCCATAAGAGTCTCCCTTTTTCAGATAAATGGTGACACACAAAATGAGCCTGCTCATCTAAAGATTTCCCATCAACTAGGCTAGTTGGGGTTTCAGCACGAGCGCAAAAGGATCGAAGATGATCCAAGTAGAACACTTTAAGTGGATCCATATCAATAGATTTTTAGCAAACAAAGATGCAAGCTAGTAGAAGGCACATGGAAACACAAACAAAGAAACATACGGGAAGAAGGCGAAGAAAAGGCAAAGGTTTTCAAAAATTGTTTTAGAAGTGGGGGAGAGGAAAACGAGAGCCGAATGGCAAATAATGTAATGCGAGGGATAAGAGTTTGTGATGGGTACTTGGTATTTCTTGACATGTGCGTAGATCTCCCCAGCAATGGCACCAGAAATCCTTCTTGCTACCTCTTGGGCATGTGTTGGTTTTCCCTTAAAGAGGAAAGGGTGATGCAGCAAAGGTATCAATCCAGTAGGAGACTACACGCAAATGCCGTAGTACCTGCACAAAAATTAAGAACCTTGCAACCAACACGATAAAGGGGTTGTCAATCCCTTCATGACCACTTGCAAAAGTGAGATCTTATAAAGATAATAAGGTAAATATTTTTGGTATTTTTGTTGTATAGATTGGAAGATAAAGATTGCAAATAAATGGCGAGAGAAATAGCTAGTTGACGGAAGAATAATATGATGTAAAGTAGACCCGGGGGCCATAGGTTTCACTAGTGGCTTCTCTCAAGATAGCATATATTACAGTGGGTGAACAAATTACTGCCGAGCAATTGATAGAAAAGCGCATAGTTATGAGAATATCTAGGCATGATAATGTATATAGGCATCACGTGTGTGTCAAGTAGACCGAAACGATTCTGCATCTACAACTATTACTCCACACATCGACCGCTATCCAGCATGCATCTAGAGTATTAAGTTCATTAGAACAGAGTAACGCATTAGGCAAGATGACATTATGTAGAGGGATAAACTCAAGCAATACAATATAAACCCCGTCTTTTTATCCTTAATGGCAACAATACAATACGGGCCTAGCTACCCCTACTGTCACTGGGAAAGGACACCGCAAGATTGAACCCAAAGCTAAGCACTTCTCCCATTGCAAGAAAGATCAATCTAGTATGCCAAACTAAACCGATAATTGAAGAGACTTGCAAAGATATCAAATCATGCATACACAAATTCAGAGAAGAGTCTAATATTGTTCATAGATAATAAACCCACAATTCATCGGACCTCAGCAAACACACCGCAAAAAGTATTACATCAAATAGATCTTCAAGAACATCGAGGAGAACTTTGTATAGAGATCCAAAAAGAGATAAGAAGCCATCTAGCTAATAACTATGGACCCGAAGGTCTGTGGTAAACTATTTACACATCATCGGAGAGGCTATGGTGTTGACGTAGAAGCTCTCTGTGATCGATTCCCCCTCCGGCGGAGCGCCGGAAAAGGCCCCAAGATGGGATCTCACAGCTACAGAAGGTTGCAGCGGTGGAAATAGGGTTTCGTGGATCTCATGGATGTTTTCAGGGTATAAGAGTATATATAGGCAAAAGAAGTAGGTCGGTGGAGCTACGAGTGGCCTACGAGGGTGGGGGCACGCCTACCCCCCCCCCCCCCCCGAGCGCGCCTCCCTGCCTCATGGCTGCCTCGTTGCTTCCTTGATGTCCACTCCAAGTCTAGTGGATTGTGTTTGTTCCAAAAACATTCTTCGCGAAGGTTTCATGCCATTTGGATTCCGTTTGATATTCCTTTCCTATAAAACACTGAAATAGGCAAAAAACAATAACTCGCACTAGGCCTCCGGTCAATAGGTTAGTCCCAAAAACCTTGTTCAAGAATTCATCCGATTAACCAGTTAACTTGCCGATTAATCCCTACTCATAGGGTCACCGAGTAGCCGATAAACTCAAAAATCGTCCGATTAGTTGATTAAATGGCCGATTAACTTGCCGATTAGCCGATTAATCCCCTACTCACCAGCCAACCGAGCAGCTACCAGTTAACGATTTCCTCAACAATGCCCAAAAATAATATAAAAGTGCATATTAAAGCCCATTAAACATCGAAAACAGATAATATAATAGCATGGAACAATCAAAAATTATAGATACGTCGGAGACGTATCAACATCCAACAGTCACAGCTGCTACAATCGTGTGTTGACTGACAAAGCCTTGCGTAAACAAGTTAGCCTCGAAAGTTGTGGCGTGTACAACCCATTTGCTATTATCTTTATAATTTTTTACTCATTTTCTAATTCATATGGAATCTATTGCAGCCGATTTTCCCTATTTTGAATTGCCGCCCATTTTCTAGTCAGTACCAGGGTTAAAAAATTGAACTAAAAATGTGCGAAATTTTGAAAATTCGCAAGTTCTTGTGGGAACAAAATATTCTTAATCCAAAAATTATTAGCCATAATAAATCAAATTTAAAAATAAATTAATACTATGTCATGTTAAAATCCAATGAAATATAAAATATCAGTGAAGAACAAAAACAAAAAATGAAACTAATTTTCGCATTTACTTTTAACAGATACTGACCAAACTCTTTGGCCAGGCCGGAATGCATCCCTCCTCTTCTTGAAAGATTTGCAGCCCAATAAGTCGGAATAAACATATATGCCTAGCTTGGGTATTCTTCAAAAAGATATAGTGGCCTACCTTTTTTCCCAAAGAAAAAACGGTTGGGATGGTAATGTTGTTAGACGGGCCACAGAGACCGCACAACCCAGTTTATAGCCTGCTCCTCAGAAAAAATCCTCAAAAAAATTGTGCAATTCTGTCATTAATTGACCATACGTTGAAAATGATGTGGGTCCCAGATATCAGCAGGGCAGATTTGAGTAAAAAATGATGGGTGCATCTCAGTAATAAAAGAGGCGCTTTGCTTGTGTTCGGGAGTGGACCTCGTGGGTCCGTACTGTTATACCGTGCTCTACAGTGCTCTCCCGATTCACTATGTTGACAGAGCCGGACGGTGGCGCCGTGGCGAGCGCACCAAGGTGGAGGATAAAGTGTTGTCGTGAATGTGCTGGGCTGGGTTGGACATTCTTATTGAAAAATAAAAATGGACCGGAACTATTTACGATGTTGACTACGATTTGCATGTGTCCGCTAGTTGCAGGAAGAAAATGGTGGGAGAAAGAAGACTGGTCGTTATCTTTGCCTAAGAATTATATCGACTGAATGTAATGACACTATCATAAGAAATAATATCCTCCTGTTAAATAATTAATTTAAAGAACTGGTGCATGAGCATTTAGCTTTATTTATTTATTTATTGACTTATTTATGTTTAGGGGACCATGAGCATGTACCTGGGCCAGATTCAAGTGAGAGCCTCCCTTCCAGTTAATTATGGGCTCCTCTATAAGGCCTTCATCAGTGGGCTGCATGTTATCAACAAGTGGAAAATGTGTTCCGTACGAAAAATAGTATGCTCTACGTACGGTACGGGGCACTAAAGGATCGGACCATGCAACGACTACCAAAACATTGTGATTGTCGTTCTAACAACACATTTATTCAACCAACAGACGAAATATACTACTGATTGTATATTGAAAATAGCAGCAGCAACCAGGGCTGGGGATGCAACAAAAGCAGTAAGCAGGCCAGAAGACTAAAGACACAACTCTCTGTTCCAACCCAAACATCAGCCATCATTACAAAAGGGCTACCAAAAAAGAACAAGTGTATGCATCAAACTAAATAAAGATCCTATTACACCAAGAGTACGCATCTAACTAACTGGCTCAGTTAGACGTTACTATTTATTAAGCCGTGGAGATTGGCTGACGGCTTGAACCAGATGGGTGCCTGACGGGGGAAACTCTAGCCAGCAGGTCAAAGTCTGATACTTGCGACCCTCTCTCCTACTTTGGGCTGCAGAACATGGAGGCACATATCAGGGTATGGTGCATGCAGAGACGCATGGTACACTGTGTACACATAGTTTTGCCTGATGAACGAAACCTTGCCGCCATCATGATCCTTGCTGTCGGTTATCTCCTGGTTAATCGGATAATTCAGTCTGAGAAATAGAGTGCATTTACCAAGGCTACTTACCAGCCTCTAGTCAAAAATTCCTGAAGGCCCAGAGAAGTTGGGATCCCGCTCAAAGACCTTGCAGTGACTGTGGTTGTATTCATCGAAACAACACGTCTGGTACGTGCGAACAATCATCAATCATTCGCCATCGTCTGATCGAGCCAGGAACCACCTGCAACTGTCATGCCGCTTTTCTTTGAAAGGTTCCGGGATTAGGAAGGGTAGGGACACCAGGCGGCCTAAAACATCATATCAAGTTGGAGTGAAGTAAAAAAGGGCTCTTAATGTAGTCAATCTTAAGAAAAGCATGTTATGAGCATGAATATTTTTCCAGTTAATGTTGACAGTAATATAAGCAAGCAATCATGATACCATAGGAAAGTAACATGCTGCTGTAACAGCCATTTGTAGCGATGACTGGAGTAGGCCACCAATACGTCCAACCATAGAAGGAGTCGACGGTGTAAATGAAGCCCTTGTGTTCAATGACATCAGAGAACCATGGAGGGTGTATGATCCTGCGACGGACGTGCAGATTTATGCACTTACTGCAGTGACCTGTCAGATAGGCGAGACCGCAGTTGAAGAACACAATTAGCCTGAAGTCTTTATAATTTGCAGATCTTGTGGGCACTTGGCAGATTACAACCTTGAGCAAATCAAACATGGTATCATGTTGGCTACTATAAGATTCCGAGTATTCTGGGCGGCGGTGCCAAAGCTGTGCAGTGTTAATCGAAGGAAGGGGGATCAATCGCCGGGTGTAGACCTCCATGAGCATCCAGCTGCCGCCACCATCGACGAGCACCATCCAAGACATGTTCATGCAGACCCAGTACATACCATTAATGTAGTTGAGGGTGACGGGGATCGGATCGCAGTGAAGAGGGTTGATGCTTGCCACCCTACAATCGTTATGCTGCGTGACACGCCATTTCTAAAGATCAGGCGGCATTATCAAGCAAGGAGCTGGCTTAAAAAGTTCTGGGCTGAGGGCTTTGAGTAAACGCTACAGCCCCGACGAGCACGTGGCGAGCGTCATGGTACTGAGATTGTCCACGGTCGAAGCAATGAGCTTGATTACCTCTGTGGGAGGCGAATTCCAGCCGCTCTTTCGGCAGACGCTGCTCAGTTCTGCCATTGTTAGTGCTTGGGTTTCGGAAGAGGGGGGAGGCGCCTTAGCGGGGATGGAAGATTGGACGATTATGTGTGGACAAGGATGGAGAGCGAATATGTGCTGCGGGAAGTGGACAAGTGATGATGACTACAGCACGCAGCTTGACTTACAAGACACATACCAGCAGCATAGGGTCATGTTGATGCCAGACAACTTGCTTGAGTGATCATAGTACTGGTACTCCCTACAGTACCTACTACTATGCCCTAACTTGCTTGACTAGAGTAGTAGTGGAGTAGGACTCTGCTCTACTACTAGCACCAAAGGATTAGTATATTCTAATCTAAAATAGTTACAAACTTCAATGCCCGAGCGTGGAATGACTAAGAACCGCCATAGGTGCTAAGTCCAATCCCCAGCAAACATTCGCTGGCAGACATGGCAGTTGCAAACGCCCGCGACGCAGTTACAGTACGTGTGTAAGGGTGGTGATTTTGTCAAAGACTATGGCTTAAAACAGGCCACCATCAGATGGAAATCTGACGATTACGTGGGATTAGCCATGACTGAGCTCGTGGCGAACAATCACCGGATATCATTACTAAAAAGGGTTAAAACACCCGGGGCTATAACTTGCACTGGCTAACCACTAACAATGATACTAACATAGTTGTAAAAGGGTCAAAGACCGTGTGTACGTGGTGTTTGGAATTATATGCAAAAAAACTAGCAAGATGCACATGCATTGCACGGAACATCAAGATGCATTTTTTACAAAACACTTGTTGTGATTGACCCATGCAGGAGTAATCCCGTGTGTAAAAACTAATGATATCTCGATAATTTTATCGGAAACATGGTATCTCGACCATTTCATCAAAAAAATGATATCTCAAGAAAGATGATAGATAAGGTGAGGAAGCGTTGGTGGTGGTGGTGGTTGGTGGGCGGAGGCGGGTTGAACGGCACCGCAGCGCCACCATGCCAGATTGTTCCGGAGACTTCCTTATTTAATTGCTCGGCAATGAGGTTGTCGGAGATAAGGATGAATGAGTCAAGGCCTTATCTGTAAATGTGGAGAGAGGCGCGGGTACTTTTGTTAAATTGTCATAGTTTGCTTTCTATCCGTCAGATATAGATCGGATGGTCTATACTATAAGATGGCAGGCACACCATCATCACCAACTTGGTTTTTTCTCTACTCCTACTCCTATCTCTACTCTTATTTAAAACCGAGTTGGTGATGATGGTGTGTCTGCCATCCTGCAATACGGACCATCTGATCTATATCTGACGGATAGAAAGCAAACTATGCCAATTTTGCAAAAAGATACCTACACCCCTCTCCACATTTGCAGATAAGGACTTCAATCATTCATCTTCATCTCCCATGAGATAAACAGCTCATATAAATGCATCTTGATGTTCCATGCAACGCATGGTCCTCTTGCTAGTATTACTTATACTTATCTCTACTCTTATCAAAAACAGAGTTGGTGATGATGGTGTGCCTGCCATCCTGCAATATAGGTCGTCCGATCTATATCTGACGGATAGGAAGGAAACTATGGCAATTTTGCAAAAAGATACCCGCACCCCTCAACACATTTGCAGATAAGGCCTTCCATGTAACACACGGGCACCTTATCTCCCACAAGATAAACTACTCATATAAATGCATCTTGATGTTCCATGTAACGCACGGGCACCTTGCTAGTACTCCTATAGAAGACTCAGTTGGTGATGATAGTGTGTCTGCCATCCGCCATTTCTGACCATTAGATCTGCATCTAACGGGTGTGATAATGTAAGTTGTGGCCTTTTGCAACAATTCCCACTTCTCTCCTCCAGTTTACACAAAACCCCTTAGTATCTTGAAACCAACCACATTCCTCCCTTTGCATTACCAAGTTAAATGTTGATCATTAGTCTTTGCTCAATGTAATCCGCTGCCTAAGCATGTGGAGACTTCCATGCATGATTTTGCTCTATTGGACTATCACGCATGAATAAAAGTGCATCCATTTATGGCCTAGTCTATAATCTTCCATGTATGAAATTTTTACTACAGTACTGGTGAAAGACTTATGATGAACCATTTCTTACATCTCCTCTGCCCCCTTCCAAGTCATCCTAATTTAGTCCCTCTGTCTAGGTGTATAAGGGCATGGTTAATACTTAATAGTATAGCCAACTGTTGACTATAAGAAAGTGCCATGTCATCAAAGACTAATTCTTAAAGATCATTTCTTGCAAAGCACAATAAGTGTTATTTCTTCACAAGTTTTGAATGCAGGTTGAACAGTTGAACGCTTTTGTTTGCAAAAGATAAGTTTTTTATCTATTTCACCCGGATATTTGTGAGTTCTAGAGATGAAATAATATCCGAAGAAACCTATCGATACTCGTTACACATGAGATGACCCCCACATCCTTTGTCCAAATAAACAACTCCCCGATCAATGCTTCACTATTCGGTGCAATGCACGGGCACCTTGCTATAGATTAGGACGACCAAAAGTTGAACTAACATTATATATAGTACGATAAATGCTGATGCATGTCACCTAAAAATATATCATTAAAAACTATGTTCAAATACGAATCCAACGATATAGTTTTTGTTGACATGCACTAACATTTTGTCAGTTAAATCTTCAGTCAAATTCAATGGGGGACTAATAAACAACGACCGATGTAGTACTAGTGTAGACGGCAGCGCTGCACGCGAGTCTCACCCCGCTCGGGCGCGGTAGTAAAGCCATCATATCACAAAACCCAACCACTCCCAGTAATAAGTGGTCTGGTAAAATAAATGGACAAGCAACCATCACATCCCTCCGTCTTTTTTGCATTTCATCTCTCTGCATTTACTTTCTCCGGTTCATATCGCACACTCGATCCCTAGTATCCTTAGCTACTACTCCTAGGGATAGTTATTTTGGCGGCTTAAAAAATAAGCCGTCTCTTCCCCAGCTTTTCCCATAAGACTAGTCACAGTGGAGAGTAACATTAAGGCGCCTCACTCATTTATTTGGGCTTCTAAACTACTACTACCTCCGTCCTGGTTTATAGGTCACCTTTGTAGTTCATGCCAAATTTTGACCAAATATTTAGCTAACAAAATGTTAATGCATGTCAACAAAAATTATATCATTGGATTGATATTTCAACATAGTTTTCAAGGATATAATTTTTTGTAACATGCATGAACGTTTTGTTAGTTCAATCTATAGTCAAAATTTCACACAATATACAATGGGGACCAGTAAACCAGGACGAAGGTAGTACTAGTAGTACCAACGCCCTAGTTTATTTGTCACCATTGTAATTTGTGCTAAATTTTAACCACATATTTAACTGATAAATTGTTAGTGCATGTGACATATGCACGTACTTACAAAATGCGTACGGATACACATGGTTTTCAAACTTTTCCTTTTACATACCTAATTAAAGATGCTAAGAATTCCCGAACGTTCAGGAGTTATCATTTGCGTCCCAAAACTAATGAGATCGCCTTACGAAACTAAATTATATTCCTAATAAAAGCCACGATGCTCAAAGGAGCTCTTGCGCCGCGCCACGAGTGCCCTGGTGCGCGGCCGTTTCCCAGCGCGCCGACACAATGCCTCTTCCTCACCCTCGCAACCCGAGAGGTGCCGATTTGCAGCTTGCCGGTGGGAGAGCATGATCTGACCGGTTTGATGACACTACAAGAAATATGTAAACTAGTGACCTTCTGTTAGTGACCATGGAAGAATTGGTCATAGATCTATGACCATTTGAGATGAATTGGTCAAAAGCTATTCGGGGGGCTCCAAACCCTCAACTATATCGACCATTTTGGTCAGAAAGGTCGTAATTTCCCTACACGAAATGGTCATAAAGCAGACAACACTTGTCTGCTGCCTTATTTCTAGCTGACCACGAACAATATAGATGGTCATAACCTCGTAAATTGTGGTGGATTTCTATGACTAGGCGCCACCTCATCAGTTTTGCCTATGTGTCATGTCCATGTGTCAATTTTTGCCCTAGGTTGTGAAGCAACCTATATTTATGTCATTCCCAAAATTCCCAAAAAAATCTCATAAATTCTTTGGGTCATATCTTCGTCAAATATGTAAAAATCCTTCCTTTCCTAGTTCAGAAATAATTCAACAATTTTCCTATTCTGTTCACAACAGCATTATGAAGAAAGTGCTATTTATTTATTCTTGATTGCCCTCAAAATTTTTGGGCAGTCTTTCCTATGCAAATCATTACCTCATGACAAAATTCAGCTCAATTTGCCTAGCAAATCTTCCTCGGCATATTTCCAAAGTTTTTGTGCACCTAGAAGCATTGTGAAGGAACTACCATTTCTATATGTCCAAATGACATGAAATTTGTACAGTTCCTTCATATGCCCAAATTATCACCCTCATCCAAATTACAGCTTAGTCAAAACATCTATGTGAGCCCAGGTTCAAATTATATTTTATGCCAGATTGGCACGTTGTAAGGCAAGTGTTATCTAGACCCCTCCTATTACCCTCAAACTTTTTTGGCACTCTTCCATACCCAATTAATTTCCACATGATAATATTCATCTCCATTTTCCTGGTAAATCTTCCTTAGCAAATTTCCAAAGTTTCTATCTAGAGAGAAGCTTTGTGAAGTAAGTACTAGCTAGGCTTACCCAAATGATCTCAAAATTTACCCGGGCATGGCGATACCTATGTAACTTACCTACACCAAATTTGAGCTCATTTCATTTATCCAATTTCTCTCGCTAATTTTCCCAAGTTTCTGTCCAGAGAAGAGCATTGTGAAGGAAGTACCACTTTGGCATGTCCAAATGGTATCAATTTTGTACAATGCTTTCCTAGGCCCAAATAACCATCCTTCACCAAATTTCAGCTCAATCCATTCATTATTTTGAGCCCAGCTTCAACATTCATATTTCTGTCCAGTGTGGTACTTTGCAAAGAAAGTACCACCTAGGCTCCTCCTTTTGAGCTGAAATTATTTGAGGACAGTCTTCTTAGTAGATGATCATCCTCAGCCAAAACTCACGCCCATTAGCAATGCGCATTTCCCGTATCGCTAATCAAACACTTGGCTGCTAATTCATGTTTGAGCATAGTTCGGTCTCCTCATGAGAATCTTATGTTGTAATTTTCTTCCTAGCACCTACCTGGGGAGTCCCCAACCCACTAGACATGCCTAGGCGCCCAGAATGCAAGGCAACACCACGGTCACGCGGTGACCATGCGGCCAGCATGCGAGTTTACGTGCTCTGGGGTTGGGGCCCTTGGCCACCATTCAAACATTGATGTATCGCCACCAAACCATGTATGTCTGACTAAATAGATAATTATGTAACTAGAAATGATTTTTGGAAAAAATAAAGAGCAAACTGTGAGGTAGCTGCAGTTCAAATTTGACCCGCTTCCTAATGAATCGGTGGAAATTTGTTTTTTCACCAGAGGTGGATCAAAAGCTTTGGACACCCAACCATTTTGTCAAATGTGCATTAAATATGGACTAGTATTTTATAAAATTGATTTGGTCCAAATTTGCAACAAAAAATGGTAGGTCCTTCACAAAAAAACACATTTTGGGCACTCTAAAAATGAAAAATGACTTTCTCGTCCAAAGAAAATGAAAACTTACTTAGGAAACATTGTTTGCCATTCCAATATGCACCCTTGTGCACATTATAAGATCATTTGAACAAACTATGCCATGAATGTGGCCATAAGATTGACCGTTTGGCTTGAAAGGCATTGATCTCCACACACGATAGCTTGTTTCTGAGAACACTTTTTAAAAAATTATTGTATTACAAGTTTATTATTTTTCCAGATAACTTGGCCACATATAATGACACAATGCGAAGGTTTCCTGATTTTTTAATTTTTTTGAATTGTTTATGCCCGTTTCAAAATGCGATCAAAACAGCGGGCTTGACCGTTCCTAGCTAGTGGTTGAATCTTGAAAAACATTTGGTGTTTCTCAGATTAAATAGATACTTTTGTACCTGAAAATGATTTTTGGGAGAAATAAAGAGCAAGCTACGAGGTAGCTGCAGTTCAAATTTGACCCGCTTCCAACTGAATCGGCAGAAAATTGTCTTTTTTACGAGAGGTGGATCAAAACTTTTGACACCCAACCATTTGGTCAATTGTGCATTAAATATGGCCTAGTATTTTATGAAATTGATTTGGTCCAAATTTACAACAATTATTTGGTAGATCCTTCACAAAAAAACTCATTTGGTGCACTCGGAAAATTGAATATGATTTTTCGTCCAAAGAAAATGAAAACTTCCTTAGGCAACATTGTTTGCCATTCCAATATGCACCCTTGTGCACAATATGAGATCATTTGAACAAACTATCCCATGAATGTGGCCATAAGATTGGTCATTTGGCTTGAAAGCCATTGACCTCCACACATGATAGCTCATTTTTGAGAACACATTTTTAAAATATTTATCATACTACAAGTTTATTATCTTTCTTGGTAACTTGGCCACATATAATGACACAATGCGAAGGTTTTCCAATTTTTTATGCCTATTTCAAAATGTGGTCAAAATGGCGGGCTTGACCATCCCTAGCTAATGGTTGAATCTTGGAAAAAAATTGGTGTTTCTCTTATTAAATATATACTTTTGTACCTAAAATGATTTTTGGGGAAAATACAGAGCAAAATATGAGGTGGATGCAGTTCAAATTTGAACCGCTTCCACCTGAATCGACAGAAATTTGTCTTTTTCACAAGAGGTGGATCAAAACTTTTGACACCCAACCATTTGGTAAATTGTGCATTAAATATGGCCTAGTATTTTATAAGATTTATTTTGTCCAAATTTGTAACTATTATTTGGTATGTCCTTCTAAAAAAACTCATTTGGGGCACTCAGAATATGGAAAATGATTTTTTCGTCCAAAGAAAATGAAAACTTCCTTGGGCAACATTGTTTGCCATTCCAATTTGCATTCTTGAGCACAATATGATATAACTTGAACAAACTATGCCATGAGTGTGGCCATAAGATTGATCATTTGGCTTGAAAGCCATTGATATCCACACATGATAGCTCGTTTCTGAGAACACTTTTTTAAAATAATTATCGTATTACAAGTTTATTATTTTCCTGGTAACTTGGCCACATATAATGACACAATGCGAAGGTTTTCCTATTTTTCGATTTTTTTAAATTTTTTATGCCCGTTTCAAAATGTGGTCAAAACGGTGGGCTTGACCGTTCCTAGCTAGTGGTTGAATCTTGGAATTTGTTTGGTGTTTCTCTTATTAAATATATATTTATGTACCTAGAAATGATTTTTGGGAAAAATAAAGAGCAAACTATGAGGCAGATGTAGTTCAAATTTGACCCGCTTCCTATTGAATCAGAAGAAATTTGTCTTTTTCGCTAGAGGTGGATCAAAGCTGTTGACACCCAACCATTTGGTCAATTGTGCATTAAATATGTCCTAGTATTTTAGAAAATTGATTTGGTCCAATTTTGCAACAAATATATGGTAGGTCCTTAATTAAAAACTCATTTTGGGCACTTAGAAAATGGAAAATTGATTTTTCGTCCAAAGAAGATGAAAACTCCCTTAGGAAACATTGTACGACATTCCAAGATGCACCATTGTGAAAAATATGAGATCATTTGAACAAACTATGCCATGAATGTGGCCATAAGATTGATCATTTGGCTTGAAAGCCATGAATCTTCACACATGATAGCTCATTTCTGAGAACACTTTTTCAAAAGAATTGTCGTATTACAATTTTATTATTTTTTCTGGTAACTTGGTCACATATAATGACACAATTCAAAGGTTTTCCAATTTTCTGATTTTTTTGAATTTTTCATGCCCATTTCAAAATGTTGTCAAAACTGCGGGCCAGGCCGTTCCTAGCTAGTGGTTGAATCTTGAAAAACTTTTGGTTTTCTCTGAGTAAATAGATACTTATGTACCTAAAATGATTTTTGGAAAAAATTACTAACAAACTATAAGGTAGCTGCAGTTCCAATTTGACCCGTTTTCGGTTGCATCGGCGGAAATTTGTCTTTTTTCATGAGAGGTGAATCAAAACTTTTGACACCCATGTATTTGGTCAATTATACATTAAATATGTTCTTATATTTTAGAAAATTGATTTGGTCTAATTTTGCAACAAATATATTGTAGGTCCTTCACAAAAAACCCATTTTGGGCACTTGAAAAATGTCAAATGATTTTTTAATCAACCACGACCAATTTTTTAGTCAACTACGACCAATTTAGATGGTCATGACATCGTACCCGTGTGCTGCATTTTGATTGGTCTGTGGGCGTTTCACGCGGATTGTGGATGGAACACCGTCGGATGCTTGCGGATCCAACAACAGTCCTCACCCCAAGCCCACCTAAGCTGAAACCCTTGTCCTCGTGGACATTTTCCGTCCACCCCCGCCGCCTCCTTTCTTTCTCCCTCCCTCCACAGTCCCGTGACCCCCGACCCCAACCCCTCCCTCCCGCGACCTCCTCTCCCCCAATCCAACCGGCCGCCGTGACCTCCGCTCCTCCAGTGCCGCCAGCGACCTGCTACCCGACCACCGGCACACGGCTGATCCAACCCAGCAGCAGCTCAGATCGAACCCCTACCACGCAGACATGGTAGGGGAGCCCGAAACCCTACCCCGTGGTGGCTAGGACGGCAGGTTCTTCCTCAACCTTGAAGACACGCACTAGCAGCCGGCCATCTCCGCTGAGCCCACCGATGGCGACCTTCGGATCTGGTATGAATCCCCCTCTCTCTCGATCTGTGTGTGTAGGCGCTTCCTCACCTCACCTTGTCTCCTTCCCAGAACGACCAGAACACGTCCGCCATGGGAGAGGCAGGCTTCGGGACACCATGCTAGGCTTCTTCTCGGGACGCCATGGCCCTTCCCCCCGCTGGTTCTCCTCGCTCCTCAAGGTCCGCACATCTCCGTTCGATGGAGTCAGCTCCAGCGTCAAGGACACAACGGCAGCACCAGCAGCAGCAGCAACAAGGTTCACCCCGCCTATCAATTTCATCTTCTTACACTCCATTGCCTGCTGATGCTCGTGGACTCCTTATTCTTCTACAACTTCTCATCATCTCCTATTGATGTGTGCTCATATTGTGTCAAGGAAAGGAATTCAAGGCCGTGGGAGCTGTTTCTAGTATAGGACGCGTTGGACCTGCTGCTGCTGCCAGTTGTGTTCCCCGACCAAGTCCCCAAGCTGCATCCTACTACTCCTGCCCCGGACATCCTCAACTTGCTCCTGGACAACTACTGTAGGTGAGACAATTGCATCCATCCAAGTTATTTTCCTAGTGGTTACATATGCTTATTGTGCATCACATTTAAAACGAAATTGCACAATGAGCTTGTTTGATCTCTTTTATGCTTATGTATGCTTGATCAGGGTAGTTCTTTTTTAATTTGATGAAAATGAACCAATATAACCAGTCATCAAGAGCTAGTGTGCATTGCCAAGTACAACAGTTCTACACTGTATGGAATCATCTATAGATATAATTTCTTTAAGTGTTGTTGGCTATATTGAAATTATACTCTGAGGCACTGTAGCATTAGTGTGTTGTCGCTTTTGGTCTTCTCTATCTATGTGCTTATAAGTCAGGTTGTTTTTGTGGCATCCAGGGGCACAATACTGGAGCTATCTCTCCCTGTTAATGATGTTAACTGATGTGACTTTGTGCATTTGATGTTTTATACTTGGAAGACAAATGAATATGTTATGTTTATATCTCTCCTTGTTAATTATGTGTGATTTCCTTCTTTCAAATAATATATGTTATGTTTTGAGCTATCTCTCTGCCTGGTAATAGAAGTATGTGCATTGGTTGATATTTAGTATTCGTATGTCTAGTTCACGATGATGGTCACTTGCGGCAGAGGCAGATGATGTTTCAACCTTCACTGTCGGGTTGCTGCTACTTGCCCCACGACCCTCTGGCACCTCTCATGTTTTTGAATAATTTGAAAAGCATCTCCTGCCTGATGTTTCGGTGTCTGGATATTCGTCGCCGATAACTTCAGGCACACTGCTTGTATGTACCCCGTTTTCCTACCTAGTACAGAACGTGCCTAGCCCCAGTTGCCTACCTCAATCAAAGAAACTAAGAATGTTCACAATAATTTGAAAAGTATGTCCTGCTTGATATTTCGGTGTCTAGATATTCCTTGCCGATAACTAAGCACGCAATGCTTGTATATACCCAGTTTTTACTGCCTAGGAGTGAACACACCTAGCCCCAGCCACCTACTTCAATCAAAGAAACTAAGAATGTTCATAGGAATTTGAAAAGTATCTCATGCTTGATGCTTATACACTTGCATACACATCCCTCCTCCTCTTCTTCTCTTCTTCTTCCTCCTCTCATCTCCCCCAATCTGATGTGTGTGTGCATTGATTTTTGTAGTTTCGTGAAGAGGACAATCTGGTGTTGTGAAAGAAGGGGGCTGGCCATGGAGAAGATCCCGCGGCGAGCTCCTCGGGGTAGGTTATCCCACAGATCTCCTCAATTGGGATGTGAAGATGTAGAACTTTGATTAGTTCGGGAGCTGCTTTATTATATCGAATGCACCAGATACTTACGATTTCTTTTATGATCTTGTGGCTAGGCTAGAGCAAAAACAGAGATGCATATGATTTCTAGGTACTAGTAGTCTGAAATGTTGGCTTATCTAGTGTACTGTAGGAACCTATTGTAATCCCCCTAGATGGAGGATTAGTTCAGCTGTTATGCAACCAATAACCCTTCATATATACTGCATGATGTTGTTTACTGAAACAAAATAAATTATCTACATGAAATAGAGCTTAAAATTTGCGTTGAACATCACCATACTAGTATGAGGTGCCTTTTCCATTTCTCTGTTTGTGCTGCTATTACTATGGCATGCATTATCTGTGTTCAAATTTTGTGCTGCTGCTTCAGATCACTAAGGATTGCTAGTACCTTTTTATGTATTTTGTACTAGCGTTAAAATCTTATAGTAAAATACATCTTTATTTTGAAGAACAGTATATGAGATTAGCAAGAAATTATATGGTTTGAAGTTTTTTGGTGCTGACCTTGTTCTCAATTATTTTGTAGGCTGCTTTCAATGGGGGAAGAAGCTTAGAAAACTTCAATTGAATAGAAGAATTATCCATGATTTCATTGTTGTGAAGGTGATTGAGTTGGTGTTCTATACCAGTTCCTTATTTACTTTGATGGTTCTTGATACGTGAGCTGCTTCATAGGGCATAGTTATCCATGTTGCATTCCAATTCCTTATTTGACTAGATGCTTCAAATGATGAGGCTAGTTAATTATCCATGTTGCATGTGAATGGGTTGAGTAGATAGAATTGGAGTGAGCAGATCTGTAACGCCCCAGATGTAGCTTTCCATATTCGTAACTCCAACTCCTGCCTTTTCCAGAGATGCGAGATATTATTTTCTCCGTGGTTGGGTTTTGTCTTTCGTTTTGCATTTTTTTTCATGTCATGCATTTCATCATCGCATCATTCGCATTGCATCGGTATCGTTTTCATAAAACTTGCATTCGCTCGTAGTTGTCGCTTCTTCCTTGTCCCTGCTGACCCCTCTCAGATCAACCGGGCCGCTCTCTTCTCTCTCTTTTCTGAGCACATCAAAACCCTTTGTCTCCATGGCGTTTCGTCAAACCCCTCTTGCGTGCGTCCGAAAACTCCCCTGAACCTGACCCGGGCAGTCATTACCGTTGGGTCCGGATCATCCCCTAACGTCTACAAAATATCTCCGTTTTCCTATTTGGACTCCCTACCTACTTATTTCTCTATCATTCGATTACGATCGGAGGGACCAAATACCCCTACCAAAAATCCACTTGCTATACAAATAGTCCAACCCTAGATTCTAGCGGCTTGTCCCATCCACCAAATCCCCTCACCCGCCGCCGCCAGTCCTCTTCCTCATCGGGATCCCCTCCCGATCCATCCAACCACCTACCTCCATCGTCTTCTCCAATGGCCCAACCAGCGCCACCGGGCATCTGCCTCCCCTGCCTCCTAGACAAGACTGGCCTCCAGAGCCCCTCTTCGTCCCTTGTTGCGGCCAAGGCTGCCCGGGCGGCGCCAAAGAACTCCAAACAAATGGCCGCGGCCACCCAATGAGCAGCAAGAGGCCGAGGCCCTCCTCCCGCTCGTCTCCGACACCAAGAGGGCCGTCCTCGCTGCCCTGCCGTTCTCCCTGCCCTCCTCTTTCTCTCCTTCCTCCGTCCCCTCATCTCATCTCTCTCGATTTGTGTTGAACGCCATTGCTTCGCAGAGTCATCGCCGCCACGGAGCTCCAACTCCGCCACCTTGTCTCGCGGTGATCTGACGCCTCGGGTTCCGTCCGACCGCTGGCGTCCCGTCCTAGCCTCTGCTTCAATCACACGTGCACGCCTGCCTCCCTCGTCTCGCAAGCGTCGTCGCGGGTCAACCGCGTCCGCCGCCATGGGCTTCCTCATGGAGCACCACCATCGCACCTCCTCGGATCCGTCAGGTCCCGACCATCCCCGTCGTTGCCGGAGCCCCAAGACCTCGCGGCCAAGTCCCACGTCGCCGGCAGCCGTTCTTGCCCTCCGTCGCCCTGAACCTGATGTTGGTTCTGTTCTTCAGAAACAAGTAGTACCGCTTCGCATTGTCGTCGCGTTGATCGCGACAATACTGGCCGGGTCTCGCGCAAGGCCTAGCGTGCCCCCTGCCGGCCTCCCTCTCCACCAACCGGCCCATGTGGCCTGGTGAGCAGCCCCCTCCAGATCCCCCCTCCTGTACACTATCGGGCCAGCCAGTTTCAGCCCGCTTCTGTTTTTTTTTCAGTCCTGCGATTTTGCCATTTATTCCAGGATTTACTGTTTTACAGAAAACCCCTCCATGTTCATGCATTAATAATTAATTAACCGTGTATCGGATTAAAATGATTTAAACAGGTAAAATGATTAGAATTTCATCTAGTTTCATAATTTTCTACTTTCATCCATGTTAAATATGTTTAAACTTGCTGTTTATTTAATTTTGCATAAATGCCATGTTAAAATGATTTATTTCATAACTATTTAACCGTAGCTCGGAATTAAATGTTCTTTATATGTAAATGGGGTGGAAAAATGCCTAGTTTAACATGGTCCATTTTATTTTCCTGTTTAACAACTTTTAAATATGGTTTAGGGCAGAACAGTAGCTAATTCAAAATATGCACATGGGGTTTTTCCGGAATTATTGTTTGTTGTTCCGGCCTCATTTAAACTTGCCTAAATAGTTAGTTTACTTATGTTTCACCCCTTGCCATGTTTAACACCATTTAATATTGTTGAGTAGCTTATAATGAGATTAAACTAAATATGTCAATGTGGTGTTTTGTCAATATGCAACTCGTTGCATATGGAGCTCCATTTAACTTGTAGTATTGTTTGTTGCACTTTGCCATGCCATGCCTCATTAAACCGGACATGCATCATACTTGTTTGTGCATCATGCCATGATTATTCTTGTGTGTTTACCATGTTGTTTGTTTCTTTCCGGTGTTGCTTCTTAGTTCCGGTAATGTTGCGATTGTGAGGATTCGTTCGACTACGCCCGTTCATCTTGTTCATGGACTCGTTCTTCTTCCTAGCGGGATTTCAGGCAAGATGACCATACCCTCGAAATCACTACTATCTTTGCTATGCTAGTTTGCTCGCTCTTTTGGTATGCCAATGCTACGATGCCTTCCATTTGCTTGTTAGCCTCCCAAATTGCCATGTCAAACCTCTAACCCACCATGTCCTAGCAAACCGTTGATTGGCTATGTTACCGCTTTGCTCAGCCCCTCTTATAGCATTGTTAGTTGCAGGTGAAGATTGAAGTTTGTTCCTTGTTGGAACATGAAGATGTTGTTCCTTGTTGGAACATGTTTACTTGTTGGGATATCACAATATTCCTTATATTATTAATGCATCTATATACTTGGTAAAGGGTGGAAGGCTCGGCCTTATGCCTGGTGTTTTGTTCCAATCTTGCCGCCCTAGTTTCCGTCATACCGGTGTTATGTTCCCGGATTTTGCGTTCCTAACGCGGTCGGGTGATTTATGGGACCCCCCTGATAGTTCGCTTTGAATAAAACTTGTCCAGCAAGGCCCAACCTTGGTTTTACCATTTGCCTCACCACCACCTATCCCTTTCCCTTGGGTCGGCCAACCCGAGGGTCATCTTTATTTTAGCCCCCCCGGGCCAGTGCTTGTCTAAGTGCTGGTCCGAACCGAGCAATGTCTAGCGCCCCCTGGGCAACCAGGGTCTATGGCAACACGACGTATTGCTCATCCGGTGTGCCCTGAGAACGAGATATGTGCAGCTCCTATCGGGATTTGTCGGCACAGCGGGAGGCTTTGCTGGTCTTGTATTACCATTGTCAAAATGTCTTGAAAACCGGGATTCCGAGACTGATCGGGTCTTCCTGGGAGAAGGTCTATTCCTTCGTTGATCGCGAGAGCTTGTCATGGGCTAAGTTGGGACACCCCTGCAGGGTATAAACTTTTGAGAGCCTTGCCCGCAGTTATGTGGCAGATGGGAATTTGTTAATGTCTGGTTGTAGAAAACCCGAAGTTGACCTTAATTAAAATACATCAACCGTGTGTGTAACCGTGATGGTCTCTTTCCGGCGGAGTCCGGGAAGTGAACACGGTGTTGGAGTTATGCTTGACGTAGGTTGCTATAGGATCACATCTTGTTCATACTTTTATCGACCGTGCTTTGCCTTCTCTTCTCGCTCTCATTTGCGTATGTTAGCCACCATATATGCTCGTCGCTTGCTGCAGCTCCACCTCATGCCTTTACCTTACCCATAAGCTTAAATAGTCTTGATCTCGTGGGTGTGAGATTGCTGAGTCCTCGTGACTCACAGATACTTCCAAAACCAGTTTGCAGGTGCCGATGAAACCGTGCAGGTGACGCATCCCAGCTCAAGGAGGAGCTCGATGAAGATCTTGTTCTTTGTGTTGTTTCGTTTCAGTTGATCAGTAGTGGAGCCCAGTTGGGACGATCGGGGATCTGTGTAGCATTTGGGGTAGTCTTCTTTTATTTTGGTTCCAAGGTCGGACCTTGATTGTATCTGTATGATGTAATGCTTTACTCATGTATTGTGTGAAGTGGCGATTGTAAGCCAACTATGTATCTCTTTCCCTTATGTATTACATGGGTTGTGTGAAGATTACCTCACTTGCGACATTGCCTTCAATGCGGTTATGCCTCTAAGTCGTGCTTCGACACGTGGGAGATATAGCCGCATCGAGGGCGTGACAAGTTGGTATCAGAGCCTTCCCCGACTTTAGGAGCCCCACTGTTTGATCGTTTTTAGCGGCCGAGTTGTGTCTAGAAAAATGTTTTGAGTCATTTAGGATTATATATATATCGGAGAGTTAGGAATTCTTTTTACTCCCCAGTCTCTTCATCGCTCTGGTAAGGCATCCTGACGTAGAGTTTTGACTCTTCTCTTCTCAAATTTCACTAATTTTTTTTAGGATCACGCAGGTATCTTGGAATCGTTCCGATGGTTTTATGATGAGAACATTGTCTTGGTGCCTCCTGTCAGGGTTTAGTGGAAGTGTCCCGGAGTTGAGCTCGAGGTGTTGTCGTCATAATTTTATCGTTGCAGTTCTGGAATACCTGAGTTTAGTACGCTGACATCGAAAATCTCTTTTATGCAGTTGTTGGTGAGATAACCCCGATAACCCAGTACTGAGGTGAGTTCGGGAGTATTGCCATAACTTGTATAACGGATGCTTTTCGAAGGTTGAGGTATATGATTTCCGAAGGTTTCTTGGTTATGTATTGAAGGATGGATACAGCTGGATGTAGGATTTGCTAGTTTTGGGTGAGATATTATGCTTCCCCTGTATCCCCAACACCTGATTGCATAACCGGAGAATTTCGAGAGTTTCATAGGTGGGAATTCAAGTAGCTCTTAGGATATCTTTCCGACGGATGTATGATATGAAATTGGGGTTCGACGTCTAGTGGTCCGCCTATTCACGGTTGGTTTTACAGTGGTCTCATTGTGTCTTAAAGAGTCCTTGGCTATGCCGACTCGGGACGCTTCAGATGTCATGTGCACTGCCTTGTACATGATGGTGCTGTACGATCGAGCCCGTGTAGGCCCCACCACGAAAACTTCGGACAAAATCTCTATCATATGTTTGTTCCGGCTTATTCTGCAAGCCAATCCTTTGTTTTGTTTTTATTTGTGGTATTCGAGTTGCTTCGATGTCAAGTGTTGATCCATACCTTTCCTAAACGGTGTTCTCATATTTCTATGGGAGTACTAATCCTTTTGATCATTGAGATTGTCGTGTCAATTCTTTCCAACCGGTGCGCTTCTCTTCGAGATGATCCCATCATTCTCCCCATCACTAAGACCAATTATCATTTCCTCTCAACGGTGTTTGTTTCATCCGTCTCCAAGTTGCCTTTGTTCTTTCCCGCCCACCCACCCTTTTTCCTCAAGGACTCAGATTTCTTTACCAAGTATCCTTTTATTTTTGTGAAGTTTCTCCATTCTTTTCCGTCAATGTTCTTACCCAGTGGTTCTCAAGAAGATGTTCTACTAGTTCGTCATTCCTCATTCCTTTCTCTTCTCCGGTGGATTCAAGTCAAGTTTTGTTGATCATACTTTTTCCTCATTTCAATGTCTTCTCATACCGGTGCACCTCATTATCATTCTACTTCTCGCTATTTGTTATTCCTGACTGCTCAAGATATCTCGAAGATTCGTGTTTCCACTCTGCATTCGTTCAAGCTCTTTCGAGATTGGTATCTCATTCAAGTCATTTAATTCAACCGGTGCAACATCTCTTTTAAACCTTTTCAACGGTGTTCTTTTGAGTGGCCCCTAACCCACAGGTCTTTTCCCAGGATCTTACCTGACTCTTCTATTTTCCCAGAGCTATCCTAAATTCTTTTCGAAGTTTGACGTAAGAATGAATATCATCAGCAAATGTTTTCCAAGATCGATTTCAAATTATTTGTCATTGTTGGCTCAACCTCTTTGTTTTTCATTCTCCCGGAGTATCTCAACAATTCTTGGTGGTGTTTCTCGTTGTCATTCTCATCATTTGAAGACCGAAGAAGAGTTTCTCTTTAATCTTGCTCTATTCTCTTCAAGATTCATGGTGCTAGCTTGTTGCCATCCTCTCATAATTGTTTTCGATTGTGAGAATCTTTTTCACCTATCCGGAGCATTTTAGGAGTCTTTTCAGTTTCATTCTTTGAAGCCCATCATCTCAGTATTATTCATTCAAGCTTTCAGCTCTCGCTCTCCAAATCATACCGGTGCATCATTCAAGTATTCTCTAATCAGCTCGTGATCTATTCGTTCATTTGTATCTAAATACCCTCAAGCACCTTCGTTCATTTGCTAATTCTTACCGGTGATGCACCCCTACTTCGATCATTTTCAATTCTTACGGTGGTTCTTTCAAGATCTCTCTTCCTTGTTCATCATATCAATTCATTTGTTGTTCCAATCCTACCGGTGGTTCGTTGAAGACCTTCTCAAGTTTACGCTATATTCCTCTTAATCCTTTCTACGAGAATAAGTAGTATGCCAAATTCGTTGCTTGTCATCAATTTAAATTGGTGAAGGATACGCATAACATAATTCTTGTTCTTGTTTCACCCAAGTGATTAATTCCTTCTTTCGGAGTTTGTTCATGATGAATAAAATCTCGGTTTCAGTTGTTTCATCTTTTCTTTTCCCGGAGTTCCAAGCTCTCATCATTACGAAGATCCATGTAAATAATTGCAAGGCTTCACCTTGTGTTTTCAACTTCTCTTTCTTTCTATCACCCTTTCGTTTACCGGAGTTCTTATGGAGTCTCTTCATGGTGGTTCATCAAGGATTTAATTCATTCTCGAAGTGTTCTCAAGATTCTTGTTGGAGGAGTTCAAGTATTCTTTATCTTGCATTCTGAAGTGCAATTCGTTCTACCTTATCATTTGAGGTGGTGTTATGTCACTCTTGACAATTTCCTTCATGTTTCATGAGTCACATGTTGTCAAGAATGAGGTACTCTATATCCATTAATCCCTCCATTGGAGTTATCTTGGTAAATATTTCACCTAAAGCCTTCCCTAAGGAATATTGCTAATTATGGTGCTTATCAATGATCCGAGTTTTCTCCTATCCTCTCGGTGAAAGAAGTTTTCATCTCTTTGGTGCTCTAAATCAAATCAATGGTTTCCATTTGTGGTTGTTTGTCACCTCATAATTTTGAGATGTTTCCATAAGCCCACTACAATCTTGTTCTTTCCGTTTCGTTGTCGGTTTTCCAACAACTCCGTTCTGACCTTCTTGGAAGGGCGCTTCCCAACTTCTCTTGTGGCAAAAGTTGGCATTTTCTTCTCCATTCTTTAATCCCAATGATCTATCTTCTATTCTTTCTTCCGGAGGCATGGTGATGTTGCTCTCTTCACTCATCATCTCGACTTGTGAGGATCGTGTTCTTTTCATGCTTATCCATTTAACCGGTGTGTTGTGTTCTCATTCAAGTTCTTTTCATCTTATCAAGTTTTCCTTCATCTATCAGTCAGAGTGCTACCCAAATTATATCAATCTTATTCCTCCTCTATCTAGTTCTAACCGGAGTGGTTTCAATATCTATCTTCCCACTAAACGTCTTGGTTCTCATCATATTCCTTGTTCCTCTTGTCCAACAAATTGTTTGCAATCTTGGTCATCTCCGTTGTTTTGTTTCTTTCAGTTTGTTCAACCTCTCAAGGTTCTTTGGTTTCACTCATTGGTCAAAAAAGCAACTTAGTTTTACCTCTTCTCTTCCTCTTCCGTTTTCCCTCGGGTGCCATCCTAGATCTCGGGACAAGATCCTCTCGTAGTGGTGGAGTGTTGTAATGCCCCGGATGTAGCTTTCCATATTCGTAACTCTAACTCCTGCCTTTTCCGGAGATGCGAGATATTATTTTCTCCGTGGTTGGGTTTTGTCTTTTGTTTTGCATTTTTTTTCATGTCATGCATTTCATCATCGCATCATTCGCATTGCATCGGCATCGTTTTCATAAAACTTGCATTCGCTCGTAGTTGTCGCTTCTCCCTTGTCCCTGTTGACCCCTCTCAGATCAACCGGACCGCTCTCTTCTCTCTCTTTTCTGAGCCCATCAAAACCCTTTGTCTCCATGGCGTTTCGTCAAACCCCTCTTGCGTGCGTCCGAAAACTCCCCTGAACCCGACCCGGGCAGTCATTACCGTTGGGTCCGGATCATCCCCTAACGTCTACAAAATATCTCCGTTTACCTATTTGGACTCCCTACCTACTTATTTCTCTATCGTCCGATTACGATCGGAGGGACCAAATACCCCTACCCAAAAATCCACTTGCTATACAAATAGTCCAACCCTAGATTCTAGGGGCTTGTCCCATCCACCAAATCCCCTCACTCGCTGCCGCCAGTCCTCTTCCTCATCGGGATCCCCTCCCGATCCATCCAACCACCTACCTCCATCGTCTTCTCCAATGGCCCAACCAGCGCCACCGGGCATCTGCCTCCCCTGCCTCCTGGACAAGACTGGCCTCCCGTAGCCCCTTCGTCCCTGGCCGCGGCCGCGCCGCTGGTCGGCACCAGCAACCCAGCAGATGGCCGCTGGCCACCCAATGAGCAGCAGCAGGCCCGAGGCCCTCCTCCCGCTCGTCTCCGACACCAGTAGGCCGTCCTCGCTGCCCCTGCTCGTTCTCCCTGCCCTCCTCTTTCTCTCCTTCCTCCGGTCCCCTCATCTCATCTCTCTCTGATTTGTGTTGAAACGCCGCTGTTTCTGCAGAGTCACTGCCGCCACGGAGCTCCAACTCCGGCCACCTTGTCTCCGCGGTGATCTGACGCCTCGGGTTCCGTCCGACCGCTGGCGTCCCGTCCTAGCCTCTGCTTCAATCACACGTGCACGCCTGCCTCCCTCGTCTCGCAAGCGTCATCGCGGGTCAACCGCGTCCGCCGCCATGGGCTTCCTCATGGAGCACCACCATCGCACCTCCTCGGATCCGTCAGGTCCCGACCATCCCCGTCGTTGCCGGAGCCCCAAGACCTCGCGGCCAAGTCCCACGTCGCGGCAGCCGTTTCGCCCTCCGTCGCCTGAACACGATGTTGGTTCATTCTTCAAACAAGTAGCAGCCGCTCGCTCGTCGTCGCGTTGACCGCGACAGCGCCTGGGCCGGGTCTCGCGCAAGGCCTAGCGTGCCCCCTGCCGGCCTCCCTCTCCACCAACCGGCCCATGTGGCCTGGTGAGCAGCCCCCTCCAGATCCCCCCTCCTGTACACTATCGGGCCAGCCAGTTTCAGCCCGCTTCTGTTTTTTTTTCAGTCCTGCGATTTTGCCATTTATTCCAGGATTTACTGTTTTACAGAAAACCCCTCCATGTTCATGCATTAATAATTAATTAACCGTGTATCGGATTAAAATGATTTAAACAGGTAAAATGATTAGAATTTCATCTAGTTTCATAATTTTCTACTTTCATCCATGTTAAATATGTTTAAACTTGCTGTTTATTTAATTTTGCATAAATGCCATGTTAAAATGATTTATTTCATAACTATTTAACCGTAGCTCGAATTAAATGTTCTTTATATGTAAATGGGGTGGAAAATGCCTAGTTTAACATGGTCCATTTTATTTTCCTGTTTAACAACTTTTAAATATGGTTTAGGGCAGAACAGTAGCTAATTCAAAATATGCACATGGGGTTTTTCGGAATTATTGTTTGTTGTTCGGCCTCATTTAAACTTGCCTAAATAGTTAGTTTACTTATGTTTCACCTTGCCATGTTTAACACCATTTAATATTGTTGAGTAGCTTATAATGAGATTAAACTAAATATGTCAATGTGGTGTTTTGTCAATATGCAACTCGTTGCATATGGAGCTCCATTTAACTTGTAGTATTGTTTGTTGCACTTTGCCATGCCATGCCTCATTAAACCGGACATGCATCATACTTGTTTGTGCATCATGCCATGATTATTCTTGTGTGTTTACCATGTTGTTTGTTTCTTTCCGGTGTTGCTTCTTAGTTCCGGTAATGTTGCGATTGTGAGGATTCGTTCGACTACGCCCGTTCATCTTGTTCATGGACTCGTTCTTCTTCCTAGCGGGATTTCAGGCAAGATGACCATACCCTCGAAATCACTACTATCTTTGCTATGCTAGTTTGCTCGCTCTTTTGGTATGCCAATGCTACGATGCCTTCCATTTGCTTGTTAGCCTCCCAAATTGCCATGTCAAACCTCTAACCCACCATGTCCTAGCAAACCGTTGATTGGCTATGTTACCGCTTTGCTCAGCCCCTCTTATAGCGTTGTTAGTTGCAGGTGAAGATTGAAGTTTGTTCCTTGTTGGAACATGAAGATGTTGTTCCTTGTTGGAACATGTTTACTTGTTGGGATATCACAATATTCCTTATATTATTAATGCATCTATATACTTGGTAAAGGGTGGAAGGCTCGGCCTTATGCCTGGTGTTTTGTTCCAATCTTGCCGCCCTAGTTTCCGTCATACCGGTGTTATGTTCCCGGATTTTATGCTCCTAACGCGGTCGGGTGATTTATGGGACCCCCCTGATAGTTCGCTTTGAATAAAACTTGTCCAGCAAGGCCCAACCTTGGTTTTACCATTTGCCTCACCACCACCTATCCCTTTCCCTTGGGTCGGCCAACCCGAGGGTCATCTTTATTTTAGCCCCGGGCGATTGCTTGTCTAAGTGCTGGTCCGAACCGAAAGCAATGTCTAGCCCCGGGCAACCAGGTCTATGGCAACACGACGTATTGCTCATCCGGTGTGCCCTGAGAACGAGATATGTGCAGCTCCTATCGGGATTTGTCGGCACAGCGGGAGGCTTTGCTGGTCTTGTTTTACCATTGTCGAAATGTCTTGAAAACCGGGATTCCGAGACTGATCGGGTCTTCCTGGGAGAAGGTCTATTCCTTCGTTGATCGCGAGAGCTTGTCATGGGCTAAGTTGGGACACCCCTGCAGGGTATAAACTTTCGAGTGCCGTACCCGTGGTTATGTGGCAGATGGGAATTTGTTAATGTCCGGTTGTAGAAAACCCAAAGTTGACCTTAATTAAAATACATCAACCGTGTGTGTAACCGTGATGGTCTCTTTCCGGCGGAGTCCGGGAAGTGAACACGGTGTTGGAGTTATGCTTGACGTAGGTTGCTATAGGATCACTTCTTGATCATACTTTTATCGACCGTTCTTTGCCTTCTCTTCTCGCTCTCATTTGCGTATGTTAGCCACCATATATGCTAGTCGCTCGCTGCAGCTCCACCTCAAGCCTTTACCTTACCCATAAGCTTAAATAGTCTTGATCTCGCGGGTGTGAAATTGCTGAGTCCTCGTGACTCACAGATACTTCCAAAACCAGTTTGCAGGTGCCGATGAAACCGCGCAGGTGACGCATCCCAGCTCAAGGAGGAGCTCGATGAAGATCTTGTTCTTTGTGTTGTTTCGTTTCAGTTGATCAGTAGTGGAGCCCAGTTGGGACGATCGGGGATATGTGTAGCATTTGGGGTAGTCTTCTTTTATTTTGGTTCCGTAGTCGGACCTTGATTGTATCTGTATGATGTAATGCTTTACTGATGTATTGTGTTAAGTGGCAATTGTAAGCCAACTATGTATCTCTTTCCCTTATGTATTACATGGGTTGTGTGAAGATTACCTCACTTGCGACATTGCTTTCAATGCGGTTATGCCTCTAAGTCGTGCTTCGACACGTGGGAGATATAGCCGCATCGAGGGCGTGACAAGATCACTATAGGACTAAGGAAAAATCAGAAAGGATGTGCAGGAAACTATCATCGTTCTTGCTCACTTTGCAAAAATGACGAGTACTAGAAATTGTCCCCTTTCACTAATATTTGCTATTTTGCTGATGGTTATACGTCTTTTGCTTGATCTATTATGATTCATGCACACAGGTTGGCTACAATAGCCCTGGTTATAGATATTTTTATTATGTTATACATTAATGTATGCTGTTATTATGTGTATGTGTGATGCTTTTAGCCTATTTTACTATTTCCTCCTCGATTGATCTATTCATGTAATGTTTTGTTCTTGTAGGAAGGCAAGTTGTCGCACCTAGAGAACTTGGCCATCAGAGGGAGCAATGAAGACATTGTTAGGACAATACTAGATGTGCTCCTATGTGTTGAATAATGTTATGTAGTAATGAGATAAGGAAAATTATGTAGACACTGTATTCCTATATAATGAAATTTTGTGTTCCCTGTGTACATGTTGCTTTAATGATAGATTGTGAAAATTACTCAATTGCCATGATAGCACCGGGCCTGAATAGGCCACGACACATACGAAGGTGGTACAAACGTGGTCTGGGCACTACTGGAATCAGCTAGCGGACGGCAAAGAAGCTCTTTGCCATCAACCACATAACGGAGTAACAGCGCAATTATTGCCATCAGCATTCTTTGCCGTCGGCAGCTGATGGCAAAGGACCCTTTGTCGTCAGCAGCTGATGGCAAAGGACCCTTTGCCGTCAGCTGCCCGAAGCGGACGGGAATGTAGCTCTTTGCTGTCCCTTACATTGGTCCACTTTTGCCGTCCGCGGCCGAAGGCAAAGACCTTTGCCGTCCGCCATCCATGCCTTTGCCATCCGCCGTGGCAGATGGCAAAGTAGAAGATTCCTGTAGTGGGGGTGAAAAGGCCATGGCCCAAATAATATTTTTCTGGAAGGACGAAAACTAATAAGAAATGCATTATAAGAGGCAATGGCCCAGAAATAAAAAGGCTAAAATGTGGGCTTGGCCCATGTAGTTGACCAAATTAATAGGTAAAAAATACTCTAAAAAGGCTGAATTGTTGGGCTACGCCCATGTAGAACACCGAATTGGACCGGGCTGATTCTTATTAACGACCTTTTCATTTGGTCGCAATTTTGCCACATCAGCTTGCCACGTCAGATCCGACGTGGCCAGGGCAGATAGCCAGTGACCAAAACAGAAGGTCGTTGAACTAGTGACTTTTTGTTTTGGTCGTGGAATTCCACGACCTTCCCACAAAGAAGGTCCTTAATTTCAGTTTAAGACCGCCAGCTTTTGACCTTCTGTTTCTGGTCAAAAAAAGGTCGCTAATGAAAAACAATGACCTTTCAATGACCAGTAGTGATGGTCGCAAGTTGACATATTTCTTGTAGTGTTATCCGGCGCCAACCGGTACTCCTCCTCGCTGGAAGCGTGCACCCGGTCCACATACCGCCAAACGTAGATGAGGCGCTTGGGCCCGACTACACTCAGGGCTTTGGCACGGGCATCCTCCGCCACCCTCACGGCCCTCGCATGAGCCTTCTGCCAAAGGGCCAAATGCCTGACTCTCTCGGGCGTGACATAGGCCTGCCAGACATCTTTCCCCATGGCACGCTTCTCTTCCTCGGCCTTCTTCTCTGCCTGTATTTTGGCGCGCTCTGCCAGAGGCAAAGCCTCCCACAAGGCGGCATCCATTTCTTTCCAAAGCTCCTCAAGGCTAGGGGGCTCGGCGGGCGGCACGGTGTTCTCCTCGTAGCGGGGAGCCGACGTGTCCTCCGACGCGCCTGTTGGCGAGTTTGGGTACGCCGACGCACTCACCTCTACAAGTCACAGCGAGGAGCGGAACGCTGATGCGACCTCCTCGACTAGTGGCGGCGAGGAATGGAGCGGCGACGCGTCCTACTTGACTAGTGCCGGCGAGGAACGGAAAGGCGACGCGTGATCATCCGCGTGGTGCAGCAAGGGGTGCCTAGGGCTTGGGAGGGGGGATGCCATGGTGGTCGACGTGAGAGGCAGGGGGAGGAGATAGAGATGAACTTGAGCGTTCTTCTGAATGCCGTGGGAGGCGCAGTATTTATAGCGAGCAATGGCACACCTACGTAATATATGGACTGAGCTTCACTGACTAAATGCAGGTCTAGTTGTGTCACTGACATGTGGGTCATATGCCTGTTGGGCCCACATGTTAGTGACCCAATGCACCTATAGTTAAGTAACTGAAGCAACTACGTGGGCATATTTGTTGGAGTAAATTACGAGTGAGGGAAGGGGTGGAAATATTGCTGGTCACAACGGATTGGACGAGCGCGGGGGAGGAGAGTCATGCATGCAGATTTTTTTCCACATGGGGTGGAGTGGTGGGACAGCTCGAGGGAGAAGGATAGTTAAGCAGGCGTTCAGATTTCTAGGCGCACTAAATTATTGCATGCGATAATTAAGGATGGCCATAGTGGTGGTAATGTGGTAATCCCTCCTTTCCGGTTTATAGGGCTTAATTTGAAAATCTCTTCAACTAAGGTAGATGATGAATGGTGGAATTAATTCCGTAGTTTGAAAAAGTACTTAATTAGTACTATCGTTTTTCTCAAAAATTTGGGAAAACTGATGCATTAATTACACCACATGCATAGCATGACCACTCCTATAAAAATCTCAGTTGGTGGTGATGGTATGCCTGCCTCTGGACAACGTGAGTCATTCGATCTACTTGGAACCAATGGCTGAGATGTGTGTGCATAGAGACATGCCCTTGCCACCGGAGGTATTATATAGCAGATATTTACCCACCTCTGCCACTGTATAAAATACGGAACTACTCATTCCAGCCTCATTTCCTTTCTGGTTCATCTCCTTGCATTCTTGCCAGCGGCGGCGAAGGTTCCTGAAGATGGAGTCCAGACTCTAGAAACCACTACAAAAACTATTCCACCGCCTCTATCTTGGTAAGAGTAGGTGAAATTTTTGAATCGAGCCCTTCAAACTAGAAGGGAGGTAGTGGTACTCTAATAGCTAACCTTGTTGTGATGATTAGATAGGACATGGTACGCACCTGGATAGAAGAACTAGTCTGCATTGTGCATCCAAGTTTTGTTTGAAGTCAATGTACCTCTACTTTGACCAAACTTACAGAAAAATGTACAAAAACATTCACAATGTCAAATCAATATTTTTATACTCATTATAAAACGTAGTTTTTATACTCATTATAATCAGTATTGTAGATATTGATATTTTTAGTATAAATTTGGTCAAAAACTTTGCAAATGGTTGACGGAAGTAAAAAGGACCAGAGGGAGTATCATGCATGCGGAGTAGGCAAAAAAATTGCTCATTTATAGCCGGTCAAAGTCTCAAAGGGCGCGACTACGCGAGGGAGGAGAAGGTTGTGGGAGGCGACTGTTGTGGGAATTAAGTGAAGTTACATCCACGCTCCGGCATGGCGTGCGAGCAGGCAAAAGCTATACCGTCAAACCTACGATATGGGTCTAGTAGACATGACATCTAGTGGGTCCCACATAGTACTCAAGAACTCTTTGGGGGCTTGCAGCCGTTTATCTACCGGGCAAGCCAACAACCCCACACTGTTCGCACACCATACTCGTCCCCGTCTTCTACCTTACAATAGTTCGCTCCCAGTCGTCCCGTCCTTTCACATTACACCAGTTCAACTACTCCTAACCCTCCACCAAAATCCATGGCCTCCCAAATCTCCATGGTCGCCGCAGAGTACTAGGTTGGAGCCATCACCGGCATTGAGTTCATCGTCATCTACACCCATGCATCTGCGACGGTGAAAGCATGCCTTGCTTGCTTCCTGCGCATGTCCAATAGTTTAAAGGATGAGTGGGTCGCTGGGCTAGATGTTGAGTACGCCACAGTCCTGGAAAGCGAGAAGATTCTAAAGGAGGTAGAGAAGAAGAAGCCCGCTATGATCCAGGTTTGTGTACATAATGTGTGCTTGGTCTACCACATATGCCATGCCAACGTTGAGTGCCAGGATTGTACTAACTTCCTCAAGGACGAAAGAGTGAAATTCGTTACTGTAGACTTTAGGAACGACAGGGATGTCCTAGGTTCGGATAGGCCTCGTTGTAGGCCAGCCCTTCGATCACCACAAGGCAAGCCTAGTGTCCTCCTCTCAGCCTTCAATTCTGACCCTGGTAGCAACCATGATTTATCCTTCGTGCGCTAAACTGAAGAAACCTCACCACTTGTTTCATCATGCATGGGAGTCGAAGACAATAGATGAAGATCACATCATGTACGGGGCAATGGTTGCCTACCTTTGTTCAAATATCTACAAGGGTTGGATGAAGAAGCAGAGGCCAATGTCCGGTTCAAGCAAAGAAGCGGTGGCGAAGAGGAAGAGGAAGAGGGAGTGTAACATCCCAAATTTTCAATTTGGAATGTTATACATTAGATCAACATTGCATATCATATTTTATTGCTTTTGGCCCAATCCAGAAATTCTACGCAACTCGAGGACCCTCGGAGAGAGTTGGGATTTTCGTTATTTTCATATTTGAGTTTTCTCAAATTTTGAAAATAGGATCTTTTGATTTTATTTATTTTATCTTCAATTATTTCTATTATAAAAATATAAGAGCGGGAATAAAATGACTTTCCCAAAATAAAGAAATATTGAGGATTTAATAAGAAAATCAAATAAGATTTTATTTTGGAGATTTTGACTATTTTATTTGAATTTGGGAAAAATTGCACATTTTTCAAATCTACATTTTAGGGCCAAGAAAATGTTCATCTCGTTCTAAATATATTATTTAGACGGTGAAAATTTGTTTTGGCATTTTAGATTTTTATTTATTTTTCTAGGTTTTATTTTCTGTTTTTTTGACAAAAACAGTGGGGAAGACCCCCACTGTGCTTCTCATTTTCATTAATAATAATGGAACAGTTACATATGGATTTGCATGATGGATATAGTACAAGACAATAAGAAGTCTACAAATGATCCAGCCAACTTTGCATGCCCTCTTTCAATCTAGGTTTTGCCTTCTTTATAATCATGCTGAAGTGCTCCTTGAAAGTGGCAATGCAATATACCATATTCTTGACCTTGTGATCAAAAATAATGCTATTTCTGTGTTTCCAGAGACTCCAGCAACCAGCGATCAAACTTTCTTTAAAACAGCCATGGGTATCTTGCTTCCTTCCCTCCGAGAGCATTTCCATAAGGTTATGATTAGTGTTCCATTGGTAACCAATGTTCATCCCGAAGATTTGGCTGAAATCACAGCTAAAAAAGAGATGCATTAGGTGTTCATTAGGTTCATCATCACATAATTCACACTTACTAGTCTCAATGTAGAAACTCTTCCTGTTGAGTAGGTCTCTAGTGTTTAGTATGTCTTGCAACAGAAGCTAGAAGAAGAATTTATGCTTGGGTAATGTGCATGATTTCCATATCCATTGATAAGGTTTAGGAGCATCAACAGGATTTCCCATAAGTTCAAGGTATATTCTCTTATTAGAGTACTTTGTGTCACCCCAATAAAATTTCCAATGATCTGATAGATGCTGGTTCTCTCTGTTATTGATCAGCTCTCTAAGGTTGATGCTCTGTTGTACTGCAATAGAAGACGTAGGCAAGTAGAACAATTCATAAAATTCACTGTCTTCCATATTGCTAACAGATGCAAGAGTTGTGTCAGCCTTCTTTGCATAAGAAAATAGTTGAGGCATTGACTATGATATTGTATGAGAACACCATTTATCTGACCATAGCTTAATTGTATCACCATTCCCAGCATAGCATATAGTCATATTTTTGAAATCTTGCAAATTAGAGCAACAATCTCTCCACCAAAAAGACCCCACCATGGTAGGGAAACTAGGAACCTCATCATTGTTATAGTAATTGTTCCATATAAGGTTAACCCAGGGAATATCATGCTTGTTGAAGAATTTGTAGAGAAATTTAATAAGCAGAGTTTTGTTTTGTGTTCTCAGATATAACACACCCAAGCCCCCTGCCTTTTTTGGCAAACAAACATTATCCCATTTAACAAGACAATTTCCTTTTTTTTGTTTATATCCTTACCATACCAAAGAAAATTCCTTCCAGACTTTTCAAAGTGGTACAGTATGGTGAATGGTACTCTGATACAACACATAGCAAATATTGGAAGAGCAGCAACTATGGATTTGAGATGAACAAGTCTTCCAGAATATGACATTAAGGAAGCAATGCCAGAAAGTCTATGGTCAAGTCTAGATACCATGGGCATCAAATCTGCTACTTTGGGTCTTGTAGAACCCATTGGTAGGCCAAGATATGTGAAAGGCATGGCTTCTTTTCTACAGTTGAAGGTATTTGCCAAATCCTGTGCTTTCTCATCAGTCATATTGATTGGTACCATGGAGGATTTACTGTAGTTCACAACAAGCCCAGTGAATTTTGAGAAATTGTCAAGTATCTCAATGAAACTTCTAATTTGTACCTCATCAGCAGGCAGGATAACCAGGGTGTCATCAGCATATTGTATGATGGGGAAGCATTCAGTAAAATTAGTCTCTATGGGTAGAGATAATGTACCATTTGTCCAAGCATCATTAACCATGATTTGCAATAATTCTCCAACCATAACATATAAAAGAGGGGAAAAAGGATCTCCTTGGTTGACACCACACTTGCATTGAATGCATTTACCTGGAACACTATTGAGGATGACTGAAGTAGTAGAAGTAGATAGGATAGTTGAGACCCATCTATTCCATTTGTTGCTAAATCCCAGATGCTTCATCATGAATAAGATAGCCTTGTATTTCACTTTATCAAATGCCTTAACAAAGTTAATCTTAAAAATAATGACTTCTTTCTTAGACTTGTGGCACATATGTATGTATTCAAAACTCCAAGCAAGGCAATCCTGAATATTCCTTGTCTTAATAAACCCATATTGATTCTTGCTAATAATAGATATGATAATCTGTTGTACTCTATTAGCAAGGAGTTTAGTATGAATTTTGATAGGCATACTTACAAGGGAGATGGGCCTATAATCATCAGGAGTTTCAGGATTGTCATTTTTAGGTATCAAAGTTATGTAGGCAGTGTTTACAGGAGCTAGGGAAACAACTTCATTGTAGAAATCATTGATGAATTTGTAGAAGTACTGTTTGATTATGTGCCAGCATTTCTTCATAAACAGGCCATTGAAACCATCAGGTCCAGGAGATTTTTCATTGGGCATTTTATTGATGATATCATCAATTTCCTTATTACTGAAGGGCATGTCTAGATCAAAAAGATCCTCCTCCATAGCAAGATGGGATACGTCAAAATTTTGTGTGCAGATTGTTTCAGTACCAATCCTATTTTTAAAAGAGGCCCATAGTATAGCAGCCTTATGATCATGATCAAATACTTGTTGTCCATCCTAAGTCGTAAGATATGTGATGTAATTGTGCCTAAATACATAGGTAGCTATTGCATGAAAGAATTTGGTGTTTTCATCACCAAGATTTGCCCATCTGATGTTTGCCCTGATTCTCCAATAAATTCTCTTAGCCTCCAGCAACTTGTTTGTATGTTTGATGAGCAATTTCCTGAAATTCTTTTCCACTCTAGCTAGTGGTCTTTGATCCTCAATGCCATCAAATAATTTCACATAGAAACAACAATTATCAATGATTTTGTTCAATTGAGAGTATTGTTTGCTCTATGATTTCAAACCTCTTCTGATAGCTCTAAACTTGGAGTTCAAATTCTTAGCAGAATCAGAGAAATGAGTAGAATTCAACCAATGTTTCTCCACAGTTTCAATAAAACCACTGAATTCAGTCCAATACTCTTCAAATCAGAATATCTGGCTTCTGGGAATATTACTGTCAATCTGAATTTTGATAGGTACATGATCAGAAGATATTTTAGCTAGTGGAATAGCCATAGTAGATGGATGGGCAGTAGTCCAGTGGGAGCTAGTAAAAATCCAGTCTAGCTTTTCCAGAAGAGGTTGATCTTGTTTATTGCTCCATGTGAAGGCTCTTCCTTTGAGAGGGATTTCTACCAGATCCAGATTGACAATGATATTATTGAAATTCATCATACTATTAGGATCACCACCAGGTTTGTTCCTATTGTCAGGACTTCTTATGAAATTAAAGTCACCCAAAATCATCCATAATTTAGACTGGCTCATATTCAGACCCATAAGCCAATCAGTAAATTCCTGTTTACCTTCAGAGCTGTTAGGTCCAGAAACATTAGTGAGATACCAGGAGGTATTATCCAGATTAGATGTAAACTCAGTGGTGATCTGATAGTAGCTTTGGGATATCACTTTGCCCTACATTAAGTTACCATTCCAAATGGTAATCAAACCTCCAGAGTCGCCAGTAGAAGGAGAGAAACAAAATTGATTGAACCTTTTGGGGCAAAAATTCTTGATATAAGCATTGTCAAAATTATCTCTCTTGGTTTCTTGAAAAGTCATAATACAGCAGGCACTTTCATCAATTTTCTTTCTAATGTCATTCCACCTAGTTGTGGAGTTTATACCTCTAACATTCCAATTAAGGATATTCCAACTTCTATTCATGGTAATTGCAAAGGAAGTCATATTGTGACATATTATGAATAGCATAATATGTACTCCTACATGATCTGTGAATCTGGCTATTGCAGCAAGTATTAGAGGTATAAGAAGTATCACTGTATGATACAGGTAGAAACATTGACACATTTGAGATAACCAGGACGAACAGAAATTTATAGCAGCATAAGCACCTGATAAGTAGTCTCCAATAACATAGGTACCTTAAGTTATAATTATTACACACCATACTGATAGATGATGCACCCAGGCATCCAAATGACATGGTAAAGCAGACAAAAAGCATGGAAATCATAACATGATGGCAGTTAGGGGAGCCCCCAAAGCCCACATCATAGTAGGGGATCTTAATCATCAGAGCTGTCATAGTGCAGAGCACTAGGGGACACATCCTGAGGTGCCATCTTACATGGACCTGTTCCAATAGCCTGCAGAGTCTTCATAGGAAATTCAGGAGGAGGAGGTGCCTGCTTATTGACAATCACAGCTTCAAACTGAGGATCCAGGTTAACAGATATGTCTTTCTTCAGTTTCTTATGGCCCTGTTTGCTGCTATGATCAGTCATAACCTCTTTATTGATGGAAAAATCTGCAGCAGCCTGGTCTTTGAAACCCCTGGAGAGCTTGGCAATCCTGTTGCTCCTCCTGCAGAAAGAGTCATCAATGATCTTATTCTTTTTCTCCTTGTTAGAAGGTTTCTGGACTTCAGAGAACTCCTGGCATGTGATCTCCTCAATGCTGACAGAGCTGGCATTCTTAGGTGGATCATTCTGGAAGGTTTGGATCTGCAGATAACATCATTTATTGTTACCATTTGTGCACACAACATCAACCACATTGCAGGAGGCATTGACAATCTGACTACCACCAAGTTTGGGGATGATGTCCTGAGCATTAGTCACCAGGTTACCAATAAGTTCCTGAAGAACATTGATGTGCTCAGAAGCACCCTCAACAGCAATGTTGCTAGTCTGCATAGGCTGGGAACTGCTAGTGGATGGTATGTCATTGTAGTTCATGCTGTAGTTCTTGGGGAAAAACATAGGACTGGGAACTTTCTGTCAGCTGGGCTGTGAAGATACAGGATTAATTGGGATGTAATCAGGCCCAAGTGTCTCATGACGTTCAACACAGATTGTATTGGAGTGAATTTGGACAAGTGCCCTTTCTTCCTCCATAGCAGGCGCCTCAACATGATCAACAGAAATAGGTTTTGTAGCAGCAGCTAGGTGGTCAGCATCATGATTCACATTATCATTATGAACCACATGAACATCCTCATAAGGTGCACCAAGGTTCTCATTATGAGGATTAATAACTACTTGATCCATAAGAATATTCCCTAAAACCTCATCATGCCAGAAACCTCCATGAACATGTGGAGGGGGTGAGGATTTCCACCATCAGGAGGCAGTGGATCCTCATCACCCCCTTGCTGACCAATTAGTTCCCTCGATAGAATATAAATTGGCTAGGTCCATGAATAACCATATCCAACATCATCAAGATTCCTCAGTACAACTAGGCTAACTGGAATAGCATCAATATTCATGACCCTGAGCTTAACAATAACTCTTGATTTGTCCCTAGGATCTTTGTTCCAGATTAGAAAACGACCATAAGGTGAAACAGTGCGGCTAATCACCCCAACATCCCAACATTCTAATGGAAAGTTCATGAGTAAGATCCAAACATCATGAGTTAATGTTATGCTGTGGTAATTAATACCTCTATCCTGCTTGCTAATTCTAAGAACATAGTCCCCAATCTGAAACGAACTAAGACTGACAGCAGTATCACGCGAGCAGGCAGTTGTAAACTGAATCAAAGCAGTACCCATACCACAGCGGGATGTGTAGTTGATGCGCCATCCACGTCCCTCCAGGTTGTTCGTGATCAGGGCAATGGCGCCATGAAACTCCTTAGCAGATACCTCGGGGACGAGTGTGGCGATTGCCCACTCATCGCAAACCATCGGGAGGTCACCTCCAAGAACAACATATCCACGGCGAGCACGGAGAGGGCCAGGAGGGATGATCGTAGTGCCGGGAGGAAGGTGGGGGAGCGGGTTGCAAGGGTAGCAGGCCATCTCGGGGTTTACAGCGGAGGCAGGTGGAGCAGAGGGACAAAGACCGAGGGGAGAAGCCGAGGGGACTAGTCGGGCTTCCATTATATCAGGTGGAGGATCCAGTTTCTGTTGACCCAATAAGTAATAAGTCTGGTATTCTTGTTGAAGCAAAATGTGGCGATATGATTATATCGGTAACAAACGCGGCACCTGATTCTATTGTTGCATTGATTACGCTTGTGGCCAGTACCAAGGCATTTTTGGCAGAAAATATAATTTGCTATGTCAGAGGAAATCATCCAAGACGATACAACTTCTGAAGAAATTGGCTGCTCCATACAAGTCAGCCTGTTGGGCTCCGCGATGGTGTTTTGGGCCGACCGATTCAAACTAGCACTGGTGCATGCAACGTCCGATACGCTATGCATGTGGGTAGTTGCATCTACCGGCAGCGACCGAAAATCACGATCAACAGGAATCGTCAGGCCTTGTGGCGTAGATCCAAGAGGAGTAACATTCGCCTCCGATAATAGATTACTACCGTGAATAGCATCACTCGAGTGTGTGGATGTTAGCTGACCAAGGATACTACGGTAAACATGATTGGTAGGAACAAGATTTGTGCGCTTACCTTTATGACGTCTCGTGACAATAGTCCATTCAGAATCTTGTTCTCTATACCACTTCTTCTCTTCAAAAATCCAGTTTGGGCCTCCACCACTAAATAAGTGAAAATAACATTTCAATGCATCACATATGAAATATGATTTACGTACCAAGTAGAAACCCACAGCCTTGGAACAAACTTTGAACATAAAAACATTGCCCTTTATATGTGATACCTCAAAAGAATCATAGGATCCTCCAGTGCAAGATGACAGAGCCAAACTCACATTATGGGCATTCAGATGGAAACCAAATCTTGCAAAAGAGACAACGAGGGACAAGCCATAGGAAGAGGAGATGGGGTTAACCGAGGTTTGGAATAACTTACGGATCTCATCTCTGAAATGGTGACCAAATGAAAAATCCAACTGATGAGCGATGGAGTGTGGATCACAGAAGGGATCCATTGGCATGGAAAAGGGTTATGGTGGTGGAATCAATGTAGATCTTGGTCGGCGCCATGGTCGCCATGGGAGGGGTGGGAGGTGAGGTGGGGTGGGAGGCGCGCCATGGAATTACTTATGCTTAGAATGTCTCTTTAAAAAAACTCCCATGCCCGACTGTGCCGAAGCCCAGCCGAGCTAGGCCGTCCCACCCCGCGCCACCGCCTCCCCGCCACTGTCTCCCGCGCGGAGACCGTGACCGCCGCCACCGTCGCCGTGATCGAGTCGGCCACGACTCCCTGCCCCCTCCCGCAAGCCACCGCCCCCCCCTTAAAAGTCGACCCGGGGCCCTCCTGGAGCCCCAAGCTGGAGCCGCCGCCAAGAAGCCGCCCACCCGCCGCCTTGCGCCGCTGCTGCCTGCGCCGCCGCCGAGCCACCTCCGCCGCCCGCCGGAGCCCGTCGCCCACCGGACCCCGCTGGAGCCGCCGGACCTCACCGGAGCCCCGACGAGGTAGCCGCCCGCCGCCGCCCGAGTTTTCTAAGAAAACTGATTTGGTTTTTTTTTAAACCCTGGGTTTATTTTTTTAGATTGGTTTATTTTATTTTATTTTTCTGGTTTATTTATTTAGCGAGCGTTTGCTCGTTCGTTCGTTTTAACAGACGAGTTCACCATTTAGTTTCAGTTAACGAACGCCCATTCATTAAACTGTTCATCAGTTTTTCTTTTCTCGGATTTTTGCGCGATTATTTCTGATCGCGATTTCTGATCCAATTTTCGTTCTAGTATAACTTTTCGCTCGTTTATCGGAATTAGGCATCAAGCGCCTGGAGTTTCGTCTCGAAACCCTCTTTCCGTTTAACCAACTCAAACAAGTTTTTGCTACTGTAAAATTTGACTTAAGTCCCGATTTAGTAAATGAAGCTTGTTTCTTTCACCGTTTGACTTTCGTTGCTTCGTTGATTAGATTATTTTTGCAAACTAGAGTTATTAAGTTGAACATTATGGTTAGATCCCATATTTGAGTTTAACCCGTGCATTAGATGAGTACTTATTGTATGCTTGTTTGTTTGCGATAGAGTACCCGGAGTGCGCCGCTTGCTACTTTGAATCTCTAGGTTTCATGGATCATTAGCAAGGCAAGTAACACTTTGATCATACCTCTTTACTACCCAGTTTTATTGCATCAGATCAACCCTCAAACAATTGCATGATTAGGATCTGATTAATATGTGGGTTTTGGGAAGTAGACGAGGTAGTACCTATTAACTGTTTTATTATCAAACCCTTGGGAGTTACTTCTACGTTTGCTTATATTGCCATGCTATGCTAGTAGACGTGGATTGGGTGAGTGTATCCATGACAGATGTGAGATTGTTATTTAATGGTTTATTCAAGGTGGCAACTTTAATACACATCTGGGTGGACAGAGGCACCTAGGTATTCCAGCGATTACTTGTTTTTCTTTATGGAACGCCACCCAGGCTCAAAGGGATCATGAGATTATTCATGCTAGAAACTTCCGTGTGCAGCCACAAGCTACTATGGGCTCTAGCATAGTTGACTAAGTCGTGCGAAATCTTACAGTGGTAGACTAGCAGATGTAAGGGAAAGTAGGTGTAACTTTCTACCCGATTGTAAGGTGCTAGCGCTTCTGAAAGACTATGTCTCGGTCATCCGTTTCTCAAACACCATGTAGTGCGAGAACTCCACGGAGGAGATCGAGTCTTGTGGGGAAAAGTGCGCAAACCTCTGCAGAGTGTATAAACTAATCATGGTTAGCCGTGTCCCCGGTTATGGACATTTTGAGTATCTACTACCTGGATTATCATGTGAATCTCATCATGTTACTTTAATTTAATTTTTTGGGTTTAATGATGATGCTTAATTGGGATTGAGAGGATGTCTATCTTCTTAATGTTTAACAACCACCATGATAGTTAAATAAAATTTATTCCTTTGCAGTATGGAAAAAATGGCTTTATGCAAAATTGTAACGTTTGAGCTTTCCACCAGCCATATATGCATGTAGTATAGCATATTTGTGTTCATTACCCTGTATGTGTTACATTGCCAGCATATTCCATGTGCTGACCCGTTTTTGGGCTGCAACGTTCTTGTTGCAGACATTTCAGACGAATAGTAAGGTGCCTTAGGTCGTGGTCTTATACTTAGTGATGTCGTTGGAGTTGATGGACTCACTTATCTTCCAAGACGTCCGTTATTATCATTATTAGATGGCCTTAAGCCATATTTATTGTAATAAGATCTCTTTTGAGACATTCGATGTAATAAGTGTGTGATTGCTACTCTGTTATAAATCCTTCAAGTACTATGCGTGTAAGCATTACTAATCCAGGGATGACACTAAAGCACAGAGATCAGACTGCTTCAGGTCTGGTCGCTACAAGATGGTATCAGAGCACACGCTGACTGTAGGACACGACCACTAAGCTAAAAGCCCTAGATCACTACTCACTCTTCTCATTTCTGACCCCTCATCTTTTCTACTCTTTTAGGATGGCGGATGCAAGGAACAAGTTCAAGCAACCAGATGAAGACACACCTTTTGGACGCCACTTGAAGGAAGTCACTAGATACCTGAAAATCGAAGTACCAAGCTTCACCGGGACCTACATCGCCACTTTACCTGAAGGAGCATTGGATGATTCAAGTTCAAGTCCCAGGAAGGGTGTTCATGCCCGTCACTAAGCCCATAGAGTTTTCCTTCGATGCACCAACCTGGAGTCTAGGAAAGAGCATGGCAGCCCACATCACCATGGGACGCATTGGAGAAGTTTACCACAAGGATCTCAAGGATACTATCTACCAGATTTGTGGGCGCCGAGATGAGCAATGGGAGATGATCAGCACCAGGAAGGATAGATCAATTGCAGCATTCATCCAGGAGTTAAACCAGCACATTCGACGCCAGGAGAACCAGATGTGCGCAGGCTTGTTAGATCTGAAGAAAGCCATGACCAAGATCATGGAACTTGAGGAAGAACTCAAGTCTACATGCGATGGATATGAGGAGGAAATAGCAACGCTTGTGGAGAAGAATGATGATCTGAAGAAGAAGCTAAAAGTATTCATGGGATTTCCCGCGACTGGAGGAGAAGACGATGATTGCACTTGCCCGGAGAATTACATCATCATCGATGACACCGACTCGGACCCAGACGATAGCGATGATGACTATGTTGATGAAGCTGGAGCAGATATCATGGAGTCTTCAACGGAGCAATTTTTCTAGTCGACCGCCATAACAGTAGTAGTATTCCACCATGTATCTAGTATAGTCCAAGCACTCTTGTAATGATAGATAGACCGTTGTATGCCCTTGTTTGATTGAATGAAGTGATATTGTTTGCATTTGTCTCATGTGCATATGGGTAGTGTTTTATCTCTAGACCTCATTCTATTCTATATTCTCATCTTTTCTAAACCCTCAGATGCCTCCAAGACGTGACAATGGATTTGCTTTCCCACCGGAGCTCACTCAGTTGATCCAGCAGCAGAATGCGTTGATGCAGTTACTAGTCCAGAATCAGAATCATGCGAACAATAACAACAACAACAACAACAACAACAACAACAACAACAACAACAACAACAAAAACAACAACAACAACAACAACCCACCACCTCCACCACCTGTTGATCACTTAACTCGTTTCCTTAGACTGAATCCGCCGGTGTTCTCCAGTAGCACCGAGCCGATAGTTGCAGATCATTGGCTCCGCAAGACAGGAAGGGAGTTGACCACCGCAGGATGCACCGATGCGCAAAAGGTGCATTTTGCTGCCCATCATCTTGATGGACCCACAGCATCATGGTGGGAGAATTTCACAGCCACTTATCCTATCGACACTGTCACATGGGATCAGTTCCAGCAGGCTTTCCGTACTGCCCATGTTTCAGCAGGAGCTATGGCCATGAAGAAGCATGAGTTTCGCAACTTGCGCCAAGGAGGATGTACTGTAGGCCAGTATGTGGATGACTTTAGTAAGTTAGCACATTATGCCCCAGATGACGTTGCTACAGATGCAGCTAAGCAGGAGAAGTTTCTGGAAGGACTGAATGATGAGCTGAGCATGCAGTTGATGGTAGCAACTTTCAACAACTACCAGGAGTTGGTAGATCGTGCTCTCATGATTGAAGGGAAGCAGCAGCAGATTGAGAACCGCAAGAGGAAGTATGGACAAGGGAACTACAATTCTGGAGCTCAGTAGAAGCCACGTTTTACCCCGAAATCGGGAGGACATTTTCAGCATACCCATGGAGGTGGTAGCTCGCATAATCATAGTGACCCCAAGAATGGTAATGGGAATGGAGGAAGCAACGGCCAGAACCGTACCAACCCATCAACCCTAGCCAAGAGAGATCTAAGCCAAGTCACTTGCTATAAGTGTCAGAAGACTGGGCATTATGCCAATGAATGTCCTGAAACCCAGAATGGAAATGGCAATGGAAGCTCTGGGAAGAAGTCGAACCCTTTCAACAGGGGATAGGTGAACCACGTTAACGTGGAGGAGGTTGAAGCCCAGCCAGATGCAGTAATACGTAAGTTTTTGGTTAAGTCATTTACTGCAATCGTTCTTTTTGATACATTCATACATATCAAGGGGATTTGTGGATAAGTATAAACTGCCCACCAAGGTTCTTAGAACACCTATGTTAGTAAGCTCACCCAGGAGCGGAGTATATGGCCAGTCGAGGATGTTTTCAAGTGCCATTGAGTATAGGTAGGCATGTTTTCCCCTCGAATTTAATCATTTTGGAATCGCAAGGTTTGGATGTGATTCTGGGTATGGATTGGCTATCGATGTATGGAGGAAACATCGATTGCGCTAGTAAGTCGATTTTGCTTACCACCCCGGAAGGAAGAAGGATTAAGTATGTATCACGGCATGAGCCGAAGAGGACACAAGTAAATTCCTTATCAGGAGCTGTGCAGGAGGAAGTACCAGTGGTGAAGGATTTCCCCGATGTATTTCCAGAGGAGTTGCCAGGCATGCCACTGGATAGAGACATTGAGTTTTTGATTGAGCTTTTGACAGGCACAGGGCCGATATCTAAGTGACCGTACAGGATGCCCGCACAAGATTTGGAGGAAATTAATGAGCTACTGGATAAAGGCTATATTCAACCAAGTTCTTCACCTTGGGGATTGCCAGTGCTTCTAGTGGAGAAGAAGGATGGTTGTTGATTATCGAGGATTGAATGAAGTGACAATCAAGAACAAGTACCCGTTGCCGATGATCAATGATTTGTTTGACCAATTGCAAGGAGCTAAGGTATTTTCCAAGATTGATCTGCAATCAGGATACCACCAGTTGAAGATTAGAGAGCATGATATACCTAAGACGGTATGGGCTGTGTGAGTATATCGTTATGTCATTTGGTCTGACTAACGCACCTGCGTATTTCATGAACATGATGAACAAGGTGTTTATGGAGTTTCTGGATAAGTTCGTCGTGGTGTTCATTGATGATATTTTGGTATATTCAAAGAATGAAGAAAAACATAAGGAGCATTTGCATTTGTTACTAGAGAAGCTCAGAGAACATCGGTTATATGCCCAGTTTAGTAAATGTGAGTTTTGGTTAAAGGAAGTTGGATTCCTCGGACATGTTATATCCGGAGAAGGAATAGCAGTAGATCCCACCAAAGTTGTCACTGTGACAAATTGGGTAGCACCAACGACAGTTGGAGAGATCCGGAGTTTTCTGGGACATGCTGGATACTACCGGAGATTCATTGAGAATTTCTCAAAGATTGCGAAGCCCATGACCGAGTTGTTAAAGGACACCAAGTTCAAATGGACTGAGGAATGTGAGGCCATTTTCCAGGAGTTTTGATTCTTCCAGATTAGCGCAAGGATTATGAGGTATATTGCGACGCTTCTAGTCGAGGACTTGGAGCGGTGATTATGCAGGAGGGAAGAGTTGTTTCGTATGCCTCACGACAGCTTAAGCCCCATGAGTTGAAATATGCTACACATGAATTGGAGTTAGCAGCCGTAGTGCATGCATTGAAGACTTGGAGACATTTTCTCATTGGAAACCATTGTGAGGTGTACACGGATCACAAGAGTTTGAAGTACATCTTCACACAGAAGGAGCTGAATCTCAGGGAAAGGAGATGGTTGGAGCTCATCAAGGATTATGATATGAGATTGCATTATCACCCCGGAAAGGCTAACGTAGTAGCTGACGTGTTGAGCCGCAAGAGCCATGTCAACACACTCTTGATCGGAGAGTTACCGAAGGAGTTAGCCGCGGACCTTCGTGAGCTATGTTTGGAAATAGTTCCGAGAGGTTTTGTTGCAGCATTGGAGATTCAGTCTACTTTGATGGATAAGATCAGAGAAGCCCAGAAGACTAACAAGGAGATTGCCTCTATAAAGGAGAAGATGAGTGAAGGAAAAGCTAAGGGATTTCATGAGGATGAGCACGATACCCTATGGTTTGAGGACCGTGTTTATGTGCCTAATGATCCGGAGATCAGGAGGTTGATTCTGTAGGAGGCCCATGATTCATCGTACTCGAGTCACCCAGGAAATACCAAGATGTATTTGGATTTGAAAGACACATTCTGGTGGACCGGAATGAAGAAGAATATTGCGGAGTACGTAGTAGTTTGTGATGTATGTCAGAGAGTGAAGGTAGAGCATCAGAAGCCAGCAGGATTGTTACAGCCATTGCCGATACCCGAATGGAAGTGGGATAAGCTAGGCATGGATTTTATCACAGGATTTCCCAGGACTCGTTCAGGCTATGACTTGATATGGGTTGTAGTCGATTGTTTGACGAAGGTAGCTCATTTCATCCCCGTGAAGACCACTTACAATAGTGCTAAGTTGGCTAAGATATATATGACCAGGATCATATGTCTTCATGGAGTTCTGAGGAGCATTGTATCAGATAGAGGAACCCGGTTTACCTCAAAGTTCCGGAATCAATTGCACGAAACTTTGGGTACGAGGCTAGAGTTTAGTACAGCCTTTCATCCGCAGACAGATGGACAGACCGAGAGAGTCAATCAGATTTTGGAGGATATGTTAAGAGCTTGTGCGCTAGATTATGGAACTAGTTCGGACGACAATTTTCCATATGTAGAGTTCTCCTACAACAATGGTTATCAATCAAGTTTGAAGATGGCCCCTTTCGAAGCCTTGTACGGAAGGAGGTGCAGGACCCCATTGTCGTGGGATGAAGTTGGAGATCGCAAATTGTTTGGACCAGATTTGATTAAGGAGTCTAAACAGAAGGTGAAGTTGATTCGCGATAGGCTCAAGGAAGCCCAGTCCAGGGAGAAGAGCTATGCAGATTCTAAATGCAAGGAGACAGTTTACGAAGTCGGAGACCGAGTTTATCTTCGTGTATCTCTACTTCGAGGACTTAAGCGCTTTGGAGTTAAGTGAAAGTTAGCGCCACATTTTGTGCGACCACACAAAGTTTTGGAACGTATGGGAGAAGTGGCTTACAAATTGGAATTGCCCGAAGGATTGTCAGGAGTTCACTATGTGTTCCATGTTTCCCAGTTGAAGAAGTGCCACGCAGAGATGGCTGATATACCGCTGAGAGATACAGTACCACTAGAAGAGATTCAGTTGAATAGTGATTTGACCTATGAGGAGAAACCAGTCAAAATTATTGAGTATGCCAGTCGAGTCACCCGCAGCAAGGTTATCAAGTTTTGTAAATTTCAGTGGAGACACCACACCAAGGATGAAGCCACCTGGGAGCGAGAGGAAGAGCTATGGAAGGACCACCCTCACATATTTTCTAGCCAACCCGAATCTCGAGGGCGAGATTCATCTTAAGGGGGGTAGGTTTGTAACATCCCAAATTTTCAATTTGGAATTTTATACATTAGATCATCATTGCATATCATATTTTATTGCTTTTGGCATTGATCCAGAAATTCTACACAACTCGAGGACCATCGGAGAGAGTTGGGATTTTCGTTATTTTCATATTTGAGTTTTCTCAAATTTTGAAAATAGGATCTTTTGATTTTATTTATTGTATCTTCAATTATTTCTATTATAAAAATATGAGAGCGGAAATAAAATGACATTCCCAAAATAAAGAAATATTGAGGATTTACTAAGAAAAACAAATAAGATTTTATTTCGGAGTTTTTGGCTATTTTATTTGAATTTTGGAAAAATTGCACGTTTTTCAAAACAGCATTTTAGGGCCAAGAAAATGTTCATCTCGTTCTAAATATTTTATTTAGACGGTGAAAATTTGTTTTGGCATTTTTTGGATTTAATTTATTTTGCAGGTTTTATTTTACATTGGTGAATTGTTTAAAAAACTCCCATACTAACTGGCTGATGCCACACCGAGCTAGGCCTGCCCACCCAGCGCCACCGCCTCCTCGCCTGCCTCTCTGCAGAGATCATGCCGCCGCCGCCGTCGCCGTGACCGAGTCGGCCACGACTCCTGCCACCTCCCTGGCCACCGCCTCCCTTAAAGCCGACAGGGCCCCGAGCCCCAAGCCGGAGCGGCCTCCGCCGCAAGCCGCCCGCCCCACCACCTTGCGCCGCCTTTGCCGCTGCCGCCGAGCCGCCTCACGCTGCCGGGAGCCCCATCGCCCACCGGACCCCGCCGGAGCCGCCCGAACCCAGACGAGGTAGCCGCCCGCCACCGCCCCAGTTTTCTAAAAAACCGATTCGTTTTTTTTAAACCCTAGGTTTATTTTTTTTAGATCGGCTTATTTTATTTTATTTTTACGGTTTATTTATTTAGCGAGTGTTCGCTCGTTCGTTTGTTTTAACGGACGAGTTCGCCGTTTAGTTTCAGTTAACGAACGTCCATTCGTTAAACTGTTCATCAGTTTTTCTTTTTCTCGGATATTTCCGCGATTATTTCTGATCGTGATTTCTGATCCGATTTTCGTTCTAGTATAACTTTTCGCTCGTTTATCGGAATCAAGCGATTCAAGCGCCTGGAGTTTTGTCTCGAAACCCTCTTTCCGTTTAACCAACTCCAACAAGTTTTTGCTACTGTAAAATTTGAATTACGTCCAGATTTAGTAAACGATGCTTGTTTCTTTCGCCGTTTGACTTTCGTTGCTTCGTTTGATTTGATTCTTTTTGCAAACCGGAGTTCTTAAGTTGAACTTTCTGGTTAGATCTCTTATTTGAGTTTAACCCGTGCATTAGATGAGTACTTATTGTATGCTTGTTTGTTTGCGATAGAGTACCCGGAGTGCGCCGCTTGCTACTTTGAATCTCTAGGTTTCACGGATCATCAGCAAGGCAAGTAACACTTTGATCATACCTCTTTACTACCCAGTTTTATTGCATTAGATCAACCCTCAAACAATTGCATGATTAGGATCTGATTAATATGTGGGTTTTGGGAAGTAGATGAGGTAGTACCTATACCTGTTTTATTATCAAACCCTTGGGAGTTACTTCTACGTTTGCTTATATTGCCATGCTATGCTAGTAGACGTGGATTGGGTGAGTGTATCTATGACAGATGTCAGATTGTTATTTAATGGTTTCTTTAAGGTGGCAACTTTAATACACATCTGGGTGGACTGAGGCACCTGGGTATTCCAGCGATTGCCTGTTTTTCTTGATGGACCGCCACCCAGGCTCAAAGGGATCATGAGGTTATTCATGCTAGAAACTTCCGTGTGCAGCCACAAGCTACTATGGGCTCTAGCATAGTTGACCAAGTCGTGCAAAATCTTGCAGTGATAGACTAGCAGATGTAAGGGAAAGTAGGTGTAACTGTCTATCCGATCGTAAGTTCTAGCGCTTCTGAAAGACTATGTCTCGGTCATCCATTTCTCAAACACCATGTAGTGCGAGAAGTCCACAGAGGAGATCGAGTCTTGTGGGGAAAAGTGCGCAAACCTCTGCAGAGTGTATAAACTAATCATGGTTAGCCGTGTCCCCGGTTATGGACGTTTGAGTATCTAGTACTTTGATTATCATGTGAATATCATCATGTTACTTTAATTTAACTTGTTGGGTTTAATGATGATGCTTAATTGGGATTGAGAGGATGTCTATCCTCTCAATGCTTAACAACCACCATGATAGTTAAATAAAATTTATTCCTTTGCAGTAGGGAAAATTTGGCTTTATGCAAAATTGTAACCATAGAGCTTTCCACCAACCATATATGCATGTAGTATAGCATATTTCTGTTCATTACCCTCTCTGTGTTACATTGCCAGCATATTCCATGTGCTGACCCGTTTTCGGGCTGCAACGTGCATGTTGCAGATTTTTCAGACGACGACTAAGGTGCCATAGATCATGGTCTTATACTCAGTGATGTCGTTGGAGTTGATGGACTCACTAATCTTCCAAGACTTCCGATGTTATCATTATTAGATGGCCTTAAGCCATATTTATTGTAATAAGTTCTCTTTTGAGATATTCGATGTAATAAGTGTGTGATTCCTACTCTGTTATAAATCCTTCAAGTACTATGCGTGTCAGCATTACTGATCCAGGGATGACACTAAAGCACAGAGATCAGACTGTTTGAGGTCTGGTCGCTACAGGGACGAGGACGAAGTCGAGCACGTGGACTCGGACGGCGAGTAAGGTGGCAGTGTCGTCACTCATGCTGGTCTACTATAGAGTCAAGCAGACTAGTTGCTTAGTTTTATTTTAGGGGTGTGTTGTTCTGAGCCCCCAGCAGAACTATGTTTATGTTCTTTCTCGTTATTTGAACTTTATGTTCTTTCTCGTTATTTGAATTCTTTAGTATGTACAGTAGTACTAGTGCTATTTCTTACTGTTGTTCTTCTTGCAGTTGGTACTACTGCTCGTATCTTCGTGTTCCTACTGTACTTGATACGTTCGTACTGGTAGTATAATTTGGGTTAGTCGATTTGTGAAAGAAGTTTGAAGGAGCGAAGGAAGAAGACGGTAGAGAAGCTACCACCGCAGCATCTATATTAGGGTGGCAGGGTGACCATGATCTATCTTATGAGTGTTGGGTGTGGAATGCAGTTCGCCAGAAAAAATGGATCGTGCCCGGGGTTAAACGGATGGCAGGTGTGGGGGGAGCATGGAGGTGCCAGGCGGTTCAGGGGAGGGCGGGGCGGCGGCGGCAGACGGTTAGGCGTGTTGCGGCCTGACAAGATGAACAGCGCATCAATTTCAGAGGTTGAAGAAGCCCTTCTAGACATCCATGTTGCATCCAACGGCTCACAAGAGTCGACTGACCCAAATTGCTCCTTCAGATTGCAGGATCCATGTGGTTTTCAAGGTCTCGAAGGTAGATTCTGTGTCCGCACCTGGTTTCCGGGCTTGGCGTGGGCGCGACCGGCTTCTGCCGCGACAGTCACCATGCACGCCTCCTCTGCGCGAGCGGAGATGACAATGACACGCTAGTTCCTCGCCGGCGTGCTGTAGCACACGCTTGTCCTCCTCTTCGTATGCTACGTGCATAGACGCGGCTCCACCAGCTTCTCGCGTGCTTGGCAGCGCGGCGGCACTGCGAGGAGGGACTGCAGATGACATGAGCGGGTGAGCCTTCGGCTTCATGGTACAAGGATGGCAGCGACACAGCGGTGATGGGCGAGAAATGGTTGGCCAGTGCAGGCGGGCGCCGGCATGCGCAACGGCGGCGACATATTGATGAGTGCGCGCATGGGAGCTTAGTTTAGGTTTATATAGGGTTGGTTAAGCTTAAAAGAAAACCATACTAGTACACGTAAACATTAGACTAAGGCGGCACTTATGTAGGGTTGGTCAAACTTAAAAGAAAACCATACGGAATCCTGTGAAGCACGTGAACCGTAGCCGCGCGGTTGATCGAACGGTGCGTCACCGTGTCGCGCTCGGAGAACATCCACCGAACCTTTTTGTGTGTGTGAAAATAATCCCTGAATATTACTCAACTTTTTTTCGTGGAAAAGTTCTTGACGCTACAATAGATCCATATATTTGAATTTAGCTCCAGTTTGTCTTTATTTGGATTTGGACATTTTAGGTGCGCCCTAGTTTTTTTAATACTAATTTTGTGTGTGTGATGAGAGAGAATGTGTGTATGTGTCCATATCTGTGTTGTGGTGGAAGAGCAATGTGGAGACAGTGTGCGTGTGATAGAAACATAGAGAGGTGTGAATGCGCAAATGATCATGCATGAGTGAGACATAGACAAATGCCGATACGTTGTGTTTACATGAGAGAACGGTCTTCTATTTGTACTTGTGTGTGTGTGTGTGCGTGTGTGTGTGTGTGTGAGAGAGAGGGGAGCATCCGTAACACAACAACCATCTCTCTCAATTCATCCGTCCCTCGCATGATCGCATGTAACACATGCATCAACGCACACAGTTTGACACCCTCACCCAGCCCATGCCCACCTCAAGTCCCGCACATCGCTCTCTTACTCGCACGCACAATCTCTTCGTGAAAACCCTATTTAGGATGTAGCTTTCCGTCACATACACAGACATTTCGCTCCATAGGTTTGATTTCTCTCAATACCTCACACACACACACACACACACACACACACACACACACACACACACACACACACACACACACACACACACACACACACACACACACACGCACACACACTCCCCCTCCCCCGAGCACACAATGCATCCCCATCCAAGGCTATATGGCGACCAATCTTGCTTGTGCTTCTCTGCACCTCAGCGTGCACAACACCTCAACCTTCAAAGAGGGCATCGAGGAGATCAAAGACAGCGACCACACAACACTAGAGAATGTGGGGCCATTTGTAAGTAGGATGATGTGATGACGGCTGACTGACTCCTCCCCCCCTCTCCCGCACAAAATTACCAATCCCTCTCTCTCCCACACAAAATTATCAATCCCTCAACCCACGAGATCCTTCCCCTCTCGTCCATGATTTTCAGCTCTCTCATCAAACTTGTTGTCTCTTCTCCTTCCACGTATACAGAATCCGGATGCACACACATCTCACGTATATTACCTGTCTCCGTCTATCTCACAGACCTAACTCTCTCTCTCTCTCTCTCTCTCTCTCTCTCTCTCTCGTTAGGCTTGTCTCCTACTATCTTGTCCACATAAACACAATCTTTACTGCCCAATCTGCTCCATCTTCGCAAGCTCTCTCTACACGTTTCTTTAACACAATGGGATGAGTTCAAAATGTTGCTTTTATAATGGATGATGTAGAGTTATGGTTGGTTTTGTTGCATCCTACAAAGTAATAACTATGAAATGCATTTACATTTTCATTCGATTGGGATTATGTGAGTTTGAGCATATTGTGAAGTAATATGGACCTCGTATACATCTTGGAATTCAACAATGATTGTAACTATTGAATTGTATAGACCATTACATTTGAAGTCAGTAGTCTAATATATTTATTTCACAATTACAACAAATGATTAATTCACTACAAACTAAGAAAACAAATGTGTACTCCTCCGCTTTTATTTAAGTCCGCGTATTAGCATTGGTCAAAGTCAAGTTTTGTAAACTCCCTAAAGTTTATAACAAAAATATTAACATATACAATAACAAATAAATACCATTAGATTCATTCTTGAGTGTACTTTCACATCATACATATATGTTATGGTAAATGTTTATAGTTTTTTTAAACTTGGTCAAACTTTAGGAAGTTTGATTCGTCAAACCTAATATGCAGTTAATAAAATCGGAGGAGTACTAGTAGTTACTAGTACTACTAGCTAGTTGCTTAGCCCAATCACCCAACACGCCACACGGGGAGTTCAGTGTCACAAAAATTTGACGTCGGCGGGAAAATCTCCCGCGACCCTGATTCGAGCAGTGCAAAGTTACCATCATGACCTTCCGAACAGGTCTACGGATTATAATTGGTAGGGGCCTGCTTTCATAACTTCAGGTTCACCCTACCCAGCAAACCCCACACCGACACCTAGAATAGTACACCTGAATACTCCCCATTTTCTATCCCCACACCAAAATAGACTTCTTCACGGCACCGCAGCATTCGTGCTCCTCCCTTCTCCATGGGTGCACTCGCCCACCACAGCAAGATCTGCCTCATCAAGCGACCACGACGCCAGACTTTGGAGCCTGTCCACCATCGTCGTTGCGCGGAGCCTCTTCCCCAGCATCGTTCTCCTTCCACGTCTACAGAATCCGGATGCACACACATCTCACGTATATTACCTGTCTCCGTCTATCTCACAGACCTAACTTCTCTCTCTCTCTCTCTCTCTCTCTCTCTCTCTCTCTCTCTCTCTCTCTCGTTAGGATTGTCTCCTACTATCTTGTCCACATAAACACAATCTTTACCGCCCAATCTGCTCCATCTTCGCAAGCTCTCTCTACACGTTTCTTTGACACAATGGGATGAGTTCAAAATGTTGCTTTTATAATGGATGATGTAGAGTTATGGTTGGTTTTGTTGCATCCTACAAAGTAATAACTATGAAATGCATTTACATTTTCATTCGATTGGGATTATGTGAGTTTGAGCATATTGTGAAGTAATATGGACCTCGTACACATCTTGGAATTCAACAATGATTGTAACTATTGAATTGTATAGACCATTACATTTGAAGTCAGTAGTCTAATATATTTATTTCACAATTACAACAAATGATTAATTCATTACAAACTAAGAAAACAAATGTGTACTCCCTCCGTTTTTATTTAAGTCCGCGTATTAGCATTGGTCAAAGTCAAGTTTTGTAAACTCCCCTAAAGTTTATAACAAAAAATATTAACATATACAATAACAAATAAATACCATTAGATTCATTACTGAGTGTACTTTCACATCATACATATTTGTTATGGTAAATGTTTATAGTTTTCTTTAAACTTGGTCAAACTTTAGGAAGTTTGATTCGGTCAAACCTAATATGCAGTTAATAAAATCGGAGGGAGTACTAGTAGTTACTAGTACTACTAGCTAGTTGCTTAGCCCAATCACCCAACACGCCACACGGGGAGTTCAGTGTCACAAAAATTTGACGTCGGCGGGAAAATCTCCCGCGACCCTGATTCGAGCAGTGCGAAGTTACCATCATGACCTTCCGAACAGGTCTACGGATTATAATTGGTAGGGGCCTGCTTTCATAACTTCAGGTTCACCCTACCCAGCCAACCCCACCCCGACACCCAGAATAGTACACCTGAATACTCCCCATTTTCTATCCCCACACCAAAATAGACTTCTTCACGGCACCGCAGCATTCGTGCTCCTCCCCTTCTCCATCGGTGCACTCGTCCACCACAGCGCATCTGCCTCATCAACAACCACGTACGCCGCACTGGAGCCTGTCCACCATCGTGCGTTGGCGCGGAGCCTCTTCCCCGCATCGTTCTCCTTCCACGTCTACGGAATCCGGATGCACACACATCTCACGTATATTACCTGTCTCCGTCTATCTCACAGACCTAACTTCTCTCTCTCTCCCTCTCTCTCTCTCTCTCTCTCTCTCTCGTTAGGATTGTCTCCTACTATCTTGTCCACATAAACACAATCTTTACCGCCCAATCTGCTCCATCTTCACAAGCTCTCTCTACACGTTTCTTTGACACAATGGGATGAGTTCAAAATGTTGCTTTTATAATGGATGATGTAGAGTTATGGTTAGTTTTGTTGCATCCTACAAAGTAATAACTATGAAATGCATTTACATTTTCATTCGATTGGGATTATGTGAGTTTGAGCATATTGTGAAGTAATATGGACCTCGTATACATCTTGGAATTCAACAATGATTGTAACTATTGAATTGTATAGACCATTACATTTGAAGTCAGTAGTCTAATATATTTATTTCACAATTACAACAAATGATTAATTCACTACAAACTAAGAAAACAAATGTGTACTCCCTCCGTTTTTATTTAAGTCCGCGTATTAGCATTTGTCAAAGTCAAGTTTTGTAAACTCCCCTAAAGTTTATAACAAAAAATATTAACATATACAATAACAAATAAATACCATTAGATTCATTACTGAGTGTACTTTCACATCATACATATTTGTTATGGTAAATGTTTATAGTTTTCTTTAAACTTGGTCAAACTTTAGGAAGTTTGATTCGGTCAAACCTAATATGCAGTTAATAAAATCGGAGGGAGTACTAGTAGTTACTAGTACTACTAGCTAGTTGCTTAGCCCAATCACCCAACACGCCACACGGGGAGTTCAGTGTCACAAAAATTTGACGTCGGCGGGAAAATCTCCCGCGACCCTGATTCGAGCAGTGTGAAGTTACCATCATGACCTTCCGAACAGGTCTACGGATTATAATTGGTAGGGCCTGCTTTCATAACTTCAGTTCACCCTACCCAGCCAACCCCACCCCGACACCCAGAATAGTACACCTGAATACTCCCCATTTTCTATCCCCACACCAAAATAGACTTCTTCACGGCACCGCAGCATTCGTGCTCCTCCCCTTCTCCATCGGTGCACTCGTCCACCACAGCGCATCTGCCTCATCAACAACCACGTACGCCGCACTGGAGCCTGTCCACCATCGTCGTTGTGCGCGGAGCCTCTTCCCTGGCATCGTTCTCCTTCCACGTCTACAGAATCCGGATGCACACACATCTCACGTATATTACCTGTCTCCGTCTATCTCACAGACCTAACTCTCTCTCTCTCTCTCTCTCTCTCTCTCTCTCTCTCTCGTTAGGATTGTCTCCTACTATCTTGTCCACATAAACACAATCTTTACCGCCCAATCTGCTCCATCTTCACAAGCTCTCTCTACACGTTTCTTTGACACAATGGGATGAGTTCAAAATGTTGCTTTTATAATGGATGATGTAGAGTTATGGTTAGTTTTGTTGCATCCTACAAAGTAATAACTATGAAATGCATTTACATTTTCATTCGATTGGGATTATGTGAGTTTGAGCATATTGTGAAGTAATATGGACCTCGTATACATCTTGGAATTCAACAATGATTGTAACTATTGAATTGTATAGACCATTACATTTGAAGTCAGTAGTCTAATATATTTATTTCACAATTACAACAAATGATTAATTCACTACAAACTAAGAAAACAAATGTGTACTCCCTCCGTTTTTATTTAAGTCCGCGTATTAGCATTTGTCAAAGTCAAGTTTTGTAAACTCCCCTAAAGTTTATAACAAAAAATATTAACATATACAATAACAAATAAATACCATTAGATTCATTACTGAGTGTACTTTCACATCATACATATTTGTTATGGTAAATGTTTATAGTTTTCTTTAAACTTGGTCAAACTTTAGGAAGTTTGATTGGTCAAACCTAATATGCGATTAATAAAATCGGAGGAGTACTAGTAGTTACTAGTACTACTAGCTAGTTGCTTAGCCCAATCACCCAACACGCCACACGGGAGTTCGGTGTCACAAAATTTGGCGTCAAGGGAAAATCTCCGCGACCCTGATTCGAGCGGTCTTGGTTACCATCATGACCTTCCGAACAGGTCTACGGATTATAATTGGTAGGGGCCTGCTTTCATAACTTCAGGTTCACCCTACCCAGCCAACCCCACCCCGACACCCAGAATAGTACACCCGAATACTCCCCATTTTCTATCCCCACACCAAAATAGACTACTTCACGGCACCACAGCATTCGTGCTCCTCCCCTTCTCCATCGGTGCACTCGTCCACCACAGCGCATCTGCCTCATCAACGACCACGTCGCCAGACTTTGGAGCCTGTCCACCATCGCTGTTGCGCGGAGCCTCTTCCCTAGCATCGTTCTCCTTCCACGTCTACAGAATCCGGATGCACACACATCTCACGTATATTACCTGTCTCCATCTATCTCACAGACCTAACTTCTCTCTCTCTCTCTCTCTCTCTCTCTCTCGTTAGGATTGTCTCCTACTATCTTGTCCACATAAACACAATCTTTACCGCCCAATCTGCTCCATCTTCGCAAGCTCTCTCTACATGTTTCTTTGAATCAATGGGATGAGTTCAAAATGTTGCTTTTATAATGGATGATGTAGAGTTATGGTTGGTTTTGTTGCATCCTACAAAGTAATAACTATGAAATGCATTTACATTTTCATTCGATTGGAATTATGTGAGTTTGAGCATATTGTGAAGTAATATGGACCTCGTATACATCTTGGAATTCAACAATGATTGTAACTATTGAATTGTATAGACCATTACATTTGAAGTCAGTAGTCTAATATATTTATTTCACAATTACAACAAATGATTAATTCACTACAAACTAAGAAAACAAATGTGTACTCCCTCCGTTTTTATTTAAGTCCGCGTATTAGCATTGGTCAAAGTCAAGTTTTGTAAACTCCCCTAAAGTTTATAACAAAAAATATTAACATATACAATAACAAATAAATACCATTAGATTCATTACTGAGTGTACTTTCACATCATACATATTTGTTATGGTAAATGTTTATAGTTTTCTTTAAACTTGGTCAAACTTTAGGAAGTTTGATTGGTCAAACCTAATATGCGTTAATAAAATCAGAGGGAGTACTAGTAGTTACTAGTACTACTAGCTAGTTGCTTAGCCCAATCACCCAACACGCCACACGGGAGTTCGATGTCACAAAATTTGGCGTCAAGGGAAAATCTCCCATGACCCAGATTCGAGCAAAGGCGAAGTTACCATCATGACCTTCCGAACAGGTCACGGATTATAATTGGTAGGGCCTGCTTTCATAACTTCAGGTTCACCCTACCCAGCCAACCCCACCCCGACACCCAGAATAGTACACCTGAATACTCCCCATTTTCTATCCCCACACCAAAATAGACTTCTTCACGGCACCGCAGCATTCGTGCTCCTCCCCTTCTCCATCGGTGCACTCGTCCACCACAGCAAGATCTGCCTCATCAATCGACCACCACGCCGCCTTTGGAGCCTGTCCACCATCGTCGTTGTCGCGGAGCCTCTTCCCAGCATCGTTCTCCTTCCACGCCTCTGTAATCCGGATGCACACACATCTCACGTATATTACTGTCTCCGTCTATCTCACAGACCTAACTTCTCTCTCTCTCTCTCTCTCTCTCTCTCTCGTTAGGCTTGTCTCCTACTATCTTGTCCACATAAACACAATCTTTACCGCCCAATCTGCTCCATCTTCGCAAGCTCTCTCTACACGTTTCTTTGACACAATGGGATGAGTTCAAAATGTTGCTTTTATAATGGATGATGTAGAGTATGGTTGGTTTTGTTGCATCCTACAAAGTAATAACTATGAAATGCATTTACATTTTCATTCGATTGGGATTATGTGAGTTTGAGCATATTGTGAAGTAATATGGACCTCATATACATCTTGGAATTCAACAATGATTGTAACTATTGAATTGTATAGACCATTACATTTGAAGTCAGTAGTCTAATATATTTATTTCACAATTACAACAAATGATTAATTCACTACAAACTAAGAAAACAAATGTGTACTCCCTCCGTTTTTATTTAAGTCCGCGTATTAGCATTGGTCAAAGTCAAGTTTTGTAAACTCCCCTAAAGTTTATAACAAAAAATATTAACATATACAATAACAAATAAATACCATTAGATTCATTACTGAGTGTACTTTCACATCATACATATTTGTTATGGTAAATGTTTATAGTTTTCTTTAAACTTGGTCAAACTTTAGGAAGTTTGATTCGGTCAAACCTAATATGCAGTTAATAAAATCGGAGGGAGTACTAGTAGTTACTAGTACTACTAGCTAGTTGCTTAGCCCAATCACCTAACACGCCACACGGGGAGTTCAGTGTCACAAAAATTTGACGTCGGCGGGAAAATCTCCCGCGACCCTGATTCGAGCAGTGCGAAGTTACCATCATGACCTTCCGAACAGGTCTACGGATTATAATTGGTAGGGGCCTGCTTTCATAACATCAGGTTCACCCTACCCAGCCAACCCCACCCCGACACCCAGAATAGTACACCTGAATACTCCCCATTTTCTATCCCCACACCAAAATAGACTTCTTCACGGCACCGCAGCATTCGTGCTCCTCCCCTTCTCCATCGGTGCACTCGTCCACCACAACGCATCTGCCTCATCAACGACCACGTACGCCGCACTGGAGCCTGTCCACCATCGTCGTTGTGCGCGGAGCCTCTTCCCTGGCATCGTTCTCCTTCCACGTCTCTGTAATCCGGATGCACACACATCTCACGTATATTACATCTCCGTCTATCTCACAGACCTAACTTCTCTCTCTCTCTCTCTCTCTCTCTCTCTCTCTCTCTCGTTAGGCTTGTCTCCTACTATCTTGTCCACATAAACACAATCTTTACCGCCCAATCTGCTCCATCTTCGCAAGCTCTCTCTACACGTTTCTTTGACACAATGGGATGAGTTCAAAATGTTGCTTTTATAATGGATGATGTAGAGTTATGGTTGGTTTTGTTGCATCCTACAAAGTAATAACTATGAAATGCATTTACATTTTCATTCGATTGGGATTATGTGAGTTTGAGCATATTGTGAAGTAATATGGACCTCGTATACATCTTGGAATTCAACAATGATTGTAACTATTGAATTGTATAGACCATTACATTTGAATTCAGTAGTCTAATATATTTATTTCACAATTACAACAAATGATTAATTCACTACAAACTAAGAAAACAAATGTGTACTCCCTCCGTTTTTATTTAAGTCCGCGTATTAGCATTGGTCAAAGTCAAGTTTTGTAAACTCCCCTAAAGTTTATAACAAAAATATTAACATATACAATAAAAATAAATACCATTAGATTCATTCTTGAGTGTACTTTCACATCATACATATTTGTTATGGTAAATGTTTATAGTTTTCTTTAAACTTGGTCAAACTTTAGGAAGTTTGATTGGTCAAACCTAATATGCAGTTAATAAAATCGGAGGAGTACTAGTAGTTACTAGTACTACTAGCTAGTTGCTTAGCCCAATCACCCAACACGCCACACGGGAGTTCAGTGTCACAAAATTTGGCGTCGGGGAAAATCTCCGCGACCTGATTCGAGCGGTCTTGAAGTTACCATCATGACCTTCCGAACAGGTCTACGGATTATAATTGGTAGGGCCTGCTTTCATAACTTCAGTTCACCCTACCCAGCCAACCCCACCCCGACACCCGAATAGTACACTGAATACTCCCATTTTCTATCCCCACACCAAAATAGACTTCTTCACGGCACCGCAGCATTCGTGCTCCTCCCTTCTCCATTGGTGCACTCGTCCACCACAGCAAGATCTGCCTCATCAGCGACCACGTCGCCGCCAGACCGGAGCCTGTCCACCATCGTCGTTGCGCGGAGCCTCTTCCCAGCATCGTTCTCCTTCCACGTCTACGAATCCGGATGCACACACATCTCACGTATATTACCTGTCTCCGTCTATCTCACAGACCTAACTTCTCTCTCTCTCTCTCTCTCTCTCTCTCTCTCGTTAGGCTTGTCTCCTACTATCTTGTCCACATAAACACAATCTTTACCGCCCAATCTGCTCCATCTTCGCAAGCTCTCTCTACACGTTTCTTTGACACAATGGGATGAGTTCAAAATGTTGCTTTTATAATGGATGATGTAGAGTTATGGTTGGTTTTGTTGCATCCTACAAAGTAATAACTATGAAATGCATTTACATTTTCATTCGATTGGGATTATGTGAGTTTGAGCATATTGTGAAGTAATATGGACCTCGTATACATCTTGGAATTCAACAATGATTGTAACTATTGAATTGTATAGACCATTACATTTGAAGTCAGTAGTCTAATATATTTATTTCACAATTACAACAAATGATTAATTCACTACAAACTAAGAAATCAAATGTGTACTCCCTCCGTTTTTATTTAAGTCCGTGTATTAGCATTGGTCAAAGTCAAGTTTTGTAAACTCCCCTAAAGTTTATAACAAAAAATATTAACATATACAATATCAAATAAATACCATTAGATTCATTACTGAGTGTACTTTCACATCATACATATTTGTTATGGTAAATGTTTATAGTTTTCTTTAAACTTGGTCAAACTTTAGGAAGTTTGATTCGGTCAAACCTAATATGCAGTTAATAAAATCGGAGGGAGTACTAGTAGTTACTAGTACTACTAGCTAGTTGCTTAGCCCAATCACCCAACACGCCACACGGGGAGTTCAGTGTCCCAAAAATTTGACGTCGGCGGGAAAATCTCCCACGACCCTGATTCGAGCAGTGCGAAGTTACCATCATGACCTTCCGAACTGGTCTACGGATTATAATTGGTAGGGGCCTGCTTTCATAACTTCAGGTTCACCCTACCCAGCCAACCCCACCCCGACACCCAGAATAGTACACCTGAATACTCCCCATTTTCTATCCCCACACCAAAATAGACTTCTTCACGGCACCGCAGCATTCGTGCTCCTCCCTTCTCCATCGGTGCACTCGTCCACCACAGCAAGATCTGCCTCATCAGCGACCACGTGACGCCAGACTTGGAGCCTGTCCACCATCGTCGTTGTCGCGGAGCCTCTTCCCAGCATCGTTCTCCTTCCACGCCTCTCTGAATCCGGATGCACACACATCTCACGTATATTACCTGTCTCAGTCTATCTCACAGACCTAACTTCTCTCTCTCTCTCTCTCTCTCTCTCTCTCTCGTTAGGCTTGTCTCCTACTATCTTGTCCACATAAACACAATCTTTACCGCCCAATCTGCTCCATCTTCGCGAGCTCTCTCTACACGTTTCTTTGACACAATGGGATGAGTTCAAAATGTTGCTTTTATAATGGATGATGTAGAGTTATGGTTGGTTTTGTTGCATCCTACAAAGTAATAACTATGAAATGCATTTACATTTTCATTCGATTGGGATTATGTGAGTTTGAGCATATTGTGAAGTAATATGGACCTCGTATACATCTTGGAATTCAACAATGATTGTAACTATTGAATTGTATAGACCATTACATTTGAAGTCAGTAGTCTAATATATTTATTTCACAATTACAACAAATGATTAATTCACTACAAACTAAGAAATCAAATGTGTACTCCCTCCGTTTTTATTTAAGTCCGTGTATTAGCATTGGTCAAAGTCAAGTTTTGTAAACTCCCCTAAAGTTTATAACAAAAAATATTAACATATACAATATCAAATAAATACCATTAGATTCATTACTGAGTGTACTTTCACATCATACATATTTGTTATGGTAAATGTTTATAGTTTTCTTTAAACTTGGTCAAACTTTAGGAAGTTTGATTCGGTCAAACCTAATATGCAGTTAATAAAATCGGAGGGAGTACTAGTAGTTACTAGTACTACTAGCTAGTTGCTTAGCCCAATCACCCAACACGCCACACGGGGAGTTCAGTGTCACAAAAATTTGACGTCGGCGGGAAAATCTCCCACGACCCTGATTCGAGCAGTGCGAAGTTACCATCATGACCTTCCGAACTAGTCTACGGATTATAATTGGTAGGGGCCTGCTTTCATAACTTCAGGTTCACCCTACCCAGCCAACCCCACCCCGACACCCAGAATAGTACACCTGAATACTCCCCATTTTCTATCCCCACACCAAAATAGACTTCTTCACGGCACCGCAGCATTCGTGCTCCTCCCCTTCTCCATCGGTGCACTCGTCCACCACAGCGCATCTGCCTCATCAACGACCACGTACGCCGCACTGGAGCCTGTCCACCATCGTCGTTGTGCGCGGAGCCTCTTCCCTGGCATCGTTCTCCTTCCACGTCTACAGAATCCGGATGCACACACATCTCACGTATATTACCTGTCTCCGTCTATCTCACAGACCTAACTTCTCTCTCTCTCTCTCTCTCTCTCGTTAGGCTTGTCTCCTACTATCTTGTCCACATAAACACAATCTTTACCGCCCAATCTGCTCCATCTTCGCAAGCTCTCTCTACACGTTTCTTTGACACAATGGGATGAGTTCAAAATGTTGCTTTTATAATGGATGATGTAGAGTTATGGTTGGTTTTGTTGCATCCTACAAAGTAATAACTATGAAATGCATTTACATTTTCATTCGATTGGGATTATGTGAGTTTGAGCATATTGTGAAGTAATATGGACCTCGTATACATCTTGGAATTCAACAATGATTGTAACTATTGAATTGTATAGACCATTACATTTGAAGTCAGTAGTCTAATATATTTATTTCACAGTTACAACAAATGATTAATTCACTACAAACTAAGAAAACAAATGTGTACTCCCTCCGTTTTTATTTAAGTCCGCATATTAGCATTGGTCAAAGTCAAGTTTTGTAAACTCCCCTAAAGTTTATAACAAAAAATATTAACATATACAATAACAAATAAATACCATTAGATTCATTACTGAGTGTACTTTCACATCATACATATTTGTTATGGTAAATGTTTATAGTTTTCTTTAAACTTGGTCAAACTTTAGGAAGTTTGATTCGGTCAAACCTAATATGCAGTTAATAAAATCGGAGGGAGTACTAGTAGTTACTAGTACTACTAGCTAGTTGCTTAGCCCAATCACCCAACACGCCACACGGGGAGTTCAGTGTCACAAATATTTGACGTCGGCGGGAAAATCTCCCGCGACCCTGATTCGAGCAGTGCGAAGTTACCATCATGACCTTCCGAACAGGTCTACGGATTATAATTGGTAGGGGCCTGCTTTCATAACTTCAGGTTCACCCTACCCAGCCAACCCCACCCCGACACCTAGAATAGTACACCTGAATACTACCCATTTTCTATCCCCACACCAAAATAGACTTCTTCACGGCACCGCAGCATTCGTGCTCCTCCCCTTCTCCATTGGTGCACTCGTCCACCACAGCGCATCTGCCTCATCAACGACCACGTACGCCGCACTGGAGCCTGTCCACCATCGTCGTTGTGCGCGGAGCCTCTTCCCTAGCATCGTTCTCCTTCCACGTCTACAGAATCCGGATGCACACACATCTCACGTATATTACCTGTCTCCGTCTATCTCACAGACCTAACTCTCTCTCTCTCTCTCTCTCTCTCTCTCTCTCTCGCGTTAGGCTTGTCTCCTACTATCTTGTCCACATAAACACAATCTTTACCGCCCAATCTGCTCCATCTTCGCAAGCTCTCTCTACACGTTTCTTTGACACAATGGGATGAGTTCAAAATGTTGCTTTTATAATGGATGATGTAGAGTTATGGTTGGTTTTGTTGCATCCTACAAAGTAATAACTATGAAATGCATTTACATTTTCATTCGATTGGGATTATGTGAGTTTGAGCATATTGTGAAGTAATATGGACCTCGTATACATCTTGGAATTCAACAATGATTGTAACTATTGAATTGTATAGACCATTACATTTGAAGTCAGTAGTCTAATATATTTATTTCACAATTACAACAAATGATTAATTCACTACAAACTAAGAAAACAAATGTGTACTCCCTCCGTTTTTATTTAAGTCCGCGTATTAGCATTGGTCAAAGTCAAGTTTTGTAAACTCCCCTAAAGTTTATAACAAAAAATATTAACATATACAATAACAAATAAATACCATTAGATTCATTACTGAGTGTACTTTCACATCATACATATTTGTTATGGTAAATGTTTATAGTTTTCTTTAAACTTGGTCAAACTTTAGGAAGTTTGATTCGGTCAAACCTAATATGCAGTTAATAAAATCGGAGGGAGTGCTAGTAGTTACTAGTACTACTAGCTAGTTGCTTAGCCCAATCACCCAACACGCCACACGGGGAGTTCAGTGTCACAAAAATTTGACGTCGGCGGGAAAATCTCCCGCGACCCTGATTCGAGCAGTGCGAAGTTACCATCATGACCTTCCGAACAGGTCTACGGATTATAATTGGTAGGGGCCTGCTTTCATAACTTCAGGTTCACCCTACCCAGCCAACCCCACCCCGACACCTAGAATAGTACACCTGAATACTACCCATTTTCTATCCCCACACCAAAATAGACTTCTTCACGGCCTTTGCAGCATTCGTGCTCCTCCCTTCTCCATTGGTGCACTCGTCCACCACAGCGCATCTGCCTCATCAACGACCACGTACGCCGCACTGGAGCCTGTCCACCATCGTCGTTGTGCGCGGAGCCTCTTCCCTGGCATCGTTCTCCTTCCACGTCTACAGAATCCGGATGCACACACATCTCACGTATATTACCTGTCTCCGTCTATCTCACAGACCTAACTTCTCTCTCTCTCTCTCTCTCTCTCTCTCTCTCTCGTTAGGCTTGTCTCCTACTATCTTGTCCACATAAACACAATCTTTACCGCCCAATCTGCTCCATCTTCGCAAGCTCTCTCTACACGTTTCTTTGACACAATGGGATGAGTTCAAAATGTTGCTTTTATAATGGATGATGTAGAGTTATGGTTGGTTTTGTTGCATCCTACAAAGTAATAACTATGAAATGCATTTACATTTTCATTCGATTGGGATTATGTGAGTTTGAGCATATTGTGAAGTAATATGGACCTCGTATACATCTTGGAATTCAACAATGATTGTAACTATTGAATTGTATAGACCATTACATTTGAAGTCAGTAGTCTAATATATTTATTTCACAATTACAACAAATGATTAATTCACTACAAACTAAGAAAACAAATGTGTACTCCCTCCGTTTTTATTTAAGTCCGCATATTAGCATTGGTCAAAGTCAAGTTTTGTAAACTCCCCTAAAGTTTATAACAAAAAATATTAACATATACAATAACAAATAAATACCATTAGATTCATTACTGAGTGTACTTTCACATCATACATATTTGTTATGGTAAATGTTTATAGTTTTCTTTAAACTTGGTCAAACTTTAGGAAGTTTGATTGGTCAAACCTAATATGCAGTTAATAAAATCGGAGGAGTACTAGTAGTTACTAGTACTACTAGCTAGTTGCTTAGCCCAATCACCCAACACGCCACACGGGGAGTTCAGTGTCACAAAAATTTGACGTCGGCGGGAAAATCTCCCGCGACCCTGATTCGAGCAGTGTGAAGTTACCATCATGACCTTCCGAACAGGTCTACGGATTATAATTGGTAGGGGCCTGCTTTCATAACTTCAGGTTCACCCTACCCAGCCAACCCCACCCCGACACCCAGAATAGTACACCTGAATACTCCCCATTTTCTATCCCCACACCAAAATAGACTTCTTCACGGCACCGCAGCATTCGTGCTCCTCCCCTTCTCCATCGGTGCACTCGTCCACCACAGCGCATCTGCCTCATCAACGACCACGTACGCCGCACTGGAGCCTGTCCACCATCGTCGTTGTGCGCGGAACCTCTTCCCTTGGCATCGTCCTCCACGGTCACGGATCTGCTTCCCGGAAGCCGATGCCAAGTGAAGAAGCACCACCGTCGTGGATAATGAACTGACTCCCGTTGCCGACCATGATGCACAGAAGCTGCCGCGACCAGCGTTCTCCTCCTCGATTGGTAATGTATGTATTGAATCACTTAGCAGTACACGTGCAGTTCCATTTTTATTCATACCTACACTTCAAATTTCCTGGTTTCTATTGTTCCTGTAAAAGTAATTAGTTATAGCCTCCATTGTCCAACAGAATATCAGCTTGTAATTGTGCGTCGCTCCTGTATCGCACTGTGCTTGGGTAGGTTCTTCATCTGCAACCAGTAGTGTGGCAAATGATTGAAAGTTTTTTAGAACTAGCAAGATGCCCATGCGTTGCACGGAACATCATGAGGCATTTGTATGAGTAGTTTATCTTGTAGGAGAAAAGGATGAACGAGGGAAGGCCTTATTTGCAAATCTAGAGAGGGGTGTGGGTATCTTTCTGCAAAATTGCCATAGTTTCCTTCCTATCCGTCGGATATAAATCGGACGGCCTATATTGCAGGATGGTAGGCACACCATCATCACCAACTCTGTTTTTTAAAAGAAAAAAGTAGAAAAAAAGAGTAGAGAGTAGAGAAGTAGAGATAAATATTAAATATAATATAAATATAACAGTAGAGAACAAAGTAGGGATAAATATTAAATATAAAATAAATATAAAAGTAGAGAAGAGACTAGAGATAGCAAGGACGACGGGAAAGGATCGCGCTGGGAAAGCGGCGGCTCTTGGCGCTAGTTTTAGCCTTGGCGTCGTGGCGCTTTATAAAATCCAACGCCCACCCACAGCTTTGTGCCTTGCCACCGCTCTCTCCCCGCTCAGTGCCTCGCCACCGCTCTTTCCCTGCTCTGCGCCTCGCCACCGCTCTCTCCCCTCTCTTTCTCGCCTCGCCGCCGCCGCGTCGCCAGGAAACTTGGGGATACCGCGGCATCCGCGCGCGCCCCTCCAGCGACTTCTCCGCCGACATCCGGTTCCGCGGGATGCGTCTCGACCTCGGCAATTTCGACACCGCCAATGAGGCTGCCCGCGCGTACGACACGGTGCCGTGGCGCCTCCGGTGGCCCCATAGAACATTGAACTTCCCCAACGTGCTGACGCGGGAGCGGGCGCAGGAGCTCGCGCCTCTACCACGGCTTATCACCGACGAGGATCGTCGCGACAACCGGAGGCGGGAGCACCATCTCGGCATCGCCGAGATGGACGAGGAAGCCATGGCACTCTGGCGCTAACGCTTCCCGCAGAACATCATCAACGAGCACGAGTTCTAAGCGTAAAGGAGGGCGGAGAGGGAGAAGAGGAGGGCGGAGTGAGCCGCCTATCGCGAGGACAAGCATAACCGAAAAGCTGACGCTCAATTCAACATGAGGCTGGGAGCAGCGTCGCCCTGGGAATCCGACGACGATTGGTATCTTCACGCCAACATGGAGACGTCGGAGGAGGACATCACCGACGAGGAGTCGGATGACGAGGAGTATTTGAACTATCTATTTTTTATCTATCTATGCTATATCAATGTTGAGAACTATCTATGTCTCTACTCTCTAGTCTCTACTCTCTATCTCTACTTCTTGATCTCAGCACTGTAAGCGCTTTTTAAAAGCACCGCGCGTTGAGCTTATGTTGGAGATGCTCTAACATGGCAGACGAGTGCTTTAATGTTGCCCACAAGATGCGTGAGTATTACTAGTATATTTTTATTGCCATGTTGAGATTTTAAAACCACGAGTGCGAACATGCAGAGGAGCAATGAAGACCAAACACGAGATATTGGGGACATCTTCAAGGAGCGTGGCAAGGTAAAGAGGAGCTGCACCGAACCTGTAAAACGACCTTTGGTAAGTAACACCCTTTCAATTACTTTCGTTTAGCCTCGTGCTCTTTGATGTGTATACGTTGTAGTTTCTGTTTCTCTTAGCCTCATGTTATTCGATGTGTAATAAGAAGAGTCTTGATCGTCCTAGTGCTTTCGTTTTTAGCCTGATGTAGGAAGTGAGTGTTCTCACCTTGTAGTCTGTTTTTATATTTTTCCTTTTGAATTCACTTCTCCGAGTCCTGTTTATCTGGCTTCTGCTAAATGGCTCTGGGTTGCTCTGAGTGTTGATCTAAAAAAGAAGTAACTTCATGTCAGGATGCAGTTCCTACGACAAGGGAAGTATGGTGAACCTCGAGGTCATGTTTCCAAAATGAGGCTGGATTACACACAAGGTGCCAGTTCCCTAATGATGCTGGATTAGACATAAGGTGCAAGTTCCCAGATGATGCTGGATTACATACAAACCAGGTGGAGTCGTCAACTGTTCGTGTCCTCGTGGCTCTAGTAAAGGCTGAAAGAAAGCGTGCAGCAGCCCTTGAGAATGTAGGTGAGTTCCTGAAGAAGCAAAAAGAGCAATCAGATGCTTTCTTCACCCGAGCCAAAGAAGAGATGGAAGAAGCCAGAAAGAAGCTAGCAGAGGCAGAGCAGGCTAGGCGTCTCCTGCTATCTAAAACTGTTGTCAATAAAAAATTTCCTTCTTAATAGCTAGGTTCAAATGTTTATCCAGTCAGCATGCCTGTTGTGATGTCCGTGCATCTACTGACGTGGCACAAAATAATTATTTTGGTTCATGTAATAACAACAATTGCTTTCCAAACAATATCAGATGAAGCATTGGACATGGTATAGTTCACTCGCAAGCCCAACATTCCAAGTTCAACTTCCACATCAAACTCATGTTGACAGATATATGCACATTCATAGATAATGTCCACAACCATGATTCACTTCAAAGCCAAAAAATGAGAGGAGAGTTATAAATAAAGAAAAACCTCCAGTTCCTACTACCTGTGCGAGCACAACAAGTCAAGACCATGCGTAATTAATTATATTTAGGTTATTTTTTGACTAATTGCGAATAACTTCTGGAAGTAGGTATAATTTCTAATGCCGCCCACGGCTAGGGTCCATGATTTTTTGAGCCAAAACGGGAAACACACCGGGTGTCTATGTCGGTGACACGGTTATCGTAGCATTCGTGGGATCAGAGTGGCAGCGGCTCCCGTGGTCTACTATTCCTCGGTGTCGGCGATGGCCGCAAACGTGTTGGCCACCTCCGCCAGTATGCCGTGGTTCCGCCAACGTTTGCGTCGGATGGCATGACCAACCACGGTGCACTGGACGCCGTGGTCCCCCATGTGCTGGCATGCAGCAACTGGCCACTCCTCTGCGAGCAGGCTTGGAGCATCGAGTTGATGAACCAGGCGCCAGCTTGGAGCGGCGTGGCTTTCTCCTCCGCTTGCCCACCTGCAACCTCACCCATTGTACTGACGGCCTGGGGCAGGAAGTGGGGCAGCGAGTTGCGTGGCTTGTCGGGGCACCCAGCCGGCTTTTATGCCAGAGAACTCGTCTTCCTACTCACCGGATGTTATGGAGAGTGTGAAGAAAATGGTGCAAGGAGGATATGGGGAGCAGCGGAGTGGTGTGGTTCTTGCCAGGCGTCTGGCCTCGTTTAAATAGTGAGCGGACGAGAGGAGCCAGCCGAAGCTGTGTTCTAAAATGCCAGCTGGCTCATGGAAAGACATGTGCCGGTACACACGCAAATTCAATGGAGGCAGGCGGGGCAGTCTGAAGCCGCTTGCATATGGCGAGGAGGCGTGTTCAGCCTGGCCTGCAGCGAGTGCGGCCCTCTTGGCCGGTGCGCCGATTCAATGCCTGCGCCATGAGAGGTTGCGTCCGTTTCAGAGCAATCACTCCCTCCAGTCCTTTTTTGTTTGGGTATAACAAAATCTCATTTTCCGTTCACATTTTACAAGTAAAGTTCGTGGACAAACTTTGACCCAAAATACGATGGGGACTAGTAAACCAGGACGGCGGTAGTAGTTTTTTATCAAAGAAGGGTTTCGCCCTTCCGATTTTCATTACTGAAAACCAACATCTAAACCATAGTATTTCCCTAGAACTACCAAGTTCAACATCTCGCAACATAAACCCATACAACCATACGCCAAGGAGGTAGTAGTTATGAATTCCATTTTTGCTCCATACCAATTGTTCTGAAAACTACTTAAGTACTTATAACGCACCCTTGAAAATCGGAACTCTTACCCCGCTAAAAAATGATATTTTAAACGTGGCTACTCGATCTGTGGCAACTGCCGAGCCACCGCTTCCAGGTCGTTCACCTGTGGTCCCGACCATCAACTCCTACGGATCAAATTATCACGCGAGCTGGCTATTCCTACAAAGGTGCGCTCCACCACGTACCCGGTACCTGCGCATGCAACAATCATGCACCTAGGGTTTTAGGGTTTATTTGATAACCGTGTCTTTATGTAACTCTCATGCATGTGAGACAGCGAGAGACCGACTGCGTGCGTGCACCTCTTCTCTTCGTATATGTACTCCACCGTTTGTCTAATGTCCAAAAAATTATACAGTAGTAGTAACTACTAGCAATGTGCCAATGCGTTGCCACACGATTAAAGTAGATTAATACATATTCACCGATTTGATAGAAAAAAGAGTCTAGTTTTGAAATACGTGTATCACTATAAATATCTTATGTTTCACTCAAAATATTTCCTTTGGCGGTTTTGATGAGAAAAGGGAGGAATGTTGTTGGTTTCAAGATTCGAGAAGTGGTATATCTCTAATTTCTATTCTTACTAGCAAGATGCCCATGCATTGCATGGAACATCAAGTTCTTGTGGGAGAAAAGGGTGGATGAGGGAAGGCCTTATCTGCAAATGTGGAGAGGAGTGTGAGTAAATTGCCATAGTCTCCTTCCTATCCGTAAGACATAGATCGGACGGCCAATATTGCAGGATGGCAGGCACACCATCATCACCGACTATGATTTTTATAAGAGTAGAGATAAAAACAGAGTTGGTGATGATGGTGTGCCTGCCATCCTGCAATATAGGTCGTCCGGCTTATATCTGACGGATAGGAAGGAAACTATGGCAATTTTGCAAAACGATACCCACACCCCTCTCCACATTTGCAAATAAGGCCTTCCCTCGTTCATCCTTTTCTCCCACAAGATAAACTAATCATACAAATGCGTCTTGATGTTCCATGCAACGCATGGGCATCTTTCTAGTTGTTGCAAACAGCCCATGTGTGTGTGTGTTGTGTGTGTGAGAAAGAGGGAGAGAGGAGGAGGACGGAGTGCATGTGTGACAAAGACACAAAGAGTGTGTGTGCAAGAGGTATCAGCTTAAAATGAGGCGATATTGTGTGTGCGCACAATCGAGAGGGCGTGTCTCAAGAAGGGATGAAAAAATGTACATAGATACAAGGAGCGCGAGAGAGACATGTACGCGATAGTGGAAGCATGAGTGTGCAGGTGTATAAACCTATCTGGAGGCTAGTCGATCAATGATGTGAGAGAAATACGAGTCGGGGTGTGAAAGCGAGAGTTTTGTGTGTGAGAGAGAGAGACGATAGTCGGGAAGGGGAGTGGAAGCAGTAGTTGTGTGTGTGTGTGTGTGTGAGAGAGAGAGAGAGAGTGGGGGGGAGTTTATCTGATCGGTAATCAAATGAATAATGTCAGTGTATAACTGGGATGGAGACGGAAAGGAGACCGCGACAAATGTTGTGTCTGCAGGAGAGAGTAATTTTAGTGGTATGAGTCATATCTAGAGACATATAGGGTGTGTGAGAGAAGCCCATAGAGAGAAAGACAAAGTTAAAGACAAGTGAGACTGTGTGTGTGGCGGTGAAAATGAAAGCTTAGGTACCTAGTGATACCAGAGAACGGTAGAGACGTGAGAGAAAATGAAAATTGTCTAATGTATAATGATGGGGAGAGTGTGACACTTCTCAAGGGAGACGTCGGGAGACCATGTTTGCAAAGATAGGAGAAACATGAAGTGAGCGTGCGGGTGAGCTAGAGAAAAGAGAATGATAGCTACATGAAGGAGTCAACATAAAAGGGATTCAAATATTTGAATCCGAGATGATGCCAAATGTCATTCATACTCGAACCAAAACTGATCTATCAAACATGCATACTCATATGAATTCATGCGCATCTATGTTATTTAATATGTAGATATTACTGATCCATGCATTTTAGTAGAACATAATTTGGTTTAAATTTTTTTTGAATTCAACCTTATGATTTTGAGATCATTGTATTCGTAAATCATATTATATACATATGAAGGAGCAGAATTCTTTGTTGTGCTTTTGAAAGTATATGTAAAAAATGATGTATATAGAATTCTATTCCAATCGCGAATGGATCCTACCCGAACAAAAATAGGATACAAACTGGATTTGAATTGAGTTGGCACGGTAAACATGCACTCTTGCTCTGCAAAAATTTGAACGAAGCGGGGAAAGTCGTAGTAATCGCCCCAATTATGCGAGATGGAAATTACTGTCTATCCCTGACATGCAAAGCCTATCGGGTCGATTTCTATAGGTTTCTATAGGGGTAGGTTTGTAATTTCACTCAAACATGACATAACCGCCTCTCACCCGAATTCATACACGGTGGGCGCCAAAACACAGTGTCTCCTCGGCCGAAATCGACTCCCTCCCCGATCCATACACGGTGGGCGCCAAAAAGAAACTCTCGTTGGCAGTGTATGCGAGATTACCGTCCTATCCTTAATCGACTAATGTTGCTGTGATGTAGGTAATTTTAAACGGGGGCTAAGTTTGTAAATTTCCTCGCATTTGGGACAACAGCACCCTGAAGACATGGTTCCCCCTGGCTCTCTCCCTCCATTTCCCCATTAGTACTCCGTGGGCGCCAAAACAGCCTCTCCACCCCAGCCTCCTCCGTCTGCCACACCATCCACCGCTGCCCTCCTCCACCATGCCGGAGCTGATACCCCGACGCCTTTGTCCATTACAAGAAATCGACCTCTCTCATCCGCGGCTTCAGACCGGGATCCTTGCATCCCGTCCTCTTGCTTCATCCTCGCCGTCTTCCACCTTGTCGGTGCCGCTCCTATGACCGTCTCGTCCACCGCGCCCCGCCGCCACCGTCTACCCTCCCAGATCTGCTTCCACGCCGACGACAGCCATCGCTACCACAGCACCGTCAAAGTCTCAGCAGATGCATACACGGCATCGCACCAGAGGCGGTACTCTTTTGTATCTGCTCAACTTATTTATTGCAGCAAGAAAATAGATCAACACTGCTTTACTATGATTTCTTGTCCATCACTTAATTGCAAGTTGAAAGCCAACATTGGTTGTGAAGTTACCTTTGTACGGTTTGCACCTTTATGTCCGCCATGGCACGCTCAACACTATACTCGCAATGCTTATGGTTTTCCCCTTATATATTCCACACGAGTTAAATGATAGTAGACTAAATTTCAAAATTGGGTCAGTCAATTTTTCAGAGCTTGCCAGAGTTCTCCGGTGCAAAGGAAGGGGCTCGTGTGGGGACGGTGGTAGTGGGGGGAAGTGGTGGGGCCTCGTAAAACAAAGAAAACTTGACGCGGGTGGGGGCGGGGTGGGGGTGGGGGTGGCGGAGGAACACAGGCGGTGGGGGCGGTTCAGGGGAGGGTGAGAGGTCGGGGCCGGTGTTTTGGCCGGCGGCCCATGCGGTGTTCTATAGTGGAAGAATTAGAGACGAGGAAGAAGAAAGGTTAGGAGACGTAGGATCTTCGTCCCACCGCCTGAAATGGTCGACTGACCCAAATGAAAAAGTCACGCGACTTGCATGCAGACATGCCTTTATATTCAGTACCATAACCGTACCTGCTTAGCACTGCTCCTGAATCCATCAATCTAAACAACGTGCCACTCATAATTCCAAACATGTTGCTCAAATACGAATCTGATATGATGCTAATATTACTAAAACAGATTACGTTTAATTGGTCAGCTAATGTTCCTACTTTACTTTCGAGAAGCACGTGCACCACATATAGGGAGACAGCAGGGAGTTGCATTGTTAATGCACTCTGGTTCATCATGTGTGGGCACTGTGCAACTAACATTCTATTATCCAAAATCTGCTTGCTCTTCTTTAGCATGTTCCTCTTCCGTTCTTCTTTAATAAGTACTCTCTCCATTCCTAAATACAAGTCTTTGCATAGATTCCACCATGGACTACATATGGAGCAAAATGAGTGAATCTACACTTTAGAATGTATCTGTGTACATCTATATGTGATCCATAGTGGAAATCTCTACAAAGACTTATATTTTGGAATGGAGGGAGTATGATAGTAGTATAGTATGTTCCTTGTAGTGAAGATGAGCAGTGACATTTGAAGTGTAGAGTTCTATACGGTCAGTTGTGATGGACACTTCGAACTCTTCAGGCCTCTTTGATTCATAGGATTTTGTAAACATAAGAATAGGATTTGTAGTGGCCTGCCCACTTGAATCCTATAAGATTAGCAAGGAAATGCGGGGAGCTGTGTCGCTTTTGAGAGTTACACTAATATTAACAGTACCGCACATTGAGTTGAAGAGAGCTGCTATCCGAAGCCTTTCTAGCCGTACCGGCAATACTAGCACATATATTCCAACGAGTTCCACTTTGCTGATTTTACTCCTGATGATTACGGTTTTCCAGTTATATCTACACTATGATCTGTGTAGATGATATGTGTCGCACTAGCAGCAGTCCACTCTTGAAGCTAAACAACACACCAATCACAAGTCCAAAGATTACTTCTTCAAATACGAATTGTGATATGATACTGATATTATTTAACAGACACACATTTAATTGGTCAGGTAATGCTCCCACTTTATTTTCCAAATGCATGTGGCCACATATAGAGAGACAACATGTAATTGCATTTCTTTGGGTGCTGTGATTCATCATGAGTGGGCAACCAACATTGTATGCAATCAACGGAACCTCAAGAATATGCTTCATCTTCTGTTCTTTAACATGTTCCTCTTTTGTTATTCTGTATTTAGTACGTACAGTATGTTCCTTATCCGGAAAGGGAGCAGGCACATCTACAGTCAACAGCTGATAGAGCTCGCCTGTAATCGATAGGCTTTCAATTAGTAGCGGCAATACAACACCGTATTTTCTAGCCAGTTCCACTTTCCCGATTTATATATCGTGGTTATGGTGCACCCCATTTATGTACACTATGATCTGCCTAGTTGCTGTGTGCTCTTGTTATCATGGTTTGGCAATAAACTCTCTATATAGTATATTATGAACCTATCATCTGCCAACTATCCTTACTTCTGGAACCTATTATTTTCTGTACTTGTGCCAGATTATATTAATGCACGCACCATATTACAGTACACATGAGCTCTCTCATCAAAATCCAGTGATAGCACACAAGGGTTTACAGGGGCGCCCCTATATTAGAATATCCTCTGCATTACAAAGATAATCTCACTACTATCTATGTTTTCATGGCTCAGATATTATACGTAATTACAGTGAATATCAGAATCCACTCATCAGAAGAATATTGTGGAACACTGCAACGACTTACAAAATTGGCACCAAGGCATTGAGTGCCATTCTGGATGCAATGAGACTCATACGCTCCCCACCTGTAGATTCTTGTTCAGAATATGATCCTAATGACTATTTGTCGCGCACGAAGGGGCCCCGGCCCCATAGGTGCCAGAGATGTCGCGCGCGATGGGTGGCGCGGCACCTATGGGGCCGGGGCCCCTTCGTGTGTTCGGTACGAGGGCGGAGGGTGCACGGAGAGCAGATCGAGGCGATGCACGCGGGGGATTTTTACCCAGCTTCGGGCCGCGATGGTCGCGTAAAACCCTACTGCTGCATTGTGTTGTATTTGATCTTGCTCAAGAATGCGAGCAAGCGGTGGTGTGGTGTGTGAAACCAGCCGAACCCCTGGCACTAGAGCTGCCGAGGGCTCGAACCTACGCGAGAGTGGCGAATGATCCCTCGCGAGAGAAGCGAGTCGTGGAACCCCCTCTACGTTGTGCATGGGCCTCCTTTTATAGAGCAAGGGGTCACCGACAGGTGTCAACGTGAGGTAGAGGGGTAAAAACGTAAAAGAGGTGGTAGTTGGAACAGTGCGGGAACAGTGCAGCTACAGTGGATTCTACCTACTTTTGACAGAGGGGACAAGAGCATTAAATGCCGTCGCCGTCACCCCAAAAGCTCCCGCCATTGCGTCTCCGTTTGCCACGGCGATGGAGCCACCACCGTGGAGTGCCACCGCACCCTCCATGCAGCCCAGCCACCCGCCACGCGTCTCTGGAGAAAGCTGAAGGCGACGCGTGGGCAGATGACTTAGAGTGTGGGCACGTAGCATAGCTCTACCCGGCAAGCACCTTGCCGGGGCCTTGATCTTGTCGGGCCCGGGAGCTTGTCGGGCTCTATGACTTGCCGCTCCCCGGGCCCTCGCCGGGACGCGCATAGCGCCGAGGCGTGTCTTCTATGGCGCGATCTTCTAGCTTCCCCGGCGAGCTCCTCTCGCCGGGGACTTGCATAAGCGATGTAGTCTTGAGCCTGGAACGGCCTTCCCGGCAAGCTCCTCTTGCCGGGGCCTTGAGTTTCTGTCTTACATACTTTGTTCTTGAATGGCTTGGTGTGGAGTGGAGATGGTCTCCGGCAAGCATTTGATGGATCTAGCTGCGGGGGGGCTCCAGCTGCCCGTGCACAAGTTGGGGTACTGAGGTACCCCTACCTTAGTACACCGACAGGAGCCCCCGGGCCTGGGCCATACACGGTGCCGAGCGCTGTTGGGCCAGGCCCAAGATAGTGCACGGGCACGCGAAGCCCATGGCCCGCCGAATCTGCCGCTGCATCTGTCGCCTCCCCTCCCGCAACGGCACGCGTCGATTGCGGCGTCGTGGGAGACGTGGGCGGCGCATGCAGCCTTTAAGGCACCCACCCCGTGATCGTGGCGCAGAGCGGGGTCGCTTCACCCGTCGCTCGGCTCCGCGCCGCCACGCTGCCCTCATGCACGGGGGTTGTGGGCGGCGAAGGTGGGAGACCGAGCCGTCACGGGGCGGAGAGGGCGAGTCGGCCCCGCTCCTCTGGCCTTCTCGCTTCCTGATTGGCCGAGCGGGGCGGTTGAGCCCCCACCTCGCTTCTTTAAATAGGGCGGAAGGGGTGCACAACGGCCACACTCATCCGCTTCTCCCTTCGTCTTCATCTTCTGTTCTTCTCACCGCCATGGAAGGAGGGAATCCCGGCTCTTCGACGGTGGCGGCACGGGTCGCTTCCCGGCAGCGTACCATTCCCCATCCCGCTCCCGTGGTGGTGGAGCCGCCACGAGAGGGAGAGGGAGGGGCGTGGCGCGACGAGGCCGAGGGCGTGGCGAGGTGGTCGAGGAGAGGCGGCCGTGGCGGCGTGCCTCCCCGTCTCCCGGCGTCTCGACCACGGCGCGGTCCACACCGGAGATGATCCTGGGAGTTCTTCATCAAGCTTCAGGCGCCTCGCCGTCGCCTCCGCTGCCGGCCCGTTTGCGACGCGATGGGGCCGGATCCACCCGACGTGATGGAGCTACGCGATGAGGGCTGCGGGATCAGCGGCACTCGGGTGAGTGTCGTGTCCCCAGCCCCGGCGTGATGTTCTTCGACCGAGGGTGGAAGACGTTCGCCGGATCCATAGCTTGACGGCGGGTTCACCCTCCATTTCAAGTTATTGGATGGTGACCTCCTCGCCGTCAAGGTCTTGGCGACTATGGAACCCGGTGCGCTGCTGTGTGGACAGCTCCTCGGATAGCGAAGGCTCCTCCTCGGCGAAAGTGACGAGGAGGAGAGCGGCAGCGGCGGCGAGGGGATGGCGGGCCCGACTAGGCGTCGGACACCGCTGCCTCGCGCCACCGCAACCCCATCTTCTGGGTTGCGGGCTCCTCAACTCCCCGGGCCGTCTCCTTGGGCGGCTGGCGTGAAAGCAGCAGAAGAGGAAGAGGGGGTGGCGGCAATGCCGTTCACGTCGCAGCACGAGAGCGAGTAGCCCTCGAGAGCGTCTTGACGCCCCACTACCCGTCTTCAAGCTCGCCTCCGACGCCTCGTCTCCGCCAAGCTCTGGCGGCCCCGGGTGTTCTCTTGGGGTCTTCTGGCGCCCGCGGCTCTCGCTGAGCCGAGGCTTGCGCTGGCTCTCCGGGCATCGTTCCCCATGCCCGTCACCTTGCGCAGCTCTGCGGCCTTGGCGTCGTCACCGCCACGCTCTTCCAGCGCTCCTTTCGCCCTTCCCCGACAAGCTCCTCTTGCCGGGGTCTCCTTTCCCCGGCAAGCTTATCTTGCCGGGGGCTCCTTGACCTACCTCCTGAACTCCTGAACAGAGAAACAGGAGAGGGATCACGGGCACCTTATCTTTTTAACTTGTAAGCCCTCGGGCATTAGGTGCATTTAAGAACTTGTAATCCTCTCTATCATGTTTTTCATCCTCTATGGACTTGTACTAAATTGGATGTTTTTAATGAAAAAGAGGGGAAAGCTTGCCGGACTGAGTCTTTTACTTGACTGTGTGCCTTGTGTGTTCTTACGCTATCGGGGAGCTTGCCGGGGCGAACACGCTTAGCGACCGCGGGACAGCCCGCTGGTGGTGTCGCTTCCGGCAAGCAACCTTGTCGGGCCAGTTGCGACGTCTATCTTGCTGAGCAGGCTCGGAAGCAAGATAGAGGTGCAGCGGCACACTTGGGTTTGTTGAGCGGACTCGGAAACAAACCAAGTACACAACTGGGCCACGACTCGGCTCCTCCACGTACGGGTTTTTACAAGACACGATCGTTCAAAGACGCAGTCCCGCATCTCCCTGTCCATAAGAGGATGCATGATGAGGGATGAAAAACTTATCTGAAATCGCAGCCCCCGGCAACACTAGCTTGCCGGAGACGAATCTCGATGCTCGCAGCCCCCAGCGAGGCTGGCTCGCCGAAGAGGAACCTTGGCATCCGCAGCCCCCGGCGACCCTGGCTTGCCGGGCCCCAGGTGCGGGTGTGATCTTTTGGTTCCTCCTTGTCGCTGCAATTTTAGCCATGAAAATAGCTGAGGTAGATATGCAATTGCTCAACGCACATGTATGTGTATGTGTATATAAATCTTGACTAGGCAATACGATGCCGGGCTTTGTCCTTCGTATGTTTGTACTCTACGCTCTTGGGGAGCTTGCCGGGGCGAACACGCTTGCCGCGGGACAGCCCGCTGGTGGTGTCGCTTCCGGCAAGCAACCTTGTCGGGCCAGTTGCGACGCTTAACTTGCTGGCGTGGCTCGAAGCAAGATAAGGGTGCTGCAGCACACTTGTGTTTGTTGAGCGGACTCGGAAACAAAACAAGTACGCAACTGGGCCACGACTTGGCTCCTCTTGCGCCCAAGTCTCTCATACGGATGACATTTCACGGCATGGCTCGCCACGTTATACCCCCTGCCCTACACCCTTTGTGCGCTTCCACCCTACGCTTCTAGGTAACTTGCCGGTGCTCAACACGCTTGCTGAGTGCGGAACATCAGCAGCCCGCTTGGCTGGTGTCGCCTCCGGCAAGCAACCTTGCCGTGTCTAGCCGCGACGCACTTAACTTGTTGAGCAGACTCGAAACGAAACGAGGGCGCGAAGCTGGCCGCGACTCACTCTTAACTCGTTGAGTGTGTTCGAAACAAAGCAAGGGTGCGACCATCCACAGGCAGGCTCCTCCGCGCACGGGTTTCGTGTACAAAGGACGGACGCGCGAGGGGTATAACATATGAAAGTATGAAACTAAAAGAGTGCTCTGCACGAAGGCTCGAGCGACTTAGCTTCTCTTCTTCCTTGCGCTCGCTGGTGAAGCCCAATGGTGTGTCCTTGGCGGCAATGCAGCACTCCGGGGAGGCGCGTTTGCCGGGACGAACACCAAAGCTGTCCCCGCCGGGCTTACTGCGCCCCGAGGAGGTACGCTTGTCGGATGGAGCACCAGAGCCGTCCTTGCCGGACTTAGAGCTCGATGGCGCGCCCTTCGACGACATCGTAGCACTCCAGGGATAGGCGCTTGCCGGGGCCGAGGGGGAGCGGGAGCGAGCGGTGCGAGGAGCCGGACATACTCGGGTCCCTAGCAATGTTAGGGGGAGCAGAACCCTGCCTCGACCTCTTTCGCTTTACTCATGCATGGACGGCAGTCCGGAGCGTCCCGCGAGCCCCCTGCTTGCTCTTACTCCAGCTGGCGGATACCACTTCTCGTGGTATGGCGCCGCCGGGCTGCTATATGCTGGGACGGACGTGGATCTACGGAGGCCGAGGCGCGGTCCTCCGTCCTGTCCCTGAATCTGGTGACACCGCGAGCGCCCTCGCCTGTGTCCACCCTTCCACCGGCGTCTCCTCCGCCCGCCGTTGGCTCCGGTGGCGGCGGAGAAAACGGAGATGGGTCTGCGACCCTCGAAGCTCTCGTCTTCGGGGCCATGGCGCAGTTGTCGATGAAGCCGCTGACGAAGCTGGAGAGGTTGGTGAAGAAAACGGCCGCGCGAACGCCAGATCAGGTCCGCACAACCTCGACGCCCCCTACCTGGCGCGCCAGAGATGTCGCGCGCGATGGGTGGCGCGGCACCTATGGGGCCGGGGCCCCTTCGTGTGTTCGGTACGAGGGCGGAGGGTGCACGGAGAGCAGATCGAGGCGATGCACGCGGGGGATTTTTACCCAGCTTCGGGCCGCGATGGTCGCGTAAAACCCTACTGCTGCATTGTGTTGTATTTTATCTTGCTCAAGAATGCGAGCAAGCGGTGGTGTGGTGTCTGAAACCAGCCGAACCCCTGGCACTAGAGCTGCCGAGGGCTCGAACCTACGCGAGAGTGGCGAATGATCCCTCGCGAGAGAAGCGAGTCGTGGAAGCCCCTCTACGTTGTGCATGGGCCTCCTTTTATAGAGCAAGGGGTCACCGACAGGTGTCAACGTGAGGTAGAGGGGTAAAAACGTAAAAGAGGTGGTAGTTGGAACAGTGCGGGAACAGTGCAGCTACAGTGGATTCTACCTACTTTTGACAGAGGGGGACAAGAGCATTAAATGCCCGTCGCCGTCACCCCAAAAGCTCCCGCCATTGCGTCTCCGTTTGCCACGGCGATGGAGCCACCACCGTGGAGTGCCACCGCACCCTCCATGCAGCCCAGCCACCCGCCACGCGTCTCTGGAGAAAGCTGAAGGCGACGCGTGGGCAGATGACTTAGAGTGTGGGCACGTAGCATAGCTCTACCCGGCAAGCACCTTGCCGGGGCCTTGATCTTGCCGGGCCCGGGAGCTTGTCGGGCTCTATGACTTGCCGCTCCCCGGGCCCTCGCCGGGACGCGCATAGCGCCGAGGCGTGTCTTCTATGGCGCGATCTTCTAGCTTCCCCGGCGAGCTCCTCTCGCCAGGGACTTGCATAAGCGATGTAGTCTTGAGCCTGGAACGGCCTTCCCGGCAAGCTCCTCTTGCCGGGGCCTTGAGTTTCTGTCTTACATACTTTGTTCTTGAATGGCTTGGTGTGGAGTGGAGATGGTCTCCGGCAAGCATTTGATGGATCTAGCTGCGGGGGGGCTCCAGCTGCCCGTGCACAAGTTGGGGTACTGAGGTACCCCTACCTTAGTACACCGACACTATTCTAACCTCGAGGATTCAAAAACAGATGGCCTTTCCTGTTCACCCATCAAGGTGTCTGTTCTAATTTGGCAAGGTTTTATTGATTGCGCGTATCTTGCATATGTTGTCTTGCATTTCTTCTAATTTGTTGCACCGCCATTTGCTTAGTTTACACATCATATATGTCAAGATTCCCTGCCCATCCATTAATAATACATATTCCATCTGTCATTGTACCATGTTTTTCCACTCAAATGCCATTCTTGTGCATCAGACATAAAAAGAAAGAGGGTGATTACCGAACCTAAAGGAGCACCAGCAAAGTCCTTAAAAACGTGGTGGTGCCGGAGAAATCAGACAACACCATACTTATATTGGTTGTACAAGCAGTGACACAAAACGTAGGACCGACTCTAGCAGACTGTACCCATACTTCACTGGCCACACCACTAGCCCCACCACACAGGACCAGCACTCCAGCAAAAGGTATGTGATATGTCTCCAACATATATATAATTTATGAAGTATTCATGCTATTATATTATCCATCTTAGATGTTTTACATGCATTTATATGATATTTTATATGATTTTTGGGACTAACCTATTAACCTAGGTCCCAGTGCCAATTTATGTTTTTCCTTGTTTTTGAGTATCGCGGAAAAAAGAATACCAAACGGAGTCCAATTGACGTGCCAATTTTTGATGATTTTTATGGACCAAAAGAAGCCCCCGGAGTAAAGGAGTTGGGCCAGAAGAGTCACGTGCTGTAAATGAGGGTGGGGAGCGCCCACCCCCCTGGGCATGGGCCCCTATCTCGTGGACGACTCAGAGACCCCCTGACATGAGACCTACGCCAAAAATTCCTATAAATACAGAAACCTCCAAAAAATAACCTAGATCGGAAGTTTCACCGCCGCAAGCCTCTGTAGCCATGAGAAATCTATCTAGGTCCTCTCTGGCACCCTACCGGAGGGGGCCATCATCACCGGAGGCCATGGAGGAGGATCCCGGAGGGGCCATCATCGCCATGAAGGCCAAGGACCAGAGGGAGAACCTCTCCCCATCTAGGTGGCAGGCCATGGAGGAGGAATCACAAGAGAGAGAACCTCTCCTCCTTTCGGTGGCACCAGAGTGCCACCAGGAGGGGAATCATCACCGCGGTGATCGTCTTCATTAACATCACCACCATCATCTCCATCCTGATCTCTTTTATGCAGTCCACTCTCCCGCACCCCACTATAATCCCTACATGAACATGGTGCTGTATGCCACATATTATGATCCAATGATGTGTTGCCATCCTATGATGTTTTGAGTAGATATCCTTTGTCTTTGGGTTGATTGATGATCTAGATTGGTATGAGTTGTATGTTTTATGTTGGTGTTTTCCTATTGTGCCCTCTGTGCCGCGCAAGCATGAGGGATTCCAGTTGTAGGGTGTTGCAATACATTCATGATTCGCTTATAGTGGGTTGCTTGAGTGACAGAAGCATAAACCCGAGTAAGGGGGTTGTTGCGTATGGGATAAAGGGGACTTGAAGCTCTAATGCTATGGTTGGGTTTTACCTTAATGATCTTTAGTAGTTGTCGATGCTTGCTAGAGTTCCAATCATAAGTGCATATGATCCAAGAAGAGAAAGTATGTTAGCTTATGCCTCTCCCTCATATGAAATTGCAATAGTGATTACCGGTCTTGTTAACAATTGCCTAGGATAATTCCGCACATCGACCCATCATTATTCCACACTCGCTATTTATAATATTTAGTAATATATTCTAACTTTATGATAACATCACCTACTTTTATATTTTAGCTCTCCGATATCATGCAAAGTTGTCCTCTTCATACCCACAATGTAGTTTTATTTCTCGTTTCTAGTTGGAAGCAATCGTTCGGTGTACATAGAGTCGTATCAGTGGCAGATAGGACTTGAGAGAATATTGATCTTACCTTTAGCTCCTTGTGGGTTTGACACTCCATACTTATCACTTCCATCGTTGGGAAGTGCTACAATGATTCCCTACACTTGGGGATGATCAATATGCCGATTTTAGTTGCCATAGCACCAGCCGTACCAAAGAAAAATCCCACTCCAGCAAAAAGTACAGCAAGTCGACCGGCCGAAGACCTATCCCAACTGCAGAGACGGCCAGTTCCAGCAGATTGGAATCCCATTCCAGTTATTCCCAGCTTTAAAGACAACACTTTCAATGTTGTTAGGGACTACGTGCATATATTCCCATCATGGGAAGATTATAGTGAAGACAAACACCATTTTCACATCTTCTTGTCCCACTTACGTGTAAGTGCTATTATTCATGGTGATTATTTTCCTGTTTTTTGTTGATTGAACACATCAATGGTTTACATTGCATTGTTGTAAGTATGCCAGGGTCAATCTAGATAGTCATGACGAGCAAAGCTTGCTTGTGCTTTTCAAGGAAGCATTGCAGCAGTAGCGGTGTTACCTGAGGAATTCACACTTTGATGGCAAGTCTATAAACGAATTTCTGGTGAAGTGTCATGTGCTAAATTTAGAAGACATTGAATGGAAAAACCTTGTTATGCACTGATACGTCTCCAACGTATCTATAATTTTTGATTGCTCCATGCTACTTTATCTACTGTTTTGGACTATATTGGGCTTTATTTTCCACTTTTATATTATTTTTGGGACTAACCTATTAACCGGAGGCCCAGCCCAGAATTGCTGTTTTTGCCTATTTCAGTGTTTCGAGGAAACGGAATATCAAACGGAGTCCAAACGGAATGAAACCTTCGGGAATGTGATTTTCTCACCGAACGTGATCCAGGAGACTGGGACCCTACTCCAAGAAGCTTCCGAGGAGGTCACGAGGGTGGAGGGCGCCCCCCTCCCCTAGGCGCGCCCCCTACCTCGTGGGCCCCTCAGAGCTCCACCGACATACTCCTTCCTCCTATATATACCTATGTATCCCCAATAGACCACACACGGAGCCAAAAACCTAATTCCACCGCCGCAACCTTCTGTATCCACGAGATCCCATCTTGGGGCCTGTTAGGAGTTCACCGGGGGGCATCCACCACGGAGGGCTTCTACATCAACACCATAGCCCCTCCGATGAAGTGTGAGTAGTTTACTTCAGACCTTGGGTCCATAGCTAGTAGCTAGATCGCTTCTTCTCTCTTTTGGATCTCAATACAATGTTCTCCCCTCTCTCGTGGAGATCTATTCGATGTAATCTTCTTTTTACGGTGTGTTTGTTGAGACCGATGAATTGTGGGTTTATGATCCAACTTATCTATGGAAAATATTTGATTCTTCTCTGAATTCTTTTATGTATGATTGAGTTATCTTTGCAAGTCTCTTGAATTATCCGCTTGGTTTGGCCAACTAGATTGGTAGTTCTTGCAATGGGAGAAGTGCATGGCTTTGGGTTCAATCTTGCGGTGTCCTTACTCAATGATGTAAAGAGTTGCAAGGCACGTATTGTATTGTTGCCATCGAGGATAACAAGATGGGGTATTTATCATATTGCATGAATTTATTCCTCTACATCATGTCATCTTGCTTAAGGCGTTACTCTGTTTTTAACTTAATACTCTAGATGCATGCTGGATAGCGGTCGATGAGTGGAGTAATAGAAGTAGATGCAGAATCGTTTCGATCTACTTGTCTCGGACGTGATGCCTATATACATGATCATACCTAGATAACCTCATAACTATGCTCGATTCTATCAATTGCTCAACAGTAATTTGTTCACCCACCGTAGAATACTTATGCTTTTGAGGGAAGCCACTAGTGAAACCTATGGCCCCCGGGTCTATTCTCATCATATCATTCTATATCACTTTATTTACTTGCTTTGTTTTTACTTTTCCTTTACTTTTTACTTTGCATTTTTATATCAAAAATACCAAAGATATTATCTCTATCAGAACTCACTCTCGTAAGTAACCGTGAAGGAATTGACAACCCCTAAGTGTTGGTTGCGAGTTGCTATCGTGTTGTGCAGGTACGAGGGACTTGCGCGTGACCTCCTACTGGATTGATACCTTGGTTCTCAAAAACTGAGGGAAATACTTACGCTACTGTGCTGCATCATCCTCTCCTCTTTGGGGAAAAGCAATGCAAGCTCGAGACGTAGCAAGAAGGATTCCTGGCGCCGTTGCTGGGGAGGCTTATGCAAAAGTCAACATACCAAGTACCCATCGCAATCCCTATCTCTCGCATTACATTAATTGCCATTTGCCTCTCGTTTTCCTCTCCCCCACTTCACCCTTTCTGTTTTATTCACCCTCTCTTTCCCAATCTCCTCTTCTTTTTCCTTTTGCCTTTTGTTTGCTCATGTGTTAGTTTGCTTGTTTGTCGTGATGTCCCTACCTAAATTTGGTGATCTTCACCTTAAATGGCTAGAGGAGATCGAAAACAATGTCAGGAAGTTTATGGTTTTGCAATTTGAGCATAATAATTTCTTTAGAAACGAGCTTAATGAACAAAAGAGTCTTATGAGTTATATGAATAAAGAGCTCGATGATATGTCCAAATAATTTGATGGTCTAAGAGCCCAAATTGCTCGTCTTGAAAAGATGACTGCTGAAATTTCGGATATGCAAGCCACCTTAGTCAATAAGATGGCCGCTAAACCGAATTCCTACGAAAATGAAGATGAAGATCTAAAATTTATTGATGTTTCCCCCATTAAATCTTTGTTTTGCAATATGAATCTTGATGAATCTGAATATGATCTTCCCTTACCTAGAAGGCGTTCTAAGAATTCTGAGTTTCTAGATCTTGATGATGAAATTGATGAAAGTAGGATTGAAATAAATAGAAACCATGATGTTGCTGAACCTACTATTTTGGATCTCAAGAAATTTAATTATGAAAATTTCTCTTTGATTGTATTTCCTTGTTGCAATCCGTGTTAAATTCTCCTCATGCTTATAGTCAAAATAAGGCCTTTACCGAACACATTGTTGATGCCTTGATGCAATCCTATGAAGAAAAGCTTGAGTTGAAAGTTTCCATCCCTAGAAAACTCCATGATGAGTGGGAACCTACCATTAAAATTAAAATTAAAGGTTTTGAGTTTCATGCTTTGTGTGATTTGGGTGCTAGTGTCTCTACTATCCCCAAAACTCTATGTGATTTACTAGATTTTCGTGATTTTTATGATTGCTCTCTAAACTTGCATATTGCAGATTCCACTATTAAAAAGCCCATGGGAAGAATTAATGATGTTCTTATTGTTGCAAATAGGAATTATTTGCCCGTAGATTTTATCGTTCTTGATGTAGATTGCAATCCTTCATGTCCTATTATTCTTGGTAGACCTTTCCTTAGAACGATTGGTGCAATTATTGATATGACGGAAGGGAATATTAGATTCCAATTTCCCTTAAAGAAGGGCATGGAACACTTCCCTAGAAAGAAAATAAAATTACCATATGAATCTATCATGAGAGCCACTTATGGATTGCCTACCAAAGATGGCAATACCTAGATCTGTCCTTGCTTTTATGCCTAGCTAGGGGCATTAAACGATAGCGCTTGTTGGGAGGCAACCCAATTTTATTTTGTGGTTTTTGGTTCTATTTAGGAATAAATAATCCATCTACCTTCTGTTTGGATGTGGTTTTATGTTTTAATTAGTGTTTGTGCCAAGTAAGACCTATAGGATAACCTACGATGATAGTTGATTTGATTCTGCTGAAAAACAGAAACTATGCACGAACGAAATTAGTTTTGATAAATCACAGGAACGTGCTTTTGCGTTGATTCTTTTTTCAGATGATCAATAAACAAATTTTCCAGGACTTCCTATTTTTGTAGAATTTTTAGAGTTCCAGAAGTTTGCGTTAGTTACAGATTACTACAGACTGTTCTGTTTTTGACAGATTCTGTTTTTCGTGTGTTGTTTGCTTATTTTGATGAATCTATGTCTAGTAAATTAGTTTATAAACCATAGAGAAGTTGGAATACAGTAGGTTTAACACAAATATAAATAAAGAATGAGTTCATTACAGTACATTGAAGTAGTCTTTTGTTTTCTTTCTCTAACGGAGCTCACGAGATTTCTGTTGAGTTTTGTGTTGTGAAGTTTTCAAGTTTTGGGTGAATTCTTTTGATGGATTATGGAACAAGGAGTGGCAAGAGCCTAAGCTTGGGGATGCCCATGGCACCCCAATATAATCTAAGGACACCAAAAAGTCAAAGCTTGGGGATACCCCGGAAGGCATCCCCTCTTTCGTCCACTTCCATCGGTAATTTACTTGGAGCTATATTTTTATTCACCAACATGATATGTGTTTTGCTTGGAGCGTCTTGTATTATTTGTGTCTTTGCTTGTTAGTCTACCACAATCATCGTTGATGTACACACCTTTTGAGAGAGCCATACATGATTTGGAATTTGTTAGAATACTCTATGTGCTTCACTTATATCTTTTGAGCTTGATAGTTTTGCTCATAGTGCTTCACTTATATCTTTTTGAGCGCGATAATTTTTGCTCTAGTGCTTCACTTAGATCTTTTAGAGCATGGTGGTGGATTTGTTTTAAAGAAACTTGATCTCTCATACTTCACTTAGATTATTTTGAGAGTCATTAATAGCATGGTAATTTGCTTAATGTTAATATACTTAGTGTTCAAAATATGTAAAACTTTCTTTTGAGTGAATTGAATACTAAGATAAATTTAATGCTTAATAACTGTTTTGAGATATGGAGGTAATAATATCAAAGTCGTGCTAGTTGAATAGTTGTGACTTTGAGAAATACTTGTGTTGTAGTTTGTAAATCCCGTAGCATGCACGTATGGGTAAAGTTGTGTAACAAATTTGAAGCATGAAGTGTACCTGGCTCGTGCATCCTTATGAGTGGCGGTCGGGGACGAGCGATGGTCTTTTCCTACCAATCTATCCCCCTAGGGGCATGCGTAGTAGTACTTTGCTTCGAGGGCTAATAAACTTTTGCAATAACTATATGAGTTCTTTATGACTAATGTGAGTCCATGGATTATACGCACTTTTACCTTTCCGCCTTTGCTAGCCTCTTCGGTACCGTGCATTGCCCTTTCTCACAATGAGAGTTGGTGCAAACTTCGCCGGTACATCCAAACCCCGTGATATGATACGCTCTTTCACACATAAACCTCCTTATATCTTCCTCAAAACAGCCACCATACCTACCTATTATGGCATTTCCATAGCCATTCCGAGATATATTGCCATGCAACTTTCCACCGTTCCGTTCATCATGACATACTTTACTTTTGTCATATTGCCATTGCATGATCATGTAGTTGACATCGTATCTGTGGCAAAGCCACCACGCATTATTTTTCATACATGTCACTCTTGATTCATTGCACCATCCCAGTACACCGCCGGAGGCATTCATATAGAGTCATATCTTGTTCTAGTTTCGAGTTGTAATATCAAGTTGTTGTAATGAAAATGTGATGATCATCATTATTAGAGCATTGCGCCAGTGAGGAAAAAGATGATGGAGACTATGATTCCCCCACAAGTCGGGATGAGACTACGGACGAAAATAAAAAAAGAAAAAAAAGAGGCCATAAAAAAAGGGGAGAAAAGGCCCAAATAAAAAAATGAGAGAAAAAGAGAGAAGGGGCAATGTTACTATCCTTTTACCACACTTGTGCTTCAAAGTAGCACCTTGTTCTTCATGTAGTGAGTCTCATATATTTGTTCTTCAAAGTAGCACCATGTTTTTCATGTAGTGAGTCTCATAAATTATCTTGTTCATACTAGTGGGAATTTTTCATTATAGAACTTGGCTTGTATATTCCAATGATTGGCTTCCTCAAAATGCCCTAGGTCTTCGTGAGCAAGCAAGTTGGATGCACACCCACTAGTCTTCTTTTGTTGAGCATTCATTGCTTTAGTGCATCCGTTGCATGGCAATACCTACTGCTCATGTTGACATCAATTGATGGGCATCTCCATAGCCCGTTGATTAGCCTCGTCAATATGAGACTTTCTCCTTTTTTGTCTTCCCCACACAATCCCATCATCATATTTTATTCCACCTATAGTGCTATATCCATGGCTTGCGCTCATATATTGCGTGAGGGTTGAAAAAGCTGAAGCGCGTTAAAAAGTATGAAACAATTGCTTGGCTTGTCATCGGGGGTATAGAAGTTGGGAACATCTTTGTGTGACGAAAATGAAGCATGGCCTAACTATATGATTTTGTAGGGATGAACTTTCTTTGGCCATGTTATTTTGAGATGACATCATTGCTTGATTAGTATGCTTGAAGTATTATTATTTTTATGTCAATACGAACTTTTATCTTGAATCTTTCGGATCTGAATATTCATACCATGATTAAGAAGATTTACATTGAAATTATGCCAAAGTATCACTCCGCATCAAAAATTCTTCTTTTTATCAATTACCTACTCGAGGACGGGTAGGAATTAAGCTTGGGGATGCCTGATACGTCTCCAACGTATCTATAATTTTTGATTGATCCATGCTACTTTATCTACTGTTTTGGACTATATTGGGCTTTATTTTCCACTTTTATATTATTTTTGGGACTAACCTATTAACCGGAGGCCCAGCCGTAATTGCTTGTTTTGCCTATTTCAGTGTTCGAGGAAACGGAATATCAAACGGAGTCCAAACGGAATGAAACCTTCGAATGTGATTTTCTCACGAACGTGATCCAGAGATGGGACCCTACTCCAAGAAGCTTCCGAGGAGGTCACGAGGGTGGAGGGCGCCCCCCTAGGCGCGCCCCCTACCTCGTGGGCCCCTCAGAGCTCCACCGACATACTCCTTCCTCCTATATATACCTATGTATCCCCAATAGACCACACACGGAGCCAAAAACCTAATTCCACCGCCGCAACCTTCTGTATCCACGAGATCCCATCTTGGGGCCTGTTCCGGAGCTCCGCCGGAGGGGGCATCCACCACGGAGGGCTTCTACATCAACACCATAGCCCCTCCGATGAAGTGTGAGTAGTTTACTTCAGACCTTCGGGTCCATAGCTAGTAGCTAGATCGCTTCTTCTCTCTTTTTGGATCTCAATACAATGTTCTCCCCCTCTCTCGTGGAGATCTATTCGATGTAATCTTCTTTTTACGGTGTGTTTGTTGAGACCGATGAATTGTGGGTTTATGATCCAACTTATCTATGGAAAATATTTGATTCTTCTCTGAATTCTTTTATGTATGATTGAGTTATCTTTGCAAGTCTCTTCGAATTATCCGTTTGGTTTGGCCAACTAGATTGGTAGTTCTTGCAATGGGAGAAGTGCATGGCTTTGGGTTCAATCTTGCGGTGTCCTTACTCAAAGGATGTAAAGAGTTGCAAGGCACGATTGTATTGTTGCCATCGAGGATAACAAGATGGGGTATTTATCATATTGCATGAATTTATTCCTCTACATCATGTCATCTTGCTTAAGGCATTACTCTGTTTTTAACTTAATACTCTAGATGCATGCTGGATAGCGGTCGATGAGTGGAGTAATAGTAGTAGATGCAGAATCGTTTCGATCTACTTGTCTCGGACGTGATGCCTATATACATGATCATACCTAGATAACCTCATAACTATGCTCGATTCTATCAATTGCTCAACAGTAATTTGTTCACCCATCGTAGAATACTTATGCTCTTGAGAGAAGCCACTAGTGAAACCTATGGCCCCCGGGTCTATTCTCATCATATCAATCTATATCACTTTATTTACTTGCTTTGTTTTTACTTTGACTTTACTTTTTACTTTGCATTTTTATATCAAAAATACCAAAAATATTATCTCTATCAGATCTAACTCTCGTAAGTAACTGTGAAGGTATTGACACCTAAGCGTTGGTTGCGAGTTGCTATCGTGTTGTGCAGGTACGAGGGACTTGCACGTGACCTCCTACTGGATTGATACCTTGGTTCTCAAAAACTGAGGGAAATACTTACGCTACTGTGCTGCATCATCCTCTCCTCTTCGGGGAAAACCAACGCAAGCTCGAGACGTAGCATGCACTAGTCTTGTTCCCAGGATGAGGTACTGTCTATGATATCACATGGCAATTTGAACTTTTACTTTTTCGTATGTGCCTTATGGATCTCTTTTGCAGGAAATCAGCTAGAAGAAGAATTCCGGTTTGAAAAGAACGAAAGGATATCGCAAATATGCTGCCCGCTGCTTTGCTCTTGTTAGTACCTGTTGTCATGTATCACTGTACTTGCATTCATATGTGGTTCATTATGTGACAGCAGTATGCATGATAGCTTGCTTATGAATTGTTCGCTCCAAATTATGTGATCTGTTACATTAGTGTAGAATATATCCAATGCAAATGAATTTTTTTAGCTCCGCACTGTTCTCGTAAGTACCTGCTATCCTTTATCAGTGTACTTATATTAAGAGGTAGTTGTTCACGTACCATCACTCTGCAGGTTACTTTCCTTTGCCCTCCATTTTCTATGCAACAGATCTATATTTACTCTTACCATAAGGTTGGATAACACCGATGGTCCTGAATAAGTTTAGCTCTCCATTGCTCTTGGCTCTACCTTTTTCTTGTATCACTGTACTTACATTTATAGCTACTTGGTCATGTAGCATCACTCTTCATCTTATCTTAAATATTCTCCATTTTTTCTTATATTATCACATCTATATTTACTCTTCACAAAATGTAGAATAAAGGCAATGCTTATGAAGAAGATTCCGTGGTAAACTTCTTGAATTTGACCCCCCATCAGCATGGACAAGGGCTTTATAGGGCCTGTCTTCACCAATAATGTAAAGCTTGTCCTTCTCAAGTCTTCAAACTTTGTTATGTATATTTGGTTAGGCATGACTGCAACAGCTGTTTATTTTTGGTTTTTGCATCAAATTGCATGTTTAAAGTTTATTATGTTGTTCATAAACAAAAGTTTGTCCTTCTCAATTTAAGTTTTCAGTTGTACAACCAAGTTCCTTATTCATACCATGTAAATTAAACTATATAGAGCAAGTGATCTTCTTTTGCACTGCATGTATGCTTCTGTTCTTGATATGTAATCTAGTGGTGTGGTGAATCTACCCACTACAACACAATGTCATATTCTGCAATGTCTTAACTATGAACGATGTCATATCATTCTACTATTATTTAAACCATCTCTTTATTTGCCAATCTGAAATGGGATAAATTTACAGCACACTAACCATTGATACTTATGAATTCTTGATCTGTAATCCATTGGTGTCGTGAAGCTGCCAACTCCTTCACAATGTCATTTCCTGCCATGTCTTAACCTGAACAATACCATATTGTGTTAATGCTATTTTAAACTGTGTCCCTCTATTCGTCAGTAAGAAATGTAATGAATTGTAAACATTGATACTTATATGTGCAAAACATATCATCTGTCTGCTTGTTTGACTTTTAGAGTGAGGAGGATATAAGTGTCAAAAAAGCGCAGTCTCATCAGCTTGCTCAGCTTCTTGCGTTGCAGCTCCCGAGCAGGGCTAACCTTTCTTGAACTCTATTGAAGTGTCGTCGGTTTTGTATATTGTTTTCTCGACGCATTTATTTGCACTGGTGGCGATCTTTGATGCCCATTATATGTACTCTGATGTCTGCTTCTGCTTTATTATCATGGTGACGAACTTTGATGCCAAGTGGATGTAATATGTTGTAATTTATTTATTGTATAGTCTAGGTTTTTTCTTATTCACGATGCTGCAGCTATTTTACTATATATATATCATGTCTTCGCAGTAAACTGGCCAAACCATAAAATTATGGTACATAATCGGGTCGTCATGCAAATCACTACATAATTGGTCTATTAACAGGCCTAAAGGTAAACTGGCCCACTAGTAGATTCGGGCCTCTAATATGCCGAGTAAACCGCCGGCCCTATTTTCACAAGAAAACTCAATGCGCTTTTAGGAGGCTGAAAGTGGGTTGGGCCTGAAATGTGTCGAACAGCTCACGGGACGGCAGCAGGCCAAAATAGACCCTGGCCCATGATTGTGCCAATCACATCACATCCGTTAACAGGCCAAAATTGTCTCGGTCCTTGTTTTGCCCAATCAGATTATCGGCTGTGAGCAGGCCGGATGCAAACCGGGCTCTAGTTAGGCCCAACTATATGACGGGCTTTTAATAGGCCGAAATAAATATAGGGCCGAAATGTTAAACATGCATTTAATAGGATGAAACCAATATCAGGCCGAATAACTAAATGGGCATGTACCAAGTGGGCCCAAAAGCATAGCGTCTAGTTGATGGGCCGAATCTGATGTGAGCCATAATTTTGCCCGGAGCCTCTTAAAGGGCCGGACATGATCTAGGCCATAATTTGGCCCAGACCGTGGTAGGCTTTTAACGGGTCGGATCTCATGTGGGCCTTTATTGGGCCCAGAACGTGGCAGGCTGTTAATGTACGGGATCAAATATGGGCTGGCATTTGGCCCAAAACATGGCAGCCTGTTAACGGGCTGGCCCATTAGTGTCCTCAAAATCTTGTTGTCCTTTAGCTGGGTCGGCCCATTATGGTCGGCAAAATCTCGTGGCTTAGCGGGGCCGGCCCATTATGGTTGCAAAATCTTGTGGGCCTTTAGCTGGGCCGGCCCATTATGGTCGCAAAATCTTGTGGGCCTTTAGCTAGGCCGGCCCATTATGATATGCAAAATCATGTGGGCCTTTAGTTGGGTCGGCCCATTTAATCTTTATGGGCCACTTTTGGGCCGGTTGATACGTCTCCGTCGTATCTATAATTTTTGATTATTCCATGCCAATATTATTCACTTTCATATACTTTTTGGCAACTTTTTATATTATTTTTGGGACTAACTTATTGATCCAATGCCCAGTGCCAGTTCCTGTCTGTTGCATGTTTTATGTTTCACAGAATATCCATATCAAACAGAGTCCAAACGGGATAAAAACGGGCGGAGCTTATTTTTGGAAAATATGGAAAATTCCTGAAGGAAAATCAACGCGAACTAGTGCCCGAGGTGGTCACGAGGCAGGGGGCGCGGCTGCCCCCCTGGGCGCGCTCCCTACCCTCGTGAGCCCACCGTAAGGCTGTTGACGCTCTATTCTTTTGCCGCAAGGAAGCTAATATTCGGAAAAAAAATCACGGCGAAGGTTTCAGGACAATCGGAGTTACGGATCTCCATATATACACGAAACGATGAAACAGAGCCAGAATAGAACGCAGAAGCAGAGAGATAGATCCAATCTTGGAGGGGCTCTCTCCCCCCCCCCCCAAGCCATGGGAGCCAAGGACCAGAGGGGAAACCCTTCTCCCATCTAGGGAGAAGGTCAAGGAAGAAGAAGAAGAAGAAGGGGTCTCTCTCCCTTGCTTCCGTGGCGCCGAACGCCACGGGGCCATCATCATCACCGCGATCTTCACCAACACGTCCATCATCTTCACCAACATCTCCATCACCTTCCCCCATCTATATTCAGCGGTCCACTCTCCCGCAACCCGCTGTACCCTCTACTTGAACATGGTGCTTTATGCTTCATATTATTATCCAATGATGTGTTGCCATCCTATGATGTCTGAGTAGATTTTTGTTGTCCTATCGGTGATTGATGAATTGCTATGATTGGTTTGAGTTTCATGTTTTATTATTGGTGTTGTCCTATTGTGCTCTCCGTGTCGCACAAGCATGAGGGATTCCCGCTATAGGGTTTGCAATATGTTTATGATTTGCTTATGGAGGATGGCGTGAGTGACAGAAGCACAGACCCGAGTAAGTAGGTTGTTTGCGTATGGGAAGGACTTGATACTTTAATGCTATGGTTGGGTTTTACCTTAATGAATCTTTAGTAGTTGCGGATGCTTGCTAGAGTTCCAATCATAAGTGCATAGAATTCCAAGTAAGGGATGATATGTTAGCTTATGCCTCTCCCTCAAATAGAATTGCAATGCGACTACCGGTCTAGTAACGTAGTCAATTTCCTAGGGACAATTTCACAACTCCTACCACCACTTTTCCACACTCGCCATATTTACTTTATTGCATCTTTATCTTAACAACCACTAGTTTATATTTACGTGCTCTTTATTATCTTGCAAACCTATCCAACAATACCTTCAAAGTACTTCTAGTTTCATACTTGCTTTAGGTAAAGCGAACGTCAAGCGTGCGTAGAGTCGTATCAGTGGACGATAGGACTTGAGAGAGTATTTGTTCTACCTTGAGCTCCTCGTTGGGTTTGACACTCTTACTTATCAAAAGAGGCTACAACTATCCCGTATACTTGCTGGTCATCAAGACCTTTTTCTGGTGCCGTTGCCGGGGAGTGTGACGCCCGGATAATTAAGCTACAGTGATCCCACGCTAATGCTGTCACGTCACCACAGTTACTGCTGCTAATCTATCGTTAGATCAAAACCGATCCTGTAATCAATTCAAAAAAAATGGCAAACAACAAAAGTTTTTAGAAGTTGAAACAAAAATGTTCAAACAGTGCCAAAAATGACATAGGTAATTATGGTGTAGAAGACACGATTTTATAAAATACCTAAATGCCCTAAATTAAATAAAATAGAAAAAGAAAAAAATAAAGAAAAGAAAGAAAGAAAGAAAAAGGGAAGAGAACCCCCGGCCCAACTGGGCCATGTTCCAGCCAGGCCGGCCCAGCTTCCCCCTGGCCCAACAGGCCTCCCCATATCCCCCCATCCCCGAAACCCTAACCCACTACCACCACGCACCCCCCACTCACTCGCTCCCCCACTCCCTCGATCCAGATCGGGATCGGGGCGACCACCCCCTTGCCCCGACGCCGCCCGTCGCCGTGCCACCGCGCCTCCATCCTCCTCCGCGACGCCACCTCGCCGGCGCCACACCTCCCGGCCTCCTTCCGCTCTCTCGTGCACCGCGTCGTCTTCCCCGAGCTCCGGGCGCGCTCCGTCCATGGCGGCCCGACCCCGTCGCCGGAACCACGTCGTCGTCGCCAGAGGCCACCTCACCGGACCGCCAGCACCGTCGGCCTCCCCTGCGTCGCTGTCGTCCCCGACCTCCACCCCGCGCCCCACTGCCCTTTCCCTACAAACCCCTGTGAGCTTCCTCCGTTCCCCTCTCTGTCGCCGACGCCGTTTTCCCTACCGCGCCCAGCGCGTGCGTGGCCGCGTTCCCGCGCGCCGCACCCGTGGTCCACGCCGCCGTCCGCCACAGCCCGCCGTCTGCGCGCCAGCCCCGCGGCCCCACGACGACGCGCGCAAGATCGCCTCGCGGTCGCGCTCACGCGTCTCGCCTCCGTGTTTCGCCGCGACCAGACGCGCTCCGCATCCCGTCGCCCTGCTCACCCGCCGCTTGCCTCTCGCTCCGCCGGCCGCGTCCCCTTAGCGCGCTGCAGCAGGCCAGCAGTGCCCGCCCTCGCCGTGCTGCTCGGCGAGCCCCGCCGTGGCCACGGCCCCATCCAGCGTCTGGCGGGCGGCGCCCGCCGCCCGTCGGGTTCGTCCGGCCTTTTGGCGTGTGCCCGCTCGGGCGCGCCTTCGCCGCTAGCGCCCGATCCACTAGGCCCCCTGGGGTCAATGACAGGAGGGCCCCGCCTCCAGAACGTTTAAAAAAAAGAGATAAAAGGATATAAAAAAAATACCTAATTAAAAATAATGATCAATTAATTAATTACTTAATTAATTAATTTAAATTAAGCACAATTAGTTAACCTAATCACCTATTTAATTAACTAAACCAATTTAGTTAACCTAAGCCTATGACATATAGGACCCACGCGTCAGTTGGACCAAGTCAACTGACTGTTGACCGCTGACGTCATGCTGATGTCATGATGACGTCAGCATACACTATTCTGGATAATGTTAGAATTAAATAATTAAATAAATTCTAAAAATGATTTAAAACTTTAGAAAATCATATAAAATAAACCGTAGCTCAGATGGAAATACTTTCTACATGAAAGTTGCTCAGAACGACGAGACGAATCCGGATACGCAGCCCGTTTGTCCGCCACACATCCCTAGCATAGCGAACACGCAACTTTCCCCCGGATCACCTGTCCGAAAACGCGAAACACCGGGGATACTTTCCCGGATGTTTCCCCTTCACCGGTATCACCTACTACGCGTTAGGACACATCAACACCGTGATATTGTCTTGTTACGCTTTGTGATGCTTTGATTGCTCTGTTATTTATTGTGTTCCTCTCCGTTACTTCTTTCCGATAGACTCGAGACCGCCGGCGACCCCGGTTCGACTACGGTATTGGTGACTCGTCCTTCTTGCGAGCAACCAGCAAGCCCCCTTTGATCACCAGATATCGCCTATTCTTCTCTATATCTGCTTGCATTAGAGTAGTGTAGCATGTTCTTGTTTGATTACTCCTATTACATTGCATAGCTTTGTCATTATTGCTACAATCATTGATACCTTACCCGCAGTCCTAAATGCTTAGTATAGGATGCTAGTTTATCATCATTGGCCCTACACTCTTGTCGACCGCCTTGCTATACTATCGGGCCGTGATCACTTGGGAGGTGATCACGGTATATACTACATACATACATATTATACGGTGGTGACTAAAGTCGGGTCCGCTCAAGAGTACCCGCAAGTGATTACGATGAGGGGCTGAAAGGACGGTGGCTCCATCCCGGTAGAGGTGGGCCTGGGTTCCCGACGGCCCCGATTTGTTACTTTGTGGCGGAGCGGCAGGCAGGTTGAGACCACCTAGGAGGCAGTGGGCTGGCCTGTTCGGCGTTCGCGGATACTTAACACGCTTAACGAGATCTTGGTATTTGATCCGAGTCCGCCATTTGGTCTATACGCACTAACCATCTACGCGGGAGTAGTTATGGGTATCCCGACGTCGTGGTATCGGCCGAAGCCTTCGTGGACGTCGGCGATCGAGCGGCGCGCTACCGGATTGGAACGTAAGCTCGCACTTGTATTAGGGGCTAGTTTCGCTTCCGGCCGCCACATAACGTCTTGGTGTGCTCGAGGCGATGGGCCTGGACCCTGCGCTTAGGTTTAGACCGGCGTCTCGACCTCTCTGTTGTGCCTAGGTGGGGCTGCGGCGTGTTGATCTTCCGAGGCGGGCATGACCCAGAAAGTGTGTCCGCCAAATGGGATCAAGCGTGTTGGGTTATGTGGTGCACCCCTGCAGGGAAGTTAATCTATTCGAATAGCCGTGTCCCTCGGTAAAAGGACGACCCGGAGTTGTACCTTGACCTTATGACAACTAGAACCAGATACTTAATAAAACACACCCTTCCAAGTGCCAGATACAACCCGGTGATCGCTCTCTAACAGGGCGACGAGGAGAGGATCGCCGGGTAGGATTATGCTATGCGATGCTATTGGAGATGCTACTTGGCGATGCTACTTGGAGGACTTCAGTCTACTCTCTTCTACATGCTGCAAGACGGAGGCTGCCAGAAGCGTAGTCTTCGACAGGATTAGCTATCCCCTCTTATTACGGCATTCTGCGATTCAGTCCACTCATATGGCCTCCTTACACATATACCCATGCATATGTAGTGTAGCTCCTTGCTTGCAGTACTTTGGATGAGTACTCACGGTTGCTTTCTCCCCTTTTCCCCTTTCCTTTCTTTACGGTTGTCGTAACCAGATCTTTGGAGTCCAGAGCAGACGCCACCGTCGAGGACGACTACTACATCAAGGTGCCTACTACTACGTGCAAGTCTTGGCGACGACCTGTGAGTAGTTTAGGAGGATCGAGGCAGGAGGCCTGCGCCTCTTTCGATCTGTATCCTAGTTTGTGCAAGCCTTCTTAAGGCAAACTTGTTTAACTTATGTCTGTACTCAGATATTGTTGCTTCCGCTGACTCGTCTATGATCAAGCACTTGTATTCGAGCCCTCGAGGCCCCTGGCTTGTATTATGATGCTTGTATGACTTATTTTACTTTTAGAGTTGTGTTGTGATATCTTCCCGTGAGTCCCTGATCTTGATCGTACACGTTTGCGTGTATGATTAGTGTACGATTAAATCGGGGGCGTCACAAGTTGGTATCAGAGCCGACTGCCTGTAGGAATCCCCTTTCCAACTCCTTGGCCGAAGTTGAGTCTAGTCATTGCAAAACCTTTACTAACATGGCTGTGTGGCCTATAGGCCCACGTCGCCATTTGGGTGGTATTAGGATCTTTTATTCCTTGATCTTTACTCGGGACTCGAGCTCTCTTATATTCGGGTTAAATGATTTTGCTAAAACAAAACTAACTTTAGGTTCTCGCAAGTACTTTCTCCCGGAGAGCCCCTTGTTACCGATGACCGCCTGCTGCACCAGAAGAAGAAGATACTTTCCGATATTCTCTCGAGACCTTGCGCCTGTCGCGTTTGCAATTCCCCTTCCACCGTAAACCCTTATGGATAACTACTTGCAGTTGTTATTCTTACCTTCATCCCCGATTGGTCTTGTTATTACAAGATACCCGAAAAACTAAATCGTTGTTTCGATAATCCTTTGAGCTTATCGCCTTGCTGTTCTTTGTCACCGAGTACCCCTATGGTTGATTCTCGCACTTATCGAGTATCCGCCATCCCCGCTTGATCATGTGTTACACAAAAGTCTTGAAATACCATTCGATATTCGAAAATCCTCAAGAACCTGTTGCTCGAATTTCTTGTTTGCTTTCATTATGATTAATCCCATAAGTATAGTAACCATATTGGCATCCTTTGTTACCATCATTTTTGAGTCTGTTGATTCAATACGTTGTGAATGTTCACAATCATCGGTTGATCCTTTTTAATTATCTTTCCGCTCGGATGTCATTTTGAACATGAGCTGGATCTCGGCCAATCAGATTATCATCGATTGTGCCCCTAAGTCTATTCAACTTATCCATCCTTGATCAGAGCTTCTGCTTCTGATCCTTCGATTTGGAATCATAATTCCTTTGCATTTAAGCTTCGAATTATTCAGATGATTCCATAACCTGTTGCATTTGCATTCTTTCCTCTTACGCTTGAGTACCGATACTCACATCAACTCCTTTGTGCACCGCCAGCCCATTCTTCAAGTTATTATCGTTAGGATCCTTCACATTGAAAAATTCTTGTGAGCCTTTCAGGTATATAATGCCTTTGGTAATTTGTATCCTCTACTTTGATAAACCATACTCTAGTTTCGAGCTTGTATTATCTACTCAAGCTTGTGGTACATTTTTCTAAGAAACACTTATGGGTTGAACATATGCCTTCTCTAAACCGTGTGAACCCAAAAGTTTTCATGAGTCATACCATTCTGGTGTTTTTACCAGATAATTTTCTGCTCTACAACTTCTTCGAAAAACGAGAAGTAAATGATAGGTTAGGCATTGAAGAAGTGGGAGTCGACCTTGAACTTTGTGTTCATGCCCATGGACACGATGTAGATCTTATCATGGAAGCTTCTCTTAAATTAATTATCCCCTTGGTATAAGTTCATCTTATATCTGGGATTTGATCTTTTGCAATCGTGGTTCCGGCCATATTGTTCTTCTTTGATCCCGTTTCTCGGACAAGTTAAATTACTTGTCCTCTACACATCATTTCACCTGTCAAGCTTCTATTCTACTCTACTTCGAGTATTACCCCATGGTATCTCAAGGATATCAACCCATTGCACTTCATCTTATGAATTTCGATTTAAGTAATACCTTTCCCGTCATAGTCACTCCACGGGTTCTAGGTTGTCGCCAACCGAAAACACCGGTTGTGAAACGAATCAACACTGAGATTTAGTACTCCCAGTACTTTGTTGTTGAGAATTTTAATACTCCATCAAGTCATTCCTAGCCTGATCAGCTATATCGTTATCATGCTAAATTTTAACCGTGCTACCTGGTCCTTATTCCCGGAGCACAACTTTCGATGATAGCTAAGCTTACGGCGATCGTCCTCGGCATATCATTTCGCCTTGAACAAACAATCTTTGATTTCAAGTTTGTATTGTACTAGCGGTTTCAATAACCTTTCGCTTCATCATTCCTTTGACTTGTTGTCATCGCCGATCAATTACACCTTCATGAAATCTCTCGACAATTGTGTCGGATCACCTTCAACACTTTGACTTCTTCTGAGATGTTAACTGTGTTCATGATGAGAAATACCCTCCTTGCCCTCGATGATTTTATTATCATCGACAACACCCTTGACTTCCTTTCATCGCGAGCTTGTCCACATTATGAATACAACCTGACTCTCCCGTACACCCCCTGTTTCCAAAATTATTCCTCACGCTTGGCTTCGTATGTAATTCATGAGCCACCTACTAGAGATCATTACTTCTGGTATGAAACACAATACTTATTCGCGTTGCTCTAGACCCCTTTCACACTTTGTTTCATGCATCGAATGATTGTCTATCCGCTTGAAACTTCTTATGGTACCTTCTTACTTTGCTCTCGATATCTTCTTAAGTTCAATTCGAGAGTTATTTTCCACCACCTTCCCTGATGTTATCTACCGGTTAGTCAACCGTGCAGAGGTCCGTTCCCCTAGAATAACCCCCCTTATTCTTTCGTAAGTACGATGGAGTTCTCGAAGAAAGGAAGACAACTTCAGCATGATGACCCGAAGCAGAGAAATGAAGACCTCAATGTAATGGATCGACCTCTTCGAGAAGAGCAACCAAAACTGAGAAGATTCGTTAGAACTTTCATAACAAGATCTTTCCCCCCTAGTCCCCCTCTTAAATCTCGGGACGAGATTTCTTGTAGTGGAGGAGAATTGTGACGCCCGGATAATTAAGCTATAGTGATCCCACGCTAATGCTGTCACATCACCACAGTTACTGCTGCTAATCTATCGTTAGATCAAAACCGATCCTGTAATCAATTCAAAAAAAATGGCAAACAACAAAAGTTTTTAGAAGTTGAAACAAAAATGTTCAAACAGTGCCAAAAATGACATAGGTAATTATGGTGTAGAAGACACGATTTTATAAAATACCTAAATGCCCTAAATTAAATAAAATAGAAAAAGAAAAAAATAAAGAAAAGAAAGAAAGAAAGAAAAAGGGAAGAGAACCCCGCCCAATCGGGCCATGTTCCACCAGCCGCCCAGCTTCCCCCGCCCAACAGCCTCCCATATCCCCCATCCCTCAAACCCTAACCCACTACCACCACGCACCCCCCACTCACTCGCTCCCCCACTCCTCGATCCAGATCGGGATCGGGCGACCACCCTGCCCGCGCCGCCCGTCGCCGTGCCACCGCGCCTCCATCCTCCTCCGCGACGCCACCTCGCCGGCGCCACACCTCCCGGCCTCCTTCCGCTCTCTCGTGCACCGCGTCGTCTTCCCCGAGCTCCGGGCGCGCTCCGTCCATGGCGGCCCGACCCCGTCGCCGGAACCACGTCGTCGTCGCCAGAGGACACCTCACCGGACCGCCAGCACCGTCGGCCTCCCCTGCGTCGCTGTTGTCCCCGACCTCCACCCCGCGCCCCACTGCCCTTTCCCTACAAACCTCTGTGAGCTTCCTCCCTTCCCCTCTCTGTCGCCGACGCCGTTTTCCCTACCGCGCCCAGCGCGTGCGTGGCCGCGTTCCCGCGCGCCGCACCCGTGGTCCACGCCGCCGTCCGCCACAGCCCGCCGTCCTGCGCCAGTCCTCGCGGCCCCACGACGACGTGTTCAAGACTGCCTCGCGGTCGCGCTCACTGCGTCGGCCTCCGTGCTCGGCTGGGACCAGACGCGCCTCCGCATCCCCGCCCGCCCTGCTCACCGCCGCTTGCCTCTGCTCCGCCGGCCGCGTCCCCAGCGTGGCATAGGCCGCGCTGCAGGCCCGCCCTCGCCGTGCTGCTCCGGCGAGCCCGCCGCCAGGCCACGGCCCCATCTCAGCGTCTGGCGGGCAGCGCGCCCGCCCGCGCCCGTCGTCTCGTCCGGCACTTTGAAGTGTGCCCGCTCGGGCCGCGCCCTTCGCCCGCTAGCGCCCGATCCACTAGGCCCCCTAGGGTCAATGACAGGAGGGCCCCGCCTCGAGAATGTTTTAAAAAAGAGATAAAAGGATATAAAAAATACCTAATTAAAATAATGATCAATTAATTAATTACTTAATTAATTAATTTAAATTAAGCACAATTAGTTAACCTAATCACCTATTTAATTAACTAAACCAATTTAGTTAACCTAAGCCTATGACATATAGGACCCACGCGTCAGTTGGACCAAGTCAATCGACTGTTGATCACGACGTCATGCTGATGTCATGATGACGTCAACATACACTATTCTGGATAATGTTAGAATTAAATAATTAAATAAATTCTAAAAATGATTTAAAACTTTAGAAAATCATATAAAATAAACCGTAGCTCAGATGGAAATACTTTCTACATGAAAGTTGCTCGAACGACGAGATTTAATCCGGATACGCAGCCCGTTTGTCCGCCACACATCCCTAGCATAGCGAACACGCAACTTTCCCCTCCGGATCACTGTCAAAACGCTAAACACCGGGATACTTTCCGGATGTTTCCCCTTCACCGGTATCACCTACTACGCGTTAGGACACATCAACACCGTGATATTGTCTTGTTACGCTTTGTGATGCTTTTATTGCTCTGTTATTTATTGTGTTCCTCTCCGTTACTTCTTTCCGATAGACCGAGATCGCTGGCGACCCCGGTTCGACTACGGTATTGGTGACTCGTCCTTCTTGCGAGCAACCAGGCAAGCCCCCCTTTGATCACCAGATATCGCCTATTCTTCTCTATCGCTTGCATTAGAGTAGTGTAGCATGTTCTTGCTTGATTACTCCTATTACATTGCGCCTTTGTCATTATTGCTACAATCATTGATACCTTACCCGCAGTCCTAAATGCTTAGTATAGGATGCTAGTTTATCATCATTGGCCCTACACTCTTGTCACCGCCTTGCTATACTATCGGGCCGTGATCACTTGGGAGGTGATCACGGTATATACTACATACATACATATTATACGGTGGTGACTAAAGTCGGGTCCGCTCAAGAGTACCCGCAAGTGATTCGATGAGGGGCTGAAAGGACAGGTGGCTCCATCCGGTAGAGGTGGGCCTGGGTTCCCAATGGCCCCGATCACGTTACTTTTGGCGGAGCGACAGGCAGGTTGAGACCACCTAGGAGACAGTGGGCTGGCCTGCTCGGCGTTCAGCGGATACTTAACACGCTTAACGAGATCTTGGTATTTGATCCGAGTCCGCCATTTGGTCTATACGCACTAACCATCTACGCGGGAGTAGTTATGGGTATCCCGACGTCGTGGTATCACCAAGCCTTCGTGGACGTCACGATCGAGCGGCACGCGCCGGATTGGAACGTAAGCTTCGCACTTGTATTAGGGGCTAGTTCGCTTCCGGCCACCCACCCACGCAACTTGAGTGTGTGCTCAGGCGATGGGCCTGCCCTGCGGCGCTTAGGTTTAGACCGGCGTCTTGACCTCTCTTGTGCCTAGGTGGGGCTGCGACGTGTTGATCTTCCGAGGCGGGCATGACCCAGAAAGTGTGTCCGCCAAATGGGATCAAGCGTGTTGGGTTATGTGGTGCACCCTGCAGGAAGTTAATCTATTGAATAGCCGTGTCCCTCGGTAAAAGGACGACCGGAGTTGTACCTTGACCTTATGACAACTAGAACCAGATACTTAATAAAACACACCCTTCCAAGTGCGGATACAACCCGGTGATCGCTCTCTAACAGGCGACGAGGAGAGGATCGCGGGTAGGATTATGCTATGCGATGCTATTGGAGATGCTACTTGGCGATGCTACTTGGAGGACTTCATCTACTCTCTTCTACATGTGCAAGACGGAGGCTGCCAAGCGTAGTCTTGACGTGATTAGCTATCCCCTCTTATTCGGCATTCTGCATTCGGTCCACTCATATGGCCTCCTTACACATATACCCATGCATATGTAGTGTAGCTCCTTGCTTGCAGTACTTTGGATGAGTACTCACGGTTGCTTTCTCCCCTTTTCCCCTTTCCTTTCTTTACGGTTGTCGTAATCAGATGCTGGAGTCCAGAGCGACGCCACCGCCGAGGACGACTACTACATCAAGGTGCCTACTACTACGCAAGGCTCGACGACGACCACTCAGAGTAGTTTAGGAGGATCGAGGCAGGAGGCCTGCGCCTCTTCGATCTGATCCTAGTTTGTGCAAGCCTTCTTAAGGCAAACTTGTTTAACTTATGTCCGTACTCAGATATTGTTGCTTCCACTGACTCGTCTATGATCAAGCACTTGTATTCGAGCCCTCGAGGCCCCGGCTTGTATTATGATGCTTGTATGACTTATTTTACTTTTAGAGTTGTGTTGTGATATCTTCCGTGAGTCCTCGATCTTGATCGTACACGTTTGCGTGTATGATTAGTGTATGATTAAATCGGGGGCGTCACAAGTTGGTATCAGAGCCGACTGCCTGTAGGAATCCCCTTTCCAACTCCTTGGCCGAAGTTGAGTCTAGTCATTGCAAAACCTTTACTAACATGGCTGTGTGGCCTATAGGCCCACGTCGCCATTTGGGTGGTATTAGGATCTTTTATTCCTTGATCTTTACTCTGGGACTCTGAGCTCTCTTCTATTCGGGTTAAATGATTTTGCTAAAAACAAAACTAACTTTAGGTTCTCGCAAGTACTTTCTCCCGGAGAGCCCCTTGTTACCGATGACCGCCTGCTGCACCAGAAGAAGAAGATACTTTCCGATATTCTCTCGAGACCTTGCGCCTGTCGCGTTTGCAATTCCCCTTCCACCGTAAACCCTTATGGATAACTACTTGCAGTTGTTATTCTTACCTTCATCCCCAGTTGGTCTTGTTATTACAAGATACCCCGAAAAACTCGTCGTTGTTTCGATAATCCTTTGAGCTTACTGCCTTGCTGTTCTTTGTCACCTGAGTACCCCTATGGTTGATTCTCGCACTTATCGAGTATCCGCCATCCCCGCTTGATCATGTGTTACACAAAAGTCTTCAAATACCATTCGATATTCGAAAATCCTCAAAGAACTTTGTTGCTCTCGAATTTCTTGTTTGCTTTCATTATGATTAATCCCATAAGTATAGTAACCATATTGGCATCCTTTGTCACCATCATTTTTGAGTCTGTTGATTCAATACGTTGTGAATGTTCACAATCATCGGTTGATCCTTTTTAATTATCTTTCTGGCTCAGATGTCATTTTGAACATGAGCTGGATCTCGGCCAATCAGATTATCATCGATTGTGCCCCTAAGTCTATTCAACTTATCCATCCTTGATCAGAGCTTCTGCTTCTGATCCTTCGATTTGGAATCATAATTCCTTTGCATTTAAGCTTCGAATTATTCAGATGATTCCATAACCTGTTGCATTTGCATTCTTTCCTCTTCTGCTTGAGTACCGATACTCACATCAACTCCTTTGTGCACCGCCAGGCCCATTGCTGGGTTATTATCCGTTAGGATCCTTCACATTGAAAAATTCTTGTGAGCCTTTCCAGGGGTATATAATGCCTTTGGTAATTTGTATCCTCTACTTTGATAAACCATACTCTAGTTTCGAGCTTGTATTATCTACTCCGAAGCTTGTGGTACATTTTTCTAAGAAACACTTATGGGTTGAACATATGCCTTCTCTAAACCGTGTGAACCCAAAAGTTTTCATGAGTCATACCATTCTGGTGTTTTTACCAGATAATTTTCTGCTCTACAACTTCTTCGAAAAACGAGAAGTAAATGATAGGTTAGGCATTGAAGAAGTGGGAGTCGACCTTGAACTTTGTGTTCATGCCCATGGACACGATGTAGATCTTATCATGGAAGCTTCTCTTAAATTAATTATCCCCTTGGTATAAGTTCATCTTATATCCGGATTTGATCTTTGCAATCGTGGTTCCGCCATATTGTTCTTCTTGATCCGCTTTCGGACAAGTTAAATTACTTGTCCTCTACACATCATTTCACTGTCAAGCTTCTATTCTACTCTACTTGAGTATTACCCCATGGTATCTCAAGGATATCAACCCATTGCACTTCATCTTATGAATTTCGATTAAGTAATACCTTTCCCATCATAGTCACTCCACGGGTTCTAGGTTGTCGTCAACCGAAAACACCGGGTTGTGAAACGAATCAACACTGAGATTTAGTACTCCCAGTACTTTGTTGTTGAGAATTTTAATACTCCATCAAGTCATTCCTAGCCTGATCAGCTATATCGTTATCATGCTAAATTTTAACCGTGCTACCTGGTCCTTATTCCCGGAGCACAACTTTCGATGATAGCTAAGCTTACGGCGATCGTCCTCGGCATATCATTTCGCCTTGAACAAACAATCTTTGATTTCAAGTTTGTATTGTACTAGCGGTTTCAATAACCTTCGCTTCATCATTCCTTTGACTTGTTGTCATCGCCGATCAATTACACCTTCATGAAATCTCTCGACAATTGTGTCGGATCACCTTCAACACTTTGACTTCTTCTGAGATGTTAACTGTGTTCATGATGAGAAATACCCTCCTTGCCCTCGATGATTTTATTATCATCGACAACACCCTTGACTTCCTTTCATCGCGAGCTTGTCCACATTATGAATACAACCTGACTCTCCCGTACACCCCCTGTTTCCAAAATTATTCCTCACGCTTGGCTTCGTATGTAATTCATGAGCCACCTACTAGAGATCATTACTTCTGGTATGAAACACAATACTTATTCGCGTTGCTCTAGACCCCTTTCACACTTTGTTTCATGCATCGAATGATTGTCTATCCGCTTGAAACTTCTTATGGTACCTTCTTACTTTGCTCTCGGTATCTTCTTAAGTTCAATTCGAGAGTTATTTTCCACCACCTTCCCTGATGTTATCTACCGGTTAGTCAACCGTGCAGAGGTCCATTCCCCTAGAATAACCCATCTTATTCTTTCGTAAGTACGATGGAGTTCTCGAAGAAAGGAAGACAACTTCAGCATGATGACCCGAAGCAGAGAAATGAAGACCTCAATGTAATGGATCGACCTCTTCGAGAAGAGCAACCAAAACTGAGAAGATTCGTTAGAACTTTCATAACAAGATCTTTCCCCCCTAGTCCCCCTCTTAAATCTCGGGACGAGATTTCTTGTAGTGGAGGAGAATTGTGACGCCCGGATAATTAAGCTACAGTGATCCCACGCTAATGCTGTCACGTCACCACAGTTACTGCTGCTAATCTATCGTTAGATCAAAACCGATCCTCAGAATCAATTCAAAAAATGGCAAACAACAAAAGTTTTAGAAGTTGAAACAAAATGTTCAAACAGTGCCAAAAATGACATAGGTAATTATGGTGTAGAAGACACGATTTTATAAAATACCTAAATGCCCTAAATTAAATAAAATAGAAAAAGAAAAAATAAAGAAAAGAAAGAAAGAAAGAAAAGGAAGAGAACCCCGCCCAATCGGGCCATGTTCCAGCCAGCCGCCCAGCTTCCCCTCGCCCAACAGCCTCCCCATATCCCCCATCCCCAAACCCTAACCCACTACCACCACGCACCCCCACTCACTCGCCCCCACTCCTCGATCCAGATCGGGATCGGGCGACCACCCTTGCTCGCCCGTCGCCGTGCTGCGCGCCTCCATCCTCCTCCGCGACGCCACCTCGCCGGGCGCCACACCTCCCGCCTCCTTCCGCTCTCTCGTGCACGCGTCGTTTTCCCGAGCTCCGGCGCGCTCCGTCCATGGCGGCCCGACCCGTCGCCGGAACCACGTCGTTGCCGCCAGAGGCCACCTCACCGACCGCCAGCACTGCGGCCTCCCCTGCTGCTGCCCCCGACCTCCACCTCGCGCCCCGCCGCTGCCCTTTCCCTACAAACCCTCGTGAGCTTCCTCCTTTCCCTCTCTCTCGCTGACGCTGTTTTCCCTACAAGCGCCCAGTAGCGGCGTGGTCAGCGTTTCGCGCGCCGCACCCGTGGTCCACGCCGCCGTCCGCCACAGCCCGCCGTCTGCGCCCCCTCGCGGCCCCATAGCGACGACGCGCCAAGACTGCTCGCGGTCGCGCCACGCGTCTCGCCTCCGTGCTCGCTGCGACCAGACGCGCTCCGCATCCCCGTCCGCCTGCTCACCCCGCCGCTTGCCTGCGCTCCGCCGGCCGCGTCCCCTTGGCATGCGCGCGCTGGGCTACAGGCGTGCCCGCCCTCGCTGCTCGGCGAGCCCGCCAGGCCACGGCCCCATCCAGCGTCTGGCGGGCAGCGCCCGCCAGCGCCGCCAGGTTCGTCGGCCGACTCGAAGGCGTGTGCCCGCTCGGGCGCGCGCCTCGCCGCTAGCGCCCGATCCACTAGGCCCCCAGGGTCAATGACAGAGGGCCCCGCCCCTAACGCTTTTAAAAAAAGAGATAAAAGGATATAAAAAATACCTAATTAAAATAATGATCAATTAATTAATTACTTAATTAATTAATTTAAATTAAGCACAATTAGTTAACCTAATCACCTATTTAATTAACTAAACCAATTTAGTTAACCTAAGCCTATGACATATAGGACCCACGCGTCGGCTTGGACCAAGTCAACTGACTGTTGATCACGACGCCATGCTGATGTCATGATGATGTCAGATACACTATTCTGGATAATGTTAGAATTAAATAATTAAATAAATTCTAAAAATGATTTAAAACTTTAGAAAATCATATAAAATAAACTGTAGCTCAGATGGAAATACTTTCTACATGAAAGTTGCTTAGAACGACGAGACGAATCCGGATACGCAGCCCGTTTGTCCGCCACACATCCCTAGCATAGCGAACACGCAACTTTCCCCCTCCGGATCACTGTTCAAAACGCTAAACACCGGGATACTTTCCGGATGTTTCCTTCACCGGTATCACCTACTACGCGTTAGGACACAATCAACACCGTGATATTGTCTTGTTACGCTTTGTGATGCTTTTATTGCTCTGTTATTTATTGTCTTCCCTCTCCGTTACTTCTTTCCGATAGACCTCGAGACTGCCGGCGACCCCCAGTTCGACTACGGTATTGGTGACTCGTCCTTCTTGCCGGAGCAACCAGGCAAGCCCCCCCTTTGATCACCAGATATCGCCTATTCTTCTCTATACTGCTTGCATTAGAGTAGTGTAGCATGTTACTGCTTGATTACTCCTATTCTGTTGCATAGCCTGTCATTATTGCTACAATCATTGATACCTTACCCGCAGTCCTAAATGCTTAGTATAGGATGCTAGTTTATCATCATTGGCCCTACACTCTTGTCAGTCTGCCTTGCTATACTATCGGGTCGTGATCACTTGGGAGGTGATCACGGGTATATACTACATACATACATATTATACAGGTGGTGACTAAAGTCGGGTCCGCTCGAAGAGTACCCGCAAGTGATTCTGATGAGGGGGCTGAAAGGACAGGTGGCTCCATCCCGGTAGAGGTGGGCCTGGGTTCCCGACGGCCCCCGACTGTTACTTTGTGGCGGAGCGACAGGGCAGGTTGAGACCACCTAGGAGACAGGTGGGCCTGGCCCTGTTCGGCGTTCGCGGATACTTAACACGCTTAACGAGATCTTGGTATTTGATCTGAGTCTGGCCATTTGGTCTATACGCACTAACCATCTACGCGGGAGTAGTTATGGGTATCCCGACGTCGTGGTATCAGCCGAAGCCTTCGTGACGTCAGCGACTGAGCGGCGCGCGCCGGATTGGAACGTAAGCCTGCACTTGTATTAGGGGGCTAGTTCTGCTTCCGGCCGCCCACGCAACGTGCAGGTGTGCTCAGGGCGATGGGCCCAGACCCCTGCGCGCTTAGGTTTAGACCGGCGTGCTGACCTCTCTGTTGTGCCTAGGTGGGGCTGCGACGTGTTGATCTTCCGAGGCCGGGCATGACCCAGGAAAGTGTGTCCGGCCAAATGGGATCAAGCGTGTTGGGTTATGTGGTGCACCCCTGCAGGGAAGTTAATCTATTCGAATAGCCGTGTCCCTCGGTAAAAGGACGACCCGGAGTTGTACCTTGACCTTATGACAACTAGAACCGGATACTTAATAAAACACACCCTTCCAAGTGCCAGATACAACCCGGTGATCGCTCTCTAACAGGGCGACGAGGAGAGGATCGCCGGGTAGGATTATGCTATGCGATGCTATTGGAGATGCTACTTGGCGATGCTACTTGGAGGACTTCAGTCTACTCTCTTCTACATGCTGCAAGACGGAGGCTGCCAGAAGCGTAGTCTTCGACAGGATTAGCTATCCCCCTCTTATTCTGGCATTCTGCAGTTCAGTCCACTCATATGGCCTCCTTACACATATACCCATGCATATGTAGTGTAGCTCCTTGCTTGCGAGTACTTTGGATGAGTACTCACGGTTGCTTTCTCCCCCCTTTTCCCCCTTTCCTTTCTTTCTGGTTGTCGTAACTAGATGCTGGAGTCCAGGAGCCAGACGCCACCGTCGAGGACGACTACTACACTGAAGGTGCCTACTACTACGCAGCTGCTGGCGATTTACCACTGTGAGTAGTTTAGGAGGATCCTGTGCAGGAGGCATGCGCCTCTTTCGATCTGATCCTAGTTTGTGCTAGCCTTCTTAAGGCAAACTTGTTTAACTTATGTCGTCAGACTCAGATATTGTTGCTTCCGCTGACTCGCCTATGATCAAGCACTTGTATTCGAGCCCTCGAGGCCCCTGGCTTGTATTATGATGCTTGTATGACTTATTTTACTTTTAGAGTTGTGTTGTGATATCTTCCCGTGAGTCCCTGATCTTGATCGTACACGTTTGCGTGTATGATTAGTGTACGATTAAATCGGGGGCGTCACAGGGAGTCATAGCGTGGGGTGAATATTCTCGTGTGTGCTTGTTTGCTTTATCACTAAGTAAATTTTATTTGCTGTTCTTAGTTGTTCTCTATCTTTAGTTATGGATATGGAACACGAAAATCCAAAAAAATTAGGTGTACTTGCTACTCATGAGGATGGGGTAACTCCTAAAACCCTCGATTCTCATTATGTGAAAGATATTATGTACTAATTTGATAATCCTGAGAAAACCCCATTCACCTTTATAATGGGAGACACGTTGGATCAAGGTGAATACTTTAGGGATTATCGCTCGACACAAAAAGGGAAACTATTATGGGATCAATTTATTATGTTGCGTTGGTATGCCTGGAATCTATGCTTGAGCTATGATATTACTTGTTGCTCTAGGATGGAGGCTCCACACCTTCCCTTTTCATTCAAATTTAATGATAATGAAACCTTAGCTTCTTATGCTAATGGTATATATGATTACTATGATGCGGAACAAATACAAGAACTTGTTGCTTTTAAGGCTGCTTATGAAATTGAATCTTTGTTTGAAAAGTATGAAGCTTTAGATGATGATGCTTATAGGCCTGAAAATCTTGCTATACTTAGATATTGCTATGAAAATTATGAATACAATTACTATATTAATGCATTTATTGAGAAAGTCTCCGCTGTCCAAGAAGAGATTAATATTTTGCAGGAAGCTATGGAAGAAGAAATTGATGAAACAGTGAGCTCATTGGATGAAAAAGATGATGAGGAGAGCGAAGAACAAAAGGAGGAAGAGCGGATTAGCTACCCGTGCCCACCTTCTAATGAGATTAATCCTCCAAATCATACATTATTTAATTCCCCTTCGTGCTTACCGAAGGATGATTGCTATGATCCCTTGAATTTGTTTGAAACATCCCTTTTTGATGATGCTTGCTATGCTTGTGGCCAAGATGCCAATATGAATTATGCTTATGGAGATGAACTTGCTATAGTTCCTTATGTTAAACAAGAAATTGTTGCTATTGCACCCACGCATGATAGTCCTATTATCTTTTTGAATTCTCCTGACTACACTATATCTGAGAAGTTTGTGCTTATTAAGGATTATATTGATGGGTTGCCTTTTACCATTGCATATGATGATTTTGATGAATGTAATATGCATGTGCTTGCTGCTCCTACTTGCAATTATTATGAGAGAGGAACTATGTCTCCACCTCTCTATGTTTCCAACATGATAGAATTGCAAGAAACTGTTTATACTATGCATTGGCCTTTACTATGTGTGCATGAATTGTTCTTTTGTGACATGCCGATGCATAGGAAGAGAGTTAGACTTCGTTGTTGCATGATATATGTTACTTTGTGCTCAATACTAAATTACAAATCATTGTAAATTAAAATTGGCTTTGATATACCTTGGGATCCGGGTGGATTCATTACTTGAGCACTATATGCCTAGCTTAATGGCTTTAAAGAAAGCGCTGCCAGGGAGACAACCCGGAAGTTTTAGAGAGTCATTTATTTCTGTTGAGTGCTTTCATATAGTTTAAAAACACAAAAATAAAGAGGGGAACCTAAAAACTTTTCAAAAGGAAAGTGAAAGTGAGAGAGACAAGCATTGTTGAAGTGGGGGAGCTGCTTGAACTTTGTTCATGCTCACGGAAACTTTGTGAATCTTGATTACAGAAACTTTTCATCAAAAAATAATTATCCCCTTGTAAATTTCCATTTTATTATAAAAATAATGTGCCAAGGTTTGCCTTTAGGATGTTTACAATGCTCGTTGGTTTGTACGGTGCAGGACAGAAACTTTGGCTGTAGTGCACGATTTTACATTTTTGCCTGGAACATCATTTGATTCTTATTCCTTTTGAAATGTCTTGATATACAACGTTTTTATTAATCCTAATTTTGGTAGAATTTTTGGGGCACCAGAAGTATGGTGGATGTTCAGATTTCTACAGACTGTTCTGTTTTAGACAGATTCTGTTTTTGATGCATAGTTTGCTTGTTTTGATGAAACTATCAATTTATATCAGTGGATTAAGCCATGAAAAAGTTATATTACAGTAGACACAATGCAAAAACAAAATATGAATTGGTTTGCAAAAGTACTTAGAGTGGTGATTTTCTATATTATACTAACGGATCTTACCGAGTTTTCTGTTGAAGTTTTGTGTGGATGTAGTGTCTAATCGAGGATATTTTGATGTGAGAAGAAGGAAGAGAGGCAAGAGCTCAAGCTTGGGGATGCCCGAGGCACCCCAAGTAAATATTCAAGGAGACTCAAGCGTCTAAGCTTGGGGATCCTGGGGAGGCATCCCCTCTTTCTTCAACAAGTATCGGTATGTTTCAGATTCATTTCGTTCATGCATTATGTGCAAGTCTTCGAGCGTCTTTTGTGATTAGGTTTTTATTCTTCTTTTATGCACCATGCTGGTATGAGATAGTCCTTGGTTGATTTATAGAATGCTCATTGCACTTCACTTAAATATTTTGCGTGTGGCTTTATAGAATGCTTCATGTGCTTCACTTATATCATTTGAAGTTGGATTGCCTGTTTCTCTTTACATAGAAAACCGCCAATTGTAGAATGCTCTTTTGCTTCACTTATACTTGTTAGAGCGTGGGCATATCTTTTGTAGAAAGAATTAAACTCTCTTGCTTCACTTATATCTATTTAGAGAGATGAGATGAATTGGTCATTCACATGGTTAATCATAAAATCCTACATAAGCTTGTAGATCGCTGAATATGATATGTTTGATTCCTTGCAATAGTTTTGCGATATAAAGATAGTGATATTAGAGTTATGCTAGTGGGTGGTTGTGGATTGTAGAGACACTTGTGTTGGGGTTTGCAAGTCCCGTAGCATGCACGTATGGTAACCGTTGTGTGACAAATTTGAAGCATGGCGTGTTTCTTTGATTGTCTTCCTTATGAGTGGCGGTCAGGGACGAGCGATGGTCTTTTCCTACCAATCTATCCCCCTAGGGGCATGCGTAGTAGTACTTTGCTTCGAGGGCTAATAAACTTCTGCAATAAGTATATGAGTTCTTTATGACTAATGTGAGTCCATGGATTATACGAACTCTCACCCTTCCATCATTGCTAGCCTCTTCGGTACCGTGCATTGCCCTTTCTCACCTTGAGAGTTGGTGCAAACTTCGCCGGTGCATCCAAACCCTGTGATACGATACGCTCTATCACACATAAGCCTCATTATATCTTCCTCAAAACAGCCACCATACCTACCTATCATGGCATTTCCATAGCCATTCCGAGATATATTGCCATGCAACTTCCATCATCATCATATTCATGACTTGAGCATTCATTGTCATATTGCTTTGCATGATCGTAAGATAGCTAGCATGATGTTTTCATGGCTTGTCCGTTTTTTATGTCATTGCAATGCTAGATCATTGCACATCCCGGTACACCACCGGAAGCATTCATATAGAGTCATATCTTTGTTCCAGTATCGACTTGTAATATTGAGTTGTAAGTAAATAAAAGTGTGATGATCATCATTATAGAACATTGCCCCATGAAAAAAAAGAAAAAGAAAAAAAGTAAAGGCCAAAGAAGCCTAAATAAAAAGGGGGGCCAAAGAAGCCCACCGAAAAAAAGATAAAAAAAAGAAAAAAAAGAAAAGGGGCAATGTTACTATCTCCTTTTCCACACTCGTGCTTCAAAGTAGCACCATGTTCTTCATGTAGTGAGTCTCATATCTTGTGCTTCAAAGTAGCACCATGTTCTTCATATAGATTGTCTCCTATGTTGTCACTTTCATATACTAGTGGGAATTTTCATTATAGAACTTGGCTTGTATATTCCAACGATGGGCTTCCTCAAATGCCCTAGGTCTTCATGAGAAAGAAAGTTGGATGCACACCCACTTAGTTTCTTTTGTTGAGCTTTCATACACTTATAGCTCTTAGTGCATCCGTTGCATGGCAATCCCTACTCCTCGCATTGACATCAATTGATGGGCATCTCCATAGCCCGTTGATTAGCCGCGTCGATGTGAGACTTTCTCCTTTTTTTTCTCCACATAACCTCCATCATTATATTCTATTCCACCTATAGTGCTATATCCATGGCTTGCGCTCATGTATTGCGTGAGGGTTGCAAAAGCTGAAGCGCGTTAAAAAGTATGAACCAATTGCTCGGCTTGTCATCGGGGTTGTGCATGATGGGGGCATTTTGTGTGACGAAAATGAAGCATGGCCAAACTGTATGATTTTGTTGGGATAAGCTTACTTTTGCCTTGTTGTTTTGAAAAGACATGATTGCTTTATTGGTACACTCGAAGTATTATTGTCTTATGTCAAATGATAGACTATTGCTTTGAATCACTCGTGCCTTACTATTCATGCCATGATTAAACATATGATCAAGATTATGTTAGGTAGCATTCCATATCAAAAATTATTGTTTTTTATCATTTACCTACTCGAGGACGAGCAGGAATTAAGCTTGGGGATGCTGATACGTCTCCGTCGTATCTATAATTTTTGATTGTTCCATGCCAATATTATTAACTTTCAAATACTTTTTGGCAACTTTTTATATTATTTTTGGGACCAACTTATTCATCCAGTGCCCCGTGCCAGTTCCTGTCTATTGCATGTTTTATGTTTCGCAGAATATCCGTATCAAACGGAGTCCAAATGGGATAAAAACGGACAGAGCTTATTTTTGGAAAATATGGAAAACTCCGGAAGGAAAATCAACGCGAACCAGTGCCCGAGGTGGTCACAAGGCAGGGGGCACGCCTGCCCCCCTGGGTGCACCCCCTACCCTCGTGAGCCCACCGTAAGGTGGTTGACGCTATTCTTTTGCCGATAGAAAGCTAATGTTCGGGAAAAAAAATCACGGCGAAGGTTTCAGGCCAATCGGAGTTACGGATCTCCATATATACACGAAACGGTGAAACAGAGCCAGAACAGAACGCAGAAACAGAGAGATAGATCCAATCTCGGAGGAGCTCTCGCCCCTCCCAAGCCATGGGAGCCAAGGACCAGAGGGCAAACCCTTCTCCTATCTAGGGAGAAGGTCAAGGAAGAAGAGAAGAAGGGGGGCTCTCCTCCCTTCCTTCCGGTGGCGCCGGAACGCCGCCGGGGGCCATCATCATCACCGCGATCTTCACCGACACCTCCATCGTCTTCACCAACATCTCCATCACCTTCCCCCATATATATTCAGCGGTCCACTCTCCCGCAACCCGCTGTACCCTCTACTTGAACATGGTGCTTTATGCTTCATATTATTATCCAATGATGTGTTGCCATCCTATGATGTCTGAGTAGATTTTCGTTGTCCTATCGGTGATTAATGAATTGCTATGATTGGTTTGAGTTGCATGTTTTATTATTGGTGCTGTCCTATTGTGCCCTCCGTGTCGTGCAAGCATGAGGTATTCCCGCTGTAGGGTTTGCAATATGTTTATGATTTGCTTATGGTGGGTGGCGTGAGTGACAGAAGCACAGACCCGAGTAAGTAGGTTGTTTGCTTATGGGATAAAAGGGGACTTGATACTTTAATGCTATGATTGGGTTTTACCTTAATGAATCTTTAGTATTTGCGGATGCTTGCTAGAGTTCCAATCATAAGTGCATAGAATTCCAAGTAAGGGATGACATGTTAGCTTATGCCTCTCCCTCAAATAGAATTGCAATAGCGATTACCGGTCTAGTAACGTAGTCAATTGCCTAGGGACAATTGCACAACTCCTACCACCACTTCTCCGCACTCGCTACATTTACTTTATTGTATCTTTATCTTAACAGCCCCTAGTTTATATTTACGTGCTCTTTATTATCTTGCAAACCTATCCAACAATACCTTCAAAGTACTTCTAGTTTCATACTTGTTTTAGGTAAAGCGAACGTCAAGCGTGCGTAGAGTCGTATCAGTGGCCGATAGGACTTGAGAGAGTATTTGTTCTACCTTTAGCTCCTCGTTGGGTTCGATACTCTTACTCATCGAAAGAGGCTACAAATATCATGTATACTTGCGGGTCATCACCGGTCCACATCTCAACATATCATAGGCGCATCTCGCCCATTGGATGAGTGACACCTATGCCAACGCAGAGCTGACACGTGGTTCCGTCGGCCAATGAGAATTTTACACGTGGAAAATCGTCCTTGTTCGTGGCTGTTAGCGGGTTATCGGATCCAAAACCGTACCCGATAGCTTAATGGTGACCCATTTTGGTGGATGCCACGTGTCGGTCACCCTTGAAGAAAGCACTTCCATGATGTGGCATTTATCGTCGTGGAAGTGTTCTGTGATGATAATTTTGGTAATGTCATGGAACACTTCTACAACAGCACAGGTATGACTAACTTGATTCTGTCATAAATTTGTCATGGATGTACACGCATGACAGAAAATGTGACCTACTGTGACAAGCATGAATCATCACGGAGCCGTGTGGGTCCCCGGAATGACATTTGGTTGGGGGCCAAATTGGACATGGCCCCCATCTCCAGTCTCCATGGGGGTGGTTCCCCCATGTTCTCGGTAGCAGGGGTACCACCCTTTGGCACCGTCTTGGCGGCTTCTCGCACCTCTCCCTGACCCGGAAGGGTCCTTTGGGACAACACCTCGATGTTATCCGTAGCAGTGGGGGGAGGTTGGCCGACGTGACACTCTCTCCATCATGTTCAGACCCATCGAGTTCCCAGAAGATGAGGATCACCGGGGGAGGTCACAAGCCGGACTGCATCACGCAATTCAACATGTTAAAACCACAAGGCAAAAAACCGAATACACTACCTTTGAATACTTACGATCCGGCCGGGGGCTTCGGCCTAGGGCACCACTCGTGGATGTCGTCGGCGCCCGTCTTAGAATCATCCTTAAGGGAGATTCTCTCTTTCTTGGACGCCTCCGTATCTAGATCCACGGAAGCCGCCCTCTTCTTCTTTCCCCCCTTAAGGGGGGAATTGCTCTCTTCCTCCTCCTCTTCATCTTCTTCATGAGAGGAGAGAGTTTCGGTGTCTTCGGACACTATGTTTGAAGAGCCTTTACGGCGGAGGCCACCCTTGGCCTTCTTGCTCTTCTTCTTTGACTTCTTTTCTGGCGCCTGATATGGCGTCGTGTCGTGGGGAACGAGCACCTATGGGGCAGGGCCCCTTCTCGGTCCGGTAGGGAGCAGAGGGCGCACGAAGAGCAGATCGAGGTCGAGCACGCGAGGGATTTTACACAGCTTCGGAGCTCTCCGGAGAGATAAAACTCCTACTGCTGCTTTGTGTTTGTATTTGTTCTTGCTTGAGAGCGTGGGTATGCTATAGTGTCGAATGAGTCGAACCCCCTCTACGTGCGCACGGGCCTCCTTTTATAGTCTAAAGGGGTCACCGACAGGTGGCAACGCAGAGAGAGGGGTAGAAAAAGTAAAAATGCGGGTTGGTACAACCGCTATCTACAGTGCTCCCTACCTAACTCTGACGGCAGGGGACAAGGGCATTTAATGCTCATCCGGTCGCCCCAACAGTGCAGGAAGCGACTGTTAGAGGCACCACCGATCGCCACGATGGCCTCCTCGTCATCTTCACTTGCCACCTCGCACCGCTTAGCTGCACAGCCGCCCGCCAAATGCACCAGGAGCGATCCTGCGGCGACACGTCGTCGGATGCGCTGGAGCATGGGCGCAGAGTGGTGGCTTCGCCGCGGCAAGCGCCTTGCCGCGGTCGCTGACTTGTCGCACCCGCAAGCTTGTCGCTCGCCGGGTCTTGCCGGGACGCGCGGCGCGTCGCGGCAAGCCTCTTGACATGCCTTTGTTGGCCTTCCCGACAAGCTCCTCTTGTCGGGGTCTTGTCCTTCCCGGCAAGCTCCTCTTGCCGGGGCTTTGTCTTCAAAGTTAACACTTTGTTCTTGAATGGCAATAAATGGGAATAGTGGAGGGTCTTGGCGGACGCCCGGCATGCCTTGCCGCGGGACGCTGCGACTGCCCGTGCACAAGTTCGGGGTACTAAGGTACCCCTACTTTAGTACACCGACAGGAGCCCCCGGGCATGGGCCATACACGGTGCCGAGCGCTGTTGGGCCAGGCCCAAAACAGGGCACGGGCACGCGCGGCCTAGGTCCAAACCAAATCCACTCCATATCCACTGCGTCCTCCCGTAACGGCACGCGTCAATCGCGGCGTCGTGGGAAAGGTCGTGGGTAGTTTTTAATCCAGGAAATGCGTAACGTTCGCCTCGGTTCTGCATCCCGCCACGCGGATCCCATGCTCTTGGGGTCGCGGACAGTGGAAGCGGGAGACTGGGCCATTGCGAGCAGGGGCAGTGGGTCGGCCCTGATTCCCTGCTCTTCTCGTGCCCTGATTCGCTGAGCGGGGCGGCCGAGCCCCCACCCTGCTCCTTTAAGAAGAGCGGGAGGGGAGCGCAGAAGCCCGCACTCTCTCATCTTCTCCTTTCTTCAGCTTCTGCTCCCCTTTCTCTCATTCGCCATGGAGAAAGGGAACCATGGCCCTTCATCGGTGGCGGCGAGGGTCACCGCCAGGCAGCTCACCCCTCCCTATCCCGCGCCCGTGGTGGCAGAGCCAGCCATAAGGGGAAGAGGAAGGGGGCGAGGTCGTGGACGAGGTCGAGGCGCTCGGGGAAGAGGCGGACGGGGCGGCGCGCCAGCGCCGCCTTCGCCGGCGGTTCCCCTCCCCACGGCGGTCCATAAAGGGGACGACCCTTGCGAGTTCTTCGTTAGGCTGCGATGGGCGCCTCGTCGTCGCCTCCGGCTTCCAGCTCCGTTTGCGAGCGCGATGGAGTTGGACCCGCCCGAGACACTGAGATTGCACACGAGGGGCTGTGGGATCAGCGGCACGCGAGTCCGCGTTGTATTCCCAGCCCCTAATGTGATGTATCTTGATCGTGGGTGGAAGATGTTCGCCCGTATCCACTGCCTGATGGAGGGGCTTACCCTCCATTTTAAGTTAATGGAGGGCGATCTCCTCTCCGTCAAGGTCTTCGGGTGCTTCGGCACTCGGGCGATGTGCTGCGTGGACAACTCCTCCGATAGCGAAGGCTCCTCCTCGAGCGAGAGTGACGAGGAGGAGAGCGACAGCGATGATGAAGGTAGCGGGCGGCGGGATGGCGGGCCCGACTAGGTGTCGGGCGCCGCTTCGTGCGTCACCGGTGACCCCATCATCCGTGTGGTCGGCTCCTTGAACTCCCCGGGGTCGTCTCCTTGGGCGGCTGGCGTAGGGAGGCTGCGGAAGGGGAAGAGGGCTGGCGACAAGGCCGTCAAATCGGAGTACGAGGGCGTAGTGCCCTCAACAGCGTGCTGACGTCCTGCCGCCCCGTCTTCGAGCCCCGCTTCCGGCACCGCCATCACCGTCCAGCCTCCGGACGGCCCCCGGGATGTTCTCTTGGTGTCTTCTGGCACCTGTAGCTCGCCTAGGCGCCCCATTTGCCCTTTTCGCCTCCTTGACGTACCTCCTGAAGAGAGGGACATGAAAGGGATTACGGGCATCTTATCTTTTTAATTTGTAAGCCTTCGGGCCTTAGCCGCATCTAAAACTTGTAATCCTCTCTTTCATGTTTTTCATCCTCTATGAACTGTACCTGAGTGGGATGTTTTTTTTAATGAAAAGGGGATGCATGATGAGGGACGAAAAACTTATCTGATATCGCAGCCCCCAACAACTCTGTCTTGCCGTGGATAAATCTTGGTACTCGCAGCCCCCAGCAACACTGGCTTGCCGGGGCTCAGGTGCCGGTGCGCCCTTCTTCTCCTTTCTTTGTCGCTGTTATCTCAGTTATGAGAACAATTTAGTCAGTGCCGCAATAAGTTACTCTTGTAATATAACTTTATTCTGGGCAATGCTTGTTATGTTACATCCTTTATTTGATTCCATTCCTTGTATGTTTTTACCCTTACGCTTTTAGGGAACTCGCCGGCGCAAACACACTTGCCGCGAGCGCTGAGCGCGGAACATCAGCAGCCTGCTGGCGTTGTTGCCTCCGGCAAGAAACCTTGTCGGGGCTAGTCGCAGCACACTTTCATTCTTGAGCGGACTCGAAACAAAGTAAGGGCACAACTTAGCCACGAGCCGGTTCCTTCGCGCAGAGGTTTTCCATATAAGGCACGGTCGTTCAAGGAATATAACTTAAAAAAATTAAAACTGACTGTATTTAAACTTTGGTAACTTAGCTTTTCTGTCTTCTGCATCCCGGCAAGGCTATGCTTCTTTGAACGACGCCTAGTCCTCCAGTCGGAGCTTGTGGCTCGACAACAAGGACTAAAGGCGCAAATGTTGCTGCGGGAACATCCGCTTCTACGGCAAGAATCTGGGATCCTGCTGGAGCGAGATGCTCCCCGGCAAGCGTGTCGGGACACAGCTTGTCGGGAGCGTCTGCTTCAACGAAACAAACCCTAGGGCTTGTCGGAGCAGACTGCTCCTCAGCACTTTCTGTGTTGATCCTGGGGACCTTCTTAGCCCCTTGTATAAGGGAGCTGACAAAATAAACTGGGCGCTGCACCATCTTCTTCTGTTTCTCTGCCTGCGGCTGCACAGATTCATCCTTGTCGGGACCAGAGCTTGACGGAGAAGCCCCCTGCTTGTCGCTGGACTCGCTTGCCGCGGCTGCTGGCTCATCATCTGCCTCCCTCTCCGCTACTAACGCAGCACTAACCACTTGATTGGTTGCCGCTAGATACAGCAGCAACTTCTCTTGTGGTTTAGGTGCGACAAGTATCGGAGTAGAGGACAGGTATCTCTTCAAGTCCTGTAGTGCAGCCTCCGCTTCCGGAGTCCATTTCATTGGACCTGCCTTTTTCAAAATTTTGAAAAATGGCAGGGCGCGCTCAGCAGACTTAGAGATGAACCTACTGAGGGCAGCAACGCAGCCGGCAAGCCTTCGCACATCCTTGACGCGCTTCGGGGCTTCAATCTGCTCAATAGCCTTAATCTTGTCGGGGTTGGCTTCAATCCCCCTCTGGGACACAAAGAACCCGAGAAGCTTGCCAGAAGGAACTCCAAACACGCACTTCTCGGGGTTCAACTTGAGGTTGACATTGCGCAGATTTGCAAAAGTTTCCTCCAAATCTTGAACCAAAGTTTCTCTGTCTTTGCTCTTGACCACTATATCATCCATGTATGCTTCTACATTCCTGTGCAGCTGTGGCTCAAAAGCATGACTGACTACTCTTGCAAACGTCGAACCAGCATTCTTTAGTCCGAAAGGCATTCGTACAAAGCAGTACGTGCCACATGGAGTAACGAATGCGGTTTTCTCTTCATCCTCTTCTGCCATGAAGATCTGGTGATATCCTGAGTATGCATCAAGAAATGAAAGCAGATCACATCCTGCTGTGGAGTCGACAATCTGGTCAATGCGCGGCAAGGGAAATGGATCTTTGGGACAGGCTTTATTAACTTCCGTGAAGTCAATACAAAGCCTCCACTTCCCGTTCGCCTTGCCCACAACTACTGGACTGGCTAACCGCGTTGGATGGAATACTCCTCGGACGAGGGCTGCTGCTTCCAACTTCTTGATCTCTTCTGCGATGAACTCTTGGCGTTCCACCGCCTGCTTCCTGACTCTCTGCTTGACGGGCCGCGCGTGAGGACAAACGGCAAGGTGGTGCTCAATTACTTTCCTGGGAACACCGGGGATGTCAGATGGTTGCCATGCAAACACATCGACATTCGCCCGCAGGAAAGCAACGAGTGTGCTTTCCTATTTAGGGTCAAGTGTGGCACTGATGGTGAAGGTACCACCAGTGTCGTCCTCCTTGGCGGCCACTTTCTTGGTCTCTGGTGCAGCTGTCTTCGCCTTCTTGCACTTGCCGGTGGAGCTCGATGGTGCGTCCTCGACAGTAGCGCAGCACTCCGAAGAGGTGCGCTTGCCGGAGTGGGCATCAGAGCTACTCTTGCCGGACTTGGTCTTCTTCTTCCCCCCGGGAGCTTCAGCGGCAAGTGGTTTGCGTTCTGCTGCGGCTGCTGCTTCCCGGTAGATCTTGTCGGTACAGATAAGTGCATCCTTCTTGTCGCCTTGGACAGAAATGACGCTTATCGGACCAGGCATCTTCAGCACATTGTAGGCGTAGTGAGAGGCTGCCATGAACTTGGCAAGCGCCGGACGGCCGAGTATCCCATTGTAGGGCAATGGGAAATCAGCAACGTCGAATGTGACTCTCTCTGTCCTGAAATTCAGCTCACTGCCAAACGTCACTGGCAGTGTGATCTTCCCCTTGGGCTTGCTCCTTCCCGGGTTGATTCCTTGAAAGGTACCAGTTTCTTCGAGCTCGCTGTCGGGGATCTGGAGCTTGTTGAGCACCGCGGAAGAGATCAGATTTAGGCCGGCCCCGCCGTCAACCAACATCTTCGTGACCTTGAGGTTGCGGATGGTTGGCGAAACCAACATCGGCAAGCACCCGACCGCAGTGATGCGATCAGGGTGATCCTCAACATCAAAGACGATGGGCGTGCTGGACCACTTCAGGGGCTTGCGCGATTCGACTGATGGTTCTGCTGCATTTACCTCCCGCACCCACTGCTTGAGTTGGCGGTGCGAGGTGTGCAGAGAAGCACCGCCGTCAACGCACAAAACCTCTGTTGCCTTCTGAAACTCTTGCTCGTCGGTCTCATCCTCTCTTGCATTCAACCTTGTGTAGGCTGTATCTTGGCATGATATTCATTTCATATCTTGTGATACTTGTTTCCTTTCTCAAAGCATCCCAACGATGATCTCTGTTGCTAGTTGTGATGCCCTTGATGGATGTGTGTTTGGACTTCATTTATATACAATAAGATCATATTTAGCCAAGTGCTATGCTTTCAAGCAAATATCTTGTTGGTATATTTATGACTTCCTTGTGGATATCTTGTTCCTTCGTGGTGTAACTATTTCGGGTGTACATCCTTCTTTGTAGATATATATATATATATATATATATATATATATATATATATATATATCATCAGGATTTCGTCTACATAGAACCTTATACACTTGAGAGAAATTACATCTCTAGTTGATATCCTTTCTTTCACGTCCACCTTGTCTTTCTTATGTTATTTCTTTGGTGGCTCCGTGAAAGCTTTTGCCTTGAGTGCGTGTCCTCTATCGTTGCATCTTGATGCACTCTTGTGTGGTGAAGATTACTTTCCTCATGCTTATCTTTACAAGGCTTTTCCCATCTTATTTGGCATCCCTCGTCTTGATGAGGCTTTCATCTTCTATCTTCACCACGGGTGGTCACAAGCATAAGTTTTTATATGCTTATTAGTAAGCTTGTGAACCCATTTGCTAGTTGTGTGTGGGAATGATAGGCCTTGCACCGTGTGCCTCATTCTTTCAAGACTATGTTGATGCTTAATGCTCATCCTAATTTTAGTCCTCTCAAGTGCTTCGCCATGACTCACACACATCATTTTGGTTGAGCCTATTCTTAAGTTGCCTCTTTTACATGTTGCTCAACCATGTGCTTGTTGCAAGCGCTAGGCTTTGTTTCCTATATGCTCACTTGCACTGGATGTGAGTTTCTATTGATTTTGGGGGAGCTATGATCCTATTTTGTGCACTTTGTATTCAAATACAAAAATTCTTATGTGTGCACAAATCATGGGGAGCTTCTCTAGTTTTTTTTAGAACACTCCTTTGCGTTTATCATAATATCTTTATTCTGGTGGCATGTAGGATCATTGGTCTAGTTGGTTCAATTGATATCCGTTGATTGCTTGCTTCAATTGGTATCTTCTGATTGCTTGTGTCTCTCTTTGTTATGTCTTTGTGTCATATCTTTTTGTTGCAATCTTTGGGCCTCAATATAGTTTGTCTTCCTCCAAGTATTGGCAGTTGGATATGTGTATTGCATTCCACTCTCTTGTTGAGAAATACACAATTTATGGAGGAACACCTTTTATTTTGGCCTTCTCAGCTTTTCACCCATTTTGGCAATCGATGCCAATGGGGGAGGAGTTTCAGAGAGTTTTGTGGAGAAGTCTTCTGAGTTTTCTCCTTGCTTTGGTTTTGGTCCTAAGCATTTGCATCTCATTCTCCTGCATCATTGGTTGTTGCATTGCATTGTGATGCATAATTCCTTATATAAACTCTCTTTAAAGTGATTGTCATCAATTACCAAAATGGGGGAGATTGAAAAGGACATGCGGTGCCCCCATGTGTGGTTTTGGTAATTGATGACATTCTCTATGGACTAATGGTTGCATCGAGTTATATTTGAAGGATTTTTCCATAGGCATTTCTTGAAGTCCATGTGTTGGTTTCAATGAGTTTATGGGTTGACCAAGGTGCTATTAAGGAATTATCCAAAGATTGGTCATGTGAGTGTTGAGCTTATTGCAAGCATGTCTTGAAGAAGAAGATTGTGTGATCATTCATATTTACCTTCAAGACATCATCCAAATGAAGAGAGTTGGAAAGATTCAAGGTTGATCAAGACTAAGTCAAGAGTGAATCAAGTTGATCAACTCACAAAGCATAGAAGATGTACCGAGTGGGACCAAGTGTTCCCATGGTATGGTATGTTTCCATGGTCTTGCGTCAAGAGGAAGATCCCATACAACCCATGGAGGATGACATCAAGTGGTGATCGTCATCAAGTTTGCAGTGCGCAAGTTCAAGTGGAGCAACATAAAGAGTGGCTCACCCATAATGGAGTATGGGGGAGCAATCAAGTTTGAATCTTGCCATCCATTGTGGTGTCAATGGACTTGTGAAGATGTGACGAAGAGTCGCTCACCCATAGTGGACTATGGGGGAGCAATCATCTAGTCTTCATCGAGCCAACGCAATCAAGAAAGGTGGTCCAACTTAAGGGAGTCAAGATCGTCATCATCTAGCTCAAGTGGACCATGTGCAAGGCAAAGGTTTGCCCTTGATAGGTTTTCTATTTTACCGGTCTCATGGTGGTAGTTGGGAGACCGGGTTATAGGATCGATAGCCGTACTATCAAGGGGGCTCTCAAGTGAGTAGCTTGATCGTATCGTTCGTCGAGAGCTCAAACCATTGCATCCTTGCATCATGTTTCTTGGTTCTTGTTTGGTTCTCTTTGTGAGTCTTAGAGCTTATGATCATCTTGATGACAAGCTTGAGTTCATCGAAAACGGAGTTTGCATGCGTCTTCTATGATGTTTTCGGTGTTGGAGGTTTTACCGGTCTTCTCCGAGGAAAGGGTTCTCACCATTTTATTTTGGGCCTTTTCTCATTTGCTTATTATTGGTATTTCTTTCAAGATTGTGTTAGCTCCTGTCGCTAGCTTTCCAACAAACTTGGTTTCATCGAATTCGGAGACCGTTTGCAAAAGTTGTGGCTGTTTTGGTGAAGGCTGCAGCGGTACTACCGCGACTAGAGCGGATGTAATTTTTTACTACCGCTCTAGAGCGGTACTACCGTGGCTCCTAAGCGGTAGTACGGCCCCGGACCAAAAACTCGTGTTTTCTCTCTCATTTGGGTTGTTTTGAGCGTGCTAAGCGGTAGTACCGCTCCTCCAAGCGGTAGTACCGCTTGTGCACGACCTGAGCACATAACGGTTGGATTCGGGAGGTCCTATAAAAGGGGGTCTTCTTCCCCATTGAACCTTATCCTTTGAGCTCGTGTTCTTCCCCCATTGTTGACCTTCTTCGAGCTTGCTAACTCTCAATCCCTCCATGGATTCTTGCTAGTTTTGAGGGAAAGAGAGAGGAGATCTAGATCCACATTTCCACCAATCACTTTCTCCTCTATGTGAGGGAACCCTTGGATCTTGATCTTGGAGTTCTTGGTGTTCTCCTTCTTGTTCTTCCTCTCATTTTCCTCCCTAGCATTAGTTGCTTGGTGGGATTTGAGAGAGAAGGACTTGGCACTCCGTGTGCCCTTGCCATTGCATTTGGTGCATCGGTTTGAGTTGTCCATGGTGATACGTGGAAGTGAAGTTTGAGAAGCTTATTACTCTTGGGTGCTTGGTGCCCTTGAGCTTGTTCCTCTTGGGTGCTTGGGCGCCCTAGACGGTTGGTGGTGTTCGGAGCTCAATCATTGTGGTGTAAAGCTCCGGGCAAGCGTCGGGGTCTCCAATTAGGTTGTGGAGATCGCCCCGAGCATCTTGACGGGTTCCGGTGACCGCCCGCAAGGGTTGCCAAAGTGTACGGGTTCGGTTACCGCCCCCAAGGGTTGCCATTTGTACCGGTTCGGTGACCGCCCTCAAGGGTCCCTTAGTGGAATCACGGCATCTTGCATTGTGCGAGGGCGTGAGGAGATTACGGTGGCCCTAGTGGCTTCTTGGGGAGCATTGTGCCTCCACACCGCTCCAAACGGAGATTAGCATCCGCAAGGGTGTGAAATTCGGGATACATCATCGTCTCCGCGTGCCTCGGTTATCTCTTACCCGAGCCCTTTACTTATCCACTTTACTTTGTGATAGCATATTGTTCTTTGTCATATATCTTGCTATCACATAGTTGCTTATCTTGCTTAGCATAAGTTGTTGGTGCACATAGGTGAGCCTAGTTGTTTTAGGTTTTGTGCTTGACAAATTAACCGTTAGGTTTATTCCGCATTTGTTCAAGCCTAAACCGTAATTATTTTAAAGCGCCTATTCACCCCCCCTCTAGGCGACATCCTCAATCTTTCAATTGGTATCAGAGCCTCGTCTCTCTTTGTTGGGCTTAACCGCCTAGAGAGTAAAGATGTCGACTAGAGGATTAGGATTCTCTGACACTCTTAGTTTTGATGGCACAACTTTTGATGTTTGGGTAATTCGCATGCTTAATCTCTTTAGGGTCATGGACCCAAATTTAGAGCGAATTGTAGATATGGGTTTTTCTCCTCCAAAGGATCCCCAAAGATTTTCTTCAGAGGATGAGAAAAACTCTTATCTCAATGTTCAAGCCTCTAATGTGCTTTTCGATGCTTTGAGCAATGTAGTTATATTTCAACTCATGTCGTTCCGGGATGCTCATGAGTTATGGACAAAGCTTCAAGATAAATATGGTGTGCCCAAGATTTGTGGGGATGGTTGTTCTCCCTCCACCTCCGGTCATATAGTCTTCTCAACTTCTTCTACTTCACCTACATGTGGTTTGCCACAAGGTAATGATATGGTGAGTAGTGTTGGTCATTGCAATGATGATAGTATGCTTATTGTGGATGATCCTTCATCACTATATTATTGCAATGCTCCCTCTTTGGGCTTTAACGCTTCGAGTACTCCAAATGTTTCACATGCTTGTGTTGATAGTCCTTGCATATCATGTAGAAATTGCTTGACTAAATATCATGATAATATGCTTGCTATGTCTTGTTGCCATGATAAAAATGCATCTATTTCCTCGAATTGGTGTGCTAACAATGTAGAGGAAACCGAACACTCCATGGAACAAGATGTGGTGTTTAATGGTGCCTCAAGGGATCCTACATCATCATCTATTGCGTTTTGCCTTATGGCTAAGGCGTCAAAGGTATCTCCTACTTTGTACCCCAATATGTCTCTTTATGATGATGTTGATGCTAATGATGATGAGGATAATGATGAAGAGAATGATAATGTTGCCTCCTTAAAATTAAGGGGAAATGGTTTTAAAGCTCTTCATAAAATAAAATTGCTCGTCCGACTTCATGGAAATTATGTCCATTGCTATTGAGAGCAAGAAATATATTGATGAGTTGGAATCTCGTCTTGAGGAGCATGAGGTCACCATTGATAAAATGGAAGGTCATGGGCGTGATTACGCTAATGAGATTGCGGACCTCTCTCAAGCTCTTGAACTTGAACAAACCACCAAGGAATCTCTTGAGGAGACTTTTGCTCTAAAATTGTCTAGAGTGAAGGAATCTACTGATAGAGCCCTTGAGGTGGCCAATGTTTTGAAACTAAAATGCTAAGCTTGAAGTTGCTCATGCTAGACTCCTTGAGGATTTTGAGCACCTCGAAAATGGCTCAAGGGTCATCAAGGGTGAGCTCATCAAACTCACGAGTCTCATGCTCAACTTGAAGCTTCTTATTTAAAAGAGCTTGCCAAGTTGCCTTCTCCTCTTGTTGTTAATGATGATGCTTGTGCTACTAATTCTATTACTTGTGAAGCATCCATTTTGAAGGAGAATGTTGAGCTACAGGCTCAACTTGAGGTGCTATCTTGCAATTATGGGAAATTGGAAGAAAGTCATGAAAAGCTCTCAAGCTCTCATGATGATCTTCTAGTATCCCATAGTGTGCTAAAAATAGCTCATGAGGCCATGATTGCTAAGGTAACATCTAGTGAGCCTCATGTGGATACTAGCACTACTTCTAGTCAAAATAGTATATTGCCATGTGCTAGTCCTTGTAATTCATCTACTCACAATGTTGGTACATCTTGTGATGAATTGCTTTCCTTGCCTTGTTGCTCTAACGATGAAGCTTATACTTCCTCTAGTACTTGTGTTGAGACTAACCACGTAGAGGAAATCAAAGAGCTCAAGGCCCAAGTCACTTCTTTGAAGAAAGACTTGAAAAAGTGTCATGAAGGGAAATCCGTACTCAACAATATCTTGAGTGTGCAAAAATCCCCCAATGACAAAGGTGGACTTGGATTCAACTCCAATAAGAAGAAGAAGTCCATCATGAACAAAAAGAAGGGCTAAGAACAAGTCAAGAATTCAGCCAAGATTGTTTGCTTCAAGTGCAAAGTAGAAGGGCATCATGTTAGATCTTGCCCATTGAAGAAGAAGGCCATTAGTGTCAAGCAAAAAGGGAAGAGGGCACAAGTTCAATCTCATTCTCAACCTCAAGTTGAAGAAAGGCCACTTCCCAAGAAGACTCAAGCTAATGCTTCTCTTGTGGAAAAATCAAGTGAGAAGAAAGTGAAGAGTAGACGTTGCTACTTATGTCGTGAGAAAGGTCACGTCGCTTCTTCATGCACTAGTGGTAACTTATCCAACCCAATTATTATTGATGATATCTATTCTCTTGGGAAGGATAAGGTTGGCAATGTGTTTGCCAAGTTTGTTGGTACTCAAAGTGGTGTCAAGAAAAGAACCATTTGGGTAGCCAAACCTATTGTGACTAACCTCTTAGGACCCAACTTGGTTGGGGACCAACAAGCTCAAACTTGATCAATAGGTGTTTTGGAGGGCATTGGAGACTTGGCTACATTATGAAGAATTAAGGGACTTCATCATTCTTTTTGTCACAAGCCAAGTCAATTGGATTATCAAGTTTCTATCTTATATCCAATGTGCCTCCTTATGTAACTTGTACTTAAATTGTTTACTTTGAAAGTTACTTGCCCCCTTGCATGTTTTGGTTTTGTTCCTTGCATATGTTTGCATATGTTGCGCTTCCAACTTGCTTATGTATGTTGGTGTGCACTTCATGTACGTGTGAGTTGTGTGTTGAGCCTTTGTGCATCTTGTTTGTATCTTAGTTGGCTCTTGTGAGAGATTAATGGAATATCCCATTATTGGGGAGTGATCTGCTTTGTGCACCTCACACTCCTATAAGTGTGTGTACATGAGGAATACCATCTAGTATTGATATTACAAGATTATCTAGTCACTATGTGGTATGTCTTCTCATGAGAAATTCAAATTCTAAATTGTCCATTAATTATCTCTTGTTGGATCCTCTTATTGCCTCTTGTTAGGTTTTCTTCATTGGTATCACATTATGGGGGAGTAATATGCTATGCATATTACTAGCCTAGAAAATGTGTACATTTGAGATATTGTCACATAGTGTTGATATTGTAGATTATCTTGTTCCTAGGTGGCATGTTAGCTCGACAAGTTGCAATCTGCTTGTGTGTGGTGTGAAGATGATGTTGGATATCCTTGCTATCTACCAACGGGAATTATTTCCATCTACTTCTTCTCTTTTGACAATTGGTAGTCATTTATGTGTGGTTGAATTTGTTGATCATCTTTACATTGGCTTTTGTTTTACTTGCCTTTTCTCTTGCCAAGGATTGTGTCAACTCCCGTTGTCTTCCATACCACTTGTGGATCTTGTTTATTTCTTGTTCTTGTCTAGTGTTTTCTAGATACAGTGAAAACGGTGATCCCACCTTGTGCATTTTGTATTTAAATACAAATCCTATATAATGCACAACTCGTAGGGGAGCTATTCTATTTTCTTCAGAACACTCTTCTTTTGATCCTTATCAAGTGTGTTTTGGTGGAAGGCAAGCCATTTCTTTTTGGTACTTTGTGCCATCATGAAACTTTGTTGAGGGCTTGGTTTGTTTGGAACCATCCTCTCTTTGGGAGTTTGACATCATTAGTTTAGTGTGTATCAATGGATATCTCATTCCTTGATGTATCTTTAATGATATCTTCCAAGTGATGATTTCTCTATTTATTATCCTTTTCACTTGGCATTTCTTTGTCTTTTGGTTTCGGGTTTTGAAAGTCTTGAGCATGCATGTTTACTTCATGTATTTCATTTGACATGCTTTCTTTCTTTGACTCAATATGTAGGGGAAACTCCACCTAGTCTCAATTTGGATGAGATGTGCATGAAATTCATTTTCATATATATATGCACATATTTATGTGGAGTTTGTCCTATGTATTGGTGTTTCTAACTATTTGGTCCCGATGAGTTTGGGTACCGTTTAGTTTGTGTTGTTCTTCTAGGAACATTTGGAGATGCATTGGATGCTCGGCTCACTCACAAGGAAGGTGTTGTCACCATGTGCATATTGGAGTCAAGCTAGGATGATCAATGAACTACTATCTACCTTCAATTGGTATCTACTACATCCTTCCAATGATATCTCGGTAACAAGTATCTATTCATGCTTTCCTCTCTTGCGTTCAACCTTGTGTAGGCTGTATCTTGGCATGATATTCATTTCATATCTTGTGATACTTGTTTCCTTTCTCAAAGCATCCCAACGATGATCTCTGTTGCTAGTTGTGATGCCCTTGATGGATGTGTGTTTGGACTTCATTTATATACAATAAGATCATATCTAGCCAAGTGCTATGCTTTCAAGCAAATATCTTATTGGTATATTTATGACTTCCTTGTGGATATCTTGTTCCTTCGGTGTAACTATTTCGGGTGTACATCCTTCTTTGTAGATATATATATATATCATCAGGATTTTGTCTACATAGAACCTTATACACTTGAGAGAAATTACATCTCTAGTTGATATCCTTTCTTTCACGTCCACCTTGTCTTTCTTATGTTATTTCTTTGGTGGCTCCGTGAAAGCTTTTGCCTTGAGTGCGTGTCCTCTATCGTTGCATCTTGATGCACTCTTGTGTGGTGAAGATTACTTTCCTCATGCTTATCTTTACAAGGCTTTTGCCATCTTAATTGGCATCCCTCGTCTTGATGAGGCTTTCATCTTCTATCTTCACCACGGGTTGTCACAAGCATAAGTTCTTTATATGCTTATTAGTAAGCTTGTGAACCCATTTGCTAGTTGTGTGTGGGAATGATAGGCCTTGCACCATGTGCCTCATTCTTTCAAGACTATGTTGATGCTTAATGCTCATCCTAATTTTAGTCCTCTCAAGTGCTTCGCCATGACTCACACACATCATTTTGGTTGAGCCTATTCTTAAGTTGCCTCTTTTACATGATGCTCAACATGTGCTTGTTGCAAGCGCTAGGCTTTGTTTCCTATATGCTCACTTGCACTGGATGTGAGTTTCTATTGATTTTGGGGGAGCTATGATCCTATTTTGTGCACTTTGTATTCAAATACAAAAATTCTTATGTGTGCACAAATCATGGGGAGCTTCTCTAGTTTTTTTTAGAACACTCCTTTGCGTTTATCATAATATCTTTATTCTGGTGGCATGTAGGATCATTGGTCTAGTTGGTTCAATTGATATCCGTTGATTGCTTGCTTCAATTGGTATCTTCTGATTGCTTGTGTCTTTCTTTGTTATGTCTGGGTCATATCTTTTTGTTGCAATCTTTGGGCCTCAATATAGTTTGTCTTCCTCCAAGTATTGGCAGTTGGATATGTGTATTGCATTCCACTCGCTTGTTGAGAAATACACAATTTATGGAGGAACACCTTTTATTTTGGCCTTCTCAGCTTTTCACCCATTTTGGCAATCGATGCCAATGGGGGAGGAGTTTCAGAGAGTTTTGTGGAGAAGTCTTCTGAGTTTTCTCCTTGCTTTGGTTTTGGTCCTAAGCATTTGCATCTCATTCTCCTGCATCATTGGTTGTTGCATTGCATTGTGATGCATAATTCCTTATATAAACTCTCTTTAAAGTGATTGTCATCAATTACCAAAATGGGGGAGATTTAAAAGGACATGCGGTGCCCCCATGTGTGGTTTTGGTAATTGATGACATTCTCTATGGACTAATGGTTGCATCGAGTTATATTTGAAGGATTTTTCCATAGGCATTTCTTGAAGTCAATGTGTTGGTTTCAATGAGTTTATGGGTTGACCAAGGTGCTATTAAGGAATTATCCAAAGATTGGTCATGTGAGTGTTGAGCTTATTGCAAGCATGCCTTGAAGAAGAAGATTGTGTGATCATTCATATTTACCTTCAAGACATCATCCAAATGAAGAGAGTTGGAAAGATTCAAGGTTGATCAAGACTAAGTCAAGAGTGAATCAAGTTGATCAAGTCACAAAGCATAGAAGATGTACCGAGTGGGACCAAGTGTTCCCATGGTATGGTATGTTTCCATGGTCTTGCGTCAAGAGGAAGATCCCATACAACCCATGGAGGATGACATCAAGTGGTGATCGTCATCAAGTTTGCAGTGTGCAAGTTCAAGTGGAGCAACATAAAGAGTGGCTCACCCATAATGGAGTATGGGGGAGCAATCAAGTTTGAATCTTGCCATCCATTGTGGTGTCAATGGAATTGTGAAGATGTGACGAAGAGTCGGTCACCCATAGTGGACTATGGGGGAGCAATCATCTAGTCTTCATCGAGCCAACGCAATCAAGAAAGGTGGTCCAACTTGAGGGAGTCAAGATCGTCATCATCTAGCTCAAGTGGACCATGTGCAAGGCAAAGGTTTGCCCTTGATAGGTTTTCTATTTTACCGGTCTCATGGTGGTAGTTGGGAGACCGGGTTCTAGGATCGATAGCCGTACTATCAAGGGGGGCTCTCAAGTGAGTAGCTTGATCGTATCATTCGTCAAGAGCTCAAACCATTGCATCCTTGCATCATGTTTCTTGGTTCTTGTTTGGTTCTCTTTGTGAGTCTTAGAGATTATGATCATCTTGATGACAAGCTTGAGTTCATCGAAAACGGAGTTTGCATGCGTCTTCTATGATGTTTTCGGTGTTGGAGGTTTTACCGGTCTTCTCCGAGGAAAGGGTTCTCACCATTTTCTTTTGGACCTTTTCTCAATTGCTTATTATTGGTATTTCTTTCGAGATTGTGTTAGCTCTTGTCTCTAGCTTTCCAACAAACTTGGTTTCATCGAATTCGGAGACCGTTTGCAAAAGTTGTGGCTGTTTTGGTGAAGGCTGCAGCGGTACTACCGCGACTAGAGCGGATGTAATTTTTTACTACCGCTCTAGAGCGGTACTACCGCGGCTCCTGAGCGGTACTACCGCTCCAGAGCAGTATTACCGTGGCTCCTAAGCGGTAGTACCACCCCGGACCAAAAACTCGTGTTTTCTCTCTCGTTTGGGCTGTTTTGAGCGTGCTAAGCGGTAGTACCGCTCCTCCAAGCGGTAATACCGCTTGTGCACGATCTGAGCACATAATGGTTGGATTCGGGAGGTCCTATAAAAGGGGGTCTTCTTCCCCATTGAACCTTATCCTTTGAGCTCGTGTTCTTCCCCCATTGTTGACCTTCTTCGAGCTTGCTAACTCTCAATCCCTCCATGGATTCTTGCTAGTTTTGAGGGAAAAGAGAGGAGATCTAGATCCACATTTCCACCAATCACTTTCTCCTCTATGTGAGGGGAACCCTTGGATCTTGATCTTGGAGTTCTTGGTGTTCTCCTTCTTGTTCTTCCTCTCATTTTCCTCCCTAGCATTAGTTGCTTCGTGGGATTTGAGAGAGAAGGACTTGGCACTCCGTGTGCCCTTGCCATTGCATTTGGTGCATCGATTTGAGTTGTCCATGGTGATACGTGGAAGTGAAGTTTGAGAAGCTTATTACTCTTGGGTGCTTGGTGCCCTTAAGCTTGTTCCTCTTGGGTGCTTGGGAGCCCTAGACGGTTGGTGGTGTTCGGAGCTCAATCATTGTGGTGTAAAGCTCCGGCAAGCGTCGGGTCTCCAATTAGGTTGTGGAGATCGCCTGAGCATCTTGACGGGTTCCGTGACCGCCGCAAGGGTTGCCAAAGTGTCTGGTTCGGTCACCGCCCCAAGGGTTGCCATTTGTACGGTTCGGTGACCGCCTCAAGGGTCCCTTAGTGGAATCACGGCATCTTGCATTGTGCGAGGCGTGAGGAGTTTCTGGTGGCCCTAGTGGCTTCTTGGGAGCATTGTGCCTCCACACCGCTCCAAACGGAGATTAGCATCCGCAAGGGTGTGAACTTCGGGATACATCATCGTCTCCGCGTGCCTCGGTTATCTCTTACCCGAGCCCTTAACTTATGCACTTTACTTTGTGATAGCCATATTGTTCTTTGTCATATATCTTGTTATCACATAGTTGCTTATCTTGCTTAGCATAAGTTGTTGGTGCACATAGGTGAGCCTAGTTGTTTTAGGTTTTGTGCTTGACAAATTAACCGTTAGGTTTATTCCGCATTTGTTCAAACCTAAACCGTAAATATTTTAAAGCGCCTATTCACCCCCCCTCTAGGCGACATCCTCGATCTTTCAGCAGGAAGTAGGGTATTGCCTCCATTAAGAGGGCCCGAACCTGGGTAAACATCGTGTCCCTGTCTCCTATTACCTTTGATCCTTAGACGCAGAGTTCGAGACACCCTACCTGAGATCTGTCGGTTTTGACACCAACAGTGTTCTGGCTTCATCATAATACAAAATACATAAACTGGAAGCAAGTTAATTTCATCTGTTCAAAGGGTGTTTTGAAGGGTCTATCTTGCTTATTACATTTTGGATTTTTCGCAAACAAGTACAAAATTAGGAAAAAAATTCGTTAACTACAGATAGCTAGAAATGAAAAAGGTATATTATTTACAAAAATGGATAGGTGCTCTTCGAAACCATGTATCGGTTGATAGAGGCAGGCATGAAAAAATATTGGTGGGCATCTCATTATTATGTGAAAAAATGACATGAGGTTGCGAATCTGCCGTCGTGTGGGTTATGATGGTAAGTTATCCTACCAACCTAGCTAGGTTCAAAAGTCGCCAAGGGCCAAGTGGAAATGACACATGTAGTAGTCCCAGAATACTTCTGGCTTCATCATCATAAAATATGCGTAAATTAGAAGCAAGTTAGTTTCATCTGTTCAAAGGGTATTTTGAAGGGTGTATCTTGCTTAATACATTTTGGCTTTTTTGCAAATAAGTACAAAATTAGGAAAATCATTCGTTAACTATGGATAGTTCGAAATGAAAAAGGTATCTTATTTACCAAAATGGATAGGTGCTCTTTGAACCCATGTATCGGTTGATAGAGGCAGGCATGAAAAATTAAGGTGGGCATCTCATTATTATGTGAAAAAATGACATGAGGTTGCGAATCTGCTCTCGTGTGGGTTATGATGGTAAGTTATCCTACCAACCTACCTAGGTTCAAAAGTTGCCAAGGGACAATTGGAAATGACACATGTAGTAGTCCAAAAATACCTTTTACATTTACCAGAAAGCTTCGTGGTGGTTCGGCTTCATAATACAAAATGTGTAATATGGAAGCACGTCAATTTTATTTGTTCAAAGGGTGTTTTGAAGAGTCTATTTTGCATAATACATTTTAGTGTTTTCGCAAACAACTATAAAATTAGGAAAATCGTACGTTAACTAAGAATAGTTAGAAATGAAAAAGGTATCTTATTTACCAAAATGGATAGGTGTTCTTCGAAACCATGTATCAGCTGATAGAGGCGGGCATGAAAAAAATGTTGTGGGCATCTCATTATTATGTGAAAAAACATCATGAGGTTGCGAATCTGCTGTCGTGTGGGTTATGATGGTAAGTTATCCTACCAACCTGGCTAGGTTCAAAAGTCACCAAGGGACAAGTGGAAATGTCACATCTAGTAGTCCCAAAATACTTTTTGCACTTACCAGAAAACTTCATGGTGGTCTGGCTTCTTCATCATACAAAATGCGTCAATTGGAAGCAAGTTAATTTCGTCTGTTGAAAGGGTGTTTTGAAGGGTGTATATTTCTTAATACAATTTGTCTTTTCGCAAACGAGTACAAAATTAGGGAAATCATTTGTTAACTACGGATAGTTAGAAATGAAAATTGTATCTTATTTACAAAAATGGATAGGTGCTCTTCGAAACCATGTATCGGTTGATAGAGGCAGGCATGAAAAAATATAGTTGGGCATCTCATTATTATATGCAAAATTGACATGAGGCTGCGAATCTGCCGTCGTGTGGGTTATGATGGTAAGTTATCCTACCAACATAGCTTGGTTCAAAAGTCTCCAAGGGACAAGTGGAAATGACACTGTAGTAGTCCCAAAATACTTTCGGCATTTACCAGAAAATTTCATGGTGGTCTGGCTTCATTATCATAAAATATGCGTAAATTGGAAGCAAGTTAGTTTCATCTGTTCAAAGGGTATTTTGAAGGGTGTATCTTGCTTAAGATATTTTGGCTTTTTCACAAATAAGTACGAAATTAGGAAAATCATTCGTTAACTATGGATAGTTAGAAATGAGAAAATCATCTTATTTACAAAAACGGATAGGTGCTCTTCGAATGTATCGGTTGATAGAGGCAGGAATGAAAAAGTATAGGTGGGCATCTCATTATTATGTGAAAAAAATACATGACGTTGCGAATCTGCAGTCGTGTGGGTTATGATGGTACGTTATTGTACCAGCCTAGCTAGGTTCAAAAGTCTCCAAGGGACAAGTGGAAATAACACATGTAGTAGTCCCAAAATACTTTTCGCATTTACCAAAAAACTTCATGGTGGTCCGGCTTCATCATACAAAATGCATAAATTGGAAGCTTGTTAATTTCATCTATTCAAAGGGTGTTTTGAAGGGTCTATCTTGCTTAATACATTTTGGCTTTTTGCAAACAAGTAAAAAATTCAAAAAATCATTCGTTAACTACGGATTGTTAGAAATGAAAAAGGTATCTTGTTTACGAACATGGATAGGTGCTCTTCGGAACCATGTATCAGAACATTTTTCATTTTGGCTCTTTGCAAACAAGTAAAAAAGGTATCATACAAAATGTGTAAATTGGAAGCAAGTTAATTTCATATGTTCAAAAGGTGTTTTGAAGGGTCTATGTTGCTTAATACATTTTGGATTTCCGCAAACAAGTACAAAATTTGGAAATCATTCGTTAACTACGGCTAGTTAGAAATGAAAAAGGTATCTTATTTACTAAATTTGATAGGTTCTCTTCGAAACCATGTATCGATTGATAGAGGTAGGCATGAAAAAATATAGGTGGGCATCTCATTATTATGTGAAAAATGACATGATGTTGCGAATCTACCGTCGTGTGAGTCATGATGGTAGTTATCCTACCAACCTAGCGAGGTTCAAAAGTCGCCAAGGGACAAGTGGAAATGACACATGTAGTAGTCCTGACATACTTTTTGCATTTAGTAGAAAGCTTCATGGTGGTCCGGCTTCATCATCATACAAAATGCGTAAATTGGAAGAAAGTTAATTTCATCTGTTCAAAGGGTGTTTTGAAGGGTGTATGTTGCTTAATACGTTTTGGCTTTTTCGCAAACAAGTACAAAATTAAGAAAATCATTCGTTAACTACGGATAGTTAGAAATGAAAAAGGTATCTTATTTAAGAAAATGGATAGATGCTCTTCGAAACCATGTGTTGATAGAGGCACGCATGAGAAATATAGGTGGGCATCTCATTATTATGTGGAAAAATGAAATGAGGTTGTGAATCTGCTGTCGTTTGGGTTATGCTGGTAAGTTATCCTACCAATCTAGCTAGGTTCAAACGTCTCCAACGGACAAGTGGAAATGAACATCTTGTAGTCCCAAAATAATTTTTGCATTTACGAGAAAGCTTCATTGTGGTCCGGCTTCATCATACAAAATGCATAAATTGGGAGCAAGTTAATTTCATCTGTTCAAAGTGTCTTTTGAAGGGTCCTTGCTTAATACATTTTGGCTTTTTCGCAAACAAGTACAAAATTAGGAAAATCATTCGTTTGCTACGGATAGTTAGAAATGAAAAGGGTATCTTACTTAGAAAAATGGATAGGTGCTCTTCGAAACCATGTATCGGTTGATAGAGGCACGCATGAAAAAATATGGGTGGGCATCTAAATATTATGTGAAAAAATCACACGAGGTTGCGAATTTGCTGTCGTGTGGGTTATGCTGGTAAGTTATCCTACCAATCTAGCTAGGTTCAAAAGTCTCCAAGGGACAAGTGGAAATGACACATGTTGTAGTCCCAAAATAATTTTTGCATTTACGAGAAAGCTTCATTGTGGTCTGGCTTCATCATACAAAATGCGTAAATTGGAAGCAAGTTAATTTCATCTGTTCAAAGGGTGATTTGAAGGGTCCGTCTTGCTTGATACATTTCGGCTTTTTCGCAATCAAGTACAAAATTAGGAAAATCATTCTTTAACTACGGATAGTTAGATATGAAAAAGGTATCTTATTTACAAAATTGGATAGGTGCTATAAAAACCATGTGTCGGTTGATAGAGGCAGGCATGAAAAATATAGGTGGGCATCTTATTATTATGTGAAAAAATGACATGACGTTCCGAATGTGCTATCGTGTGGGTTATGATGGTATGTTATCCTACCAAACTAGGTAGGATCAAAAGTTGCCAAGGGACAAGTGGAAACGACACATCTAGTAGTCCCAAAATACTTTTTTGCATTTACTAGAGAGCTTAATGGTGGTCCGGCTTCATCATACAAAATGCGTAAATTGGAAGCAAGTTAATTTAATCTTTTCAAAGGTGTTTTGAAGGGTCTATCTTGCTTAATACATTTTGGATTTTTCGCAAACAAGTACAAAATTAGGAATATCATTCGTTAACTACGGATTGTTAGAAATGAAAAAGGTATCATATTTACGAACATGGATATGTGCTCTTCGAAACCATTTATCGGTTGATAGAGGCCGGCATGAAAAACTATAGGTGGGTATCTCATTATTATGTGAAAAAAATGACATGAGGTTGCGAATCTGCTGCCTTGTGGGTTATGATGGTATGTTATCCTACCAACCTAGCAAGGTTCAAAAGTCTCCAATGGACAAGTGGAAATGACACATGTAGTAGTCCCAACATACTTTTTGAATTTACCAGAAAGCTTCATGGTGGTCCGACTTCATGATCATACAAAATGCGTAAATTGGAAGCAAGTTATTTTGTATGTTCAAAAGGTGTTTTGAAGGGTCTATCTTGCTTAATACATTTTGGATTTCTCTCAAACAAGTACAAAATTTGGAAAATCATTTGTCAACTACGGATAGTTAGAAATGAAAAAGGTATCTTATTTACTAATATGGATAGGTGCTCTTCTAAACCATGTATCGGTTCATAGAGGTAGGCATGAAAAATATAGGTGTGCATCTCATTATTATATGAAAAAATAAGATGACGGTGCGAATCTGCCATTGTGTGGGTTATGATGGTAGGTTATCATACCAACCTAGCTAGGTTCGAAAGTCGCCAAGGGACAAGTGGAAATGACACATGTAGTAGTCCCAAAATACTTTTTGCATATACCAGAAAGCTAAATGGTGGTCCGGTTTCATCATACAAAATGCGTTAATTGCAAGCAAGTTAATTTCATCTTTTGAAAGGTGTTTTGAAGGGTCTATCTTGCTTAATACATTTTGGATTTTTCGCAAACAAGTACAAAATTACGAAAATCATTCGTTAACTACGAATTGTTAGAAATGAAAAAGGTATCTTATTTACGAACATGGATAGCTTCTTTTCGAAACCATGTATCGGTTGATAGAGGCAGGCATGAAACAATATAGGTGGGTATCTCATTATTATGTGAAAAAATGACATGAGGTTGCGAATCTGCTGTCGTGTGGGTTATGATGGTAAGTTATCCTACCAACCTAGCTAGGTTCAAAAGTCGCCAAGGGGCAAGTGGAAATGACACATGTAGTAGTCTCAACATACTTTTTGCATTAACCAGAAAGCTTCATGGTGGTCCGGCTTCATCATCATACAAAATGCGTAAATTGGAAGCAAGTTATTTCATATGTTCAAAAGGTGTTTTGAAGGGTCTATCTTCCTTAATACATTTTGGATTTCTCTCGAACAAGTACAAAATTTGGAAAATCAATTGTTAACTATGGATAGGTAGAAATGAAAAAGGTATCTTATTTACTAAAATAGATAGGTGCTCTTCGAAACCATGTATCGGTTGATAGAGGCAGGCATGAAAAATATAGGTGGGCATCTCATTATTATGTGAAAAATTGAGATGATGTTGCGAATCTGCCATCGTGTGGGTTATGATGGTAGGTTATCATACCAACCTAGCTAGGTTCAATAGTCGCCAAGGGGCAAGTGGAAATGACACATGTAGTAGTCCCAAAATACTTTTTGCATTTACCAGAAAGCTTAATGGTGGTCCGGTTTCATCATAGAAAATGCGTAAATTGAAAGCAAGTTAATTTCATCTTTTCAAAGGTGTTTTGAAGGGTCTATCTTGGTTAATACATTTTGGATTTTTCGCAAACAAGTACAAAATTAGGAAAATCATTCGTTAACTTCGAATTGTTAGAAATGAAAAAGGTATCTTATTTACGAATATGGATAGGTGCTATTCGAAACCATGTATCGGTTCATAGAGGCAGGCATGAAAAAATATAGGTGGGTATCTCATTATTATGTGAAAAAATGACATGAGGTTGCGAATCATTGTCGTGTGGGTTATGATGGTAAGTTATCCTACCAACCTAGCTAGGTTCAAAAGTCGCCAAGGGACAAGTGGAAATGACACATGTAGTAGTCCCAACATACTTTTTGCATTTACCAGAAAGCTTCATGGTGGTCTGGCTTCATGATCATACAAAATGCGTAAATTGGAAGCAAGTTATTTGATATGTTCAACAGATGTTTTGAAGGGTCTATCTTGCTTAATACATTTTGGATTTCTCTCAAACAAGTAAAAAAATTGGAAAATCAGTTGTTAACTACTGATAGTTAGAAATGAAAAAGGTATCTTATTTATAAAATGGATAGGTTCTCTTCGAAACCATGTATCGGTTGATAGAGGAAGGAATGAAAAATATAGGTGGGCATCTCATTATTATGTGAATAAAATAAGATGACATTGTGAATCTGCCATCGTGTGGGTTATGATGGTAAGTTATCATACCAACCTAGCTAGGTTCAAAATTCGCCAAGGGTCAAGTGGAAATGACACATGTAGTAGTCCCAAAATACTTTTTGCATTTACCAGAAAGCTTAATGGTGGTCCGGCTTCATCATACAAAATGCGTAAATTGGAAGCAAGTTAATTTCATCTATTCAAAGGTGTTTTGAAGTGTCTATCTTGCTTAATACAATTTGGCTTTTTCGCAAACAAGTACAAAATTAGGAAAATCATTCGTTAACTACAGATTGTTAGAAATTAAAAAAGGTATCTTATTTACGAACATGGATAGGTGCTCTTCGAAGCCATGAATCGGTTGATTGAGGCAGGCATGAAAAAATATAAGTGGGTATCTCATTATTATGTGAAAAAATGACATGACGCTGTGAATCTGCCGTCATGTGGGTTATCATGGTAAGTTATCATACCAACCTAGTTATGTTCAATAGTCGCCAAGGGACAAGTGGAAATGACACATGTAGTAATCCCAACATACTTTTTGCATTTACCAGAAAGCTTCATGGTGGTTCGGCTTCATCATCATACAAAATGCGTAAATAGGAAGCAAGTTATTTCATATGTTCAAAAGGTGTTTTGAAGGGTCTATCTTGCTTAATACATTTTGGATTTCTCGCAAACAAGTACAAAATTTGAAAATTAGTTTTAACTACGGATAGGTAGAAATGAAAAAGGTATCTTATTTACTAAAATGGATAGGTCCTCTTCGAAACCATGTATCGGTTGATAGAGGCAGGCATGAAAAATATAGGTGGGCATCTCATTATTATGTGAAAAAATGAGATGACATTGCGAATCTGCCATCGTGTGGGTTATGATGGTAGGTTATCATACCAACCTAGCTAGGTTCTATAGTCGCCAAGGGGCAAGTGGAAATGACACATGTAGTAGTCCCAAAATCTTTTTGCATATACCAGAAAGCTAAATGGTGGTCTGGTTTCATCATACAAAATGCGTTAATTGCAAGCAAGTTAATTTCATCTTTTCAAAGGTGTTTTGAAGGGTCTATCTTGCTTAATACATTTTGGATTTTCCGCAAACAAGTACAAAATTACGAAAATCATTCGTTAACTACGAATTGTTAGAAATGAAAAAGGTATCTTATATACGAACATGGATAGCTACTTTTCGAAACCATGTATCAGTTGATAGAGGCAGGCATGAAACAATATAGGTGGGTATCTCATTATTATGTGAAAAAAATGACATGAGGTTGTGAATCTGCTGTCGTGTGGGTTATGATGGTAAGTTATCCTACCAACCTAGCTAGGTTCAAAAGTCGCCAAGGGACAAGTGGAAATGACACATGTAGTAGTCCCAACATACTTTTTGCATTTACCAAAAAGCTTCATGGTGGTCTGGCTTCATGATCATACAAAATGCGTAAATTGGAAGAAGTTATTTGATATGTTCAACAGGTGTTTTGAAGGGTCTATCTTGCTTAATACATTTTGGATTTCTCTCAAACAAGTAAAAAATTTGGAAAATTAGTTGTTAACTACTGATAGTTAGAAATGAAAAAGGTATCTTATTTACTGAAATGGATAGGTGCTCTTCGAAACCATGTATCGGTTGATAGAGGCAGGAATGAAAAATATAGGTGGGAATCTCATTATTATGTGAAAAATAAGATGACGCTGTGAATCTGCCATCGTGTGGGTTATGATGGTAGGTTATCATACCAACCTAGTTAAGTTGGAAGCAAGTTAATTTCATCTTTTCAAAGGTGTTTTGAAGGGTCTATCTTGCTTAATAAATTTTGGCTTTTTCGCAAACAAGTACAAAATTAGGAATATCATTCATTAACTATGGATTGTTAGAAATGAAAAAGGTATCTTATTTACGAACATGGATAGGTGCTCTTCGAAACCATGTATCGGTTGATAGAGGCAGGCATGAAAAACTATAGGTGGTATCTCATTATTATGTGAAAAATGACATGAGGTTGTGAATCTGCTATCGTGTGGGTTATGATGGTAAGTTATCCTACCAACCTAGCTAGGTTCAAAATTCGCCAAGGGTCAAGTGGAAATGACACATGCAGTAGTCCCAACATACTTTTTGCATTTACCAGAAAGCTTCATGGTGGTCCGGCTTCACGATCATACAAAATGCGTAAATTGGAAGCAAGTTATTTCATATGTTCCAAAGGTGTTTTGAAGTGTCTATCTTGCTTAATACGTTTTGGATTTGTCTCAAACAAGTACAAAATTTGGAAAATCATTTTTTAACTATGGATAGGTAGAAATGAAAAAGGAATCTTATTTACTAAAATGGATAGGTGCTCTTCGAAACCATGTATCGGTTGATAGAGGCAGGCATGAAAAATATAGGTGGGCATCTCATTATTATGTGAAAAAATGAGATGACGTTTGGAATCTGCCATCGTGTGGGTTATGATGGTAGGTTATCATACCAACCTAGCTAGGTTCAAAAGTCGCCAAGGGACAAGTGGAAATGACACATGTAGTAGTCCCAAAATTCTTTTTGCATTTACCAGAAAGCTTAATGGTAGTCCGGCTTCATCATACAAAATGCGTAAATTGGGAGCAAGTTAATTTCATCTTTTCAAAGGTCTTTTGAAGGGTCCATCTTGCTTAATACATTTTGGCTCTTTCGCAAACAAGTACAAAATTAGGAAAATCATTCGTTAACTACGGATTGTTAGAAATGAAAAAGGTATCTTATTTACGAACATGGATAGGTGCTCTTCGAAACCATGTATGGGTTGATAGAGGCAGGCATGAAAAAATATAGGTGTTATCTCATTATTATGTGAAAAAATGACATGAGGTTGTGAATCTGCTATCGTGTGGGTTATGATGGTAAGTTATCCTACCAACCTAGCTAGGTTCAAAAGTCGCCAAGGGACAAGTGGAAATGACACATGTAGTAGTCCCAACATACTTTTTGCATTTACCAGAAAGCATCATGGTGGTCCGGCTACATGATCATACAAAATGCGTAAATTGGAAGCAAGTTATTTCATATGTTCCAAAGGTGTTTTGAAGTCTCTATCTTGCTTAATACATTTTGGATTTGTCTCAAACAAGTACAAAATTTGGAAAATCATTTGTTAACTACGGATAGGTAGAAATGGAAAAGGTATCTTATTTACTAAAATGGATAGGTGCTCTTCAAAACCATGTATCGGTTGATAGAGGCAGGCATGAAAAATATAGGTGGGCATCTTATTATTATGTGAAAAAATGAGATGACGTTTGGAATCTGCCATCGTGTGGGTTATGATGGTAGGTTATCATACCAACCTAGCTAGGTTCTATAGTCGCCAAGGGGAAAGTGGAAATGACACATGTAAAAGTCCCAAAATTCTTTTTGCATTTACCAGAAAGCTTAATGGTGGTCCGGCTTCATCATACAAAATGTGTAAATTGGAAGCAAGTTAATTTCATCTTTTCAAAGGTCTTTTGAAGGGTCCATCTTGCTTAATACATTTTGGCTTTCTCGCAAACAAGTACGAAATTAGGAAAATCATTCATTAACTACGAATTGTTAGAAATGAAAAAGGTATCTTATTTACGAACATGGATAGATGCTTTTCAAAACCATGTATCAGTTGATAGAGGCAGGCATGAAACAATATAGGTGGGTATCTCATTATTATGTGAAAAAATGACATGAGGTTGCGAATCTGCTGTCGTGTGGGTTATGATGGTAAGTTATCCTACCAACCTAGCTAGGTTCAAAAGTCGCCAAGGGACAAGTGGAAATGACACATGTGGTAGTCCCAACATACTTTTCACATTTACCATAAAGCTTCATGGTGGTCCGGCTTCATCATCATAAAAAATTCGTAAATTGAAAGCAAGTTAATTTCATATGTTCAAAAGGTGTTTTGAAGTGTCTATCTTGCTTAATACATTTTGGATTTGTCTCAAACAAGTACAAAATTTGGAAAATCATTCGTTAACTACGGATAGTTAGAAATGAAAAGGGTATCTTATTTACTAAAATGGATAGGTGCTCTTCGAAACCATGTATCGGGTTATAGTGGCAGGCATGAAAAATATAGGTGGGCATCTCATTATTATGTGAAAAAATGAGATGACGGTAGGAATCTTCCATCGTGTGGGTTATGATTGTAGGTTATCATACCAACCTAGCTAGGTTCAAAAGTCGCCAAGGGACAAGTGGGAATGACATATGTAGTAGTCCCAAAATTCTTTTTGCATTTACCAGAAAGCTTAATGGTGGTCCGGCTTCATCATACAAAATGTGTAAATTGGAAGCAAGTTAATTTCATCTTTTCAAAGGTCTTTTGAAGGGTCCATCTTGCTTAATACATTTTGGCTTTTTCGCAAACAAGTACAAAATTAGGAAAATCATTCGTTAACTACGGATTGTTAGAAATGAAAAAGGTATCTTATTTATGAACAAGGATAGATGCTCTTCGAAACCATGTATCGGTTGATAGAAGCAGGCATGAAAAAATATAGGTGGGTATCTCATTATTATGTGAAAAAATGACAGGAGGTTGTGAATCTGCTATCGTGTGGGTTATGATGGTAAGTTATCCTACCAACCTAGCTAGGTTCAAAAGTCGCCAAGGGACAAGTGGAAATGACACATGCAGTAGTCCCAACATACTTTTTGCATTTACCAGAAAGCTTCATGGTGGTCCGGCTTCACGATCATACAAAATGCATAAATTGGAAGCAAGTTATTTCATATGTTCCAAAGGTGTTTTGAAGTGTCTATCTTGCTTAATACGTTTTGGATTTGTCTCAAACAAGTACAAAATTTGGAAAATCATTTGTTAACTATGGATAGGTAGAAATGAAAAAGGAATCTTATTTACTAAAATGGATAGGTGCTCTTCGAAACCATGTATCGGTTGATAGAGGCAGGCATGAAAAATATAGGTGGGCATCTCATTATTATGTGAAAAAATGAGATGACGTTTGGAATCTGCCATCGTGTGGGTTATGATGGTAGGTTATCATACCAACCTAGCTAGGTTCAAAAGTCGCCAAGGGACAAGTGGAAATGACACATGTAGTAGTCCCAAAATTCTTTTTGCGTTTACCAGAAAGCTTAATGGTGGTCTGGCTTCATCATACAAAATGCGTAAATTGGAAGCAAGTTAATTTCATCTTTTCAAAGGTCTTTTGAAGGGCCCATCTTCCTTAATACATTTTGGCTCTTTCGCAAACAAGTACAAAATTAGGAAAATCATTTGTTAACTACGGATTGTTAGAAATGAAAAAGGTATCTTATTTACGAACATGGATAGGTGCTCTTCGAAACCATGTATGGGTTGATAGAGGCAGGCATGAAAAAATATAGGTGTTATCTCATTATTATGTGAAAAAATGACATGAGGTTGTGAATCTGCTATCGTGTGGGTTATGATGGTAAGTTATCCTACCAACCTAGCTAGGTTCAAAAGTCGCCAAGGGACAAGTGGAAATGACACATGTGGTAGTCCCAACATACTTTTTGCATTCACCAGAAAGCATCATGGTGGTCCGGCTACATGATCATACAAAATGCATAAATTGGAAGCAAGTTATTTCATATGTTCCAAAGGTGTTTTGAAGTCTCTATCTTGCTTAATACATTTTGGATTTGTCTCAAACAAGTACAAAATTTGGAAAATCATTTGTTAACTACGGATAGGTAGAAATGGAAAAGGTATCTTATTTACTAAAATGGATAGGTGCTCTTCAAAACCATGTATCGGTTGATAGAGGCAGGCATGAAAAATATAGGTGGGCATCTCATTATTATGTGAAAAAATGAGATGACGTTTGGCATCTGCCATCGTGTGGGTTATGATGGTAGGTTATCATACCAACCTAGCTAGGTTCAAAAGTCGCCAAGGGACAAGTGGAAATGACACGTGTAAAAGTCCCAAAATTCTTTGTGCATTTACCAGAAAGCTTAATGGTGGTCCGGCTTCATCATACAAAATGTGTAAATTGGAAGCAAGTTAATTTCATATTTTCAAAGGTCTTTTGAAGGGTCCATCTTGCTTAATACATTTTGGCCTTTTCGCAAACAAGTACGAAATTAGGAAAATCATTCATTAACTACGGATTGTTAGAAATGAAAAAGGTATCTTATTTATGAACATGGATAGATGCTCTTCGAAACCATGTATCGGTTGATAGAAGCAGGCATGAAAAAATATAGGTGGGTATCTCATTATTATGTGAAAAAATGACAGGAGGTTGTGAATCTGCTATCGTGTGGGTTATGATGGTAAGTTATCCTACCAACCTAGCTAGGTTCAAAAGTCGCCAAGGGACAAGTGGAAATGACACATGTAGTAGTCCCAACATACTTTTTGCATTTACCAGAAAGCTTCATGGTGGTCCGGCTTCATGATCATACAAAATGCGTAAATTGGAAGCAAGTTATTTCATATGTTCCAAAGGTGTTTTGAAGTGTCTATCTTGCTTAATACATTTTGGATTTGTCTCAAACAAGTACAATATTTGGAAAATCATTTGTTAACTACGGATAGGTAGAAATGAAAAAGGAATCTTATTTACTAAAATGGATAGGTGCTCTTCGAAACAATGTATCGGTTGATAGAGGCAGGCATGAAAAATATAGGTGGGCATCTCATTATTATGTCAAAAAATGAGATGACGTTTGGAATCTGCCATCGTGTGGGTTATGATGGTAGGTTATCACACCAACCTAGCTAGGTTCAAAATTCGCCAAGGGACAAGTGGAAATGACACATGTAGTAGTCCCAAAATTCTTTCTGCATTTACCAGAAAGCTTAATGGTGGTCCGGCTTCATCATACAAAATGCGTAAATATGAAGCAAGTTAATTTCATCTTTTCAACGTTCTTTTGAAGGGTCCATCTTGCTTAATACATTTTGGCTTTTTGGCAAACAAGTACAAAATTAGGAAAATCATTCGTTAACTACGGATTGTTAGAAATGAAAAAGGTATCTTATTTACAAGCATGGATAGATGCTCTTCGAAACCATGTATCGGTTGATAGAAGCATGCATGAAAAAATATAGGTGGGTATCTCATTATTATGTGAAAAAATGACATGAGGTTGCGAATCTGCTGTCGTGTGGGTTATGATGGTAGGTTATCATACCAACCTAGCTAGGTTCAAAAGTCGCCAAGGGACAAGTGGAAATGACACATGTAGTAGTCCCAAAATTCTTTTTGCGTTTACCAGAAAGCTTAATGGTGGTCCGGCTTCATCATACAAAATGCGTAAATTGGAAGCAAGTTAATTTCATCTTTTCAAAGGTCTTTTGAAGGGTCCATCTTGCTTAATACATTTTGGCTTTTTCGCAAACAAGTACAAAATTAGGAAAATTATTCGTTATCTACGGATTGTTAGAAATGAAAAAGGTATCTTATTTACGAACATGGATAGGTGCTCTTCGAAACCATGTATCGGTTGATAGAGGCAGGCATGAAAAAATATAGGTGGTATCCCATTATTATGTGAAAAAATGACGTGAGGTTGTGAATCTGCTATCGTGTGGGTTATGATGGTAAGTTATCCTACCAACCTAGCTAGGTTCAAAAGTCGCCAAGGGACAAGTGGAAATGACACATGTAGTAGTCCCAACATACTTTTTGCATTTACCAGAAAGCTTCATGGTGGTCCGGCTTCATGATCATACAAAATGCGTAAATTGGAAGCAAGTTATTTCATATGTTCCAAAGGTGTTTTGAAGTGTCTATCTTGCTTAATACATTTTGGATTTGTCTCAAACAAGTACAAAATTTGGAAAATCATTTGTTAACTACGGATAGGTAGAAATGAAAAGGGTATCTTATTTACTAAAATGGATAGGTGCTCTTCGAAACCATGTATCGGTTGATAGAGGCAGGCATGAAAAATATAGGTGGGCATCTCATTATTATGTGAAAAAATGAGATGACAGTAGGAATCTGCCATCGTGTGGGTTATGATGGTAGGTTATCATACCAACCTAGCTAGGTTCAAAAGTCGCCAAGGGACAAGTGGGAATGACACATGTAGTAGTCCCAAAATTCTTTTTGCATTTACCAGAAAGCTTAATGGTGGTCCGGCTTCATCATACAAAATGTGTAAATTGGACGCAAGTTAATTTCATCTTTTCAAAGGTCTTTTGAAGGGTCCATCTTGCTTAATACATTTTGGCTTTTTCGCAAACAAGTACAAAATTAGGAAAATCATTCGTTAACTACGGATTGTTAGAAATGAAAAAGGTATCTTATTTACGAACATGGATAGATGCTCTTCGAAACCATGTATCAGTTTATAGAAGCAGGCATGAAAAAATATAGGTGGGTATCTCATTATTATGTGAAAAAATGACAGGAGGTTGTGAATCTGCTATCGTGTGGGCTATGATGGTAAGTTATCCTACCAACCTAGCTAGGTTCAAAAGTCGCCAAGGGACAAGTGGAAATGACACATGCAGTAGTCCCAACATAGTTTTTGCATTTACCAGAAAGCTTCATGGTGGTCCGGCTTCACGATCATACAAAATGCATAAATTCGAAGCAAGTTATTTCATATGTTCCAAACGTGTTTTGAAGTGTCTATCTTGCTTAATACGTTTTGGATTTGTCTCAAACAAGTACAAAATTTGGAAAATCATTTGTTAACTATGGATAGGTAGAAATGAAAAAAGAATCTTATTTACTAAAATGGATAGGTGCTCTTCGAAACCATGTATCGGTTGATAGAGGCAGGCATGAAAAATATAGGTGGGCATCTCATTATTATGTGAAAAAATGAGATGACGTTTGGAATCTGCCATCGTGTGGGTTATGATGGTAGGTTATCATACCAACCTAGCTAGGTTCAAAAGTCGCCAAGGGACAAGTGGAAATGACACATGTAGTAGTCCCAAAATTCTTTTTGCATTTACCAGAAAGCTTAATGGTAGTCCGGCTTCATCATACAAAATGCGTAAATTGGGAGCAAGTTAATTTCATCTTTTCAAAGGTCTTTTGAAGGGTCCATCTTGCTTAATATATTTTGGCTTTTTCGCAAACAAGTAAAAAATTAGGAAAATCATTCGTTAACAAGGGATTGTTAGAAATGAAAAAGGTATCTTATTTATGAACATGGATAGATGCTCTTCGAAACCATGTATCGGTTGATAGAAGCAGGCATGAAGAAATATAGGTGGTATCTCATTATTATGTGAAAAAAAGACATGAGGTTGCGAATCTGCTGTCGTGTGGGTTATGATGGTAGGTTATCATACGAACCTAGCTAGGTTCAAAAGTCGCCAAGGGACAAATGGAAATGACACATGTAGTAGTCCCATAATACTTTTTGCATTTATCAGAAAGCTTAATGGTGGTCCGGCTTCATCATCATACAAAATGCGTACATTGGAAGCAAGCTAATTGTATATGTTCAAAAGGTGTTTTGAAGGGTTTATCTTACTTAATACATTTTGGCTTTTTCGCAAACAAGTATAAAATTTGGAAATTCATTCGTTAACTACGGATAGTTAGAAATGAAAAAGGTATCTTATTTACTAAAATGGATAGGTGCTCTTCGAAGCCATTCACCGGTTGATAGAGGCAGACATGAAAAATATAGGTGGGCATCTCATTATTATGTGAAAAAATGACATGACATTGCGGATCTGCCATCGTGTGGGTTATGATGGTAAGTTATCATACCAGCCTTGCTAGCTTCAAAAGACGGCAAGGGACAAGTGGAAATGACACATGTAGTAGTCCGAAAATACATTTTCCATTTACCAGAAAGCTTCATGCTTGTCCGGCTTCATCATACAAAATGCGTAAATTGGAAGCAAGTATATTTCATCTGTTCAAAGGGTGTTTTGACGGGTCTATCTTGCTTAATATATTTTGGCTTTTTCAGAAACAAGTACAAAAAATTCGAAAAATTATTCGTTAACTATGGATTGTTAGAAATGAAAAAGGTAGCTTATTTACGAACATAGATAGGTGCTCTTCGAAACCAAGTATCGGTTGATAGAGCCAGCCATGAAAAAATATAGGTGGGCATCTCATTATTATGTGAAAAAATGACATGAGGTTACAAATCTACTGTTGTGTGGGCTATGATGGTAAGTTATCATACCAACCAAGCTATGTTCAAATTCTTTTGCATTTGCCCGAAAACTTCATGGTGGTATGGCTTCATCATCATACAAAATGCGTAAATTGGAAGCAAGTTAATTTCATCTGGTCAAAGGATGTTTTGAAGAGTGTATCTTGCTTAATATGTTTTGGCTTTTTCGCAAACAAGTACAGAATTAGGAAAATCATTCGTTTACTACGCATAGTTAGAAATGAAAAGGGTATCTTATTTACAAAAATTGATAGGTGCTGTTCGAAACCATGTATCGGTTGATAGAGGCGGGCATGAAAAAATATAGGTGGGCATCTCATTATTATGTGAAAAAATGACATGAGGTTGCGAATCTGCTGTCGTGTGGGTTATGCTGGTAAGTTATCCTACCAATCTAGCTAGGTCCAAAAGTCTCCAAGGGACAAGTGGAAATGGCACATGTAGTAGTACCAAAATACCTTTTGCATTTAACAGTAAGCTTCTTGGTGCTCCGGCTTCATCATCATACAAAATGCATAAATTGGAAGCAAGTTAATTTCATATGTTCAAAAGATGTTTTGAAGGGCCTATCTTGCTTAATATGTTTTGGGTTTTTCGCAAAGAAGTACAAAATTTGGAAAATCATTCGTTAACTACGGATAGTTAGAAATGAAAAAGGTATCTTATTTACTAAAATGGATAGGTGCTATTCGAAACCATGTATCGGTTGATAGAGGCAGGCATGAAATATGTATGTGGGTATCTCATTATTATGTGAAAAATTGGAATGACGTTGCGAATCTGCCGTCATGTGGGTTATGATGGTAGGTTATCATACCAACCTAGCTAGGTTCAAAGTCGCCAAGGGACAAGTGGAAATGACACATGTAGTAGTCCCAAAATACTTTTTGCATCTACGAGAAAGCTTCACGGTGGTCCTGCTTCATCATACAAAATGCACAAATTGGAAGGGTCTATTTGCTTAATCCATTTGGCTTTTTTTGCAAAAAGTACAAAATTAGATAAATCATTCATTAATTATGGATAGTTTGAAATGAAATAGGTATCTTATTTTCAAAATGGATGGGCGCCCTTCGAAACCATCTTCATTTAATAGTTGCAGACATGAGAAGTATATGGTTGGACATCTCATTTTTATGTGAAAAATGACATGAGGTTGCAAATCTTCTCCCGTGTGGTAATGATGGTAAGTTAGCCTACCAGACTAGCTAGGTCCAAAAGTCACCAAGGGACAAGTGGAAATGACACCTGTAGTACTCCCCAAATACTTTGTGAATTTACCTCAAATATTCATGGTGGTCTAGCTTCATCATACAAAATGTGTAAATAGGAAGCAAGTTATGGACAGTGGTGCAAGTGATATATGTAACATGTTCTCAGTTTTCATATTTTGTAATGATGCTTTGTAGGGTCTATCCTGCTTAATCGATTTGTCTCTTTCACAAAAAAGTACAGAACTAGGAAAATCATTCATTAACTATGGATAGTTAAAATGAAAAAGGCATGCTATGATGGTAAGTTATCCTATCAACCTTGCTAGGTTCAAATATCACCAAGGGACAAGTGGAAAAATGACACCTGTAGTAGTCCCAAAATATTTATTGAATTTACCTTGTTCATGGTGGTCCAGCTTCATCATACAAAATGCATCTATTGGATGCAAGTTATGGACTCTGCTGCAAATGGGTATATGTAACACGTCCTCAACTTTCATCTTATGTAAGTGTGTTTGAAGGATCTGTCCAGCTCAATACATTTTAGCTTTTCGCAAAAAAGAACAAAATTAGGGAAATCATTCGTTAAATATGAATAATTAGAAATGAAAAAGGTATCTGATTTTTAAAACAGACGGGCGATCTTCGAAACCACCCATCGGTTGATAGAGGAAGACATTACAAAACATTAGTTGCCCAACTCATTTTTATGTGAAAAATGGCATGAGGATAAAAATTTGTTGTCACGTGGGTTATGATGGTATGTTAGCCTACCAACCTAGCATGGTTCAGAAGTTGCCAAGGGACAAGTGGAGTGACACCTGTAGTAGTCCCAAAATACTTTTTGAATTTACCTCAAAGCTTCATGGTGGCCCAACTTCATCATGCCAAATTTGTAAGTTGGAAGCAAGTTATGAACTCTGCTGCAAGCGGATACATGTAACACGTCCTCAATTTTCATCATTAGTAAGGTTGTTTGAAGGGTCTGTCCTGCTCAATACATTTTGGCTTTTCGCAAAAAAGTACAATATTAGGAAAATCATTCATTAACTATGAATAGTTAGAAATAAAAAGGTATATGATTTTTAAACCAGATAGGGGCTCTTCGAAACCATGCATCGATTGATAGAGGCAGGCATGAAAAAAATAGTTGGCCTTTTCATTTTTATGTGAAAAACGGCATGAGGATGCAAATCTGCTATCATGTGGGTTATGGTGGTAAGATAGCCTACCAACCTAGCTAGGATCGAAATTTGCAAACGGACAAGTGGAAATGATACTTTTAGTAGTCCCAAAATAATTTGTGAGTTTACCTCAAAGCTTCACGGTGGTCTGACTGCATCATACAAAATGCTTAAATTGGAAGCTAATTATGGACACTAGTGCAAGTGGGTATATGTAACAAACCTTCAATTTTCATCTTTTCTAACGGTGTTTTGAAGGGTGTGTCATGCTTAATACATTTTCGCTTTTCTGCAAACAAGTACAAAATTAGGAAAATCATTCGTTAACTATGCATAGTTAGAAATGAAAAAGGTATCTGATTTTCAAAATGAATAGGCACTCTTCAAATCGGTCCACCGGTTGATAGAGGGAGGCATGAAATAATTATAATTGGCCATCTCATTCTTATTTTGAAAAAATAAATGATGTTGCAAATCTGCTGTCGTGTGGGTTATGGTGGTAAGTTAGCCGACCAACCTAGCTAGGTTCAAAGGTCGCCAAGTGACAAGTGGAAATGACGCCTATAGTGGTCCCAAAAGCTTGGTGAATTTACCTCACAGGTTCACGGTGGTCTAGCTGAATCATGCAAAATTAGTAAATTGGAAGCAAGTTATGGACTCTGGTGCAAGTGGATATATGTAACATGTTTCTAGTTTTCATCTTTTCTAAGGGTATTTTGAAGGGTTTGTCCTGCTTACTACTCCATCCGTCCCAAAATAAGTGACTCGAGTTTGTACTAACTTTGTACTAAAGTTAGTACAAAGTTGAGTCACTTATTTTGGGACGGAGGGAGTACATTTTAGGAAAAACATTCATTAACTCTGGATAGTTTGAAATGAAAAACGTATATGACATTTAAAATGGAAAGGCGCTCTTCAAAACCATCCGTCGGTTGACCAAGGCAGATATGGAAATAATATTGTTGGTGATATAATTTCTATATGAAAAAATGGCATGAGGTTGCAAATCTTCTGGCCTGTGGGTTTTGTTGGTAACTTAGCCTACCAACCTAGCTAGGTTCAAAAGTCGTCAAGGGACAAGTGGAAATGACCCTTGTAGTAGTCCCAATTTTTTTGTGAATTTACCTGAAAGCTTCATGGTGGTCCAGCTTCATCATACAAAACGCGTAAATTGGAAGCAAGTTATGAACTCTGGTGCAAGTGGATATATGTAACACATAAAAAACCATCTTTCGTATGGTTGTTTTGAAGGGTATGTCATGCTTAATACATTTTGGATTTTTCACCAAAAAGTACAAAAAATAGGAAAATCAATTGTTAATTATGGATAGCTAGAAATGAAAAAGGTTTGTGATTTTTGAAATGGATAGGCGCTTTTAGAAACCATCCATCGGTTGATAGAGGTAGGCATTGAAAATATATAGTTGGCCATCTTATTTTTACTTGAAAAAAATGACATGAGGTTGCAGATCTGTTGTCGTGTGAGTAATGGTGGTAAGTCAGCCTACCAAACTAGCCAGGTCCAAAAGTGGCCAAGGGACAAGTAGAAATGACACTTGTAGCAGTACCAATTTCTTTGTGTATTTACCTTAAAGCTTCATGGTGGTCCAGCTTCATCATACGAAATGCATAAATTGGAAGCAACTTGTGGACACGGGTGCAAGTGGATATATGTAACATATCCTCAATTTTCATCTTTTGTAAGGGTGTTTTGATGGGTTTGTCATGCGTAATGAATTTTGGCTTTTCCGCAAACAAGTACAAATTTAGAAAAATCATTCGATAACTATGGATATTTAGAAATGAAAAAGGTACCTGATTTTTAAAATGGATAGGTGCTCTTCGAAACCATCCATCGGTTTATGGAGGCAGACATGAAAAAAATATAGTTGGTCATCTCATTTTTTGTGAAAAAATGACATGACGTTGCAAATATGCTATCATCTGGGTTATGATGGTAAGTTAGCCTACCAACGTAGCTAGGTTCAGAAGTCGCAAAAGGGACAAGTGGAAAGGACACTGGTTGTAGTCCCAAAAAACCATGTGAATTTACCTCAAAGCTTCATCATAGTCCAGCTTCATCATACAATTGGAAGCAAATGAACTATAGTGCAAGTGGATATATATAACACATCCTCGGCGCTTATAGTTTGCATTGTTGGACGTTGATATATATTAATCACCTTTTGTCAAACCATGAAAGGTGTTTCTTGCAGGTAAGTTGGACGTGGACATTATGTTGTATTAAGACTTATAAATGTCACCATATAATCTTCGGTTTGACATGCCTGTCGTCGAGTACTTTCTTCTATGCTTTCCACATGTTTGCATGCACCACGTTCGTTGATCAATCAATATGATTATTACGGAAGTTTGTGTGAGAGGTTTCCGGTGTGGCACCTGAGGCAGCGATGGTTGGTGAAGGAGCATAATAAGGTCAACGCTTGCTTCATCTGCCATCATGTTTAAAACGAGAAGATTCGAAGCCTGACGCCACTCACAATGATCACTTGAAAGCATCACTTGAAAGGTCAGAGCATATATCATGAGTCATGGTGTCGTGGCGACACGTCGGACGTGTGAATCTGCGGGCCTCACCAACCAGCTTACCATGTTCTTGTTCTTTTTGCTTTGCTTGTTGCATGCAAACACGTAGGTACGCACACCCGAGATCACCAATTATTTACCCTGGCAGTGTGGACGTGCTTCTCCCTTTGATTAGCTAATAAGTGAAAAAATGGAGCATTTGCACCATGATTAGCCGATGACTATGGTCCTTCAATAATCGAGTCAGACTAAGTGTACACGTAGCCCTCTAATTTGCACATAAACAATTAGCACTGTACTACGAGTATATACTCCATCCGTAAAGAAATATAAAATCATTTAGATCTCTACTTTACATACTTTACAGAGGGAGTATATACTACCTCCTTGCTCGTCCTGTAACGACGACTCTGTAGCTGTAGGAGGCAGAATTTCCCTGTTAGATCAGTGCATTTTTCTTTGTTGGTTCCGTATCCCGTACTCCACAGCCGCACATGGTACACCGCTTATCATCGGTAGCTGAAACAAGGCGGCAACCGTTGTTTTCGCAGGCGCTATTTTCCGCCATGCTACTCTCCGTAGCAAGATACTGCCGAGAGCGACCGATACCGTTACGATACTCCTACTATTTTTTTTTTTTGAGAAATAATACTCCTACTATTTCCACAGACGAGTCCGGATCCCTGTGTTCGTAGACCATACCACACTCTTCCCGACGTGTCATTGTTGGCACGATGCTTACGCTCGCCATCCACCCGTATTTGGGAACTTCCACCGGTTGCTTGCGCGCTCTGCCTGCGATCCACCAACGCATGCAAAGCTTGCAAGCTTCTGCATCCATCGTAGCCTGGTAGCTCGACGCATGCCGAGGCGGCGGCCGTCATGATCGCGTACGTAGACCACCCGTGGGCCGTGACACCGTGTGGACACGCCGGCGGGGAGCGGTGACATGGCACGCGCGAGTTCGACCGGCCGGCCGGCCGGCGATGCCGATCGCTTCCCAAGCGTGACACATGCTCGAGGAGACAAGCTTCCTTGAGCTAGGTTTCACAAAGCTTTATGTTGTTGTCGAGTACGTAGGTGACGTCCGCCAGATGGATGATTCGTGTTATATATTTACCGGATCGAAGTTGGCCACGTCTCCCGTCGGAACCTGCTGCTAACTGGCTGCGCACGAGTGAACGGGAATCTCTTCCTAGGCTTATGGAAGCACTTATCACCCTGTAGCTAGTTGTGTCTCATCATTCACGAGGGGCGGGGATGAAACCCATGTCACGTAACCGCGTGTTTTGGCAAAGCGCGATCTACTCCGGAACAGTGATCTGATTCTGATCATGTCTTTGACTCTTTGAGTAGCAGTAGATGCGGACCCAAAGTGTTCTTGTGGGCGTGGCCCTGCGCATCCCCACAAATCATTCAATCAGCTGAGCTACTAGTACTAGTGTGTTTGTGTGTGGGGGTCCCTCCGTCTCATCCGAAGCGGAGGGCATCAATTCCGATTTGACGGGGAAGATTAAGAAGTGGAACAACGTGGGACGAGGACCATGATCAGACGGGTGTGGTTGTCGCTGGTTGTAGGGGGTTTGACATTACCGACGACCGCGCCTCGCGGACGGATTAGAGCGTCTCCAACCAGACCTTTAAACCTGTCTCATACCTTGGGGCGGGCCGCCCGGTCATGATTTTTTGACTCAGACGGCTTTTTAAACGGGTCTCAAACATCCGGGCTAACCGACACCCGCATATCCAGCCCAAATATATGGCGGATATGGGCGCGTCCGCACATCGAAACCGACAGCCTGACCCCATCTCAATTACACCAAATTCACCAAACCATTCCTCCTCCTTCCGCCGCCCTCCAACCATTTACATGTCTGCACTCTCGCCGTCCTCCACCTTACTCCCAATCCTCACCTCCGGTCCCTATCCACTGCCGGAGATGTGGTCCAGCCCAACCCACACCGCTGCGATGGAGACGCAGTCCGCCTCCTCCGTCGGCGGCCTCAATTCATTGGACGTAGTGGAGCAGTTGTCTCCTCTGCCGCTCCTGGATCGCCACACCCCTTCCCTCCGAGAAGGAGAGGTTGCAACTCGCACGGGACGCGGAAGATGCGAGGATCATGTTGGCGGACAAGACCCTCTTGGATGAGCATACGAAGAAGTGGCTTGCGAACAAGAAGAAGGAGATTAATGACTGTAGGGACTATGAGGCGACGAGGGCAGCTGCGGCCCGGATGCGGGCGGGGGAGGTGACCCGGATGCAGGCGGAACAGGCGGCCCAGATGCAGGTGGAGCAGGCGGCCCAGATGCAGGCAGAGCAGGCAGCCCGGCTGCAGATGAAGGAGGCTGCCTAGATGCAGGTGGAGCAGAACGCATTTGGCCTGGAGCAGGACGCCTTCTGCTCGGAGCAGGCGCACAGCCAATGATTCGAGGCCATACGTCACGTTCGGACATTGATTTCATTTTGTCATGCCTGGTTTGTTGAACTATTATTTGCTTTGCTTTGTTTGAACTTTGGCATTGGGACAGTTTGTATCGTATGATCGACGTGCATGGATTGAATGGCTTTGAGGATCGAAATTTGTGGTATGTGGATGTCCGGCGCAACATTTGAGGGTGCTCGGTCAGTGCCCGCGGACGTGCCTGGCAGTGTCCGTGGGTGTTTCATGGGATGGAATTGCCAAGTATGGTTGTAGACGCTCTTAGATCCTACGCGACACGACTGGTTCTACGGTATATTTCCTCCTTTTTGGCCTCAACCTTTTAGTATGGCTCCCACACGGACGAACGGACATGATTTCTGGGTCGTGCTTCCCCTCCCAGATTCGCCCGACGTGGCGGCGGCGCAACCGGGATAAAGCAACCACCGCCACCTGGTGTGGCACATAATTCGACCTCATACTACGAGTTGCTACCTTCGTCCTGGTTTATTAGTCCTCGTATTTAGAATAATACTTTGACCATGATATTAACTGATAAAATATAAATTATGATACAATGTCTTACTTTGATTCGGCGGTATTGTTGAATGAAGCGGCCCAGACCGACATTATATGACCGCGTTCATGAGACTGGTTCTACCGACGTGCTTTACACACAGGTGGCTAGCGGGTGTCAGTTTTTCCAACTTTAGTTGAATCGAGTTTTACTACGGCCGGTCCTTGTTGAAGGTTAAAACAGCATACTTGACAAAAAATCGTCGTGGTTTTGATGTGTAGGTAAGAACGGTTCTTGCTAGAAGCCCGTAGCAGCCACGTAAAACTTGCAACAACAAAGTAGAAGACGTCTAACTTGTTTTTGAAGGGCATGTTGTGATGTGATATGGTCAAGACGTGATGAGATATAAATTGTTGTATGAGATGATAATGTTTTGTAGCCGTTATTGGCAACTGGCAGGAGCCTTATGGTTGTCGCTTTATTGTATGAAATGCAATCGCCATGTAATTGCTTTACTTTATCACTAAGCGAAAGCGATAGTCGTAGAAGCAATAGTTGGCGAGATGACAACGATGCTTCGATGGAGATCAAGGTGTCAAGCCGGTGACGATGGAAATCATGATGGTGCTTTGGAGATGGAGATCAAAGGCACAAGATAATGATGGCCATATCATGTCATATATTTTGATTGCATGTGATGTTTATCCTTTATGCATCTTATTTTGCTTAGTACGGCGGTAGCATCATAAGATGATCCCTCACTAAATTTCAAGGTATAAGTGTTCTCCCTGAGTATGCACCGTCCCTACAGTTCGTCGTGCCGAGACACCACGTGATGATCGGGTGTGATAAGCTCTACGTTCACATACGACGGGTGCAAGCCAATTTTGCACACGCATAATACTCAGGTTAAACTTGACGAGCCTAGGATATGCAGATATGGCCTCGGAACACTGAGACCGAAAGATCGAACGTGAATCATATAGTAGATATGATCAACATAGTGATGTTCACCATTGAAAACTACTCCATCTCACGCGATGATCGGACATGGTTTAGTTGATTTGGATCACGTAATCATTTAGATGACTAGAGGTATGTCTATCTAAGTGGGAGTTCTTGAGTAATATGATTAATTGAACTTTAGTTTATCATGAACTTAGTACCTGATAGTTTTTGCATGTCTATGTTGTTATAGATGAATGGCCCGTGCTACCGTTCCTTTGAATTTTAATGCATTCCTAGAGAAAGCTAAGTTGAAAGATGATGGTAGCAACTACACAGACTGTGTCTCTAACTTGAGGATTATCCTCATTACTGCACAAAAGAATTACGTCCTGGAAACACCGCTAAGTGCAAGACCCACTGCAGGAGCAACACCAGACGTTTTGAACATCTAGCAGAGAAAAGCTGATGACTACTCAATAGTTCAGTGTGCCATGCTTTACGGCTTAGAATCAGGACTTCAACGACATTTTGAACGTCATGGAGCATATGAGATGTTCCAGGAGTTGAAGTTAATATTTCAAAAAAATGCCCGGCCGAATTGAGAGATATGAAATCTCCAATAAGTCCTATAGCTGCAAGATGGAGGAGAATAGTTCTGTCAATGAACATATACTCAGAATGTCTGGGTACCACAACCACTTGACTCAACTGGGGGTTAGTCTTCCTGATGATAGTGTCATTGACAAAGTTCTTCAATCACTGCCACCAAGCTACAAAAGCTTCGTGATGAACTATATAGTATGCAAGGGATGGATAAGACAATTCCCGAGCTCTTCGCGATGCTAAAGGCTGCAGAGGTAGAAATCAAGGAGGAGCATCAGGTGTTGATGGTTAGCAAGACCACTAGTTTCAAGAAAAAGGGCAAAGGGAAGAAGGGGAGCTACAAAAAGAATGGCAAGAAAGTAGCTTCTCAAGTGAATAAGCCCAAGTCTGGACCTAAGCCTGAGACTGAGTGTTTCTACTGCAAAGGGACTGGTCACTGGAAGCAGAACTGCCCCAAGTATTTGGCGTGTAAGAAGGATGGCAAAGTGAAAGGTATATTTGACATACATGTTATTGATGTGTACCTTACTAATGCTCGTAGTAGCGCCTGGGTATTTGATACAGGTTCTGTTGCTCATATTTGCAACTCGAAACACTGGCTACGGATTAAACGAAGATTGGCTAAGGACGAGGTGACGATGCGCGTGGGAAATGGATCCAAAGTCAAGGTGATTACCATCGGCATGCTACCTTTACATCTACCTTCGGGATTATTTTAGACCTGAATAATTGTTATTTGGTGCCAGCATTAAGCATGAACATTATATCTGGATCTTGTTTGATGCGAGACGGTTATTCATTTAAATCAGAGAATAATAGTTGTTCTATTTATATGACTAATATGTTTTATGGTCATGCACCCTTGATGAGTGGTCTATTTTTATTGAAACTCGATCGTAGTGATACACATATTCATAATACTGAAGCCAAAAGATACAAGGTTAATAATGATAGTGCAACTTATTTGTAGCATTGTTGTTTAGGTCATATTGGTGTAAAGCGCATGAAGAAACTCCATGTTGATGGGCTTTTGGAATCACTTGATTATGAATCAGTTGATACTTGCGAACCATGCCTCATGGGCAAGATGAATAAAACTCCATTCTCCGGAACAATGGGCGAGCAACAGACTTGTTGGAAATAATACATACTGATGTATGCGGTCCGATGAGTCTGGAGGCTAGCGGTGGGTATCGTTATTTTTTGACCTTCACAGATGATTTGAACAGATATGTGTATATTTACTTGATGAAACATAAGTCTGAAACATTTGAAAAGTTCAAAGAATTTCAGAGTGAAGTGGAAAATCATCATAACATGAAAATAAAGTTTCTACGATATGATCGTTGAGGTGAATATTTGAGTTATGAGTTTGGTCTTCATTTGAAACAATGTGGGATAGTTTCGCAACTCACGCCACCTGGAACACCACAGCGTAATGGTGTGTCCGAATGTCGTAACCGCACATTATTTGACATGGTGCGACCTATGATGTCTCTTACCGATTTACCACTATTGTTTTGGGGTTATGCTTTAGAGACGGCTGCATTCACGTTAAATAGGGCACCATCTAAATCCGTTGAGACGACACCATATGAATTGTGGTTTGGCAAGAAACCTAAGCTGTCATTTCTGAAAGTTTGGGGCTGCAATGCTTATGTGAAAAAGCTTCAACCTAATAAGCTCAAACCCAAATCGGAGAAATGTGTCTTCATAGGATACCCAAAGGAGACTGTTGGGTACACCTATCACCGATGCAAAGGCAAGATATTCGTTGCTAATAATGGATCCTTTCTAGAGAAGGAGTTTCTCTCGAAAGAAGTGAGTGGGAGGAAAGTAGAACTTGATCAGGTAATTGTACCTTATCCCAAATTGGAAAGTAGTTCATCAAAGAAATCAGTTCTAGTGATTCCTGAGGAAGCTAATGATGACACCAATCAAGTTACTACCGAACCTGAGGAAGCTAATGATGATCATGAAACTATTGAGATCAAGTTACTACCCGAACCTCGTCGGTGTCAAACCGCGGATCTCGGTAGGGGGTCCGGTGCGCCTAGGATGGTAACAGGAGACGAGGGACACGATGTTTTACCAGTGTTTGGGCCCTCTCGATGGAGGTAAAACCCTACGTCATGCTTGATTAATATTGATGATATGGGTAGTACAAGAGTGGATCTACCACGAGATCAAGGAGGCTAAACCCTAAAGCTAGCCTATGGTATGGTTGTTCTAATGTATGTTGTGTCCTACGGACTAAAGCCCTTCGGTTTATATAGACACCGGAGGAAGCTAGGGTTACACAGAGTCGGTTACAATGGTAGGAGATCTACATATCCGTATCGCCAATCTTGCCTTCCACGCCAAGGAAAGTCCCATCCGGACACGGGACGGAGTCTTCAATCTTGTATCTTCGTAGTCTTGGAGTCCAGAGGACGATGATAGTCCGGCTGTCCGGACGCCCCTAGTCCAGACACCCTCAAGAGCCCTTAACCAGCTTCAATGACGATTAGTCCGGCGTGCATAATGTTCGGCATTGCAAGGCGGGTTCCTCCTTGAATAATCAGAGAAGATCATGAACACCAGGATAGTGTCCGCTCGCAAAATAAATTCCACATTCCACCGTGAGAGAGAATAAAATGTACACCAGTCCAATCTGCCGACGATACGCCGCGTGACATCACACCACTACCAAGCCTTTGTTTGAATTGTTTTTACTATACCGCCAAAGACGCTTAGCGAAGCGGTTTCTTGGCACGCCTTGTCGGCGTAGATCGTGTTCCCCTTATTCCGTGATTCTCATCAATACGTGCGTGGGTAACCCAACCGCGTGCGGCGCGCCACTCCTCCATCGAAGGTGAATCCCGAACGGTCACGAAGACGACCCTTGGTATTTTTCCCCTTTATAAGAGGACCAAGGACCGTTCCTTTTCTTCAGTCTCGCATTGAATCTCCTTCTCGCTCCTAGTTCCAGCTCCAGAGCCCCAGATTCGAGCGCTTTGGACTCTCAACCATGTCCGGCTCCGACCTCCATGGTCGGTGGATGCCCTCCTCCGTCACGGAGGAGGACGTCTCAAAGCTGCGGGAGGCAAAGTACCTGTCCTACGAGATCTCGCACAGGTTGCCTGCCCAAGGGCAGGCCGTGCCCGCCCCCGAGCCCGGTGAGTACGTTGTCTTCGTACCCCACCTCCGTCGAGGTTTAGGCTTCCCGACGGACCCTTTCGTGAGAGGGCTCATGTTCTACTATGGGCTGGATTTTCACGATTTGGCTCCGGAGTCCATCCTCCATATCTCCGCATTCTTTATCGTCTGCGAGGCCTTCCTCCGCGTCACCCCCCACTTCGGCCTGTGGCCGAAAACCTTCAATGTGGAGCCGAAGATGATCGGGGCGCTAAGCGGAGCTATAAGCATAAGGGCCGATGCCCGTGGCTCGAGGGTTCCTTCCAAGAGGAACTCGGATCGTGGCAACAGGAGTGGTTCTATATCACCGCTCGGCGGGCAGCAAGCAAAGCCGCCGCCCGGGACCTCCACGCCGATCGATGTCGTGGGTCAACCAAGGGCTCAATTGGGGCCGTTCAAGACGTGCCCTCACTCCAGGCGGATTCGAGACCTCCAAGCGAGGGAGATCAATCTGGTCGTGGTGATGCGTGTAATGCTAATCGTGCATCGCTCGTCACGCAAACGACGCCCTTCCGTCTATGGGAGTTCAATCCGAGGGACCCCGAATTTCCAAAGACTTCATGGGTGCGACACCATGGAGATGTTCGGTTGTTCTTCGGACCGCGGGTAGCGTGTCAGAATTGACCGAGGACGCAGCCTAAGCCGCAATCGCCGGATACTCGTGTAAATAGCTCGAGTTCGGACGCTCGTTTATACGCTTTTTAGAGTTCGCTTCGACTCATTACTCTTTACGGAGGGTAGCGCGATCGAAGCCGATAAGGTGTCCGCTCCTCCCAGAGACCGTGACTGGAGCCCGTGGCTGGTCAGAATGTTGGAGGTCGCGCCCATAGAAGGGAGCGATGGGGAAAATAGAGCAGCTATTATTTCGCCCAAAGGAGCGTCCGAAGAGGGGGGAATCAAAAACACCTCCTTCCAGGGGGAGAAGAGGACCGCCTCCGAAGATCCGGAGGCCAAAGACCCTAAACGGGGGAAGAGATCTTCCCCGGGGGGTCCGGCGTCCGGGGAGAATCCGGACGCACAATCGTCACCAAAGGATCAGCCCTCCAGCGAGCCGTGCGTATGAAAAGGGGAGTTCATTAGTAAGAAAATACCTCCATTTGTGCTCGTGTGGGTGACCGAAATTTTTATCTTGTAGTTCGGATTTGCAGCCTTCGCAGATGAGCTCGTCTTCGGGGGACCTTCCTCCGAAGATGATGGAGAGCGAAACGCCCCCGTCTGCTGCGCCGTCAGATAGGGCGACGAGCTCAAGTATCGCCACGAGGGTGTCCCCGAGTCCCGAGGGGCCGGGAGTTCGGCGCCGCTAGTGTCCAGCCGGAGAATCAAGAATCTGCCGGAGAGGGCGCCCATCTCGTAAGATCACCGTGCGTTGATGCGTATGGTGATCGGAAGGATTTCGCCCGCCGAGAGCGATCGCGTAATGCCGCTATGAGTTTGTTGGCGGATTTGAGGTACGCGAGAATGACGACCTTTTTTTTTTGACAGTTTTGCACATAAAAGTGCGCCTCAGATAGATAGTAGCCCCGAGACTCGGTAGGTTGTCGAAAGCGACAGCCGCGTCGAGGATCGAAATTGCAAGTAATGAATGTCGCCGTTCCTATGCAGATGGCGGATAGTCCGAGGGCTAGCCGGACTAGTGGGGTTGCCGAGTTAATGCGGCAACTTAACGTGGCGGATGCGGACATCGCACTTGTCAACCGGCGACTTGACGAGTCGCAAGGTAAATGAGTTCTCCACAGTCGCTTTATTAAGGGGGTCAAAGCCCTCCTCTGATAAATTAAATGCTGTTATACAGACGGTGCTGCTGCTGTGGAGAGCCTTCGGGCCAAACTTGCTCAAGCTAAGGAGCAAGCCCGAAGGAGTGACGCGGCTGCCTCAAGGGCAGCCGATGAGTTGAAAGCCGGAAGGGCTGCACACTGCCTAAGCAGGGAAGAGGTGGCCGAATTGGCCGTGAAAGTAAAAGATGCTGCCGACCGCAATGAGGCTCTTGAAAAGGAGCGCTTATCAGAGCGGGAACACCTGAGGAAGGCCACCGCCGAGGCCAAGTATGCCCGCTCTGCAATGCGGGCCATGAAGGAGGAGCTGCGCCAGGCCGGAGATATCGTGGCTGGCAAGCCTTTTCTGCTGCGTCGCCGGTTTATGGATCAAAAGTATGCTCAATTTAATCGGCTGTGGAGTCCGGAGGATCTGTATATGGACTTAGCGGCAAGTGCGGCTGATGCCATTGAGCACTTCTGGAGCTAGAAGGATCACAAGACGGAAGAGCTATTTTGGTCTCAATTCCATAGTCCGGATCGCTCACTTCCGTTGACCGACCGGTTGGCCGAATGGGCTGAGCTAAATAGATTATCCGGACTTGCCATGACTGACATCGTGGCTCATGTCTGGCCAGAGAGGCCCAAGGCGACGAGCTACTTCGGCTTACTGCAACAATTCCTTGGAGTGGTGCCGCATATCAAGGAGATGAAGCGGTCGGCCTGCGTCGAAGGCGCGCGGATGGCTCTTGCCCGCGTGAAGGCGCATTGGACTGAGATGGATGCCACCGCTGTTGCAGCCCAGGGTTCGGATGAAAGCCGGCTCCCGCCGAGCACTATTTCGGGAAGTTATGCGTGGTGCTCGTGTAATAGAGTCGCGATGCTCAAAAATGTCATGTTCAAATGAACGCTTTAGCTTGAAACGATGATTATGCTATAACTGCTTTTTATACTTGTGCGTCCCAAGTAGTAAAACTTCTCCTATGCGGTTGTTTTCGTATACATTTGTATAACCTGAAAGATTGCAGTCTTCGGCTTCAGCCCCCACCCACAAGGTGCGGGGGTGTTCGCAAAAATAGCGCGTGTTCACACTTAATCCGATGTCTCGGTCCTGTTTAGGAGGTGGTAGCGTAGCAAACGAGGCAATCCGGACTATAATGCTTTATCACTTTCACTTAGCCAGTGGAGTTCGAGGGTGGGGCTACTATATAGCCCCTGGGGGCACCGCACTTCTCCGATTTCGGGGCGCGTGTGTGCCTGACCGGGAAACGGTCCTTCGTCAAAGCGGAGAATTCTAAACATTCCGGTAGTCGATCGAGTGGTTGACCAGTCTCTCGCTATATCATGACAGTCAGTTTTTGGCTTTCTCTACTAAGGTGCTCGCCGAGCCGAACTGGGGCACAATCGCAGTAGTTCTCCTGGTGCCGCGTTAGCCGATGATACGGAACGTAAGGCAGCAAAACACAGGAGCCAGGCAAACCCAACATTTGACCAAAGACATGATTCGGAGCTGATGCATATAATGCCTAATCTCGAGACGCCGAACACTCCCTAAGGTGTTCGGTCTTTATGATAATGGCAGAATAATGCCCTAAGCCCCTAGTGTCCGTGCACGGCATGGTATTTCGACGCGCCGATGCCAAAACGTCCAGCCCGCTTTGGTTATAGGAAAAACCAAGGAGAATAACAACAAGAGACGAGAAAAAGGTTTACGCAGGTCTTAATCAAAAGAATCCTCCCAACGGTCCCTACCGCGTCTGCGCTGTGTCTCCGTTGTGCCGTTGTCTCGACGGGTATGCACGTTGTTCATCTGTAAAAGAGAGGAACGCTTAGTTTGAAAACAATTCGTATGCGAAAAAAAGGTATGTGCGAAAGAAAAATATGAATAAGCAAAGCGGGTTTGAATGAACCCGCGGTTGTTTTAGCGCAGCCCTTGTGAAGGGGTGTGCGGCTAGGAGCCCCTAGCCTCATCGATGCGGACTTCGTCTATCCGTGTCCGGGGTCTTTGGGTGACCAAGATCGAGATGATGCCACGCGACCGGCATCTTGAGTGTAAGAGACGCGTAATGTGGTATGGCGTTGAAACGACAAAAGCCTTTCGTCCCAAGAGTGCTTGATATCCACTTTTAAATGGGACGATATGAAAATTAGTTTTTGGCGCCGAAAGTTGTTCGTGATCCAACACGACTTCTAGTAATAGGGAGCCTGTGCACTTGGCATAAGGGCTGGCGTCACTCCTTTGAAGGAAGTGCGGCTGTGTCGAATTTTGGTAGGGTCTATCCCCATCTTGCGGATTGTGTTTGAATACAGCAGGTTTAAGTCGCTGCCTCCGTCCATTAGGACTTTAGTAAATTGTAATCCGTCGATTATGGGATTCAATATCAGGGCAGTCCGTCCCGCGTTTCTAACGCTTCTGTAATGGTCCAGGTGGTCGAAAGTGATTGGTTTTGATATCCAATCTCTATGGTCTGCTGGGTTGGACCGTGCGAGGCTCTTTTTAGGAAGTGCAGCACTATTTTTCCGTATTATCACATGAAGTGAGTTTACTGCTTTGACCTCTTGTGGGAAAGTCTTTTGTTTTCCGGTGCTCTGCTGGTGGGGTTTATCATCTTCGCTTGACGCGTCAAGCCCCTTGTGTTCGGCGTTTAGTCGGCTGGACTGTTTGAAAACCCAACAATCTCGATGGGTATGGTTTGCAGGCCTTCCGGGGGTACTGTGGATTTGACATATCCGACCCTGAATCTTATTTAAGTTGGACAACTCATCGCTGTCATCCTTAAGATGCGGTGTTTTGTTGTTTGGCCGCGAACTTTTGAATCCGGCGTTGACTGCCGTGCTCTTTGGGCTTTTCTCTTTATTCCGACGCTGCTCTTTTCTGCGCCGTGATTTTCCGTTTCCATCTCTTATCTCGGATGTACTTGGGTCGCTGGTGCTGCATCTTGCTAGCCAGCTATCCTCTCCCGCACGTAAGCGGGTCATGAGGCTTGTTAGCGGACATTGTCCTCGGTTTCTCTTGGCCGAGGTGCACGGCAAGCCATTCGTCTCGGACATTGTGTTTAAAAGCTGCTAAGGCTTGGCGTCCGGACAATGACTATTTGGTTCTTTTGGTGAGAAACCTGTTCGAATTTCCACGACTCTCCGGGCTGTTGAGTTATATGACTTAGATCATCTCAAGGCCGTGAGGGCGGACATAAGTCCCTTGAAAATTTTTTCTAAACGCGCCCTCGAGCTCTTCCCAACTTCCAACAAGTTTTCTCGGGAGGCTTTTAAGCCAATGCCGGGCTGGCCCTTTGAGCTTGAGGGTAGGTATTTTATGGCGTGGAGATCATCTCCTCTAGCCATGTGTATATGTAGTATATAATCTTCTATCCAGACTCCAGGGTCTGTTGTTCCATCGTAGGCCTCTATGTTTATGGGTTTAAATCCTGCTGGGAATTCATGGTCCAGCACTTCATTGGTGAAATATAGTGGGTGTGTGGCGCCCCTGTATTTGGGTGTGCCGCTATCTTCGGGCACTTGACGTGTTGTCTTGCTTCCTGGGGCCTTTTTCTTTGGCCCGTAGATGGACCTGGCTGGGCCATCTGTCCTTCCAAGTTCATTGGTTGGTTTATGTGCGGCGCCGCCTTCAGAATTTGGCCTGTCATCCGGCCATCTATCCGACCATGCAGCCTCTTTATTTTTTGGTGTGGGGCTCTATGGCCTCGTCGTCGACTCGTAGCAGCTTGCGCCGGGTAGCTCTTTGATTGGTGGCTATTGCCGTATTTATCCGCGGTTTTGAGTACTTTGCTCCACCTCATTCTGAGTGTGTCCTCCGCTGTTTCGAGTTTCCGCTTTTCCTTCTTCAAGCTTCTGGCAGTGTTGACGAGTCTTTTCTGAAGGTTTTTACCTTCCGGCGGCGTGTCCGGCGTGAGACCGTCGTTTTTGCCGGGCCTGGACTGATTATCTGACTCGTCCTATTCGGACGGTGGCCTATCTGCATGTTTGTCGTCCACTTTTGTGCATTGCTGTATTGCGGGGTCCTTAGGAGCGTTGTTGTTGTCGAGGCGGGGCTTAGGGCGGCGTCTGCGCCGCCGTTTTGGTTGTTTATCGGCGGGGTTATCATCTGCCGCGGCCCGTTGGTCCTCGTCATCGCTCTCTTTTGGGGTATCCACCATGTATATGTCATATGACAAGGTGGTCCTCCCATGCCCTATAGGCGCTGTTTCTTGTTCGTCTCCAGCGTCGTCGTCTATACCATCGATGTTTTCGAAGCCGTAGTCTAGCATGTCGGTTAGATCGCCGACAAAGTGGCTACAAAGTGGGTGGTGGGTGGGCTCAATTTTTCGTCGTCGTCGATCCCGATCGTCCCGACCATAGTCCAGCCAGACTCTCGATAACGAGAGATGCTTTAGTGAATTTAGGATGTCGCCAAAGGGCGAGTGTTGAAGATGTCCGCGCGGTGAATTCCATAACCGGCGCCTAATCCGACTCGATTGGACAGGCGTGGGAGGCCGGAGTCCGTCAAGGAGTCCGCACTCGGAATCACGAAGTTTCGCGGGGACAAGATTAGTGTTCGCCCATCGCCGTGGGAGTTGAAGCCCCGAGGCGGCGTCTATCCACCGATCCTCGATCCGGGCGATCGGCTCCGGACTAATGGTCGGCGGATTCGCGGCGCTGCCACCAAGGCACTGCTCGGGCGGCAGAGCTAGATCATGCCCGTCGTCACAGCAGTGTGGCGTGCTTGGCTGTGGCTCGAGTCCGTCAAGATCAAGTCTCCGCGACATCGGCCGTGAAGTTTAGGCTTCGAATCGACACGACGGCCAGGGGCGTAGCTTCGATCTGCTCGGATGGCTGCTTAATTAGCCCGCAGCGGCCGCCGAACACGAAGATCCATCCGGGAGAAAAGTCTCACCCAGATGTTGTCGTTGGTTGTAGATGCCATCAAGCCTATCGGTCACGCATACGAGGAACTCTCAATGAAAGCACCAATGTCGGTGTCAAAACCGGCGGATCTCGGCACGGGTCCCGAATCGTGCGCCTAGGCGGATGGTAACAGGAGACGAGGGACATGATGTTTTACCCAGGTTCGGGCCCTCTCGATGGAGGGAAAACCCTACGTCCTGCTTGATTAATATTGATGATATGGATAGTACAAGAGTGGATCTACCACGAGATCAAGGAGGCTAAACCCTAAAGCTAGCCTATGGTATGGTTGTTGTAATGTATGTTGTGTCCTACGGACTAAATCCCTCCGGTTTATATAGACACCGGAGGAAGCTAGGGTTACACCGAGTCGGTTACAATGGTAGGAGATCTACATATCCGTATCGCCAAGCTTGCCTTCCACGCCAAGGAAAGTCCCATCCGGACACGGGATGGAGTCTTCAATCTTGTATCTTCGTAGTCTTGGAGTCCGGCGGACGATGATAGTCCGGCTGTCCGGACACCCCCTAGTCCAGGACTCCCTCACCCGATGATCGGCAAGCCATAGAGAATAAATGGATCTTCAAGAAGAAGACTGACGCTAACGGTAATGTTACTATCTACAAAGCTTGACTTGTTGCGAAAGGTTTTCGACAAGTTCAAGGAGTTGACTACGATGAGACCTTCTCACCCGTAGCGATGCTTAAGTCTGTCCAAATCATGTTAGCAATTGCCGCAATTTATGATTGTGAAATTTGGCAAATGGATGTCAAAACTGCATTCCTTAGTGGATATCTTAAAGAAGAGTTGTATATGATGCAACAAGAAGGTTTTATCGATCCTAAAGGTGCTAACAAAGTGTGCAAGCTCCAGCAATCCATTTATGGACTAGTGCAAGCCTCTAGGAGTTGGAATATATGCTTTGATAGTGTGATCAAAGCATATGGTTTTATACAGACTTTTGGAAAAGCCTGTATTTACAAGAAAGTGAGTGGGAGCTCTGTAGCATTTTTGATATTATATGTGGGTGAAATATTGTTTAAAGGAAATGATATAGAATTTCTAGATAGCATAAAGGGATACTTGAGTAAGAATTTTTCAATGAAAGACCTCGGTGAAGCTGCTTATATATTGGGCATCAAGATCTATAGAGATAGATCAACACGCTTGATTGGACTTTCGCAAAGCACATACCTTGATAAAGTTTTGAAGAAGTTTAAAATGGATCAGTGAAAGAAAGGGTTCTTGCCTGTGTTACAAGGTGTGAAGTTGAGTCAGACTCAATGCCCGACCACTTCAGAAGATAGAGAGAAAATGACAGTCATTCCCTATGCCTCAGCCATAGGTTCTATCATGTATGCAATGCTATGTACCGGACCTGATGTGTACCTTGCTATAAGTTTAGCAGGGAGGTACCATAGTAATCCAGGAGTGGATCATGGACAACGGTCAAGAACATCCTGAAATACCTAAAAAGTACTAAGGATATGTTTCTCGTTTATGGAGGTGATAAAGAGCTCGTTGTAAATGGTTACGTCGACGCAAGCTTTGACACTGATCTGGATGACTCTAAGTCACAAACCGGATACGTATTTATATTGCATGGTGGAGCTGTCAGTTGGTGCAGTTCCAAGCAGAGCATCGTGGTAGGAAGCGGAGTACATAGCTAGTGCATCGGGTCCAATGAAAATCTTTTGTGACAATACTGGAGCAATAGCCTTGGCGAAGGAATCCAGATTTCACAAGAGAACCAAACACATCAAGAGACGCTTCAATTCAATCTGTGATCAAGCCAAGGAGGGAGACATAGAGATTTGCAACATACATACGGATCTGAATGTTGTAAACCCGTTGACTAAGCCTCTTCCACGAGAAAACCATGATCAATACCAAGACTCCATGGGTTTTAGAATCATTACTATGTAATCTAGATTATTGACTCTAGTGCAAGTGGGAGACTGAAGGAAATATGCCCTAGAGGCAATAATAAAGTTGTTATTTGTATTTCCTTATATCATGATAAATGTTTATCATTCATGCTAGAATTGTATTAATCGGAAACTTAGTACATGTGTGAATACATAGACAAATAGAGTGTCCCTATTATGCCTCTACTTGACTAGCTTGTTAATCAAAGATGGTTAAGTTTCCTAACCATAGACATGTGTTGTCATTTGATGAACGGGATCACATCACTAGAGAATAATGTGATGGACAAGACCCATCCGTTAGCTTAGCATAATGATTGTTTAGTTTTATTGCTATTGCTCTCTTCATGACTTATACATGTTCCTTTGACTATGAGATTATGCAAATACCGAATATCGGAGGAACACCTTGTGTGCTATCAAACGTCACAACTTAACTGGGTTTCTATAAAAATGCTCTACAGGTGCCTTCGATGGTGTTGTTGAGTTGACATAGATCGAGATTAGGATTTGTCACGCCGTGTATCCGTGAGGTATCTCTGGGCCCCTCGGTAATGCACATCACAATAAGCCTTGTAAGCAATGTGACTAATGAGTTAGTTGCGGGATGATGCATTACGGAACGAGTAAAGAGACTTGCTGGTAACGAGATTGAACTAAGTATGATGATACCGACGATCAAATCTCGGGCAAGTAACATACCGATGACAAAGGGAACAACATATGTTGTTATGCGGTTTGACCGATAAAGATCTTCGTAGAATATGTAGGAAACAATATGAGCATCCACGTTCCGCTATTGGATATTTACCGGAGATGTGTCTCGGTCATGTCTACATAGTTCTCGAACCCGTAGGGTCCTCACGCTTAATGTTCGATGACGATTTGTATTATGAGTTATGTGATTTGATGAACGAAGTTTGTTCGGAGTCCCGGATGAGATCCGGACATGATGAGGAGTCTCGTAATGGTCGAGAGCTAAAGATTCATATATTGGAAGGTTATATTCGGACACCGGAATGATTTCGGGAAGTATCGGATAAGTTTCGGAGTACCCGGAGGTTACCACAACCCCCCGGAGAAGTAATGGGCCTTATTGGGTTGTAGGGGAAATAGGAGAAGGGCCACTAGGGGAGCCCCCCCCCCCATGGCAAGTCTGAATTGTACAAGGGAGGGGGCGGCGCCCCCCTCTTTCCTTCTCCCCCTCTTTCCTTCTACCCCTCTTCCTCCTTCCCTTTCTCCCTCTCTTGGAAAGGAAGGGGACTCCAACTAGGATTGAGAATCCTAGTTGGACTCCCCTATGGCGCGCGCCCCCCTTGGGCTGGCTACCTCTCCTCTCCCCCTTTGTATACGTGGGAGGAGGGCACCCCAAAGACACCAAGTTTTCTCTTAGCCGTGTGCGGTGCCCCCCTTGGGCTGGCTACCTCTCCTCTCCCCCTTTGTATACTTGGGAGGAGGGCACCCCAAAGACACCAAGTTTTCTCTTAGCCGTGTGCCGTTAGGACTTAGGCGAGCTGCTGAATACGAGACACGTTCCCTCCTCCACAGTTACACACCTCGGTCATATCATCGTAGTGCTTAGGCGAAGCCCTGCGCCGGTAACTTCATCATCACCCTCGCCACGACGTCGTGCTGACGGAACTCTCCCTCGGCCTCAACTGGATCAAGAGCACGAGGGACATCATCAAGCTAAACGTTTGCTGAACACGGAGGTGTCGTACATTCGGTGCTTGGATCGGTTGGATCGTGAAGACGTTCGACTACATCAACCGCGTTACTAAACGCTTCCGCTTTCGGTCCACGAGGGTATGTGGACACACTCTCCCTGCTCGTTTCTATGCTTGTACTAGATAGATCTTGCGTGATCGTAGGAAAAAATTTGAATACTACATTACCCACCATCTCGTTGCATGAGAGAATACAGGACGGATGTGAGCTCTATACGTGGTTTCTTCTCCTAACTCCACTAATCTCCTTTTTTCATACCTTCTAATCTACACAACGATACTTCGATTTGAGATAAGGCCTATACAAAAAAGATGCATATCAATGTCATGGTTCCATTCAGGCGATAGATATGCTTCCTCCTCCTTTTTGACCGCACCCTTTTGGTTCACTCGGACGGACGGACAGACAGGATTCTTGGGTCATGCTTTCCCTCCCATATTCTCCCCAACGCTATGGCGGCCCAACCGAGACGGGATAAGGCAACCACAACTTGGCATGGCACATAATTCAACTTGATACTACGTGCTACCAAGTTTTCAAAAGAAAATTATATGTTGTGTGTCGAGTTTGAGCTCAACGAATACTCTACTACGGTTGAGAAGACGACTCGAGGCTTCACCAGGATAGTAGTCGGGATGGGAAGGAAGTATATTTGTCAACCATGTCATTTTATCTAGTGAACCGCAAAACTTAACTGGTAAATTCATCATCGCAGTTATCCAGTGAAAATCCATTCAAGATTGATTTGAAAAAAAACTAAGCTGCTCGAGGGGTAAGCTTATGTCTTATAGAGGTCGGCTTGTTCTGATAAACTTAGTGCTAACAAGCATGCCGATGTTCCTACTGTCTTTCTTTAAGGTACCTGTGGGGGTCCAAAAAAGGCTAGATTTCTATCGATCATTATTTTTCCAACAGTGCGATCAAGTTAAGAAAAAAATAGGCTTTCCAAGTCGGATATTTTTGTAGTTCCCTTTGTCATCGGTATGTTACTTGCGAGATTTGATCGTCGGTATCAATACCTAGTTCAATCTTATTACCGGCAAGTTTCTTTACTCGTTCGTAATGCATCATCCGTAACCAACTCATTGGTCACATTGCGCAAGGCTTATAGTGATGTGCATTACGAGAAGGCCAGAGATACCTCTCCGACAATCGGATGACAAAACCTAATCTCGAAATCGCCAACTCAACATGTACCTTCGGAGACACTGTAGTACTCCTTTATAATCACCCGATTCACGTTGTGGCGTTTGGTAGTACCAAAGTGTTCCTCCGATGGCAGGAGTTGCATAATTCTCATAGATTCACGAGGAACATGTGTAAGTCATGAAAGCAATAACAATATACTAAACAATCAAGTGCTAGGCTAACGGAATGGGTCAAGGACCAAGGTGGGCTAGGGATTGAGAACTTAGGGGTTAAGAATAGATGCCTACTCAACAAATGGTTGTACATGCTTTTTGTTGAAACCCAAGGAATGTGGGTACTAATTTTGCGCAACAAGTCCTGCAGTCCAAAAACTTGGCTCGGGCTACCTTAAGACCCAATGACTCACCTTTCTGGAAGTAGATAATGAGGATGAAAGCATCCTTCTTTGAAAGGACTAAATTTATCATTCGGAACGGTAACTCGACTAGATTCTTGGAAGATACATGGTTAGGGGAGACGCCACTAGCCACACAATATCCTTCTCTTTATAATATTGTATAACGTAAGGATGCTTATATTGGCACAATATTACATTCTGTTTCTCTAAATATACAATTCAAGGGGTCTCTAGTGGGCGACCAATGGGACAGTTGGTCACATCTCATGCGGAGGCTGATGGATGTTCACCTCTATGATGAACCTGATATGATTCACTAGAAATTATTCGTCAATGGGATATTCTCCGTAAAATCTATGTATCTAGACTTAATAGATTCTATCCCAATCCCCAAATAATTTCATATTTGAAATATTAAAGTACCTTTAAGAAGCAAAATCTTTGTGTGGTTTGTACATAAAGAAGTGATTTTGATAAGGATAATTTGGCAAAATGAAGATGGGAGGGTAGTAAACGATGTACCTTTTGTGAGAAAGACAAAACTATACAACACCTCTTCCTCAAATGTCCTCTCGCCAAGCTTTTATGGCGTACGATTCATGTAGCCTTTAATGTCAGGTCTCCAAATAGTATTAACACGTTTTTTGAGATGAGGCTAAACGGAGTTGAGCCAAGTACGGCGGGACATCTTCGGATAGGAGTATGCACATTACTTTGGGTTAAATGGAAAAGCAGAAATGACATGATATTTAACAAATAAACACTTATTAACTTTTTGCAGGTCATATACAGAGCTACTGCTTGGATCTATACATGGTCGTTACTCAGTCCTGCAGTAGTCAAGGAGTTTATGGCTATTGGGTGCAACCGGTGGAGACGGTAGCACGTGATACTTACGCTCGGCCTGGATGGCGGTCCAATAATATGTTACATGGTTAGTCATCTTGACCTATTTTTCGCCGGTTGTGGCACATTTTTTCTTCATTTTACTCTCGCTCCCTTGTGAGCTTTTACCGAATCACGAGATCTTTTGAACCTTTTGTTTAATTATATGGCTGCATGCATCACTTAGATGCCGAGGCCGGGTAACCCTCATTTAAAAAAAGACTAAACATAGATGCTTGACGCAACGCCATATTCTCATTTACCCATAACGCATCTAGTAGTTACTGGTCTGGCCAAGCCACCTCCATCAAAAGCCGCTTGTGCGTGCCAAACCGGGGACAATTTTGGTTTTTGACCCTATTCCAAAAGTTGAGTCAGATTAACTCTGGTTTAATTTTATTACGAGATCTAATCCTTTTCCTACCGCATGGGTCGATGGCGATAGGGTATAATTGCTACCGCCAAGGCCCTTTGAAGTAGGGTTGCATGCCCTAGCGCAAAAATTCTAAGTATCAAATATAGTGTTTGTACCCACCTACCGCCGGGCACCTCGGTGGTAGGATTGCACAGGCTATCGTCAGACTATTTGGCGGTAGGGCTGCACTGCACTGACGTGGATAAGTTGCCTACCACCAGGGGCCTTGGCTGTAGGCTGGTATACGCTACATCCATTGACCCCAGCGGGGGAAAAGGGTCAGATGCTGAAATCTTTCCGAATCAGCATCAGATGCTGAAAGGGTCCAAACATCAAATTTGCTTCCACACCGGCAAGACATGCATCATGCTCCTCAAAAGGTCCCTTTTCAATTTCCCAGTACCTGCTCATTGATTGGCGGCACACAAAGCATCCAAAAAGCATTCACACACACACACACACACACACACACACACACACACACAGAGAGAGAGAGAGATACTAAGAGCATCTCCAGCCGCGCCCGCAACAGGCCCCCAAAGGTGACTTTTTTGTGATGGCGCCCAAAAAACAGCACAATCGCGCCCCCAAGATGCCGAAATCCGCTGGCTCCGCCACTTTTGGTCAGCGATCCCAGGCCGAACCCAGCACACTAGGGGGCACGGGGGGCTCCTGCAAAAGGAAAACCACGTCTGGGCCACACGGTCAGGCGAAAAGTCAAGACAAACGTCCAGATTCTCCCCCCCCCACGCCCTCCTACCACCTTGTTGATCCCAGCGCCCACCGCCAACCACCACTAGATAGGCCATTCCCTGCCATAAATGAGAGAGGGTTTGGTCACGGCAACCTCTCCACCACTTTCCTGAGTGATTTTTTGGTGCTCCAGCCGTGCAGGACAGGATACTGGCGGCTGTGCACCCACGACGCCCGCCAGGTGTTCAGGGATTTGTCTGCTCGGCGATTGACTCGGACGACAAGGAGACACTCACGGTGTTGCCGGGGGAGGAAGCCGTGCCGACGTCTAGGACAAAGAGCATCTCATGGTCCTCGCCGCTCTGGCCGGCCTGCTCGTGAGCAATGCAAAGCCGTGGCGAAGTGCCTTGGCGCCGGGGCGGCTAAAAGCAAAGAACCGCATTGACTAGAAGGCTATTGCTTGCTTTACTCCGACAACTTCTCTAACGCTCCATTGCAAGGCGATAAAGTATTTGGGCGCCGTTATCGGATGAGCCGAAAGCTTTTCGTTAGGATTGTGAATTCCATCCGGGATTTTGATAGCTACTTCAAGTGCAAGAAGGATTGCACCGCACACTTGGATTCACCTCAATCCAGAAGTGCACGATAGTGATACGTCTCCGTCGTATCTATAATTTTTGATTGTTCCATGCCAATATTATTCAACTTTTATATACTTTTGGCAACTTTTTATACTATTTTTTGGGACTAACATATTGATCCAATGCCCAGTGCTAGTTCCTGTCTGTTGCACGTTTTTTCTTTCGCATAAACCCAACATCAAACGGAGTCCAAACGGGATAAAAACGGACGGAGATATTTGTGATTTTTGGGAAGTAAAATCAACGCGAGACGGTGCCCGAGGGGGCCAGGAGATAGGGGGCGCGCCCCAGGGAGGCAGGCGCGCCCTGGACTCTCCTGGGCCCCACGTAAGGCGGCCGACGCTCTTATTTTGCCGCAAGAAATCTAATTTAATGAGAAAGATCTGGGTAAAAGATTCACCCCAATCGGAGTTACAGATCTCCGGATATAAAAGAAACGGTGAAGGGACAGAATCTGAGAACGCATAAACAGAGAGATAGATCCAATCTCGGAGGGGCTCTCGCCCCTCCCAAGCCATGGGAGCCAAGGACCAGAGGGGAAACCCTTCTCCCATCTAGGGATAAGGTCAAGGAAGAAGAAGAAGAAGGGGGGCTCTCTCCCCTTGCTTCCGGTGGTGCCGGAACGCCGCCGGGGGCCATCATCATCACCGCGATCTTCACCAACACCTCCGCCATCTTCACCAACATCTCCATCACCTTCCCCCATCTATATTCAGCGGTCCACTCTCCCGCAACCCGCTGTACCCTCTACTTGAACATGGTGCTTTATGCTTCATATTATTTTCCAATGATGTGTTGCCATCCTATGATGTCTAAGTAGATTTCTGTTGTCCTATCGGTGATTGATGAATTGCTATGATTGGTTTGAGTTGCATGTTTTATTATTGGTGCTGTCCTATTGTTCCCTCTGTGTCGCGCAAGCGTGTGGGATTCCCTTTGTAGGGTTTGTGATATGTTTATGATTTGCTTATGGTGGGTGGCATGTGTGATGAAGTAGACCGAGTAACCCGAGTATGGGATAAAGGGGACATGATACTTTAATGCTATGGTTGGATTTTACCTTAATGAACCTTTAGTATTTGCGGATGCTTGCTAGAGTTCCAATCATAAGTGCATATGATCCAAGTAGAGAAAGTGTGTTATCTTATGCCTCTCCCTCAAATAGAATTGCAATAGTGATTACCGGCCTAGTAACGTAGTCAATTGCTTAGGGACAATTTCACAACTCCTACCACCACTTTTCCACACTCGCTATATTTACTTTATTGCATCTTTATCTAAGCAGCCCTTAGTTTATGTTTACGTGCTCTTTATTACTTGCAAACCTATCCTATCACACCTACAAAGTACTTCTAGTTTCATACTTGTTCTAGGTAAAGTGAACGTCAAGCATGCGTAGAGTCGTATTAGTTGCCGATAGGACTTGAGAGAGTATTTGTTCTACCTTTAGCTCCTCATTGGTTTCGACACTCTTACTTATCGAAAGAGGCTACAACTATCCCGTATACTTGCGGGTCATCAAGACCTTTTTCTGGCACCGTTGCCGGGGAGTCATAGCGTGGGGTGAATATTCTCATGTGTGCTTGTTTGCTTTATCACTAGGTAATTTTTATTTGCTGTTCTAAGTTGTTATTTATCTTTAGTTATGGATATGGAACACGAAATACCAAAAAAATAGGTGTAGATGCTACTCATGGAGATGGGGAACCTCCTAAAACCTTTGATGCTCGTTATGTTTGAGAAATTATGTACTACTTTAATAATCCTGAGAAAACCCCATTCAATTATGTTATGGGAGACACGTTGGATCAACATGAATACTTTAGGGATTATCGCTTGACACAAAAAGGGAAACTATTATGGGATCAAATTCAAATGTTGAAGTGGTATGCTCGGGATCTATGCTTGAGATATGATATTATTTGTTGCTCTAGGATGAAGGCTCCACACCTTCCCTTTTCATGCAAATTTAATGATAATGAAACCTTAGCCTCTTATGCTAAATGTATATATGATTATTATGATGTTGAACAAATAGAAGAATTTGTTGCTTTTAAGGCTGCTTATGAAATTGAATCTTTGTTTGAAAAGTTGAACCTGTTGATGATGATGGTGTTTATAGGACTGAAAATCTTGCTATACTTAGATATTGCTATGAAAATTATGAATACAATTACAATATTAATGAATTTATTGAGAAAGTCTCCACTTTCCAAGAAGAGACTAATATTTTGCAGGAAGCTATGGAAGAAGAAATTGATGAAACTGTGAGCTCATTGGATGAAAAAGATGATAAGGAGAGCGAAGAACAAAAGGAGGAAGAGTGGATTGATCACCCGTGCCCACCTTCTAATGAGCGTAACTCTTCAACTCATACATTGTTTTATTTCCCCTTCCTGCTTACCGAAGGATGATTGCTATGATGATTATTGCTATGATCCCGTTGATTCTCTCGAAATATCCCTTTTTGATGATGCTTGCTATGCTTGTGGCCAAGATGCCAATATGAATTATGCTTATGGAGCTGAACTTGCTATAGTTCCTTATGTTAAACATGAAATTGTTGCTATTGCACCCATGCATGATAGTCCTATTATCTTTTTGAATTCTCCCTACTACACTTTATCGGAGAAGTTTGTGCTTATTAAGGATTATATTGATGGGTTGCCTTTTACCATTGCACATGATGATTTTGATAGATATAATATGCATGTGCTTGCTGCTCCTACTTGCAATTATTATGAGAGAGGAACTATTTCTCCACCTCTCTATGTTTCCCATACTATGAAATTGCAAGAAACTGCTTATACTATGCATTGGCCTTTACTATGTGTGCATGAATTGTTCTCTTATGACATGCCTAGCTTAATGGCTTTAAAAAAAGCGCTTCCAGGGAGACAACCCGGAAGTTTTAGAGAGTCATTTATTTCTGTTGAGTGTTTTTTTATAGTTTAAAAACAAAAAAATAAAGAGGGGAACCAAAAAACTTTGCAAAAAAGGAAAGTGAAAGTGAGAGAGATAAGCATTGTTGAAGTGGGAGAGCTCCTTGAACTTTGTTCATGCTCACGGAAACTTTGTGAGTTTTGATTACAGAAACTTTTCAGAAAAAATAATTATCCCCTTGTACAATTCCATTGTATTATAAAAATAATGTGCTAAGGTTTGCCTTTAGGATGTTTACAATGCTTGTTGGTTTGTACGGTGCAGGACAGAAACTTTGGCTGTAGTGCGCGATTTTACATTTTTAACTGAAACGTTAAATGGTTCTGATTCTTTTTGCACTGTCTTTCTATACAACTTGTTTATTTTTCCTAACTTTCATAGAATTTTTGGGGTACCAGAAGTATGGTGGATGTTCAGATTGCTACAACTATTCTGTTTTTGACAGATTCTGTTTTTTATGCATAGTTTGCTTGTTTTGATGAATCTATCAATTTATACTAGTGGATTAAGCCATGGAAAAGCTATATTACAGTAGAAATAATGCAAAAACAAAATATGAATTGCATTGCAATAGTACTTAGAGTGGTGATTTGCTTTATTATACTAACGGATCTTACCGAGTTTTCTGTTGAAGTTTTGTGTGGATGTAGTGTCTAATCGAGGATGTCTCGATATGAGGAAAAGGAAGAGAGGCAAGAGCTCAAGCTTGGGGATGCCCGAGGCAATCCAAGTAAATATTCAAGGAGACTCAAGCGTCTAATCTTGGGGATGCCCTGGAAGGCATCCCCTCTTTCTTCAACAAGTATCGGTATGTTTTCGAATTCGTTTCGTTCATGCATTATGTGCAAGTCTTAGAGCGTCTTTTGCATTTAGATTTCATTTTTATTTTATCACCATGCTGGTATGAGATATTCCTTGGTTGATTTATAGAATGCTCATTGCACTTCACTTAAATCTTTTGAGTATGGCTTTATAGAATGCTTCATGTGCTTCACTTATAACATTTGATGTTTGGATTGCCTGTTTCTCTTCAAATAGACAACCGCCATTTGTAGAATGCTCTTTTGCTTCACTTATATTTGTTAGAGCGTGGATACATATTTTGTAGAAAGAATTAAACTCTCTTGCTTCACTTATATCTATTTAGAGAGATGATAGGAGTTGGTCATTCACATGGTTAGTCATAAAATCCTACATAAACTTGTAGATCGCTGAATATGATATGTTTGATTCCTTGCAATAGTTTTGCGATATAAAGATGGTGATATTAGAGTCATGCTAGTGGGTGGTTGTGGATTTTAGAGACACTTGTGTTGAGGTTTGCAAGTCCCGTAGCATGCACGTATGGTAACCGTTGTGTGACAAATTTGAAGCATGGGGTGTTTCTTTCATTGTCTTCCTTATGAGTGGCGGTCGGGGATGAGCGATGGTCTTTTCCTACCAATCTATCCCCCTAGGGGCATGCGTAGTAGTACTTTTCTTTGAGGGCTAATAAACTTTTGCAATAAGTATATGAGTTCTTTACTAATGTGAGTTCATGGATTATACACACTTTTACCTTTCCATCATTGCTAGACTCTTCGGTACCGCACATTGCCCTTTCTCACCTCGAGAGTCGGTGCAAACTTCGCCGGTGCATCCAAACCACGTGATATGATATGATCTATCACACATAAGCCTCCTTATATCTTCCTCAAAACAGCCACCATACCTACCTATCATGGCATTTCCATAGCCATTCCGAGATATATTGCCATGCAACTTCCATCACCATCATATACATGACTTGAGCATTTATTGTCATATTGCTTTGCATGATCGTAAGATAGCTAGCATGATGTTTTCATGGCTTGTCCATTTTTTGATGTCATTGCTACGCAGATCATTGCACATCCCTGTACACCGCCGGAAGCATTCATATAGAGTCATATCTTTGTTCTAGTATCGAGTTGTAATATTGAGTTGTAAGTAAATAAAAGTGTGATGATCATCATTATAGAGCATTGCCCCATGAAAAGAAGAAGAAAAAAGAAAAAAAGGAAGGGCCACAGAAGCCTAAATAAAAAAGGGGGCCAAAGAAGTCCACCCAAAAAGGAAAAAAAAAGAAAAAAGAAAAGGGGCAATGTTCCTTTTTCCACACTTGTGCTTCAAAGTAGCACCATGTTCTTCATATAGAGAGTCTCCTATATTGTCACTTTCATATACTAGTGGGAATTTTCATTATAGAACTTGGCTTGTATATTCCAACGATGGGCTTCCTCAAATGCCCTAGGTCTTCATGAGCAAGCAAGTTGGATGCACACCCACTTAGTTTCTTTTGTTGAGCTTTCATACACTTATAGCTCTTAGTGAATCCGTTGCATGGCAATCCCTACTCCTCGCATTGACATCAATTGATGGGCATTTCCATAGCCCGTTGATTAGCCGCGTCGATGTGAGACTTTCTCCTTTTTTATCTTCTCCACATAAAACCCACCATCATATTCTATTCCACCTATAGTGCTATATCCATGGCTTGCGCTCATGTATTGCGTGAGGGTTGAAAAAGTTGAAGCGCGTTAAAAGGTATGAACCAATTGCTCGGCTTGTCATCGGGGTTGTGCATGATGGGAGCATTTTGTGTGACGAAAATGAAACGTGGCCAAACTATATGATTTTGTAGGGATAAGCTTGCTTTGGCCTTGTTGTTTTGAAACATGATTGCTTTATTGGTACGCTCGAAGTATTATTGCTTTATGTCAAATGATAGACTATTGCTTTGAATCACTCATGTCTTACTATTCATGCCATGATTAGACATATGATCAAGATTATGCTAGGTAGCATTCCACATCAAAAATTATCTTTTTTATCATTTACCTACTCGAGGACGAGTAGGAATTAAGCTTGGGGATGCTGTTACGTCTCCGTCGTATATATAGTTTTTGATTGTTCCATGCCAATATTATTCAACTTTTATATACTTTTTGGCAACTTTTTATACTATTTTTTGGGACTAACATATTGATCCAGTGCCCAGTGCCAGTTCCTGTCTGTTGCATGTTTTTTGTTTCGAAGAAACCCAATATCAAATGGAGTCCGAACGGGATAAAAATGGACGGAGAATTATTTTGGAATATTTGTGATTTTTGGGAAGTAAAATCAACGCGAGATGGTGCCTGAGGGGGCCAGTAGATAGGGGGCGCGCCCCAGGGAGGCAGGCGCGCCCTGGACTCTCCTGGGCGCCCTGTAAGGCAGTTGACGCTCTTCTTTTGCTGCAAGAAAGCTAATTTTATGAGAAATATCTGGGCGAAAGATTCACCCCAATCGGAGTTACGGATCTCCGGATATAAAAGAAACGGTGAAGGGGCAGAATCTGAGAACGCAGAAACAGAGAGATAGATCCAATCTCGGAGGGGCTCTCGCCCCTCCCAAGCCATGGGAGGCAAGGACCAGAGGGGAAACCCTTCTCCCATCTAGGGATAAGGTCAAGGAAGAAGAAGAAGAAGGGGGGCTCTCTCCCCCTTGCTTCCGGTGGCGCCGGAACGCCGCCGGGGGCCATCATCATCACCGCGATCTTCACCAACACCTCCGCCATCTTCACCAACATCTCCATCACCTTCCCCCATCTATATTCAGCGGTCCACTCTCCCGCAACCCGCTGTACCCTCTACTTGAACATGGTGCTTTATGCTTCATATTATTTTCCAATGATGTGTTGCCATCCTATGATGTCTGAGTAGATTTCCGTTGTCCTACCGGTGATTGATGAATTGCTATGATTGGTTTGAGTTGCATGTTTTATTCTTGGTGCTGTCCTATTGTGCCCTCTGTGTCGCGGAAGCGTGAGGGATTCATGCTGTAGAGTTTGCGATATGTTTATGATTTGCTTATGGTGGGTGGCGTGAGTGACAGAAGCACAGACCCGAGTAAGGACCTGTTCGGAGCCACTCCGCTCCACAACTCCGCTCTGGGAGCGGGCGGAGCAGCGCCGAACGGTACAACTCCGCGGAGTCAAAAGAGCGGAGCGGAGCGGTTCGCAGTTGAATTTCACGGAGTCGCTGAAACCGAGCTCCCCACCACGACTCCCTCACTTTCCCCCTCCCCAACCTACCGGTTCGATCCAATCTGAGCGAATCCCAGGGTCCTCCCCCGACCATGGAACCCTAGCGTTGCGCCGCCGCCGCCGCAGTTCCCCGGCCACCACTGCAACCTCGCCATCTCCTCGCCCCCCTCGTCATCCCCGGCCAAATTCTCACCCCTTCAACCTCGCCATCTCCTCGCCCCCCTCCTCATCCAAGGCAGCTTTCCGTTCGGCGATAACTTTGGGGGCATACGGGTTGTGTGGACCTCTGGCGGCTGAGATCACCAGGGCCTCGTCCTCGTCCCCGCCAGCTCGGATTCGTCGTTTGCAAGGTCGGCACCCACGCCTACGTCACATACAGCAAGGTGAGATCCATATCCCCTCTTCACCCTTGTTCCTCTACTGTTCTTGATTCATATTCCTGAATAGTTCCACGTGTTCTTGATTCCTGTAAGTAGTAGTACTACATGTCTATAATTCCTGCAAGGATTATCTCAGGAAATTGAGAGGAAGGAGATGAATTAGGGGAGTTGGTAGAGAAAGGGGATGAGCGACAGAGAGCATAGAGACATATAGAGTTTCCTTTTCTAGATAACAAATACACACTGCATGATTATCATGGATGTTGTAAACATATATGTATTGCCTCTGTTTCTTTTATTTGCCTTGACATGGAGGGCGTGAACTAGCTAGCTTGTTAATTGATATTGCTGATTAGTTCTAGGCGTTCTTGATTCCTGATTCTTGATTCCAGTTAGTATTAGTTCTACATGTCAATAATCCCAGCAAGGATTAGTAGTCAAAGTAGTGTGAGACCCTCATTTGGGTCTCACGGATTAATCATAGAAATAGTAGAGAATGAAGAACAGAGAGAACGAGACAAAAAGTGAGATTCAGACGTTTTTCTGCATATCACAATCGCCTCTTGAAGACATAACACACCTCAGTAAATAAACACACGCACATCACTCCCACACACAGTGTACACCCGGTCGTTGATGCTGTGAAAGTTGATATAGAAAGGACTAGTGGATGCCGTAAAGTAGATACAGAAAGTATATACTAGTGATTTACAAATGTAAGAAAAAGTAATCCAGCAAGGACTAGTGAGATCCACGTGACGTCTTGTTGATTAAATTCCCTTTCAATACATGGATGTTGTAGGAAAGTAGTGCAGAAATACATCTTGAATTGTCTCCTGGCCGTTGGAATGTAATTAAACCATGACCAAATATTGCCTTTGTTTCTTTTATTTTCCCTGATTGACATGGATGGAGTGAACTAGCTAGTGAACCCCTTCTCTGCCTATAACCTATAACTATTAATATTCTTTGGACTGAAATATGTTAGTGAACCCCTTCTCTGCCTATAACCATGGTCTTTGCTGGTATGTAACTAGGAGCATGATTGATGATTGTTCATCTATATGTGTTAGATTGTAATGCTTGCAATTAATGTATAATTTTCTTGAAGAATGTCTGCCGATTGGAGTGACGATAACACTACGATCTTGACCGAGCTCTTTGTCCAACAAGTGCGTGCTAGCAATAGGCCAGACAAGCACTTGACTCAAAATGATTATGAGGAAGTTGCGAAGGATTTTAAAGTCAGAACAGGTCTGGAGTACACCAGGCTCCAACTAAAGAACAAGTGGGATAAGTTGAAGACTGATTACAGCAATTTCAGAAAACTCAAATTGAAGGAGACTGGTGGTGGGTGGGACTATGAGAGAAACACCATCAAACAAGATGCTGAATGGTGGAAGAAAGCAAAGATAGTGAGTCATGACTTTTCCTATTTGTTCTTATCATATAAGCAATTGTTCCGTGAGTAGTGATGCTAATTAAGCTTTGTTTTGTTGTATTTTAGGACATACCTGGCTGTGGCAAGTTCCGAAAGCGCGGACTTCGAAATGAGAATAACTTATCTATCATGTTTGCTGACATCACAAGTGATGGTACAGATCACTGGAATCCTGCTTCAGGCACCATTCCCCAATCTAGCAGTGCAACTTCAGTTTTCAATGTGGACGACATACAAGATGTTGATCTGGAGGAGACCCAAACAGGTGAGTCACATGCCGATGGAAAAGGGAAGAGACTTGGCAGGTATGTGGATGGCAATAACAAGAAGCCAAAGACATCTCTTGTTATACAAGAACAGATAACAAGGGTTGGAGATATAGCAGAGAGGACCCAATCCAGCTTTGAGTCATACATGAAGAAAGAAGAGAGTTCATCGATTACTTCTGTGATGGATCTGGTTGTTGAGTGTGGTGCAATAGTAGGCAGTGATGAATATTTCATTGCTAGTGAACTATTTGTGAAGCGAGAGCAGAGAGAGATGTTCCTGCATATGACTGAAAGTGCTGCCCGTTTAGATTGGTTGCGTAGGAAATACAACAACAAGTATGGGCATTAGATGCTGCTGTTCTTGTTTTTGCCTATTGGGATGTAATACTAATTTAAAGTTTGAACTTAGTTATGTACTCTGGTTTACTTGTAAGACTATTTGGGTTGTAACATTATTATGTTAGTCCCATTCTTCCCTTTTTCAGTTGTTTGTCTTCATTTACCTTGTTTCAGCCGTGTGTCTTCAATCTTGGTAATATTTCTTGTAATCTTACTTATATTGCTGCTATGACTCATCTTGCTGATGGTTACATGATAAATGTTGTTACATATGACTTGTCTTTAATGTTACATATGATTCTTACTTATCTTTCTGCTATGACTAATCTGGTTGATAATTAAGTACTAATTGTTGTCACTTGTGTATGTGCAGATGTCATCGGATAGTGACAATGATAGTGATAGTTATGAAGAAAGGAAGAAGAGGCTATGCCACCATGTCCAATCAATGTCCAACATCTATGCCGGTGCATCAACACTTGCAGGGAAGTACTGTGACAACTATTTGATCAAGGAAGACCCAAGGAATTCTATTCTCAGTGGGTTCGGATGGCTGCAGGAGACGGTCTCAACACCTGGATAAACATATACCATGTTGAGGATGAACGCACGCCTCTTCTTTCAATTGCATGACTTGTTGCTCAAAAAGTATGGCTTCAAATCAACCTGTTTCGTAAGCAGTTATGAAGCACTTGCAATGTTCTTGTGGACATTAGGGGGTTGCGAGTCTAATAGGAGAACACAAAATCGTTTCAAGCACTCAGGAGATATAGTCCACCGGAAGTTTCATGAGGTTTTACTCTGTGTGGTTAAGATGGCAGCAGATTACCTGAAACCTAAGGACCCAAACTTTAGTAGTGTGCACCCAAGCATTCAAAAGGATAGAAGGGCTTATCCACATCTTAATGACTGCATCGGTGCACTAGATGGTACTCACGTCAGAGCTACCATTCCTGCTGGCGACCAAGTTAGATACATTGGAAGGTCAGGATCAACAACACAGAATGTTCTAGCAATATGTGATTTTGACATGCATTTCATCTACACTTCAGTTGGTCAACCCGGCTCTATGCATGATACCAGTGTCTTGTATCATGCAATTGAAGCTGACAAAGATACCTTCCCTCATCCTCCAAAGGGTTAGTAGTTCCTATAGTAATTTCTTTTATTTAAATTCTGTAAACAAATCATAGGCCTTACATGCAATCTGCTTGTTGTTTGTAGGTAAGTACTATCTTGTGGACGCGGGCTATCCTAATAGACCTGGATATCTCGCACCTTACAAGGGAGAAAGGTACCACGTGCCTGATTTTCAACGAGGTGTGGCGCCAAGAACACCTAAGGAGAAATTTAACAAGATACACTCATCCAAGCGTAATGTGATCGAGAGAGCATTTGGTGTGTGCAAAATGAAGTGGCAGATTCTACTAAAGATGCCCAATTATTCAGTTGAAACTCAAAAGATGATAGTGGCTGCCACTATGACCCTTCACAACTACGTTCGATATCATGATAAGGGTGATCTTCACTTTCTTCGAGTCGATAGAGATCCCAAGTATGTCCCAACTATCCCTTCAAGGTATCAACGGTATGCCATCCCTCCGAATGCATCAGATGTGTCAACCTCGGAGGCTAGTGATAAAGACATGGACCGGTTCCGTAATAGACTAGCAACTGATATTGCTCTTGGTTGGTGAATTCCACTTCTGCTATAAATGTGAGTATACTAGTTTCTACCACATTCATGTGTTTTTATTTGCTACAGTTATTTAGTTTTTACCTTGCTAGATAAATTCACGCTTTCTCATAGATGAGTGGTAAAGTTAAACAAGTGAATGTTGTCTCCAAACATGTTGAAACTGTTCTTGCCTTTGTTAGTAGCTGAAATATTAGTCACAATATTACTTGTCATTTATTTCCTGGTAGCAAGATGCATAAGTCTAGAATCCAGAAGATGTTCTTAGCTAGTTCAATGACAACATGATTTTGCTTCTATCACAATTGATGTGTATTTGTACCTATTAACAAATTTCGTAATTTTGTAGGTGAAACCATCCGAAGCAGAGTATATATGTTTTTGGTTCTATTCAAGCAATCACCAGCATTGCATAAAGGTTTTCATGTGTTGAATGCAGGACCTCCACTGGACTAGAGTGATGTCTACAAAGTACATGTGTTTATGCTGCCTTTGTTTGTGTTTGTCTTAGGAAAAATCTTATTTGTTTATGTTGCTAAAATCATGTAATTTCAGCAAACTCATCTGAAGCGTTCTTGTGCGATAAAGTGAATTTTTGCACAAAGAAATTATGTGTGAAATTTCAGCATTATTTTCATAAACTCAGCATATTTGTGCATTTTGTGCGCTGACTGTGTTTTAACATTGGCACAACAAGTGATCCCAGATTGACCAAGATCAAACTAGCTTGATGTGTTGTGGGGAGCCTGTAATCCAGTGCGAGTGGAGTTAGTTGCCGAACAGGTTGTGCGCTCCTCATTTGACCTGGGGAGCTAGCAAACTAGGAGCTGGGAGTGGAGCTAAGGATCTGATGGAGTGGAGTGAATACGAACAGGCCCTAAGTATGTTGTTTGCGTATGGGATAAAGGGGACTTGATACTTTAATGCTATGGTTGGGTTTTACCTTAATGAATCTTTAGTATTTGCGGATGCTTGCTAGAGTTCCAATCATAAGTGCATATGATCCAAGTAGAGAAAGTATGTTAGCTTATGCCTCTCCCTCAAATATAATTGCAATAGTGATTACCGGTCTAGTAACGTAGTCAATTGCTTAGGGACAATTTCACAACTCCTACCACCACTTTTCCACACTCGCTATATTTATTTTATCACATATTTATCTAAACAGCCCTTAGTTTATGTTTGCGTGCTATTTATTATCTTGCAAACCTATCCTATCACACCTACAAAGTACTTCTAGTTTCATACTTGTTCTAGGTAAAGTGAATGTCAAGCATGCGTAGAGTCGTATCAGTGGCCGATAGGACTTGAGAGAGTATTTGTTCTACCTTTAGCTCCTCGTTTGGTTTGACACTCTTACTTATCGAAAGAGGCTACAACTATCCCATATACTTGCGGGTCATCAGACAGCTATGGGGATTCTTGCATACGGAGCTCCCGGTGATTCACTCGATGACTATGGGCACGTGCACTACGAAAAAAATACATTTTCGTGATGATACGTGTTTGTCACAGTAGGTCACATTTTCTATCATGCATGTACATTCATGACGATTCTATGGCAGAATCAAGATAGTCATACCTGTGCTATCGTAGAAGTGTTCCATGACATTACAAAAATTATCATCACATAAGTGTCCACTTCCATGATGATAAATCGCGCGTCATAGAAGTGCTTTCGTCAAGGGTAACCGACACATCGCATCCACCGTAACGGGTCACCGTTAAGCTATTGGGTTTTAGTTTGGATCCGATAACCCATTAACAACGCGGACCAATGGGGATTTTCCACGTGTGAAATTCTCATTCGCCAGCAGATCCACATGTCGCCCGGCATTCGGACAATTGTCATCCAGCGAATGGACGGAACGCGCCTATGATACGTCGACATGTGTCTCGGCCCAACAGTGGCCCATTCAGGTTAAAAGGTTGGGCTTGTCAAGATAAGCGGGTCGGCCCATTAGCGGCCTACTTGAGTCAGGCCCATTTACAAGCACGACCCATACAAGTTACACAGAGTCGGCCCATCAAAGGCCCATTCTATATTTGACAATTTCCAGCCCATCGTAAGTTTCAGCCCGTTAACAGCCCGCTACATCTTTGGGCCCAATTACGGCCCGAACTTCTTTCAGCTTGTTAGCAGCCCATCGTCTGTTCTAGCCCGTTAACGGCTCGGAATGTCTTTCGGCCTTTTCTCGGCCCATTCTGCAGTTGGGCCAATTCTAGCCCGTTGTGACTTTAGGCCTGTCCTCGACCCCTTCGGTAAATGCGCCAATTACTAGCCCATTTTGTCTTTCGGTTTGTTAACGGCTCGCACGACATTTGGGCCTGTGACTTTGGGTCCATTAGGGGCCCACGTCTTGCGGGCAAAATTTCAGCCCGACGCGACTTTAGGCCTATTAAAAGCCTAGTTTGCAAATTGGGCCTCCTTTGGCCCATAACACATTCAACCTCTTACAGGCCCGTAAAGTAAATGGGCCGAGACAAAATTGACATGTATTTCGGCCGGCTTGAGGCCCGCGGGACATTTCCATTTTAGGGCCCTATCGAGCTTTTGGCCTTTTAACGGCCTGCTAAGAGCCGTTGTTATGGTGGGCCACATCATTTGGGATCCACAAAATATTATTTTGACAATCCCAATTAAGGCCCGCTTTGACTGCACATGTTTGTTCATTTGTATGGCATCCAGGAAATGTTTGGGCGTGTTAGCCCCCGTTTCAACGATATAGCATATTCAAGAATTATCCTAAGCTATACTATTGCCTCTAAAAACATACATTTCAACTATACAATAAAAAGATTAAGGCATAGAAACATAGAATAATCCTACACTATATAATAAAGAAATTACAGCCGAATATACCCACTGGGCATTATAGTTCGGCACCAGCGATAACAAATCGTACACAAATATCAAATTACATACACTGGACAAAAAAGCTCATACATCATGGACACGCATCAACAGAACTTACCATTTGAACTATAATCTCTTCAGAAAATAGGATTGGCCGGATTCAGATAGCACAAATTTCAGTCTGCAAAATCACCAATTCCTTCGTGGTTACCTCAGTGTCTTGTTTCATTTTTTTGACTCCTCCATCTAATACCTGCAAGTCCAGTCTCAACTTGTTGATTGTACGTTGAGAATCATGTACACGTTGTCTTGCCACCTATAGTTGATGCTCGAGAACATCAACACATTCCAATTCCAATCCATAATCATTTGGTAACGGCCATGCCGCACTACTCGCACATCTTTGTGTTGATGTCACTTCATCCTGAAATGTTTCTGTAAGTACACATGACTAGGGCAAAAATATAGTTACAAAAGTGAAGCGAGCAAGACAGACTATTTTGTACATGACAAAAAAGGGCTAACAACAATTTTACACGTCATGAAGCATAAGTAGGTGATATTTTAAAAATTAAAAAAATGGTAGTCTGTGCACCCCACATATAGAAATCTCTCTTAGCTCACCAGAGGAGCATGATGTTGGGGCCACATCCAAAACACAAACAAGTTACAAATTTAGACAACATGTTGCATATAGGTAAGCAAGCAGTTGGCCATTCTGTAGCTCAATTAAAGTCTTAGGGAGCAAAATTAACAGCAGAGGGATTCATACAAACCTACTACAATGATCAAAACTATGCAATCATTAGCCTAGTATAAACTAGATTGTGAGCCTCATGCAATAATAGTTGGTTAATAGACTTTAAAGCTTCAGGCACACTTCGCTAGAGTAATTAAATGGTAAGGCCTTTAATTATGTCAACTAATAGTTATACAAGTACCCAACATCAAGCATCATTGTTTGGGCATCTCATTAACTGAGGACAAATAAAGCAATTGAAAAGAGCAAATTAACTATGCCTGAAACAAACAAGCAATTGAACTGTTGAGTTTGATACAGTGACTTACCTTATCTGGTTGAACAGGCTCACCGCTGCTCCTACTTCTCTTGCAAGGCTCTTTCCTAACATCTTGTACTTGGAAATCCTCAATCTTATCTTCATTGCACCCCCTCTGCAAGGTGACACAAACTAGTTACTTGCCTCCTTGGACGATAAATATGCATACTTTCCACTCTGCGAACAACACAAACCGATGAGATTATAACAAAACAACACCACATAATGAAACATGCCACATCTCTTGCACTTGCACATAAAATGAGCATTTACTATGTGTGCACTATGTAAAAACTAGGCATATCTTCGAACTGGATCTTGAGGTACTCTTGGAGAACCTTTATGTCACCTAAGAGTTAGACAAGCCCCCACTACAGCAGCCCTTAGTGTTTAAATAGTTGACAAGCTCTGTTAGAGTGTTAGGTCAAGAACAACAAGTAATCAAAGCAAACAGTCCTAATATGGCTGGCTGATACAAACAAGCAATTGAACAGATGTTACATATCAAGAAAAGAAGCAAATAAGGAGGCTTAAAGACCATCGCTTGATTGACCAGATTTAAGGGGCATTTAAACATCATGTGCAACATATGAACTAACATAAACATTGCATATTCCAGATTCTACAATGGAATGCACATGTATTAGGTTATGCCATGTATGAAGATGCCTAAATGTACACTATAGCAGGCATGAGTGATTCATCATTGCACGCACAATTGAATTGCAGGTTAACACTACAAAACAAATACACTTTCATGATGATACGTGTTTGTCACAGTAGGTCACGTTTTCTGTCATGCATGTACATCGTTGAAAATTTTATGACAGAATCAAGATAATCATACCTGTGCTGTCGTAGAAGTGTTCCATGACATTACCAAAATTATCATCACGGTAGTGTCCACTCCCATGATGATAAATCGCGCGTCATAGCAAGTGCTATCGTCAAGGGTGACCGACACGTGGCATCCACCATAATGGGATGCCGTTAAGCTCTCGGGTCTGGTTTTGGATCCGATAACCCACTAACGGCCACGACCAATGCCGATTTTCCACGTGTAAAATTCTCATTGGCTGACGGAACCATGTGTCAGCTCCGCATTGGCACAGGTGTCACTCATCCAATGGGCGAGATGCGCCTATGATACGTTGACACGTGGATCGGCCCAAAAGTCGCCCATAAAGATTAAATGGGCTGGCCCAACTAAAGTCCCACAAGATTTAGCGAGCCATAGTGGGCCGGCCCAACTAAAGGCCCACAAGATTTTGCAGACCATAATGGGCCGGCCCAGCTAAAGGCCCAACATTTTCAGTTAAGGCCCGTACGGCTAGTGTCAATTGGGCCCATCAACGGCACATCCTAAACTTGTCATCATCGCGGCCCATGGTCACTTCTGGCCCGTTAACAGTTGCTAAGAATTTGGGCCGAATTACGGCCCGGTGTGTTTCCAGCCTGTTAAAGGTCCTGCTTCATTTGGGCACATTTATAGGCCACTCGAACTTTCGGCCCATAAACGACCGTGAAGGATATGGGTCATATTCGGCCATGTCTGACATTCGGCCTGTTAGAGGCCCACTATAGATTTGGGCCACTTTCAGCCTGTTGTGACTTCCGGCCTGTTAACGTCGGACAAAATCCATGGGCCATATGTGGCCCAGCGCCACATCGAGCCTACTAACGGCCCATATAAAAATGACACTAATCAAGCCCGACCGAACTTCTGTCTGTTAAAGGCCCGTGTAGTAGGTCGGCGCATTTACGGCCCATCTGAATTTCGGCCTATGGATGATCCGCATTGTAAATGGGCCACCATTTCGCCTGCTAAGACCAGTGGGTTATTTGGCACAATCAAGGCCCAATCTTACTTTCGCCTATTAAAGGCCCATGTTTTTTATGGGCTCGAGATATTTATACATGTAAACAGCCTATTATTACTAAGGGCCCAAATTATGTTTAGGCCTGTTAAAGGCCCACTATGGGCATAGGCCTACAAGAAAATATGGAAGCTTATGCTGATTTAGGCCCAGATATTTTTAGTGGGCTACATGCAAATTTCGGACCAGAATCATTTTTAGCCCAATTGGAATGGGCCCGACGAATGTTGGCATGTTGAGCTCCTACGAAGCTTTCTGCCGAATACATTACTAAGATAAACCTACACTATACAAAAATAGCGTCGTAATTACTCCAGCCTTTGTCAGCATCATAAATGTTGTATCACAACAAAATAAATTCCAACCATACGACAAAAGGCCTGTTGGCATAAAGTTTACAGTCCTTGCCGATAAAAGCACCATCAGATGTATAGAAGCACAGATCATTTGACCTGAGTGCTAATGTTTTAGGCTGTAGAATCTGATGGAGCAGCACGATCTTCCCCTTTTTTCCGCCATTGCTCATATTTTCACGACATTTGTAACCACTATTTTTGTTTCCGACACAACGTCCATTAGGGATTGGACTTGTGTCTAGAGCACAGACATATCACTTTGTCTAGCCCGAAGATTTTGTTCAGTAGGCGATTTAGACAAGGTTACCTTGACAACTAACCCAGAATTACGCAGGAAGGTGCTTTTTGCACTGTTAGTGAAGAGATACTGAAGCACAGCTGCAAGAGGTGACAATGTGCCTGTGGTAGCCTCGTCACCTTCAGGTGGTTGTGGATGTTCAATCATTTGTTCCATAGCTTGCTGAAAAGTTTGAACTTGTAGATTAGTGTACCAGATAAGTTACTAATGAGACAGAACAAAAGGAAGTAGGTTTCACGTTTATACATAACTTATTTTGGTGAACTACTACAATACATTAGCATGTAGTGTAGTGCCAACTACATAATAAAATCACTTTCGGAACATATGTCCATGTAGCATGCCTACTGTATTGTCTATTTCCTCACATTCGTTGACATCTAAGGATAAAGAGACATGGTTTAAAGTAGGATGAACATAGTATGACATCATTCATATCATGGGCAAACAGATATAAAACAAATAGGCTATTGTATCATTGTGTGCGCACCTGAACATCACAACTAGATTACAGATCAAGGCCAAAAGAATATCCTTCATCTCTTTTAAACCATGTAAGGTGAAATGATACGTTAAGACAACTGTGTATAAAATTGAACATAATAATTGACATTGGCTGCAAACCTAGCAGTTAAATGAACACATTACAGTACCAATCAGTTCAAAGGCAGGAGGAGTAAGGACTTACAACAGCGGCTTGAACTGGTGTGCTCATGCCCTTCATCTTGCTAGTGTGGCAATCCTTGAAGATTTGCACTGCATTCGGTTCAGGTTCTTTTTGGTCCGCATGGGTTTTCCACTGTATTTGGAACAAGTCAATATAGATACGTTAATATGGCATAGAAAAAAGAAGGAACTAGCAGCTATGTACAATAGCCTCTTAATGTGCAATATAGCTACGAGATCCTATTGTCCATTGGAATTTCACTTTAGAATGGTTGGTCTTGTTCTTCAAACAGTTAGCCTAGAAGAAGATACACTTGTAAGGCATATACATAAATACAAGTTCAACATGTGGTCTGATCAAATACATATACCCTACTTGATACTTCGGATCAGACCAGTGTTTAACAAGGGATGTCCAATCTTCATCTGTAATATATTCCACTAAAGATGTTTGGGCGATTTCATTGTTAGCCTTGCCTTCAAAGTGAGATTTTCTACGATGGTACCTATACTATCGCAGAGCAGACTGAAAAACATGAGTGCATGCTTGTTTAATTGTGTCATCTTTTGAATCCAACTTGAACCTCATCTGTTGAAAAAATAATGTGAGTCTTATTAGGAGGAAGCTAGAAAGTATGGCACAGAGCAAGACAATATTACAAATTGTGATGAATAACATTACTTATGGATAAATAGTCAAGGAAGGTGTTAAACTAGATATTGTCTTTCTCATTCCTGTAATGGATCCACGTTGGGAGGATATCTGCATGACACCTAACGGCAATGGCTGCCTCTGATACTAACTTGGCTGACTCTGTAGCATCACGTGGCCTTTTTAAACCTGCCTCAAAATGGATCTCCATTATTCCTCCTTTAGATTTTGTTAATCTATCAAGCATTATCCCTGATGTCTGTTTCCGCTTGCGCCGTGGTGCTAGTTCAACAGCGAATGGAAAGTGTTAGTGCACATCAAACCGTGAGAGTACATATAAAGGACCATGCAATTGCAATTTGACTCGGTCAGGTAACGTCTTGGTGTTGATGCTCATGAGGTTCATCTAATCTTGCCAAGTCCTGTTGTGTCAGCAATGATTCAGAAGTAGTGTTAGGTGTGAAGTCAACTTGGGAACTGGCCAGTTTCAGAGCAAACAAACGAGTAACTCGTTGAGATGCTGGTACAGTTGAAACGGATGCTGCAGCTGGTGGAGCAGGTGATATTGTGTTTGTAGATTTAGCCGGTGGACTTGGACCTTCTACAACACTATAAGTATCAGCAGAATCTCGAGGGCAGATCCTTTTTTGTTTCACCCGACGAGTAACACCATTCCCTACTATATTGTTTTCCTTGCTCTTTTTGCCTTTGCCATGTCAAGCCGCACCCACAACACAAAAGAATAAAATCGCTCTTTAGAACTCATTGATGCATGATACAGACAAGCAATACTTTGATGTAAGACAATCGTATGAGGATGGAATATGTAAGAAAAACAGGACGGCGTGACATATTCACAGCTACGATGTGTAAACTAAGTAGAAGGGTTTTCAAGAAAATAGAAGTAATGCAAGCTAGACACCATATGAAAGATGTAACCAATATCACTCTGCCTAGTTAAAGGTGTCTTGTCATAAGTGGCATTTCAAAAAATTAGAAGCAATAAAACATAGAAATCAATGCAAGATGCAACCACTATCAAACTGCCATGTTAAAAGCGTCCAATCATGAGCGACTAATGCAGGATACACAGCAACAGTACTTTGATGTAAGAACATGCTATGATTGATAGATGCAGTGTATTCTAGGCACAGAAAGGCATGTCATATGCACATGTATAACGTATAAACTTAGCAGGTGCAATTTAATCAAAATAGAAGAAATACAGGCGAGACAACATATGCATCATGAAACCAATTATCACATTGTCAACTTAATTAGAGCAAGCACTTGCGATGGTTCAGTACGGGAGATGAACTCATCATGTAGACTTGGGACTTCAACTTTATTAGCAGTAGAAGTGGCAAGAGAGTCTCTATTTGCGTTGGTCCGGAGGACCACCAACATCCCCTAACTTACTCTTTTCCTTCCTATTTTCTGATATTGCCTTATGAAGTCAAAACCAAAAGAAGATCAATAAAATTAGCTCTGCATAACTGGTTGATGCATGATACAAATGAACACTAATTTGATGTAAGGCAAGCGCAGGATAGGAGGATGGAATATATACAAAAAAAGACAACATTGCATATTCAGACGTACGATAAAAGGATAGAATATGTATGAAAAAGAGTATGCAGAAGGCATTTCAACAAAATTAGAAGAAATGAAAGCTAGGCACCATATGAACATGCAACCAATATCACTCTATCAGGTAAAAAGTGTCTCATTGTAAGTGCCATTTCAAGAAATTAGAAGCAGTACAAGCTAGAAGACAATGCAAGATGCAACCTACATCACACTCCCAAGTTAAATGTGTCTTATGCGTAAGTGATTGTTGCAGGTATAAGTTGTAAGCTACACAGATGCAATTCAACAAAATCAGAAGCAATACAAACTAGACATCATACGGAACACGCAACCACATATAACAGCTCCAAGTTAGAGCAAGCACGTATGATGGTGGAGTAAGCGAGATGTGCTCATCATCTAGACGTATGTTGTAGAAACAGGAACGTGTGTCATATTCACAGGCATTATGTGTAAATTAAGGAGATGCAATTCAACAAAGTTAGAAACAATACAAGCTAGACATCATACGCAACATGCAACCACATATAATAGTGCCAAGTTAGAGCAAGCACCTGTGATGGTGGAGTAGGGGAGGTGTGCTCATCATCTACACAACTACATTGAATGTCCAGCCTTGTGTTGTCTTGCGAATCTTGTTGGTAGGATGGCGGAGTAGAATCTGTAGAGACCCTCTGTTTGAGTTGCTCCGAAGGACCACCATCATCCACTGTCGGACTAATTTCCTTCAGCTGTATTGATTTTGCATTGTGAAGTCAACCAATAAGAAAAAGGAATAAAATTCGCTCTTCAGAACTTGCTCATGCATGATACTGATGAACACTACTCGGATGAAAGGCAAATACATGATACGAGGATGGCATATGTATGAAAAACAAGATGGCGTGGCATATTCACACCTATGATGTGGTAACTAAGCAGAAGGCATTTCAACAAATTAGAAGCACTACAAGCTAGACACCATATGAAAGGTGCAACCAATATCACTCTGCCAAGTTCAAACTGTCTGGCGTTTCGACAAATTAGAAGCAGTACATGCTAGAAATCATATGCAAGACACAACCAATATCACAGTGGCGACTTAAAGGTGCCTTATCATAAGTGACTGATGCGGGATTTGCAAGAACAGTAGTCTGATATAAGAACATGGAACAAGTGCAAAGATGCTTTTATCTCTAAGTATTTTCCTCCCGCTAAGATTGTAGCGACCAGACCTCAAACAGTCTGATCTCTGTGCTTTAGTGTCATCCCTGGATCAGTAATGCTGACACGCACAGTAATTGAATGATTTATAACAAAGTAGCAATCACACACTTATTACATCGAATGTCTCAAAAGAAAACTTATTACAATAAATATGGCTTAAGGCCATCTAATAACGATAACAGCGGAAGGCTTGGAAGATAAGCGAGTCCATCAACTCCAACGGCATCACTGAGTACAAGACCACGACCTAAGGCACCTTACTCGTCGTCTGAAAAGTCTGCAACATGAACATTGCAGCCCAAAAATGGGTCAGCACATGGAATATGCTGGCAATGTAACACATAGAGAGTAATGAAAGAATAAGACTATACTAAATGCATATATGGCTGGTGGAAAGCTCTATGGTTACAGTTTTGCATAAAGACAATTTTTCCCTAATGCAAAGGAATAAATTTTATTCAACTATCATGGTGGTTGTTAAACATTGAAAAGGTTCACCCAACTCAATCCCAATTAAGCATCATCATTAAACCCAACAAAATTAATTAAAGTAAGATGATGAGATTCATATGATAATCCAAGTACTAGATGCCCAAAACGTCCATAACCGGGGACACGGCTAACCATGATTAGTTTATACACTCTGCAGAGGTTTGCACACTTTTCCCCGCAAGACTCGATCTCCTCCATTGGGATTCTCGCACTACATGGTGTTTGAGAAACGGATGACCGAGACATAGTCTTTCAGAAGCGTTTGCACCTTACGATGGGTAGACAGTTACACCTACTTTCCCCTACATCTGCTAGTCTACCACTGTAAGAGTTCACACGACTTAATCAACTATGCTAGAGCCCATAGAAGCTTGCGGCTGCACACGGAAGTTTCTAGCATGAATAGTCTCATGATCCCTTTGAGCCTGGGTGGCGGTCCATAAAATAACAGGCAATCACTGGAATCCCAGGTGCCTCAATCCACCCAAATGTGTATTAAAGTTACCACCTTAAATAAACTGTTAATTATCAATCTCACATCTGTCATGGAAACACTCACCCAATCCACGTCTACTAGCATAGCATAGCAATATAAGTAAACGTAGAATTAACTCCCAAAGGTTTGATAATAAAACAGGTAATAGGTTCTACCTCTACTACTTCCCAAACCCACATGTTAATCAGATCCTAATCATGCAATAGTTTGAGGATTGATCTATTGCAATAAAACTGGGTAGTAAAGAGGTATGATCAAAGTGTTACTTGCCTTGCTGATGATCCATGAAACCTAGAGATTCGAAGTAGCAAGCGGCGCACTCCGGGTACTCTATCGCAAACAAACAAACAAGCATACAATAAGTACTCATCTAATGCATAGGTAAAACACAAACAAGAGATCTAACCAGAAAGTTCAACTTTAAGAACTCCGGTTTGCAAAAAGAATCAAATCAAACGAAGCAACGAAACTCAAACGGCGAAAGAAACAAGCTTTGTTTTACTACTCTGGACCTAAGTCAAGTTTTGCAATAGCAAAAACTTGTTTGACTTGGTTAAACGGAAAGAGGGTTTCGAGACGAAACTCTAGGCGCTTGAATCGCCTGATTCCGATAAACGAGCGAAAAGTTATACTAAAACAAAATCAGATCAGAAATTGCGATCAAAAATAATCACGGAAAATCCGAGAAAAAGAAAAACGGACGAACAGGCTAACGAACGAACGTTCGCTGTCTACGGCTAAACGACGAAAACCGTTTGTTAAAACAAACATACGGACGAACATGCATTAAATAGACTAAACCGGAAAAAAAATAAACCGATCTAGTAAAAAAATGACCGTGGTTTTTTTAAAAACGGCGGTTAACCAACGAAGACCGGCGGCGGCAGCTACCTCGGTCGGTTAAAGCCGGCAGGCGGGCTGGGCGGGATGGTCGGCGTGGTCCATGCGAGGTGGCGGCAAGCAGCATGGCCGCGGCGGCTGGCTAGGGCGGCGACGGCTAGGGTTTCGGGTGGGCTCGGGTTGGCCTCCCAGCGCTTCTAAAGGCCGGTCGGGCTAGAGTCCGGGTCGGGTACGGCCCGGCTAGGTCGGTTGACTTTTTTTTAAACATTACACGCAGAAAAACAAATAAAAGAAATACTAAACGGACTCCAAAAATCCCGAAATAAATTTTTCCCGACTTCTAAAATCAAGCCGGACAAGATGAACATTTATTTGGGGCCTAAATGCAATTTTGAAAAACACGCATTTTTCCTAAATTCAAATAAAATAGCGATAAACTCCAAAATAAAATCATATTTGATTTTATTATTAAATCCTCAATATTTCTTTATTTTGGGAAAGTCATTTTATTCCCTCTCTCATATATTTTTAATATAAATAATTGAAGATAAAATAATTAAATCAAATTATCCTATTTTCAAAATTTGAGAAAAACTCAAATATGAAAATAACAAAATCCCCAACTCTCTCCGTGGGTCCTTGAGTTGCATAGAATTTCTAGGATCAAGAAAAAATGCAACAAAATATGATATGCAACTGATGATCTATGTATAACATTCCAAATTGAAAATTTTGGATGTTACAAACCTACCCCCTTAAGATGAATCACGCCCTCGAGATTCGGGTTGGCTAGAAAATAGGTGAGGGTGGTCCTTCCGTAGATCTTCCTCTCGCTCCCAGGTGGCCTCATCCTCGGTATGATGGCTTCACCGAACTTTGCAAAACTTGATAACCTTGCTGCATGTGACTCGGCTGGCATAGTCGAGAATCTTGACTGGCTTCTCCTCATAGGTCAAATCAATATCCAACTAAATCGCTTCCAGCGGCACTATATCTCTCAGCGGTATATCAGCCATCTATGTGTGGCACTTCTTCAACTGGGAAACGTGGAACACATCATGCACTCCTGACAATCCTTCGGGCAATTCCAACTTGTAAGGAACTTCTCCCATACACTCCAAAAACTTTGTATGGTCCCACAAAACGTGGCGCTAACTTTCCCTTAACTCCAAAACGCTTAACCCCTCGAAGCGGGGATACACGAAGATAAACTCTGTCTCCGACTTTGGAGACTGTCTCCTTGCATTTAGAATCTACGTAGCTCTTCTGCCTGGACTGGGCTACCTTGAGCCTATTGAGAATCAACTTCACCTTCTGTTCAGACTCTTTAATCAAATCGGGTCCAAACAACTAATGGTCTCCAACTTCGTCCCACAACAACGGTGTCCTGCACCTCCTCCCGTACAGAGCTTCGAAAGGGGCCATCTTCAAACTGGATTGGTAGCTGTTGTTGTAAGAGAATTCCGCATATGGCAAATTGTCGTCCCAACTAGATCCATAATCTAGCGCACAAGCTCTCAGCATGTCCTCCGGAATCTGCTTTACTCTCTCGGTCTGTCCATCTGTCTGCGAATGAAAGGTTGTACTGAACTCTAGCCTGGTACCCAAAGTTTCATGCAACTGATTCCAGAACTTTGAGGTAAACTGGGTTCCTCTATCTGATACAATGCTCCTCGGAACTTGTCGTGGATTGTCACGGCAGGTGCCCTAATGTAAGGAGTTAGTCGCGAGGCCAATGCATCTATGTGGTAGCTTGGAGGGGTTGAGCAGAATCGAGAGACCCAACACACAAGACGAGGATTTAGACAGCTTCGGGCCCCGGGAAACATCATCCGATAATAACCCTACATGCTGTTTGTGGCTAGGACTCATTATGATCATGGGGGAGTCGCCGCAAGCCGGCTCTCCTCCTTGTGTCTAGCCCTAGATATTGTTTTCTTGTTGCTCGTCCCTCCTTGGGGAGCCCTGCCCCTCCTAATATAAGTTAGAGGGGCGGGTTACATGTGGAGTCCTAGTAGGACTAGGACTAGTCTATCTTCTCTTACAAGTTAAATACAAGTCCGGGTCTTGCTTCCTCATAAAGGAAATATGTGTCATCCCTTTCCTCTTAAGCCGGCCCACCATTAACATGAGCCGGCCTTCTGGGCCTTGGGCCTTGTCTTCCATCTGACCTGCCCGCCGGGTTACTATGAGCCGCCAAGTCCGGGCGAATTACCCTTGAATTGCCAGCTCCATGGTCATACTCAGTGGTTTACACATGGGCATACCGACATTAGCCCCCAGTTTAATTTGGATTTTATCCATGTTAAACTGATCCTGCAAAATAAACACCAGAACAACTTTGACAGGTTGTGCTCCGGGTTAAAAATTCTTGTAAGCCGGCACTTGATCATCTTTAAGTCCTTGTCATTTCCTTCTTGACACATGCCCATGAACTCATAGCAAATCTCCTTAGCATATATGTTTCAATTTTGTCAATGCAAAAAAATCCAGATACTTCTTTTTGAAAAATCCGGGTCAACAGGCCAGCTTCAGAATCAATTTGCTGACATTGATCTCTTGTAGAGAAATGTTGTAATAAATAATCCACTTGAGTTAGATTCCAAAGTGCCGGCTCAAAAAATATAGTGAAATACTCATCTGATTTTCCACTGGCTTAGAGATGTAGATCTTGCTGAGTTATAATTTCCAAAATCTCCGGGTTATAAAAGACTGATGATGCCGAGTCATAATTGTTGTTGACACCGGGTCATGTAATTGATCTTCCTGATTTGCTCAAAACTGAGAATTTGAAGACGTTCCTCCTTTATATGCATAATATCTGTAGCCCCCAAGTCTTAAGTGGAGAACATAGTGATAGCTTAAGACTTGCTTCGATATAAGTGTTGCAACCTTGAAGAAATCCGGGTTATTCATCTCAATCATTAGTCATAAACTGAATATTCCACATATGTAGCCCCCAAGTGCCGGGTTGTCATGCTTGCAGAAGCCTGGGACTTGTAATTGCCTTATGCTCATAAAAACTTCAACCAGTGTAGCCCCCAAGGGCCGGGTCATTATGCAATAATGTGCAGGGACTTTGTAAATAATTCATTAATAATAACATCATATGATGTAATCTCCACCATGGGGCTTGAACCCACGTCCATAAGGTTAAGAGTTTTGTACTTTACCAGCTGAGTAGTGGATCTCTTAATGTACTGGACTGAGGCTTGTGTACCTTGAATTTTCAATAGGAGCAATTGGTAGCCCCCAAGGGCCGGCTCAAAAATGTGATGAGTCGGGTCTTCAATAAGTTGAGCAAAAATTGACTTTGCATTAACCCCCAAGTGCCATGGTGCATGCTGGCAGTGACATGGGACTTGTATATTCGATGTAATCTCAATTTGAATAATGTAGCCCTCAAGTGCCGGGACGTAACCCTGCAGCGACTCGGGACTATTCCTTTCATTGTAGAATAAATCATATCCATTGATAAAATAATAGCCATTGCGCTGAAGTGACTTTGAAAACCTCAATCATAACACTGGTTATTGATAATCACAATAGAAATCCAGCCATGTTGGCTATTTAAGATTTGAACAATATAATCCGGTATGAAAACCTCAATCATTCAATATCATCATGAAAATCCAGCCAGTTTTGGCTATTAAAGATTTGAATATCTCATCGATTGACAAGTAAATCCGGAGTTTAAATACCTGGCGGCTCTTGGCTGATGCGCATTCATTGTCACTACTAGGAAAAGGCATGCTAGTGGCGCACCAGTTTTGCCTTCTAATGGCGCATGGCTGGTGCGCCACTGGCATCACGCCATTAGAATTTTTTTCTAGTGGCGCACCACATGTGCGCCATTAGAATTGTATTCTAATGGCGCACTGTGCAAGGCGCCATTAGTAATCGCCCACAAGATCGCCACTATTATCTGCTATACTTAGAGCGCAAAGACACATGGTAGTGCGCCATTAGTAACAACTTTTTAATTCTTTTCTTCTTAATCTCAGGTCACTATTTCACATATGAGATATTCAACATATATATATATATACAACAAGCATCCATATAGCAATCATATCCAACACACAAGTTTCATCATATATACATACATAGCCAACACATAGTTACGCTGTTACAAAAGTTTCACATTGTTCATCCAACACCGTTATCCATCAATTCACAAAAGTTTCACATTGATACAAAATAAAAACACAAATGGAAAAGAAGCACCCCATCCACGCAAGCTTCCGCCAATTAAATCAAATCTGCAAAATGATAAACAAGAAGTTAGAAGAAGAAAAGAAGAAGACTAGAAGAATACTAGAAGAGGAAGAACACTAGAAGAAGAATAAGAAGAGTTTTGGAAAAGAAGAAGAATAAGAAGAAGACTATAAGCTTATTATGTAAACTTGATTATTTTGTGCTAACATAAGTTATTTTGGAGCTAACCTATAGGAAACTAAGCATATAAGGTCTAAGTTAGTATATTAGAGCCAACTTAGGTAAAATGAAGCTAACCTATGTCATTTTGGAAAAGAAGAAGATTAGAAAAAGACTATAAGCTTATTATGTAAACTTGATCATTTTGTGCTAACATAAGTTATTTTGGAGCTAACCTATAGGAAACTAAGCATATAAGCTCTAAGTTAGTATATTAGAGCCAACTTAGGTAAAATGAAGCTAACCTATAGGAAACTAAGCATATTAGAGATAACATAAGTAACTAAGTATATATATATATCATTTTGGATAGCTAACCTATAGGAGATCTGACATACCTGACAAAGTAGGCAGTTCTTCTCCTTCTTCTCCTTCATCTCCCTGATGCGCCTAGAGCGGCGAGGCGGTGGAGGCAGTGGAGGTAGTGGGATGTAGTCTTCTACCACAATTGGTGCTGGTCATTGTCAGGCACCACCACCATCGCGAGGCCACCTTCAGGCACGACCATCTCTAGGTCATCCTCAGCCACCTCCATCTCTTGCCCATGGTCAGCCACCACCATCTCTTGCCCTTGGTCAGCCACCACCAGCGCTAGGTCATCCTCAGCCTGATGCCCATCGTCATGCAGCTCCTCATCCTCTCTGCTCCTCTTCTCCCGCACTCCAGTCCGGATCATCCTTCTTGTTGTCTATGCTTTGGTGCGAGAATCGTTCTTTGCTTCGCTACAGCCATAGTCGCCGCTGCTTTGGCTGTAGCTTGATGCTCGCCGCCGCTGCTCCTACCTGTCCAAAATGCAACAATGACCGTTAACAATCGATGTGAGACAAAGCCAAATGTAGAGGAATAAGAAGAGGCGAACGCATCGCCATCATCATCGGCGCAGATCGCATGCGACACATAGTCTTGTTGTACACCTTCACGATGAGCATGTTGGCGTCGTCGTCGTACCTGAAGACAAGGAAGTACCCCAGCTGCAGGTCGTAGGCACGGTAGAACTTCTCCCACCCACGAGACAAGTACATGTGGCCCTTCTTGATCACCAATTGCACATCCCACTGCCTGCGAAACCCGCTGCCGGCCTGTCGCAGCTTCACATTATTTGGCGGATCTTCACCCATCAGCATGTTCATAAAACTGTCAGGCAGCCTCTGCAGTTTGGGACAATGAGTGATGTAGCAAACAACAGATATCATAATGAGATGGGTGAAGGGGAGATCTCTCGTTTTATATACCAGCGTCATGGATGATACTGAAGCCTCAAGTATGATAGTGAAGAACTCGGAAGCATCCAGCTCGTACTGCGGTGTCACAGATCGGCGGTGGCTGCTTCCCGCCATCTCTGATAAGCAGCAGAAGAGACCAATTAGTACCCTTACAACAGATCATAAAACATGCATTAGTCGCAAGTACCCCATATGTCCTATTTTTAGCAAAGTCATGCTAAAATTCACGGAAAATTTCAGCATGACCTTTTGCTGAAAATAGGACATATGGAGTGCCCGAATTTGCCGGAACGGAAGTTAATCGACATTCCGGCAAACTCAAGGGCCTCTCAGGGTACCTGCAAATTCATCACAACACAATGGTCGGAGACAAAACCCAACAAACTAGCAAGTCTTTCTCAATGTGATCACAAGTAATTCAGAGGCATCACAATAAAGCAACACCCTGCACTAGCCTAAAAACAATATATGCATCTTAATATAACACCATCTCCTAACAGAAATAGTATCCTAGGTTTCCATCTGAATACCACAAAGAATTACATAAAAAAAGCCATGATCATTTTTTCTAGATATCATTCTAGCCATGAAACCCTACCCTGATTCTCCTTTCTTCCTCTTTTTTCACTTAAACCTGCAAACATGTAGGGAAAGCAATTAATACAAGGCACAAAAATGGCATGCTATGTAGCCTTAATGCTATAGAACATATGAAATACAAGCCAACAATATATATGATATAAACTCCAATAATTTTTGAATAAAAACAGTAGCTACAAACAGTAGCAAGCAAGCAATTCATTTGACTAACTATTTAAAACAGTAGCAATCAAGCTATTTTCATGGCTGTGCATGGCTCACTTGATACCATGCATGGTTTATTAATTCATGGGAAACTAGAAGAGACCTGGTCTCTGTCTCTACCATTTGGTGGCATGAATTAGTTAACACCGTAAACAAAGCTACTGTTTTTGCTAGCAAGCAAGCAAGTATATAAACAGCTCAAGCAAGCTTCCTGAAGAATATTAACAAATTTATCTGTACCAACGAACTAAATCTATCTGTTACCACCTCTCGGTCTCTTGCCAAAGAAGATAAGAGGAAGCATATGAATGAACTAAATCTATCAATTTTGCTGAAATAATAAAGCTCTAACAAAAGTGATCTTAGCACCCAGATACAAGCATATGAAGCAAATTTTATGACAGTATATACAACAACTTATCCTCTAAGCCAAAACAACTTTGTAAAACCAAGATGCAACTTCTTGAGCTAATTTTGAGCAGAACTCCTTGAGGAACTAGCAGCAAGGAGTGGCTAGAACTGTAGATTTACACATTAAAGGACACAAACTCAAGCAAGCTTCCTGAACAATACCCTGACAGAAAACATAGGACAAGCAATGAATTTCTATAACTAGTAGAGATCATGTGCAATTGCGTGACTATCATTTGTATTCTTGTTGCTAAAACTTGCCAAGTTTATGTCTACGTAAGGAGCAGAAAGAAAATTCCTAGCAGTTCAGGAACTGACAAAAAACTTGCAACTGCGTGACTATCATTTCTATAACTAGCAGTTGAAAGAAAATTCCTAGCAGTTTTGACCAATTTTTGGTTCCTAAATTAAGCCCCATTCTAAACAAAATCATCGCCATGCCTACACAAGAAGATGGACACTTGCTACAGAGCAAGAAGATGGACATGGCCGGGAGGGATTTGACCTAAACCTAGCAAAAGAGAGAATAAGAGGGCATGGTCGGGAGGGAGGAGAGGAGGAAGAGAGGAGAAGAGAGGCAGAGGGAGGAGGGCAATGAAGATTACCTGACCACGATGAGGTGGTGGCCGGAGCGGAGACGACGGAGGGCGGAGACGGCGAGCTTGGGGGAGGCGGGGAGGTCGCGGGCCTCCTCTCCTAGTGGACGTGGGGCCTCCTCTCCTGGTGGACGTGGGGCGGCGCCGAGGCTCCAAGTCTCTGGCGGCTCCGAGGGTTAGGGAGGGAGGCGAGGGAGGCGGCGCTCGCAGCGGGGGCGGGGCTCGGGGGGAGGCGGCGCTCGAGGGGGAGGAAGGGGAGAGGGAGGCGGCGGGGGCGCGTGGGCGGCTGCGACTGACGGAGGGGGCGGCGGCGCTCGAGGGGGAGGAAGGGGAGAGGGAGGCGGCAGGGGCGCGTGGGCGGCTGCGGCGGACGGAGGGGGCGGCGGCGTACGGTTGGGGACTGAGGCCACAGTGAGGTGAGTAGGTGGTGTGGGGGGAGGGTTCAAATGGCGCACCTAAACCTAGTGCGCCATAAGTACGATCGGGTCGTTATATACAACCTAACCTATAACTAAATTAGAACAAGCCCACTAGCCCGACTGGTCAAGACCAAAGACACACACCGGGAGGTCCTGGGTTCGATTCCTGTGCTCCCCATTTTTGTATTTATGCATTTAAAATGTTGTTTGATATTTATTTTGTTTAAATATGTTCAAACTTGTTTAAATCATAACAATAATATTTTTTATAAAAAAGTAATAATTTTTAAACAATATCATCAAATTTGTTATTTTAAAATATTTATGAATATGAAAAATATCATCAAATTTATTATTTGAAAATATAATCAAATTTGTTAGTTGAAAATATAATCAAATTTGTTTTTTCTTTGCAATTTTAGTTGCATTCATTTGTGACGGTGGAGCGGGCCGGGGATGGTGCGGGGGAGAGGGTGCGGGTGGTCGGCGGCGGTGGAGTGGGGGACAGTGCGGGCGGGGTGTGGCGGCGGCCGGTGGAGCGGGAGGTGCGGTGGGACGTCGTGGCGGTGGAGTGGGGAGGTGTGCGGGGGGTCGGGGCGGTGGAGTGGGGAGGTGCAGGCAAGGGTCGGTGGTGGAGTGGGAATGGTGTTTTTTATATTTATTTGTGTTTAAATATGTTCAAACTTGTTTAAATTATAACAGTAATATTTTTTATAAAAATAGTAAAAAATTAAAAATATGTTCAAAAAGTCTTGGTCTGGGGGCGGGTGCTCGGCGGTGGAGCGGGGAGGTTGCGATGGGTGGAGCTAGCGGGAGGGTGAGTGCGATCGAGATGGAGGGGAATCGAGATCAAGTGTCCTCATGAATTCAAAAAGTGCCCATGAAATTTAAAAATATTCGTGATATCAAAAAGTGCCCATGAAATACAATCGAGAAATGAAGACTACGATTTAAAGTGCCCATTAGTAGTTTTGCAAAAAAGTAAAAATAATAAGTATATATACTAATGGCGCACTGCCTGCTTGGTGCGCCATTAGTAGTTATAGATAGTAATGGCACATTATGGACCAGATGCGCCATTAGTATGTATGGGAAAATGGAAAAAAAAGTAATTCATACTAGTGGCGCACTCTGTTTACGGTGCGCCATTAGTGTCTTACACACTAATGGCGTACCACAAACAGGTGCGCCATTAGTATATAGTAGTGGCGCACTGCTTCCCTGGTGCGCTATTAGAATCAATCCTATCTATAGCCCTTTTGCTAGTAGTGTGTAACCCGGTTGCATATAGCCTTTGAGAATATCCAGAATTAATAACCCTGTTGAGACATCAATTTCAATCTTTGATGATGGGCTTGAACTTGATCATTTATGTAAGCCATAGCTCTGTAGATCCTGCACAAAGTTTAAACAACATATGCCCTGGCGACTTAATATCAAAAGCTAGGGCGGGTAACCACCCAAATATAGTCTTATCCTGCACACAAGTAGATCACAAGATCCCTATGATCCTTCGAATGATACCGCCAGTTTATGTGACCCGGAGAGTGAAGTTGATAACTCAACTCTGTAAGAGCCGGCACATATGATATTTGTGACAACTCAAATGCTTGCATTGTATAAAAATAGATAAAAATTTTGAGGCTTCTGATTCGAATACGATTAGTAAACCGTTCCAAAGGGGTTAAGCTAAGATTCGAATACGATCATATAGCCCCCAGTGGCGTTGGCGTTGCCGATCAAAGTGGGTATCGACAGCTATGTTCTCTTTGGTTCGAATACGACCTATGTTTGAACAGGAAGCCCCCAAATGACCTTAAAAGTTGTTTAACGACGCTGATTCGAATACGATCCACGTTGATTCCCAAAGGGGTTGAGCTATGATTCGGATATGATCAAGAAGCCCCCAAGTAGGTTCAGTAGTTTGCTAATCAAAAGGGTATCGACAGCTATGTTCTCTTTGGTTCGAATACGACCTATGTTTGAACAGGAAGCCCCCAAGTGACCATATAAATTTTGGCATTGCGCCGATCAAGAGGGTACTGATAGCTATGCCCGATGAGCAGGAAGCCCCCAGGTGACCATAATAAAATAAATCGTAAGGCGGGATACCCATGTTTTGAACAGTACACCATGGTAGCAAGTTCCCCTTGGTAACCATTAATTTGTTTGAGATCTCGAACTTGCGAGAGATTAATTCTTTTGAACCGGAAATTCTTAAACCGGATATTGAGATCCTCAAAGCTTTGTAAGGGACAAATTTACCTTGATCCGGATGTTGAACCGGTTTTGAGAGCTTCAAAGCTTTGCGGGAGAAAGATGTCTCTTGAGCTGTATTTTAAACCGGAATCTTTATTTTGAACCGGAAATTTTTTCTGACGGCCTTTAAATATCTGCTAATAAAGCAGTAGCCTCCAGGGCTGGGTTATCTTCCCTTTAATGACCCGGAGTTCTTGAATTCGTTGAAACCGGCTAATTTTGCCGAGTCATGCCATTGTAGCCCCCGAGTCTCAAGACGACTCGAGGAGTTGGCTTGGGATTATCCATATTTGATCATTGCAGAAGGTATACATCATAGGTGTTGATAGCGCGATGTGAATCTACAGAAGGTTGAGGTGACTGCGGTGGGTTATAAATTATCCCGTATGAGCCGTGTCAGCAACTCGGCCAATGGTTCCTTCCAATTGGTTGTTTGAAGTTAACCAAATTGTAGTAGTGGCGACTTGTGCGCCTACCCATTGAACCATCCAGTGCAGACGGCGGTTGATAATATATGATAATTTGCCTCCAATTTGTTGGACGAAAAACCGGGCTTCCCGAGTAGTGACTTGCTCATACTCGATAAACAGCTCATGCAGACAGGTGCGACCTGGTGTGTTGATGTAGACCGGGCTGCGAGAGACGGTCGGTAAAGACGACCGCAACATCTGAGGCGACACAGACAGATAAAAATGACCATGGCGTTGTAAGTCAGTGCGGACGGGTAAGTTGCCCTCCTTGTTGTAAGCCGGCGAGGTCGTGGACGGCCACGACGTTGTAAGCCGGTGCGGGAGTCCGTTGAGTAACAACGACCACCTGTGCACAAAGATGTTGGCGTGCCTCCATCTCGTGCTATAATGTCACTTTTTGCCATAAATAATTGCCCTGATTCGCCCGGACAACATATGAGTCGGCCACGGCACTGTAAGCCGGCGTGGACGGGCGAGTTAATGTAACTGGGCCACAGAGGATGGTGACTTTGCGCACATTCATTCACCGGGCAGTATGACACGGACGAAACCCCAGTGCAGAACATTGCCATCGCTTGCTCCATACCCACAATATAACACCTCATTCGTAATGAACAATTGTCCTGATACGTCAGGCCAGTAGTTATCCACCGCGGAGTTGATGATCACCGCGGTGAAGCTGAAGTTAATCACGGGTGAACCAGCCGTGGCGTTGAAAGTCGGTGCAGTCGGGCGAGTCAATCACAGGAGCAGTAAGCCACTCGGACGCCGAGTCGGCCACGGGGGTGGACGGGTAAGTCGCCCGTCACATTGTAAGCCGGCGCAGACGTGTGAATCGGCTGGCGCGTTGATGTAGATCGGACCGCAGGGGCGCCGGCTTGCGCCCACCTGTTAAACAGTAAGCTGTCGCAGATGCCTTTGCATGATGATGCTACCGCACACTCCATGGATATGGCATTACACCATCTTTATGATGAATCATTGTCTTGCACATAAAGGTGTACATACCAAAGTGATTGTGTTTTGACAAAAAACAATATGCGCTAATAAAATAATCTTAGATGAATATCACCTGATTTGTTCGGATGACCGATGATCCATTCAATGCAACGGAAAATGGCTCGGGTAGACCAGCAACCCATGGCGGGTCAACACAGCAGAGGCAAATCAACGTAGCCCCGGCGGCTCATCGCACGACAGGTGCAGCTCAGGCTTAAATTGTGGCGGGCGGTTCAAAAGCGGAAACTAGTAAAGGCGTCGGCGGCTCAATGCACAGTCGTGGGGATGGCAACTGGTAGCCCAAGGTGCGGCAATTGTCCTGGCATTTTTTGTCAGACAAACGCGTACACTGATGCTGGATGATGCTTGGTGCGCGTCCTGATGATTTTTCCAATGTACGTGGTACTAATGGTCCTCATGTAATACTCTCGTGAGCAGTACCATTAGTAGTGGATTTTGGAATTGCTTCACCACGTGAGCTAGTAGTACATGATTAGGCTTGTTTAACCAGTCTACACCTGGATACTTCTGTCATTAGATTTCCCTGTGTAGCTGGCCTTAACAGAAGTTGTATTGATCTGAGACTGCTTTGTTTGATACATGGAGCGACGGCAGAATCCGGTGATTTGATTGCAAGTCGTTTGATCAGAACTGACTCGGGGAGGAGCCGTAGCGTTGACAATGTCTGACCAATGGGATTTGATTCTCACGTGAACGACAACCATAGCAAAAGATTTGTCCAAGTCTTTGATCACTGATTGAACTTGCGTTTGGCTTTTCAGAAAAATAACTTTTCACAGTACGGGTCCCTCCACGCTCATTAAGGAAATCGATGTAATCTTTGGCCACTTCCAAATATAGTATCCAATTGTATTCCACTGGTTTTGGCGATTTGAAGGCAACTCGTGGCAGCTTGTGGATTTGACCGTGGAGTATGGCCAACGGGGTGAGGCACGAACGGCGGTTTACAGCCGGGCAATTGAAACCGCAAGAGTCGGAAACTTGAGGCTCGGAGGTGACGACTCACGATGGTGACTCAGAAGCGATGCTAGCGAGGAAAACGGTGCGCCGGCCATTAGGTCCCTGAAGGCGACTTGGTGTGTGGTGGTTCATAGAACGAGCAAGGCCGGGGCAAGATTGCTTGGCTGGGACGACTCAGCGATGGAGCTCCTGCAAGAGGTGGTGCGAGGCGGCTTGAAACAGCCGCGAAGGCCAGCGCCGGCGGAAGGCGAAGGCGAAGGCGAAGCCTATTCGATCAAGGTTGTAGTTGACACCCAGCCAAGCGGTTTGAGGCCTGCCTAGAGCTGAAAAGGCCTTTGCGACACAGCAAGAAGAAGCGGCTCAAGGTGATGGTGGTGATATACCTTGTACGTAGTACATATTGGAATAATAGCTGATGATTTGACTTTGGTCTTCACACATAAAGCAGCAGCGGTAGATCAATGCTTGCTTCGGGACTTAACTCTCTTGTAAGCGGCAGGTTATATGGGCGCTGCGTACGGAGCAGCAATTGCAACGCGTCGGAACAGCCAGGACAGCTGCAGCCTCTAGGGATTTTCCACCGGGTAAAACGGACCAAGAGCCGTGCTTACGACAACTCGGCGGAACTTGCGGTCGGACGGATCGCGTGAACTTCCGTCGGCCTCAGAGAACGTGGTAGATAAACCGCCTCCTGCAGAAAACCTCAACTCGGACTCGGCGGATTACCACGGCGTATGAGGCGGCCGCACAACATGTAACCCTAAAACAATCTCAATCTTATATCCGTCGCCGCAGAATACTTCGTTTAATCTTGACTGATGAACTTATCATTGATGTGAATTTTTCCACGCCGGCCTTTGTTGAGCCGGAAAATTGCAATCTTCTCGAACCCTAAAAAAGATCCCTTCAAGAACTCAACACCATCGTGCGCAAGCCCCACGGTGGGCGCCAACTGTCGTGAATTGTCACGGCAGATGTCCTAATGTAAGGACTTAGTCGCGAGGCCAACGCATCTATGTGGTAGCTTGGAGGGGTTGAGCAGAATCAAGAGACGCAACACACAAGACGAGGATTTATACAACTTCGGGCCCCGGGAAACATCATCCGGTAATAACCCTACATGTTATTTGTGGCTAGGTCTCATTATCATCATGTGGGAGTCGCCGTAAGCCGGCTCTCATCCTTGTGTCTAGCCCTAGATATTGTTTTCTTGTTGCTCGTCCCTCCTTGGGGAGCCCTGCCCCTCCTAATATAAGTTAGAGGGGCGGGTTACGTGTGGAGTCCTAGTAGGACTAGGACTAGTCTATCTTCTCTTACAAGTTAAATACAAGTCCAGGTCTTGCTTCCTCATAAAGGAAATATTTGTCATCCCTTTCCTCTTAAGTCGGCCCACCATTAACATGAGCCGGCCTTCTAGGCCTTGGGCCTTGTCTTCCATCTGACCCGCCCGCCGGGTTACTATGAGCCGCCAAGTCCGGGCGAATTACCCTTGAATCGCCAGGCTCCGGGCGGGTCATACTTCTGGCAGTTTACACCGCGGGGCATATCCCCGACAGAACTCCATGCAGACATACGATCCTGGTCATGTATATCTTTGCCAACTTAGCACTGGTGTAAGTGGTCTTCACGGGGATGAAATGAGCTACCTTCGTCAAACGATCGACTACAACCCATATCGAGTCATAACCTGAACGAGTCCTGGGCAATCCTGTGATAAAATCCATGTCTAGCTTATCCCACTTCCATTCGGGTATCAGCAATGGTTGTAGCAATCCTGCTGGCTTCTGATGCTCTACAATATACTCGGCAATATCCTTCTTCATTCCGGTCCACCAGAAAGTGTCTTTCAAATCGAAATACATCTTGGCATTTCCTGGGTGAATCGAATATGGCGAATCATGGGCCTCTTGCAGAATCAGCTTCCTGATCTCCGGGTCATTAGGCACATAAACGCGGTCCTCAAACCATAAGGTATCGTGCTCATCCTCACGAAATCCCTTAGCTTTTCCTTTGCTCATCTTCTCCTTTATTACGGCGATCTCCTTGTCAATCTTCTGAGCTTCTCTGATCTTATCCATCAGGGTAGACTGAATCTCCAACGCTGCTACATAGCCTCTGATGACCCACAAGTGTAGGGGATCTATCATAGTCCTTTCGATAAGTAAGAGTGTCGAACCCAACGAGGAGCAGAAGGAAATGATAAGCGGTTTTCAGTAAGGTTTTCTCTGCAAGCACTGAAATTGTAGGTAATAGATAGTTTTGTGATAAGATAAATAGTAACGAGCAAAAAGTAAATAAAGTAAATAAGGTGCAGCATGGTGGCTCAATCCTTTATGTAGCAAAGGATAAGCTTGGACAAATTCTAATAATGAAGAAGGAGCTCCCGAGGACACATTAGGAATTATCGTCAAGCTAGTTTTCATCCCGTTCATAACATTCGCGTTCAGTACTTTGATAATTTGATATGTGGGTGGACCGGTACTTGGGTACTGCCCTAACTTGGACAAGCATCCAACTTATGATTAACCCCTATTGCAAGCATCCGCAACTACAAAAAGGAGTATTAAGGTAAACCTAACCACAACATTAAACATATGGGTCCATATCAACCCCTAACGAAGCAACGCATAAACTAGGGTTTAAGCTTCTATCACTCTAGCAACCCATCATCTACTTATTACTTCCCCATGCCTTCCTCTAGGCCCAAATAATGGTGAAGTGTCTTGTAGTCAATGTTCACATAACACCACTAGAGGAAAAGACAACATACATCTCATCAAAATATCGAACGAATACCAAATTCACATGACTACTAATAGCAAGACTTCACCCATGTCCTCAGAACAAACGTAACTACTCACAAAGCATATTCATGTTCATAATCGAGGAGTAATAATATGCATAAAGGATCTGAACATATGATCTTCCACCAAGTAAACCAACTAGCATCAACTACAAGGAGTAATCAACACTACTAGCAACCCACAGGTACCAATTTGTGGTTTTGATACAAGATTGGATACAAGAGATGAACTAGGGTTTTGAGAGGAGATGGTGCTGGTGAAGATGTTGATGGAGATTGACCCCGTCTCGATGAGAGGATCGTTGGTGATGACGTTGGTGATGATTTCCCCCTCCCGGAGGGAAGTGTCCCCGGCAGAACAGCTCCACTAGAGCCCTAGATTGATTCCGCCAAGGTTCCGCCTCGTAGCCGCGGAGTTTCGTCCTGTAAGCTTGCCCACGATTTTTTCCAGGGTAAGAGTGATGATATAGCAGAAGATGGATGTCGGAGGCCCACCAGGGGGCCCAGGAGATAGGGGGCTGTGCCCTATGGGGGGGCGCACCCCCTGTCTCCTGGATAAGGTATGGGCCCCCTAGCCTATTTCTTTCGCTCATAAATTCTTATTAAATCCAAAAAGTTGTTTCGTGGAGTTTCAGGACTTTTTGAGTTGTGCAGAATAGGTTTCCAACGTTTGCTCCTTTTCCAGCCAGAATTCCAGCTGCCGGCATTCCCCCTCTTCATGGTAAACCTTGTAAAATAAGAGAGAATAGCCATAAGTATTGAGATATAATGTGTAATGACAGCCCATAATGCAATAAATATTGATATAGAAGCATGATGCAAAATGGATGTATCAGCCTCTCGGAACTATCGCCAAACATAGCTCACGAAGATCCTCGGCTAACTCCTTTGGTAACTCTCCGGTCATGAGCGTGTTGATATGGCTCTTGCGGCTCAACGCATCGGCTACTACGTTAGCTTTTCCGGGGTGATAATGCAATCTCATATCATAATCCTTGATAAGCTCTAACCATTTCCTTTGCCTGAGATGCAACTCCTTCTGCGTGAAGATGTAATTCAAACTCTTGTGATTCGTGTACACCTCACAATGGTTTCCGGTGAGAAAATGTCTCCATGTCTTCAATGCATGCACTACGGCTGCTAACTCCAAATCATGTGTAGCATAATTTAACTCATGAGGTTTAAGCTGTCGTGAGGCATATGAAACAACTCTTCCCTCCTGCATAAGCACTGCTCCAAGTCCTCGATGAGAAGCATCGCAATAAAGTTCATAATCCTTGCGCTGATGGCAGAATCAAAACTGGTGAGGTAACCAAACGTTTCTTCAACTCCTGGAAACTGGTCTCACATTCCTCAGTCCAGATGAACTTGGTGTCCTTCTTTAACAACTCCGTCATGGGCTTCACAATCTTTGAGAAATTCTCAATGAACCTCCAGTAGTATCCTGCAAGTCCAAGAAAACTCCGGATCTCTCCAACTGTTGTTGGGGCTTCCCAGTTTGTCAGCATGACAACCCTGGTGGGATCTACTGCTATTCCTTCTCCGGATATAACATGTCCGAGAAGTCCAACTTCCTTCAACCAAAACTCACATTTGCTGAACTTGGCGTATAACTGATGTTCTCTGAGCTTCTCCAGTACCAAACGCAAATGCTCCTTATGTTCTTCTTCATTCTTCGAATAGACCAAGATATCATCAATGAACACCATGACGAACTTATCCAGAAACTCCATAAACACATTGTTCATCATGTTCATGAAATAGGCAGGTGCGTTAGTTAGACCAAATGACATAACGGTATACTCGTACAGCCCGTACCTGGTGGTAAAAGCTGTCTTAGGTATATCCTGCTCACGAATATTTAACTGGTGGTATCCTGATCGAAAATCGATCTTGGAAAATACCTTAGCTCCTTGCAATCGGTCAAACAGGTCATTGATCATCGGAAGTGGGTACCTGTTCTTGATTGTCACTTCATTCAATCCTCGATAATCAACAACCATCCTCAATGGTCCATCCTTCTTCTCCACTAGAAGCATTGGAGATCCCCAAGGTGAAGAACTTGGGCGAATATAGCCTTTATCCAATAATTCCTTGATTTGCTTCTTAATTTCCTCCAAATTGTTTTGTGGGCATCCTATATGATCTCTTAGATATCGGCCTTGTGCCTGGCAAAAGCTCAATCAAAAACTCAATGTCTCTATCCAGTGGCATGCCTGGCAACTCCTCTAGAAATACGTCAGGGAAATCCTTCACCACTGGTACTTCCTCCTGTACAACTCCTGATAAGGAATTTCCTTGAGTCCTCTTCGGCTCATGCCGTGATACATACTTAATCCTTCTTCCTTCTGGGGTGGTAAGCAAAATTGACTTACTAGCACAATTGATGTTTCCTCCATACATCAATAGCCAATCCATACCCAGAATCACATCCAAACCTTGCGATCCGAGGGGAAAACATGCCTACCTATACTCAATGGCACTTGAAAAAATCCTCGACTGGCCATATACTCCGCTCCTGGTGAGCTTACTAACATAGGTGTTCTAAAAACCTTGGTGGGCAGTTTATACTTATCCACAAATCCCCTTGATATGTATGAATGCGATGCACCAGTATCAAAACGAACAAGTAAAGTAAATGACTTAACCAAAAACTTACCTATTACTGCATCAGGCTGGGCTTCAACCTCCTCCATGTTAACGTGGTTCACCTGTCCCCTGTTGAATGGGTTTGGCTTCTTCCCAGAGTTTCCATTGCCATTTCCATTCTTAGCTTTAGGACATTCATTGGCATAATGTCCAGTCTTCTGACACTTGTAGCAAGTGACTTGGCTCAGATCCCTCTTGGCTGGGGTTGATGGGTTGGTACGGTTCTGGCCGCTGCTTCCTCCATTCCCATTATCATTCTTGGGGCCACTATGGTTGTGCGAGCTCCCTCCTCCATGAGTATGCTGAAAGGTCCTCCCGAATTCGGGGTAAAGCGGGGCTTCTGCTGAGCTCCTGAATTGTACTTCCCTTATCCATACTTCCTCTTGGTGTTGTCAATCTGCTGCTCCTTCCCTTCAATCATGAGAGCTCTATCTACCAACTCCTGGTAGTTGTTGAAGGTTTCTACCATCAACTGCATGCCCAGCTCATCATTCAGTCCTTCCAGAAACTTCTCCTGCTTAGCTGCATCCATAACAACGTCATCTGGGGCATAACGTGCTAGCTTACTAAAGTCATCCACATACTGGCCAACAGTACGTCCTCTTTGGCGCAAGTTGCAAAACTTGCCCTCCTTGGCGCAAGTTGCAAAACTCACGCTTCTTCATGGCCATAGCTCCTGCTGAAACATGGGCAGTATGGAAAGCCTGCTAGAACTGATCCCATGTGGCAGTGTCGATAGGATAAGTGGTTGAGAAATTCTCCCACCATGATGTTGCGGGTCCATCAAGCTGATGTGCGGCAAAATGCACCTTCTCCGCATCTGGCATCCTGTAGTGGTCAACTCCCTTCCCATCTTACGGAGCCAATCATCTGCAACTATCGGCTCGGTGCTACTGGAGAACACCGGCGGATTCAGCCTCAAGAAACGGGCTAAGTGATCAACAGGTGGTTGTGGTGGTGGGTGGTTGTTGTTGTTGTTGTTCCCCTGATTCTGATTCTGGACTAGCATTTACATCAATGCATTCTGCTGCTGGATCAACTGAGTGAGCTCCGGTTGGAAAGCAAATCCATTGTCACGTCTCGGAGGAATCTGAGGGTTTAGAAAAGATGAGAAAATAGAATAGAAGGAGGTCTATAGAGAAAACACTACCCATATGCACATGAGACAAATTCAATAAATATCACTTCAATCAATGCAAACAAGGGCATACAACGGTCTAACTATCATTACAAAAGTGCTCGTCTATACTATATACATGGGGGAATACTACTACTGTTATGGTGGTCGACTAGAAAAACTGCTCGGTCGAAGACTCCATGATATCTGCTCCAGCTTCATCAACAAAGTCATCATCGCTATCATCTGGGTCCGAGTCGATGTCATTGATGATGATGTAGTTCTCCGGTCAAGTGCAATCATCGTCTTCTCCTCCAGTCGCGGGAAATCCCATGAATACTTTTAGCTTCTTCTTCAGATCATCATTCTTCTCCACAAGCGTTGCTATTTCCTCCTCATATCCATCGCGTGTAGACTTAAGTTTTCTTCCAGCTCCGTGACCTTGGTCATAGCCTTCTTCAGATCTATCATGCCTGCGCACATCTGGTTCTCTTGGCGATGAATGTGTTGGTTTAACTCCTGAATGAAAGCTGCAATTGATCCATCCTTCCTGGTGTTGATCATCTCCCATTGCTCATCTCGGCGCCCACAAATCTGGTAAATAGTATTCTTGAGTTCCTTGTGGTAAACTTCTCCAATGCGTCCCATGGTGATGTGAGCTACCATGCTCTTTCCCAGACTCCAGGTTGGTGCATTAAAGGAAAACTCTATGGGCTCAGTGACGGGCATGAACGTCCTTCCGGGAACTTGAACTGGAATCTGTAACATCCCAAATTTTCAATTTGGAATGTTATACACTAGATCATCATTTGCATATCATATTTTATTGCTTTTGGGTTGATCCTAGAAACTCTACGCAACTCAAGGGCCCTCGGAGAGAGTTGGGGATTTCGTTATTTTCATATTTGAGTTTTTCTCAAATTTTGAAAATAGGATCATTTGATTTTATTTATTTTATCTTCAATTATTTCTATTATAAAAATATGAGAGAGGGAATAAAACGACTTTCCCAAAAATAAAGAAATATTGAGAATTTAATAAAAATTCAAATAAGATTTTACTTTGGAGTTTTTGCTATTTTATTTGAATTTAGGAAAATTGCATGTTTTTCAAAACTGCATTTTAGGGCCAAGAAAATGTTCATCTCGTTCTAAATATTTTATTTAGACGGTGAAAATTTGTTTTGGCATATTTCGATTTTTATTTATTTTTCTATGAATTTTTTTTCTGTTCGGCGGAATTGTTTAAAAAGTTTTCAAGTGCTCGATGGCCGAGGCTCACCGAGCGGCCCGTCTTCCCAGCCATTGCCTCCGCTTGAGAGACCGCGCCGCCGCCCATCGCTCGGACCCGAGTCCGACTGACTCCTCCGCCGCCTTGCCCCCACCCCAAGCCACCACCCTCCTCTTAAATACCCCCCCGCCGCCGCCACCCCGTCTCGCCCGCCGCTTGAACCCGCCCGCGGATCCGTGCCGGCCGCTGGCCGCCAAAGCCGCCGCCGCCGCCGGGAACCCCCCGCCGACGCCCGCAGCCCGCCGCCCACGCCGCCTCCGTCGCCCGTCGAGCCCCCCCCGCCGAAGTATACACCGCTGCCCGCTAGCGTGGTCCATTTTTTTAAACCGATCCAATTTTTTTAGAAAACCCTGGGTTTATTTTTTTAGATCGGTTTATTTTATTTTATTTTCCGGTTTATTTATTTAGAGAGCGTTCACTCGTTCGTTCGTTTTAACGGACGAGTTCATCGTTTAGTTTCAGTTAACGAACATCCGTTCGTTAAACTGTTCGTTAGTTTTTCTTTTTCTCGGATTTTCCGCTATATTTCCAGATCGCGATTTCTGATCCGATTTTCGTTCTAGTATAACTTTTCCCTCGTTTATTGGAATTAGGCGATTCAAGCGCCTAGAGTTTCGTCTCGAAACCCTCTTTCCGTTTAACCAACTCAAACAAGTTTTTGCTTCTGTAAAATTGGACTTAGGTCCAGATTAGTAAATGAAGCTTGTTTCTTTCGTCGTTTGTGTTTCGTTGCTTCGTTTGATTTGATTCCTTTTGCAAACCGGAGTTCTTAAGTGGAACTTTCTGGTTAGTTCTCTTATTTGAGTTTTACCCGTGCATTAGATGAGTGCTTATTGTATGCTTGTTTGTTTGCGATAGAGTACCCGGAGTGCGCCACTTGCTACTTCGAATATCTAGGTTTCACGGATCATCAGCAAGGCAAGTAACACTTTGATCATACCTCTTTCATACCCAGTTTTATTGCATTAGATCAATCCTCAAACATTGCATGATTAGGATCTAATTGAATTGTGGGTTTTGTGAAGTAGTTGAGGTAGTACCTATTACCTGTTTTATTATCAAACCCTTGGGAGTTACTTCTACGTTTGCCTATATTGCCATGCTATGCTAGTAGACGTGGATTGGGTGAGTGTATCCATGACAGATGTGAGATTGTTAAGTTAATGGTTTACTTAAGGTGGCAACTTAAACACACATCTGGGTGGATTGAGGCACCTGGGTATTCCAGCGATTCCCTGTTTTTCTTTATGGACCGCCACCCAGGCTCAAAGGGATCATGAGATTTTTCATGCTAGAAACTTCCATGTGCAGCCACAAGCTACTATGGGCTCTGGCATAGTTGATTAAGTCGTGTGAACTCTTATAGTGGTAGACTAGCAGATGTAGGGGATGTAGGTTGGTACTGTCTACCCGATTGTAAGGTGCATACGCTTCTGAAAGACTATGTCTCGGTCATCCGTTTCTCAAACATCATGTAGTGCGAGAATCCCAACGGAGGAGATCGATTCTTGTGGGAAAAAGTGCGCAAACCTCTGCATAATGTATAAACTAATCATGGTTAGCCGTGTCCCCGGTTATGGACATGTTGAGTATCTGGTACTTGGATTATCATGTGAATCTCATCATGCTACTTTAATTTAATTGTTGGGTTTAATGATAATGTCTAATTGGGATTGAGAGGATGTCTATCTTCTCAATGTTTAACAACCACCATGATAGTTAAATAAAACTTATTCCCTTGCAGTAGGGAAAAATTGGCTTTATGCAAAGTTGTAACCATAGAGCTTTCCACCAGCCATATATGCATGTAGTATAGCATATTTCTGTTCATTACTCTCTATCTGTTATATTGCCAGCATATTCCATGTGCTGACCCGTTTTCGGGCTGCAACGTTCATGTTGCAGACTTTTCAGACGACGAGTAAGGTGCCTTAGGTCGTGGTCTTATACTCGATGATGCTGTTGGAGTTGATGGACTCGCTTATCTTCTAAGCCTTCCGCTGTTATCGTTATTAGATGGCCTTAAGCCATATTTATTGTAATAAGTTCTCTTTTGAAACATTCGATGTAATAAGTGTGTGATTGCTACTCTGTTATAAATCCTTCAAGCATCGTGCGTGTCAAGACATCGATCCAGGATGACACTAAAGCACATAGATCAGACTGTTTGAGGTCTGGTCGCTACAAGATGGTACCAGAGCACACGCTGACTGTAGGACACGACCACTAAGCTAAAAGCCCTATATCACTACTCACTCTTCTCATTTCTGACTCCTAATCTTTTCTAATCTTTTAGGATGGTGGATTCCAGGAACAAGTTTCACACAACCAGATGAAGATACACCCTTTGGACGCCACTTGAAGGAAGTCACTAGGTACCTAAACATCGGAGTACCAAGCTTCACCGGGACCTACATCGCCACTCTACCAGAAGAGGAGCGTTGGATGATTCAAGTTCAAGTTCCAGGAAGAACGTTCATGCCCGTCACTGAGCCCATAGAGTTTTCCTTTGATGCCCCAACCTGGAGTCTAGGAAAGAGCATGGCAGCCCACATCACAATGGGACGTATTGGAGAAGTTTACCACAAGGATCTCAAGGATACTATCTACCAGATTTGTGGGCGCCGAGATGATCAATGGGAGATGATCAGTACCAGGAAGGATAGATCAATTGCAGCTTTCATCCAGGAGTTAAACCAGCACATTCGACGCCAGGAGAACTAGATGTGCGCAGGCTTGATAGATCTAAAGAAGGCTATGACCAACATCACGGAGTTGGAGGAAGAACTCAAGTCTACACGTGATGGATATGAGGAGGAAATAGCAACACTCGTGGAGAAGAACGATGATCTGAAGAAGAAGCTGAAGGTATTCATGGGATTCCCCGCGATTGGAGGAGAAGATGATGATTGCACTTGTCCAGAGAACTACATCATCATCGATGACACCGACTCGGACCCAGACGATAGTGATGATGACTATGTTGATGAAGCTGGAGCGGATATCATGGAGTCTTCAACGGAGCAGTTTTTCTAGTCGACCACCATAACAGTAGTAGTATTCCCCCATTTATCTAGTATAGTCCGAGCACTTTTTGTAACGATAGTTAGACCATTGTATGCCCTTGTTTGAATTGAATGAAGTGATATTGTTTTCTTTTGTCTCATGTGCATATGGGTAGTGTTTTCTCTCTAGACCTCATTCTATTCTGAATTCTCATCTTCTCTAAAACCCTCAGATGCCTCCGAGACATGACAATGGATTTGCTTTCCCACGGGAACTCACTCAGTTGATCCAGCAGCAGAATGCGTTGATGCAGTTACTAGTCCAGAATCAGAATCAAGGGAACAACAACAACAACCCACCACGTCCACCACCTGTCGATCACTTAACCCATTTCCTTAGACTAAATCTGCCGGTGTTCTCCAGTAGCACCGAGCCGATAGTAGCAGATGATTGGCTCCGCAAGACAGGAAGGGACTTGACCACTTCAGGATGCAGGATGCGGGAAAGGTGCGTTTTGCCGCGCATCATCTTGATGGACCCGCAGCATCATGGTGGGAGAATTTCACAGCCACTTATCCTATCGACACTGTCACATGGGATCAGTTTCAGCAGGCTTTCTATATTGCCCATGTTTCAGCAGGAGCTATGGCCATGAAGAAGCGTGAGTTTTGCAACTTGCGCCAAGGAGGACGTACTGTAGGCCAGTATGTGGATGACTTAAGTAAGCTAGCACGTTATGCCCCAAATGACATTGCTACAGATGCAGCTAAGCAGGAGAAGTTTCTGGAAGGACTGAATGATGAGCTGAGCATGCTGTTGATGGTAGCAACCTTCAACAACTACCAGGAGTTGGTAGATAGAGCTCTCATGATTGAAGGGAAGTAGCAGCAGATTGACAACCGCAAGAGGAAGTATGGACAAGGGAAGTACAATTCTGGAGCTCAGCAGAAGCCACGTTTTACCCCGAAATCGGGAGGACATTTTCAGCATACCCTTGGAGGAGGGAGTTCGCACAATCATAATGGTCCCAAGAATGGTAACGGGAATGGAGGAAGCAATGGCCAGAACCGTACCAACCCATCAACCCCAGCCAAGAGAGACCTCAGCCAAGTCACTTGCTATAAGTGTCAGAAGACTGGACATTATGCCAATGAATGTCCTGAAGCCCAGAATGGAAATGGCAATGGAAGCTCTGGAAAGAAGCCGAACCCTTTCAATAGGGGACAGGTGAACCACGTTAACGTGGAGGAGGTTGAAGCTCAGCGAGATGCAGTAATAGGTAAGTTTTTGGTTAAGTCATTTACTGCACTCGTTCTTTTTGATACTGGTGCATCGCATTCATACATATCAAGGGGATTTGTGGATAAGTATAAACTGCCAACCCAAGCCCTTAGGTCACCCATGTTAGTAAGCTCGCCTGGAGCAGAGTATATGGCTAGTTTATGGTGTGATCGGTTACCATTAAGGATTGGTAACTACGTGTTTCCCTCGGACCTAATAGTATTGGAATCGCAAGGATTGGACGTGATATTACGCATGGATTGGTTATCAAAGTATGTAGGGAACATTGAATGTGCCAGTAAGCTGAATTTGCTTACCACCCCAGAAGGAAGAAGGATCAAGTATGTATCTCGGCATGTACCGAAGAGGACTCAAGTAAATTCCTTATCGGGAGTTGTACAGGAGGAAGTACCCGTGGTGAAGGATTTCCCTGATGTATTTCCAGAGGAATTGCCAGGCATGCCACCGGATAGAGACATTGAGTTTTTTATTGAGCTTTTGCCAAGCACAGGGCCAATATCTAAGAGACCATACAGGATGTCCGAAAAAGATTTGGAGGAGATTAAGAAACAGATTAAGGAGTTACTGGATAAAGGCTATATTCGCCCAAGTTCTTCACCTTGGGGACTGCCAATGCTTCTAGTGGAGAATAAGGATGGATCATTAAGGATGGTTGTTGATTATCGAGGACTGAATGAAGTGACCATCAAGAACAAGTACCCGTTGCCGATGATCAACGATTTCTTTGACCGATTGCAAGGAGCTAAGGTATTTTCCAAGATCGATTTGCGATCAGGATACCATTAGTTGAAGATTCGAGAGCAGGATATACCTAAGACGGCTTTTACCACTAGGTATGGGATGTACGAGTATACCGTTATGTCATTTGGTCTGACTAACGCACCTGCATATTTCATGAACATGATGAACAAGGTGTTTATGGAGTTTCTAGATAAGTTTGTCGTAGTGTTCATTGATGATATTTTGGTCTACTCAAAGAATGAAGAGGAGGATAAGGAGCATTTGCGTTTGGTACTTGAGAAGCTCAGAGAACATCAGTTATATGCCAAGTTCAGCAAATGTGAGTTTTGGTTGAAGGAAGTTGGATTCCTCGAGCACGTTATATCCGGAGAAGGAATAGAAGTAGACCCCACCAAAGTTGTCACTGTGACAAACTGGGAATCACCCACGTCAGTTAAAGAGACCCGGAGTTTTCTTGGACTCGTGGAATACTACCGGAGGTTCATTGAGAATTTCTCGAAAATCGCGAAGCCCATGACGGAGTTGTTGAAAAAGGATATCAAGTTCAAATGGACTGAAGAATGTGAGGCCAGTTTCCAGGAGTTGAAGAAACGTTTGGTTACATCGCCATTGTTGATTCTGCCAGATAAGTGCAAGGATTATGAGGTGTATTGCAACGCTTCACGTCGAGGACTTGGAGCAGTGCTTATGCAGGAGGGAAGAGTTGTTTCGTATGCCTCACGACAGCTTAAGCCCCATGATAACCCACAAGTATACGGGATAGTTGTAGCCTCTTTCGATAAGTAAGAGTGTTGAAACCAATGAGGAGCTAAAGGTAGAACAAATACTCTCTCAAGTCCTATCGACCACTGATACGACTCTACGCACGCTTGACATTCCCTTTACCTGGAACAAGTATGAAACTAGAAGTACTTTGTTGGTGTTTTTCGATAGGCTTGCAAGATAATAAAGACCACGTAAATAAAAGCTAGGGGCTCTTTAGATAAACAAGCAATAAAGTAAATATAGCGAGTGTGGAAAAGTGGTGGTAGGAGTTGTGACATTGTCCCTAAGCAATTGACAATGTTACTAGACCGGTAATCACTATTGCAATTCTATTTAAGGGAGAGGCATAAGCTAACATACTTTCTCTACTAGGATCATATGCACTTATGATTGGAACTCTAGCAAGCATCCGCAACAACTAAAGATTCATTAAGGTAAAACCCAACCATAGCATTAAAGTATCAAGTCCCCTTTATCCCAGACACAAATAACCTACTTACACGGGTATGTGCTTCTGTCACTCACGCCATCCACCATAAGCAAATTATAAACATATTGCAAACCCTACAGCGGGAATCCCTCACGCTTGCGCGACACGGATGGCACAATAGGATAGCACCAATAATAAATCATGCAACTCAAACCAATCATAGCAATTCATCAATCACCGATAGGACAAAGGAAATCTACTCAGACATCATAGGATGGCAACACATCATTGGATAATAATATGAAGCATAAAGCACCATGTTCAAGTAGAGGGTACAGCGGGTTGCAGGAGAGTGGACCACTGGATATAGATGGGGGAAGGTGATGGAGATGTTGGTGAAGATGACGGTGGTGTTGGTGAAGATCGTGGTGATGATGATGGCCCCGGCGGTGTTCCGGCGCCACCGGAAGCAAGGGGGAGAGAGCCCTCCTTCTTCTTCTTCTTCCTTGACCTTCTCCCTAGATGGGAGAAGGGTTTCCCCTCTGGTCCTTGGCTCCCATGGCTTGGGAGGGGCGAGTGTAGGATCGGAAGTATGTCTAGAGGGGGGTGATTAGACTACTTGACAACTTAAAAGTTTAGCCTTTTGATTAGGGCAAGTTTTTAGCAAGTTCACAATGATGACCAAGTCAAGTATCACCCTACACATGCAATTCTAGAGTAGTGGCAGCGGAAAGTAAATTGCACATGTAGTAAATAAGAGGTGGAGAAGAGCAAACGCAATTTGGAGACACGGAGATTTTTCTCGTGGTTCCGATAGGTGGTGCTATCGTCAATCCACGCTGATGGAGACTTCAACCCACGGAGGGTAACGGCTGCGAGAGTCCACGGAGGGCTCCACCCACTAAGGGTCCACGAAGAAGCAACCTTGTCTATGCCATCATGGCTTACGCCCACGGAGGACTAGCCTTACTCGGGGTAGATCTTCACGAAGTAGGCGATCTCCTTGCCCTTACAAACTTCTTGGTTCAACTCCACATCTTGACGGAGGCTCCCAAGCGACACCTAACCAATCTAGGAGGCACCACCTCCAAAAGGTAATAGATGGTGTTGGTGATGATGAACTCCTTGCTCTTGTGCTTCAAATGATAATCTCCCCAACACTCAACTCTCCTCACCGATTTGGCTGTGGTTGAAGAAAGGATTGAGTGGAAAGCAACTTGGGAAGGCTAGAAATCAAGTTTCATATGGTGGGAGTGGAGCAACTTGATCTCAACACAAGGGTAGGTAGTTTTCTTCTCGAAATGTAAGGTAGGAGTGGTAGTTCTTTTTCGATGGCTCTCTCCACGAATGAAGAGGAGGTGGAGGGTATTTATAGCCTCCACACAAAATCCAACCGTTACACACATTTGACCAATCTCGGTCAGACCGAAGTTGACAACTCGGTGAGACCGAAAGTTCAAATCTTGTGAACGTTGGGATTTTCGGTGGGACCGAAAATACAATCTCTGTTAGTCCGATTCTTCCAAGTCTAGGGTTTGCCAATCTCGGTGGGACCGACTTTCTCATCTCGGTGACACCGATTTGAGTACGTAAGTTTCTGAAGCTTGGCAACACTAGTTTCGTATGACCGAGTTTGGAATCGGAAAATCCAAATTATTAGGGTTTGGGTATATGGCTGAGGTGGTTCATCTCGGTGTGACTGAGTTTATGGAATCGGTGGGACCGAGATTACTTATGAGTTTATGTTGGAATGAAAGATTGCGATAGTTTGAGAGATAAATCACTAAGCACTTTGAGCAACCAGATCATCATCATAACCTCATCCCCTTTAATAGTATTGGCTTTCCTATGGACTCAATGTGATCTTGGATCACTAAACCAAAAATAGAGTCTTGAGCTTTTGCCAATGTTTTCCTTAGCATTTTGAGGGGTCCACATCATCGGTCATTGCCATACCCATATCAATGAACTTTCTCAAATATTCTCAAGAAATAATTAGTTCAATGATATATATGTTGTTATTAATTACCAAAACCACCCGGGATTAGTTGCACTTTCAATCTCCCCTTTTGGTAATTGATGACAACATATAGATCAAAGCTTCGACAAATGATATAATCAATGAATAACATCGTCGCTTTGAGAAGTATGTGATAAGCAAGAGCTCCCCTAAATTTGTGCATTATTTAAGATTTATGCTTGAATGCAAATGCACAATCGATTAGGATCATGGGTCACTCTTCCATGTCACATACATCTTGGTGGAGCGCACAAAATGATAAGAATGAATAGCATGCACCCAATCACCAAGACATGAGTAAGTGATCATACAAGATATGAATAGAATATGATAAGCATTAAGCACACATTAAGCATAGTATGATCAAGCACTCATCAAAGATAGAGCAAACGAGTATCAAACACACGAAATGTCTCAAAGAACTCAAAAGTATCTCAAGGAAAACCGCAAACGAAAGAGCAAAAAGAGCACTCTCTCTCGAAGTCCTATGATCTATACAATTTCTCCCCTTTGGCAACAAGTTACCAAAAGTTCGAAAGGTATAGAGCTAATCGTCACTCGGGACTCTGCTGGCGGCTCTGCTCGTCGATGGAGTGGAGATAGCTGCATCTGCAAAAGCTTCGCTGAAGTCTGTGGAGCTGGAGGAGTGGATCTTGGGAGTCTTTGGGAACCGATGGAGCTGTGGGAGGTGCTGATGTAGTAGCCACAGGGTCATCCCATCGAATAGCAATGATCTGGGCTTTGTGGCACCGCAGCAGCTGCTCATAGTCATCTGGACTAGATCACCTTCCATCTCCTTCATGAGCTCTGCCTTCTCCTCTTCGCTTCCTCAATGTCCGCCTCAAGCTTGTTGACGGTGACTGCACTTCATCGACTTGACATCCGAGCATGGAACTTATCTTCAACTATCCTCCCAAGACTCTCCCGAGGCGCACTATGCTGGCCAGGCGTAGTTCAATCCTCCGAGTGGCTTCAAGAAGTTGTTCTCCAACGCTCTTGGGCTTTCTTTGCTGCTGCTGCCGCTTCCTTCTCAGCTTTAGCTTGTTTGGCAGCTTCAGACTTAGCGTGTCCTTCAACAGATGTGGGAGCATCCTCGGTCATCACAACTTCATTATCTTCATGTTCAGGGCTGCAGTGGCAAGTGGGGTCTATCCAACGGTAGGTGTCCGTGCCAAACTTGGCATTGATGAGCATCTGAATGTGCGGAGCAAACCCACATGACCTCTTACAGTCTGCTGTCTGTCCTCTTGATAGTCTCAACTATCGTGTCCATCACCTTAAAAGGTGTCTTCGATCCGAATGTGCAGCATGTTGATAGAATAGCCTCTTATCATGCGATGGTCTCTCGACTTGGGCATCAAAGTATGCCTCGTAATGGTGTTAGTGGTTGGGAGACCTGCTCAAGATGATAAACTGATCCAAGCTTCCATATCTCAACATCCTTGTGCGATACCTCATTGTACATGTTCTTCATAGACTCGTGATTCTTCTTTGGAATGCCATAGACATCTACATCATCGTCCCTTGATATTGGTGCATTCAAGAACGCTCTCCATTCTTCAACAGTTGAAGAGAATCTCTCGCCTTCATCATCCATACAATTTCGCCATCCGGATAGAAGTGTGTGTGGCATAGAAGCGCATGATCATCTCATCATTCCAAGCGGTCAATTTCGACCAACAAACTCAGCAACTCCACATGCGGTGAAGCTCTCATGCACATGTGGGAAGTAGTCTCTGTGCTATTCATCGTCGATGTATTTCCGGTCTACATATCCGTGTCAAGAATAATTGGTTTCTTGTCCATGAGCACTGCCTCATAGAAATCTTGTTGCTCTCGGTGTGGAACCTAGAGTCAACAGCTGTCCTTCTCCCGGTGGCATATGGATCAACTTGCCTCCATAGCACGAGACCTTTGTCCTTCCTTTCCTTCATATTTTCAGCTCGAGGATGAGCATCATTATGGATGGCGGTTTACATCTAAGCTTTAGCAAAACATGTGCCTCTTCATCGATTCATTGGTGGCACATTGTCCTTCTTCTTCTCTGAAGCTGGAATATTTCTCACAGTTTTCTTTGGCTTGGCAGCAGGTTTGGCTTGTGCTGCCTTGGCTGGAGCCGATGGCTTAGATTTTGTGGGTGCTCCCGCCTCGATGGCATCTCCCATCAACTTTTGCTTCGAGGAGGCTGGGGTGCTTCCTCATCGAGTCATCATCGGCTTCTTCATGAACTAGCCTCTTCCTCTTGGAAGTTTTCTTGATCTTCTTTGGAGGTTTCTTCTTCCATGCTCAGCTTCTTTGCAACTGTGGATTTCTTCTCTTTGTTGGTGCCTTTCTTTGCTTGTTGCCCTTGATATCCTTTGGCAACCACTTTCCTCTTAGGCTTGGAAGTAATCTCCTCATCAAGCAACAAAGTCACAGTCTTCCTCATCGAATTCCTCTTCTTCCCGCCCCGTGGCAGCAGGAGGCAATCCACTTGGGGTGCTCTCTCTCCATCATCGAAAAACTGCTTGCTTCAGACTTGTGACCGCCTCGAATCTCAACCGGTGATTCAGACTGCTCGCTGTCACTTGCATCGTATATGACCGACAACCCGTGAAAAGAATAGGTATAGGCGAATAGAAGAGTTATCACAAACCGCAGAGGATTTTGCAAAAGAATGAGTTCAAACTTTAGTTTTAGGTTTTCATGAATGCATTTCGGTCGACCGAGTCTAAAATTCGGTGAATCCGAAGTGTCTAAACCTAACCGTACACACCACTTTCGGTTGGACCGAAATGGGTTTCGGTCTAGCCGAGAGCACTAGGGTTTCACTAAATCCTCATTTCGGTCTTACCGATTTGCACAACTCGGTTTAACCGAAAAGTGCAGTGCAATGGCCAGAGGCCAAATCGGTCAGTCCGAGAATGTAGAATCGGTCACACCGAGATGTGTTCGGCGGAAACCTAACCCTAAAATTTTCACTCGAATTTTGTTCTAAGATCTAATCTGCTGGATAGGAAGATTTCAAACTTGGCAAGAAGCTAGGCAAAACCTATCGTGCATTGAATCGAGGTTGAAGACGAGAGGATGAAACTCACCCAATCTGGTGGAGTTTCACCACGCGGCAACGGCGCGATGAGATTGACCGCTGACGGCGACGGAGACCATGGCGAGGGCGACAAAGACGGCGGAGACGATCCGTAGACCACGGCGACGGCAGCGAAGGGTTTGAGGGCGAGACGTTTGAAGGAATAACCAACGCGCGCTGCCCTCGGGTATATATACCCTTCGGCTGTCGGTGGGACCGAGTTGGAAAACTCGGTGGGACCGAGATGGTTAACTGCAAGCAGTTACACACATCGGTCACGCCGAGATTTGCAACTCGGTTTCACCGAGGTGAAAACCTAGATCAATCCAAGTGATTTCGGTCTGTCCGATTTGAGTATATTGGTTTGACCGAAAATACTTAGAAGGTTTTGCAATTTAAGCTTTTAACGGATCGGTGGCTCCGAGTGCTCCTCACTCGGTCTGTCCGAAAAAGTCTTGTTCAAAGTTTGTGATATAAGCATGAATAGAGTTTGAGACAAGAAAGCATAGATAGCTAGGGGAGGAACTTAGGCATTCTTGTCCATCCATTTGGTCAAAAAGAAAAATCCAAAAGACCAAAGCAACAAATGGATGTCCTCGAATGGATAAAATCATGCATCCAACATGCTCACACAATAAGATAGCAAATAAAATATGTGTCAAACATGCACAAACAAAACTCTAGCAACTAGCACACAATTTGGCGATGACTAGGTCATCTATATATGAGTATATTGACTTAGGAGTCAAATGAGAACATTTGATCATAGGTCATACTCATCGTTTAAGCACAAGTGGGGTTACCACTTTTCCATAAAGCATTAATGTGTTCACATCATTTGAAGATGCTTTAGCTCATTTCTTTAGAGCAAAGCTCCCCCTTGATGTGAGAACCCCTTTAAAGGGTCAAACTAACCTTGGGTTGTCGTTGAAGACTTCATGTAGATGTTGAAGATGTGGATGCTCAATGTTGATGAAGATCATCAAGAGTTGGGAGCAATCCTTTGGATTCGGGCACTTTCAATACCTACATGGGTTAGTCCCACAAGGAACAAACAAGGATATCCATGCACATAGATTGAAGTACACAATAGATGATGTCCATGAAAGCAATGATTACCTTGTCCCTTGACTTACCAACATGAGGGTTTGTGACTCCATGAACTAGTGCAAGATGTTGAAGTTGATTGCACAAGTTCTTGCCAAAATGAATGTGAGTGAAGTATATTGGCGGAGTCACCCTCAAGAACTCTCTAGTTCTTCTTCTTCGGGATCCACATCATCTTGATGGGAATCCTTGGGGTAGTAGTTGAGCTTGTCAAGTAGAACTTGAAGTTGCCTTGGGAACCCACTTGACCATGGCCTTGGGTGCTTCAATGAATGCATCAATCTCCTCTTGAAGCTTGTCCTTGCCTTTTAGCTTGTGGTCTTGTGGTGGAAGGTCATCTTGAGCTTGTTCCACATTGGAAGAAGTAGGATCATACTTCTCCTTTTGAGAAACAAACTTTGGAGTGGGATATTGACCTTCTTCCCATTCAACACCCTCGGCGTTGAACTTTCGCTCAAAACCAATTCCTTGATTCTTCGGTGTCTTCCTTGTTTGCGAACAATTTCTCAAGTTCTTGCTTCGCAAGGCTCTTGTAGACACCTTTCTCTATAATCCCTTTCAATAGACTATTTTCTTGCTCAAGTGAAACTTGGCTTGAAACATTGTTAGTGGAATCAAGAGAACTACTAGAACCAATTATGTTGCTTCTAGATGAAGAATTTTTCTTATGCTTGTCATGCTTAGTTTTGATAGGTGGCAAGAAATTAGACAAGAGAAGTCGTTTGGCAAGATATGAAGAACTCTTCTTTCGAAGATCGTCATTGATAGCTTTTAGAAACTCATGTTCTTGCTCTAGATTGAGCTTCTCGAAGCGTAGCTTCTCATGAGATCTTAGGAGATCTCTATGATCTTCTTGAGTTGTTTCATGAGCTAACTTAAGAGTGTTTAGTTCTTTAGTTAGACGCTCAATCTCCTTCATAGCATTGTCATTCTACTCTTCTCAACTATAAAGACTACTAGCATGTTCATCATTACTAAGCTCACTAGATTTATCATGTAAAAGCTCATCTTCACCAAGCAAGTCATCCTCATCACTATCAAAGTCAATAAATTCAGGGTGTGATACCTTGGGGCCTTTTGCCATGAAGCATCTTCCAATTCCCTCATTTGGTGAATCAAACAAGTCATAGGAGTTGGAGTTGGAGGACACGAGAGCAAGACCGCAACACCTTCATCTTGATCAGATTCGGAGTTGGAGTGATAGCTTCTTTCGAGTGATTGTCGGAGTCGGAGCCGAAACCCATTCACCAACATGAGCTTGATGTTTTCTTCTTGTGTAGCTCCTTGATGACTTGTCTTTCCTTTCCGAATCCTTGCTTCTCCGAGAGGATCTTCGCTCATAACGATCATCTCTACTCCTTCTCTCTTTTCGAGGTGACTCTTCTCTTGAGCTTCTTCTTCTTGGAGATTCTTCTCTTCTCTTGTGGGGAGTCGAACACTCATTTGAGTAGTGTCCGGTCTTCCACAATTGTAGCAGATTCGATCACGACTAGAAGATCTCTTTTCATCATATGATCTAGACTTTGAGCTTCTTTCCTTGCTTCTACTCTTGTAGAATTTGTTGAAGTTCTTCACCATTAGGCTTATCTCTTCATTGGAAACTAGCTTGTCACTTGAGGTTGTGGGAGCTTCAACTGCAGCTTTGTAAGCACCACTTGACTTGTTGTGAAGCTCTTCCTTATCTTTAAGTGTCATCTCATGAGCAACAATTCTTCCAATGACTTCGGTAGGCTTGAGATCTTTGTAGTTTGGCATCATTTGGATCAAAGTGCACACGGTGTCATACTTTCCATCCAAAGCTCTGAGAATCTTCTTGATGATGAATCGGTCGGTCATTTCTTCGCTTCCTAAGCCTGCCATCTCATTGATGATGAGAGCAAGCCTAGAGTACATTTCAGTGACTCCTTCACCTTCCTTCATCTTGAACTTGTCAAGCTGACCTTGAAGAACATCTAGCTTTGATTCCTTCACGGACTCGGTACCTTCGTGCATTTCGACCAAAGTATCCCAAATCTCTTTTGCATTCTCAAGACGGCTGATCTTGTTGAACTCCTCGGGACACAAAGCATTGAAGAGAATGTCACAAGCTTGAGCATTGTTCAGAACATCCGCAACTCATCCGCAGTAGCTTCGCAATCCGAACTTTTCCTTCCTCAAGAACTCACCTTGCAAGCCAACACAAATAATGCCCCATGCGGCAGGTTATGTCCAAGAATATGCATTTTCATTTTGTGCTTCCAACTAGCAAAGTTTGAACCATCAAAATAAGGACCTCTACTGAAATTACCCTCACTAGACGCCATACTCTCCTAGGTTGTGAAACCAAGCTTATGGAATCCAATGCAATGAAAACCAATCCAATGGAGACCAAAGCTCGATACCACTTGTAGGATCGGAAGTATGTCTAGAGGGGGTGATTAGACTACTTGACAACTTAAAAGTTTAGCCTTTTGATTAGGGCAAGTTTTAGCAAGTTCACAATGATGACCAAGTCAAGTATCACCCTACACATGCAATTCTAGAGTAGTGGCAGCGGAAAGTAAATTGCACATGTAGTAAATAAGAGGTGGAGAAGAGCAAACGCAATTTGGAGACACGGAGATTTTTCTCGTGGTTCCGATAGGTGGTGCTATCGTCAATCCACGTTGATGGAGACTTCAACCCACGGAGGGTAACTGCGAGAGTCCACGGAGGGCTCCACCCACGAAGGGTCCACGAAGAAGCAACCTTGTCTATGCCATCATGGCTTACGCCCACGGAGGACTAGCCTTACTCGGGGTAGATCTTCACGAAGTAGGCGATCTCCTTGCCCTTACAAACTTCTTGGTTCAACTCCACATCTTGACGGAGGCTCCCAAGCGACACCTAACCAATCTAGGAGGCACCACCTCCAAAAGGTAATAGATGGTGTTGGTGATGATGAACTCCTTGCTCTTGTGCTTCAAATGATAATCTCCCCAACACTCAACTCTCCTCACCGATTTGGCTGTGGTTGAAGAAAGGATTGAGTGGAAAGCAACTTGGGAAGGCTAGAAATCAAGTTTCATATGGTGGGAGTGGAGCAACTTGATCTCAACACAAGGGTAGGTAGTTTTCTTCTCGTAAATGTAAGGTAGGAGTGGTAGTTCTTTCGATGGCTCTCTCCACGAATGAAGAGGAGGTGGAGGGTATTTATAGCCTCCACAAAATCCAACCGTTACACACATTTGACCAATCTCGGTCGGACCGAAGTTGACAACTCGGTGAGACCGAAAGTTCAAATCTTAGAACGTTGGGATTTTCAGTGGGACCGAAAATACAATCTCGGTTAGTCCGATTCTTCCAAAGTCTAGGGTTTGCCAATCTCGGTGGGACCGACTTTCTCATCTCGGTGACACCGATTTGAGTCTGTATGTTCTGAAGCTTGGCAACACTAGTTTCGTATGACCGAGTTTGGAATCGGAAAATCCAAATTATTAGGGTTTGGGTATATGGTGAGGTGGTTCATCTCGGTGTGACTGAGTTTATGGAATCGGTGGGACCGAGATTACTTATGAGTTTATGTTGGAATGAAAGATTGCTGATAGTTTGAGAGATAAATCACTAAGCACTTTGAGCAACCAGATCATCATCATAACCTCATCCCCTTTTAATAGTATTGGCTTTCCTATGGACTCAATGTGATCTTGGATCACTAAACCAAAAATAGAGTCTTGAGCTTTTGCCAATGTTTTCCTTAGCATTTTGAGGGGTCCACATCATCAGTCATTGCCATACCCATATCACTGAAATTTCTGAAATATTCTCAAGAAATAATTAGTTCAATGATATATATGTTGTTATTAATTACCAAAACCACCCGGGGATTAGTTGCACTTTCAGCGAGAGAGCCCCTCCGAGATTGGATCTATCTCTCTGTTTCTCTCTGTTTCTACATTCTGGGATTCTACCCCTTCACTGTTTCTTTAATATCCGGAGATCCGTAACTCCGATTGGGGTGAATCTTTCGCCCAGATCTTTCTCATAAAATTAGCTTTCTTGCGCCAAAAGAATAGCATCAACCGCCTTACTGGGGGGCCAGGAGAGTCCAGGGCACGCCTGCTTCCCTGGGGCGCGCCCCCTATCTCCTGGCCCCCTCGGGCACCGTCTTGCATTGATTTTACTTCCCAAAAATCACAAATATTCCAAAAAAAATCTCGTCCATTTTTATCCCGTTTGGACTCCGTTCGATATGGGTTTTCTGTGAAACATAAAACATGCAACAGACAGGAACTGGCACTGGGCACTGGATCAATATGTTAGTCCCAAAAAATAGTATAAAAAGTTGCCAAAAGTATATGAAAGTTGTAGAATATTGGCATGGAACAATCAAAAATTATAGATACGACGGAGACGTATTAGCATCCCCAAGCTTAATTCCTCTCGTCCTCGAGTAGGTAAATGATAAAAAAGATAATTTTTGATGTGGAATGCTACCTAGCATAATCTTGCTCATATGTCTAATCATGGCATGAATATTAAGACACGAGTGATTCAAAGCAATAGTCTATCATTTGACATAAAAACAATAATACTTCAAGCATACTAATAAAGCAATCATGTCTTTTCAAAACAACAAGGCCAAAGCAAGCTTATCCCTACAAAATCATATAGTTGGGCCATGTTTCATTTTCGTCACACAAAATGCTCCCATCATGTACAACCCCGATGACAAGCCGAGCAATTGGTTCATACTTTTTAATGTGCTTCAGCTTTTTAAACCCTCACGCAATACATGAGCGCAAGCCATGGATATAGCACTATCAGTGGAATAGAATATAATGATGGAGGTTATGTGGAGAAGACAAAAAAGGAGAAAGTCTCACATCAACATGGCTAATCAACGTGCTATGGAGATGCCGATCAATTGATGTCAATGCGAGGAGTAGGGATTGCCATGCAATGGATGCACTAAGAGCTATAAGTGTATGAAAGCTCAACAAAAGAAACTAAGTGGGTGTGAATCCAACTTGCTTGCTCATGAAGACCTAGGGCATTTGAGGAAGCCCATCGTTGGAATATACAAGCCAAGTTCTATAATGAAAATTCCCACTAGTATATGAAAGTGACAATATAGGAGACTCACTATATGAAGAACATGGTGCTACTTTGAAGCACAAGTGTGGAAAAAGGATAGTAACATTGCCCCTTTTCTTTTTCTTTTTTTTCTTTCAGTGGGCTTCTTTGGCCCCCTTTTTTTTATTCAGGCTTCTTTGGCCTTTCCTTTTTTTCTTTTTTTTCTTTTTCTTTTTTTATGGGGCAATGCTCTATAATGATGATCATCACACTTTTATTTACTTACAACATAATATTACAACTCGATACTAGAACAAAAGATATGACTCTATATGAATGCTTCCGGCGGTGTACTGGGATGTGCAATGATCTAGCGTAGCAATGACATCAAAAAACGGACAAGCCATGAAAGCATCATGCTAGCTATCTTACGATCACGCAAAGAAATATGACAATGAATGCTCAAGTCATGTATATGATGATGATGAAAGTTGCATGGAAATATATCTCGGAATGGCTATGGAAATGCCATGATAGGTAGGTATGGTGGCTGTTTTGAGGAAGATATAATGAGGATTATGTGTGATAGAGCGTATCGTATCACGGGGTTTGGATGCACCGGCGAAGTTTGCACCATCTCTCGAGGTGAGAAAGGGCAATGCACGGTACCGAAGAGGCTAGCAATGATGGAAAGGTAAAAGTGCGTATAATCCATGGACTCACATTAGTCATAAAGAACTCATATACTTATTGCAAGAATTTATTAGCCCTCGAAGCAAAGTACTACTACACATGCCCCTAGGGGGATAGATTGGTAGGAAAAGACCATCGCTTGTCCCCGACCGCCACTCATAAGGAAGACAATCAAAGAATCACCCCATGCTTCAAATTTGTCTCACAACGGTTACCATACGTGCATGCTATGGGACTTGCAAACCTTAACACAAGTGTCTCTACAATCCACAACCACCCACTAGCATGACTCTAATATCACCATCTTTATATCGCAAAACTATTGCAAGGAATCAAACATATCATATTCAGCGATCTACAAGTTTATGTATGATTTTATGACTAAGCATGTGAAAGACCATTTCCTGTCATCTCTCTAAATTGATATAAGTGAAGCAAGAGAGTATAATTATTTCTACAAAAGATGTGCCCACGCTCTAACAAATATAAGTGAAGCAAGAGAACATTCTACAAATGGCGGTTTTCTATGTGAAGAGAAACAGGCAATCCAAACTTCAAATGATATAAGTGAAGCACATGAAGCATTCTATAAAGCCATACTCAAAAGATTTAAGTGAAGTGCAATGAGCATTCTATAAATCAACCAAGGACTATCTCATACCAGCATGGTGCATAAAAGAAAAGTGAAAACTAAATGCAAAAGACGCTCCAAGACTTGCACATAACGCATGAACGAAACGAATTCGAAAACATACCGATACTTGTTGAAGAGAGGGGATGCCTTCCGGGGCATCCCCAAGATTAGACGCTTGAGTCTCCTTGAATATTCACTTGGGGTGCCTCGGGCATCCCCAAGCTTTATCTCTTGCCTCTCTTCCTTTTCCTCATATCGAGACATCCTCGATTAGACACTACATCCACACAAAACTTCAACAGAAAACTCAGTAAGATCCGTTAGTATAATAAAGTAAATCACCACTCTAAGTACTGTTGCAAACCAATTCATATTTTGTTTTTGCATTGTGTCTACTGTAATATAGCTTTTTCATGGCTTAATCCACTGATATAAATTGATAGTTTCATCAAAACAAGCAAACTATGCATCAAAAACAGGTCAAAAACAGAACAGTCTGTAGCAATTTGAACATCCACCATACTTCTGGTAGCCCAACAAATCTACCAAAATTCTGAAAAATAAAAACGTTGTATAGCAATACAGTGCAAAAGGAATCAGAACCAATTGACGTTCCAGTTAAAAATGTAAAATCGCGCACTACAGCCAAAGTTTCTGTCCTGCACCGTACAAACGAACATGCATTGTAAACATCCTAAAGGCAAACCTTGGCACATTATTTTTATAATACAATGGAATTGTAAAAGGGGATAATTATTTTTGATGAAAAGTTTCTGTAATCAAGATTCAAAAAATTTCCATGAGCATGAACAAAGTTCAAGGAGCTCTCCCACTTCAACAATGCTTGTCTTTCTCACTTTCACTTTCCCTTTTGAAAAAGTTTTAGATTACCCTCTTTATTTTTTTAATTTTTTTAAACTATATGAAAGCACTCAACAGAATTAAATGACTCTCTAAAACTTCTGGGTTGTCTCCCTGGCAGCGCTTTCTTTAAAGCCATTAAGCTAGGCATAAAGTACACAAGTAATGAATCCACCCGGATCCCAAGGTATATCAAAGCCAATTTTAATTAACAATGATTTTTAATTTAGTAGTGAGCACAAAGTAACATATATGATGCAACAACGAAGTCTAACTCTCTTCCTATGCATCGGCATGTCATAAGAGAAGAATTCATGCACACATAGTAAAGGCCAATGCATAGTATAAGGAGTTTCTTACAATTTCATAGTATGGGAAACATAGAGATGTGGAGAAATAGTTCCTCCCTCATAATAATTGCAAGTAGGACCAGCAAGCACATGCATATTACATTCATCAAAATCATCATGTGCAATGGTAAAAGGCAACCCATCAATACAATCCTTACTAAGCGCAAACTTCTCCGATATAGTGTAGTCGGGAGAATTCAAAAAGATAATAGGACTATCATGCGTGGGTGCAATAGCAACAAATTCATATTTAACATAAGGAACTATAGCAAGTTCATCTCCATAAGCATAATTCATATTGGCATCTTGGCCACAAGCATAGCAAGCATCATCAAAAAGGGATATTTCAAACAAATTCAAGGGATCATAGCAATCATCATAGCAATCATCCTTCGGTAAGCACGAAGGGGAATTCCATAATGTATGAGTTGGAGGGTTACTCTCATTAGAAGGTGGGCATGGGTAGCTAATCCGCTCTTCCTCCTTTTGTTCTTCGCTCTCCTCATCATCTTTTTCATCCAATGAGCTCACTATTTCATCAATTTCTTCTTCCATAGCTTCCTGCAAAAAATTATTCTCTTCTTGGATAGCGGAGATGTCCTCCATATATGGTTTAACATAGGCACTAGAAGCATAATTATCATAACAATATTGAAATATGGCAAAATTTTCAGATTGGTAAAGAGTAGCATCATACTTTTCAATCAAAGAGGCAATCTCATAAGCACCTTTAAAAGCAACAAATTCTTCAATTTGTTGAACATCATAGTAATTGTAAACACCCTTAGCATACGAAGATACGATTCCATTATCACTAAACAAGCATTGATAGGGTAGGTGTTTCTTAGGGTCTTCACAACAACAAGTAAACTCACATATTTCACATAAATTCCAAGCATAGCATTGCAAACATTGAATTTTATCCCATAATAGTTTCCCTTTTTCAGATATACGGTGTCGCACAAAACAAGCATCTTCATCTAAAGATTTGCCCTCAACTAAACTAGTGGGGGTTTCAGCACGAGCACAAAGGGATCGAAGATGATCCAAGTAAAAAGCTTCAGGAGTGTGATAGATTTTGAGTGGTTCTTCAACCACTGGTTCAGTAGGTATAACTAATTGTTTTGGTATTTTGCGTTTCCTACCCATAACTAAAGATAGAAAACAACTAAGAACAGCAAATAAAAATTACTTAGTGAGAAAGCAAACAAGCACACACGAGAATATTCACCCCACGCTATGACTCCCCGGCAACGGCGCCAGAAAAAGGTCTTGATAACCCACAAGTATACGGGATAGTTGTAGCCTCTTTCGATAAGTAAGAGTGTCGAACCCAACGAGGAGCTAAAGGTAGAACAAATACTCTCTCAAGTCCTATCGGCCACTGATACGACTCTACGCACGCTTGACGTTCGCTTTACCTAGAACAAGTATGAAGCTAGAAGTACTTTGTTGGTGTTGTTGGATAGGCTTGCAAGATAATAAAGACCACGTAAATAAAAGCTAGGGGCTGTTTAGATAAAGAAGCAATAAAGTAAATATAGTGAGTGTGGAAAAGTGGTGGTAGGAGTTGTCAAATTGTCCCTAAGCAATTGACTACGTTACTAGACCGGTAATCACTATTGCAATTCTATTTGAGGGAGAGGCATAAGCTAACAAACTTTCTCTACTTGGATCATATGCACCTATGATTGGAACTCCAACAAGCTTCCGCTACTACTAAAGATTCATTAAGGTAAAACCCAACCATAGCATTAAAGTATCAAGTCCCCTTTATCCCATACACAAACAACATACTTACTCGGGTTTGTGCTTCTATCACTCACGCTGTCGGTGTCAAAACCGGTGGATCTCGGGTAGGGGGTCCTGAACTGTGCGTCTAGGCGGATGGTAACAGGAGACAAGGGACACGATGTTTTACCTAGGTTCGGGCCCTCTCGATGGAGGTAAAACCCTACTCCTGCTTGATTGATATTGATGATATGGGTAGTACAAGAGTAGATCTACCACGAGATCAAGGAGGCTAAACCCTAGAAGCTAGCCTATGGTATGATTGTTGTTCGTCCTATGGACTAAAACCCTCCGGTTTATATAGACACCGGAGAGGGCTAGGGTTACACAGAGTCGGTTACAATGGTAGGAGATCTACATATCCGTATTGCCAAGCTTGCCTTCCACGCCAAGGAAAGTCCCATCCGGAGACGGGACGAAGTCTTCGCCTTGTATCTTCATAGTCTTGGAGTCCGCCAATGATGATAGTTCAGCTATCCGGACACCCCTAGTCCAGACTCCTCAAGAGTCCCCTAACCAGGCTTCAATGACGACGAGTCCGCGCGCATATTGTCTTCGGCATTGCAAGGCGGGTTCCTCCTCCGAATAATTTCATAGAAGATTGTGAACACCAGGATAGTGTCCGGCTCTGCAAAATAAATTCCACATGCCACCGTAGAGAGAATAATATTTACAAAACTTCAATCTACTGATGTATTTCGTGGCGTGACGTCACCCACGGCCAAGCCTTTACTCCAATCGTTTTTGTCATACCACCTCAGCGCGTTTAGCGAAGCGGTTTCCTTGGCACGTTTTGTCGAAGTAGAGATCGTGTTCCCCTTATTCTGGGATTCCCATCAATACGGACGTGGGTAACCCAACCGCGCCATTGATTGCGGTGCTTGGGAGATAAGAGAGTTTTACCAGGCTGGTGGGGACACATAGTTTCGTTCGCCCATATATAAGGGGATAAGGATCCACCTTTCTACCTACGCCTTCTTCCTCCTTTGCTTATCCATCTCCGTGCACTCGAGCTCCAGCGCCCAAGTCCGCACATCTCACCTCAACCTTCTCCAACCATGTCCGGAGCGGGAGGCAAGTGGATGGCCTCCTCCGTTACGGAGGGGCACATCAAGAAGCTGCTTGGCACGGATATTTGTCCAAAGAACATCGCAAGACCGGCTCCCCGACGAGGGGCAGCTCATCCCCACCCCCGGGCCCCTTGAGAGGGTGGTATTCCTTCCCCATTTCCTCAGCGGACTGGGCTTCCCACTTTACCCCTTTGTCCAGGGGCTCATGTTCTACTACGGCCTAGATTTCCATGATCTGGCCCCGAATTTCATCCTCAACATCTCGGCGTTTATTGTCGTGTGCGAGGCCTTCCTCTGCATCCAGCCCCACTTCGGCTTGTGGCTCAAGACCTTTAATGTCAAGCCGAAGGTTGTGAAGGGTAGCCAAGCGGAGTGCGGAGGCGCCATGGTGGGCAAGATGCCCAACGTCACTTGGCTCGAGGGCGCCTTCGTGGAAACCATCAAAGGGTGGCAATCGGGGTGGTTCTACATCACCGAGCCGCGTGACCCTGAATGGGCAGCGGTCCCCGAATTCAGATCTGGCATCCCCATGCGGCTCACTTCCTGGAAAGAGAAGGGCCTGCTGTGGGGTTGTTCGGAGGAGTTGACCGGACTCCAATCCTGTCTCCAAACCCTGGTGAACAAGACTCAAGCTTGTCAACGTAATCCAAGTCATGCTCATCCGCCGGATTCTCCCCTGCCAACAACGGGACATCAACTTGTGCGAGTTTAATCCGGCACAGCACCGGACCTTGAGCGGGCTCTTCGACACTACGTACGAAGATGCCTGGAAGGTGTTGTTCAAGGGCGCCGAAGCTCCCGCATCCGCTACCGAAGATCGCGGATTCAGCTCGCAGCGTCCAGGTGGCGAGGTAAGCCATGTTATCCTTTAATGGACACTTGCTTTTCATAGTTTGACTCTATGCGGGATCTAAACTCCCAATACCTTTAACAGTTCGGCAAGAGACGCCCGGACAGGTTAACCGTCCGGCCCCTTCCGTAATACCCAGCGGATGCCCGTTTGACAGGGCTGCTGGTCCCAGCGCCTTACGTGGTGCCGGAGAAGAAGGCCAAGAAGAAGGCCACGGGAACCCGGAGGAGTTCCTGGCACCAGGTGTTATCGGATTCGTCGTCCGATGACTCCAAGGCAGACTCCTCCCACGAGGAGGAGGAGGAGAAGAAAGAGGCCTCTCCCCCAGTGGGGGGAGAGAAGAAGAGGAAGGCCTCCCCAACGAGGGAGGCCGAAGGGTCCAAGAAGGGAGTACCCTTCCCCCGGACTGTTCCGCCAACGCCGGCGATGGCGACGAGGAGTGGCCCTCAAGGGCCAAGCCCCTAGCGAGATCGTAAGTATCCGGACTCTTGAATAACTCATAAATTTTCTTTTTGTCGCATGGTGTCTTTCTAATGCCGCATACAACCCTGTAGTCCGCCCAAGGACGCTCTTCCCGCTTCGTCGAGCGGGTCCTTGGGCACGTCGGATCTGGATAGCACTTCCCTTCCGACCGCCTCCACCCCCCGCGATGCTGACGACGCCGAGGTGGGATCCCGGGAAGGGACCCACCAGGATGAGGAGGCCCCGGAGGTGCCGCAGGGCGACCTCCCGGACTTTGGACCGGACTCCGCACCGGAACCTGCAGTGGTTTCGGAGTCCGGTGGGCGGCCCCTTCGTAAGAAGGGCAAGATTGTGATACCGGCAACCTCCGTCCAACCGGAGGCGCCGGACAACTTGCTGGAGGCGCTCAATGGCGCTTCCATCAAAGAAGAACAACGTGCTGTCATGAGTGCGGTGATCCAGAAGGTTCAGCTCGCCAAAAGCGGGCTAACCGAAGCCTGCAGCAGCCTTCTAACAGGCTTTGAGGTAAGAATTTTAATATATGTAAAATAGTACCGCATAGACAGTAGCCCCTGATGCTCGGTTTGGTGTTCGGAAAGAAAAGCGGACCGAGGATCTAAAAAGATATACGCAGGAGTCTTAAAAAATATGTCGATATGGGAATGCAGGCTCAGGTTGCTGACCTCCGCCAAGACCGATCATGGAGGTCAATGCCTTGAAGCAGGGCCTCGAGCGGTCCGAGAGCGAGCTCGGCCGTGCCAAGAAGCAGCTCAAGGACAAGGAAGGTGAGTAACACCTTATGAAATTGTACCTGACAGAAAAGGATTTGGTAGCAAGAGGAATAACAAGGATAACGTGGGTACTCTAGGGGCTACGAACGAGGTGGCAACCCTGAAGGAGGCGGTGTCCGCGTCGAATAATCGCGCCGCGAACGAGCCGAGCAAGAGAAGCAGGAGGCGCGGTGGCGGAGTTAAAGAAGAGCTCCGGTGCTCGTGGAAAAACACGAGAGTTTGGAGCCTGACTCGAAGATCGAGAGTCTGAGCTTGCGTAGGCTCTTGAGAGTGCCAAAGCCGCTAAGGCCGAAGCCCACAAGGCCCTCCAGGAAATCGAGGCGTTGAAGAAAATAGCGGCAAGTAAGGCATTCTTCATGCAAAGCAAGCATGTAAAAGTGATTACCTGTTACTTACCCGAATTCTGAGCTCTCCAGGAGTGTTCGCAGATCTGCCCTGTAGCGTGTCTGATGTTGCCGCTTTCTACAGAGCCGAGGAGGGGAGCTCGACGGAGAAGGTGTTCGGTCTCAAGATCTTTGAGGCCGGATATCCGGTGCCCCTTAGCGACCAACTGAAGCAGCTGGTCGAGCTCCACAAGGTGGCCAAACAGGCCATGAAGGGCCTCATAGTTCGGCTGTGGCCCAAAGAGGCCATGCCTGGGAGCTATTTCGGCCTGGTGCGGTAGCTGGTGGATGCTTGTCCATGGGTTGAAGTCATCAAGCACTCTTCCTGCATCGAAGGTGCCCGTCGGGCCCTTGCCTGTGCTAAGGTGCACTCGGGCAGGATGGACGCTGAGAAGCTTGTGACGGACGCGCCATCGCCGGGCAAGGAGTATAGCACGCCCGAGATGTATTATAAGGGTGTCCTGAAGGGTGCCCGCATTATTGCGGGTGAGTGCTCCAAAGATGTAATATTTGAGTAGACTCGCATTTTGTTATCCTGTGCGCTGAAAACTTTGTTCATATGCGCTAAGCAACGCTTTTTAATTTAAAATATTACCGCCTGTGCGGCCGTTTATCAAATCTGAGAGATGGAAAGGGCTTCAGCCCCCATGCCACGAGTGCTGGGGTGTTCGGGATAAACTTGAGCGCTCTTGTTCCCATTTTTGGGTCCATCTAGGGAGGCACTCAACACAACGAACGAGGCAGCCGGACTTATAATGCTTGAACACTCTCACTTAGCCATAGAATTCTATAATTTTAAATTTCGGCGAAGCCCATAGAGTTCGAAGGTCAATTCGGGCGCTATCACGCTGGGCGGACAAAGCCGGTTCCTCACTCTAAGCGGCATAAGTCTTTAGGGACTCGAAAAAACCTCTCGAACAGCGACCGGCTCTCGCCTCATCATGACGGTCAGTTTTAGCTTTCTCCACTGAGGTGCTCGCCTAGCTCAAATGGGGCACAATCGCAGTGGTTCTCCGAGCGCTACCTTAGCCGATATAACGGAACGTAAGGTACCAAAACATGGGAGCCGGGCAAACCCAACTATTGACCCAGGACATGATTCGGAGCCGATGCATATAATGGTATAAGTTCGGGGTGCCGCACTTGTGAAAGTGTTCGGACTTATCACACCATAATGTGGGGAACTTAAGCCCCTGGTGTATTTAGCCGTACCAAAGTGTACGGATGCAACATGTCATAAATGAACATATGTATAAGAAAGGAATGCAATTATAGGCTAAACAGCGAAGCATTGTTTTATTCAAAAAGTACTGCCATGAATGCAGAATGATACAAATAGTGCGATAAGCAAGGGATTGAACTATTTAGCATGTTCCCCTCCAGGGGTGGGCTGCGGAATGGTGTATAAAACAGGTATAATGCTCGTAATGGAGACCACCTGGATACTCGGTGTGGCCTTTCTTCTTCCCTGGTTGTTGCATCGTGAGTTTGGCCGGTCTGCTGCCGGACAGGGCCTCTGGTAAACGGATTCCTGAGTATAAGAAAAAAGAAAAAGGATGACATACTTGGGAGCCCCTGGTGTGGTTGAGCCTTACTCTGGGCCTGCCGTGGTAGTGCCCCTCCCCCTTTGCCCATGGTATTTCCAGAGCGTAGTGATGTACGCGGAGTACTGGTTTTGCAATTTTGCAAGGGCTGGGGTTGGGGCCGCATTGCTATGCGTGCTCAGAACGTGCCAGGTGATCTTGTTGTAGGTTACTCCGGGCACGCTTGGCGGTGTCCGGTCTCTTAACGGCCGGACTCAAGAATTGCCTTAAGAGGCTGCTCTGTACTTCTGCCGCGAGAGCCGCTATATGTTTCTCCGTTCGGAGAGAGCGTTCAGTGTTTCCGTTGACCGTGATGACTCCTCGAGGGCCTGGCATCTTAAGCTTGAGGTATGCGTAGTGTGGCACCGCGTTGAATTTTGCAAACGCGGTTCGTCCGAGCAGTCATGATAGCCACTACGGAACGGAACTATGTCGAAGATTAACTCCTCGCTTCGGAAGTTATCCGGGGATCCAAAGACCACTTCCAGTGTCACCGAGCCTGCATAATTGGCCTCTACACGGTATGACGCCTTTGAAGGTCGTCTTTGTGGGTTTAATCCTTGAGGGTCTATGCCCATCTTGCGACCGTATCTGGTAAAGCAGGTTCAGTGCTTGCCGCCGTCCATCGTAACTCTAGTGAGGTGAAATCCGTCGACGATTGGGTCTAGAACCAATGCGCGAACTCCGCCATGGCGGATCTTTGGTGGGTGGTCCTTCGATCAAAAGTGATCGGGCAGGAGGACCATGGATTGAACTTGGGGGCGACTGGCTCCATCGCATATACGTCCCTGAGTGCACGTTTCCGCTCCCTTTTGGGTATGTGGGTTGCGTATATCATGTTCACCATCCGCACTTGTGGGGGGAAACCCTTCTGTCCTCTATTGTTCGGCAGCCGGGTCTCTTCCTCGTCATCGCTATGCAGCCCCTTGTCACTGTTTTCGGCAATTAACTTACCTACCTTCTTGAATACCCAACAATCCCTGTTGGTGTGATTAGCTGGCTTTTCGGGGGTGCCGTGTATCTGGCACGAGCGGTCAAGTATTCGGTCCAAATTCGATGGACCCGGGGTAGTTCTTTTGAATGGATTTTTCCGCTGACCCGGTTTGGAGCCTCTGAATCCGGTGTTGACTGCAGTATCATCAGTATTATCGCTGTTAATGCGGCATTTGTGCTTGTTGCGACGCGACCTGTCATTGCGGTCCTTGGTATCCGGACTGCCAGAATTTTTGTTGAGGTTGTTACTGCGGGCTAGCCAGCTGTCCTCTCCCGCGCAAAAGCGGGTCATGAGTCATGTGAGGGCTGCCATGGATTTCGGCTTTTCCTGTCCTAGGTGCCGGGCAAGCCACTCGTCGCAGATGTTATGCTTGAAAGGCTGCGACGGCCTCTGCATCTGGACAGTCGACGATTTGATTTTTCTTGGTTAAGAACCATGTCTAGAATTATCTGGCCGATTCGTCTGGCTGCTGAATTATGTGGCTTAGGTCATCAGCGTCTGGTGGTCGCACATATGTGCCCTGGAAGTTATCAAGGAATGCAGCTTCCAGGTCTTCCCAACACCCAATTGATTCTGCTGGCAGGCTGTTAAGCCAATGCCGAGCTGGTCCTTTAAGCTTGAGTGGGAGGTATTTGATGGCGTGAAGATCATCACCGCGGGCCATGTGGATGTGAAGGAGATAGTCTTCGATCCAGACCGCGAGGTCTATTGTGCCATCGTAGGATTCAATGTTCACGGGTTTGAACCCTTCGGGGATTTGATGATCCATTACTTCATCTGTGAAGCATAGTGGGTGTGCGGCGCCTCTATATTGGGCTATATCACGACGTAGCTCAAGCGAGCTTTGTCTCATCGTGTTCGCCCGCCGAGTTCTTTGTGATCCGCGGGCGGTCATCGTCGCGCATTGTGGGGCGCCCACGCGATCCATAGATCGATCTTGATTGTCTTGCCTTATCCTCCAATACGTATCGCAGGACCGGCGCATTCCTCTGTGGCTTTGTGCTTTTCGAGCGATGCCGGGGTATGGCTTTAGTGGAAGGCCTAGAGGCCTCTCTGTCGCGGCCATGAGGTGGCCGGTCAGCCGTATTGTGCGCTGGTGATGTAGGTTTATATGCCTCGTCCTCTAATCGGGGGAGCAGCTTGCGTTTGGGGTAGCTTTTGGAGGGGCGTTCGAGTTCATACTCTTCGGCCGCAAGGACTTCAATCCATCTGTCTGCTAGCAAATCTTGGTCAGCTCTAAGTTGTTGCTGCTTTTTCTTGAGGCTGCTTGCCGTGGCCATAAGCCTACGTTTAAAACGCTCTAGTTCGACGGGATCCTCAGGCACGACGAATTTGTCGTCGTCGAGGCTTGCCTCGTCTCCGGAGGGAGGCATGTAATTATCATCCTCTACCTCTTCGTCTCCCGCTCTCTCATGAGTGCTGGCTTCTCCATCCTCCTGTGCTGAATCTTGCTGGAGGAGGTTGTCTTCGGCGCTGTCCGGGGTGTTATTGTCTCTGGTGTCGGAATCTCCATTCTTGCTGTGGAGGGATTTAGAGCGGCGCCGCTGACGTCGGCGCTTAGGCTGTTTCTTGGAGGGGTCTTCCTCTGGTGTTCCATCGCCATTCCCATCCTTTGGGATGTCCACCATGTATATGTCGTATGACGAGGTGGCTTTCCAGTGCCCCGTAGGCACTGGTTCTTGGTCGTCTTCGCCATCGTCGTCCATACCGTCGATGTCTTCGGAGTCGAAGTCTAGCATGTCGGTTAGATCGTCGACAGTGGCTACAAAGTGGGTGGTGGGTGGGCTTTGAATTTCTTCGTCGTCCGCATCACAACCATCCTGACCGTAGTCCGGCCAGGGCTCTCCTGATAACGAGAGATACTTTAGCGAATTCAGGATGTCGCCAAAAGGCGAGTGCTGAAAGATGTCCACAGCGGTGAACTCCATGATCGGCGCCCAATCGGATTCGATTGGTAGAGGTGCGGGAGGTTCGGAGTCCGGCGAGGAGTCCGGCACCTCGGAGTCACGAGCTTCACAGGGGACTGGGTCGGTATTCGGCTCCATCACCGTAGAGGTAGCAGCCCCCGAGGCGGTGTCTAGCCACCCATCCTCGATCTGTGCAGTCGGCTCCGAATTAAGGGTTGGAGCAGACTCTTGTGCGGCCTCCAGGGCAATGTCCGGCAGCAGAGCTAAATCATGCTCATCGAGACAGCACGGCGCGCTTGGCTGTGGCTCGAATCCATCGAAGATCAAGTCTCCGCGGATGTCGGCCGTATAGTTCAAACTTTCAAATCTGACCTGATGGCCAGGGGCGTAGTTTTCGATCAGCTCTAGATGGCCAAGCGAATTGGCCCGCAGTGCAAAGCCGCCGAATATGAAGATCTGTCCGGGGAGAAAAGTCTCACCCTGGACCACGTTGTTGTAGATGATCGAAGGAGCCATCGGGCCTATAGGTGATGACACAGAGGAACTCTCAATGAAAGCACCAATGTCGGTGTCAAAACCGGCGGATCTCGAGTAGGGGGTCCCGAACTGTGCGTCTAGGCTGATGGTAACAGGAGACAAGGGACACGATGTTTTTACCCAGGTTCGCGCCCTCTCGATGGAGGTAAAACCCTACTCCTGCTTGATTGATATTGATGATATGGGTAGTACAAGAGTAGATCTACCACGAGATCAAGGAGGCTAAACCCTAGAAGCTAGCCTATGGTATGATTGTTGTTCGTCCTATGGACTAAAACCCTCCGGTTTATATAGACACCGGAGAGGGCTAGAGTTACACAGAGTCGGTTACAATGCTAGGAGATCTACATATCCGTATTGCCAAGCTTGCCTTCCACGCCAAGGAAAGTCCCATCCGAACACGGGACGAAGCCTTCAATCTTGTATCTTCATAGTCTTGGAGTGCGGCCAATGATGATAGTTCGGCTATCCGGACACCCCCTAGTCCAGGACTCCCTCACACGCCACCCACCATAAGCAAATTATAAACATATTGCAAACCCTACAGCGGGAATCCCTCACGCTTGCGCGACACAGAGGGCACAATAGGACAGCACCAATAATAAAACATGCAACTCAAACCAATCATAGCAATTCATTAATCACCGATAGGACAACAGAAATCTACCCAGACATCATAGGATGGCAACACATCATTGGATAATAATATGAAGCATAAAGCACCATGTTAAAGTAGAGGGTACAGCGGGTTGTGGGAGAGTGGACCGCTGGATATAGATGGGGGAAGGTGATGGAGATGTTGGTGAAGATGACAGCGGTGTTGGTGAAGATCGCGTTGATGATGATGGCCCCCGGCGGCGTTCCGGTGCCATCGGAAGCAAGGGGGAGAGAGAGACCCCATTCTTCTTCTTCTTCCTTGACCTTCTCCCTAGATGGGAGAAGGGTTTCCCCTCTGGTCCTTGGGTCCCATGGCTTGGGAGGGGCAAGAGCCCCTCCGAGATCGGATCTATCTCCCTATTTCTCTCTGTTTCTCTTTGTTTCTATGTTCTGGGATTCTACCCCTTCACCGTTTCTTTAATATCCAGAGATCTGTAACTCCGATTGGGGTGAATCTTTCGCCCAGATCTTTCTCATAAAATTAGCTTTCTTGCGCCGAAAGAAGAGCGTCAGCCGCCTCACGGGGGGCCCAGGAGAGTCCAGGGCGCGCCTGCCTCCCTGGGGTGCGCCCCCCTATCTCCTAGTCCCCTCGGGCACCGTCTCGCGTTGAATTCACTTCCCAAAAATCACAAATATTCCAAAAAAATCTCCGTCCGTTTTTATCCCGTTTGGACTCTGTTTGATATGGGTTTTGTGTGAAACGTAAAACATGCAACAGACAGGAACTGGTACTGGGCACTGGATCAATATGTTAGTCCCAAAAAATAGTAGATATGACGGAGACGTATCAACCCATGAGTTGAATTATGCTACACATGATTTGGAGTAAGCAGCCGTAGTGCATGCATTGAAGATTTGGAGACATTTTGTCATTGGAAACCATTGTGAGGTGTACACGGATCACAAGAGTTTGAAGTATATTTTCACGCAGAAGGAGTTGAATCTCAGGCAAAGGAGATGGTTGGAGCTCTTCAAGGATTGTGATATGAGACTTCATTATCACCCCGGAAAGGCTAACGTAGTAGCCGATGCGTTGAGCCGCAAGAGCCATATCAACACACTCTTTACCGGAGAATTACCGAAGGAGTTAGCCGAGGATCTTCGTGAGCTATGTTTGGAGATAGTTTCGAGAGTCTATGTTGCAGCATTGGAGATTCAATCTACCTTGATGGATATCAGTGAAGCTCAGAAGACTGACAAGGAGATTGCCTCTATAAAGGAGAAGATGAGCAAAGGAAAAGCTAAAGGATTTCGTGAGGATGAGCACGATACCTTATGGTTTTAGGACCGTGTTTATGTGCCTAATGACCCAGAGTTCAGGAAGTTGATTCTGCAAGAGGCCCATGATTCACCGTATTCGATTCACCCAGGAAATACAAGATGTATTTGGATTTGAAAGACACATTCTGGTGGACCGGAATGAAGAAGGATATTGCGGAGTATGTAGCAGTTTGTGATGTATGTCAGAGAGTGAAGGCAGAGCATCAGAAGCCAGCGGGATTGTTACAACCATTGCCAAAACCCGAATGGAAGTGGGATAAACTAGGCATGGATTTTATCACTGGATTGCCCAGGACTCGTTCGGGCTATGACTCGATTTGGGTTGTAGTCGATCGTTTGACAAAGGTAGCTCATTTCATCCCCGTGAAGACCACTTACACCAGTGCTAAGTTGGCTAAGATATACAACCAGGATCGTATGTCTGCATGGAGTTCCGAGGAGCATTGTATCAGATAGAGGAACCCAGTTTACCTCAAAGTTCTGGAATCAGTTGCATGAAACTTTGGGTACCAGGCTAGAGTTCAGTACAGCCTTTCATCCGCAGATAGATGGATAGGCCAAGAGAGTCAATCAGATATTAGAGGATATGCTAAGAGCTTGTGCGCTAGATTATGGATCTAGTTGGGACGACAATTTTCCATATGCAGAGTTCTCTTACAACAACGGTTATCAATCCAGTTTGAATATGGCCCCTTTCTAAGCCCTGTACGGAAGGAGGTGCAGGACCCCATTGTCGTGGGATGAAGTTAGAGACCGCCAGTTGTTTGGACCAGATTTGATTAAGGAGTCTGAACAGAAGGTGAAGTTGATTCGCGATAGGCTCAAGGTATCCCAGTCCAGGGAAAAGAGCTATGCAGATTCAAAACGCAAGGAGACAGCTTACGATGTCGGAGATAGAGTTTATCTTCGTGTATCTCCACTTTGAGGAGTTAAGCGCTTTGGAGTTAAGGGAAAGTTAGCACCACGTTTTGTAGGACCATACAAATTTTGGAGCGTATGGGAGAAGTTGCTTACAAGTTGGAATTGCCCGAAGGATTGTCAGGAATTCACGATGTGTTCCACGTTTCCTAGTTGAAGAAGTGTCACGCAGAGATGGCTAATATACCGCTGAGAGATACAGTGCCGCTGGAAGCGATTCAGTTGGATAGTGATTTGACCTATGAGGAGAAACCAGTCAAAATTCTTGAGTATGCCAGACGAGTCACCCGCAGCAAGGTTATCAAGTTTTGCAAAGTTCAGTGGAGCCACCATCCGAGGATGAAGCCACCTGGGAGTGAGAGGAAGATCTGCTGAAGTACCACCCTCACCTATTTTCTAGCCAACCCGAATCTTGAGGGCGAGATTCATCTTAAGAGGGGTAGGTTTGTAACATCCCAAATTTTCAATTTGAAATGTTATACACTAGATCATCATTTGCATATCATATTTTATTGCTTTTGGGTTGATCCTAGAAATTCTACGCAACTCAAGGACCCTCAGAGAGACTTGGGGATTTCATTATTTTCATATTTGAGTTTTTCTCAAATTTTGAAAATAGGATCATTTGATTTTATTTATTTTATCTTCAATTAGTTCTATTATAAAAATATGAGAGAGGGAATAAAATGACTTTCCTAAAAATAAAGAAATATTGAGGATTTAATAAAAAAATCAAATAAGATTCTATTTTAGAGTTTTCGCTATTTTATTTGAATTTAAGAAAATTGCACGTTTTTCAAAACTGCATTTTAGGGCCAAGAAAATGTTCATCTCGTTCTAAATATTTTATTTAGACGGTGAAAATTTGTATTGGCATTTTTAGATTTTTATTTATTTTTCTAGGATTCTTTTTCTGTTCGGCGGAATTGTTTAAAGAAAAAGTTTTCAGCGCCTGACTGGGCCGAGGCCCAACCGAGCCGGCCCGTCTTCCCCGCGCCGCCGTCTCCCGCCAGGAGACCGGCGCCGCCGCCGCCGCTCGAACCCCGAGTCCCACCGGGACTCCGCCGCCGCCGCTGCCTTGCCCCCTCCCCCAAGCCACCACCCCCCTCTTAAATACCTCCTTCCCGCCGCCTCACCCCCATCTCGCCCACCGCCGAACCCGCCCGCCTCCAGAGCTGCGCCGCCGACACCCGCAGCCCCGCCGCCCCCACGCCGCCTCCGTCGCCCCGCCAGAGCCGTCCCGCATCGCCGAAGCGCCTCGCTGAAGGTATACACCGCTGCCCCCGCCGTGGTCCCTTTTTTAAAAAAATGATCTGGTTTTTTTAGAAAACCCTAGGTTTATTTTTTTAGATCGGTTTATTTCATTTTATTTTTTGGTTATTTATTTAGCGAGCGTTCGCTCGTTCATTCGTTTAAACGGACGAGTTAACCGTTTAGTTTCAGTTAACGAACGTCCGTTCGTTAAACTGTTCGTCAGTTTTTCTTTTTCTCGGATTTTCCGCGATATTTCCAGATCGAGATTTCTGATCCGATTTTCGTTCTAGTATAACTTTTCGCTCGTTTATCGAAATCAGGCGATTCAAGCGCCTAGAGTTTCGTCTCGAAACCCTCTTTCTGTTTAACCAACTCAAACAAGTTTATGCTTCTGTAAAATTTGACTTAGGTCCAGATTAATAAACGAAGCTTGTTTCTTTCGCCGTTTGTGTTTCGTTGCTTCATTTGATTTGATTCCTTTTGCAAACCGGAGTTCTTAAGTTGAACTTTCTGGTTAGTTCTCTTATTTGAGTTTTACTCATGCATTAGATGAGTGCTTATTGTAAGCTTGCTTGTTTGCGATAGAGTACCCGGAGTGCGCTGCTTGCTACTTCGAATCTTTTGGTTTCACGGATCATCAGCAAGGCAAGTAACACTTTGATCATACATCTTTCATACCCAGTTTTACTGCATTAGATCAATCCTCAAACATTGCATGATTAGGATCTACTTAAATTGTGGGTTTTGGTAAGTAGTTGAGGTAGTACCTATTACTTGTTTTATTACCAAACCCTTGGGAGTTACTTCTACGTTTGCTTATATTGCCATGCTATGCTAGTAGACGTGGATTGGGTGAGTGTATCCATGACAGATATGAGATTGTTAAATTAATGGTTTACTTAAGGTGGCAACTTAAACACACATCTGGATGGATTGAGGCACCTGGGTATTCAAGCGATTGCCTGTTTTTCTTTATGGACCGCCACCCAGGCTCAAAGGGATCATGAGATTTTTCATGCTAGGATCTTCCGTGTGCATCCACAAGCTACTATGGGCTCTAGCATAGTTGATTCAGACGTGTGAACTCTTACAGTGGTAGACTAGCAGATGTAGGGGATGTAGGTTGGTACTGTCTACCCGATCGTAAGGTGCAAACGCTTCTGAAAGACTATGTCTCGGTCATTCGTTTCTCAAACATCATGTAGTGCGAGAATCCCAACGGAGGAGATCGATTCTTGTGGGGAAAAGTGCGCAAACCTCTGCAGAGTGTATAAACTAATCATGGTTAGCCGTGTCCCCGGTTATGGACATCTTGAGTATCTAGTACTTGGATTATCATGTGAATCTCATCATGCTACTTTAATTTAATTGTTGGGTTTAATGATGATGTTTAATTGGGATTGAGAGGATGTCTATCTTCTCAATGTTTAATAGCCACCATGGTAATTAAATAAGACATATTCCTTTGAAGTAGGGAAAAATTGGCTTTATGCAAAACTGTAACCATAGAGCTTTCCATCAGCCATATATGCATGTAGTATAGCATATTTCTATTCATTACTCTCTATGTGTTACATTGCCAGCATATTCCATGTGCTAACCTGTTTTCGGGCTGCAACGTTCATGTTGCATACTTTTCAGACGATGAGTAAGGTGCCTTAGGGCGTGGTTCTATACTCAGTGATGCCGTTGGAGTTGATCGACTCACTTATATTCCAAGCCTTCCGATGTTATCGTTATTAGATGGCCTTAAGCCATATTTGTTGTAATAAGTTCTCTTTTGAGACATTCGATGTAATAAGTGTGTGATTGCTACTCTGTTATAAATCCTTCGAGTACTGTGCATGTCAGCATTACTGATCCAGCGATGACACTGATGCAGAGAGACTTGACCGTCTGAGGTCTGGTTGCTACAGAATCATCCAGCGCTCCTCTTCTGGTAAAGTGGCGATGTAGGTCCTGGTGAAGCTTGGTACTCCAATGTTCAGGTGTCTAGTGACTTCCTTCAAGTGGCGTCCAAAGGGTGTATCTTCATCCGGTTGCGTGAACTTGTTCCTTGCATCCGCCATCCTAAAAGAGTGGAAAAGATGAGGAGTCGGAAATGAGAAGAGAGAGTAGTGATCTAGGGCTTTAGCTTAGTGGTCGTGTCCTAAAGTCGGCGTTTGCTCTGATACCATCTTGTAGCGACCAGACCTCAAACAGTCTGATCTCTGTGCTTTAGTGTCATCCTGGATCAAGAATCTTGACATGCACAAGATGCTTGAAGGATTTATAACAGAGTAGCAATCACACACTTATTACATCGACTGTCTCAAAAGAGAACTTATTACAATAAATATGGCTTAAGGCCATCTAATAACGATAACAGCGGATGGCTTGGAAGATAAGCGAGCCCATCAACTCCAACGGCATCACTGAGTATAAGACCATGACCTAAGGCACCTTACTCGTCGTCTGAAAAGTCTGTAACATGAACGTTGCAGCCCGAAAACAGGTCAGCACATGGAATATGCTGTCAATGTAACACATAGAGAGTAACGAAAGAATAAGGCTATACTACATGCATATATGGCTGGTGGAAAGCTCTATGGTTACAGTTTTGCATAAAGCCAATTTTTTCCTACTGCAAAGGAATACTTTTTATTTAACTATCATGGTGGTTGTTAAACATTGAGAAGATTCACCCAACTCAATCCCAATTAATCATCATCATTAAACCCAACAAAATTAATTAAAGTAACATGATGAGATTCATATGATAATCCAAGTACTAGATACTCAAAACGTCCATAACCGGGGACACGGCTAACCATGATTAGTTTATACACTCTGCAGAGGTTTGCGCACTTTTTCCCGCAAGACTCGATCTCCTCCGTTGAGATTATCGCACTACATAGTGTTTGAGAAACGGATGACCGAGACATAGTCTTTCAAAAGCGTTTGCACCTTACGATGGGTAGATAGTTACACCTACTTTCCCCTACATCTCCTAGTCTACCACTGTAAGAGTTCACATGACTTAATCAACTATGCTAGAGCCCATAGTAGCTTGTGGCTGCACACGGAAGTTTCTAGCATGAATAATCTCATGATCCCTTTGATCCTGGGTGGCGGTCCATAAAATAATAGGCAATCACTGGAATCCCAGGTGCCTCAATCCACCCAGATGTGCCACCTTAAATAAACCGTTAATTATCAATCTCACATCTATCATGGAAACACTCACCCAATCCACGTCTACTAGCATAGCATAGCAATATAAGTAAACGTAGAAGTAACTCCCAAAGGTTTGATAATAAAACAGGTAATAGGTGCTACCTGAACTACTTCCCAAACCCACATGTTAATCAGATCCTAATCATGCAATTGTTCGAGGATTGATCTAATGCAATAAAACTGGGTAGTAAAGAGGTAGGATCAAAGTGTTACTTGCCTTGCTGATGATCCGTGAAACCTAGAGATTCAAAGTAGCAAGCGGCGCACTCCGGGTACTCTATCGTACACAAACAAACAAGCATACCATAAGCACTCATCTAATGCACAGGTAAAACACAAATAAGAGATCTAACCAGAAAGTTCAACTTAACAACTCCGGTTTGCAAAAAGAATCAAATCAAACGAAGCAACGAAACTCAAACCGCGAAAGAAACAAGCTTCGTTTTACTAATCTGGACCTAAGTCAAATTTTACAGTAGCAAAAACTTGTTTGAGTTGGTTAAACGGAAAGAGGGTTTCGAGACGAAACTCTAGGCGCTTGAATCGCCTGATTCCGCTAAACGAGCGAAAAGTTATACGAAAACAAAAATCGGATCAGAAATCGCGATCAGAAATAATCGCGGAAAATCCGAGAAAAAGAAAAACGGACGAACAGGCTAACGAACGAACGTTCGCTGTCTACGGCTAAACGACGAAAATCATTCGTTAAAACGAACGTACGGACGAATGTCCGTTAAATAGACTAAACTGGAAAAAAATAAACCGATCTAATAAAAAAACGACCGAGGTTTTAAAAAAACCGGCGGTTAACCGGCGAAGACCGGCGGCGGCGGTGGCTACTACCTCGGTCGGGTCCGGCGATGAGCGGGCGGCGTTCGGCGGGTCCGGCAGCGGGACGGCGGCGTGATTCAGCGAGGTCCGCGGCGGCGAGGGCGGCGTGGTCCTAAGGCGGCATGGCGGCGGGTCGGTCAGGCGGCAGCGTGCAGGGCGCGACCGACGGCGCCTTGGGCGCGAAAGCGGCAGCAAGGTGGCTAGGGTTTCGGGTGGGCTCGGGGTGGCCTCCGGCGCTTATGAAGGCCGGCCGGGCTAGAGTCCGGGTCGGGTACGGCCCGGCTAGGTCGGTTGACTTTTTTTTTAAAACATTACACGCAGAAAAACAAATAAAAGAAATACTAAACGGACTCCAAAAATCCCGAAATAAATTTTCCCCAACTTCTAAAATCAAGCTGGACAAGACGAACATTTATTTGGGTCCTAAATGCAATTTTGAAAAACGCGCATTTTCCTAAATTCAATTAAAATAGCGATAAATTCCAAAATAAAATCATATTTGATTTTATTATTAAATCCTGAATATTTCTTTATTTTGGGAAAGTCATTTTATTCCCTCTCTCATATTTTTTAATAGAAATAATTGAAGATAAAATAACTAAATCAAATGATCCTATTTTCAAAATTTGAGAAAAACTCAAATATGAAAATAACGAAATCCCCAACTCTCTCCGTGGGTCCTTGAGTTGCATAGAATTTCTAGGATCAAGCCAAAATGCAATAAAATATGATATACAACTGATGATCTATGTATAACATTCCAAATTGAAAATTTGGGATGTTACAAAGATCATCACTCTTAGGAACGATATTATGTATTTTAAACAACTTGATCATGAGCATGTTACCCAATTTTTGGAAAGAATGAAATTGATGATTCGCAATTGCCCTACTCATGGTTTGAATATGGATGATCATATAAAAAATTTATGCCGGATTGAACTTTGCTTCTAGAAATCTTTTAGATTCAGCAGCGGGAGGCACGTTTATGGAAATCACCTTAGGAGAAGCTACTAAACTCCTTGATAACATTATGGCTAATTTTTCTCAATGGCACACCGAAAGATCTACTAGTAAAAAAGTGCATGCTATAGAAGAAATTAATGTCTTGAGTGGAAAGATGGATGAACTTATGAAATTGTTTGCTACTAGGAGTGCTCCTATTGATCCCAATGATATGTCTTTGTCTACTTTGATTGAGAATAATAATGAATCTATGGATCTGAATTTTGTTGCTAGGAATAGTTTCGGAAACAATGCTTATAGAGGAAATTTTAATCCTAGACCATTCCCTAGTAATTCCTCTAATAATTATGGAAATTCCTACAATAATTCTTATGGTAATTTTAGTAAGATGCCCTCTGATGTTGAGAATAATGTGAAATAATTTATGATCTCTCAAAAGAATTTTAAAGCCTTGCTTGAAGAAAAATTGCTAAAAATTGATGATTTGGCTAGGAACGTTGATAGACTCTCGCTTGATGTTGATTCTTTGAAACTTAGATCTACTCCTCCTAACCATGATATCAATGAGTCTCTCAAAGCTATGAGAATTTCCATTGATGAGTGCAAAGAAAGAACCGCTAGATTGCGTACTAAGAAAGATTGCTTTGTAAAGGCGTGTTCTTCTAGTTTCCATGAAAATAATGATGAAGATCTTAAAGTTATTGATGTGTCTCCTATTAGATCTTTTTTTTGCAATATGAATCTTAATAATAATGGGATTGGAGATGAGTCAACTTTAGTTAAAAGGTGTCCCAATGATTCAGAGTTTTTAGATCTTGATGCTAAATTTGGTAAAAGTAGGATTGGAGAGGTCAAGACTTTAAATAGCATTGAACCCACTATCTTGGATTTTAAGGAATTTTATTATTATAATTGTTCTTTAGAAGGTTGTATTTCCTTGTTGCAATCCGTTGTGAATTCTCCTCGTGCTTATAGTCAAAATAAAGCTTTTACCAAACATATTGTTGATGCCTTGATGCAATCTTTTGATGAAAAACTTAATTTGGAAGTTTCTATACCTAGAAAACTTAATGATGAGTGGGAACCTACTATAAAGATTAAAATTAAAGATCATGAGTGTTATGCTTTATGTGATTTGGGTGCTAGTGTTTCCATGATTCCGGAAACTTTATGTGATATTCTAGGTTTCCATGATCTTGATTGCTCTTTAAATTTGCACCTTGCGGATTCCACCATTGAAAAACCAATGGGAAGGATCAATGATGTTCTCATTGTTGCAAATAGAAATTTGGTGCCCGTAGATTTTATCGTTCTTGATATAGATTGCAATCTTTCTTGCCCTATTATTCTTGGTAGACCTTTCCTTAGAATGATTGGTTCGATTATTGATATAAAGGAAGGGAATATTAGATTCCAATTTCCATTAAGGGAAGGCATGGAGTACTTTCCAAGAAAGAAAGTTAAATTAACTTATGAATCTATCATGCGAGCTACTTATGAATTGAGTGACAAAGATGGCACTACTTAGATCTATCCTCGCTTTTATGCCTAGCTAGGGGCATTAAACGATAGTGCTAGTTGGGAGGCAACCCAATTTTATTTGTGTTTTTTGTTTTTACTTATGTTTAGTAATAAATCTTGCATCTACCTTCTGTTTAGATGTGTTTTCATGTTTTAATTAGTGTTTGTGCCAAGTAGAACCTATAGGATAACCTATGGTGATAGTTAATTTCATTCTGCTGAAAAACAGAAACTTTGCACGCACGAAAATAATTTGTTTAAATCACAGAAACGTGCTTTTGCGTTGATTCTTTTGGCTGTAGATCGATAGACAAATTTCCCAGGACTTCCTATTTTTGTAGGATTTTTAGAGTTCCATAAGTATTCAGGGGTTACAGATTTCTACAGACTGTTCTGTTTTTGACATTCTGTTTTTTGTGTGTTGTTTGCTTATTTTGATGCATCTATGGCTAGTATTAAGTGGTATGAACCATAGAGAACTTGGAATACAGTGGGTTTAACACCATATAAATAAAGAATGAGTTCATTACAGTACCTTATGTGGTGGTTTTGCTTTCTTACACTAACGGAGCTTATGAGATTTCCTGTTGAGTTTTGTGTTGTGAAGTTTTCAAGTTTTGGGTAAAGATTTGATGGACTATGGAATAAGGAGTGGCAAAAGCCTAAGCTTGGGGATGCCCATGGCACCCCAAGATATTCAAGAATATCCAAAAGCCTAAGCTTGGGGATGCCCCCGGAAGGCATCCCCTCTTTCGTCTTCGTTCATTGGTAACTTTACTTGGAGCTATATTTTTATTCGCCACATGATATGCGTTTTGCTTGGAGCATCTTGTATGATATTAGTATTTGATTTTTAGTTTACCACAATCATCCTTGTTGTACACACTTTTTGTGAGAAGCTCACTTGATTGGAATTTATTAGAATACTCTATGTGCTTCACTTATATCTTTGGAGCTAGATAGTTTTTGCTCTAGTGCTTCACTTATATCTTTTAGAGCACGGAGGTGGCTTAATTTTGTAGAAATTATTAGTCTCTCATGCTTCACTTATATTATTTTGAGAGTCTCTTAGAACAGCATGGTATTTGCTATGGTTATAAAATTGGTCCTAGAATCATGGGCATCCAAGTTTGGTATAATAAAAACTATCATAGGAAGTGAATTGGATGCTATGATCAATTTGATACTTCATAATTGTTTTGAGATACGGAGGTAGTGATATTAAAGTCATGCTAGTTGGGTGATTATGAATTTAAAGAATGCTTGTGTTAAAGTTAGCAAGTCCCGTAGCATGCATGTATGGTTAAAGTTGTGTAACAAATTTGAAACATGAGGTGTTCTTAGATTGTGCGTCTTTATGAGTGGCAGTCGGGGACAAGCGATGGTCTTTTCCTACCAGTCTATCCCTCTAGGAGCATGCGCGTAGTGATTTGTTTTTGATGACTTCTAGATTTTTGCAATAAGTATATGAGTTCTTTTGACTAATGTTGAGTCCATGGATTATACGCACTCTTACCCTTCCATCATTGCTAGCCTCTTCTGTACCGTGCATTGCCCTTTCTCACCTTGAGAGTTGGTGCAAACTTCGCCGGTGCATCTAAACCCCGTGATATGATACGCTCTATCACACATAAACCTCCTTATATCTTCCTCAAAACAGCCACCATACCTACCTATTATGGCATTTCCATAGCCATTCCAAGATATATTGCCATGCAACTTTCCACCGTTCCGTTTATCATCATGGCACGCATCATTATTGTCATATTGCCTTGCATGATCATGTAGTTGACATCGTATTTGTGGCAAAGCCACCATGCATAATTTTCATACATGTCACTCTTGATTCATTGCCCATACCGGTACACCGCCGGAGGCATTCATATAGAGTAATATCTTGTTCTACTTTTGAGTTATAATTCATGAGTTGTAAATCAATAAAAGTGTGATGATCATCATTATTAGAGCATTGTCCCCAAATAAAAAAAAAGAAAGGCCAAAGAAAAAAAGGAAAATAGAAATAAAAAGGGGGCAACGTTACTATCTCTTTTTCCACACTTGTGCTTCAAAGTAGCAACATGTTCTTCATATAGCGAGTGGGAATTTTTCATTATAGAACTTAGCTTGTATATTCCTACGATGGGCTTCCTCAAAATGCCCTAGGTATTCGTGAGCAAGCAAGTTGGATGCACACCCACTAGTTTCTTTTGTTGAGCTTTCATACATTTATAGCTCTAGTGCATCCCCATTGCATGGCAATCCCTACTCCTCATGTTGACATCCATTGATGGGCATCTCCATAGCCCGTTAATTATCCTCGTCAATGTGAGACTTTCTCCTTTTTTGTCTTCTCCACACAATCCCCATCATCATATTCTATTCCACCCATAGTGCTATATCCATGGCTCACGCTCATGTATTGCGTGAAAGTTGAAAAAGGTTGAGATTATTTAAGTACGAAACAATTGCTTGGCTTGTCATCGGGGGTGTATAATTTGGGGGCATTTCTGCGTGACGAAAATGAAGCATAGCCTAACTATATGATTTTGTAGGGATGAACTTTCTTTAGCCATGTTATTTTGAGAAGACATGATTGCTTTGATTAGTATGCTTGAAGTATTATTATTTCTTATGTCAATATGAACTTTTATTTTGAATCATTCGGATCTGAACATTCATGCCACAATAAAGAAAATTACATTGTGAATTATGCTAGGTAGCATTCCACATCAAAAATTCTGTTTTTATCATTTACCTACTCGAGGACAAGCAGGAATTAAGCTTGGGGGTGCTTGATACGTCTCCAACGTATCTATAATTTTTGATTGTTCCATGCTATTATATTACCTGTTTTGGATGTTTGTGGGCTTTACTTTACACATTTATATCATTTTTGGGACTAACCTACTAACCAGAGGCCCAGCCCGTATTGCTGTTTTCTTGCCTATTTCAGTGTTTCAAAGAAAAGGAATATCAAACGGAGTCCAAACGGAAAGAAACCTTCGGGAGCGTGATTTTTGGAATGAACGTGATCCAGAGGACTTGGAGTGCAAGTCAAGAAGAAGCCAAGGCGGCCACGAGGGTGGAGGGTGCGTCCTCCCCCCCCCCCTACTAGGCGCGCCCCCTATCTCGTGGGCCCCTCGGGCGTCCACCGACCTACTTCTTCCTCCTATATATACCCACGTACCCCGAGAACATCAAAAGCGACCACCAAACACTATTTCCACCACCGTAACCTTCTGTATCCGCGAGATCCCATCTTGGAGCCTTCGCCGGCGCTCCGCCGGAGGGGGAATCGACCATGGAGGGCTTCTACATCAACACCATAGCCCCTCCGATGAGTTGTGAGTAGTTTACCACAGACCTTCGTGTCCATAGTTATTAGCTAGATGGCTTCTTCTCTCTTTTTGGATCTCAATACCATGTTCTCCTCGATCTTCTTGGAGATCTATTCGATGTAACTCTTTTTGCGTTGTGTTTGTGGAGATCCGATGAATTGTGGGTTTATGATCAAGTTTATTGATAACCCACAAGTGTAGGGGATCGCAACAGCTTTCGAGGGTAGAGTATTCAACCCAAATTTATTGATTCGACACAAGGGGAGCCAAAGAATATTCTTAAGTATTAGCAGTTGAGTTGTCAATTCAACCACACCTGGATAACTTAGTATCTGCAGCAAAATATTTAGTAGCAAAGTAGTATGATAGTAATGGTAACAGTGGCAAAAGTAAAGATAGCAGTTTTGTAGTAATTGTAACAATAGCAATGGAAAAGTAAATAAGTGAAGCACAATATGTGAAAAGCTCGTAGGCATTGGATCAGTGATGGATAATTATGTCGGATGCGACTCCTCATGTAATAGCTATACCATAGGGTGACACCGAACTAGCTCCAGTTCATCAATGTAATGTAGGAATGTATTCCTAATATAGCCATACGTGCTTATGGAAAAGAACTTGCATGACATCTTTTGTCCTACCCTCCCGTGGCAGCGGGGTCCTAACGGAAACTAAGGGATATGAAGGCCTCCTTTTAATAGAGAACCGGAACAAAGCATTAGCACTTAGTGAATACATGAACTCCTCAAACTATGGTCATCACCGAGAAGTATCCCGATTATTGTCACTTCGGGGTTGTCGGATCATAACACATAATAGGTGACAATAGACTTGCAAGATAGGATCAAGAACACACATATATTCATGAAAACATAATAGGTTCAGATCTGAAATCATGGCAATCGGGCCCTAGTGACAAGCATTAAGCATAGCAAAGTCATAGCAACATCAATCTCAGAACATAGTGGGTACTAGGGATCAAACCCTAACAAAACTAACTTGATTACATGGTAAATCTCATCCAACCCATCACCGTCCAGCAAGCCTACGATGGAATTACTCACGCACGACGGTGAGCATCATGAAATTGGTGATGGAGGATGGTTGATGATGATGACGGCGACGAATCCCCCTCTCCGGAGCCCGAGCGTACTCTAGATCAGCCCTCCCGAGAGAGATTAGGGCTTGGCGGCGGCTCCGTATCATAAAACTGTTGGGGAACGTAGTAATTTCAAAAAATTTCCTATGCACTCGCAAGATCATGGTGATGCATAGCAACGAGAGGGGAGAGTGTTGTCTACGTACCCTCGTAGACCGAAGCGGAAGCGATCACAACGTAGAGGAAGTAGTCGTACGTTCTCCTCACGATCCGACCGATCCCGGCGCCGTTACTCCGGCGCCCCCGAGTTCTTGACACACGTACAGCTCGATGACGTCCCTCGTACTCCGATCCAGCCGAGTGTCGAGGGAGAGTTCCGTTAGCACGACGGCGTGGTGACGATCTTGATGTTCTACCGGCGCAGAGCTTCGCCTAAGCTTCGCGACGATATGACCGAGGTGGAATATGGTGGAAGGGGGCACCGCACACGGCTAAGGAACGATCCGTAGATCAAACTCATGTGTTCTAGGGTGCCCCCCTGCCCCCGTATATAAAGGAGGGAGGGGGGAGGTGCGGCCGGCCCAAGGGAGGCGCGCCGGAGGAGTCCTACTCCCACCGGGAGTAGGACTCCCCTTCCTAGTTGGAGTAGGATTGGGGGAGGGGGAAGAGAGAAGGGGGGGCGCCGCCCCCCTCTCCTTGTCCTATTCGGACTAGGGGGGAGGGGGCGCGCGGCCACCCCTGGCCGGCCCTTCCTCTTCTCCCTCGTGGCCCACTAAGGCCCAATAGCCCCCGGGAGGGTTCCGGTAACCCCCCGGTTTTCCGGTAAAATCCCGATTTCACCCGGAACCATTCCGAACTCCAAATATAGGCTTCCAATATATCAATCTTTATGTCTCGACCATTTCGAGACTCCTCGTCATGTCCGTGATCACATCCGGACTCTGAACTTCTTCGGTACATCAAAATACATAAACTCATAATATAAGATCATCGAAACCTTAAGCGTGCGGACCCTACGGTTCGAGAACAATGTAGACATGACCGAGACACGTCTCCGGTCAATAACCAATAGCGGGACCTGGATGCCCATATTGGCTCCTACATATTCTACGAAGATCTTTATCGGTCAGACCGCATAACAACATACGTTGTTCCCTTTGTCATCGGTATGTTACTTGCCCGAGATTCGATCGTCGGTATCCAATACCTAGTTCAATCTCGTTATCGACAAGTCTCTTTACTCGTTCCGTAATACATCATCTCACAGCTAACTCATTAGTTGTAATGCTTGCAAGGCTTCAGTGATGTGTATTACCGAGATGGCCCAGAGATACCTCTCCGACAATCGGAGTGACAAAACCTAATCTCAAATACGCCAACCCAACATCTACCTTTGGAGACACCTGTAGTACTCCTTTATAATCACCCGATTCGTTGTGACGTTTGGTAGTACCCAAAGTGTTCCTCCGCAAACGGAGTTGCATAATCTCATAGTTATAGGAACATGTATAAGTCATGAAGGAAGCAATAGCAACATACTAAGCGATCGTGTGCTAAGCTAACGGAATGGGTCATGTCAATCAGATCATTCAACTAATGATGTGACCTTGTTAATCAAATAACAACTCCTTGTTCATGGTTAGGAAACATAACCATCTTTGATTAACAAGCTAGTCAAGTAGAGGCATACTAGTGACACTATGTTTGTCTATATATTCACACATGTATTATGTTTCCGGTTAATACAATTCTAGCATGAATAATAAACATTTATCATGATACGAGCAAATATATAATAACTTTATTATTGCCTCTAGGGCATATTTCCTTCAGTCTCCCACTTGCACTAGAGTCAATTATCTAGATCACATCACCATGTGATTAACATCGACAGTTCACATCATCATGTGATTAACACCCATAGTTCACATCGCCATTTGACCAACACCCAAAGGGTTTACTAGATTCAGTAATCTAGTTCACATCGCTATGTGATTAACACCCAAAGAGTACTAAGGTGTGATCATGTTTTGCTTGTGAGAGAGTCTTAGTCAACGGGTCTTTCACATTCAGATCCGTTATGTATTTTGCAATTTTTCTATGTCTACAATGCTCGCGAAGCTACTCTAGCTAATTGCTCCCACTTTCAATATGTATCTAGATCGAGACTTAGAGTCATCGGATCGGTGTCAAAACTTGCATCGACGTAACCCTTTACGACGAACCTTTTGTCACTTCTATAATCGAGAAACATATCCTTATTCCACTAAGGATAATTTTGACCGCTGTCGAGTGATCTACTCCTAGATCACTATTGTACTCCCTTGCCAAACTCAGTGCAGGGTATACAATAGATCTGGTACACATCATGGCATACTTTATAGAACCTATGGCCAAGGCATAGGAATGACTTTCATTCTCTTTCTATCTTCTACCGTGGTCGGGTTTTGAGTCTTACTCAATTTCACACCTTGTAACACAGGCAAGAACTCTTTCTTTGACTGTTCCATTTTGAACTACTTCAAAATCTTGTCAAGGTATGTACTCATTGAAAAACTTATCAAGCATCTTGATCTATCTCTATAGATCTTGATGCTCAATATGTAAGCAGCTTCACCGAGGTCTTTCTTTGAAAAACTTCTTTCAAACACTCCTTTATGCTTTGCGAATAATTCTACATTATTTCCGATCTACAATATGTCATTCACATATACTTATCGAAATCTGTAGTGCTCCCACTCACTTTCTAGTAAATACAGGCTTCACCATAAGTGCATGACAAAACTATATGCTTTGATCAACTCATCAAAGCGTATATTCCAACTCGAGATGCTTGCACCAGTCCATAGATGGATCATTTGGAGCTTGCACACTTTGTTAGCTCCTTTGGATCGAAAAAACCTTCGGTTGCATCATATACAACTCTTCCTCCGTAAAACCATTCAGAATGCAGTTTTACATCCATTTGCCAAATTTCATAAATTGTGGCAATTGCTAACATGATTCGGACAGACTTAAGCATCGCTACAGCTTGAGAAAATCTCATTGTAGTCAACATCTTGAACTTTGTCGAAAACCTTTTTGCCACAAGTCGAGCTTTATAGATAGTAACACTACTATCAACGTCCGTCTTCCTCTTGAAGATCCATTTATTTTCTATGGTTTGCCGATCATCGGGCAAATCCATCAAAGTCCATACTTTGTTCTCATACATGGATCATATCTCAGATTTCATGGCCTCAAACCATTTTGCGGAATCTGGGCTCATCATTGCTTCCTCATAGTTCGTAGGTTTGTCATGGTCAAGTAACACGACCTCCGAACAGGATTACCGTACCACTCAGTGCGGATCTCACTCTTTTACCTACGAGGTTCGGTAGTAACTTGATCTGAAGTTTTATGATCATCATCATTAACTTCCTCACTAATTGGTGTAGGTGTCACAGAACCAATTTACGTGATGAACTACTTTCCAATAAGGGAGCTAGTATTGTTACCTCATCAAGTTCTACTTTCCTCCCACTCACTTCTTTCGAAAGAAACTCCTTCTCTAAAAGGATCCATTCTTAGCAACGAATGTCTTGCCTTCGGATCTGTGATAGAAGGTGTACCCAACTGTCTCCTTTGGGTATCCTATGAAGACACATTTCTCGATTTGGGTTTGAGCTTATCGAATGAAACTTTTTCACATAAGCATCGCAGCCCCAAACTTTAAGAAACGACAACTTTGGTTTCTTGCTAAACCACAGTTCATATAGTGTCGTCTCAACGGATTTAGATGGTGCCCTATTTAACGTGAATGCAGTTGTCTCTAATGCATGATCCCAAAACGACATTGGTAAATCGGTAAGAAACATCATAGATTGTACTATATCCAATAAAGTACGGTTATGACGTTCGGACACACCATTATGATCTGGTGTTCCAGGTGGCATGAATTTGTGAAACTATTCCACATTGTTTTAATTGAAGACCAAACTCGTAACTTAAATATTTGTCGCCGCGATCAAATCGTAGAAACCTTATTTTCTTGTCACGATGATTTTTCCACTTCACTCTGAAATTCTTTGAATCCTTTCAACTATTTCAGACTTATGTTTCATCAAGTAGATATACCCATATCTGCTCAAATCATCTGTGAAGGTCGAAAATAACGATACCGCCAAGAAGCCTTAACACTCATTGGATCGCATACATCAGTATGTATTATTTCCAATTAGTCAGTTGCTCACTCCACTGTTCCGGAGAACGGAGTCTTAGTCATCTTGCCCATGAGGCATGGTTCGCAAGCATCAAGTGATTCATAATCAAGTGATTCCAATATCCCATCAGCATGGAGTTTCTTCATGCGCTTTACACCAATATGACATAAACGGCAGTGCCACAAATAAGTTGCACTATCATTATTAACTTTGCATCTTTTGGTTTCAATATTATGAATATGTGTATCACTACGATCGAGATCCAATGAACCATTTTCATTGGGTGTGTAACCATATAAGGTTTTATTCATGTAAACAGAACAACAGTTTATTCTCTTACTAAAATGAATAACCGTATTGCAATAAACACGATCAAATCATATTCATGCTCAACGCAAACACCAAATAACATTTATTTAGGTTCAACACTAATCCCGAAAGTATAGGGAGTGTGCGATGATGATCATATCAATCTTGAAACTACTTTCAACACACATCGTCACTTCACCCTTAACTAGTTTCATTTATTACGCAATTCCGTTTGAGTTACTACTCTTAGCAACCGAACCAGTACCAAATGCCGAAGGGTTGCTATAAACACTAGTAAAGTACACATCAATAACATGTATATCAAATATACCTTTGTTCACTTTGCCATCCTGCTTATCCACCAAATATTGGGGCATTTCCGCTTCAAAGGACCATTTCCTTTGCGATTGTAAGCACTCGGTTTCAGGCTTTGGAGCTTCTTGGCGGGAGTGACAACTTGCTTGTCTTTCCACTTGAAGTTCCTTCTTTCCCTTTGCCCTTTTCTTGAAACTAGTGGTCTTGTCAATCATCAACACTTGATGCTCTTTCTTGATTTCTACATTAATCGATTTCAACATCACGAAGAACTCGGGAATCATTTTCATCATCCCTTGCATACTATAGTTCATCACGAAGTTCTACTAACTTGGTGATGGTGACTAGAGAATTGTCAATCACTATCTTATCCGAAGATTAACTCCCACTTGATTCAAGCGATTGTAGTACCGGACAATCTGTGCACATGCTCACTAGTTGAGCGATTCTCCTCCATCTTTTAGCTATAGAACTTGTTGAAGATTTCATATCTCCCAACTCGGTATTTGCTTGAAATATTAACTTCAACTCTGGAACATCTCATATGGTCCATGACGTTCAAAACGTCTTTGAAGTCCCGATTCTAAGTTGTTAAGCATGGTGCACTTAAACTATCAAGTAGTCATCATATTGAGCTAGCCAAACGCTCATAACGTTTGCATCTGCTCCTGCAATAGGTCTGTCACCTAGCGGTGCATTAAGGACATAATTCTTCTGTGCAGCAATGAGGATAAACCTCCGATCACGGATCGAATCCGCATCATTGCTACTAACATTTTTCAACACAATTTTTTCTAGGAACATATCAAAAAACAAACATATGAAAGCAACAACGCTAGCTATTGATCTACAACATAATTTGTAAAATACTACCAGGACTAAGTTCATGATAAATTTAAGTTCAATTAATCATATTACTTAAGAACTCCCACTTAGACTGACATCTCTCTAGTCATCTAAGTGATCACGCGATCCAAATCAACTAAACCATAACCGATCATCACGTGAGATGGAGTAGTTTTCAATGGTGAACATCTTATGTTGATCATATCTACTATATGATTCACGCTCGACCTTTCGGTCTCCGTGTTCCAAGGCCATATCTGCATATGCTAGGCTCGTCAAGTATAACTCGAGTATTCTGCGTGTGCAAAACTGGCTTGCACCCGTTGTAGATGGACGAGAGCTTATCACACCCGATCATCACGTGGTGTCCGGGCACGACGAACTTTGGCAACGGTGCATACTCAGGAGAACACTACTTGATAATTTTAGTGAGAGATCATCTTAAAATGCTACCGTCAATCAAAGCAAGATAAGATGCATAAAGATAAACATCACATGCAATCAATATAAGTGATATGATATGGCCATCATCTTCTTGTGCTTGTGATCTCCATCTCCAAGCACCATCATGATCACCATCGCCACCGGCGCGACACCTTGATCTCCATCGTAGCATCGTTGTCGTTTCGCCATCTATTGCTTCTACGACTATCGCTACCGCTTAGTGATAAAGTAAAGCAATTACAGTATGCGTTGCATTTCATACAATAAAGCGACAACCATATGGCTCCGCCATTGCCGATAACTTAGGTTACAAAACATGATCATCTCATACAATAAAATATAGCATCACGTCTTGGCCATATCACATCACAACATGCCTGCAAAAACAAGTTAGACGTCCTCTACTTTGTTGTTGCAAATTTTACGTGGCTGCTACGGGCTGAAGCAAGAACCAATCTCACCTACGCATCAAAACCACAACGATAGTTTGTCAAATAGACTCCATTTTAACCTTCACAAGGACCGGGCGTAGCCACACTCGGTTCAACTAAAGTGAGAGAGCAGACCACCGCCGGTCACCTTTAAGCACGAGTGCTCGTAACGGTGAAACCAGTCTCGCGTAAGCGTACGCGTAATGTTCGGTCCGGGCCGCTTCATCTCACAATACCGCTGAACCAAAGTATGACATGCTGGTAGCAGTATGACTTATATCGTCCACAACTCACTTGTGTTCTACTCGTGCATATAACATCAACACATAAAACCTGGCTCGAATGCCACTGTTGGGGAACGTAGTAATTTCAAAAAAATTCCTACGCACACGCAAGATCATGGTGATGCATAGCAACGAGAGGGGAGAGTGTTGTCTCGTACCCTCTCAGAGACCCAAGCGGAAGCGATCACAACGTAGAGGAAGTAGTCGACGTTCTCCTCACGATCCGACCGATCCGGCGCCGTTACTCGGCGCCCCGAGTTCTTGACACACGACAGCTCGATGACATCCTCGACTCCGATCCAGCCGAGTGTCGAGGGAGAGTTCCGTCAAGACGACGGCGTGGTGACGATCTTGATGTTCTATCGCACGAGCTTCGCCTAAGCTTGCGACGATATGACCGAGGTGGAATATGGTGGAAGGGGCACTGCACACGGCTAAGGAACGATCCGTAGATCAAACTTATGTGTTCTAGGGTGCCCCCTGCCTCAGATATAAAGGAGGGAGGGGGAGGTGCGGCCGGCCCAAGGGAGGGCGGCGGAGGAGTCCTACTCCCACCGAGTAGGTAGGACCCCTTCCTAGTTGGAGTAGGATTGGGGAAGGGGAGAGAGAGGGGCGCCGCCCCTCTCCTTGTCCTATTCGGACTAGGGGGGGGGCGCGGCCACCCCCTGGCCGCCCTTCCTCTTCTCCCTCGTGGCCCACTAAGGCCCAATAGCCCCGGGAGGGTTCCGTAACCCCGGTTTTCTAAGAAAAATCGATTTCACCGGAACCATTCGAACTCCAAATATAGGCTTCCAATATATCAATCTTTATGTCTCGACCATTTAGAGACTCCTCGTCATGTCCGTGATCACATCCGGACTCGAACTTCTTCGGTACATCAAAATACATAAACTCATAATATAACAGTCCATCGAAACCTTAAGCGTGCGGACCCTACGGTTCGAGAACAATGTAGACATGACCGAGACCGTCTCCGGTCAATAACCAATAGCGGGACCTGGATGCCCATATTGGCTCCTACATATTCTACGAAGATCTTTATCGGTCGAGACCGCATAACAACATACGTTGTTCCCTTTGTCATCGGTATGTTACTTTCCGAGATTCGATCGTCGGTATCCAATACCTAGTTCAATCTCGTTACGCAAGTCTCTTTACTCGTTCCGTAATACATCATCTCACAGCTAACTCATTAGTTGTAATGCTTGCAAGGCTTCAAGTGATGTGTATTACCGAGAGGGCCCAGAGATACCTATCCGACAATCGGAGTGACAAAACCTAATCTCGAAATACGCCAACCCAACATCTACCTTTGGAGACACCTGTAGTACTCCTTTATAATCACCCGATTCGTTGTGACGTTTGGTAGTACCAAAGTGTTCCTCCGCAAACGGAGTTGCATAATCTCATAGTTATAGGAACATGTATAAGTCATGAAGGAAGCAATAGCAACATACTAAGCGATCGTGTGCTAAGCTAACGGAATGGGTCATGTCAATCGATCATTCAACTAATGATGTGACCTTGTTAATCAAATAACAACTCCTTGTTCATGGTTAGGAAACATAACCATCTTTGATTAACAAGCTAGTCAAGTAGAGGCATACTAGTGACACTCTGTTTGTCTATATATTCACACATGTATTATGTTTCCGGTTAATACAATTCTAGCATGAATAATAAACATTTATCATGATATGAGGAAATATATAATAACTTTATTATTGCCTCTAGGGCATATTTCCTTCAAAAACACGATGAAACTTTCTCTCTAAATTTTTCTCCGTGAAACGGAATATATGGAGTTGGAGTTGAGGTCGGTGGAGCCTCAGGGGGGCCACGAGACAGGGGGCGCGCCCAGGGGGGTGGGCGCGCCCCAACCCTCGTGGACAGGGTGTGGGATGAGGGAGTCCTAGACTAGGGGGTGTCCGGACAGCCGGATTATCATCGTCCACCGTACTCCAAGACTACGAAGATACAAGATTGAAGACTCCGTCCCGTGTCCGGATGGGACTTTCCTTGGCGTGGAAGGCAAGCTTGGCAATACGGATATGTAGATCTCCTACCATTGTAACCGACTCTGTGTAACCCTAGCCTCCTCCGGTGTCTATAGAAACCGGAGGGCCTTAGTCCGTAGGACAACATACATTACAACAATCATACCATAGGCTAGCTTTAGGGTTTAGCCTCCTTGATCTCGTGGTAGATCCACTCTTGTAATATCCATATCATCAATATTAATCAAGCAGGACGTAGGGTTTTACCTCCATCGAGAGGGCCCAAACCTGGGTAAAACATCGTGTCCCTCGTCTCCTGTTACCATCCGCCTAGACGCACAGTTCGGGACCCCCTAGCCGACATCCGCCGGTTTTGACACCGACATTGGTGCTTTCATTGAGAGTTCCTCTGTGTCCTCACCGATAGGCTCGATGGCATCTTCAACCAACAATGCTGTCCAGGGTGAGACTTTTCTCCCCGGACAGATCTTCGTATTCGGCGGCTTCACACTGCGGGCTAATTCGCTTGGCCATCTGGAGCAGATCGAAAGCTACGCCCCTGGCCGTCAGGTCAGATTCGGAAGTCTCAACTTCACGGCCGACGTCCGCGGAGACTTGATCTTCGACGGGCTCGAGCCACAGCCAAGCGCGCCGCACTGTTATGATGGGCATGATCTAGCTCTGTCGCCGAACAGTGCCTTGGTGGCCACCCACGAATCCGCTTCGGCCTTTTGTCCGGGGCCGATCACCCAGACCGAGGAACGGTGGATGGACACCGCCTCGGGGGCTTCAACTTCCACGGCGATGGAGCCGAACACTAATCTTGTCCCTCGCAAAACTCGTGATTCCGAGGTGCGGACTCCTTGCGGACTCAACCTCCCACGCCCTACCAACCGAATCGGATTGGGCGCGGTTATGGAATTCACCGCCGTGGACATCTTCCAATACTCGCCTTTTTGCGACATCACGAATTCGCTAAAGCATCTCTCGTTATCGGAGAGCCTGGCGGACTATGGCGGGATGGTTGGGATACGGACGACGAAGAAATTCAGAGCCCACCCACCACCCACTTTGTAGCCACTGTCGACGATCTAACCGACATGCTAGACTACGACTCCAAAGACATCGACGCTATGGATGATGATGCCGGAGACGAACAGGAACCGGCGCCTACAGGGCACTGGAAGACCACCTCGTCATATGACATATACATGGTGGATACCCCAAAAGACGGGGACGGCGAAGAAACAGCGGAGGCAGATTCTTTAAAGAAACAGCCCTAGCGCCGGCGTCAGCGGCGCCGCTCTAAATCCCGCCACTCAAGAATGGAGATTCCGGCACAGGAGATAAGAAATACCCCAGAAAGTGCCGAAGATAACCCCCTCCAGCAAGACTCAGCGCAGGAGGATGCATAAGCAAGCCCTCACGAGAAGGCGGCAGACGAAGAGGTTGAGGATTACAACTATATGCCTCCCTCCGAAGACGAGGCAAGCCTCAACAATGACGAATTCGTCGTGCCCGAGGATCCCGTCGAACAAGAGCGTTTTAAACGCAGGCTTATCGCCACGGCAAACAGCCTAAAGAAAAAGCAGCAGCAGCTTCAAGCTGATCAGGACCTGCTGGCCGATCGATGGACCGAGGTCCTCGTGGCCGAAGAGTATAAACTCGAACGCCCCTCCAAAAGCTATCCAAGACGCAAGCTGCTCCCCCGATTAGTGGAGGAAGCATACATACCTCCATCACCAGCAAGACGATACGGTGACCGACCACCCGTGCTCGTGACAGAGAGGCATCCAGGCCCCCAACCAAGACCGTACCCCGGCATCGCTCCAAAAGTACGAAGCCAAGAGGGAACACGCCGGACTTGTGAGATATATTGGAGGACAAAGCAAGGCAATCCAGATCCATCTACGGATCACGGGGGTGCCCCACGACCCATGACGAATACCGTCGCGCCGGATACAATAACCCCGGCAGGGCCGAACACAGCAAACAACGCTCTCTCGAGTTGCATCGTGATATTGCTCAATATAGAGGCACCGCACACCCGCTATGCTTCACAGACGAAGTAATGGATCATCAAATCCCTGAAGGGTTTAAACCCATAAACATCGAATCCTACGATGGCACAATAGACCCCGCGGTTTGGATCGAAGATTACCTTCTCCACATCCATATGGCCCGCGGCGACGATCTCCATGCCATCAAGTACCTCCCACTCAAGCTTAAAGGACCAGCTTGGAATTGGCTCAATAGCTTGCCCGCAGAGTCAATTGGGTGTTGGGAAGACCTGGAAGCCGCATTCCTTGATAACTTCCAGGGCACGTATGTGCGACCACCAGACGCCGATGACCTAAGCCCCATCATTCAGCAGCTGACGAATCGGCGGACAATTCCGACACGGTTCTTGACAAAGAAAAATCAAATCGTCGACTGTCCGGATGCAGAGGCCCTTGCAGCCTTCAAACATAACATCCACGACGAATGGCTAGCCCGGCACCTGGGGCAGGAAAAGCCGAAATCCATGGCAGCCCTCACATCATTAATGACCCGCTTTTGCGCGGGAGAGGATAGCTGGCTAGCTCGCAGCAACAATCTCCGTAAAAATTCTGGCAGTCCGGATACCAAGGACAATAACGGCAGGTCACATCGAAACAAAAACAAATGCCGCATCAACGGCGACAATAAGGAGGATACAGTAGTCAACGTCGGATTCCGAGGCTCTAAACCCGGTCAACGGAAGAAGCCATTCAAAAGAACCACTCCGGGTTCGTCCAATTTGGACCGAGTACTCGACCGCTTATGCCAGATACATGGCACCCCTGAAAAGCCAGCTAATCACACTAATAGAGATTGCTGGGTGTTCAAGCAGGCAGGTAAGTTAATTGCCGAAAACAATGACAAGGGGCTAAACAGCGACGACGAGGAGGAGACCCAACCGCCGAACAATAGAGGACAAAAGGGTTTTCCCCCACAAGTGCGGACGGTGAACATGATCTACGCGACCCATATACCCAAGAGGGAGAGGAAGCGTGCACTAAGGGACGTCTATGCGATGGAGCCAGTCGCCCCAAAGTTCAATCCATGGTCCTCTTGTCCGATCACTTTCGATCGAAGAGACCATCCGACCAGCATACGCCATGGCGGATTCGCCGCATTGGTTTTAGACCCAATCGTCGATGGGTTTCACCTCACGAGAGTCCTGATGGACGGCGGTAGTAACTGAACCGCTTTATCGGGATACAAAGGCGCAAAATGGGCATAGACCCCTCAAGGATTAAACCTACAAAGACAACCTTTAAAGGTGTCATACCAGGTGTGGAAGCCAAGCTACAGCTCACCACACCGAAGTGGTCTTCGGATCCCCGGACAATTTCCGAAGCGAGGAGTTAATCTTCGACATAGTCCCGTTTCGCAGCGGCTATCACGCTCTGCTCGGACGAACCGCGTTTGCAAAATTCAACGCGGTGCCGCATTATGCATACCTCAAGCTCAAGATGCCATGCCCTCGTGGAGTCATCACGGTCAACGGGAATACGGAACGCTCCCTCCGAACGGAGGAACATACAGCGGCTCTTGCGGCAGAAGTACAGAGCAGCCTCTTAAGGCAATTCTCGAGTCGGGCCGTTATACGGCCGGATACAGCAAAACGCGCCAGGAGCAACACCAACCAAGACCACCTGGCGCGATCAGAGCACGCGTAGCAATGCGGCCCCAACCCCCGCCTGCGCATGATTGCAAGAATAACCCTCCGCGTACATCACTACGCTTTGGAGATACCATGGGCACAGGGGAAGGGGCACGATCGCAATGGACCCAGAGTGCGGTTCGACCACACCAGGGGCTCGCAAGTGTGCCCCCCTTTTTTTCTCTCTTTGTGTACAGAGGACTCCGTTAGCCAGAGGCCCTGTCCGGCGGTGAACCTGCCGAACTCATGATGCAACAACCAGGGAAGAAAGAAGGCTGCGACGAACACTCAGGTGGTCTCAATTACGAGCATTAAATTCGATTATATACACCAAGTCCGCAGCTCACCCCTGGAGGGGGACGTGTTTAATTAGTCCAAATCCCTTGCTTACCACACTATTTGTATCAGTCCGCACTCATAGCAGACTTTCTTTCATAAATAATACAGCACCTTTTTGACTGCAATTACATTACCTTTTACATATATATGCTCATTACATGACATCTTGCACCCGTATATTTTGGTACGGCCTAATACACCAGGGGCTTATGTTCCCCACATTATGGTGTGATAAGTCCGAACACTTTCATAAGTGCGGCACCCCGAACTTATATCATTATATGAATCGGCTCGAATCATGTCTTGGGTCAATAGTTGGGTTTGCCCGGCTCCCACATTTTGGTGCCTTACGTTCCGTTCATCGGCTAAGGTGGCACTTGGGAGAACCATCGCGATTGCGCCCGGTTGGCCAGGCGGCGCCTCGGGAGAAAGCTAAAACTGACCGGCATGATAAGGCGAGACTGGTCGCTGTTCGAGAGGTTTCTTCGGTCCTTAAAGATTCACGCCGCTGAGCGAAGTTCGGACCATGTCCGAGCGAAGGCGTGGATAGCGCCCGATTGACCTTCGAATACCGGGGGCTTCACTAAATTTAAAATTATAGAATTCTATGGCTAAGTGAGAGTGTTCAAGCATTATAAGTCCGGTCGCCTTGTTCGTTGTGTTGAGCGCCTCCCTAGATGGACCCAAAAATGGGAACAAGAGTGCTCAAGTTTATCCCGAACACCCCAGCACTCGTGGCTCGGGGGCTGAAGCCAACGACTTGCCATCTCTCAGATTTTATAAACGGTCGCACTGAAGGTAATATTTTAAATTAAAACAAGCGTTGCTCAAGGCGCATATGAACGCAGTTTTAGCGCCTGTGATAATACACAGCGAGTTTACTCAAAGATTACATTTCGGGGCACTCATCCGCATATCGCGGGCTCCCTTGAGACAGTTTTATAATACATTTCAGGCGTGCGATACTCCTTGCCCGGTGGCGGTGGGTCCGTGAGAAGCTTCTCCGCATCCAACTTGCCCCAATGCACCTTTGTGCGCGAAGGGGCCCGACGAGCACCTTCAATACAGGCGGAGCGCTTGATGACCTCCACCCAGGGGCACGCATCCACCAGCCGCCGCATGAGGCCGAAGTAGCTCCCAGGCATGGCCTGTCTAGGCCACAGCCGGACTATAAGGCCCTTCATGGCCTCCTCAGTTACCTTGTGGAGTTCGACCACTGCTTCATTTGGTCGCTTGGGGCACCGGATGTCCGCCTCAGCGTCGAGACCGAAGACCTTCTCCGTCGAGCTCCCCTCCACGCCACGATAGAATGCGGCGGCATCGGACGCACTACGCGGCAGATCTGCAAACGCCCCTGGAGAGCTCCGAATGCGGGTAAGTGTAAGGTAGTTTACATTAACATGCTTGCTTTTCATGAAAAATGCCTTACCCGCCGCTATATTCTTCACATCTTCAACCTCCTGAAGGGCCTTACGGGCCTCAGCCTTGGCGGACTTGGCACTTTCGAGACCCGAGGCAAGCTCGGACTCTCGAGTCTTGGAGTCATGCTCCAAACTCTCATACTTCTCCATGAGAGCCTGGAGCTCTTGCCGAACTTCCGCCACCTGTGCCTCTTGCTTTTCTCGCTCTTCCCGTTCCACGGCCGCACTGCGTTCGGCCGCGGACACAGCCTCCTTCAGGGCTGCCACCTCGTCCGTGGCCCCTGCAATACCCATATTATCCTTGTTAATTTTATTGCAACCAAAATCCTTTTCTGTAAGGTGACTATTCAAAGCGGAGTTACTCACCTTCTTTGTCCTCGAGCTGCTTCTTGGCATGTCCGAGCTCTTGCTCGGACCGCTCGAGATCCTGCTTCAACACATCGACCTCCGCCGTTAGTGCGGCAGAGGTCAGTAGCGCGGCCTACAAACCCATATTGACATATTTTAAGCAACCCTGCGTATATCTTGTTAGATCCTCAGTCCGGCTTTTCTTTCCGAACACCGAACTGAGCATCAGGGGCTACTGTCTATGCGGTATTACATTACATAATTTTAACTTCTTACCTCAAAGCCTGTTAGAAGGCTGCTGCAGGCTTCGGTCAGCCCGCTCTTGGCGAGCTGAACCTTTTGAATCACCGCACTCATGATAGTGTGATGTTCTTCCTCGATGGAAGCGCCTTTAAGCGCCTCCAACAAGTTATCCGGCGCCTCCGGTTGGACGGAGGTCACCGGTGTCACGGTCTTGCCCTTCTTTTGAAGGGGCCGCCCGCCGGACTCTGGAACCACTGCGGGTTCCGATGTAGAGTCCGGCACAAAGTCCGGGAGGCAGCCTGACGGCGCCTCCAGAGCCTCCTCCTGATGGGTCCCTCTCTGGGATCCCACCTCGGCGTCCTCGTCGGCGCAGGGGGTAGAGGCGGTCGGAAGTGAATCCACATCCCACGGGGCCAACGACCTGCTCGATGAAGCGGGGAGATCATCATCGGCCGGACTACGGATAGAACGCGGCATTAGAAGGACACTACACGACACGAAAGAAATTGCATATCAAGGATCCAGATACTTACGATCTTGCCGGACGCCTGGCCCTTGGAGGCCACTCATCCTCGCCAACGGTGGTGTTGGCGAAACTGTCCGGGGGGATAGTCCTCCCCCTCTTGGACCCTTCGGCCTCCCCTATTGGGGAAGCCTTCCTCTTCTTCTCTCCCTCCTCCGGGAGGGAGTCCTCCTCCTCCTCCTCGTCTTCGGGGGAGGAGTCTGCCTCGTCGTCGGACGACTGATTGCGGGAACTCTTTCGAGTCCCCGTGGCCACCTTCTTGGCCTTCTTCTCCGGCACCACGTGCGGTGCCGGAACCAGCAGCCCTGCTAAACGGGTGTTCTCTGGGTCTTCTGGCATGGGAGTCGGGCTGATGAGCTGCTTGGCCTTCTCCATCCATTCCTGTCAAAGGAAAAGAGAGATTGAAACCCTCTTAGAATCATTTTAATTACCACAAGTGTCCCGTAATGGGGTTGAATCACTTACCTCGTCAGCTGGATGCTGTGAGCGAAATCCGCGATCTTCCGTCGCGGATGCGGGGGCTTCGGCGCCCTTAAACAGCACCCTCCAGGCGCCTTCGTATGTCGTATCGAAGAGCCCGCTCAGCGCCTGGTGCTGTTCCTGATTGAACTCCCACAGATTGAATGCCCTTTCTTGGCATGGGAGAATCCGGCAGATGAGCATGACTTGGACCACGTCGACGAGCCTGAGCTTATTGCTCACCAGCTTCTGGATGCAGGTTCAGAGTCCCGTCACCTCCTTCGGATTGCCCCACAGCAAGCCCTTCTCTTTCCAGGAGGTGAGCTGCGTGGGGACGCCAGATCTAAACTTGGGGGCCGCCGCCCATGTGGGCTTGCACGGCTCGGTGATGTAGAACCACCCCGATTGCCACCCTTGACGGAGTCCACGAAGGCCCTTCGAGCCAAAGGGCGTTGGGCAACTTACCCAACATGGCGCGCTGCATTCGCTTATGCGTGCCCTTCACAACCTTCGCTTGATGTTGAAGGTCTTGAGCCACAGCGAAGTGGGGCGGATGCAGAGGAAGGCCTCGCACACCACGATAAACGCCGAGATGTTGAGGATGAAGTTGGCGCGGATCATGGAAATCCAGCCGTAGTAAAACATGATCCCGGACGATCGGGTGGAGTGGAAAGCCCGATCCGCGGAGGAAGTGGGGAAGGAAGACGACCCTCTCATGGGGCCCAGGGGTAGGGATGAGCTGCCCCTCGTCGGGCAGCCGATGCGCGATATCGCCGGAAAGGTATCCGGCGCTGCACAGCTTGGTGATGTGCTCCTCCTTAACGGTGGAAGCCAACCATTTGCCTCCCGCTCCGGACATATTCGGAGAAGGTCGGGGCGAGATGCGCGAGCTTGGGCGTTGGAGCTCGAGTGCGCGGAGATGGATAACCAAAGGAGGAAGAAGGCGTAGGTGAGAAGGTAAATCCTTATCCTTATATATAGGCGGACAAAAACTATGTGTCCCCACCGGCCTGATAAAACTCGCTTATCTCCCAAGCGCCACCATCACTAGTGCGGTTGGGTTACCCACGTCCGTATTGATGGGAATCCCGGAATAAGGGGAACACGATCTCTTCTTCGACAAGACGTGCCAAGGAAACCGCTTCACTAAACGTGCTGAGGTGGTATAGTAAAAAACGATTCAAACAAAGGCTTGGTAGCGGTGTGATGTCACGCCGCATAATACGTCAGCAGATTGGACTGGTGTACATTTTATTCTCTCTACGGTGGAATGTGGAATTTATTTCGCAGAGCCGGACACTATCCTGGTGTTCATGATCTTCTCTGGATTATTCAAGGGAGGAACCCGCCTTGCAATGCCGAACATTATCGCGCCGGACTTATCGTCATTGAAGCCTGGTTCGGGCTACCGAGGAGTCTGGACTAGGGGGTGTCCGGACAGCCGGACTATCATCGTCCGCCGGACTCCAAGACTACGAAGATACAAGATTGAAGACTCCGTCCCGTGTCCGGATGGGACTTTCCTTGGCGTGGAAGGCAAGCTTGGCAATACGGATATGTAGATCTCCTACCATTGTAACCGACTGTGTAATTCCTAGCCTCCTCCGGTGTCTATATAAACCGGAGGGCCTTAGTCCGTAGGACAACATACATTACAATAATCATACCATAGGCTAGCTTTAGGGTTTAGCCTCCTTGATCTCGTGGTAGATCCACTCTTGTAATATCCATATCATCAATATTAATCAAGCAGGACGTAGGGTTTTACCTCCATCGAGAGGGCCCGAACCTGGGTAAAACATCATGTCCCTCGTCTCCTGTTACCATCCGCCTAGACGCACAGTTCGGGACCCCCTACCCGAGATCCGCCGGTTTTGACACCGACATGGGCCCTTTGGTCTTGATTCTTTCGCCAATATTTTTCTATTTTCCAAAACTTGTCCCCGTGGATTTTCATGTCATTTCGAGAACTTTTGTTTTCAACAAATAAAACAACATCATGGCAGTTCTGCTGAAAACAGTGTCGGTCCGGGTTAGTTTAATTCAAATCATGCAAGTTAGAGTCCAAAACAAGGGCAAAAGTGTTTGAAAAAGTAGATACGTTGGAGATGTATCATTTATCTATGAGAAATATTTGAATCTCTGAATTCCTTTATGTGTGATTAAGTTATCTTTGCAAGTCTCTTCGAATTATCAGTTTGGTTTGGCCTACTAGATTGATCTTTCTTGCAATGGGAGAAGTGCTTAGCTTGGGGTTCAATCTTGCGGTGTCCTTTCCCAGTGACCGCAGGGGCAGCAAGGCACGTATTGTATTGTTGCTATCGAGGATAAAAAGATGGGGTTTATATCGTACTGCATGAGTTTATCCCTCTACATCATGTCATGTTTCTTAATCGTTACTCGTTCTTTATGAACTTAATACTCTAGATGCATCTTTGGATAGCGGTCGATGTGTGGAGTAATAGTAGTAGATGCAGGCAGGAGTCAGTCTACTTGTCACAGACGTGATGCCTATATACATGATCATCCCTAGATAATCTCATAATTATTCACTTTTCTATCAATTGCTCGACAGTAATTTGTTCACCCACCGTAATACTTATGCTATCTTGAGAGAAGCCACTAGTGAAACCTATGGCCCCCAGGTCTATCTTTTATCATATAAGCTTTCAATCTACTTTTATTTGCATCTTTACTTTTCCAATCTATATTATAAAATACCAAAAATATATTTATCTTATCATACTATCTCTATCAGATCTCACTTTCGCAAGTGGTCGTGAAGGGATTGACAACCCCTTTATTGGGTTGGTTGCGAGTTCTTTGTTTGCTTGTGTAGGTGCATGGGACTTTTTAGGAGACTCCTACTGGATTGATACCTTGGTTCCCAAAAACTGAGGGAAATACTTACGCTACTATTGCTGCATCACTCTTTCCTCTTCAAGGAAAACCAACGCAAGCTCAAGACGTAGCAGCGACGCGCGCGGGCGACGGACGAAGGACGAAGGAAGGAAACGGCAACCTGTTTGTAACAGATCTAAAGCTACGAGGGCTTTTTTGCAAAATTCATAGTACTCTAAGCTGTGGACAACTTTTTTCGGACGGAGGGAGTACCACTCTAGCAACCCATCATCTAATTACTACTCCACAATGCCTTCCCTTAGGCCCAAAGATGGTGATGTATCATGTACTCGATGTTCACATGACACCACTAAAGGAGCAACAACATACATATCATCAAAATATCGAACGAATACCAATTTCACATGATTACTTAGAACCGTACTTCCCCATGTCCTCGAGAACAAAAGTAACTACTCAAAAGTCATATTCATGTTCAAGATCATAGGGGTATTGATCAAATATCATTAAGGATCTGAACATATAATCTTTCACCAAGTAAACCAACTAGCATCGTCTACAAGACGTAATCAACACAACTACAACCCACATGTACCAATGTGAGATTTTGAGACAAAGATTGAATACAAGAGATGAACTAGGGTTTGAGATGAGATGGTGCTAGTGAAGGTGGTGATGAAGTTTGGTCCTCCCACGATGAGACGGTCATTGGTGATGACGATGGCTTTGATTTCCCCCTCCTAGAGGGAAGCTTCTCCGGTGGAATCGCTCCACCAGAGAGCAAGATTGCTCCTAACCAGGTTCTGCCTTGAGACGGCGGCACTTCATCCTGAAACCTTCCTTTTGATTTTTTTTCTAGGTCAAATTGCACCTTATAGCAGAAGATGGGCTTCGGAGGCCTGCCAGGGGCCCCACAAATCCAGGGGCACACCCCAGGCTTGTGGCCGCCTAGTGGGCCCCTTCTTTTATTTCTTTCACCAGTATTTTTTATATATTCCAAAATAATTCCCTATCAATTTTCAGGTCGTCCGGAGTTGTGCAGAATAAGTGTCTCCGATATAGCCATTTCTGGTCCTAAATTCCAACTGCTGGCAATCTCCCTCTTCATGTGAAACTTGCAAAATAAGACAGAAAAGACATAAGAATTTTATCATAAAGTGAAATAACAGTCCATAATGCAATAAATATTGATATGAAAACATAATGCAAAATGGATGTATCAGTGAGGATGGGGACATGGACGCAGATGGCGTCGGCATGAGGCCACGCACCCACGTATGCGTTTAGGGTGGGCTCAGAGCACGGCCGCCACGTGCTCGGAGGACGACCAACAAAAAATGATTGTCGTCGCAGGTCATGCTCGTCGTGGAGCCAAGTATCCCATAGCAGCGAATATATGGCATACCTGCGGTCGTAGAGCAGATCTTGTGGTACGCGGGAGCGGCGCTGGCCGATCTCCTCACGGTGGGCGTTCCCGCTCACCGGCACTAATGGGATTGGCACCCGATCCTTTGGGAGATGCCAATTTTGGGGGAGGTGGGCATCGCTCCACGAGAGCGGTGTCTCCTTTTCCTAATAGTGCTAGGGCCGTCTGTGCCGCGGGGCCGCCAGCGTCGCGGTGCTGGTGGAGCGGCAGCGATCGGAGGACGACCCGTCCTCATGTTCGTGCTTCCTCTTGCCGATCCAATGCCACCCTATGGAAGCCGGCAAGGAGGGGATGAGAGGAAGTGGAACAACAGCTTGGGTTTGCTCGCTCGTGTCGGGGCTTGAGGAGGCAGTTGATTGCTTGTATCTGCTTTGGTATTTCCCTGAAGAGGAGAGGATGATACAACACAGCAACGTAAGTATTTACTCAGTTATGAAACCAAGGTTATCAATCCAGTAGGAGAACCAAGCAACACTATGTAAATGGTACTTGCACACACATAACAAATACTTGCAACCGGACACGTAAGAGGGTTGTCAATCCCTCCTTGGTATTGAGATAGATTAAATTGTATGAGATTGGATAAACAGATCTGACAAAAACACAAAATAAACTAAATAAATAAAAGGAGCAACAAGGTATTTTTGGGTTTTTGGAATAATAGATCTGAAAACAAAATGATAGAAAGTAGACCCGGGGGGCATAGATTTCACTAGTTGGTTTCTCTCAAGAAAATAGCATATGGTGGGTAAACAAATTAATGTTGGGAAATTGATAGAAGAGCACATAATTATGATGATATCCAAGGCAATGATCATGTATATAGGTATCACGTCCAAGATTAGTTGACTGACTCATGCCTGCATCTACTACTATTACTCCACACATCGGCCGCTATCCATGATGCATCTAGTGTATTAAGTTCATTGAGAAACGGAGTAATACAATAAGAATGATGACATGATGTAGACAAGATCTATTCATGTAGGAATAGACCCCATCTTTTTATCCTTAATGGCAACGATACATGTGTGCCTCGCTACCCCTTCTGTCACTGGGTGAGAACACCGCAAGATCGAACCCATCACAAAGCACCTCTTCCCATTGCAAGAAAAGTCAATCGAATTGGCCAAACCAAACCAAAGTTTGTGAGAACAAATATGAGTCTATAATAATCATGCATATAAGAGATCAAAGAAGACTCAAATAATATTCATGGATAGATCTGATTATAAACTCACAATTCATCGAGTCCCAATAAACACACTGCAAAAAGTCATTACACCAAATAGATCTCCAAGAACATCAAGAGAACATTGTATTGAGAATCAAAAAGAGAGAAGAAACCATCTAGCTACCGCCTACGGACCCGTAGATCTGTGGTAAACTACTCACACATCATCAGAGGAGCACCAATGAGGATGATGAACCCCTCCGTGACCGTGTTCCCCTCCGGCAAGGTGTTGGAATAGGGCTCTAGATTGGATCTCGTGGTTCTGGAACTTGCGACGGCTGGAATTGTGTTTCTCGACTCCCTGAGGGTTTCTGGAATATTTGCGTATTTATAGAGCTGAGAGGCAGTGGAAAGGACCTCCGTGGGCCCCACCACCCATCAAGGCGCGCCAGGGGCCTCTAGCACGCCCAGGTGGGTGGTCGGCCCCACGGGCCTCCCCTCGTGCACTTCCTTGGCTCCCAAGTTGTCTTCTGGGCAGAAAAAACTCCAATATGTTTTGTGGTATTTGGACTTCGTTTGGTACTGACATTCCGCGAAGTAAAAAGACAAGCAAAAAACAGCAACCTGCACTGGGCACTATGTCAATAGGTTAGTCCCAAAAAATGATATAAAGTTGCTATAAAATGAATGTAAAACATCCCAGAATGAAAATATAATAGCATGGAACAATCAAAAATTATAGATATGTTGGAGACGTATCAGAATCACCAAGCTTAATTCCTGCTCGTCCTCAAGTAGGTAAATGATAAAAACAGAATTTTTTATGTGGAATACTGCCTAACATGTTCATCACATTTTCTTTCTTATAGTAGCATGGACATTTGGAATTTTAGATGGTTCAAAGCAATAGTCTATAATTGACATGAAGATTTCAATACTCAAGCATATCAACAAGCAACCATGTCTTTCAAGATATCAACACTAAAGAAAGTTATCCCTGACCCATCATGCTCAATCATTGATTCATTCATGAAACACAGTCAAATATTAGTTACATCCAATGCACAAGTATGATCATAGTGCTCCCTAGTTGGTGCTCTATAAGAGAAGATGGAGAATCGAATAAAAATAGAAATTTCATAAAAGTAAATAGATAGGCCCTTCGCAGAGGGAACCAGAGATGTGTAGAGGTGACAGAGCTCAAAGCTTAAATTGAGGGATCAAAATATATTGAGAGGCATACTTTTCCCGTTAACAAAACAACCAAGCATTCCCAATACTTTCCATGTTAGATACATCATAGGCGGTTCCCAAACAGAAAATAAAGTTTATTCCTTTTTCCACCATTCTTTCACAATCCACCGGAAGCCGTATCCAGGGGTGCCTTCCATACCAACACTTACCAAGGAATATATTATTTGACAACATAAACTAAATTTATTTTTCATTTCGGGACTGAGCATCCCTATTACCACCACACTCTCGTGCAATGACAAGTGAATAAACACTCATCTTGAGAATAACACATCTAGCATGAAAAAATATTGGCCATCCCCTGCCGCTTCATGAGTGTTACGGGCACACAAAAAGGAAATTCATTTTGAAAATTAGAGTTGGCACATACAGATTTACTTGGAATGGCATGGGAATACTGCATATAGGTAGGTATGGTGGACTCATATGGCAAAACTTGGTTTAAGGATTTTGGATCCGCAAGTAGTATTCCTACTTAGTACAAGTGGAGGCTAGAAAAAAGATTGAGAAGCAACCAACCAAGAAACGAAAATTCTCATAAACGAGCATTAAGCATAACTAACACCGAATAATGCACCACAAGTAGGATGTAATTTCATTGCATAACTATTGACTTTCGTGCTTGCATAGGGAATCACAAACCTTAACACCAATATTCTTACTAAAGCATAACTACTCACCAACTTGACTCGCATATTACTATCATCGTATCTCAAAACTATTACAAATAATCAAGTTTATAATATCGAATGATCTTCATGAAGGTTTTTATTATATCCCTCTTGAATATCTATCACTTTGGGACTAATTTTATATATTACCATTGCTTATATCAAGCTCAAATAAATTTAAGTGAAGAACATGAGCGTAAAAATTTCATCTCTCAAAATAATATAAGTGAAGCATGAGAGAATTTCTTCAAAAAATTTACTAACTCTCAAATAAATCTAAGTGAATCATGAGAGTATTTCTTCAAAGTATAGAACACCACTGTGCTCAAAAAGATATAAGTGAAGCACTAGAGCAATTCCATAGCTCAATTTTTTTAAGTGAAGCACATAGAGATTTTCTAACAAATCATAGCATCGTTATGGCTCTCTCAAATAGGTTTGTCCAGCAAGGATGATTGTGAAAAACTAAAAATAAAAACAAGAAAAAACTCATATAATACAAGATGCTCCAAGCAAAACTCATGATATGTGACGAATAAAAATATAGCCCCAAGTATAATTACCGATGGTTGTTATAAGAAAGAGGGGATGCTTTCTGGGGCATCCGCAAGCTTAGTTGCTTGGTTCTCCTTGAATATTACCTTGGGGTGCTATGGTCATCCCCAAGACTAGGCTCTTTTCACTCCTTATTCCATCATTCATTGTGATCTCACCCAAAACTTGAAAACTTCAATCACACAAAACTTAACAAAACCTTCGTGAGATCCATTATTATAATAAAGCAAATCACCACTTTAAGTATTGTTGTAAACTAATTCATATTTTATTATTGGATTATACCTACTATATTCTAACTTTACCATGGCTTATACCCTACAATACAATCCATTGATTCATAAAAATAAGCACACAATGCAACGAAAACAGAATCTGTCAATAACAGAACAGTCTGTAGTAATCTGGACTCTTACCATACTTATGTAACTCCAAAAATTCTGCAAATTAGGCCAACGTAGGCAGTTTGCATATCAATCTTGTGTAAGAAATTCAGATTTTTTTTGTCACTTCTGTGATTTTTAAAAATCCTGCTACTGAGCGCAAAAGTTTCTGTTTTTCAACAAGATCAAATCAAGTATCACCCAAAATGACCCCAAAGGCTTTACTTGGAACAAGCACTAATTAAAACACAAAAACACAATCATAACAGTAGCATAATAGTGCAAACACTCAAAAACAAAAATAAAAAGGCAAAAATAAATTTTATTCATTGGGTTGCCTTCCAACAAACGCTATCGTTTGATGCCCCTAGCTAGGCATAATGAATAGATTCAATTGTTGTCATCTTTAGTTTCCAACTCCTCAATCACACAACCATAATCTCTAGCATGAACTTTTTTGATAATCAAACTCATAGGAGCAAAATCAGAGGATGTATTACTATAGATTGGTTCCTTTATCAAATATACAAAATTTGGGTGAATCATAATCATTTTAAGATCTTCATTGTTGCTACTAGAAGTGGCACCCTTTTTCTTAGGAACATGTGTAGACTTGCAATCCTTACTAGTAGGAGTTTTTTCAATAGTTTTAACAGAAGAAAAGCTGAGCTCAAGTTACTAAAAATTGCTTCCAACTTATCAATTCTAGCGGGGCTCTCTTCTACCCTCTCATTAACTACAGGTCCTTTTCCCTTAATAATTTAAGAGCATCTCCCGCTTTTGAACCAATTTTATTAGCAAGATTATGAACCCTTTTATCCAAATTTTCAATGTGTTCTTCGATGAGCATTTTCTTTTTAATAGCATCTAGCCTTTGCATAACATGCTCAAGAGTTAAAACCGCTTTATTGATAATGATAAGAGGCGATCCCACTAAGTTTCCCATAGCATTAAAAGCATCCAAAGAGGGGCACATAAAGAAATTCCCTCCGGTGATAGTGTCAGGAACAAATCTATACCAAGTAGTAATGCCCACATAAAAATTGCGAAGAAGAATTGTAGTGGATTGCTTACAAGTAGATCTATTATGAGCACTACAAATCCTATATCAAGCATCTTTTAAATTCTCTCCTCCCCTTTGCTTAACATTGAGAACTTCATTCTCGGGGATGCAAGTAATAGAGGAAGAACTAGCCATGGCAATAAGGTGGATAAGCTAGATCACAAGCAAACAAGAGATCCAACAAGAAAAAGGCAAACGAAAAAGAAGGCAATAAAAAGGCAATTTTTTGTGAAGTGGGGAGATGAAAATGAGAGGGAAATGGCAAATAATGTAAATTGCAAGGAGATGAGATTTGTGATTAGGAACCTGATAGATGTTGATGATGCCTCCCCCGACAACGGCGCCAGAAATTCTTCCTGATTGCTTGTATCTGCCTTGGTATTTCCCCGAAGAGTAGAGGATGATGCAGCACAGCAAAGGTAAGTATTCCCCTCAGTTATGAAACCAAGGTTATCAATCCAGTATGAGAACCAAGTAACACTATGTAAATGGTATCTGCACACAAATAACAAATAGTTGCAACCGAACGTGTAAGAGGGGTTGTCAATCCCTCCTCGGTATTGAGATAGATTAAATTGTATGAGATTGGATAAGTAGATCTGACAAAAACACAAAATAAAATAAATAAATAAAAAGTGCAGCAAGGTATTTTTGGGTTTTTGGAATAATAGATCTGAAAATAATATGATAGAAAATAGACCCGGGTCGTAGATTTCACTAGTGGCTTCTCTCGAGAAAATAGCATACGGTGGGTAAACAAATTACTGTTGGGCAATTTATAGAAGAGCAAATAATTATGATGATATCCAATGCAATGAATTTGTATATAGGCATCACATTCAAGATTAGTAGGTCGACTCCTGCCTAGATCTACTATTATTACTCCACACATCGACCGCTATCCAGCATGCATCTAGTGTTCATGGAGAAACGGAGTAATGCAATAAGAACGATGACATGATGTAGACAAGATCTATTCATGTAGGAATAGACCCCATGTTTTTATCCTTAATAGCAAAGATACATGAGTGCCTCACTACCCCTTCTGTCCCCGGGTGAGAACATCGCAAGATCGAACTTTCACAAAGCACCTCTTCCCATTGCAAGAAAAATCAATCTAGTTGGCCAAACCAAACCAAAGTTTCGGAGAATAAATATGAGGCTACAATAATCATGCATATAAAAGATCAAAGAAGACTCAAATAATATTCATGGATAGATCTGATCAAAAACTCACAATTCATCGGATCCCAACAAACACACCGCAAAAAGTCATTACATAACATAAACCTCCAAGAACATCAAGGAGAACATTGTATTGAGAATCAAAAAGAGAGAAGAACCCATCTAGCTACTGCCTATGGACCCATAGGTCTGTGGTAAACTACTCATGCATTATCGGAGGAGCACCAATGAGGATGATGAACACCTCCGTGATCATGTTCCCCTCTAGCAAGGTGTTGGAATAGGGCTCTAGATTGGATCTCGTGGTTCTGGAACTTGCGGCGGCTGGAATTGTGTTTGATCGACTCCCCTAGGGTTTCTGGAATATTTGGGTATTCATAGAGTTGAGAGGCGGTGGAAAGGGCATCCGTGAACCCCACCACCCATCAAGGCGCGCCAGGGGCCTCTGGCGCGCCTAGGTGGGTGGTGGGCCCCACGGGCCTCCCCTCGTGCACTTCCTTGACTCCCAAGTTGTCTTCTATGCAGAAGAAAATCTCCAAAAAGTTTTGTGGCATTTGGACTTCGTTTGGTACTGATATTCTGCGAAGCAAAAAACAGCAACTGGCTCTAGGCACTATGTCAATAGGTTAGTCCCAAAAAATGATATAAAGTTGCTATAAAATGAATGTAAAACAACTAAGAATGATAATATAACAGCATGGAACAATCAAAAATTATAGATACGTTGGAGACATATCAGCAGTCGGGTCGTCTTTGTCGAACGACGGACACAACAGCAGCGGCGGGAGCAGTGACGCGCCCCACTGCCCCGACCTGAACGTTGACCTAGACTTGTCCATGAGCCTGTCGTGCTCGCCACCCAAGACAGCACCACCCGCCAAGTCGACGCTCACGTCGCACCAGCAGCAGGGCATCTTCATGTGCTGCCACCTCGACATTCGCAATAGGGAGGCATGCACCTACAAAAAGGCATCACCGATGGGCCCACGCGTGTTTCAGTTTCTCTGGCCACTAGAGGAGGGTCAATACATGTAGCACACTAGGCGTCTAGAAAAACCATGTACAAAGCACAAAAATGGAGGAAGAGAGGGGGAACAAGTTTCTAACTGAGATAGCTGATGTGAATTATTAATATTTCTCATGTTTCGCTTCATCGCACATATGATTCATTTCTTCTTGCCATATAATAGAATTTTGAATTTCATGCAGCGGCAAAAAATGTCAAAAAAATTAGGGCGGGGAAATTGATAGTACTAAATTACTGTAGAACACACAGAGACACAAGTGAGAAAATAGTGGCAGATACAACTGTTTGATTGTGCATCTGATTCGAGCGTCTGTTTGTGTCATGTGGGATATAGTGCGAGAACAGAGCATGTGGCGTGTTTTGGGTAGGTAGGGAACTTATGCTATTTAGGCCCTGGAGGAAATGAAAACAACACACTCTTTCATCTATTTTGTAGTCACCACTGCAGTACTCAATAATTTTCGCTACAATATGTTTCAAAATATCAATACATGCATGCATGAATTGTTGTTGCTCATATTGTATCCATGCATATGTGAAATATGGTCGAACTTTTTGAAATTTAGACACCACAGGTTTGATAAACATAAAATTTTAGACATAGAGATATTATCATTATTCGATGATCAATTAGCGGTTAGTCACGAGAAACATGGTATAGTTCTTGTAGGTTTGCTCCTGTGACGGTAGGGGACGGAAATCCTACGGCTTCGCCCCGATGGTGGTTAGGAATAAATTTAAATGTGTCTTCAATCGGCGGTGGTGAGATGAAGGGGCGTCATCAGTATGGAATAAGGTCACCTCACTTCACTCTCGTTTTGTGGTGCTTCTTCATCTGGTTAGGAAGTGTGCCCAGATCTGTCTCTTTGGGTCTAGTGTTGTATTCTACATGTTTGTCCCGATGCCTCTGTCCCACGGGGCTCACAACGCATCTTGATTCTTTCGGTACACTTAAGACCAACGATGGCTAGCCCATCTCAGCGTCATTAAGGAGCGTGTGAGATGTGTATTGGCCGATTCGTGTGGCTTGACATGGCATGTTCTACATGCTCTCTCCGGCGTTATCTTCTCCAGGCAGCGATTTGCTAAGGATGTTCTTGTCGCCCGCGGCTTCTGGTCTACCTCGATGGTTTCTAGCCACTACTTCTACAAGCTCCTAGGTATCAACAAGACCGAGGCCGAGAGATGACAACAAGATATGCTCATGGCACACCATCAATGAATGAGGAGGAAGTAGACTTAGAAACACCCAAGAATTCGGATGTAATTTTCATCTTCTGTTAGGGTGTTTTTGAAGGGTTTGTCCTGCTAAATACATTTTGGTTTTTTCGCAAGATAGTATAAAAATAAGAAAATCTTTCGTTAACTATGGACGTTTAGAAATGGAAAAGGTATCTGATTTTAAAAATGGACATACGCTTTCGAAAGCATCCATCGGTTGATAGAGCCAAGCATGAAAAGAAATAGTTGGCCATCTCTTTTTTGTGTGTGAAAACGACATGAGGTTGCAAAATCTGTTGTCGCGTGGGTTATGGACTTATGGTGGTAAGTTAGCCTACCAACCTAGTTGGGTTCAAAGTCGCCAAAAGGACAAGTGAAAATGACACTTGGAGTAGTCCCAAAAGACTTTGTGAATTTAACTCAGAGCTTCATGGTGGACCTGCTTCATCATACAAAATGCGTAGACTGGATGCAAATTCTAGATTGTGGTGCAAGTGGATATATGTAACACATCCTTGGTGGTTATAGTTTGTATTGTTGATTATCCTATTGGCAAGTTGAATGCCATTTTCGTTTTACACCTGGAGGGAGTTAACTATCATTGGAACCTTCCTTGGTTTTTTGTCTAATGCCACTTGTTGCACAAAAAATAATCAACCTCTGTCAAACCACGAGGAGTTTCTTGCAGATAAGTTGGACGTCAACATTACATTTTATTAAGACTTAAAACACCAAATAATCTTTGGTTTGCTATGCCTGTCATCATCGAGTACTTTCTTGTACGCTTTCCACATTTTTGCATGCACCACGTACCTCATTTCTGCTTAGTGCTTACTAGTCATTCATCCATGCACCTGCACGGCTAGCTATTAAGTATACATAATTATTAACAAAAAAATTACATGTAAACTACAGGAGTTAAATTTCATATAGCATACAACTGGACAAATTCTAAGTAAGTTAGACAGTGATAACACACAATAAACACGTGTATTATAAGCTATATTGTTGGATGGAGTGCATGAACAAAATTATTAGAATAGTTATTGTGTGTTTTCTTAAAGATAATTCCAGTGATGGATACTATTTCAGTTTAGTGAAGGATATCGTCACATAAGGTTATGTTTCTTTGCCGCAGTTGGTGCAGATATGTACTGAGTATTGGTACTCTTATCATAAAATATTCTATGTTTCTTCTTAATGCATTTGGAAGTGGTCCTACCTTAACTTAAGAAAAATGCTACACATAATTGAGAATGTGTCTATATATCGTCAAATTAAAAAGCAGTATCTCATAATACATGACTATTTGTTTTACACTATGAATAAGATTAGGAGAATGCTAAATTCCTGCCGACTGGCAATTTGCAACAGATCCGAACGGCTCGTTCACCGTTGGATCTGCATCGAATGCCCGACTCAAGTTCCATCTCGCCCTCTTTTTTTTCCTACCCACGCATGTCTAGGGAGGCAGTTTCCTTTTTTCCGGCCATCATTCCCGCGAGGGAGTTTCCTTATTTTTCAGCCATCATTACCGCGAGGGGGTTTCCTTTTTTTTGCCATCAATCCCTCGCACAAGTTTCTTTTTTGGGTCCCTCGATCTGGTTCAATTTCTCACAAAAAGCTGGGGGGCTTGGAGTCGAACCTCGTACGCCTATAGGTTAGTTGAACTCAATAACCACTTGGGCTCCCCTTGTCGTGGGAAACGAACACCTATGGGGCAGGGCCCCTTTTCGATCCGGCAGGGAGCGGAGGGCGCACGAAGAGCAGATCGAGGTAAAGCACGCGAGGGATTTTACCCAGCTTCGGAGCTCTCCGGAGAGATAAAACTCCTACTGTTGCTTTGTGTTTGTATTTGTTCTTGCTTGAGAGCGGGGGTGTGTTGTAGTCTCGAATGAGCTGAACCCCTTCTACGTGCGCATGGGCCTCCTTTTTATAGTCTAAAGGGGTCACCGACAGGTGGCAAAGCAGAGAGAGGGGTAAAAAGGTAAAAACGGGGGTTGGTACAACCGCTATCAACAGTGCCCCCTACCTAACTCTGACGGCAGGGGACAAGGGCATTTAATGCCCGTCCGGTCGCCTAAACAGTGCAGGAAATGACTGTTAGGGGCGCCACCGATCGCCACGATGGCCTTCTTGTCATCTTCTCTTGCCACCTCGCACCGCTTGGCTGCACAGCTACTCGCCACGTACGCCAGGAACGACCTTGCGGCGACACGTCGTCGGATGCGCTGGAGCGTGGGCGCAGAGTGGTGGCTTCGCCGCGGCTAGCGCCTTGCCGCGGTCGCTATCTTGTTGCACCCGCAAGCTTGTCGCTCGCCGGGCCTTGCCGGGATGCGCGGTGCGTCGCGGCAAGTCTCTTGAAATGCCTTGATTGGCCTTCCCGGCAAGCTCCTCTTGCCGGGGTCTTGTCCTTCCCGGCAAGCTCCTCTTGCCGGGGCCTTGTCTTCAGAGTTAAACACTTTGTTCTTGAATGGCAGTAAATATGAATAGCGAAGGATCTTGGCGGACGTCCGGCAAGCCTTGCCGCTGACGCCGCGATCGCCGCAGACAAGTTCGGGTACTAAGGTACCCCTACTTTAGTACACCGATAGGAGCCCCCGGGCCTGGGCCATACACGGTGCCGAGCGCTGTTGGGCCAGGCCCAAAACAGGGCACGGGCACGCGCGGCCTGGGTCCAAACCAAATCTGACTCCGTATCCACCGCGCCCTCCCGTAACGGCACGCGTCAATCGCGGCGTCGTGGGAGAGATCGTGGGCAATTCTTTAATCCAGAAATGCGTAACGTTCGCCTCCCCTGTTTATAAGCAGAGGAAACAGGGCCGTTCCCCCACCTTCGCCACTTGCAGTTTCTTCCTCAGAAAGCTCCGCCGCTCCCCTCCGCTTCCCAAGCCGAAAGAGAGCAGCGCTCCGCCGTCTGCCGCCGCCGTCGCCCCCAACTCTTCCGTGCTCCCCCGCCGCTTCCGCCATGGCTCCGAAGACCGGCAAGAGCACGAAGACCGGCAAGAGCACGAAATCGACCGAGGCTTTGCGGCTTGAGGCGCTGCGCAAGGAGCGAGTGCTTCCCCGAGCTCACCCCGAAGGCGCTGCGGGAGGAGTTCTATCTCTTCGGTCAACGGAGACGAGCGCATCCGCGCGACGCCGATGCTCTCCGCCAAGCTTCTACTTGCGGTGCCCAAAAGGGTACCATTTCTTTCCGGTGTTCTTCTATTGCGGGCTCGCCCACCTTTTTCTCGATTTCTTCAGGACATCACGAATACCTACGGGTTTCATCTTCTTGATTTCACCCCCAACACCGTTCTGACAATGGCGGTTTTCGCACACCTCTGCGAGAACTTCGTTGGCATCCACCCAAATGTTGCTCTTTTTCGCCACTATTTCATCCCCCGAGCCGAGAAAGGAGAGCCATTAGCGGGCGGGTCGCTGGATCTCACGAGTCGGCATGAAGGAGGTGTATTCGAGGGGAGCTCCGCAGCAAGTGGGACGAGTGGAGGCGAGTGGTGTTGATCGCCGACGCCAACCCGCATCCGCTCACCAACTTGCGCCAGACCGGGTAGTCTTGGCGGCGATTGAGCGCTTATCGCCGGACGACGCTAAGTCAAGATCGCCACCACCCGAATCTTGCGGCTCAGCTTGCGGGCTCACAGCAGGGGCCGTTGGCGGATTTCCTTCGCCGTCGACGCCCCTCTGCGAAGAGGGAGGCCCGCTGGCTGTTTGGCGGCCCGGCGGATATCATGAGGCTGCGCCCAGGCCTCAACTTCAACTTCACGATTCGAGCTTGACGGGATGCTCAAGGAGCTGTTCAAGCATGACGCCAACCATCCGAGTGGTTCAGCTGCCGCAGGCGCCATCCCATCGTGCAACAACTCCCGGCGTGATCGCATCGTGTAATGATGCCGAGTGCGACTCGCACGGATAAACCCAACTTGATGGAGCCCGCCGACGACGTCGGCGGCAATTCTTCGATGGCTCGACGGAGGTAGCAGTCCACGCCGACGAAAGCGAGGCTCCTCACCCGCGACACCACCGACGACGAGATGCGGTACATCGCCACCAGGGCCGAAGAGGCGGCGGCAGCCGCCGCCGCGGGCGAGTTTGGATTCACGTTGGAGGAGGCAGAGGCGGCCGAGGCGGCAAGCCTTGTCGACCGGGAGGACCTTGCCGGAGGGGTCGTTGGCGAGGGGGAGCCCGAAGCCGAAGCGAGCGAGCCCGCCGAGGGCTCGAGCGGCCAGCCGTCTTCGAGCAGCTTGCCGCAGGCGGATCCCCCAGCGCAACCTAAATTTCAACCAAGAAGGCGCCTCCGTCGAGTTGGAGATACAGCAGGGCGGCAGGCAGGCCAACAACCGCAGCGCCGTGGGACACGCTCCACCGCGGCAAGTACCGTTGCCGCGGGAGCATCTCAGTCGTCGTGCTTAAGAATCGAGGCGGGTCTTCCCGGCCGCCACGCTGATCTGCCGCAGCCCGGCAAGCGCCCAGGAGTTTACTCCTCCGCCTCACCGCGCAGAAAGGGTACCAGACTTCGACCTTTCTGCACTGAGCTCCGACGAGGAGGAAGAAGAGGAGGAGGAGTAAGACTTTATTCTTGTTATACTTGTATTTCTTCGATCTCTATTGTTTCTTTGCTTGCATCTGATCCGCTTCCCTCTGAATCCTTGTTCCATTTCAGGACTCTGGCCGAGAGAGCGGCGAAGAGGGCTAAGGTCCCCATGGTTGTCATCGAGGACGATCCTGCTGTGATGGCAGAGGACACGTCCGAGACTACCTTGACGGACCCGATACCATCTCCTCGCAGCAGCCCCCAGCACAGCTCCCAGCGTAAGTGTTTGGTTCACTTCCTGTTGTGGGGCACGCACGGGTGCTTCTTCTTTTGCTGACAACTTGATCGTTGGCTTACTTGTGTAGGAGCAGAACAGGCCCACCAGGAGCAACCAGAGGCCGTTCCGGAGGTGCAATCTGCTTCGACTACGCCGCCAAGGGGCAATTCTCCGACAAGGGAGCGCTCTCCGGCAAGGGAGCGGTCCCCGACAAGGGGCCGTTCCCCGGCGAGGGACGGGACCGGTGATCCTTCAGTGGTGGAACCCATGGTCACGGAGCCCAGCACAGGTAACCCTCCTTGTCGGAAATTTTCCCTTGGGTTTTTCTTCTGATCTTCTTTTTAGATCTTTTTTGGATATTTGCTTGACTTTTCCTTCCTCTTCCTGTCCTCAGATCCCCCTCTTATAGACCTGATGGAGACTGAGGCCACCGGCGAGGAAGGCGCAGACGGCAATACTGAAGACGCCGCCGCTGACGAGGAAGAGGCCGGCGCTGATGAACCTGCCGACGAAGAAGCCGCCAAGGCTGCTGGCGCAGGAGCTGGCGAGGCGTCCGGCGATCGTACTAACGACCCGGAGGGCGCAGGAGCGCAAGGCGCTGCATCGCCGCCGACCCTCCGCCGCTGATGCAGTGGCTGGCTCCGAGGAGCCCACCAGCGCCTACTTGAAGGTCGGCGAGGGCGATACATCAAGCTTCCATGGGCGCCGAGCCTGTGGCGCCGGTCAAGGAGAGGAGTTTGACGGGAAGTACTCGCCCATTGGCTGGCAAGTGGTTGACGCGCCAAGCAGCAGCAGCGGCGAGTCCGAGGAGGAGCAGTTGCTCCGAAAGTTGGTGTCACTCTACCGCGCCCGGCAAGCGAAGCTTGAGTCCCGAGAAGCGCTTGTCGCGCGGGCGGGAGTTGACATAGAGAAGCATGCGGAGGAGCTCAAGAGCCGCAACCAGGAGGCCCTCCGATCCATTGCGGAGGAGAGGGTGCAACTTGTCGAGGCGAAGAAGGCGTTCATCCTGGAAAAGGCTGAAGCCGAGGAGCAGCAGAGGCTCGCCGCCGAGGAGCTGTCCAGGCGGGAAGGTGAGCTAACACAGAAGAAGGTTAATCTGGACAGCCACGAGGAGGAGCTCGACGCATGGGAGCAATCACTTGGCGAGGCACTCAAGGAGGCGAAGGATGCCGCCGCGGCTGCTGAGGCCGCCAAGAAGGAACTGGAAGCGAAGGTGACGCTGCTGGAGGCGGACATGAAAGGGAAGAATGAAGAGCTTGCCGCACTCCAGCGCGAACGCGAGAAGGATGCTCTTGCTCATGGCGATCTGCAAGTTCAACTCGCCGACAAGGTCAAGGAACTGAACGCCGTCAAGGATTCAAGCGCTGATCTGGAGCTAAAGCTGGCCACCTTGACGGAGACGCTGAATGGTGCCAAGAGGCGGGAAGATGAATTGAAGAAAGAGATCAAGGGCAACGAGGAGCTGCTGACGAGGGCCGCCGAGACTCAGAACACCTTCAGGGCTATAGTGGAGCTCTGGACGGAGGGCCTCGTCAACATTGCCGCAACTATTGACGAAGAGCTGGCGGAACTGGACTTGGCGGGCTTTGGGTACTCCTCCGACGAGAACCTCCAGCCCAGCGCCAAGCTTACTCTTTTCTTCAAGGGTGTGGCGACGGCTCTCCAACAGCTCCGGGAAAGGATCCCAAAGAAGTTGGCTGACGAGTCGCGCGCAATCTGCGCCAAGGTCTTGGAGAAGGTGTTGGTGAAGATACTCTTCCGCAACCCGGGCGTCGACCTCTCCCGCGTCCTCAAGAAGCTGCCGGCGGGTGCTGATCTTGAAGAACTCAAAGCCATTGTCGCACCTATCGTGGACAAGGTCAATGAAGTCAGGAGGGTCGACGGCGAGCGCGTGGATTAGGCCACCCTTCTTCTCCCTTTTTCTTGCCGCTGCTAGATATGTCACAGGAACAATCCATTAGAGCGCGGCAAGTTATTTATTGTAATATAACTTTATTCTGGGTACTATCTGCTATGTTACTTCCTTTACTTGATTCCATCCCTTGTATGTTTTTACCCTACGCTTTTAGGGAACTTGCCGGTGCAAGCACACTTGCCGCGAAGGCCTGAGTGTGCGGAACATCAAGCAGCCTGTTGGCGGTGTTGCCTCCGCAAGAAACCTTGTCGGGCTAGTCGCAAGACACTTTCATTGTTGAGCGGACTCAAACAAAGTAAGGGCACAACTTAGCCACGAGCCGTTCCTCCGCGCATGTGTTTTCCATACAAGGCACGGTCGTTCAAGGAATATAACTTAAAAATTTAAACTGATCGTGCTCAAACTTTGGCAACTTAGCTTTTCGTAAATCGTGTCCGCAAGGCTATACTCCTTTGAACGACTTTGGTCCACACCTTTATCCTCTCCTCCCCGGTGAACTTGTGGGCGAAGGAACCTTCTTTTTGAGGAAAAGAAAGAAGAGAAAATAATGATATGGAGCCTTAAGGCTCGTTATTGCTTACCGGGGTCGATTGCTGCACAAAGTGTCAGATGATGCATGCAAAAAAGAAAGAAAGCATGAAATTTGACAACATTTGCAGAGCATATGATCTTTATTTATGCACGGGATCTGCGCCCGGCTTCGTACAAAGGGTTACATGCAACAGCGGCAAAGCTTGTACAAAAGGTGGTTGCCGGAACGGGTCCCGGCAACCGCGCCTTATGGGTAAAACTTGCGAAGATGCTCTATGTTCCAGGAGTTGCTCACCGGAAAAACCATCTTCGGTCTCAAGGCGGATAGCGCCAGGCCTAGTGACTCGCTTTACCCGATAAGGGCCTTCCCACTTCGGCGTCAACTTGTTGGAATTCTTGGCGGATTGAACGCGCCTAAGAACAAGGTCGCCTTCCTCGAAGCTTCTGGCATTGACTTTGCGGCTATGGTAGCGGCGCAAAGCTTGCTGGTAACGAGCAACTCGTACAGCAGCCTGAAGACGATCCTCCTCGAGGAGCAGTGCGTCATCTTGCCGCAGCTGCTCTTGCTCAAGCTCATCATAAGCTAGCACTCGAGGCGATCCGTATACGAGTTCCGTGGGGAGAACTGCCTCTGCTCCGTAGACGATAGCAAAAGTTTGTCGGCGATGGCTCGATTTGGCGTCGCCCCGACGACCAAAGAACCACCGGCAGCTCCTCGATCCAGTTCCTTCCGCACTTGTGCAGCCGTCGAAAGTTACGGTCTTGAGCCGCGCAGAAGACTTCAGCGTTCGCCCTCTCCGCTTGACCGTTGCTCCTCGGGTGAGCAATGAAGCTTAAGCAGATCTTGGCGCCAAGATCTTTGACGTACTGCATGAAGGTGCGGCTCGTGAATTGTGTGCCATTGTCGGTGACGATTCTGTTAGGGACTCCGAAGCGGCAAACAATAGACCTGAAGAACTTGACTGCTGACTGCGTTGTCACCTTCCTCACTGCTTCCACCTTCGGCCACTTTGTGAACTTGTCGATTGCTACGTACAAGTACTCGAAGCCCCCGACAGCTCGGGGAAAGGGGCCGAGAATGTCGAGCCCCCAGACCAAAAATGGCCAGGATAACGGGATTGTTTGGAGAGCATGAGCTGGTTGATGAATCTATTTGGAGTGGAACTGGCATGCTTCACACTTGGTTACTTGCGCAGTTGCATCCTGGAGGGCTGTCGGCCAAAAGAAACCTTGCCGGAATGCTTTGCCGGCAAGTGCTCTTGCGCCAATGTGGTGACCACATATGCCTCCATGTATCTCCGCCAACAGTTCCTGCCCTTCTTCCCGGGAAATGCACTTCAATTTCACTCCGTTGAATCTTCTTCTGTACAGTATGTCATCGACAAACTGGTACATACTTCATTGCCGGGCTACTTTCTCTGCTTCTTCTTGCTCTTCGGGAAGTTCTCCTGTTTGAAGGAAATGGACGATCTGCTGTGCCCATGCCGGAGCTTGTGGCTCAACGACAAGGACTAAAGGCGCAAACGCTGCTGCGGGAACATCTGCTTCCACGGCAAGAATCTGTGACTCAGCTGGAGCGTGATGCTCCCCGGCAAGCGTGTCGGGACACAACTTGTCGGGAGCGTCTGCTTCAACGAAACAAACCCTAGGGCTTGTCGGAGCAGATCGCTCCTCAAGACTTTTGTGTTGATCCTGGGACCTTCTTGGCGGCGGCTTCGGGAGCTCTGCGGAAAGTAGTCGCCAAGAACCAACTTTCTCTTCTTGCTCTGTCCAGCTTGATGGTGTCACAGATGGTTGAGTCAGCTTGAGCACAAAATCCTCGGTTCCATTGTGCAACTTGAGTGCGGCGACTTTGACAAGCCATCCGCAATGTCGTTCGAGCTCTCGGAACATGTTCCATCTGAGCCGTCAAAATGCTCTTCCAGCTTCCTCACTTCATCAATGTAGGCTTCCATCAACGGACTCTGATAATCTTTGTTCACTTGGCGGACGACAAGCTGTGAGTCACCCCTGACAATAAGCTTCTTGATCCCAAGGTCTGCCGCGATCCTGAGTCCGGCAAGCAAGCCTTCATACTCTGCAGTATTGTTTGTTGCTTGCTCCTTGGGAAAGTGCATTTGGATCACATACTTGAGGTGCTCTCCGGTAGGTGCGACGAATAACGCACCCGCACCGGCGCCTTGTAGCGAGAAAGCACCATCAAAGTACATGATCCATTCTTTGTTTGCTTCCTTGACGGGATGCTCTTCTCCGAGTTTCTTCATCGTGTTGGCGCCCACTCGCTATGAATTCTGCCAATGCTCGGCTCGATAGTTGAAGTGCTCTCAAACTTGAGGCCAAAGCTTGACAGTTCAGTGCCCACTCGACAATCCTGCTGCTGCTTCGGATTACGCAATATCCTCTTCAACGGAAAGCGAGTGACAACTGTGATCTCATGTGCTTGAAAGTAATGGCGCAGCTTCCTCGAGGCCATGAGAAGGCCGAAGAGCAACTTCTGCACACCAGAGTACCTTGATCTAGCCCCCTGCAGAAGGGAACTGACAAAATAAACTGGACGTTGCACCATCTTCCTTTGTTTCTCTTCCTGTGGTTGCACAGATCCATGCTTGTCGGGACCAGAGCTTGACGGGGAAGCCTCCTGCTTGTCGCTGGACTCGCTTGCCGCGGTTGCTGGCTCATCATCTGCCTCCCTCTCCGCTACTAACGCAGCACTAACCACTTGATTGGTTGCCGCTAGATATAGCAGCAACTTCTCTTGTGGTTTAGGTGCGACGAGTATTGGAGTGGAGGATAGGTATCTCTTCAAGTCCTGTAGCGCAGCCTCCGCTTCCGAAGTCCATTTCATTGGACCTGCCTTTTCAAAATTTTGAAAAATGGCAGGGCGCGCTCAGCAGACTTAGAGATGAACCTACTGAGAGCAGCAACGCAGCCGGCAAGCCTTCGCACATCCTTGACGCGCTTCGGTGCTTCAATCTGCTCGATGGCCTTGATCTTGTTGGGGTTGCCTTCAATCCCCCTCTGGGACACAAACAACCCGAGAAGTTTGCCGGAAGGAACTCCAAACATGCACTTCTCAGGGTTCAACTTGAGATTGATCTTGCGCAAATTTGCAAATGTCTCGTCCAAATCTTGGATTAAAGTTTCTCTGTCTTTGCTCTTGACCACTATGTCATAAATGTATGCTTCTACATTCCTGTGCAGCTGTGGCTCAAAAGCATGACTGACTACTCTTGCAAACGTTGAACCAGCATTCTTTAGTCCGAAAGGCATTCGTACAAAGCAGTACGTGCCACATGGAGTAATGAATGCGGTTTTCTCTTCATCCTCTTCTGCCATGAAGATCTGATGGTATCCTGAGTATGCATCAAGAAATGAAAGCAGATCGCATCCTACCGTGGAGTCGACAATCTGGTCAATGCGCGGCAAGGGAAATGGATCATTGGGACAAGATTTATTAACATCAATGAAGTCAATACAAAGCCTCCACTTCCGCTCGCCTTTGCGCGACTCTTTCGGATTGGCTAACCACGTTGGATGGAGTACTCCTCGGACGAGGCCTGCTGCTTCCAACTTCTTGATCTCTTCCGCAATGAACTCTTGGTGTTCCACCGCATGCTTCCTGACTCTCTGCTTGACGGGCCGTGCGTGAGGACAGACGGCAAGGTGGTGCTCAATTACTTTCACAGGAACACCGGGATGTCGATGGTTGCCATGCAAACACATCGACATTCGCTGCAGAGAAAGCAACGAGCGCTTTCCTATTTAGGGTCAAGCGTGGCAATCGATGGTGAAGGTACCACCGGTGTCGTCCTCCTTGGCGGCCACTTTCTTGGTCTCTGGTGAAGCTGTATTTTCCTTCTTGCACTTGTCGGTGGAGCTCGATGGTGCGTCCTCGACGATAGCGCAGCACCAAGAGGTGCGCTTGCGGAGTGGGCATCGAGCTATTCTTGCCGGACTTGGTCTTCTTCTTCCCCGGAGCTTCAAATGCAAGTGGTTTATGCGTTCGCTGCGGCTCCCGCTTCCCGGTAGATCTTGTCGGTACAGATAAGTGCATCTTTCTTGTCGCCTTGGACAAAAATGACGCTTATCGGGCCGGGCATCTTGAGTACATTGTAGGCATAGTGAGAGGCTGCCATGAACTTGGCAAGCACTGGACGGCCGAGTATCCCATTGTAGGGCAATGGGAAATCAGCAACGCCAAATGTGACTCTCTCGTCACGAATTCAGCTCATCGCCAAACGCCATCGCGCAGTGATCTTCCCTTCGCTTGCTCCTTCCGGGTTAATTCCTTGAAAAGTACCAGTCTCCTCGAGCTCGCTGTCGGGGATCTGGAGCTTGTTGAGCACCGCGGAAGAGATCAGATTCAAGCCGGCCCCGTCGTCAACCAGCATCTTTGTGACCTTGAGGTTGCGAATGGTTGGCGAAACCAACATCGGCAAACACCCGACTGCAGTGATGCGATCAGGGTGATCCTCAACATCAAAGATGATGGGCATGCTGGACCACTTCAGGGGTTTGCGCGACTCGACTGACGGTTCTGCTGCATTCACCTCCCGCACCCATTGTTTGAGTTGGCGGTGCGAGGTGTGCAGAGAAGCACCGCCGTCTACGCACAAAACCTCCGTCGCTTTCTGAAACTCCTGCTCATTGGTCTCATCCTCCTCCATCTCATCATCTTCATCTTCGTCTTCGTCCTTCTCGCGGCCACGGGGAGGCCTGTCTCCTTGCCGCTGCTTGGCCTTGCCGCGGCGCCCTCCCCGGACGGGACGCTTCTTGCCGGATCCTCCGCCACCCTCCTGGGCCTTCTCCTTGTCACGGCGCTCGTATTCAGTTTTCTGTAGCTCTACAAGCTGCTCAACCCTCTTTGCAGGCTTGGAGATCATGGCCCTTGGTACGGTGGATCTTGCAGTACTGCTTGCCGGAGCCGTCCTGCTTGTCGGCGGCCACCACAGCCTCGCCGGAGTCACCAGCTTTGGCCTTCTCGGAGCCGCCTCCGTTCTGCGGACCGCTCGACAACTAGCACATCCTTAGCCTTCCTCTTCGTTATTCCGCCCCGGTTCTTCTTTGCGGAGGGCATCCTCACCGCCGATCCTTCGCTCCTGCGTTCTCTCGGGAGTTTCCTTCCCTCTTGACCCGTGCACACTTGTCGGCCGAGCATATAGCTCGCCGACATCTCGATTTTGCACATCGCCATCTCCTCCTCATCCTGCATCGCAAGACGTTTCGATGGAACGCGCCGATAACCGCGCAGGTGGACGTCTGGGATGTTGCGCTGCACCTGGCTGAATCTCTGTATGTACTTGCGCAGAGGTTCTCCTTCCTTCTGGGAGAGCAAATGAAGATCGCTTTCCTGGCCATGGGGCTTGTGGCCGCCTGTGAAGGCGCCGACAAACTGATGGCACAGGTCCGCCCATGAAGAGATGGAGTTGTCCGGCAAGTGCATGAGCCAAGATCTGACGTTGGGCTTGAGCACTAGCGGGAAGTAGTTGGCGAGGATCTTCTCGTCGCGCCCCCCGGCAGCCTGCACCGCTATGGTGTAGATGCTGAGGAACTCTGACGGATGTATCCCGCCATCGCACTTCTCGCACGCGTCTGGTTTGAAGTTTTGGTCATGGGCCATCGAATTGCCGCAGCTCACGGATGAACGCAGGGCAACCTATCACAGACGCAAGTCGCTGGTTCTTCGGCGCATGCATCTCAACAGTGGGCCCAACGCGCTGGTCAGACTGACGTCGCGCTTCTCTCCGACGCTCGATGCGAGTACGAGCGTCTTCTTGTCGTCGTTCTTGGAGAACTAGGCGTTGATCGCGGCGAGCTCGCGGGTCCGACGATGCAGTGGAGTCGGTGTCGAGGTTGGCCCGGCGAGTCGGCGATCTTGGCCTTCGGGGCGGGGAGTGCACGGTGGTGGCACCCCCAGCGGTCTTGTCGGCGTCGGCTTGCGCCTGGGCGTCTTGCCGAGGCTTCGATGTGCTCGGTTGCCGGGGCTTGTCGCCGTTGGCGAAGCCGATGAGGCTCTGAATGGTGGCCCTCCGCCGCCGATCTTGTCTCGCGCCGAGGATAATCTAAGCGATTGGGCTCGGGCGGCGCTTCCTCTGGAGTCTTGGGTGGTGGCGGCGAACGACGCGAGGAGCGAGATATGCTCAGACTTCTAACAGTGTTAGAAGGAGCAACATCCCGTCCAGGCAATCGTACCGCGCTCGTGCCAACATGCTGACGCGCATGTTGGCCTTGAGCGTCCCGCGATCCACCAGCTCGGCCTTGCTCCAATGCGAGTACGGTGCTAGGAGCACCATGGCATTGTCGATCCTGCACCTCCTGGGAAGGGTGCGGTGTATGTACAGACGCCGAAGCTTGCGGGACCTTGTCCTTGGACCTGGTGACGACGTGAGTCCCCCCCTCGGCGCCCGCTCCTCCGCCGACGTCTACTCCACCGCCCGTTTGCTCCGGCGGCGGTGGGATCGACGTGGACAGAGCGGCCACCTCCGAAGTCTTCTTCTTCGGTGGCATGTCGATGAAGATGTTGATGTAGCGCGCGCGAAGACCGAATCAGGTTCGCACAACCTCGACGCCCCCTACCTGGCGCGCCAAAGATGTCGTGGGAAACGAACACCTATGGGGCAGGGCCCCTTTTCGGTCCGGCAGGGAGCGGAGGGCGCACGAAGAGTAGATCGAGGTAAAGCACGCGAGGGATTTTACCCAGCTTCGGAGCTCTCCGGAGAGATAAAACTACTACTGCTGCTTTGTATTTGTATTTGTTCTTGCTTGAGAGCGTGGGTGTGTTGTAGTCTCGAATGAGTCGAACCCCTTCTACGTGCGCATGGGCCTCCTTTTTATATTCTAAAGGGGTCACCGACAGGTGGCAACGCAGAGAGAGGGGTAAAAAAGTAAAAACGGGGGTTGGTACAACCGCTATCAATAATGCCCCCTACCTAACTCTGACGGCAGGGGACAAGGGCATTTAATGCCCGTCCAGTCGCCTAAATAGTGCAGGAAACGACTGTTAGGGGCGCCACCAATCGCCACGATGGCCTTCTCGTCATCTTCTCTTGCCACCTCGCACCGCTTGGCTGCACAGCTACTCGCCACGTACGCCAGGAACGACCTTGCGGTGACACGTCGTCGGATCTTATTTGGGCGCGCATGCAGAGTGGTAACCGCCGTGACAAGCGCCTTTGCCATGATCGCTATCTTGTCGCACCCGCAAGCTTGTCGCTCGCCGGGCCTTGCCGGGACGCGCGGTGCGTCGCGGCAAGTCTCTTGAAATGCCTTGATTGGCCTTCCCGGCAAGCTCCTCTTGCCGGGGCCTTGTCTTCACAGTTAAACACTTTGTTCTTGAATGGCAGTAAATATGAATAGCGAAGGATCTTGGCGGACGCCCGGCAAGCCTTGCCGCGGAACGCTGCGACTGCCCGTGCACAAGTTCGGGGTACTAAGGTACCCCTACTTTAGTACACCGACACCCCTCAAAAAAATAACCACTTGGGCTGGGTCGGCTTTGACGACAAATCCTGTTTTTTTCTTTTGTACCTTCACATATCCAGCCAGAAATTAACAAAGAAAGGAACATTGTGTAAATAGGTGCATAGGATTCGTACATGGGGTCCCTACCTAACTAAGTTGATGTCCATTAACCATCTCAAACTAAGTAGATTTTTTGTGTGAACTAAGCTCATTTTATCTTCGGATTGAAAAAATTATGGAACCGTCAAAAAAATTCTTAAGAACAAAACCCCGGTAAATTCTATGTAAATAACATATACACCATGCACCTGATATTTTACACAAAAACACCACGGTAACTTTGATCGAGCAAAAAAGTTGTTAAAAAGATTAAAAAAATACCCCTCAATAACTTCTGTGTAAATAACATGATAACATAAGCGCCGTTGGCCTGATAACTTACGTACAACACCATGATAACATTGACCCAATGAAAAAATTGCTGAAAACATCCTATGATAACTACTATGCAAATAGCAAGGTAATTTATGCCCCACGTTACCTCGGGAAAGCTATTTTCCAGTCGACTGGAAATTCGCTCACAGATCCGAACGATTCGGTATCCATCAGATCGGCATCTGACGGTCACGATCGAGCGAGTAAACTACTCCTTCCGCATGTCCCGCGCGCGAGAAAATCAGGGTCCCCGGGTCCCCACGTCACCCATGCAGCGTAACACGTCCTGCGCCCGAGGAACGGCTTGATAACTTATGTGTAATAGACGTGATAATTTACATAGTACATACCTTATATTGACCTGGAAAAAAATCATCAAAACATATTGGCATGTTATCTAGTTTCAAAGGTCTCGTCGCGACAAATCTTTATGTGAAGGCAGTTTCTCAATCCTATGGACGCTTTGAGCTACAAAACAATTTGAATTTTTAGTTTTGAAAAGAATTTAGGCTGACATCATCATTTTTTCTGCATGCATTTGATTAGCTGCTAATTAAACTAACTATTAGTGGACAGTGAACACACACATAAAAAGGAAACGATATGAGCTATGTCGAAAGTTAGCACTGCCCTTATGTGAATAGCATGGTAAGTCACATATCTCAGACCTGATAACTTATGTACCTCGGTCCTAATAACTTTGGCATGGGGGGAGGGGGCGGTTGATAAATATCCCCTCGGTATCTTTTATGTGAATAGCATGGTAACTCACATATCGCAGACCCGATAACCTATGTAGCTCGGTCCTGATAACTTTGGCATGGGGGGAGGGGGAAGGGGGTTGATGAAATATCCCCTTGGTAATTTTTGTGTGAATAGCATGGTAACTCACATATCGCTGACCTGATAACTTATGTATGCGGACCTGGTAACTTATGTACCTCGGTCCTGATAACTTTGGCATGTGGGGGGTGGGGGGGGGGGTTGATGAAATATCCGCTCAGTAACTTTTTCTGTGAATAGCATGGTATCTCACATATCGCAGACCATGATAACTTATACCCCGGTAATATCTGAAAACAACATGGTAACATATGTAGCTCACGCGTGATACCTTACTTAGCCCAGAAGTAGTAACTTTGATCCTAAATAAAAGTTATCTGAACAAATCATCAGAGTATCTAGTTTTGATGCTTTCTTCGAGAATCTTTTCGTTCGGACCAACGGTTTGAGCTACAAAACATTTTGAAGTTTCGAAATAAAGGGGAATCAAGGATGACATCAACTTTTTGGTATTCTAATTCATTTGCATGTTGGGAGAATTGGAGGACCACTTTTATGCCCCGGTAATTTCTATATAAATAAGATGGTAACTTACATATCATAGACGTGATAACTTACTTAGCCTGGGCATGATAACTTTTGACCCTGAAAAAAGTCGTTGAAACGTACCAACATGGGATCTAGATTCGAAGATCTCATCGCGACGAATCTTTTATGTGAAAACATTTTTTCAATCCGAGTTATACTTTGTGCTACAAAACATTTTAAAGTTTGAATTTCTAAGAAATCTTTGATGACATCAGCAGTTTTGTTTTTATATGCATGCATATTTAGCAATGCAGCTGCAAGCTACGCGTGCATGCTAAGTCGTCATCGACTCATCCTACATGCATGCGTCTTTGCGGTGATTGTCCGTGCCTATAGCTAAAATCCTGCCGTCCGGTTGTTAGCACAGTCCATAAGATTACTAGTTAAAATAAGTGTGGCTTGATGAATCCTTATTTGAACCTTCTTTCTTTTTTGTTACTTCAAGCGGACAGGTGCATTGTTTTTGTTTCAAGTGAATTGGGATGTTGAATCATATTTTATCATAGGAACGGAGTCTGGTACCCATCTACTCCCTCCGTTCCTAAATACTTGTCTTTCTAGAGGTTTCAAATGGTGACTACATACGAAACAAAATGAGTGAATCTACACTCGAAAATATGTCTATATACATCCGTATGTGGTGACCATTTAAAATCTCTAGAAAGACAAGTATTTAGGAACGGAAGGAGTAGCATCAAATAACACGGTAGAATATGTTGTAACGCAATTATTTTACCTCTAATTTTTCAAAATTTAATTAATAAGCAATGCATTCCTTCAATTATATTTTTTAACGCAAGTTCATTGATTTTTGAGTGTGATAATTATTTATACTTTCATTATTATATAATAGTTTGGTGATTCTTATATTAAACTAACGACTTAACAATGGTGATATAGCCATTAGCAAGAGATTTGTGTAAGTTTGTATAAGATTTATTTTATTTTGGCTGGGTCTAATTTTTGTACGTGGACGTTTTTTTTGGGTCAGGGGTATACTTCCATTTTAACGTGAGGCACGAGGATTCTTTATTTCTAATTTTTTTTCTAATCGCAAGCGTACATGCACGTGACTTCTGTTTTGGTGGCTATTGGGACGTGGGTCTTTCCTTAGCTTGGGGCGTGGAGATCTCTTTATTGTGCGCACTGTTTTTCTTTTACTGTTTGAAAGTTTTTTTCCCTTTTTTTCTTAAGGGAGAAGCCACGTGTTTTTCACTTAATTTTCTTAAACATGGACGTGGGTGATGCTAACTCCTGTTTTTTGTGGCAGGAGAACTCTTTAGTCGGTTCGTGCAGACACGTCGGACGTTTTAGTCTCCCGGCCTCACCAACCAGGCGTGCCATGTTCTTGTTCATTTTGCCTTGCTTGTTGCATGCAAACACGTACGTACGCACACCCGATCGATCACCAATTATTTGCCACGGCAGTGTGGACGTGCTTCTCTCTTTGATTAGCTACTACGGGGGAAAATGGAGCATTTGCACCATGATTAGCTGATGACTATATATGGTCTTTGAATAATCGAGCCGACTAAGTGTACACGTGGCCCTCTAATTTGCACAGAAACGGTTAGCCCTTGCTCGTCCTGTAACGACGACGCTGTAGCTGTAGCAGGCAGGATTTCCCCGTCAGGTCAGTGCATTTTTCTGTGTGGGTTCCGTATCTAATACTCCACAGCACACATGCATGGTAGTGGTACACCGCTTATCATCGGTAGATGAGACGGGGCGGCAACCGTTGTTATCCGCCATGCTACTCTCCGTAGCAAGAAGATACTCTGGAAAGCGACTGATACCGTTACAAATACTGGCACTCGGGCCCTGATCCCTGTGCCCGTATACCACGCCACAGTACTGTACGTCTTCCTCCGATGTATTATTGGCACGCTCGCAATCCACCCGTTTTTGGGAAGTTCCACCGCCGGTTGCTTGCACGACGGGAACGGACGACTTCCACCAACGCATGCAGAAGCTTGCAAGCTTCTGCATCCATCGTAGCCGGTAGCTCGACGCACGCTGAGGCAGCCGTGGAGGCGTGACATGGCGCGCGCGAGTTGGACCGGCCGGCCGGCTAGGACGGCGGCGATGCCAAGCGTGACACATGCGCGAGGAGATAACCATGAGGCCATGAGGGAGGGATCATCGGTGAGGTTTCACAAAGCTTTATGTTGTTGTCTGGGTACGTAGTAACTGTTGACGTCCGCCGGATGGATGATTCGTGGAGGTCATTTACCGGATCGAAGTTGGCCACGTCTCCCGACAGAACCTGCTGCTCATTGGTTGCGCTTTACACGAGTGAATGGGAATCTCTCCTTGGCTTGTGGAAGCACTTATAGTATCAGTTATCACCATAGAAGTCTTGTCTCGTCATTTAGGCCAACTCCACCGCACGACCCAAACGGACGCCGGATTGGCCGGATTTTGTCCTTTTTGGCGTCAATGGGTTCACCTGTGTCCGGCTTTGTCCGTTGGGTCTTGCGTGCGCCCACCGCGCGGCCGCATCCCAAATCACGTTCGTGCCAGAAAAGTATTAGAAAAAACAAAAAACATAAATAAAATGACTAAAAAAGTAAATAAACGCAGTTTAATAAAGATAAAACTTAGTTAGGGGGGTCACGACCATAAAACGGCTCAGCTTCACATCCGAGTTACATTAATAATTAAACATAAAAAAAGAAGGAAAAACGCCCGCCACCGGCGCGCTCCTGCCCGTGCGTCGATGCCATCGTCGTGGCGTTCGATGGCCGCCGGTGTCGTCGCTCGCCGACGAGGTCGACGAGGCGGCGGCGCGCCCACAGTGAGTCGGCGGTGCGTGGTAGACGGGCGGCCGGACGGCGGAGGTGCGTGCACCACCTCCTCCGTGGCGACGCCTCCTTTCCGATGACCGCGGCGGAGCGATGCACTAGTTCATGCCCACGCCGCGCCATCTCCGGAGCGATGCAGACCAGCCCCACCATCGCCCAAAGAATGCCGCGAGCGCTGCGGCGGCTTCTCCTACATCGCGTCCTCCTCCTCTCCTCCGTGAAGGCCGCCATCTGCAGCCCGGAAGGCGGCGTCGCCCGGCGGCAGAGAGTGCCATGGCCTCCTCAAGCCGCCCCATTGCCGCTTGTCGTGCGTGTTCATGGAGTCCTCCATGACACGCCAGACGCGACGGCTCTCTCCTCCGCCGTCATGCGAGGAGGTGGTGGTGGCGATGGAGATGGCGGCAGCGACGGCGTGGGCGTGAGGCCGCGCACCCGCCTACGCCCGCGCTCCTGGAGAGCAGCCGCTCGGCGCTCTGGGCGTGGTCGTCGTGGCCCCGTCGACGTGCCGGCGAAGAAGGACGCCCGCCGCGTGTCGTGCTCATCGCGGAACCAATCGTCCCACAATGGCGAAGTCGGGCGTACCTCTCGTCGTAGTAGAGGTCGTCCGGGAGGAGGCGGCGGCGGCCTTCGATCTCTGGCGGCGCTACAAGACGTCGGCCGGGGCCGGCGGGATCGGCGCGATCGGTCGGCAGTGCGCTTGTTGGGAGGTGGGCGTCGCTCCAGGGGAGCGGCGTCCTCGTCTCCCAATAACGGCGGCACACATCCGCACGGATGTAGTGCCGGTCGCGCTCGCCGGCGGACGCAGGGGTGATGGAGAAGGCGGCCGGCGAGGGGGCCCGGCGTGGTGGCGATGGCGAGGCCGGCTCCTCCTTCTTCACCGAGCCGCGACGACGCCCCGATGAGGAGCCAGCCTCGCGGTCGTGCTTGCCTTTGCGGCCATAGTTTCAGAGCCCCATGGCTGCGGCCGGCCGGCCGGCGAGTTCTTGGCTAGGGTTTGGCTGTTGGGTTTCGAGGAGGCCGCAGAGTGGCGTGGGGCAGTGTGGACGACGACCGATCCACGGTTTCCACTTAAAGAAGGACGGCGAGCTTTCGATGTTCGGAGGACAGGTGGGGCCGCCGACCCGTGCGCATTGATATGGGTGGGTGGGAGGTAAGTGGCCGCCTGCCACGCGGCCCCGAGGCGGACGAGGCGCGCGTCGGTTTGGTGTCCGCCGCGACCCAAAACCGGCGCAAGTTTGCATTCGAAATGGGTCGGTCCGGACACAAAACGGACAAGATGGGTCCGGACTGTCGTGATTGGGCCGTCTCATTTGTCTTTTTTACCTCAAACGGACGGGGACGGACATGATAGGTTCGTGCGGTGGGGTTGGCCTTACGCGGGGATGAAACCCGTGTCACGTAACCGCGTGTTTTGGCAAAGCGAGAAGCAGAAACAGGGACCAGTCCCGGCGCCGATCTGGCGATCTACTACCACGGAATAGTGATCATCACTTGGAGTAGTGGTAGATGCGGACCCAAAGTAGCTCCTCTGGGCGTCGTGGCCCTGCGGATCCCCACGAACCATTCAATTCAATCACTTGAGCTACTAGTGCTAGTCTGTGTAAGGGGGCCCCACCCAGTTTGTGGTCTGCTATGAATCGTTTCGTTTTCGCGGGCAAGTTTAAGAAGTAGAACAACGTGGGACGATGAGACGGATGTGGTTGTTGCTGGTTGGTAAGAGGATGACATCACCGACGACCGCGCCTCCCTCCCCGCCGGATCGGGTTCCGACGCGACGCGGCCGGGACGGTATATTTCCTCCTCCTTTTTGGCCGCGCCCCTTTTGGTCTGGCTCCCGGACGGACGGGATTTCCGGGTCGTGCTTCCCCTCCCAGATTCCTTCTCCCTGTCCCGAGTGAAGTTTGAATTAAACCTTAAGATTGTAGAGCTTGTCGGAAACGAACCCCCACCTTCGAATCCCTGAAGTGTGTACCCTGTACTCTCTAATCCCGGTCATTTTTAACCTTAATGCCTTTTTACAAGTGGGTTTGATGACATGGCAGGGAAAGACCGGGTTTGCTGACTTTTTGTTTAAACGAGTGCATGCATGCATGTCTGGTGCGTGGCAGCGTGAGTACGTACCACACCGGTTGGTCGTTTTTTCCTGTTCTCTCTTCTTTCTTTCTTTTTTGTTTTGGCAAGGGGCGCCGGTCGATCATACGCAGCGTACCTACGTGTGCACTGCTGGTAACATCATTTTGCTCGCCGACTTTTGATTGTTTGTACACGGCTTCATACATTTGGCGAAGCCGACAACCGTCTCGCCGGCTCATGCTCATGCATCGCCGGGTTGTCGCGCGCCTACCGCCATCACATCACGCCGCCCTCACCATTGTTGGGGACTGAAGGTCTCCATGGACGCCACCAGCCACGCATAAGCGTCGGCTTGGCACCCGCGAAGCGAGCATACCTCTCCGCCGGGGCTTCCGCGCTGCCCTCCACCTACTTCCTCTTCTGCATCATGTACGCAACGCACGTCGCTAGGTGTAGTATTACTCGTCTCCAACTCTCCATACTGCAGCACACCATTCGCCATAGCACATCTGTGAGCGTGTGAGGCGGCCAGAAGGCCGCAGCCCATCGGCCGCACTGGCACCTCCTTCCTTCCTCGCTACCCCAGTGCGGCTACTCGGCGCCTTGTATTCTACCTATGATGCCTTGTGCCGCAGTAGATCAGACTGAAGCAAACCCGTGGACGATGCCTTTTCTTGTGTGTGTTTCCTATCTCTGTTCACTTGAGACGAAAGCTCGTTAGCTGGGTTGGTGCGCACGTTCCCCACTTCAACACATGTGCTGCCTAACCCACCGATCCCGGCCATTCCCGATGCCAAATACGAAATCCCTGTTTGGATGTGACCGCAAGGTTAAAAACGACCGGGATTAGAGAGTACAGGGTATGGACTTCAGGGATTCGAAGGTGAGGGTTTGTTTTCGACAAGCTGTACAACCTCAGGGTTTAAATCAGACTTCACTCCCCCGTCCCCGACGCCGCCGCGGTGCAACCGGATAAACCAACGAACACATGGCGTCGACGGGATAAATCGCTACACATACGTACTACATAGTAGTACCAATTTTTCAACGGGAAATTATATGTGTGTCGGAGTCTGAGCTCGATGATTACTCTACTGCGGAGGAACGGAGTACCTACCATGTCATGTCATCTAGTGAACCCCAAAACCTGGCTGACTAATCATAGATGCTTGACGCAGCGGCGCATTCTCATTTACCCGCAACACATTCGGTTATTACTGGCCTGGCCAAGAAAGCCGCCTCTCCGTGCCACACCGGCGAGACATGCATCAAGCTGCTTGTCGGCGAGTTCAAGTACAGGTGGTCCAGGTGCTCGTCGGCGAGCGCGACGGCTTCGTGCGGCCAGCCCTCGAATGGGACAACCAGGCCGTGCTGCCTGACTAAATCCTGTTCCGCCCCACCTGCGCGCCGCCAGCCGTCGTGCCGCGAAGCTCCGTGCGCCCACGTTCCGTCGTGATGTGTCAGTGACCTGGGGGTCGGGGTTGGAGCTGCCGACGTCCTGGCCATTGCGTCCGGCCGGGGTAGAAGCTGCGGGGAAGGGAGCCTGGAGTTGTTGACTGCAGGGTGGAAGAGGAGGGGATGCGGCGGCGGCGGGCACCGAGTGGCGGCGGCGGGGATGGGTGCGCGCCTGCGCGGCGGCGCTTCCTCTGTTCCTGTGTCCACGGGAGTGTAAGGGCAATGGATTAAGTGGGTTGAGTGGGTTCCCAATGGGCTAATGAAGCTACCCCACTTAATTTTGTTTCTGTCCAACGGGAGCCCATTATAACAATTTAAGTGGGATGGGATAACTAGTCCCACTAAACCCCACTCCCACCTGCAGCGTGATTCAAGCATCAAGAAAGCTTTCACACACTGAGTGACATATATACTACTAGTAAATTCAGTTTGTGCATAATCTGTGTCATCCTGACCAATCATTGAAAGGAAAATTGTTACGAGTGTTATTATAAAGAAAGCTTCAAGTTGATGTGAGCACGTAACTGAAAAACTATAGCGAGAGAGATTGCACTTCCTTCCAGTGTACAAGTAGTAGGTTGGTTGGTGCCATACGGGTACCACTCGTACCCACTTGCCGTTTTGTCCGGCAGCGTCAGCTGTGGCGGGACACAATACTGTATCGCAGCAGCCTGTCTTGTTCCTCTGCGTGTTTCAGCGCATGTGAGTATGTGACCCCTGAGGCCCCCTCCCTCCTCTCATTTACTCCCTCCATTTTTGTATACAAGGCCACAAACCCATATTACAGGTACCAAGGTAGAAATTAATGACTACTTAAACCAGTGTTGCAACCTAGTCTTTTCTCCTTGCTTGACGTGTTAATTAATGTGTATTTTTCTCTCCAACGCACAACAAGACAACTTGCTCACTCCTTGTTGGTTGGTTAACGTGGTGCATGCAAATCAACCTTTGCATGCAACGGGTATTTAATGTCCTCGGTTGCTAGTACGAGGCAAATCTCATAAATTTTATCTCGATTGGTGTTAGTGGCCTTGTATAGCTGCAAATTGTAACTTTGGTAGTGGCCTTGTATACAAAAATGGAGGGAGTACTACAAGTTGCGGCCTTCTTTAATGGTCATGGCACATAGGAGCAAACAGAATTTGGCCTAACTGCATCATCTTGGTGCAACTAGACTATTGTACTAGAGTATTATCGTTTGCGAGCAGTGGGTGCTGGTTAGGCCAGAGGCTCCATTAGGCATTAGCGGACAAACACGTCGTACGGGAGCCAAGTTAGGTCTGCCATCCGGAAGAAGTATATTTGACCTTCACAAACAAGTCCTATAATATATACGTACTACTATTTTTTTGCAAAATGTAAACGATGGATTGTGCATTTGGTCATTGCAAAACATAAAAAACATTCGGAAGGTGGAGGGCATAATTGTGATGGGTACAGCTGTTGACACTTCCAAATTGCTGTTCTCGTGTTACTAGTGTCTCCTTCGTATTCATTGCACAACTGTACTTGCTGTATCGCACTGCAGAAAGATTAGGAGACGTGGCAGTACGACACTTTTGGCATTGCAATACAGTGAAGTCCATGCAACCACTCGCAAAATACACTAGTACTCCCTCTGTTTCTTTTTAGTCTGCATATAAGGTTTGGTCAATGTCAAGCTTTGCATAGTTTGACTAATTTTATATTAAAAAATATCAACATTCATAATATGAAATCTACATTTTCAGATGCACCATGAGATGTATTTTCATATTATATAGCTTAAGTATTGTAGATATTTATATTTTTTAATATAAATTTGGTCAAACTTTGTGTAGTTTGACATTGACCAAAACTTATACGCAGAGTAAAAAGAAAGGGAGGGAGTACTATCTTGGTACAAGCACCTGTCTGCTTGCTTTCTGGTGCAGCGTTGCCAGTACGCATGGCGACGATGTTGTTTGCAAACTGCAATTGCAGTACTGAAACTGTTGAAGGCATCACCCACAAGCCAAAGCATGGTGCAGCCAGGGGCCATTTAAAGGTGAAGACTGTGGTGCGAGCGGTCAGGCGCCTGTAAAGCTGGGACGCCGGAGGTAGACTGTCAGACGGAATGGGTCTGGTCAACTTGTGAAAACAGTCCGGTCGTTCGGAACAGTTCAAATTAAAATCAGTATGGGCCGCAGTAGCAGGGGTCAATACTTTTTTCAGAAAACAGGAGCCAGCAATAAATGTTGTAGTTTCAGGAAATGTTTCTGAAGATCTAGTTCATGTTTCATGCATTGGCGGATCCATGACCGGGTCGGGGGAGATATAGTGCACTGTTTTCTTGGGTTGAATTTTGGCACGAGCGAAGCGATAGATAATTTGGCTCCCGAGAAAACCAAGCAGGGACTCAAGACCACTCGCTCATCATTAACCCGTGCAGTGCGTCAACAAACCTACCGTAAATACCGATGCGTCTCGCTTTCTGTCTTTCGACATCACCGTCGTCGTTTGTGTGTGCAGCCGCGGAGAGGAAGTCTTGAGACCGCCTGCAGAATTTGCTCGGTAAACCGCGTCGCTGCCTCGGATTGATTGGTTCCTTTTGCTTCTTTGCTGCCATGAAAGGCCTGCGGGGCGGTGGGTAGGTTCGGGACCGGGACGTGGCCCTCCTTTGACTTGTTTTACTACTCCGCTGCCGGTTTTTTGGCCCCAATGGGGAGTAACATAGAGTAGTAACATACATGCCACGTAAGCATATTACTACTCTATGTTACTACCTCCACAGTGGGTGGTAACTTATGGGTGGTAACTTAGAGGGTTTATTTATTGCTTTTGTGGGATCTATAGTAGTACTTCAACTTCGTGATCTATATGTGGCATGTACCAACAAAATTTGTGTTTTTCGATACTTATGGATAAATAAAAGAACACAAATTTTGATTATAACAAATAATAAAAGAACACAAATTGTAAGGATTCATGGGCGGTAATTGTCCAAAACTTAGTAGGCCTTCAGGTGCAGAGGTATACATCGGCCTCCTGTTATATTGTAAATATCAGAATTAAGAAGCATTGTCCAAAGCTTGCTATTAGAAACTTTTGTCTGTTCGAATCATTGCAAGAAAAAAGTACAAACAAACAAGCGAAGCACATCCAAGTTCAAGTGTCTGATATAGTAGTAAACCGTTTGCACAATAAGCACACAGACACACATCACGGGGGACTTGCATATCCTCCAAAGCTCTAACGCTACAGAAATCCGATTCAGCAAGCAAAAACCTGAAGAATTGCAATGGTCTAATGCTACAGAAATTAAGGCTAAGACTTCAGAGTCTCTCTGCTTCAACACGCACACATGCTGAATCAGGTACTCGAGCTATAGAAATTACAATTACCTAATGCTGCTCTATAACCCAAATTGAATTACATAATGCTGCATACTCGAGCTACAGAAATTGTAATTGCCAAAGATTGAATTAAAGCAGAAATTTTATACCATGTAGGGTTGGCTGAGGAGGATTCCATGAGAGGCGGGCAGGTGTGGTGGTGTCGAGGGCTGGCCGAGGATCTTGTCGGGCGCCGGGGTAGAAGAGAAGCTGTGGAGAGCGGTGTGACGAGCTTCTTGTGGCGCTGGGGAGTCTGCTGGCGGCGGCGAGGTGGCCGATGGTCGGACTTCTGTGGCGTCCTTACGGCACCGGACTTGGCCATGAATCTGGTGGCTTTGCGCCTTTGCCAGAGCCGCCGCCGCCGGCAAGACGGAGTCTTGGGCCGGAGCTCCAAGGCGGCAGGGAGGGAGAAGGATGAGGCCTAGACGTGGAGGAAGAGAAAGTCACACGGGTGGGGATTTTCTTGGTTGCTTCGCGATGCGTCCGGCCGTCGCACACAGGATCGATTAGCATTAATTTTTTCTCGTATGCAGCGCTATGTTACCGGAACTAGCTAAGTTCCTCCAAAGCTCTCTCTCTTCATTTAATCAATGCCACGTAGGAATTTTCGCTGAGTTGGACCCGAAGTTCTTGTTGAAGTTCTCTGCATTGGGGCCAGCCTAGCAGACGTCATGTCATGTGCGATGTGCTCGTAGTAGGGGTACTGTCCGTCCTGTGTGTGTGTTGGTACTGGCAGCTGTGCCCGGCGTGTCTTCACTTGCGGTGCGCTCTGTCCCCTGGCTGAGAGACCCGGTGAAAAGCTGCTCCGGGTCTTGACACGGGACTTTGGGGAGCCTTGCGTGGCCAAGCCTGCTGGTTTTACTTTTTAGCTGGCGTCCGGTGACTTCGGTGGTATTTGGTTCTCTAGGCCTAGGACTTTTTCTATTTCCTAGAACTTTTAAAAAAAAACTCTTAAAGAGGTGCATTTAAGGACTTTTAGCAAAAAGTTTAAAAAAGTCGTACCTTGTTTGGTTTGGTAGGGACTTTTTCTAGTCCCAACACAAAAATGTCCCTGGAACCAAACACCCCCTTCGTCCGTATGGTACGTGATGCAACGCCGTTGGTCAAATCTGATGGAGCCGACATCCAGCCGGAGGGCGTTTGCCTTGCCTCCGGTGAAGATGCAGCTCCGGCCACCCGATCGAGAGATTCGGCTGCGTGAACCAAATTTTGTGTCGGTTTGCATTCGCAGAAGAACGCTTGCGAGGGTACCGTGTGTGTGCAAAGCGCAACCGCAAGGTACACTGGCGAAAATGGTTACCCCGATGAAGCAAGGGCTATGCAGCAAAAAGAAAAACTAAAGGGCGAGGGAACTCCTATGTGCCGCTCATTGCGGCGAATTGCCAAGCGGACGCACAGGCAACTCCCACTGGGCGGCCCATTAGCGTAAACAATGAAAAATCCCAAAAATGAGTGCTTGAGGGAGGGATCTAACAAGTGACCTCCTGTGGCATACGTGCGCGCCTACCTAACAGGATTAATGGGCTTGTTGGTTTAATATGGGGAGCGAAGCTAAAGGTAATGTCATATCCAAATATTTGGTAAAATTCTAAACGCAAACATTAATTTTGGAAAAAGTAAAATTTTAAAAGCGAACACTTCTCAAATTCCAAACGAAAAACAAAAACTCGAATATTTTTTTGAATTTGTGAACAATTTTTTGATAAACTTTTTTTTGTTGAAAATCACGAACATTCTTTGAATATGTGAACAATTTTTTGATAAAGGGAACATTTTATTAAATTTCAAACAAACATTTGGAAATGCGAACAATTTTGAATCCGTGAACAATTTTTGAAACGAGAACATTTTTTTAAACTCAGAACAAAATTTGAATATAAGAACATTTTTATTCTTTCGAACATTTTTTGGGAAAACATGAACATTTTTTATGAAATCACGAACATTTTTAAACTGTGAAATATTCTTAAAAAGGGAAAAAAGGAATATGAGAAAATTAGCATAAAAACGAAAAAAGGTGAAAAACAAACCCGGTGAGGAGACCGAAACAAGCAGTGAAGAAACAAAACAGGAAAAACTCAGTTAAAAATCTCCACTCTGAAGTATGGTGTGAGAGGTTTCCAGCGTGTGGCACCTGAGGCAGCGATGGTTGGTGAAGTAGTAGGCATCCTCATACGTACTACTCCTGCTACTCAATCTTTGGAGTATAATAAGGTCAACGTTTGCTTCATCTGCCATCATGTTTGAAACGAGAAGATATGAAGCCGGACGCCACTCGCTCTGATCGCCCCAAAACAAGATCAAGGTCAGATCACATATCATGAGTCATGGGTTCGCGCCGACACGATCGGACGTTTTAGTCTCCCGGTTTCACCAACCAGGTGTGCTGCCATGTTCTCGCTCATTTTTGCCTTGCTTGTTCCATGCAAACACGTACGTACGCACACCCGGTCGGTCGACCACCAATTATTTGCCAGGGCGAGATGTGTATTGGCCGATCCGTGTGGCTTGACATCTCGGCATCATTGAGGAACGTGTGAGATGTGTATTGGCTGATTCGTGTGGCTTGACATGGGGTGTTCTACATGCTCTCTCCAGTGTTATCTTCTCGAGGCGGCGATTTGCTACGGATGTTGTTGTCGCCCGCGTTTTCTGGTCTACATCGATGATTTCTAGCCACTGCTTCTACAAGCTCCTGGGTATCAACAAGATCGAGGCCGAGAGACCACAACAAGATATGCTCGTGGCACTCCGTCGGTGAATGAGGAGAAAGTAGACTTAGGCACACCCAAGAATTCAGATTTAATTTTCAACTTTTGTAAGGGTGTTTTTGAAGGGTCTATCCTGCTAAATACATTTTGACCTTTTCACAAGAAAGTACAAAAATAAGAAAATAATTTGTTAACTATGGATATTTAGAAATGGAAAAGGTATCTGATTTTAAAATTGAACAGACGCTTTCGAAACCATCCATCGGTTGATAGAGGCAGGCATGAAAAATAAATATAATTGGCCATCTCATTTTTTGTGTGTGAAAATGACATGAGGTTGCAAATCTGCTGTCGTGTGTGTTATGGACTTATGGAGGTAAGTTAACCTACCAAACTAGTTGGGTTCAAAGTCGCCAAAAGGACAAGTGAAAATGACACTTGGTGTAGTCTCAAAAAACTTTGTGAATTTAACTCAAAGCTTCACGGTGGGCCTGCTTTATCATACAAAATGCGTAGTCTGGAAGCAAATTCTGGACTGTGGTGCAAGTGGATATATGTAACACGTCCTTGGAGGTTATAGTTTGTATCGTTGATTATGTCATTGGCAAGTAGAATGCCATTTTCGTTTTACACCTGGAGGGAGTTAACTATCATTGGAACCTTCTTCCTTGCTTTTTTGTCTAATGCCACTTGTTGCACATAAAATTAATCATCCCCTGTCAAAGCACGAAAGGAGTTTCTTGCAGGCAAGTTGGACGTCGACATTACGTTTTATTAAGACTTAATAACACCAAATAATCTTTGGTTTGCTATGCCTGTCATCATCGAGTACTTCCTTTGACGCTTTCCACATTTTTGCATGCACCACGTACCTCATTTCTGCTTAGTGCTTAGGATTTGGAAGATAAATCAAGTTGATCACTATTATTATTACTGAACTATGGTGTGAGGGGTTTCCGGTGTGTGGCACCTGAGGCAGCGATGGTTGGTGAAGGAGTCGATCGGCATCCTCATACGTACTACTCCTGCTACTTAATCTTTGGAGTATAATAAGGTCAACGTTTGCTTCGTCTGCCATCATGTTTGAAACGAGAAGATTTGAAGCCGGACGCCACTCGCTCTGATCGCCGCAAAACAAGACCAAGGTCAGAGCACATATCATGAGTCATGGGTTCGTGCCGACACGTCGGACGTTTTAGTCTGCCGGTTTCACCAACCAGGTGTGCTGCCATGTTCTCGCTCATTTTGCCTTGCTTGTTGCATGCAAACACGTACGTACGCACACCCGGTCGACCACCAATTATTTGCCAGGGCAGTGTGGACGTGCTTCTCTCTTTGATTAGCTAATATGGGGGAGAATGGGTATTTGCACCACGATTAGCTGATGTCTATAATGGTCTCTGAATAATCGAGCCGGCTAAGCGCAGACGTGGCCCTCTAATTTGCACATAAACGATTAGTGGTGCTGTAGTCGAGCCGACTAAGTGCACACGTGGCCCTCTAATTTGCACATAAACGATTAGTAGTGCTGTAGCACATCGTCCTGTAACGACGACTCTGTAGCTGTAGCAGGCAGAATTTCCTTGTCAGGTCAGTGCATTTTTCTCTGTGGGTTCCGTATCTCCTACTCCACAGCCGCACATGGTACACCGCTTATCACCGGTAGCTGAAACAAGGCGGCAACCGTTGTTTTCGCAGGCGCTAATTTCTGCCATGCTACGCTCCGTAGCAAGATACTCACGAGAGCGACTGACACCGTTACAAACGTCACTATTTCCACACACGGGCCCGGATCCCTGTGCCCGTATACCACGCCACAGTACGTCTTCCCCCCGATGTGTCGTTATTGGCACGACGCTCACGCTCGCGATCCACCCGTATTTGGGAACTTCCACCGGTTCCTTGCGCGACGGGATCACTTCCAACAACGCATGCAAAGCTTGCAAGCTTCTGCATCCATCGTAGTAGCTGGTAGCTCGACGCATGCTCACGTTACGTTGACGATGCGTCGTTGCTTATTGCACATAACCAATGCCCTAAAACCGGTTTGGACCCATAGTTTACAGCCGTTAATAACCAAACTGTTTAAGCCCATAACTAACTATACCCAAATTGGTTTCTTCACATACCCAAACCAAAACCAAAATAAAAAAGATTCAGCCCAATAAAACCTGAACCAATCAAACCCAAAGTAAGAACCGAACCGTTTCACCCATTTTTTAATAACCATTCCCATGTTTACTCACGTAGATTATCCGTGGACCGTGTGGACGCGCCGGCGGGGAGCCGTGGCATGGCGCGCGCGAGTTGGACCGGCCGGCCGGCTAGGGCGGCGGCGATGCCAAGCGTGACACATGCGCGAGGAGATAACCATGAGCGAGGGATCATCGGCGAGGTTTCACAAAGCTTTATGTTGTTATCACATACGTAGGCGACGTCCACCGGATGGATGATTCCCGTGGAGGTCATTTACCGGATCGAAGTTGGCCACGTCTCCCGTCGGAACCCTGCCGCTGATTGGCCGTGGTGCGCACGAGTGAACGGGAATCTCTCCCTGGCCTGTGGAGGCGCTTATCACCCTCGACCTCGAGTCGTGTCTCATCATTCACGCGGGCGCGGGGATGAAACCCGTGTCACGTAACCGCGCGTTTCATAGCAAAGCGGGGAGAAAACAGCGACTAGTCCGGCCGCGATCTACTGCGGAACAGTGATCTGATTCTGATCATCACTTGGACTCTTGGAGTGGTAGTAGATGCGGACCCAAAGTGTTCTTGTGGGCGTTGTGGCCCTGCGGATCCCCCAAACCATTCAATCAGCTTTTTTTTTTTTTTTGAAACAACCATTCAATCAGCTGAGCTACTGGCGGTAGTGTGTGCAGGGGCCCCCACCAGCTCAGTGGTCTGATCTGAATCGTTTCGTTTTGACGGGGAAGTTCAAGAAGTAGGAGCGGAACAACGTGGGACGATGAGACGGATGTGCTTGTTGCTGGTGGCAAATTTAATAAATTTGACCTATAAACGAAATTAAATCACAAAATGAACCGTCCGTGAAACTATTTCACACGGCTGACTATGGCGCTTAGCTTCCGAGGCGCTGCAGACTAGTCTAACGCCCGGAGCTAAGCGCCGCACTAGTGCAACTCCTACGAGCTAGCTAGGCGTCAGATCAGATAGTGTGGCGCTTAGCTCTCCGCGCCGCACACGACTTAGTGATTTTCGATCACACGCGCAGCGACGCTGGCCGTGTAGCGCCTATCGTGAGGCGTTGCACACTGCGATGTAAGCGCGCCGTGGCGGGCGTCACACAAAAAGGTCAGCCGCGTGAAATAGTTTCACGGATAGTTCATTCTATGATTTGATTTCGTCTATAGGTCAAATTTGTCAAATTTGCCGTTGCTGGTTGGTAGGGGATGACATCACCGACGACCGCGCCACCCCGCTATTCCGACGCGACGCGACTGGGACGGTATATTTCCTCCTCCTTTTTGGTCGCGCCCTTTTGGCTTGGCTCCCGGACGGACGGACGGGCGGGATTTCCGGGTCGTGCTTCCCCTCCCAGATTCTCCCCGTCCCCGACGCTGCGGCGGTGCAACCGGATAAACCAACGACCACATGGCGTCGACGCGATAAATTGCTACTCCCACCGTGAACTTATATAAAAACGTTTAGATCATTACTTTAATGATTTAAGAAGTACCTAGAACTCATCTAGATGAGATATAAGAGCATCTCCAGCCGTTGCCCCTCCGGGGCGCCTAAAATCGACGCCTTGGGGTGACCCGGCGCAAAAAATGGGCCTGGAGGCGAGTTGGCACCTAGCCGCCGCCCCAGGCACGAAAAGAAAAACATTGTATAGCAAATTTAGGCAAAGTTAGGCTAAAACACGCCAAATTTCGCTAAACTTGAGCTTTATTTTCACGGATTTAAGTCGAGTAATCGCCATTACATATAAAAACTAATCAAAAAAAAAACTTGCTGAAGGCCGAGAAGTCGCCGTCGTCACCGCCATCGTCGGCCTTCTCCTCCTTGACTCGGCGCCCTTGCTGGACCCCTCCCCGGTTGGTGGTGGCGGCGGCGCGTCGTCGTCGTCGTCGCTGTCGTCGATGATGACGAGTCCTTCGTCGCGGCCTCGGTGGCGCTGCGCGAAGCGCCGCAGGGCGGCGCGCTGGCGCTCCCTCACCATCTTCAGGGAGTCCTCGCGTGCCCATTCAAGGGCCGTGTCGTCGTCGAGCTCGACCTCGCCGTGCTCCATATTCACCGGCGCCAGCCCCGGCTCCGTCTTCACCGGCGCGAGACCCGGCTCCGTCTTCGGCTTGACGAAGCGCGGGGGAGGAGCCGACGAGGAGGCGCGCCGGCCGCCCTCGCTGATGACGATGCCGGCGCTGCGAGTGCGCCGGCCGAGCGGCGTCTCCGCCGCGGGCTCGGCCTTGACGCCGAGCAGCGTCGGAGTGCCGGAGGATTGGGAGGAAGAGCGCGACGAGGAAGAAGAGGAGGAGGAGCCGAACCTCCTTGGCGCCCATTGCTCGTCGCGTCGGCGGTGCGCCGGGGCGGTCGCCCTTGCCGGGGGGTACGCAACCGCGGGTTGTTGCCGCCCTCGAGTGCGTCCAAGACCCTCAGTTGCGGCGGCGGGGACGCCCACCACAGTGGCGCCCGCTGTTCTTCAGGCCGCCGACCACCGGCGCCCCGTTGGTGGAGGCCAGCGCTGCTGCTGGCGGCGCTCGAAGTACGCCGCCCAAGCCGCGTGGTTGTCGGTGGCGTACTGGGGGAGGGAGAGCTCGACGTCGGTGAGGGAGGCGCGCACGATCTCGACCTTGTCGGCGAAGTAGGATGGTTTGGCCACGGCGTCGGGCAACGGGGAATGGGCACTCCCCCATTGCTGAGCTTCCCGCCCGTCGGCCCGGCGCGCATGTCCGGCGGCGCCGGGATGTTCGCCGAACAGAGCAGACTCGCTTTCGCGGAGCTAACGACGAAAGCCGTTAGCGCCGCCGCTCTCTGGGAAACGCCGCCATCGGAGATGGAGTGGCTGGGGGAGAAGAGCTCGTCGGCGGCGCTCGGGAGAGGGAGGGTTGGGGGAGTAGATCTCGGTGGCGGCGCTAGGGAGAGGCAGCACTCATCAGAGGCAAGCGAGGCCATATATAGCCGCGCCGCATCCGTGTGTACTCGTCCAAGGGAGGGGAGCCGTCAGCGCACCGCCCCATGACGCGCTGCCCGTGAGGAATCAATGGCAAAGCTAACCGGCGGCAGCCTTGCCATTGATTCCCCGCGGGAAACCGAGGCGTCGGGAGAAGACGAGGCGGGCGGTGTCACTGACGTGGCTGGCCCGCCTCGCTTTTGTGCCAAAAACGATTCGCCCGGTGCCCCGAAAGTGCCTCAAGGCTTGGTTCGGGTTAGTCCGCGGCGCCAATTTCGCCCGAGCCAGTGAAAAATGGGCCCTGAGGCGCGATCGGGCCGATTTTTGGCGCGGCAACGAAAATGCGCTGTGGCACTACAAAAAAATACACTTCTGTGATGATACATGTTTGTCACAGTAGGTCGCGTTTTTTGTCATGCATGTACATCCATGACGATGTTATGAGAGAATCAAGATAGTCATACCTGTGCTGTTGTAGAAGTGTCCCATGACATTACCAAAATTATCATCACGGAAGTGACCACTTCCATGATGATAAATCGTGCGTCATAGAAGTGCTTTCGTCAAGGGTGACCGACACGTGGCATCCACCATAACGGAACGCCGTTAAGCTATCGGGTCGGGTTTTGGATCCGATAACCCGTTAACATCCCCGACCAATGGGGATTTTCCACGTGTAAAATCATCATTGGCTGGAGGAAACACGTGTCGGCTCAGCGTTGGGACAGATGTCATCCGCTCATTTGACTGAAGGCGCCTATGATACGACGACACGTGGCACGAGCCAACAGAGGCCCATTCCTGTGAAAAGGCCGGCCCGTTTGACTTGGTCAAAAGGTGGCGGGCGGCCTGAAAGCTTCGTTAACTACTGCTTGCATATAGCTCATTTACAGCCCGCTAACCCAGGCCCGTTCGCCCTATCCGAATTAGGCCCGATGGCGTCATCATCCGGGCCGCCCAATATGATTCCAGCCCGTTTTAACTTCCGGTCCATGTGTGGCCCATGACTTCTTCGCCCATATGAGGCCCTTTGTAACTCTTGGCTCATTAACCGCCGTGGTGGCGGCGGCCCGTAATGAATAAGTGTATCACTTTATACCCATTAACGGCCCGTTATTCTATTGGGCGTTTCATTAAGTTATCTTCGGCCTTCTCAGGGCCCATTGATTCTTGGGCTCATTTGCAGCATTCGGTTACATACGACCCGTTACTATCATTTTCTGCTTGTGGGCCAAATTCAGCCCGTCGTTACAGTCGGCCCGTTTGCGGACCGTTAATACGTTGGGCCGTTTTCATGTCAAAAAAAACCTGTTGGGCTGTTTTCATAGAGTTATCAAATACGGTCTATTAACGACCCGTTATGGTGCACGAATTGTATGGCCCATGATTGGCGAAATGATGATACGCCCCGTAGAAGGCCCATGGATCTACGGCCCGTATGAGGCCCATGGATCTACGGCTCGTAGAAGGCCCATAGGTCGTACGGCCCGTAGAAGGCCCATGGACCCTACGGCCCGTAGAAGGCCCATGGACCCTAAGGCCCGTATAGAAGGCCAATGGATCCTACGGCCCGTATAGAAGGCCAATGGATCCTATGGCCAGAAGAAGGTCCATGGATCATACGGCCTACAGGGGGCCCATGATTACAACAGTCCGTGTGTTGCCATGATTATTTTGGCCTAGTTACCAAAAATAGGCTATTGTGGCCACTAGAAAAACACAGAAAAAGAACTGCAGTGACTACAAGCAAACAACTAAACAAGACAATAAGGAAATAAATAAGCAAGCAATTAACGCTAGCCTATTACCGCTATTACACATATTACATCCACTGGTGAAAGTGCAACTAATCCCCGGGTGGTTTTGATAATTAATAACAACATATATATCATTGAACTAATAGTTTCTTGAGAACATTTCAGAAAGTTCAATGATATGGGTATGGCAATGACTGAATAAGTGGACCCCTCAAAATGCTAAGGAAAACATTGGCAAAAGCTCAAGACTCCATTTTTGGTTTAGTGATCAAAGATCACATTGAGTCTATAGGAAAGCCAATACTATTAAAAGGGGATGAGGTTATGTTAATGATCTGGTTGCTCAAAGTGCTTAGTGATACATCTCCCAAACCATCAGCAATCTTTCATTCCAACATACACTCATAAGTAATCTCGGTCCCACCGATTCCATAAACTCACCACACCAAGATGAACCACCTCACCACAAAGCCAAACCCTAGAAATTTCGGATTTTCCGATTCCAAACTCGGTCTCACGAAACTAGTGTTGCCAAGCTTCAGAACCTTCGTCATCAAATCGGTGTCACCGAGATGATAAAGTCGGTCCCACCGAGATTGGCAAACCCTAGTCTTTGGAAGAATCGGACTCACCGAGATTGTATTTTCGGTCCCATCGAAAATCCCAACGCTCACAAGATTTGAACTTTCGGTCTCACCGAGTTGTCAACTTCGGTCCGACCGAGATTGGTCAAATGTGTGTAACAGTTGGATTTTGTGTGGAGGCTATAAATACCCTCCACCTCCTCTTCATTCGTGGAGAGAGCCATCGAAAGAACTACCACTCCTACCTTACATTTCGAGAAGAAAACTACCTACCCTTGTGTTGAGATCAAGTTGCTCCACTCCCACCATATGAAACTTGATTTCTAGCCTTCCCAAGTTGCTTTCCACTCAATCCTTTCTTCCACCACAGCCAAATCGGTGAGGAGAGTTGAGTGTTGGGGAGATTATCATTTGAAGCACAAGAGCAAGGAGTTCATCATCATCAACACCATCTATTACCTTTTGGAGGGTGGTGCCTCCTAGATTGGTTAGGTGTCGCTTGGGAGCCTCCGTCGAGATGTGGAGTTGAACCAAGAAGTTTGTAAGGGCAAGGAGATCGCCTACTTGTGAAGATCTACCCAGTAAGGCTAGTCCTCCGTGGGCGTATGCCATGATGGCATAGACAAGGTTGCTTCTTCGTGGACCCTTCGTGGGTGGAGCCTCCGTGGACTCTCGCAGCCGTTACCCTCCGTGGGTTGAAGTCTCCATCAACGTGGATTGACGATAGCACCACCTATCGGAACCACGAGAAAAATCTCCGTGTCTCCAAATTGCGTTTGCTCTTCTCCACCTCTCTTTACTACATGTGCAATTTACTTTCCGCTGCCAATACTCTAGAATTGCATGTGTAGGGTGATACTTGACTTGATCATCATCTTGAAATCTGCCAAAACTTGTCTTAATCAAAAGGCTGAATTTTTATATTGTCAAGTAGTCTAATCACCCCCTCTAGACATACTTTCGATCCTACAAGTGGTATCGAGCTTTGGTCTCCATTGTATTGGTTTCCATTGCATTGGACTCCATAAGCTTGGTTTCACAACCTAGGAGAGTATGGCGTCTAGTGAGGGTAATTTTCGAGAGGTCCTTACTTTGATGGTTCAAACTTTGCTAGTTGGAAGCATAAAATGAAAATGCATATTCTTGGACATAACCGCCGCATGGGGCATTATTTGTGTTGGCTTGCAAGGTGAATTCTTGAGGAAGGAAAAGTTCGGATCGTGAAGCTACAGCGGATGAGTTGCGGATGTTGCAAAACAATGCTCAAGCTTGTGACATTCTCTTCAATGCTTTGTGTCCCGAGGAGTTCAACAAAATCAGCCGTCTTGAGAATGCAAAAGAGATTTGGGATACTTTGGTGAAATGCACGAAGGTACCGAGTCCGTGAAGGAATCAAAGCTAGATGTTCTTCAAGGTCAACTTGACAAGTTCAAGATGAAGGAAGGTGAAGGAGTCGCTAAAATGTACTCTAGGCTTGCTCTCATCACAAATGAGATTGCCGGCTTAGGAAGCGAAGAAATGACCGACCGATTCATCATCAAGAAGATTCTCGAGCTTTGGATGGAAAGTATGACACCGTGTGCACTTTGATCCAAATGATGCCAAACTACAAGAATCTCAAGCCTACCAAGTCATTGGAAGAATTGTTGCTCATGAGATGACACTTAAAGATAAGGAAGAGCTTCACAACAAGTCAAGTGGTGCTTACAAAGCTACATGTGATGCTCCCACAACCTCAAGTGACAAGCTAGTTTCCAATGAAGAGATAAGCCTAATGGTGAAGAACTTCAACAAATTCTACAAGAGTAGAAGCAAGGAAAGAAGCTCAAAGTCTAGATCATATGATGAAAAGAGATCTTCTAGTCGTGATCGAAACTGCTACAATTGTGGAAGACCGGACACTACTCAAATGAGTGCTCGGCTCCCCACAAGAGAAGAGAAGAATCTCCAAGAAGAAGAAGCTCAAGAGAAGAGTCACCTCGGAAAGAGAGAAGGAGTAGAGATGATCGTTATGAACGAAGATCCTCTCGGAGAAGCAAGGATTCGGAGAGGAAAGACAAGTCATCAAGGAGCTACACAAGAAGAAAACATCAAGCGCATGTAGGTGAATGGGTCTCCGGCTCCGACTCCGACAATCACTCCGAAAGAAGCTATCACTCCAACTCCGAATCTGATCAAGATGAAGGTGTTGCCGGTCTTGCTCTCGTATCCTCCAACTCCAACTCCTATGACTTATTTGATTCACCAAATGAGGGAATTGGAAGATGCTTCATGGCTACAGGCCCCAAGGTATCACACCCTAAATTCATTGACTTTGATAGTGATGAGGATGACTTGCTTGGTGAAGATGAGCTTTTACATGACAAATCTAGTGAGCCTAGTAATGATGAACATGCTAGTAGTCTTTATAGTCGAGAAGAGTCGAATGACAATGCTATGAAGGAGATTGAGCGTCTAACTAAAGAACTAAACACTCTTAAGTTAGCTCATGAAACAACTCAAGAAGATCATAGAGAGCTCCTAAGATCTCATGAGAAGCTACGCTTCGAGAAGCTCAATCTAGAGCAAGAACATGAGTTTCTAAAAGCTATCAATGACGATCTTCGAAAGAAGAGTTCTTCATATCTTGCCAAACGACTTCTCTTGTCTAATTTCTTGCCACCTATTAAAACTAAGCATGACAAGCATAAGAAAAATTCTTCATCTAGTAGTAACAATAATCATGCTAAATCCAATGTTGTTACTTCTAGTAGTTCTCTTGATTCCACTAACAATGTTTCAAGCCAAGTTACACTTGAGCAAGAAAATAGTTTATTGAAAGGGATTATAGAGAAAGGTGTCTACAAGAGCCTTGCGGAAGCAAGAACTTTGAGGAAATTGTTCGCAAGCAAGGAAGGCACGGAAGAATCAAGGAATTGGTTTTGAGCGAAAGTTCAACGCCGAGGGTGTTGAATGGGAAGAAGGTCAATATCCCACTCCAAAGTTTGTTTCTCAAAAGGAGAAGTATGATCCTACTTCTTCCAATGTGGAACAAGCTCAAGATGACCTTCCACCACAAGACCACAAGCTAAAAGGCAAGGACAAGCTTCAAGAGGAGATTGATGCATTTATTGAAGCACCTAAAGTCATGGTCAAGTGGGTTCCCAAGGAAACGTCAAGTTCTACTTCGTCAAGCTCAACTACTACCCCAAGGATTCCCATCAAGATGATGTGGATCCCAAGAAGAAGAACTAGAGAGTTCTTGAGGGTGACTCGCCAACATACTTCACTCACATTCATTTTGGCAAGAACTTGTGCAATCAACTTCCACATCTTGCATTAGTTCATGGAGTCACAAACCCTCTTGTTGGTAAGTCAAGGGACAAGGTAATCATTGTTTTCATGGACATCATCTATTGTGTACTTCAATCTATGTCCATGGATATCCTTGTTTGTTCCTTGTGGGACTAACCCATGTAGGTATTGAAAGTGCCCGAATCCAAAGGATTGCTCCCAACTCTTGATGATCTTCATCAACATTGAGCATCCACATCTTCAACATCTACATGAAGTCTTCTACGACAACCCAAGGTTAGTTTGACCCTTTAAAAGGGGTTCTCACATCAAGGGGGAGCTTTGCTCTAAAGAATTGAGCTAAAGCATCTTCAAATGATGTGAACACATTAATGCTTTATGTAAAAGTGGTGACCCCACTTGTGCTTAAACGATGAGTATGACCTATGATCAAATGTTTTCATTTGACTCCTAAGTCAATATACTCATATATAGATGACCTAGTCATCGACAAATTGTGTGATAGTAGCTAGTGTTTTGGTTGTGCATGTTTGACACATATTTCATTTGCTATCTTATTGTGTGAGCATGTTGGATGCATAATTTTATCCATTCAAGGACATCCATTTGTTGCTTTGGTCTTTTGGATTTTTCTTTTTGACCAAATGGATGGACAAGAATGCCTAAGTTCCTCCCCTAGCTATCTATGCTTTCTTGTCTCAAACTCTATTCATGCTTATATCACAAACTTTGATCAAGTCATTTTTGGACACACCGTGAGGAGCACTTTGAGCCACCGATCCGTCTAAGGCTAAACTTCCAAAACCTTCTAAGTATTTTCGGTCAGACCAACCCACTCACACTCGGACAGACCGAAAGCACTTGGATTGATCTAGGTTTTCACCTCGGTGAAACCGAGTTGCAAATTTCGGCGTGACCGAAATGTGTAATCGCCTCTGCGATTATCCATCTCGGTGCCACCGAAGTTTTACAACTCGGTCCCACCGACGACTAAAAGGTATATATATATCGAGGGCAGCGCGTTGATTCCTTCTTCAAACGCCTCGCCCCAAACCCTTTGCTATCGTCGCCGTGGTCTCCGGATCGTCTCCCGTCGCGCTCAGGCGCCCTCGCCGTGGTCTCCGTCGCCGTCAGCGGACATTCTCTCCGCGCCGTTGCCGCCGAGAGAACTCCACCAAGTTAGGGTGAGTTTCGATCCCTCTCGTGCTTCAACCTCCGATTCTATGCACGATTGGTTTGCCTAGCATCTTGCCACGTTTGAGATCTTCCAATCCAGCAGATTAGTTCTTAGAACGAAATTCGAGTAAAAGTTTTAGGGTTAGGTTTCCGCCGAACACATCTCGGTGAGACCGATTCTACATTCTCGGTATGACCGATTTGGCCTCTGGCCATTGCACTGCACTTTTCGGTCCAACCGAGTTGTGCAAATCGGTGTGCCCGAAATGAGGATTTAGTGAAACCCTAGTGTTCTCAGTAAGACCGAAACCCACATCGGTCTGACCGAAAGTGGTGTGAATGGTACTGTGTGAACACTTCGGATTCACCGAATTTTAGCCTCGATCGACGAAATGCATTCTGTGAAAACCTAAAACTGAAATTTGAACTCATTTTTTGCAAAATCTTCTGCAGTTTGTGATAACTCTTCTATTACGCCTATACCGATCTATTCACGGGTTTTCAGCCATGTCGGATGCCGGTGACAGCGAACAGTCCGAATCACCAATTGCTGAGATTCGAGGCAGGCACTAGTCCTGAGGCCAGCAGCTTTTCAGATGATGGTGAGAGGAGCACACCAAGTGGTTTGCCTCCTGCTGCCACCAGGGCCAGGAAGAAGAAGAATTCTGATGAAGAAGATTCTGATTTTATTGCTGAGGAAGAGATCTCCTCTAAGCCAAAGAGGAAAGTGGTTGCCAAAGAGCATCAAGGGCAACAAACCAAGAAAGGCACCAGTAAAGTGAAGAAGTCCACTGTTGCCAAAAAGCTAAGTATGGAAGAAGAAACTTCCAGCAAGGTGAAGAAAACTTCCAAGAGGAAGAGGATTGTGCATGATGAAGCAGCAGATTCTGATGATGATGAGGAAGCACCCCAGCCTCCTCAGAAGCCTAAGTTGATGGGTGATGCCATTAGGGCAGGAGCACCTACAAAGTCTAAGCCATCTGCTCCAGCAAAGGCAGCTCAAGCCAAGCCTGCTGCCAAGCCCAAGAAAACTGTGAGAAACATTCCTGCTTCAGAGAAGAAGAAAGACAATGTGCCACCGGTGAGTCGGATGATGAGGCACTGTGTTCTTGAAACTCCGTCGTAAATTGCCAATTCACAATGATGCTCATCCTCGAGCTGAAAACATGAAGGAAAGAAAGGATAAAGGTCTCGGGCTATGGAGACAAGCTGATCCATATCTTTGTGAGGAGAAGGACTGCTTTGTTGACCCAAGGTTCCACACCGAGAGCAGCAGGATTTCTATGAGATGTGCTTATGGACAAGAAGCCCATTGTTGCGAGACACTCGCTATGTTGATTGGGCATATATTGTGATGAAGAGCACAGAGACTTCTTTCCACATGTGCATGAGAGCTTCACTTGCATGTGGTGTTGCTGATTTCGTTGGTCGGAAGTGACACTTGGAATGATGAGATGATCATGCAATTCTATGCCACTGCTCATTTCTATCCTGATGGAAGGATTGTATGGATGACTGAAGGCCAGAGATTCTCTTCTACTGTTGAAGAATGGGCAGCACTGCTGAATGCTCCAGTGCAGAGAGAGGATGATGTTGATGTCTATGGAATTCCCAAGAAGAACCATGAGTCTATGAGAAACATGTACAATGAGGTACCAACAAAGGATGTGGAAATCTGGAAGCTCGGCTCAGTGTATCATCTCCAGGCAGGTCTCCCTACCACAAACACAATTCTGAGGCATACCTTGATGCCCAAGTCTGGAGATCATCGCATGATAAGAGGCTATTCTATCAACATGCTGCATATACTAGATCAGAAGGCACCTTTCAAGGTGATGGACCTGATAGTTGAGACTATCAAGAGGACTGCAGCAGACCAGAAGAGGTCATGTGGATTTGCCCCGCACATTCAGATGCTTATCAATGCCAAGTTTGGCATGGGCACCTACTTGTTGGATAGACCACACTTGCCATTGCAGCCTGAGCATGAGGACAATGAAGTTGTGATGACTGAGGATGATCCCACGTCTATTGAAGGTCAAGCAAAGTCTGAAGCTGCCAAACAAGCCAAAGCTGAGAAGGAAGCAAAGCAGCAGCAGCTAAACCCAAGAGTGTTGGAGAGCAGCTCCTTGAAGCTACCGGAGGATTGAACAACGCCTGCCAGCATTATGCGATCTCGGAGAGTCTTGAGAGGATAGTTGAAGACAAGTTCCATGCTCTGGATGTCAAGCTGACTGAAGTGCAAGTCACTGTCAACAAGCTTGAGGCAGATATCGAGGAAGCAAAGAGGGAGAAGGCAGAGCTCATGCAGGAGATGCAGGATGACCTTGTCCAGGATGACTATGAGCAGCCTGCTCCGGTTCCCACAAGACCCAGATCAGCTGCTATCCCGATGGCAGACACGAGGCTACAGCGTCGGCACCTCCCACAGCTCCATCGGCCCAGCTCCGGCAAAGTGACCACTCCTCCGGCTCCACAGACTTGGTGAAGCCTTTGCAGATGCAGCTATCTCAACTCCATCAACCTGCACAGAGCCGCCACAGAGTCCCTAGTGACGTTTAGCTCTATACCTTCGAACTTTTGGTAACTTGTTGCCAAAGGGGAGAAATTGTATAGATCATAGGACTTCGAGAGAGAGTGCTCGCTTTTGCTCTTCGTTTCATTTGCGGTCTTTTTGAGATACTTTTGAGTTTTTCGAGACATTTCGTGTGTTTGATACTACGTTTGCTCTACTTTGATGAGTGCTTGATCGTACAATGCCTTAATGTGTGCTTAATGCTTATCATATGCTATTCATATCTTGTATGATCATTTACTCATGTCTTGGTGATTGGGTGCATGCTATTCATTCTTATCATTTTGTGCGCTCCACCAAGATGTATGTGACATGGAAGAGTGACCCATGATCCTAATCGATTGTGCATTTGCATTCAAATGCAAATCTTAAATAATGCACAAATTTAGGGGGAGCTCTTGCTTATCACATACTTCTCAAAGCGATGATATTATTCATTAATTATATCCTTTGTCGAAGCTTTGATCTATATGTTGTCATCAATTACCAAAAAGGGGCAGATTGAAAGTGCAACTAATCCCCGGGTGGTTTTGGTAATTAATAACAACATATATATCATTGAACTAATAGTTTCTTGAGAACATTTCAGAAAGTTCAATGATATGGGTATGGCAATGACTGAAGAAGTGGACCCCTCAAAATGCTAAGGAAAACATTGGCAAAAGCTCAAGACTCCATTTTTGGTTTAGTGATCAAAGATCACATTGAGTCTATAGGAAAGCCAATACTATTAAAAGGGGATGAGGTTATGTTAATGATCTGGTTGCTCAAAGTGCTTAGTGATACATCTCCCAAACCATCAGCAATCTTTCATTCCAACATACACTCATAAGTAATCTCGGTCCCACCGATTCCATAAACTCAGTCACACCGAGATGAACCACCTCAGCCACAAAGCCAAACCCTAGAAATTTCGGATTTTCCGATTCCAAACTCGGTCTCACGAAACTAGTGTTGCCAAGCTTCAGAAACATACGTCATCAAATCGGTGTCACCGAGATGATAAAGTCGGTCCCACCGAGATTGGCAAACCCTAGTCTTTGGAAGAATCGGACTCACCGAGATTGTATTTTCGGTCCCACCGAAAATCCCAACGTTCACAAGATTTGAACTTTCGGTCTCTTTGAGTTGTCAACTTCGGTCTGACCGAGATTGGTCAAATGTGTGTAACGGTTGGATTTTGTGTGGAGGCTATAAATACCCCTCCACCTCCTCTTCATTCGTGGAGAGAGCCATCAGAAAGAACTACCACTCCTACCTTACATTTCTAAGAAGAAAACTACCTACCCTTGTGTTGAGATCAAGTTGCTCCACTCCCACCATATGAAACTTGATTTCTAGCCTTCCCAAGTTGCTTTCCACTCAATCTTTTCTTCCACCACAGCCAAATCAGTGAGGAGAGCTGAGTGTTGGGGAGATTATCATTTGAAGCACAAGAGCAAGGAGTTCATCATCATCAACACCATCTATTACCTTTTGGAGGGTGGTGCCTCCTAGATTGGTTAGGTGTCGCTTGGGAGCCTCCGTCGAGATGTGGAGTTGAACCAAGAAGTTTGTAAGGGCAAGGAGATCGCCTACTTCGTGAAGATCTACCCGAGTAAGGCTAGTCCTCCGTGGGCGTATGCCATGATGGCATAGACAAGGTTGCTTCTTCGTGGACCCTTTGTGGGTGGAGCCCTCCATGGACTCTCGCAGCCGTTACCCTCCGTGGGTTGAAGTCTCCATCAACGTGGATTGACGATAGCACCACCTATCGGAACCACGAGAAAAATCTCCGTGTCTCCAAATTGCGTTTGCTCTTCTCCACCTCTCTTTACTACATGTGCAATTTACTTTCCGCTGCCAATACTCTAGAATTGCATGTGTAGGGTGATACTTGACTTGATCATCATCTTGAAATCTGCCAAAACTTGTCTTAATCAAAAGGCTGAATTTTTATATTGTCAAGTAGTCTAATCACCCCCCTCTAGACATACTTTCGATCCTACAACTGGGCATCAAAGTTCGCCACCAGTGCAAATATAGGGAACAAAGCAGCATATTACATACACTGGCCGTCAAAATTGGCCACCAGTGCAAATAAATGCGGCTGACAAAACAAAACATAATCGAAACCACTTGAAGAGCTCAAGAAACGTTATCCGGTATCCACCATGCTGGCAATAAGCTTAGCACGCTGATTAGCTTTGTCCTGTTTGGCGCTAAAATCCTCCAACGCTTGTTGTTGCACCAGAAAGTATGCATCTGAATGCTCCGGCGACTTCCGCAGTCCTTCCGCTTCTTGTCGCAGCACAACTGATCAATGTCTTTCAGCTTGTAGTTGAGACTCAAGAAACCGAACCGATTCAGATAGTGAGTTTGAATAGCTTGTGCAAGCGGTAGTGGCCAGTAACTCGAACACTAAACCAAAACAGGACTTTGGGGTTGTCTCGCTGTCTTCAAGATAGTCTTCCTTAGCTGTTTTATCAGCTTTGTTGGAGACCAACAAGGATGTGTCACTATCCTGAACCTTATCTGCATTACTTCATTTACCATTGCTTAATAAGGCACTCTTCCCCAATATTCTCACAACATTCTAAAAGAAGAAACAAGCGGACACATAACAAGTTTAGCATGTACTAGTATATGAAACTCATTTCAGTGAACCAGTTCATTAGTAAGGTGGACAGGATTAAACTACCAAGTCTTCTATTGCCAAGTACTAGTACATAATAAAATCATCAAACAAACATATATCTATGTCCTATGGTTACTGCATTGTCTTGCCAAATCAAAATAGAGACACGGTTCAAATCATATCAGTTCAAGACAAAGCAGTAGTGAAAGAATACAAAGCGTGGGAAACTACACGGCACAACAAGATTTCAGATGGGTACCACGGGTCTACATGTACAACAACACTATTGGCTCTGTTGTGATGCTAGTAATGTGCATGATATGGAAGTCAACTATATACACAACTGAAATTGAAATCAAAAGAGCTATTGATAAGAGCAAACCTGCTAAATAAACATGCGTGAACATACCTGTTGTGCCATTGGAGTTTCGATTGGATCCTTCAATTTAAAAATAAGTTTGTATCAGTAAATACAGTGATACAAGAGCAAAGCAATCATAGTTAAAAAAAGACGCACCTAGGCTCTAGGTGTTGGAAAAAAGAGGGCATGAAATAGTTGACATGTATATTGTTTAACTAAAACGGATAGCATGACATAATTTCACATATATGATGTCTATCTAAACTGGATAGCATAGCATAACATAATTCAAAGATATGATGAATAACCAAACAGGATCGCATGACATAATTCACCTACATGTTATCTAAGTAATCAGGATCGCATCATGTAATTCACATATGTGATTTATATGCTAAACAGAGGGCATTCGATATGATGTCTGAAATAAGAACATGGTGTTGAATATTGTGTTAATGATGTCTAAACTATGCAATGCAAGACACCGTATGCATGATATGAGCAGTATAACCGTGCCAAGTTAGAGCATACACCTCGGTGGGGGAATAGGACTGGTCATCTGTCTCTGAATCCATCTTTGAGGAGCTATCGGGACCCAACAAGAGATCTGCTTCGACAGGTAGCACTGTCTGCTCTGAAGGCCTTATTTTCACTCCAGATTTTTCCATCTCCCACCCAAATGGCTGATTCACAGGAAGAGTAGTTTAATGTACAAACATTGTCGACAAATGGAAATGTAATGAAGAAAAGGATGGGCAAGATATCATTCAAATATATGATGCCTGGTTAAACAGGATGGCATTGCACATTTCACATATATTATGGCTGGCTAAAAGACATGAGACTGCATAATTCCCATATATGATATAGAAACTAAACAGGTGGCATTACAAAACATGTCTAAACTAAGCAGATGACATATATGATGTCAAAAGTAGGCACCGCAAGGCAACATATGCATGATATGACTAACATCATCATGCCAAGGTAGAGCAAACACCTTGGGAGGTAAATAGGAGTGGTCAGCGGCGTCTGAATCCACCTCAGAACAGATATCTTCCTCTGGATTACAATCTGGAGAGGGGTGGGGAGGGTTTGCCATTGAACCCACCATGGAGCGATGTCTGCATGACATTGTATTGCCAGCATAAAACTCTTCTCTTTTTTCTCTACATGTTCAGCATGACTGTGTACAATATCTGACATGCATACAAAAAAATATGGTGAGATTATGTAAGGAGAGCATGCAGAAATTTAGAGTGATGGTAACAACCAGTGGATGGATCCAAAAATAGTGATAGCAGGATGGTGATTGCTTTAAATTAATAAAAAGACAGATGATGATTGCTTTACTATTTGTTTCCCACCCAAGATGAACAACATAGGCATACCCTAGGTGAACCAGATATTAGACAGACATACTATTCATTGCTGCCTCGATATGTGCCCCACAACTAATTTAGAACTCAAGTTTGAACATTAATTTGGACTTGACTTGGGAGTCCAAGAGCTGAATAGGACAATAAAGTAGCAGGTAAGTTTAAGCAATGCATAACATAAGCAGAAACAAAAGAGTGCGACCTCTCTTGTGGACCCGTGTACTCCTCAGGTTCATATGCTGAGTCGATGATGGTGATGCCGTTGGGGTGGGTGCCGGTGGCAGGGAAGGAGATCTGAGGCGGCGAAAGATGGTCAGGAGTCGTGATGTCTGGTTTGGTGGATGCTTCTATTGATGGAGCAGCTCAGGTGAGGTGGACGACGTCGCGGCAGGAGCAGGACAAACCACACAAAGTTCCCTTTGACACATACCTGTAACTGAAGTAATTCTGTAAGGGGAAATTTGGCTTGCATGATTCTTAAAATGCAGGTATAGGAAAAACACCGGAATATGATAGGAAAATGCACATGGTAAACAGAGCATTTGTAAACATAGGATTTCTATCAACTTGGGTGTTTGGTTTATAGGAATTGGAAGAGCAGAGGAATGCAGAAAAACATGGCCAAAATAAAGAGAAACCATATGAAAGCGTGTACAGTTAGAATGTTATTCTGGCACTAATGCACTTGGTCTTGTTTTCATGCATAGGATTTGAGAAGTAGGTCCAGGTGGATGTTTTGCTTCATTCCTTTCAACAAAATGCATGAATAATTGAATAGTAGAGTGCCATTGGAAAATTCCCTATTGCTATGTTTTTCCGTTGAACCAAAATAGTCCTAATGGATCAACGTGAATGTATAGTAATAAGTGATGCAACAAGTGTACAGCCTCTTTGCCGTAGCCGTGTCGACCTCAGCATCATTGGGTTGGTCGCTGAAGCAGTTGAGGCAGAGGTGGCTGTCGGAGGTGTGGAGGAAGATCGAGGAATCAGAGGCGGCGTCGTGGCTTTGCTCTGTTGTGATGGATCGTTCGTCGTTGGAGCAGCTCCGGTGAGCCGTAAGACGTCAAGGCTGAAGCAGCACAAGACATACATCATCAATCTCAAGTGGGATTCTAATAGCATCTCCAATAGATGATGTAAAATGGATGTAAAATTAACATCACCAAAAACCAGCTGACTACAACAGATGAGGTAAAAACTGTTGACTCTGAACTTAACTGTCAAAACTGAAATTTACTGTGGAATCTGAATACTACTATCGAAACTGAATGCTATGGTAGCAGAGAGGCACTTGACATGTAGTATAGGGAGGGCCTGCAGTTCATCTTCAACATGCACCCCCCTGAGCCGCCTGCCACCACCGGTCGAACCGCCGGCCCCAGCGCTGCCTCGCCGCCCCGAAACAACTCGCCACCACCGCCTCGACCAGCCCTCTAGCCCCCCCGCCCCCACCCTGAACCCTAAGATAGATAGTGGGGTAACTCTCCGGCGAGCCCCCGTCCCCGCAGCGGGTGGTTCTTCCTTAACTCCGGCGAGCCCCCCCAACCCCTGAAAATCTACTGACCCAAAAGTCGATTCAGTCGATGAAGTGTGGCTTAATCGAGCAGAGCAGCAAAGACGAGCGAGGGGAGAGGAGCAGCAGAAGGTGGGCGGCGAAGCGATCGGCGAGAGCAGAGCAGCAGCAGCAGCAGAAGAAGGAAGCGAAGGAAGCGAGCAGCAGCAGCAGCAGATCCGGCTGGTATGGACGCCGCCGCCAAAGGGGCCTCCCACTCGGGGAGAGCCGCCGTGGAGATGTCGCCTGCGGAGCCGGCTTCAAGGTAGCCGCTCCATGGGGGTGCGGGATGGAGCACCGTCGGCACCGGGAGGTCGAGTTAAGGAGAAGGTTGTTGGAAATATGCCCTAGAGGCAATAGTAAATGGTTATTATTATATTTCTTTGTTCATGATAATTGTCCATTATTCATGCTATAACTGTATTATCCGGAAATCGTAATACACGTGTGAATACATGGATCACAACATGTCCCTAGTAAGCCTCTAGTTGACTAGCTCGTTGATCAACAGATAGTCATGGTTTCCTGACTATGGGCATTGGATGTCGTTGATAACGGGATCACATCATTGGGAGGACGATGTGATGGACAAGACCCAATCCTAAGCATAGCTCAAAGATCGTGTAGTTCGTTTAGCTAGAGCTTTTTCAAGTGTCAAGTATCATTTCCTTAGACCATGAGATTGTGCAACTCCCGGATACCGTAGGAGTGCTTTGGGTGTGCCAAACGTCACAACGAATCGGGTGACTATAAAGGTGCACTACGGGTATCTTGAAAGTGTCATTGGGTTGGCACGAATCGAGGCTGGGATTTGTCACTCCGTATGACGGAGAGGTATCTCTGGGCCCACTCGGTAATGCATCATCACAGTGAGCTCAATGTGACTAAGTGTCAGTCACGGATCATGCATTACTGATGCGGTAAAGTGACTTGCCGGTAACGAGACTAAACGAGGTATTGGGATACCGACGATCGAGTCTCGGGCAAGTAACGTACCGATTGACAAAGGGAATTGTATATGAGGTTGATTGAATCCTTGACATCGTGGTTCATCCGATGAGATCATCGAGAAGCATGTGGGAGCCAACATGGGTATCCAGATCCCGCTGTTGGTTATTGACCAGAGAGGCGTCTCTGTCATGTCTGCATGTCTCCCGAACCCGTAGGGTCTACACACTTAAGGTTAGGTGACGCCAGGCTTGTAGAGATATGAATATGCAGTAACCCGAAAGTTGTTCGGAGTCCCGGATGAGATCCTGGACGTCACGAGGAGTTCCGGAATGGTCCGGAGGTGAAGAATTATATATAGGAAGTGCTGTTTCAGTCATCGGGAGAGTTTCAGGGGTCACCGGTATTGTACCGGGACCACCGGAAGTGTCCCGGGGGTCCACCGGGTGGGGCCACCTATCCCAGAGGTCCCCGTGGGCTTAAGTGGGGATGGGACCAGCCCCTGGTGGGCTGGTGCGCCCCCCTTGGCCCCCCCTGCGCCTAGGGTTGGGAACCCTAGGGGAGGGGGCGCCTCCACTTGGCTTGGGGGGCAAGTCTCCCCCCTTGGCCGCCCCCCCTAGGAGATCCCATCTCCTAGGGCCGGCGCCCCCCTGGGGACCCTATATATAGAGGGGAGGAGGGAGGGCAGCCGCACCCTTTCATCTGGCGCCTCCCTTTCCCCCTGCTACACCTCTCCCTCATGCAGACGCTTGGCGAAGCCCTGCCGGATCCCTGCTGCATCCACCACCACGCCGTCGTGCTGCTGGATCTTCATCAAGCTCTCCTCCCCCCTTGCTGGATCAAGAAGGAGGAGACGTCACGCTGACCGTACGTGTGTTGAACGCGGAGGTGCCGTTCGTTCGGCGCTAGGATCTCCGGTGATTTGGATCACGACGAGTACGACTCCCTCGACCCCGTTCTCTTGAACGCTTCCGCTTGCGATCTACAAGGGTATGTAGATGCACTACTCTCTCTCGTTGCTCGATGAACTCCTAGATTGATCTTGGTGAACGTAGAATTTTTTTTATTTTATGCAATGTTCCCCAACAGTGGCATCATGAGCTAGGTCTTTGCGTAGTTCTCTTTGCCCGAGTAGAACACAATTTGTTGTGGGCGTAGATGTTGACAACTTTCTTGCCACTACTAGTCTTATTTTGCTTCAGCGGTATTGTGGGATGAAGCGGCCCGGACCGACCTTACACGTACGCTTACGTGAGACAGGTTCCACGACTGACATGCACTAGTTGCATAAGGTGGCTAGCGGGTGTCTGTCTCTCCCACTTTAGTTGGAGCGGATTCGATGAAAAGGGTCCTTATGAAGGGTAAATAGAAGTTGGCAAATCACGTTATGGCTTTAACGTAGGTAAGAAAACGTTCTTGCTAGATCACCTATAGAAGCCACGGAAAAACTTGCAACAACAATTAGAGGACGTCTAACTTGTTTTTGCAGCAAGTGTTTTGTGATGTGATATGGCCAAAGGATGTGATGAATGAGATATGTGATGTATGAGATGATCATGTTCTTGTAATAGGAATCACGACTTGCATGTCGATGAGTATGAAAACCGACAGGAGCCATAGGAGTTGTCTTTATTTTTGTATGACCTGCGTGTCATTGAAGAACGCCATGTAAACTACTTTACGTTATTGCTAAACGCGTTAGCCATAGAAGTAGAAGTAGTCATTGGCGTGACAACTTCATGAAGACACGATGATGGATATCATGATGATGGAGATCATGGTGTCATGCTGGTGACGAAGATGATCATGGCGCCCCGAAGATGGAGATCAAAGGAGCAATATGATATTGGCCATATCATGTCACTATTTGATTGCATATGATGTTTATCATGTTTTTCATCTTGTTTACTTCATGTTTATCATGTTTTTCATCTTGTTTACTTAGAACGACGGTAGTAAATAAGATGATCCCTCATAATAATTTCAAGAAAAGTGTTCCCCCTAACTGTGCACCTTTGCGAAGGTTCGTTGTTTTGAAGCACCACGTGATGATCGGGTGTGATAGATCCTAACATTCGAATACAACGGGTGTAAGCCAGATTTACACACGCAATACACTTAGGTTAAGTTAACGAGCCTAGCATGTATAGACATGGCCTCGGAACACGGAAGACCGAAAGGTCGAACATGAGTCGTATAGAAGATACGATCAACATGAAGATGTTCACCGATGATAACTAGTCCGTCTCACGTGATGATCGGACACGGGCTAGTTGACTCGGATCATGGATCACTTAGATGACTAGAGGATGTCTATCGAGTGGGAGTTCATTATTTCATTAGATGAACTTAATTATCATGAACTTAGTCTAAAATCTTTGCAATATGTCTTGTAGATCAAATGTCCCACGCTAATGTTGCCCTCAACTTCAACGTTCCTAGAAAACCAAGCTGAAAGACGATGGCAGCAACTATACGGATCGGGTCCGGAACTTGAGGATCATCCTCATAGCTGCCAAGAAAGCATATGTCCTAGATGCACCGCTAGGTGAAGCACCCATTTTCCCAACAACTCAAGGCGTTATGAACGCTTTGGCAATCAGCGTAGTGATGATTACTCCACTGTTCGGGCGGCATGCTTTACAGCTTAGAACCGGGCTCCAAAAGCGTTTTGAGCAGCACGGAGCATATGAGATGTTCCAAGAGCTGAGAATGGTTTTCCAAGCTCACGCCCGGTCGAGATATGAAGTCTCCGACAAGTTCTACAGATTGTAAGATGGAGGAGAATGGTTACATCGACAAGCACATACTCAAAATGTGCAGGTTGCACAACCGCTTATCTCAATTGGGAGTTAATCTCCCGGATGACGCGTGATGGTCGATGAATACTCGATCGCTCCCACCAAGCTACAAGAGCTTTGTGATGAACTTCAATATGTAGGGATGGAAAAGACCATTCTGAGGTATATTCAATGCTGAAATCAGCGGAGGTGGAGATCAAAAGGAAGATCAAGTGTTGATGGTGAATAAAACCACTAAGTTCAAGAAAGGCAAGGGTAAGAAGAACTTCAAGAAGGACGGCAAGGAGTTGCGCGCACCGATAAGCCGATTCTTGGGAAGAAGTCAAGTAATGGACCCAAGCCTAAAACTGAGTGCTTTTATTGCAAGGGAAGCGACACTGGAAACGGAACTGCCCCAAGTACTTAGCGGACAAGAAGGCCAGCAAAACCAAAGGTATATGTGATATACATGTAATTGATGTGTACCTTACCAGTGCTCGTAGTAGCTCCTGGGTATTTGATACCGGTGCGGTTGCTCATATTTGTAACTCAAAGCAGAAGCTGCGGAATAAGCGGAGGCTGGCGAAGGACGAGGTGACAATGCGCGTCGGGAATGGTTCCAAGGTCGATGTGATCGCCGTCGGCACGCTGCCTCTACATTTACCTACGGGATTAGTTTTGAACCTCAATAATTGTTGTTTAGTACCAGCTTTGAGCATGAACATTGTATCAGGATCTCGTTTAATTCGAGATGGCTACTCATTTAAATCCGAGAATAATGGTTGTTCTATTTATATGAGTGATATGTTTATGGTCATGCCCCGCTGATGAATGGTTTATTCTTGATGAATCTCGAGCGTAATGTTACACATATACATAGTGTGAATACTAAAAGATGTAAAGTTGATAACGATAGTCCCACATACTTGTGGCACTGCCGCCTTGGTCACATTGGTGTCAAGCGCATGAAGAAGCTCCATGCTGATGGACTTTTAGAGTCTCTAGATTATGAATCGTTTGACACATGCGAGCCATGCCTCATGGTCAAGATGACCAAGACTCCGTTCTCCGGAACAATGGAGCGAGCAACCAACTTATTGGAAATCATACATACTGATGTGTGCGGTCCAATGAGCGTTCAGGCTCGCGGAGGATATCATTATGTTCTCACTCTCACTGATGACTAGAGTAGATATGGGTATGTCTATTTGATGAAGCACAAGTCTGAGACCTTTGAAAAGTTCAAGGAATTTCAAAATGAGGTAGAGAATCAACGTGACAGAAAGATAAAGTTCTTGCGATCAGATCGTGGGGGTGAATATTTAAGCCACGAATTTGGTACGCACTTAAGGAAATGTGGAATCGTTTCACAACTCACGCCGCCTGGAACACCTCAGCAAAATGGTGTGTCCGAACATCGTAATCGCACTCTATTGGATATGGTGCGATCTATGATGTCACTTACCGATTTACCGCTATCATTTTGGGGATACGCTCTAGAGACAGCTACATTCACTTTAAATAGGGCACCGTCTAAATCCGTTGAGATGACACCGTATGAATTATGGTTTGGGAAGAAACCTAAGCTGTCGTTTCTAAAAGTTTGGGGATGCGATGCTTATGTCAAGAAACTTCAACCTGAGAAGCTCGAACCCAAGTCGAAAAAATGCGTCTTCATAGGATACCCTAAGGAAACCATTGGGTATACTTTCTACTTAAGACCCGAGGGCAAGATCTTTGTTGTTAAGAACGGGTCCTTTCGAGAGAAAGAGTTTCTCTCAAAAGAATTAAGTGGGAGGAAAGTGGAACTTGATGAAATAACGCCTCTTGAACGGTGACTAAGCGCAGCTCGGGAAGATGTTCTGTGGTGCTCGCAACGACAAGAGAGGAGGTTAATGATGATGATCAAGATACTTGAGATCAAGCTCTTCTTGAACGAAGGTCCACAAGGACACGTTCCGTGCCAGAGTGGTACGGCAACCCTGTCTTAGAAATCATGTTGTTAGACAACGGTGAACCTTCGAACTATGAAGAAGCGATGGCGGGCCCAGATTCCAACAAATGGCATGAAGCCATGCAATCGGAGATAGGATCCATGTATGAAAACAAAGTATGGACTTTGACAGACTTGCCCGATGATCGTCGAGCAATAGAAAACAAGTTGATCTTTAAGAAGAAGACGGACGCGGATGGTAATGTTACCAGATATAAAGCTCGACTTGTCACTAAGGGTTATCGACAAGTTCAAGGGATTGACTACGATGAGACATTCTCTCCCGTAGCAAAGCTGAAGTCCGTCCGAATTATGTTAGCAATTGCCGCATACTATGATTATGAGATATGGCAAATGGACGTCAAAACGGCATTCCTTAATGGTCACCTTAAGGAAGAATTGTATGTGATGCAGCCGGAAGGTTTTGTCGACCCTAAGAATGCTAACAAGGTGTGCAAGCTCCAGCGCTCTATCTATGGGCTGGTGCAAGCATCTCGGAGTTGGAACATTTGCTTTAATGAGATGATTAAAGCGTTTGGGTTTATGCAGACTTATGGAGAAGCTTGCGTTTACAAGAAAGTGAGTGGGAGCTCTGTAGCATTTCTCATATTATATGTGGATGACATACTCTTGATGGGAAATGATATAGGACTTTTGGACAGCATAAAGGCCTACTTGAATAAGTGTTTTTCAATGAAGGACCTTGGAGAAGCTGCTTACATATTAGGCATCAAAATCTATAGAGATAGATCGAGACGCCTCATAGGTCTTTCACAAAGCACATACCTTGATAAGATATTGAAGAAGTTCAATATGGATCAGTCCAAGAAGGGGTTCTTGCCTGTGTTGCAAGGTGTGAAATTGAGCACGGCTCAATGCCCGACCACGGCAGAAGATAAAGAAGAGATGAGTGTCATCCCCTATGCATCAGCCATAGGGTCTATCATGTATGCCATGACCTGTACCAGACCTGATATAAACCTTGCCGTAAGTTTGGTAGGAAGGTACCAAAGTAATCCCAGCAAGGAACACCGGACAGCGGGCAAGAACATCCTTAATTACCTGAAAAGGACTAAGGACATGTTTCTCATATATGGGGGTGACGAAGAGGTCGTCGTAAAGGGTTACGTCGATGCTAGCTTCGACACAGATGACTCTAAGTCACAAACCGGATACGTGTATATTTTGAATGGTGGGGCAATAAGCTGGTGTAGTTGCAAGCAGAGCGTCGTGGCGGGATCTACATGTGAAGCGGAGTACATGGCAGCCTCAGAGGCACCACAGGAAGCAATCTGGGTGAAGGAGTTCAACACCGACCTAGGAGTCATACCTAATGCGTCGGGGCCGATTACACTCTTCTGTGACAACACTGGAGCTATTGCACTTGCCAAGGAGCCCAGGTTTCACAAGAAGACTAGGCACATCAAGCGTCACTTCAACTCCATCCGTGAAAATGTTCAAGATGGAGACATAGATATTTGTAAAGTACATACGGACCTGAATGTAGCAGATCCGTTAACTAAACCTCTCCCTAGAGCAAAACATGATCAACACCAGGACACAATGGGTGTTTGATACATCACAATGTAACTAGATTATTGACTCTAGTGCAAGTGGGAGACTGTTGGAAATATGCCCTAGAGGCAATGATAAATGGTTATTATTATATTTCTTTGTTCATGATAATTGTCCATTATTCATGCTATAGCTGTATTATCCGGAAATCGTAATACACGTGTGAATACATGGATCACAACATGTCCCTAGTAAGCCTCTAGTTGACTAGCTCGTTGATCAACAGATAGTCATGGTTTCCTGACTATGGGCATTGGATGTCGTTGATAACGGGATCACATCATTGGGAGAATGATGTGATGGACAATACCCAATCCTAAGCATAGCTCAAAGATCGTGTAGTTCGTTTAGCTAGAGCTTTTTCAAGTGTCAAGTATCATTTCCTTAGACCATGAGATTGTGCAACTCCTGGATACCGTAGGAGTGCTTTGGGTGTGCCAAACGTCACAACGTAACTGGGTGACTATAAAGGTGCACTACGGGTATCTCCGAAAGTGTCTGTTGGGTTGGCACGAATCGAGACTGGGATTTGTCACTCCGTATGACGGAGAGGTATCTCTGGGCCCACTTGGTAATGCATCATCACAATGAGCTCAATGTGACTAAGTGTCTGGTCACGGGATCATGCATTACGGTACGAGTAAAGTGATTTGCCGGTAACGAGACTGAACGAGGTATTGGGATACCGACGATCGAGTCTCGAGCAAGTAACGTACCGATTGACAAAGGGAATTGTATACAGGGTTGATTGAATCCTCGACATCGTGGTTCATCTGATGAGATCATCGAGGAGCATGTGGGAGCCAACATGGGTATCCAGATCCCGCTGTTGGTTATTGACCAGAGAGGCATCTCGGTCATGTCTGCATGTCCCCCGAACCCGTAGGGTCTACACACTTAAGGTTAGGTGACGCCAGGCTTGTAGAGATATGAATATGCAGTAACCCAAAAGTTGTTCGGAGTCCCGGATGAGATCCTGGACGTCATGAGGAGTTCTGGAATGGTTCGGAGGTGAAGAATTATATATAGGAAGTGCTGTTTCGGCCATCGGGAGAGTTTCGGGGGTCACCGGTAATGTACCGGGACCACCGGAAGGGTCCCGGGGGTCCATGGGTGGGGCCACCCATCCCGGAGGGCCCCGTGGGCTGAAGTGGGGAGGGGACCAGCCCCTGGTGGGCTGGTGCACCCCCCTTGGGCCCCTTCTGTGCCTAGGGTTGGGAACCCTAGGGGAGAGGGCGCCTCCACTTGCCTTGGGGGGCAAGTCTCCCCCTTGGCCGCCGCCCCCCTAGGAGATCCCATCTCCTAGGGCCAGTGCCCCCTTGGGGACCCTATATATAGAGGGGGGAGGGAGGTGCCGTCCGTTTGGCGCTAGGATCTCCGGTGATTTGGATCACGACGAGTACGACTTCCTCAACCCCGTTCTCTTGAATGCTTCCGCTCGCGATCTACAAGGGTATGTAGATGCACTCCTCTCTCTTGTTGCCCGATGAACTCCTAGATTGATCTTGGTGAACATAGGAAATTTTTTATTTTATGCAACGTTCCCCAACAAAGGTGCGATGCGATGAGTGTACAACCTCTTTGGTGGCGCGGAGTAGGCCTCGGCTTCATACGAGGTGTCGGTGAGGATGCCGCAGTTCCGGTGGAGCAGGTTAAGGCGACGCTGTGGGGATGGAGCAGCCGCGATAGACGAGGAGATCGTCGGAGCAGCTCCTTGGAGGTGCAGGATGGGGCGGCTGGACCGGAGGGACGACGAGATGTACGACGGATCCTCATCCGGGGAGGTGGACGAGGGACGTCGAGCTGTTGCGGTGGACGACGTCATCGGGGAAGAGGCTCCGGCTAGGCAGCGGTGACGTGGCGTACGGAGGAGGGTGGGGTTTCACGGCTGGAGCGGAGAGGTTATGGCAGCCTGGGATTTCGAATGGCGAAAAGGGGGCGATGGGAGGGGGTGAAGCATGACTTAGGGACGCGCTTGTCCAAAATGTAGGGTGTGTTACAAAAGTACCCCCCACCGATTTGAACTAGCGACCCTTTCGGCTCAGGGTTAGAAGGGGGATTTCGCGTGTCGGGATTTGGTAGCTGGAGGGAGTTTTCGCGCGCATTGTAATTTCGGGATAGCGAGGCGCGGGTTGTGAAAGCGCCAGTTTTGGGAGCACGATATCAGAATTTTCGGGATATAACAAGACGCGGGTTGAATTTTAGGGACAAGCCTAACGTGTAGTAATATTGTACTTGTACGTACCAAATCAATTCGCACTTCCCTCAATAAAACAAAAAAATAAAACTATTCAGACCACACAAAGAGAGAGTCTTGCCCCGTTTTACTATACAAATGCTATTCAAAGCCACTCCCTCCTTCCATCTATATAGGGACTAATGCGTTTTTCGATGCTAACTTTGACCAAATATTAGAGCAATGATATATGACATGCAACTTACACAAAGCACACCGTTAACTTCGTCTGTGAAAGGTTCTTTCAAGTATAATTTTCACATTGTGCATGTCATGTACTATTAATCTTGTCAATAGTCAAAGGCGGTCTTAAAAATCTCATTACGCCCTATATAGATGGAAGGAGGGAGTATGAATCCATGTTATGTCCGATTAAATTTTTTCGCTTGCTGTATAATGCATGTAACCTACTCATACCAACATTTTAGTGCATTCCAAATGTCTATACTACCGCTGCAATTCGAACTAAATTTGAATTCGTTTCTCTATTTCAATAAGAATCTACAATCATGATTGTTGCCAACTTCAAACATCATTCGTGTATTATCTTAATAACACACCACATGATTACTATAGAGATAGATATGAACTATGTGTACTACATGAACTCGAATTCTATTTTTTGAATACACTTGATGTTGATTCCAAATAATAGTACATTTGATGTACTAACTATATATTCATAATCTAAACCATGTTCCATACGTACACCGTGTTTATCACGCAAAGTATAGTGCCCCGCCCCCTACATTATGACAAGTATTTAGACCTGAGTTGCAAAACCACACATTAGCCCTAATTATAATCAATGTTCTACATTATGATATCTTCTTCAAGTATCTGTATCCACTTTTTTATAATGAATTATGATCTTTGTTCGTCTTCTACACCTTCACAATCCTCTTCTATTTGTAGCTAGTGATACGTCTCCAACGTATCTATAATTTTTGATTGTTCCGTGCTATTATATTACCCCTTTTGGATGTTTATGGGCTTTATTTTATACATTTATATCATTTTTGGGACTAACCTACTAACCGGAGGCCCAGTCCATATTGTTGTTTTTTTTGCCAATTTCAGTATTTCGAAGAAAAGGAATATCAAACGGAGTCCAAACGGAATGAAACCTTTGGGAGCATTATTTTTGGAACAAATCTGATCCCGAGAGCTTGGAGTGCAAGTCAAGAAGCCTTCGAGGGCCCCACGAGATAGGAGGGCGCCCCCCTGTAGGGCACGCCCCCCTGTCTCATGGGCCCCTCGGGCGGCCACCGACGTACTTCTTCCTCCTATATATACCAACGTATCCTGAAAACATCCAGGAGCACCACGAAACACAATTTCCACCGCCTTAACCTTCTGTATCCGCGAGATCCCATCTTGGAGCCCTTGCCGGCACTCTGCTGGAGGGGGAAGCAACCACGGAGGGCCTCTACGTCAACATCCTTGCCCCTCCGATGAGTTGTGAGTAGTTTACCACAGACCTATGGGTCCATAGTTATTAGCTAGATGGCTTCTTCTCTCTTTTTGGATCTCAATACAATGCTCTCCCCCTCTCTTGTGGAGATCTATTCGATGTAATCTCTTTTTGCGGTGTGTTTGTCGAGATCCGATGAATTGTGGGTTTATGATCAAGTTTATCTATGAACAATATTTGAATCTTCTCTGAATTCTTTTATGTGTGATTGAGTTATCTTTGCAAGTCTCTTCGAATTATCAGTTTGGTTTGGCCTACTAGATTGATCTTTCTTGCCATGGGAGAAGTGCTTAGCTTTGGGTTCAATCTTGCGGTGTTCTTACCCAAAGGATGTAAAGGGTTGCAAGACACGTATTGTATTGTTGCCATCGAGGATAACAAGATGGGGTTTATATCATATTGCATGTGTTTATCCCTCTACATCATGTCATCTTGCTTAATGTGTTACTCTGTTCTTATGAACTTAATACTCTAGATGCAGGCAGGAGTGGGTCGATGTGTGGAGTAATAGTAGTAGATGCAGGCAGGAGTTGGTCTACTTGTTATGGACGTGATGCCTATATACATGATCATGCCTAGATAATCTCATAACTATGCGATTCTATCAATTGCTCGACAGTAATTTGTTCACCCACCGTAATACTTATGCTATCTTGAGAGAAGCCTCTAGTGAAACCTATGGCCCCCGGGTCTATCTCTTATCATATTTGCTTTCAATCTACCTTTATTTGCATCTTACTTTTTGCATCTATATTATAAAATACCAAAAAAATATTCATCTTACCTGTGGCCGTGAAGGGATTGAAAACCCCTTTATTGCGTTGGTTGCGAGTTCTCAGTTTGTTTGTGTAGGTGCGTGGGACTTTTGAGGAGCCTCCTATTGGATTGATACCTTGGTTCTCAAAACTGAGGGAAATACTTACGCTAGACTTTGCTGCATCACCCTCTCCTCTTCGAGGAAAACCAACGCAAGCTCAAGACGTAGCAGCTAGCTAGCGCTAACTTTCTATCGTTCATGCACACGCCCGCCCCCCTCACACACCCTTAGTGTCCCCTCCATCACGCACGTTCATTATTTCTCTTTAGGTCGTCCACCAGCGGTGTGTGTAGGCCCCCGGCTCCTTCTTTCTGGCACACACCGGTCGATATACCTCTCTAGCCAAGTGTGCCTACAACAAACACATATATATTTCTCCTCTTCTCTTCTCACCGTCCATGCCCCCATATGTCCAATACGATTCCACGCAGGTGCACACTCCTGCCCCTCTTTTCATTAATCACATGTTCGCACACTCCTCCCCCCTTGACATGGTAGGCCTCTCGCACCACCTCCTAGCCACACCCTCTCCCCCTGTCTGCCTCTCCGGACCTTATTTGCTTCTAACACATGCAGGCGTGTATATGAACTGATCTCCCTACATATAGCCAGATCGACTATAATTCGTTTTCACCAAGCACCGATACATTTACCTCGCTAGTTATGTCTCTCCTTTTCTCAGACACACGACGGTTGATCTTTCTATGTAGTTACGCATGCTAACCACAACCATATCTTCTCCCCTCATCATCCTTGAATACCTCCCGACCCATCTCTCACACGCATGTGCATAGACAGACAGACATCCCCCGCCCTCTCTTATTGATATTGCACTCATACCTTCCGTTTGTCTAGAAGGCCTCTCCCACCATTTGTTAGACGCCACTCCACCACCAACCCTCCGACGCTCTACCTTTGTCTTTTTCCCAACCTTATTCCTCTGCTACACATATCCATGGATGTCGATCGATCTCCCTCAATACATAGTTAGGTCTCTCTCCTTCCCCACACATATACTAGTCGACCGGTCTCTACCCCGCCCCCACACAAACACCGATAGTCGAATGTTGTAGGTAGGTATCCATGCCATAGAGAAGAACTGCACCTCTGCCCTCTCAAATTCCAGTAGGCCAGCCGCCCTGTATCTTTGACGTGGGCAAACACAAATTCGATGGCACTCTTTATCGATCGCGCAGCCACATACTTCATCCCTGTTTTCAATTCTATCGATATCTCACGTCCATGACTCTGTTTCACACACATTGCATATGTTATGTTTTTCTGATTGAGATATCATCAACACATTGCCTCTGTTTCGCACAAACCATCTCTCTCACACCCACCCACGTATGTACCTGCACCTAAAGAAGAAGTGCACGCAGGACGCACGTACTCACGTCTCGTTCCTGGCCACACCCGCGCGGGTACACGGTGGAGTTCGTTTCTGTAAGAAAAGGCAGCCCACATGATAATTTGACGCGTGTAGTGGTTGTTTACTCGAAGGAGGGTCGGGTACCACGCCTAGAATATAAAACGATTACCGTGGAAAAAATGGAAAAATGGGTTTGTCTCTAGTGAGTCTCGTCACACCATCTCACACAAGGCCGCTGTGGCCTCTCTCTCTCAGCGTTGGTTAGTGATCCGGCCGCATACCGGCGGAAAGGGAGGATGTGCATCGTGTTGGGGAACGTAGTAATTTCAAAATTTTCCTATGCACACGCAAGATCATGGTGATGCATAGCAACGAGAGGGGAGAGTGTTGTCCACGTACCCTTGTAGACCGTAAGCAGAAGCGTTATGACAACGCGGTTGATGTAGTCGTACGTCTTCACGATCCGACCGATCCAAGCACCGAACGTACGGCACCTCCGTGTTCTACACACGTTCAGCTCGATGACGATCCCCGGACTCCGATCCAGCAGGGTGTCGGGGATGAGTTTCGTCAGCACGATGGCGTGGTGACGATGATGATGTTCTACCGACGCAGGGCTTCGCCTAAACTCCGTGATGATATGATCGAGGTGGAATATGGTGGAGGGGGCACCGCACACGGCTAAGGAATGATCACGATGATCAACTTGTGTGTTCTAGGGTGCCCCCTTGCCCCCATATATAAAGGAGGAAGGGGGAGGCCGGCCGGCCCTAGGGGGCGCGCCAAGGAGGGGGGGAGTCCTCCTCCTAGTGGGAGTAGGACTCCCCTTTCCTAGTCCAACTAGGAAGAGAGGGGAAGGAAAGAGAGGGAGAGGAGAGGGAAGAGGGTCGCGCCCTCCTAGTCCAGTCGGACTCCCCTTGGGGGGGGCGCCACCTCCTTGGCTGCTGCCCTCTCTCTCCCCTCAGGCCCACTAAGGCCCAATACTTCCCCCCCGGGGGGGGGGGGGTTCCGGTAACCCCTCCGGCACTCTGGTTTTCTCCGAAATCACCCGGAACATTTCCGATGTTCGAATATAGTCGTCCAAAATATCGATCTTTATGTCTCGACCATTTCGAGACTCCTCGTCATGTCCGTGGTCACATCCGGGACTCCGAACAACCTTTTGTACATCAAAACTTATAAACTCATAATAAAACTATCATCGTAACGTTAAGCATGCGGACCCTACGGGTTCGAGAACTATGTAGACATGACCTAGAACTGTTTCCGGTCAATAACCAATAGTGGAACCTGGATGTTCATATTGGCTCCTACATATTCTACGAAGATCTTTATCGGTCAAACCGCATAACAACATACGTTGTTCCCTTTGTCATCGGTATGTTACTTGCCCGAGATTCGATCGTCGGTATCCAATACCTAGTTCAATCTCGTTACCGGCAAGTCTCTTTACTCGTTCCGTAATACATCATCCCGTAACTAACTCATTAGTTACAATGCTTGCAAGGCTTAAATGATGTGTATTACCGAGAGGGCCCAGAGATACCTCTCCGACAATCGGAGTGACAAAACCTAATCTCGAATTACGCCAACCCAACATGTACCTTCGGAGACACTGAGAGCACCTTTATAATCACCCGAGCCACGTTGTGACGTTTGGTAGCACACAAAGTGTTCCTCCGTAAACGGAGTTGCATAATCTCATAGTTGTAGGAACTTTGTATAAGTCATGAAGAAAGCAATAACAACATACTAAACGATCAAGTGCTAGGCTAACGGAATGGGTCAAGTCAATCACATCATTCTCCTAATGATGTGATCCCGAATGACAACACATGTCTATGGTTAGGAAACATAACCATCTTTGATTAATGAGCTAGTCAAGTAGAGGCATACTAGTGACATTATGTTTGTCTCTGTATTCACACATGTATCATGTTTCCGGGTAATACAATTCTAGCATGAATAATAAACATTTATCATGATATGAGGAAATAAATAATAACTTTATTATTGCCTCTAGGGCATATTTCCTTCAGTCTCCCACTTGCACTAGAGTCAATAATCTAGATTACATAGTAATGATTCTAACACCCATGGAGTCTTGGTGCTGATCATGTTTTGCTCGTGGAAGAGGCTTAGTCAACGGTGCGCAATATTCAGATCCGTATGTATCTTGCAAATCTCTATGTCTCCCACCTGGACTTGGTCCCGGATGGAATTGAAGCGTCTCTTGATGTGCTTGGTCCTCTTGTGAAATCTGGATCCCTTTGCCAAGGCAATTGCACCAGTACTGTCACACAAGATCTTCATTGGTCCCGATGCACTAGGTATGACACCTAGATCGGAAATGAACTCCTTCATCCAGACTCCTTCAGTTGCTGCTTCCGAAGCAGCTATGTACTCTGCTTCGCATGTAGATCCCGCTACGACACTTTGTTTAGAACTGCACAACCTGACAGCTCCATCGTTTAATATAAATACGTATCCGGTTTGCGATTTAGAATCGTCGGATCAGTGTCCAAGCTTGCGTCGACGTAACCCTTTACGACAAGCTCTTTGTCACCTCCATAAACGAGAAACATGTCCTTAGTCCTTTTCAGGTATTTCAGGATGTTCTTGACCGCTGCCCAGTGATCCACTCCTGGATTACTTTGGTACCTCCCGCTAAACTAATAGCAAGGCACACATCAGTGCAGTACACAACATTGCATACATGATAGAGCCTATGGCTGAGGCATAGGGAACTCCTTTCATTTTCTCTCTATCTTCTGCAGTGGTCGGGCATTGAGTCTGACTCAACTTCACACCTTGTAACACAGGCAAGAACCCTTTCTTTCACTGATCCATTTTAAACTTCTTCAAAACTTTATCAAGGTATGTGCTTTGCGAAAGTCCAATCAAGCGTGTTGATCTATCTCTATAGATCTTGATGCCCAATATATAAGCAGCTTCACCGAGGTCTTTCATTGAAAAATTCTTACTCAAGTATCCCTTTATGCTATCTAGAAATTCTATATCATTTCCTATATCATTTCCTATATCTAGAAATTCTATATCATTTACTCAAGTATCCCTTTCTTTGCTTGATCCATATTGAACTTTTTCAAAACTTTATCAAGGTATGTGCATTGTGAAAGTCCAATCAAGCGTCTTGATCTATCTCTATAGATTTTGATGCCCAATATGTAAGCAGCTTCACCGAGGTCTTTCATTGAAAAACTTTTATTCAAGTATCCTTTTATGCTATCCAAAAATTCTATATCATTTCCAATCAACAATATGTCGTCCACATATAATATCAGAAATGCTACAGAGCTCCCACTCACTTTCTTGTAAATACAGGCTTCTCCAACAGTCTGTATAAAACCATAAGCTTTGATCACACTATCAAAGCGTTTATTCCAACTCCGAGAGGCTTGCACCAGACCATAAATTGATCGCTAGAGCTTGGACACTTTGTTAGCTCCCTTAGGATCGACAAAACCTTCCGGTTGCATCATATACAACTCTTCTTCCAGAAATCCATTCAGGAATGCAGTTTTGACATCCATTTTCCATATTTCATAATCGTAAAATGCGGCAATCGCCAACATGATTCGGACAAACTTAAGCATCGCTACGGGTGAGAAGGTCTCATCGTAGTCAACTCCTTGAACTTGCCGAAAACCTTTTGCAACAAGTCGAGCTTTGTAAACAGTAACATTACCGTCAGCGTCAGTCTTCTTCTTGAAGATCCATTTATTCTCTATTGCTTGCCGACCATTGGGCAAGTCAACCAAAGTCCACACTTTGTTCTCATACATAGATCCTATCTCAGATTTCATGGCTTCAAGCCATTTTGCGGAATATGGGCTCACCATCGCTTCTTCATAGTTCGTAGGTTCACCATGATCTAGTAGCATGACTTCCAGAATAGGATTACCGTACCACTCTGGTGCGGATCTTACTCTGGTTAATCTACAAAGTTCAGTAAGAACTTGATCTGAAGTTTCATGATCATCATCGTTAACTTCCTCACTAATTGGTGTAGGTGTCACAGGAACCATTTCTATGATGAACTACTTTCCAATAAGGGAGCTGGTACTGTTACCTCATCAAGTTCTACTTTCCTCCCACTCACTTCTTTCGAGAGAAACTCCTTCTCTAGAAAGGATCCATTCTTAGCAGCATGTCTTGCCTTCGGATCTGTGATAGAAGGTGTACCCAACTGTCTCCTTTGGGTAGCCTATGAAGACACATTTTTCCGATTTGGGTTCGAGCTTATCAGGTTGAAGCTTTTTCACATAAGCATCGCAGCCCCAAACTTTCAGAAACGACAAATTTGGTTTCTTGCCAAACCATAGTTCATAAGGAGTCGTCTCAACGGATTTTGATGGTGCCCTATTTAACGTGAATGCGGCCGTCTCTAAAGCATAACCCCAAAACGATAGCGGTAAATCGGTAAGAGACATCATAGATCGCACCATATCTAGTAAAGTACGATTACGACGTTCGGACACACCATTACGTTGTGGTGTTCCACGTGGCGTAAGTTGCGAAACTATTCCGCATTGTTTCAAATGTAAACCAAACTCGTAACTCAAATATTCTCCTCCACGATCAGATCGCAGAAACTTTATTTTCTTGTTACGATTATTTTCAACTTCACTCTGAAATTCTTTGAACTTTTCAAATGTTTCAGATTTATGCTTCATTAAGTAAATATACCCGTATCAGCTTAAATCATCTGTGAAGGTGAGAAAATAACGATATCCGCCATGAGCCTCAACATTCATCGGACCACATACATCTGTATGTATGATTTCCAACAAATCTGTTGCTCTCTCCATAGTACCGGAGAACGGCGTTTTAGTCATATTGCCCATGAGGCACGGTAAGTACCAAGTGATTCATAATCAAGTGGTTCCAAAAGTCCATCAGTATGGAGTTTCTTCATGCGTTTTATACCGATATGACCTAAACGGCAGTGCCACAAATAAGTTGCACTATCATTATCAACTCTGCATCTTTTGGCTTCAACATTATGAATATGTGTATTACTACTATCGAGATTCATCAAAAATAGACCACTCTTTAAGGGTGCATGACCATAAAAGATATTACTCATATAAATAGAACAACCACTATTCTCTGATTTAAATGAATAACCGTCTCGCATCAAACAAGACCCAGATATAATGTTCATGCTCAACGCTGGCACCAAATATCAATTATTCAGGTCTAAAACTAATCCCGAAGGTAGATGTAGAGGTAGCGTGCCGACCGCGATCACATTGACTTTGGAACCGTTTCCCACGCGCATCATCACCTCGTCCTTAGCTAGTGTTCGCTTATTCCGTAGTCCCTGTTTCGAGTTGCAAATATTAGCAACAGAACCAGTATCAAATACCCAGGTGCTACTGCGAGCTCTAGTAAGGTACACATCAATAACATGTATATCACATATACCTTTGTTCACCTTGCCATCCTTCTTATCTGCCAAATACTTGGGGCAGTTCCGCTTCCAGTGACCAGCTTGCTTGCAATAGAAGCAATCAGTTTCAGGCTTAGGTCCAGACTTGGGTTTCTTCTCTTGAGCGGCAACTTGTTTGTTGTTCTTCTTGAAGTTCCCCTTCCTCTTCCCTTTGCCCTTTTTCTTGAAACTAGTGGTCTTGTTGACCATCAACACTTGATGCTCCTTCTTGATTTCTACCCCCGCAGCTTTTAGCATTGCGAAGAGCTCGGGAATTGTCTTGTTCATCCCTTGCATATTATAGTTCATCACGAAGCTCTTGTAGCTTGGTGGCGTGATTGGGAATTCATCAATGACGCTATCATCCGGAAGATTAACTCCCAGTTGAATCAAGTGATTATTATACCCGGACATTTTGAGTATATGCTCACCGACGTAACTATTCTCCTCCATCTTGCAGCTATAGAACTTATTGGAGACTTCATATCTCTCAATCCGGGCATTTGCTTGAAATATTAACTTCAACTCCTGGAACATCTCATATGCTCTATGACGTTCAAAACGTCGTTGAAGACCCGGTTCTAAGCCATAAAGCATGGCACACTGAACTATTGAGTAGTCATCAGCTTTGCTCTGCCAAATGTTCATAACATCTGGCGTTGCTCCTGCAGCAGGCCTGGCACCCAGCGGTGCTTCCAGGACGTAATTCTTACGTGCAGCAATGAGGATAATCCTCGTTACGGACCCAAATCCGTAATTGCTACCATCATCTTTCAACCTTGCTTTCTCAAGGAACGCATTAAAATTCAACAGAACAACATCACGAGCCATCTATCTACAACAAACATAGATAAGCAAAATACTATCAGGTACTAAGTTCATGATAAATTTAAGTTCAATTAATCATATAACTTAAGAACTCCCACTTAGACAGACATCCCTCTAGTCATCTAAGTGATCACATGATCCAAATCAACTAAACCATAACCGATCATCACGTGAGATGGAGTAGTTTTCAATGGTGAACATCACTATGTTGATCATATCTACTATATGATTCACGCTCGAACTTTCGGTCTCCGTGTTCCGAGGCCATATCTGCATATGCTTGGCTCATCAAGTTTAACCTGAGTATTCTGCGTGTGCAAAACTGGCTTGCACCCGTTGTAGATGGACGTTGAGCTTATCACACCCGATCATCACGTGGTGTCTGGGCACGACAAACTTTGGCAAGGGTGCATACTCAGGGAGAACACTTCTTGATAATTTAGTGAGAGATCATCTTAAAATACTACCGTCGATCAAAGCAAGATAAGATGCATAAAGGATAAACATCACATGCAATCAATATAAGTGATATGATATGGCCATCATCATCTTGTGCTTGTGATCTCCATCTCCGAAGCACCATCATGATCACCATCGTCACCGGCGCGACACCTTGATCTCCATCGTAGCATCGTTGTCGTCTCGCCAACTATTGCTTCTATGACTATTGCTACCGCTTAGTGATAAAGTAAAGCAATTACAGGGCGTTTGCATTTCATACAATAAAGCGACAACCATATGGCTCCTGCCAGTTGCCGATAACTCGGTTACAAAACATGATCAGCTCATACAATAAAATATAGCATCACGTCTTGACCATATCACATCACAACATGCCCTGCAAAAACAAGTTAGACGTCCTCTACTTTGTTGTTGCAAGTTTTACGTGGCTGCTACGGGCTGAGCAAGAGCCGTTCTTACCTACGCATCAAAACCACAACGATAGTTCGTCAAGTTAGTGCTGTTTTAACCTTCGCAAGGACCGGCGTAGCCACACTCGGTTCAACTAAAGTTGAGAAACCGACACCGCCAGCCACCGTGTGCAAAGCACGTCGGTAGAACCAGTCTCGCGTAAGCGTACGCGTAATGTCGGTCCGAGCCGCTTCATCCAACAATACCGCCGAACCAAAGTATGACATGCTGGTAAGCAGTATGACTTGTATCGCCCACAACTCACTTGTGTTCTACTCGAGCATTTAACATCAACGCATAAAACCTGGCTCTGATACCACTGTTGGGGAACGTAGTAATTTCAAAATTTTCCTACGCACACGCAAGATCATGGTGATGCATAGCAACGAGAGGGGAGAGTGCTGTCCACGTACCCTTGTAGCGTAAGCGGAAGCGTTATGACAACGCGGTTGATGTAGTCATACATCTTCACGATCCGACCGATCCAAACACCGAACGTACGGCACCTCCGTGTTCTGCACACGTTCAGCTCGATGACGATCCCCAGACTCCGATCCAGCAGGGTGTCGGGGATGAGTTCCGTCAGCACGACGGCGTGGTGATGATGATGATGTTCTACCGATGCAGGGCTTCGCCTAAACTCCACGACGAAATGACCGAGGTGGAATATGGTGGAGGGGGCACCGCACACGGCTAAGGAACGATCACGATGATCAACTTGTGTGTTCTCGGGTGCCCCCTTGCAGCCGTATATAAAGGAGCAAAGGGGAGGCCGGCCGGCCCTAGGGGGCGCGCCAAGGAGGGGGGAGTCCTCCTCCTAGTGGGAGTAGGACTCCCCTTTCCTAGTCCAACTAGGAAGAGAGAGGGGGAAGGAAAGAGAGGGAGAGGGAGAGGGAAAGAGGGGCTGCGCCCCCCTCCCTAGTCCAATTCGGACTCCCCTTGGGGGGGCGCGCCACTTCCTGTGCTGCTGCCCTCTCTCTCCCCTCAGGCCCACTAAGGCCCAATACTTGCCCGTGGGGGGTTCCGGTAACCCCTCCGGCACTCCAGTTTTCTCCGAAATCACCCGGAACATTTCCGGTGTCCGAATATAGTCGTCCAATATATTGATCTTTATGTCTCGACCATTTAGAGACTCCTTGTCATGTCCGTGATCACATCCGGGACTCGAAACAACCTTCGGTACATCAAAACTTATAAACTCATAATAAAACTATCATCGTAACGTTAAGCGTGCGGACCCTACGGGTTCGAGAACTATGTAGACATTGAAGGAAATATGCCCTAGAGGCAATAATAAAGTTATTATTTATTTCCTTATTTCATGATAAATGTTTATCATTCATGCTAGAATTGTATTAACCGGAAACATAATACATGTGTGAATGCATAGACAAAAAGAGTGTCACTAGGATGCCTCTACTAGACTAGCTTGTTAATCAACGATGGTTATGTTTCCTGACCATGAACAAGGAGTTGTTATTTGATTAACAAGGTCACATCATTAGGTGAATGATCTGATTGACATGACCCATTCCGTTAGCTTAGCACACGATCGTTTAGTATGTTGCTATTGCTTTTATCCATGACTTATACATGTTCCTATAACTATGAGATTATGCAACTCCCGTTTGCCGGAGGAACACTTTGGTACTACCAAGCGCCAGCAACGAATCGGGTGATTATAAAGGAGTACTACAGGTGTCTCCAAAGGCAGATGTTGGGTTGGCGTATTCGAGATTAGGATTTGTCACTCCGAATGTCGGAGAGGTATCTCTGGGCCCTCTCGGTAATGCACATCACTTAAGCCTTGCAAGCATTACAACTAATGAGTTAGCTGTGAGATGATGTATTACGGAGCGAGTAAAGAGACTTGCGGTAGCGAGATTGAACTAGGTATTGGATACCGACGATCGAATCTCGGGCAAGTAACATACCGATGACAAAGGGAACAATGTATGTTGTTATCTTGATCGACCGATAAAGATCTTCGTAGAATATGTAGGAACCAATATGGGCATCTAGGTCCCGCTATTGGTTATTGACCGAGGCGTGTCTCGGTCATGTCTACATTGTTCTCGAACCGTAGGGTCCGCACGCTTAAGGTTTCGATGGCGGTTATATTATGAGTTTATGTATTTTGATGTACCAAGAAGTTGAGTCCCGGATGTGATCACGGACATGACGAGGAGTCTCGAAATGGTCGAGACATAAAGATTGATATATTGACGGCTATATTCGGACACCGAAAGGTTCCGGAAGTTTCGGAGAAAACCGGAGTGCTTGAGGGGTTACGGAACCCCGGGAAGTTATGGGCCTTAGTGGGCCAAGAGGGAGAGAGAGGGCCGCACCGGTGGTGGGCGCGCCCTGGGGAGTCCGAATAGGACAGGAGGAGGCGCGCCCCCCCCCTCCCTCTCCTCTCCTTCCTTCCCCTTCCTCCTTCCTAGTTGGACTAGGAAAGGGAGTCCTACTCCCACTAGGAGGAGGACTCCCTCCCTGGCGCGCCTCCTAGGGCCGGCCGCCCTACCCTCCCTCCTTTATATACGGGGAAGGGGCACCCTAGGACACACAAGTTGATCCTGAGATCGTTCTTAGCCGTGTCGCGGTGCCCCCTCCACCATAATCCACCTCGGTCATATCGAGCGGTGCTTAGGCGAAGCCCTGCATCGTAGAACATCAAGATCGTCACCACGCCGTCGGCCGACGGAACTCTCCTCCCAAGCTCTACTGGATTGGAGCCCGAGGAGCGTCACCGAGCTGTACGTGTGTCAAGAACTCGGAGGCACCGGAGTAACGGCGCTGGGATCGGTTGGATCGCGAGGAGAACGTACGACTACTTCCTCTACGTTGTGATCGCTTCCGCCGGGTCACGAGGGTGCGAGACAACACTCTCCCCTCTCGTTGCTATGCATCACCATGATCTTGCGTGTGCGTAGGAAATTTTTTGAAATTACTACGTTCCCCAACAGACATGACCTAGAACTGTTTCCGGTCAATAACCAATAGTGGAACCTGGATGTTCATATTGGCTCCTACATATTCTACGAAGATCTTCGGTCAAACCGCATAACATACGTTGTTCCCTTTGTCATCGGTATGTTACTTGCCCGAGATTCGATCGTCGGTATCCAATACCTAGTTCAATCTCGTTACCGGCAAGTCTCTTTACTCGTTCCGTAATACATCATCCCGTAACTAACTCATTAGTTACAATGCTTGCAAGGCTTAAAAGATGTGTATTACCGAGAGGGCCCAGAGATACCTCTCCGACAATCGGAGTGACAAAATCTAATCTCGAATTACGCCAACCCAACATGTACCTTCGGAGACACCTGTAGAGCACCTTTATAATCACCCAGTTACGTTGTGACGTTTGGTAGCACACAAAGTGTTCCTCCGGTAAACGGGAGTTGCATAATCTCATAGTTGTAGGAACTTTGTATAAGTCATGAAGAAAGCAATAGCAACATACTAAATGATCAAGTGCTAGGCTAACGGAATGGGTCAAGTCAATCACATCATTCTCCTAATGATGTGATCCCGTTAATCAAATGGCAACACATGTCTATGGTTAGGAAACATAACCATCTTTGATTAATGAGCTAGTCAAGTAGAGGCATACTAGTGACATTATGTTTGTCTATGTATTCACACATGTATCATGTTTCCGGGTAATACAATTCTAGCATGAATAATAAACATTTATCATGATATGAGGAAATAAATAATAACTTTATTATTGCCTCTAGGGCATATTTCCTTCACATCGTCTCTCCGTTCGACGGTGTTGAGGCAGCTCGTCCCGATCTGCGGTACCCATCGTTCTCTCTGACCAAGCTCCGGCGCGATAGGGCCTTCGCCACTTGCTCGCTGCCGCAGTATGGGCAGATCCCGGCTGCCGGCACCCTCCTAGTAACATCCCAACGACCCTCAGGTACAGCTTCCTCCGGCCTTGCTCCACTGCCCATCTTCCCACGTTGCTGCATGTGGATCTTCTTTAGTGGTTTGCTTAAATCGTATCTCGGCCAGCGTATTTTCCATCTTGCAATCTCGTCCTCAAACCATTTTTGATAAACCACCATGTGCTATCACTAGTAGAAAAGGGGGCATTTGTCCCCGTTCGTAAGGGCCTTTAGTCCCGGTTCATGAACCGGGACTAATGGGTCGTTACTAATACCTCCCCCCTTTAGTCGGTTCAAACCCGAACCGGGACGGATCAAACCTCCACGTGGCGGTCGCCAAAGCCAGGCGAGGGCCTTTGGTCCCAGTTGGTGGCACCAACGGGACCAAGCGATATTTTTTTCTTTTTTTAAAAAAGTGGCTGCTTTAGGGGTTTTGGGGGTTATTTTTAGGTTGTTATTAGCTAGCTAATAGAGAGAAGTGTCCTCTCTTATATCTTCGTCCTTGGTTTACCAACGTTGTTGCTATGTTCATTTCACCCGCTGATATAATAAATCATGCATGCTCGCATCATACATCATCATATATAATAACAAGTCCTACTAACCATGCATCATCATACAACTTCTACTCGTTATTAATAATAAGTCATATGATCATCATCCTCATAGTGATCGAACCCAACCCTACATAATTGTTCTTAGCACATGTTCATCAGTATCAGGTAGGACCTAAACACCCTTAAGGTAAAATAGCATAAAATAATATAGACCCTGACTCTCCATTATGAAGAATGGAGATCATCCTATCTCCAATTCTTGCGCTTCGCTGCCTTTTGGTTCCAAGAAGCTCCTTGCGACTGTCCATACATTTTTTCCATGCTTTGATTGTCATGTCTCCACTTCTTTTAGAAACCCGGTATGGACTGTTCAGATTCGTAGGAAGACCTGGTTGTATGTTCAAAACATGTAGGCTACCGTGCGTATACATCATATGAGGCACACAATCATTCAGGATTATCTGTTGAAAAACATAGTAATAACTTCGTAGTTAGCAATGATGTACTAGTTTTAGAAGTGTGCAAAAAGATGCACATATGTCGTAATAGTAAAAAATCTTACCAGGGTATCTCCATGGTAGTTACCGTAGTTCAACACGTGCACTAGTGGCACGTATTGACCATAATGTTGAGGAGTTCGATTGTAGACATTGTAATTCTCAAGATCAGTACAAAATGCGATCAGATGATTTTTCTCCCTATAAGTTAATTCGGAGCCATTGGTGTAGTGGGTTTTGTCTACCATCTTCCGCACATTCTTTGAAGAATGAAAATAAGCTGTCAATGGAAATAAGATGTCAACTATTTTGAAATAAACAATATAAATTACTTAATAACTATGTTAAGCTCACATGGGGGAAGAATTGGAGGTGTATCCACAAGGACCCAAATCGAAGGTCTGTCTTGCTCGATTGTAGGATCACCAAGATCCATGGTGACAAGCATACCCTCATCAAAACCATACATCTTGCAAAGTGCTTCCCAATTTTTGCAACCAAAATGGGTTACACTCTCAACATTGTACAACTTTACTTGAAAATCCACACCATGATGGGTCCTTAGGAGAATTTTTTTGGTTTCCATACTTTCATGGTCTTCAAAATCCATCCTCTACAAGACATAGCGTCTTGCATAGCATGGGATAAGCTAGTAGAATCGGAAAAGATGAAAAATACACGTTAAAATAGTTTAAGTCGTGCTTAATTACGAAAAAAACTATTGTAAATGCGTTGCATCGTATGAACATCGAAGGTCTCCTCGAGCCTAATCTTTGAAGCGCCGATGTTCGTCCAGCTCAATGAACTTGTCGCACATACCTCGGCCGCCGTGGCACCATCGCACTCCACTGGCGGTTTTAAATCGTCCGAGTACGACATTTCCGGCCTATGTTCATAATTCAAATATTAAACTAGATCATTATTATTAATCACGGGTTGACTATCGGTGATGGTACGTAGCTCCTCAATATTACACCAAATTGTCTAGCACACGGGAATGAAGGAGATATTTTCCAATATGAGCATTCAATAAGCAAAACCAAATCATAAAATAAGCAAAACCAAATCATAAAATAAAGTAGTATTCAAATTAGCATGCATTCAATTATAAGCAAAAGTACATCATCTCTTGGTGTCCGTACATCGTCGAATATTATCACTAATATAGCATCACAAATACAACTAGAACCGTAGCGCCCGACGGGTATCGTCGCGGGCGGTGGACACCCAAAGATAAGGAACCATCACAGGATCATAGCTCCAGTGAGATCCTTGAAGAATCTGCCAGGTAGAACCTACTGTCCAATGCAACCATGTAGCGACGGACGTGCTCGTCCTCCTCGCTGACACGGTGACGTACCACCTCCGCGGTGTCCGGAAGCCTCGGCACCGTCACTGGCCCACGTGACCGCCACCAAATAAGGATCGGGTCAACAACGGGTTGCCTCCTCACCAACCTACGTCTCCCGGAAGGTAGCACCTGCCAATACCAGCCCGGCGGAGCCCAGTCCCGAACATGGCCCTAATCAAGCAGGCCTCCACCGTCGAGTCGACGACGACGAGGATGCGGGATAGGCATCGTCGACGTCGATGCGGGAACTACTTCTATATATAGTTAAATAAAGTAGTTTTATTAATTAAAATCAACTAGTTCAACTACTAAGCACTTACTACAAATAAATAAAGTAGTACTTACTAAAAACAAACTACTTCTATATATAGTAAAATAAAGTAGTTTATTAAATCAACTAGCTAGTTCAACTATATATGAAGCACTTACTATAAATAAAATAAAGTAGTACTTACTAAAAATAAACTAGTTTAACTATAGTTCTATTATTTTTCTAACTAATTATATTAAACACTTTTTCTTCTTATTTTTTTTCCTTTTCCTCTATTCTAAATATGAACATATTCATAAATGACTTATATCATTCACAATTTTCCTATACATACACAATAAGTTGACAAAGAAAATACTATGAACAAAAAATTCATTAAAATTCTATGAACAAAATTACAATAGAAAAATCATAAAAATTCTATGAACAGAAAAATCATAAAAATTTGACATATTAGATCTTTGCATATATATGAACATACAAACATGCATATTCAACAATAATATCACCAAAAAAATCTATTAACAGAAAAAAAATCTAACACAATATGAACAAATTAATTACACAATATGAAAAAAAAATCTATGAACTACACATCTAAATTACTACACATCTAACAAAAAAATCTATGAACTACAAAAAAATCTAAAAAAATCTAACAAAATTAACTACACATCTAAATTAACTACTACTAACGTTAATAAATTTGTTTCTCACGGCGACGGCGACGGCGAGGTGCTTGCGGGCCGGGTGGGCGGCGGCGGCATCGAGGCGGCCGGGACGGCGTAGGGCGGGCTTGGCTGGGCGGGCTGGCGGCAGGGCTGGCTCGGGCAGCTGCCGGCGTCGTGGATGGATTCGTCGCCGTCGAGGGAGAGCAGGAGGAGAGATCAAAGTGGGGATGGGCGGTTCTGAAATTTTCCTAAGTGCTACTTATATAGCAAAGGCATTGGTCCCGGTTCGTGGCACCAACCGGGACCAATGGCCCCCTTTAGTCCCGGTTGGTGCCACCAACCGGGACCAAAGGCCTCTTTTCAGCAGCACAAAGGGTGGCATTGGTCTCGGTTGGTGCCACGAACCGGGACCAAAGGGTGGCATTGGTCTTGGTTCGTGCCACCAACCGGTACCAATGCACCTGTCTAATTACTTATATATTTTCAGTTGTTTTTTAGTTGATTCTTTCTGCAGCTGTTTTTTAGTCCCACCTCGCCAAGCGAGAGGCACTCGCAGCGGTTTATAAGCCCTGAGTGCAGAGACGATGAAGAAGAGGCTCAATGCTCACCTGCACGTTGCTTAGTTTCAAGCCTTGAGGAATAGGGTAGACTACACGGAGCTATGTGCAGTGCAGCTTAAACTATTCCGAAAGGCTTGAAGCTAATTAACGTGAATTGCGCCTCTTTTTTATTTTTAATGACTTATTACAACTCAAAAATAAATAGAAAAAAATAAATATAGCATAAAAGAAAAAAAACTATATAAAAAACTACTCAGAAATAAATAGAAGAAAAAATAGTTATTATTAACTTTACTAAAAAAATGAGCATAGATGCGCTTATAGAGAGAATTCAACCTAAATTCATAATAAATTTCTACTAACTTCAGAGAAATTCAGTATGAATTTAGGTCAAATTTCAATATAAGGGCATCTATTTGCACACTGAGAGGAGCTCAACAAGGCGAAAGGAGGGCTTATAAACCGGTGTGAGCGCCCTTGGTTGGCAAGGTGGGACTAAACTCGATCAAGAACGAGACCAACCCTTTAATCCCGGTTGGTGGCACAAACCGGGACTAAAGGGCAGCCTTTGGTCCCGGGTCATGCCACCAACCGGGACCAATGGTGGTGGGCCAAGAGCGAGGCCCATTGGTCCCGGTTCGTCCCACCAACCGGGACCAAAAGGTCCAGACAAACCGGGACCAATGGCCCGATGGTCTGCCGGCCCTCGGGCTCACGAACAGGTCCATGCCCCATTGGTCCCGTTACGATCGAATCAGGACTAATGGGGTGGCGGCCCGACCATGCCCCTTTTCTCTTGGTGTATCTTTCCCTTTTACATGGAACATGCTTCTTTTTTGTCGGCGTATGTGTCTTCAACTCGTGTTATTGGGCAGTAATTGTTTCCTTTCGACCTCCTTTTGCAAATAGGGATATTCATTTTCACCTCGTTGCTATTGCGACCTTTTGGTGAACTGCACAAATCATTTTTCTGAAGAGTGTTTTGTGCAGTTCCGCCAAAATGTCATACGGGCAACATTTTTACATTTCTGTGGGACTACGGAAAGGGAGATTGGTTTTGCTATCCTCCTCATCCAACTCCGTGTGAAAGTGCAACTAATCCCCAGGTGGTTTTGGTAATTAATAACAACATATATATCATTGAACTAATCATTTCTTGAGAATATTTCAGAAAGTTCAGTGATATGGGAATGGCAATGACTGATGATGTGGACCCCTCAAAATACTAAGGAAAACATTGGCAAAAGCTCAAGACTCCATTTTTTGGTTTAGTGATCCAAGATCACATTGAGTCCATAGGAAAGCCAATACTATTAAAAGGGGGTGAGGTTATGATGATGATCTGGTTGCTCTAAAGTGCTTAGTGATTTATCTCTCAAACTATCAGCAATCTTTCATTCCAACATAAACTCATAAGTAATCTCGGTCCCACCGATTCCAAACTCACCACACCGAGATGAACCACCTCGACCATATAGCCAAACCCTAAGAATCTCGGATTTTCCGATTCCAAACTCGGTCATTCGAAATTGGTGTTGCCAAGCTTCAGTAACCTACGTACTCAAATCGGTGTCACCGAGATGAGAAAGTCGGTCCCACGAAATTGGCAAACCCTAGACTTTGGAAGAATCGGACTAACCGAGATTGTATTTTGGTCCCACCGAAAATCCCAACGCTCACAAGATTTGAACTTTCGGTCCGACCGAGTTGTCAACTTCGGTCCGACCGAGATTGGTCAAATGTGTGTAACAGTTGGATTTTGTGTGGAGGCTATAAATACCCTCCACCTCCTCTTCATTCGTGGAGAGAGCCATCGAAAGAACTACCACTCCTACCATACATTTCGAGAAGAAAACTACCTACCCTTGTGTTGAGATCAAGTTGCTCCACTCCCACCATATGAAACTTGATTTCTAGCCTTCCCAAGTTGCTTTCCACTCAATCCCTTCCTCCACCACAGCCAAATCAGTGAGGAGAGTTGAGTGTTGGGGAGATTATCATTTGAAGCACAAGAGCAAGGAGTTCATCATCACCAACCCCATCTATTACCTTTTGGAGGTGGTGCCTCCTAGATTGGTTAGGTGTCACTTGGGAGCCTCCGTCATGATGTGGAGTTGAACCAAGGAGTTTGTAAGGGCAAGGAGATCGCCTACTTGTGAAGATCTACCCCGAGTAAGGCTAGTCCTCCGTGGGCGTAAGCCATGATGGCATAGACAAGGTTGCTTCTTCGTGGACCCTTAGTGGGTGGAGCCCTCCGTGGACTCACAAGCGGCCGTTACCCTCCGTGGGTTGAAGTCTCCATCAACGTGGATTGACGATAGCACCACCTATCGGAACCACGAGAAAAAATCTCCGTGTCTCCATTATGTTTGCTCTTCTCCTCCTCTCATTTACTATCGTGCAATTTACTTTCCGCTGCCATAACTCTAGAATTGCATGTGTAGGGTGATACTTGACTTGGTTGTCATTGTGAACTTGCTAAGAAACTACTCCAATCAAAAGGCAAAATTTTTAAGTTGTCAAGTAGTCTAATCACCCCCCCTCTAGACATACTTCCGATCCTACACCGTGCCTAATCTTCTCCAACAAGAAGTTAGTCCTAAAGAGAGATCGTAGAGGTGATCGGCTTCTATTTATGTGTGTTATGTTTCATCATCTAGTTCCACTATTATTGTAATCACACTGACTGGATATCATTGCAAACAAGGATGGTCCGCCTGATTTTAGTGGAGGTGCACAAAATGATCGGATTGTGGTGTCCTTCATACACCTCGTTTTTGGCTACAGAGCTGGGTGAAACTAGCTGGCAAGCAATGAACACTGTGCCAAGGAAATGGAGCCATGCCTACGAACAACATCGATCAATTTTTTTTCTTTATTTGTACACCTTCTCACAACTTTGTCTTCGGGCCAGATGTGAATATTGGCGCTGATCGCAAACCACCGAGATGCATTAGCCATGGTAGTTTCATTTGTATTTGATGGAATGTTGTAACGAGATAATCTCGAGGCAAGACACATGAATCCTAAGTTGAAACCTTTTTTTTCAAGGGAACCGAGTTGAAACCTTCATAGCATCATAGTACAATTTCATCAAAATTATGCGTACATATAAACAAATCACGAAGGATTGATAGCAATGCCGAAACAATTCAACGTTCGCTTCACGACATGTTGGACATCCTTCATCCGCTCCACGTGCCATGCAGCAATATTGAGTGCACAACACAACTTCGGGAAAGATTCACCCGGTCGTTGCGCGCGATAGTAATGACTAGTGAGCGGTCAAATCACGAGCCCCACCTTCGCCACGAGAAGTTGCTCGGACAAAGCAACCATCATTTCTCTGTTCCTTGAATCATTTGGTACTCCCATATTCCCACAGTAATAAGTTGCTCGGGCGAATCAACCATCACTATTTCCGCTCACGTGTGATGACCACAGGAGCTATCCATTCAGATTGCATGTTAAAAAAAAAAGGTCGATAACTAATGCGGCAAACTTTAAAAAAAAACTAATGCAGCACCTCGGGCCAACGCGGCCAGATCGCATTTTGCACGAGCAATTACACGCCATTTTTCGTTGACATGTGGTCCCGTTCCAACATATCAGTGAGACGACAGCGAGTAGTAGGAGTATTTCCGAACTGACGTGTAGGCCGGGGCGCCCCTTCGTGAACCGTGGCAAACTGGCAACCGTCCACCGACTCTTCACCTTTCCCTCTCAATTTGGAACTGCTGTCGCACGCTCTTCCTCTCCCTCCTCCATTTTCCTTCAGCCCTTCACCCTTTCTTCTGCCATTGTTCGATCGTCTTCTCCATGGAGGGAACATGACGGAAACGACCCCGTTATTCTTGCCCCGATCTGAAAGATGACATGGTGGAGGAACTCATTGATTGGTGCGACGTCATCACCTCGGCTAGCATGGCAGGTTCGTTCAAGCCCATTCTTGACTCAACTAATAACATCATTAGAAGGAACCCAAGAGTCAAGGAGCGGTTTGATCTCCCCTATCTTCTTCGCCGTGAGATGACTGGCTCCGTCACGACGGAGGCCTCGCCCTGTGCAAGTTGATGCCGCTTGATAATGATACGTATGATGTTAAGATGCCATCGCTTGAGGGCAAGGCTTGGGCAGGCGCAAATGGATATTGGGTTTTTTACATTGGGTCCAACTGCGAGTGGGAACTTGTGAATGTGTACACTCGTGACCGGGTTCCACTTCCAAAAATCTCAGCAGACTGCCTAGAGGTTGAGCACACCGGTATTGTACGCACGTTCAAATACAATCATGGTGACTGTCTTCTACGGAAGATAGCAATTTCTCGAGTTCCCACCCGCTCTTGGAATTACAATAACTACGAAGTTGTTGCTATCTTCGACAAGCTTGTTGCCGTCGTTGCTGGTTTGACTCGATGGACATTGCTCAAAAATCAGTTTATGTACACGCATGAGTACTATGATGCAATTCAATACGAGGGCCTTGTGTTTGCTGCCACCACTCATGGCACTGTTTTTGCATGGAATCGTTATGATTTCGGTACGTTTGTCTTCCACGATAATTATAATTGTTTCATCCACATGCATGCGGGTTAGCAAGTTTCCCTTTACTAATTAACCTTGTTCTTGTGTTTCCAAGGTCCTGTGAACATTCCACCACCTATACTTGAAATTTTTTATAACCAAGGGGGAGATGACGATGGTGATGATCACGAGCATGAGGACGAGCAGCGCCCATATACTCATTGGCCCCTGGCAACTAATTCCGATGGATCACCTCTTCTCGTGTGTATACAGCCCATCGATGATGTTCTTGCTAAGGAAGCGGTGTAGTCTCCCATGGTCGCACTCTCGGACCTATTCCAACACCCGTTGCATGGTATTGGGATGGATACTAGTGTGCTAGCGCCAACACCTTCTCCCCGGCATGTAATTGATAGTCTTGAGAAAACTCGCTCTTCCTTGGACAAAACTATCCGATGATGGTGAAAGGCGATCCAACTGCTGTTGACACAACATTACTAGCACCATTTCTGAGAAGCAAGTGTGTCTATACCTCGGACATTAGCGTGGTTCCCTACCCTTGTATTGATATAGTAGGCTGCTTCAGCCTGGATGATCAGTCCTGCGTTGGTCTCGAGATCGACAATAGATGCCCCGTCCCAGAGAATCACTTGTGGTTCAAAGCAAGCGTTTCCAACTCCGAGGAATGGTTGAGTTGAAGTTCATTTCATTGCTTGTTATTTGTTATGTGGTGAAAACTTTAGTATTTATAATGTATCCTTGTTGTCGATGTGGGTTGATGACCTGTTGTATGTAATGAAATGATATGCTTGTGATAAACTTACTAAATTTATGAATGGCTTTCGAGTTGCTTCTGTGAGTGAGTGGTGCGACGAGGCAAAAAAATATTTTCCGAATACATAATTGTACGTGCATTGCAACAGGTTATCGGATGAGGCCAATCAACAATAGTAGTACACTATTTGTACTAGCTTCACATGCTTCGCGCGTCGTGCGGGTGTCTTTACTGTAGCCATATTGTACGTAACCAGCACCTCGAATCCTCGATACTAGTAGTACTATATAGTAAGTAGTAGGAGTAGAGGATGGCATGGGCCAGAACAAGCATTCACGTCCAGGAGTACGGCACACGCCACCAACACGACTTCCATCTGACACCATATTTCTTGGAGTCCGTGCTAGAGCAATCTCTTCAACCTCATCGTTTCTCTAACTCAGCCATCGCGCGGCGGGCGAGGTGGGGGTTTGCCGATACTCGGTTTCCGCAACTGCGGTCCCACTTGTAAGGCCAACTCCAACACTCTATCAATATATAGATGTACTCTTCTTCCCAATACAAAAACTTTCATCCATTCTACTCCCTCCATTGCACAATACATGCCTTCTACTATTTGTCAAAATATATATGTATCTAGACATGTTTTAGTATATAGGCACATCCATTTTTGGACAAATGGAAGTCAAGTATTTTGGAACGGAGGGAGTACACAATAAAAAAAAATTAAGTTAGCACAACTAGTCTAATCCGAGAGCACAACCGAAGATTTGGTCGGGTTCTTCCTCCTTTTGCCGACACGTGGGACATCCAGCATCCAAGTCGTGTCATGAAAGAAAAGAGAGTGGTACTCCAGTTGATAAGTTGAAGCCACGAGATGTGCATCTTGGGTTAAACTGTAAATAGAATCTTACTACTCTTGAGTAACTCCAAAAGCGGCCACCGAAGATCTTTCTTGGATTTGTTTTTCATCACCAGCACGTCGAGGTGAAAGATGTGCAGGTTCAGCGGGTCCTCTTGCGTTTTCACTGACATGGGGGGCGCATGTGAGCAAACAGATGATGGGCTCCGCGCGTCCGCTAGCTGGCTGAGAAGAGAGATTGAGGAGGGCTGAGCACGGACTGCAGGAAATTTGTTCTACGTAACCAGCACCTTGATATTTGCGTGTGGTTGTTTCTAGAATAAAAAAAGGAGGTACCCCTACTTATGTTACTCCCACTACGCCTAGCCTAAGGTTAGTATGTGACCTTGCGCTTGGCTCTTCGCCTCTTCGTAAGTCGATGGTTCTCTGAAGAGTGCTTCCGCAATCGACACCAAATGAACTGCTGCACGTCCACCGCTTGTAAGCACAAGTTTCTCCTCGTGCTGCGAGCCACCGCACACGCGTTGGCGAGGGAGAAGGCATAATCAAGCTTCTCGTCATTCTGTGAGTTGACGGGACACATCAAAGTTATTTACTAGTAGTATGTACTCTCTCCAAAAAAGGGCTGACCATGTCATTGCTACCATCCCGTGCTCCGTTGTTGAGTACATGCACTATTCACGTGTCATTCACATGCCATCAAGGAGAAAAAATATTGCGTAGGTGCCATCGAAGTGCACGACTCACTTACGCACTGCTTATCTGATTATCTCCATTTTCTTGCATGACACGTGCACCTTGATGCTAGATGTCTCGCATGTTGGGAAAAGGATGAACAAATCTCACGTAAAAGAAAAGAGTTGAAGAGCATAGATTCCCGACGACCGAGGAGGAGCAAGGAACCTCGCGGTGGAGCGTCTGCAAGGAACCTTGCGCGTTTTCCCCTGTTTTTTGCCGCCTTCCCACCTATAAACAACTAAATGAACATGAACTTTCCGCTAACCACTAGAAACGGTACATCAGGATGCTAAGTTGAAGATGTTTTATACTCCCTCCGTTCCCAAATATAAGTCTTTTTAGATATTTCAATAAGGGACTACATACGAAACAAAATGAGTGAATCTACACTCTAAAATATGTATGCATACATCTTTAGGTTGTAGTCTATTTGAAATGGCTAGAAAGATTTATATTTAGGAACGGAGGGAGTAGTTTATATTGAATTATTGATAACCACGCAACAAGCCACGCATGTACACAAGCCAACGCACTAACTCCATCCGACCCAACTCATGCACATACACGCACAACATGGAGTACACAACGCACGTACACAAGACGTGCATGCACACACGCTCGGCCGCAGAATGCACGTGAATAACACATGCATGCGCACACACTCGGCTGCATGGAGGTGTGCGCCATCCGCGGCGACGTCCGGTTCGTCGTGCTACGGCGAAGCTCGCACGCAACGGCGCATACGCATCTCTTGCAGCACCTCTTTGTCGTCGTTGCTCAACTACTAGTCGGAGACGAAGACGACCGCAGCCTCGGCCTTAGAGCTAGCACCGATGGAAAAACACGCACGCTGCACGCACACGAGCACATACGGAGTGCCCACGACGTGGTGGTGGTGCCCCGATCGCCTCTACTCCTTCTCAAGACGTTGTCTATCAAGGCAGCTGCATGCTAATGATGATGTGGGTGAGATCTTCTAGGACTGAGATGATGACGAGGAAAATTATGAGACACAAGGTGACGTACACCGTCAAGGTCCACGGTCAAGGGGGTGCTAGCAAGTGCTTAGATGTGCTTAGAGCAAGTACAATAGAGTTGAGTCAGCGGGCTATAAGGAATAAACAATAGTATATTTCTGCTTAGTTGGAGGAGAGAGAAGAGGAGAGAGAAGGTAAGCGGGCTCGTCGTGAAGAGCCAGCTCTAGCACATGCTCCTAGGCACTTTGTGAGAATGAAAGGTGGGCCACAGAACAAAAAAGTAGTAGTACATGTTGTACATGTTGACTATAAGATGGACTGTAGATGACATGGCACTGGCTTATAGCCAGCAGCTGGCTATACTATTAATCTCTTTAGATGAGGTGCTAAGTGCATTAAATGGCTTAGTAACTCAAGTCTTCAATGCATAGGTGCTTAGTTTATTGGTGCCACATCATATTTTATGCCTACGTGGCAGGCTTAGCAGCTATACATGGTGGAGCACTGGGAGAGACCAGGGCTGGTCATAGTGGGGAGTAACTTGTACTGTAACATATTACTATGTTACTCTAAACATCTCTATAAACCGGAAAGGAGGGAGTAGTAACATAGACTAGTGTCATATGCAGAGTATGGGAGCACATGATATTTCCCCATCCGGACCGATCCCAAGTTGGCTTCTCACCTTCTTGGCCCAACAAAAACCCCTCCCCCCTCCCGCGCGCTTCCCGCCTGGCGCCAGCTGAGCCCGCCGCTCCACATTGATGGCAAGTCAGGGCGACGCGACCTCTCACTGCTTCCGCCGTTGAAGCGGCACGCCGACCGAGGGCACCGCCCGCTGCACTCCCGGCATTTCAGACTACACAGTGGATAGCAACTTTTAGAGCAAGTACTACAATTAGATGACATAAGCAGGCTATAAGGATTTAAATATAGTATATGTGCTTAGTTGAAGGAGAGAGAAGAGGAGAGAGAAGAGAAGCGGATTGTAAACATGTAGCCGGTTGTACTCCAACATACTCTACTTTGTGAGACAAAAGGTGGGGCCATTATTAATGATATTGTATTTATACTAAAGGGACTAACGGACGCCTTAATTACTCTGGTTTTTTTTTGAGACAAACCTTGGTGGGGCTATTATTGACTTTTTTTTGAGCTATTATTGACTTAGACGTGGGGGTTTGGGGGCCAAAGGCCTACTATTATACTCGCACGACCGACCTGACATGCTCTACCCTAGCCGCCGCTGTATCATATGGTTTCGCATCGTTCCAGATCTTAGCGCCGCCACGCAATTCTTCTCCAGCCCTCCTTCCGGCTTGCACCATGAGAAGGGATAGCGGTCCTCCGAACCCCGCCTTTCGTGATCCTGTACGGGAGAGGGGTGATCAGGTTTTTGGGGAGCACACTCATGTGACTCCTGCCAGCGACGACTTCCTCAAAGACAGCCTTCTTCCCCGACCTCGGTAACCTCTTCATCAATGACATGAGTGACAACATCAACCACATCGGTTCTACTCCCGCTGTACAGTATGTGATTCTGTCCTCCTGGTTTAGTCCGCATCATTACTTTGATGTTTGCAATTGTCATCATGATCTATTTACTGCTGATTCAGATTAAATCTCATACTAAATTGCTCATATATTCAACAATCCAATCCAAAAACCTGATCACGGGCAATTTACTTCGAGTGGTTTTTTTGCGCTTTTGAAGCCGCCTACTTTTAAGGGGTGCAATATAAAGGTGGCGCACAAGAGCGATATATTTGTTTCAGATCATGTCTTGCTATGACGCCACTAAGGGTAAGCCCGAGGCGACCTTAATCCTACATAGCAGAAGCTTTTCGAACATGGATACCCTCTTCAAAGCCGCCCGCTTTGAGTGTTCTTGACGATTCCATTGTGGATTCATATATGTCGTTTGACAAAGAAGAAAGACATGTGGGCTGCGCCGAGGCCACGTTTGGGCCCTCGGTGGCTGGCAACGAGTTGTATGTCATGGAGCAATTCTGTGACTACAAGATGGTGATGAGCGCCTGTTGTTCAGCAGACTCATGAGATATAGTCACTCTCTAAGGAACTTGAGTACTTTAAGTGTGTGTTGCGGACAAATTTGTTCTTTGGGACCATCATTGCCAAGCTTCCACCTTCGTGGAACGATTTTGCTACTTCTCTGAAAAACAAGAGACATGAGTTTTCTATTTTGGAACTCATTAGCACTCTTGATTTTGAGGAGAAGGCGAGAGCAAAAGACACACGTGCTTGGGTTGCCGAGGGAGCTTCTAGTGCCCACATGGTACACGAGAAGAACTTCCAGCCCAACCAGCCCCAAAACAACAAGAACAAATCTCAGGGGAAAGGCAAGTTTGATGCAAAGAACAAGCCGTCACATTCTAGTAACTTTAAGAAGAATTCTCATAACGGGAAGGGATACAAACCTCAATTTTGGTAGCACCGCACAAAATTTATATGGCTGCATCTACCGCTGTCGCCTAACCTCATGGTGCTCCGGTATTCCTACATTCAGTAACTAGGTACAATGACCACCGCAAGATGAAATTAGCTTATTAAAGACGTTGACTTGTGAATGCGGTGCGGAACGATCTGTCATGTGTGGAGGAGCAAACAAGCGGCAGCGAAGGTGGAAATCAACCAAGGACTTATGAAATTATATGTAATCTTCCTCGGGCAGGTCAGTATCCCCTTCGTCCAGATGATCGTGCTTTGTCATGCCGAGCTATTGATATGTGCTACTGTTTTGCAACACCGTTTAAGTATAGCTACTGTTTTCCTATCTTTTCAGATTCAGGACAATGAATATGATATCAGGGGAACTGCACAATATGGACCCATGTTGAGTCATCTCTATTGCCTCATGTGTTTGATGCAAATGTGTCGGCATCAATTGCAAGATGAGGCAGCTAGCTAGCTGTGGAGTTGCCAACATGCTCAAAGTGCTCGCAATATTGAGAAGAAACAAGCATGCCCAGGAAATTAATGTGTGCGCAGAGAGGCCCTTTGCTCAGAGAAGCATCGACCGATGTTCTTTATTTCCACACTTCTCACAGCTTTGTATATTGGTTATAGTATGGTGAATCATTGAGATGCATAGACATGCTGAACTTTTGTTCTTCTGAATGTTAGTTTAATGTGAGTGTTCGCATCGAAGATCGCATCCTCTAATTTGGTGGATGCACATAGAGAAAATAAATCTCTTTAATTTACTCCATAACCACCCTATTAAATAGGCCTAGTAACAAACCAGGCGCATGCAGTGGCCGGCGGGCACATGCATCCTGCATGCATGGCCAGTCATGCAGCAAATCAAAAGAAGAGAGCGGTTCTTGGGAAAAAGTGAGTAGTTAGTGCAGCGGGCCTTATAAACACGAACAGCTCGCTCTCCCGCCTGCCTCCCCACCCAACCCCCGCTCCCCAATCTTCCAAAACCCCGCCACCTTCTTCCTCACTGTCATGTAAAACACTGCTCCTCTTCTTCCACTCCTCTGAAATCCCCAGCCCTCCTTCTTCCCCACTCGCCTTGCCACTAGGCTCGTCTCTGGCTACTCTGCTCAAACCCGTGAGCCGGGCGCGATGCCCACAAGGAAAATGGAGTCGGCTGGCCCCAGCGCCAAGAAGATGAGGCTCCTGCCAGCGGCGACGCCGGTTGTAGATCCCGCACCCGGTAGCGCGGGGAGAAGCGGCGAGCCCCCCCACACACACACACCCGGATCTGAGGAACCGGTAGAATCTCCGGTGGACCGCATCAGCGATCTCTCGGGCGTCATCCTTGAGGAGATCATCTCGCTTCTCCCCACCAAGGATTGCTGCCGCACACAAGTCCTCTCAACTCGGTGGCGCCCTCTATGGCGCACCGCGCCCCTCAATCTCAACTATCATCAGATATCCGTCCTTCCTGAATTTGATCTCATCAGAGCCATCGTCTCTTCTCACCAGCAGGGCCCTGTTCAATGCCTCTGCATCCCGACAAGCTACCTGCTGTCCATACCCGGCAAGGTGGACGCTTGGCTGACATCCCCTGAATTTGGAAAACTCCAGTAGTTTGAGTTCTACCATTAACACGAAAGTTTCATACCACGAATATACAAAAAAATCATGCCCACACAATCGTTGTCCATCTCGCAGTTTTCCTCCTCTCTCCACACCGCCACCTTCGCCCAGTGCCATCTACCAGACGATCTGGTACAAATGCTTCGACTCACACTGCTAAAAAAAACTTTCGCTTGTGGTGGTTTATCTGTCGGAGGCCTCACTACACAACATCATCCACTCCAGTTGCCCTGCCCTGGAGCGCTTGCTAAATGTTTTGGGAATAGAAATCGGTATCAGTTGTCTCCAAATAAAGTTGCCTGATAACCCACAAGTATAGGGGATCGCAACAGTTTTCGAGGGTAGAGTATTCAACCCAAATTTATTGATTCGACACAAGGGGAGCCAAAGAATATTCTCAAGTATTAGCAGCTGAGTTGTCAATTCAACCACACCTAGAAACTTAGTATCTGCAGCAAAGTGTTTAGTAGCAAAGTAATATGATAGTGGTGGTAAAGGTAACAAAAGTAAAGATAGCAAAAGTAGTGTTTTTGGTATTTTGTAGTGATTGTAACAGTAGCAACGGAAAAGTAAATAAGCGAGAACCGGTATATGGAAAACTCGTAGGCACCGGATTAGCGATGGATAATTATGCCGGATGCAGTTCGTCATGTAATGATCATAACATAGGGTGACATGTAACTAGCTCCAGTTCATCAATGTAATGTAGGCATGTATTCCGATATAGTCATACGTGCTTATGGAAAAGAACTTGCATGACATCTTTTGTCCTACCCTCCGTGGCGGTGGGGTCCTATTGGAAACTAAGGGATATTAAGGCCTCCTTTTAATAGAGAACCGAACAAAGCATTAGCACATAGTGAATACATGAACTCCTCAAACTATGGTCATCACCGGAGTGGTCCCGATTATTGTCGCCTGGGTTGCGGATCATAACACATAGTAGGTGACTATAGACTTGCAAGATAGGATCAAGAACACACATATATTCATGAAAACATAATAGGTTCAGATCTGAAATCATGGCACTCGGGCCCTAGTGACAAGCATTAAGCATAGCAAAGTCATAGCAACATCAATCTCAGAACATAATGGATACTAGGGATCAAACCCTAACAAAACTTACTCGATTACATGATAAATCTCATCCAACTCATCACCGTCCAGCAAGCCTACGATGCAATTACTCACGCACGGCGGTAAGCATCATGAAATTGGTGATGGAGGATGGTTGATGATGACGACGGCGATGAATCCCCCTCTCCGGAGCCCCGAACAGACTCCAGATCAGCCCTCCCGAGAGAGATAGGGCTTGGCGGCGGCTCCGTATCGTAAAACGGGATTATTTCTTCTCTCTGATTTTTTGCTCCCCGAAAGCCAATATATTGAGTTGGAGTTGGCGTCGGAGGGCCACCAGGGGGCCCACGAGGTGAGGCGCGCCCGGGCGCCCCACCTCGTGGACGGTGTGGGCCCCTGGTCTTCATCTTTGGCGAGGATTTTTATTGTTTTTCTAAGGTGTTCCGTGGAGTTTCATGTCATTCCGAGAACTTTTATTTTCTCGCACATAAAACAACACCATGGCAATTCTGCTGAAAACAGCGTCATCAGGTTAGTTCCACTCAAATCATACAAGTTAGAGTCCAAAACAAGGGCAAAAGTGTTTGGAAAAGTAGATCTGACGAGACGATCAACTCCCCAAGCTTAAACCCTTGCTTGTCCTCAAGCAATTCAGTTGACAAACCGAAAAAGAAAAAGAAAAACTTTACAAACTCGTTTGCTCTTGTTGTTGTAAACATGAAAAGCCAACATTCAAGTTTCAGCAATTATTATGAACTAACCATACTCACAATAACACGAGGTCTCACAATTACTCATATCAATAGCATAATCAGCTAGCGAGCCATAATAATCAAACTCGGATGACAACACTTTCTCAAAATAATCATAACATGATATAACAAAATGGTATCTCGCTAGCCCTTTCTCGAGACCATAAAACATAAATGCAGAGCACCTTTAAAGATCAAGGACTGTCTAAACATTGTAATTCATGGTAAAAGAGATCCAGTCAAGTCATACCCAATATAAACCAATTATAATGAATGCAAAAGACAGTGTGCTCTCCAGCGGGTGCTTTTAATAAGAAGGGTGATGACTCAACATAAAAGTAAATGGATAGGCCCTTCGTAGAGAGAAGCAGGCATTTGTAGAGGTGCCAGAGCTCGATTTTGAAATAGAGATAAATTATATTTTGAGAGGCATACTTTCATTGTCAACATAACAACTAGGAGACGACGATATCTTCCATGCTAAACAGATTATAGGCGGTTCCCTAACAGAATGGTAAAGTTTATACTCCCCTTCCTCCACAAGCATCAATCCATGGCTTGCTCGAAACAACGAGTGCCTCCAACATTCAACGGGTCCCAAGGGGAGTTTTGTTTGCAGTTATTTTGATTTAGTTTGCATAAAGCATGGGACTGGGCATCCCGGTTACCAGCCATTTTCTCGTGAATGAGAAGCGGAGTCCACTCCTCTTGAGAATAACCCGCCTAAAACGGAAGATAAGGGCAGCTCTAGTTGACATATGAGCTAATCGAGCATGCAAAACAGAATGTTTATTTGAAGGTTTAGAGTTTGGCACATACAAATTTACTTGGAACGGCAGGTAAATACCGCATATAGGTAGGTATAGTGGACTCATATGGAACAACTTTGGGGTTTAAGGAGTTTGGATGCACAAGCAGTATTCCCGCTTAGTACAGGTGAAGCCTAGCAAAAGACTGGGGAGCGACCAACTGAGAGAGCGACAACAGTCGTAAACATGCATTAAAACTAATTTACACCGAATACAAGCATGAGTAGGATATAATCCACCATGAACATAAATATCATGAAGGCTATGTTGATTTGATTCAACTACATGCGTGAACATGTGCCAAGTCGAGTCACTCAATTCATTTAAAGAAGGATACCATCCCATCATACCACATCATAATCATTCTAATAGCATGTTGGCACGCAAGGTAAACCATTAGAACTCATAGCTAATCAAGCATGGCACAAGCAACTATAATCTCTAAATGTCATTGCAAATATGTTTACCTCATAATAGCTGACTCAGGAACGATGAATCATCATATTTACAAAAACAAGAGAGGTCGAGTTCATACCAGATTTTCTCATCCCAATAAGTCCATCATATATCATCATTATTGCCTTTCACTTGCACAACCGAACGATGTGTATAATAATAATAAGAGTGCACGTGCATTGGACTAAGCTGCAATCTGCAAGCATTCAACTCAAGAGAGAAGACAAGTAATATGGGCTCTAGGTTAAATAAACAATCATGCATATGAGAGCCACTAAGCATTTTCAATATGGTCTTCTCGACCCCCAAAAGAAGGAAAAGAAAATAAAAACTATTTACACAGGAAAGCTCCCAACAAGTAAAAGAAGAACGGGAAATATTTTTGGGTTTTCTTTTTAATTCTACTACAAGCATGGAAAGTAAACTAACTAATTTTTTTGGTTTTTTCTTAAGGTTTATCAAACACACAAGAAGAAAGCTAGAAAAACAAATTTAAACTAACATGGATAATACAATGAAAAAGTATGAGCACTGACATCTAGCAATGAGTGTGTGTGTGAACATAAATGTAATGTCGGTGGTAAATACGTACTCCCCCAAGCTTAGGCTTTTGGCCTAAGTTGGTCTATTGCCAGGGATAGTCTGGCGGATACCCATAGGTGAAGCTGGGGTCATACTGCGATGAAGAAGGCTCTGGCTGCCACTGGCTGGCAACCTCCTCTGGATCCCAAAAATAAACAGATAGTCGCGGAGGCTCATCTTGTGGTTCCGGTTCCGAGGCTGGTGCAGGATTCCGATAGGCTTGAACGGCCGACCATGGAACGATGTGAGTACCTGCAGATAAGTTAAACAAAGAAGGAGCGGGCAAAGTAATAGTCTCAGGGTGATGTGTATCAAAGTATAATTTATATTTGAGCTCCCCTTCGTGACTCTTAACAAGAAAGTCATGCGCTATCATACTCTTATAATCTAAATAAGCACGGGGCAGCACTGTTTCTTCTTTCTCCTCATGCCTAATAGGTATTTCAAAATGTTCAGCCAGGCGTGAAGCATAAATGCCTCCAAAGATGGGGCCCTTAGTATGGGTCAGACTTAACCGTCTAGCAACAATTCCACCCATACTAACAGAGTTATTGCGATATAAACCATGGAACAGAATAATAATATCAGGAATACTAAGGTTTCCACAGTTCCCGCATCCAATCAAGCAACGACTAGCAAATAAAGCAAAGTAGCGTAAAACAGGAAAATGTATGCTAGTGATCCTTGCATCATAAACCTTCCTGGTTTCTCCCACAGTGATAGTGTTAATAAAAGCTTCTACTTCGTTACGGTGGGGTTCATCTAAGGTGCCCTCAAAGGGTATTCTGTAAACCTCGCAGAATTCAGCTAATGTCATCTCTTTAACAATGTCATATAAATGAAACTCTACTGTTGGAGGTGATTTCTTAGGGAAAAAGTAGAAGTTTTGCACAAAAGTATTTGTGAGTAAGAGATACTGATGACGTTGGTCGCGGAGGAAGTTGGTGAGGCCAGCATTTTCAATCAATAAATAGAAATCCTCATAAATCCTGGCTCTCCTCAAGAAGTCATCGGAAGGCCATTCACACGGCCGGACCTCCGCGGTGCGAGGCAAATTAAATTTTGGGCTTCTGCTCTTCTTCCTTTTGTTTTTCCTTCGAGCTTCGGCTCGACAAGCCTCTCAAAAGTCTCTTCATTATTTCCGAAACAATCTGAAATTTTTAGTAACTTCAAATAAAAGTGAACCAACTTCAATAAAATTGATAGCAACAACTCCCATAAGTGCCTAGGGCCTATATCAAGCATTAGAACTAGTTGGAACCATATAAATTTGACATGCAAGCTCAAGAACATGGTCACCTATGCAGCACAAATTTGCAATGAATAAAGCACTAGAACAAAAACTAATTGGACCAATGCAGGAGTCACATACCAAGGAACAATCTCCCCAAGCAGTTTTGTGAGAGGTGCTTTGAGCAAGGAGATCGAAAATCACAAGAACAGAAATGGAACTCGTGCTTGAGTTGGTTTTCGTGTTTTTGTGAGGCAGAAGAAGAAGATGGGTGCAGGGATAAGTGGAGGAGGGCCACCGTGGGCCCATGAGGCAGGGGGCGCGCCCTCCACCCTCGTGGTGTGGCAGCCCCCATGTAATTTTACACAATAAATCCTCAAATATTCCCGAAAAAATCATATTAAATTGGAATGGCATTCTGAGGACTTTTATTTTCGGGGTATTTTTATATTGCACGGATAAGTCAGGAAACAGACAGAAAAATATTATTTTACTTTATTATACTAAATAACAGAAAATATAAAGAGGGCACAGAAGGTTGTGCTTCTAGTTTCATCCATCTCGTGATCATCAAAATGAACCCACTAACAAGGTTGATCAAGTCTTGTTAACAAACTCATTCCGAATAATCACGGAAACGGAGAACTTTCGAATAACACTAAGTTATCTCAACGGGGATATGAAAATCCCCAACAATAAGAATATCATACTTTTTCTTGACAGTAGGGAGAGGAAATTCAAAACCTCCAAATATAATTGATGGGATTTTTCCAATAGAGTTGATACTATAAACTTGAGGTTGTTTCCTTGGAAAGTGTACCGTGTGCTCATTGCCATTAACATGAAAAGTGACATTGCCTTTGGTGCAATCATTAACAGCCCCTGCAGTATTAAGGAAAGGTCTTCCAAGAATAATAGACATACTATCATCCTCGGGAATATCAAGAATAACAAAGTCCGTTAAAATAGTAACGTTTGCAACCACAACGGGGACATCCTCACAAATACCGACAGGTATAGCAGTTGATTTATCAGCCATTTGCAAAGATATTTCAGTAGGTGTGAACTTGTTCAAGTCAAGTCTATGATATAAAGAGAGAGGCATAACACTGACACCGGCTCCAAGATCACATAAAGCAGTTTTAACATAATTTCTCTTAATGGAGCATGGTATAGTAGGTACTCTGGATCTCCAAGTTTCTTTGGTATTCCACCCTTAAAAGTATAATTAGCAAGCATGGTGGAAATTTCAGCTTGGTATCTTTCTTTTATTAGTAATGATATCCCTCATATACTTAGCATAAGGATTTGTTTTGATCACATCGTTAATCGCATACACAAAAGATGGGTCTAATCATTTCAAAAAGCGCTCAAAATCCTCATCATCCTTTTATTGGATGGTTTGGAGGAAAAGGCATGGGTTTCGAACCCATGGTTCCCTTTCTTTACCATGTTTCCTAGCAACAAAGTCTCTTTTATCATAAAGTTGATTCCTTGATTATGGGTTATCAAGATCAACAGAGGTTCAACCGACATCATTATCATTACTAGGTTGACCATCAACATGAACATTATCATTAACATTATCACTAGGTTCATGTTCATCACCGATTGTGTTTCAAAGATCATAAATAGAAATATCATTTGGATTCTCGTGGTTCAGCAATAGGTTCACTAGAAGTTTGCAAAGTCCTATCATTTTTCTTTTTCTTCCTTTTAGAAGAACTAGGTACATCAATATTATTTCTGTTAGAATCTTGCTCGATTCTCTTAGGGTGGCCTTCAGGATACAAAGGTTCCTGAGTCATTCTACCAGTTCTAGTAGCCACTCTAACAGCATAATCATTTTTCTTACTATTCATATCAAGCACTTCTTTTTGAGCTTTAAGTACTTGTTCTACTTGAGTGGTAACCATAGAAGCATGTTTCTTAACAAGTTTAAGTTCACCTCTAATATCAGCCATATAATCACCCAAGCGTTTAATCATAAAGGTATTCTGTTTTAGTTGTCTACCAAAATAAGCATTAAAGTCATCTTGCTTAAACATAAAGTCATCAAACTCATCCAAGCACTGACTAGCAATTTTAGTAGGAGGGACTTCAGCTTTATAATATCTATAGAGAGAATTTACCTTTACTACCTGTGTCGGGATGTCGGGAGGTTCTTCAGTAAATAAGTAATTGAGGTCATATACTTCTTCAACGGGCGGTAAATTAAGACCATGTATTTCTTCAATAGGCGGTGAATTCTTAACATCTTCAGCTTTAATACCTTTTTCTTTCATAGATTTCTTTGCCTCTTGCATATCTTCGGGACTGACAAATAAAACACCTCTCTTCTTCGGAGTTGGTTTAGGAATAGGCTCAGTAATTGGCTCTGGAACTGGCTCAGGAAGTGGCTCAGGAGGTGCCCAATTATTTTCATTTGCCAACATATTATTCAATAGAATTTCAGCTTCATCCGGTGTTCTTTCCCTGAAAAGAGAACCAGCACAACTATCCGTAATCTCTAGAAGCATCGTTAGTCCATTATAAAAGATATCAAATATTTCAGGTTTCTTAAGAGGATGATCAGCAAAGCATTATAACTTGAGAAGCCTCCCCAAGCTTGTGGGAGACTCTCTTCTTCAATTTGCACGAAGTTGTATATTTCCCTCAAAGCAGCTTGTTTCTTATGAGCAGGGAAATATTTAGCAGAGAAGTAATAAATCATATCCTGGGGACTTTGCACACAACCAGGATCAAGAGAATTAAACCATGTCTTAGCATCACCCTTTAATGAGAACGGAAATATTTTGAGTAGATAAAGGTAGCGCGATCTCTCATTATTAGTAAACACGGCAGCTATATCATTTAACTTAGTAAGATGTGCCACAACAGTTTCAGATTCATAGCCATAAAAGGATCATATTCAACCAAAGTAATTATATCTGGATCAATAGAAAAATCATAATAGTCCTTATCGAGAACACAAATAGGTGAAGTAGCAAAAGCAGGGTCAGGTCTCATTCTATCTCTAAAAGATTCTTTACTCCATTTAACAAGCAACCTCTTAAGTTCGTATCTATCCTGGCAAGCAAAAATATTTGCAGAAGATTCAGCATCAAAAAGATAACCCTCAGGAATAGCAGGCATATTTTCATCATCACTAACATCATCGTATTCAGGTTCAATAATTTCTCTTTCTCTAGACCCAGCAATTTGCTCATCAAGGAATTCACCAAGGGGCACAGTAGTATCAAGCATAGAAGTAGTTTCATCATAAGTACCATGCATAGCAGAAGTGGCATCATCAATAAAATGCGACATATCAGAATTCATAGCAATAGCAGGTTTAGGTGTTGCAAGCTTACTTATAACAGAAGGAGAATCTAGTGCAAGGCTAGATGGCAGTTCCTTACCTCCCCTCGTAGTTGAGGGCAAAATAGTAGTTCGATCATCTTTCAAGTTCTTCATAGTGTCCCTAGATATAAATCCCAAGTGACTCAAAGAATAGAGCTATGCTCCCCATCAACGGCGCCAGAAAAAGGTCTTGATAACCCACAAGTATAGGGGATCGCAACAGTTTTCGAGGGCAGAGTATTCAACCCAAATTTATTGATTCAACACAAGGGGAGCCAAAGAATATTCTCAAGTATTAGCAGCTGAGTTGTCAATTCAACCACACCTGGAAACTTAGTATCTGCAGCAAAGTTTTTAGTAGCAAAGTAATATGATAGTGGTGGTAAAGGTAACAAAAGTAAAGACAGCAAAAGTAATGTTTTTGGTATTTTGTAGTGATTGTAACAGTAGCAACGGAAAAGTAAATAAGCGAGAACTAGTATATGGAAAACTCGTAGGCACCGGATTAGCGATGGATAATTATGCCGGATGCGGTTCGTCATGTAACAGTCATAACATAGGGTGACACAGAACTAGTTCCAGTTCATCAATGTAATGTAGGCATGTATTCCGTATATAGTCATACGTGCTTATGGAAAAAGAACTTGCATGACATCTTTTGTCCTACCCTCCCGTGGCAGCGGGGTCCTATTGGAAACTAAGGGATATTAAGGCCTCCTTTTCATAGAGAACCGGAACAAAGCATTAGCACATAGTGAATACATGAACTCCTCAAACTATGGTCATCACCGGGAGTGGTCCCGATTATTGTCACTTCGGGGTTGCCGGATCATAACACATAGGTGACTATAGACTTGCAAGATAGGATCAAGAACACACATATATACATGAAAACATAATAGGTTCAGATCTCAAATCATAGCACTCGGTCCCTAGAGACAAGCATTAAGCATAGCAAAGTCATAGCAACATCAATCTCAGAACATAATGGATACTAGGGATCAAACCCTAACAATACTAACTCGATTACATGATAAATCTCATCCAACCCATCACCGTCCAGCAAGCCTATGATGCAATTACTCACGCACGGCGGTGAGCATCATGAAATTGGTGATGGAGGATGGTCGACGGCGACGGCGACGAATCCCCCTCTCCGGAGCCCCAAACGGACTCCAGATCAGCCCTCCCGAGAGAGATTAGGGCTTGGCGGCGGCTCCGTATCGTAAAACGCGATTATTTCTTCTCTCTGATTTTTTCTCCCCAAAAGCCAATATATGGAGTTGGAGTTGGCGTCGGAGGGCCACCAGGGGGCCCACGAGGTAGAGGCGCGCCAGGGGCGCCCCACCTCGTGGACAGGGTGTGGGCCCCCTGGTCTTCATCTTTGGCAAGGATTTTTTATTTTTTTCTAAGGTGTTCCGTGGAGTTTCAGGTCATTCCGAGAACTTTTATTTTCTGCACATAAAACAACACCATGGCAATTCTGCTGAAAACAGCGTCAGTCCGGGTTAGTTCCACTCAAATCATACAAGTTAGAATCCAAAACAAGGGAAAAAGTGTTTGGAAAAGTAGATACGACGGAGACGTATCATCGCCTCACCTTAAAAGCATTGAAATTTGTTTTAAAGGACATCAGCTCATCATCGAAGATGCCCCTTCACTTGAAAGGTTGCTCCTTAATAATTGTTATACACCTTCAGAAATAAGTGTCGTCTCTGCGCCCAAACTGGAGACCTTGGGTGTATTTCGTGACCCGTTTAATAATCACAAGGAGTTGGTGTTTGGATCCTCACTTTTTCAGGTACCGTATATTATCATCTACACATTTGTAATCATATGCTGCATTTTTCATTTGTGCGCATAAGTTTTATGTCATCTTGGAGTACACTTTGGGTACTAATATTATGTTATATGCTCAATGAAGAGTTCGTCCATTGATAGCCTATCAATGCTGCTGGATTCTGTCAAGATCATATATATCAGTATGTATAGTTTTGATCTGGACATAATTATTGGCTTGCTGCGATGCTTTCGATCTCTGGAGAATTTATACATAGAGGTGATGATTTCATGCACATTGAAAGCCCGTATATATTGTACTAGAATTAACTGTTCAGCTATCGTTCTTTCGACATACTCTTTTTTCAGACCTTAACTGTTTTCAATCTTCATGTCTACTTACGGGGAACCACATGGAATAAAACATATAACCAATCGTTGGCGTAATAAGCACAAGGATTTTCTCAGTTCCCATGACATTCGTTTGAGGACAATAACAATGGGACGATATGCATCCAACCAGGCAAACAGAAGCTTTGTCACATTCTTCCTGTTGAACGCGAGGTTACTATTGTCCATGAGACTTAATTTTTACAGCAAGAGATTTCTCACGGACGAACATGTTGAACAGCAAAAAAGAAGTTTCAGGTGGACAAATGGGCTTCTAAACGTGATCGGCTTATATTTACAATAAGTTGTAGACATCCTGAAATAAATTTTTTTGCACATGATGTTGATTTTATGGATCAGACCGATCCATTTGTTTGTGACTGCAAAAAAGAGTGGTTGGGTTAGATGTTACTATCATGTTCAATCTGGGTTTTGTCAAAAAATTTGATGAAAAATTAATCCTTGGGCTTTTTGTACCATTTGTATGCTTGACTTGCATGTTGTTGCCCTCGTACTCCTCTCCACCTTCCACTACACTGCCGCATCTTCCATGGCTGCTGTTCGTTCCCGTCTGAGGCCTTGCCGTCGTTCTCCGCCTTGGTTAGCTCGCTGTGCCCACCGCCGTCTGGCATTGTCAACATGGTTAACAGCCAAGAGGAATCAGGAGATGACTGTACGTGGAGAGGCTGACAGTAGGGACCCACCAGGGTCATTGCATTTTGCAAGCAGGTGCCTCGTTATTACAAGCCAAAAAAATACTTCCTCCTAATTGTTTGACAACTAGGTTCCACGCCCTTGTCAATGTAGTCAATAAATGAGAAAATTACACAACAAGCGGATAACACGAGGACCCAAAGAGCTCGCCCGCTTGTTTTTCGGGCCAGAGACGGAGCTCAAGCTCACACATTTGTCTTGGGGCTGGGTCTGTCTAGCCCACGCTTACGCTTTTATTAAGCACGTGACGAGCCCAGTTGATATATTTTTTTCTTTCTGAAATTGGCTAGCCCAGTTCTTTTTTTTGGAGAATACCAAAACCGAGGCCTACTTGCTTTTCTCAGCCCTGCTGGGCTGCAAATCTTTCAAGACGAGGAGGGATAAGAAATGGGCTTGTAACGCCCTCGATGCGGCTATATCTCCCACGTGTCGAAGCACGACTTAGAGGCATAACCGCATTGAAAGCAATGTCGCAAGTGAGGTAATCTTCACACAACCCATGTAATACATAAGGGAAAGAGATACATAGTTGGCTTACAATCGCCACTTCACACAAATACATGAATAAAGCATTACATCATCCAGATACAATCAAGGTCCGACTACGGAACCAAAATAAAAGAAGAAACCCCAAATGCGACAAAAGGTCCCCGATCGACCCCAACTGGGCTCCACTACTGATCAACTAGAACGAAACAACACAAAGGGCAAGATCTTCATCAAGCTCCTCCTTGAGCTTGGTTGCGCCACCGCTTTCGGTAACATAGGCACCGCAAACTGGTTTTGAAGTATCCGTGAGCCACGAGGACTCAAAGAATCCCATTACCATGGGTATCAAGACTAGCAAAGCTTAATGGGAAAGGAAGGGGTAAAGTGGTGAGGTTGCAGCAGCGGCTAATATTATATGGTGGCTAACATACGCAAAAGAGAGCGAGAAGAGAAACAAGCGGAACGGTCGTGAAGCTAGCAATGATCAAGAGGTGATCCTGAACACCTACTTACGTCAAACATAACCCAGAAACCGTGTTCACTTCCCGGACTCCGCCGAGAAGAGACCATCACGGCTACACACTTGGTTGATGCGTTTTAATTCGGATCAGGTGTCAAGTTGTCTACAACCGGACATTAACAAATTCCCATCTGCCACATAACCGCGGGCACGGCTCTCGAAAGTTTAAACCTGCGGGGTGTCCCAACTTAGCCCATGACAAGCTCTCGCGATCATCGAAGGAATAGACCTTCACCCAAGACACTCCGATCGACTCGGTATCCGGTACATCAAGACATTTCAACAATGGTAAAACAAGACCAGCAAAGCCGCCCGATCGCCGACAATCCCGATAGGAGCTGCACATATCTCGCTCGAGGCAACACCGGATGAGACATCCTACGAGTAAAACCAGACCTCGAGTTGCCCCGAGGGGGCCCCGCAGTGTACTCGGTTTGAACCAGCACTTAGACAAGCACTGGCCCGGGGGGGGCTATAATAAAGATGACCCTTGGGTTAATTACTCCCAAGGGAAAAGTAGGTGGTGGTGAGGCAAATGGTAAAAGGCAATGTTGGGCCTTGCTGGACAAGTTTTATTCAAAGCGAACTGTCAAGGGGGTCCCATAAATCACCCGACCGCGTAAGGGACGCAAAATCCGGGAACATAACACCGGCATGACGGAAACTAGGGCGGCAAGAGTGGAACAAAACACCCGGCATAAGGCCGAGCCTTCCACCCTTTACCAAGTATATAGATGCATTAATAATATAAGAGATATTGTGATATCCCAACATAAACCCTGTCCACCATGGAGAAATCTTCAACTTCACCTGCAACTAGCAACGCTATAAGAGGGGCTGAGCAAAGCGGTAACATAGCCAAACAATGGTTTGCATAGGAATGGTGTCAAAGGTTAGAGGTTCATGGCAATATGGGATGGCTGGACAAACAGGTAATAGGTAGCGCAGCATAGCGAAAGAACGAGGCAACTAGCATAGCAATGATAGTAGTGAGATCCAGGGTAGCGGTCATCTTGCCTGAAATCCCGCAAGGAAGAAGAACGAGTCCATGAAGAAGACAAACGAACGCAGTCGAACGAATCCTCACAACTCCGGAACGAAACCGAAGCTATCGAGAGAAGCAAACCGGAAAGAAGCAAACAACACAGTAAACACACAAGCATAAGCATGTCATGATGCACAAGCAAGTATGATGCATGTCCGGTTTAATGAGGCATGGCATGGCAAACTGCAACACACAAAACTACAAGTTAAGTGGAGCTCAATATGCAACGAGTTGCACATTGACGGAACACCACATCAATTATTTAGTTCGCTCTCGTTTAAACTACCCAACAATATTAAATGTTGATTAACATGGCAAGGGGTGAAGCATAACAAAACTACCTAACTAGGCAAGTTTAAATGAGGCCGAAAGAACAAACAACAATTCCGGGAAAATCCTCATGAGCATATTATGAACTGTTCTGCCCTAAAACATATTTTAAAGTTGTTAAACAGGAAAATAAAGTGGACCATGTTAATCTAGGCATTTTTCCACCCCATTTACATATAAAGTTTATTAAATTCGGAGTTACGGTTATTTAGTTATGAAATAAAACATTTTAACATGGCATTTATGCAAATTTAAACAAACATCATTTTAATCATTTCAAACATGGATGAAAATGGCATATTATTAAACTAGACACAATTTTAAGCATTTTTCATATATAAGTTGTTTTAATCCGATGCACGGTTGTGGAGTTATTATATGCATGAACTTTGAGGGTTTTTCTGTAAATCTGAAATTCCTGGATAATTGCTAAAATCGCAGCACGGGAAAAAAAACAAGCATGGGCCGAATCTGCCTAGCCCAAATGGGCACAGGAGGGGCTGGGGGCTGCTCACATCGGGCCAACAGCCGGCTGGCTTGGGGCTGGGCCTTGAGCAGAAAGCCGGGTTGGGCCTCTGGTGGCAGCCCACGCACCGCCAATGTGATCAACGTACTGTATGGCAGTGGATCGGCTCCTCCCGATATTGCCAGGCGGCGGCGGCGGCGCCGGAGTTCAAGCGCCGGCGAGGGAGCAGCGACGCCGGGGTGGTCGAAGGGCGTTGGGGACGGCCGGAACGGGTCGGCGGCGCGCGGATCCGGCCGTCACCTAGCCGGATCTGGACGGAGACGGGGTCGGCGGAGGGTTTGGGCGCAGGGGCACGGAGATCCAGCGACGGCGAACGGCGGCAACCTGCGGGGGAGAGAGGCCATGAGGGAGGAGGAGAGGAAGGGAAAAAGGACGGGAGGCAGGCGGCGCTGGCCTGGACGGCGGAGACGGCGGCTGACGCCGTGGGCGCGGAGCGGGCGACAGCAGGAGAGGCGAACTGGAGCGCCTCGGGTGCACGGGTCGGGCTGGTCGCGCCTGTGGCGGTCTCCCTGGTGGCTTGCAGCGCGCGGTGGATGCTGGTTGGGCGACGTGGCGCGTCCGGGTTGGCAGGGCGCTGTCTGGCGGGCGGTGTGGCGCAGGAGGAGGCCAAGTGGCGGCGACAAGTGGCTGGCGGCGGTGGCTGCTGGTTGGGTGGAGCGGATTCTGAGGAGGGGAAGGCTAGAGGTAGGTGGAGGGGGGTTAGGCTGCCCAAAATTTGGAAGGGGGTGTCCATATATATGCAGGGATGGCTAGGGTTTGGGTTTAGGGAGGTGTTTCGGAGTGTTTTGGAGCCTCCGATCGCGATCCGACGATCAGGAACGGAGGGAGGTTTTAGGTGGGCTGCAGGTGGGCTGAGAAGAGGGGTTGGGCTGAGATAAAAGGAGAGAAAGAGAGGCCCGGCAGCAGTTTCCGGATACCGAAAACGTCCGACGTATAGACCGACTATATTGCGGTTGTAGGTTTAACGGTTGGGCTATCAAATGGACTCTGAATGCGATGAAACTTGGCAGGCGGTCTGTCTACACTATAATAAGACCGCACGACAAGTTGCATCCCATTCCGAGAACATTTTTATGCCACTTATAAAATAATATTTCGGAGGTGCCGCGGGCGCGTGCGAGTGTGGTCGGGCTCAGAACGGACAACGAAGAGAACCGGGAGAACCCGAACGGATGCAAGTTTTGAAAAACATGCAGATGAAATGCAGATGATGACATGGTGAAATGCAACATGCAAGCAATGACATGGCAACAACGGCAAATACTGGCGGACACCTGGCGCATCGGATCCGGGGCGTCACAACACTCCACCACTACGAGAGGATCTCGTCCCGAGATCTAGAATTGCACCGGAGGGAATAACGGAAGAGGAATAGAAGAGGTAAAACTAAGTTGCTTCTTTGACGAACGAGTGAAACCACGAACCTTGAGAGGTTGAGCAATTTAAAAGAAAGAGTATAACAGAGATGAACGAGATTGCAAACAATCCGTTAGAAAAGAGGAACAAGGAACAATGCGAGAACTTGAAGGTTGCAAAGACATGAATCAAGAGTTTAATGGACAAGAAAGAATTCGAAACCACGCTGGTTAAAACAAGATGAGAGAGGAAGAAAGATATAATTTGGGCAGCACTCCGACTGTAAATGGAAGGAATTGAACATGAACTTGACAAATGAGAGGATACTTGATGAAATCAACAACACACTACCTCCGGAATCGAAAGAATGGCACAAGGGGTAAGAAATATTTCAGACGGCACTCCGGTTGAAAAGTGATACGAAACTTGATAAAATGAAAAGAACTTGAGCAGAGGGCACAACACTCCGGTTAAATGGATAAGCAAGAAAAGAACACGATCCGCAAAAAAAACGAGGTGATGGGTGAAGAGCACAACATCACAATGCCTCCGTAACGAAAGAATAGAAGATAGATCATTGGAATAACAGAATGGAGCAGAAAATGCCAACTTCTGCCACAAATGAGCTCGGAAAGCACCCTTCCAAGAAGGTTATAACGGAGTTGTTGGAAAACCAACAACGAAAAGAATAAGCTTGTAGTGGGCTTATGGAAACATCTCAACATTATGAGGTGACAACCCGCCACTAACGGAAACAATTGCTTGCTTGAGATTAACGAAGAGATGAAAGCTTGTTCCATCAAGATGGAAAAGAGATAACTTGGGTCATTAATAAGCACCAAAATAGCAACGTTCCTTAGGGAAGTCTTTAGGTGAAATCTAACCCAAGATAACTCCAAGAAAGGGATTGATGGATTTAAAATACCTCATTCTTGACAACAATATGAATCATGAAACATGAAGGAAATTGTCAAGAGTGACATAACACCACCTCAAAAGATAAGGTAGAAAGAATTGCACTTTGGAATGCAAGAAGAGACGCCTCAAAACAAAACATGTGTTGAGCACCATGTTTATTTTGAAGTATAGCTTGGCGGATCATAACTTCGAGAGAAAACTTGAAGAACAATTGAAGAATGAAAAGAATCCTTGACGAACCACCATGTAGAGACTCCATGAAGAACTCCGGCAATAAAAGGATGATAAAAAGAAAGGGAAGTTGAAAACACAAGGTGAAGCCTTGCGATGATCTAGAAGGAGCTTCGCGATGATATAGCCGAGAAAAAACTTGGAACTCCGGAAAAGAAGGATGAGCAATTGAAACCAAGAATTTTTTTATGAACCTCCGGAATAAAGAATTGAATTTACTCGATGAAACAAGAATAAGAATTACATTATGCTTATCCCTCATCAATTAAATTGATGACAATCAATGGATTTGGCATACTACTTATTCTCGTAGAAAGGATTAAAAGAGATATATTAAAACTTGAGAAGGTCTTCAACGAACCACCGGTAGGATTGGAACAACAAATGAATTGATATGATGAACAAGGAAGAGAGATCTTGAAAGAACCACCGTAAGAATTGAAAAAGAGAGTAGCAAGGGCACAATACACCGGAAAGAATTTGAAAACGAATGAAGATACTTGAGGGGATTTAGATACATGAGAACGAAGAGAACATGACTGATCAGAGGATATTGAACGATTCACCGGTAAGATTTGGAGAATGATAGCTACACGCTGAGACTTAATGATTCTGAGATGATTGGCTCCGAAGAATGAAACTGAAAAGACTCCTGAATTACTCCGGATGGTGATTCAAATTCTCACAATCGAAACAATTATGAGAGGATGGCATCAAGCTTGAACCATGAATCTTGAAGAGAATAGAGCAAGATTAAAGAGAAACTCTTCTTCGGTCTTCAAATGATGAGTATGACAACGAGAAACACCACCAAGAATTATTGAGGCACACCGGAAGAACCAAAAGCGAAGAGGTTGAGCCAACTATGAAAAGAATTCCAAAGATCTTGGAGAAAAGCATTTGACTGATGATAACTCATTCTTACGTCAAACTTGGAGAAGAATTTGAGAATGGCTCCTGATAATTAGAAGAGTCAGGTAAGATCCTGGGAAAAGACCTGTGGGTTAGGGCCCACTCAAAAGAACACCGTTGAAAAGATTTAAAAGAGATGTTGCACCGGTTGAATTAAATGACTTGAATGAGATACCAATCTCGAAATGGCTTGAACGGATTAAGAATGGAAACACCAATCTTCTGAGATATCTTGAGCACTCCGGAATAACAAATAGCGAGAAGTAGAATGATAATGAGGTGCACCGGTATGAAAAGACATTGAAATGAGGAAAAAGGTATATGAAGAATATCAAAAGCTTGATATGGATCCACCGGAGAAGAGACAACAATGAAGGATGATGAACTTGAAGCTGTTGAGCATCTTCATGGGAAATCACCGGATCAGAACATTGATTGAAAAGAACGAAGAGACTTCACATGAATAAATGGATACTTGATAAAGAAATCTGTGTCCTTGAAGAAAAAGGGTGGGAGGGTGGGAAAAACAAAGACAACTTGGGATGAACAAAACAAACACCGTTGAGAAAACTTAGAATTGATCTTGCAGATGGGAAGAATGATGGGATCCACTTGAAGAGAAGCACACCGGTTGGAAAAGAGTTGACATGACGATCTCGACTGTCGAGAAGGATTGGTATTCACATCGGAGTATGAGAACACCATATCGGAAAGGTATGGAATCAACACTTGACATTGAAGCAACTCGAATACCACAAATAAAACAAAACAAAGGACTGGCTTGCAGAATAAGCCGGAACAAACATATGATAGAGATTTCGTCCGAAGTTTTCGTGGTGGGGCCTACACGGGCTCAATCGTACAGCACCATCATGTACAAGGCAGTGCACATGACATCTGAAGCGTCCCAGAGTCGGCATAGCCAAGGACTCTTTAAGACACAACGAGACCACTGTAAAACCAACCGTGAATAGGCGGACCACTAGACGTCGAACCCCAATTTCATATCATACATCCGTTGGAAAGATATCCTAAGAGCTACTTGAATTCCCACCTATAAAACTCCGAAACTTTACGGTTATGCAATCTGGTGTTGGGGATACAGGCAATATATATCTCACTCAAACTAACAATCCCTACATCCAATTGTATCCATCCGTCAACACATAACCAAGAAACCTTCGAAATCGTGTACCTCAACCTTGAAAAGCATCCGTTATACGAGTCATGGCAATACTCCGTACTCACCTCGATCTTTGGGTTAGCGGGTTATCTCACCAACAAGCGCATAAAAGAGATTTTCGATGTCGGCGTACTAAACTCGGGTATTCCAGAATCGCAACGATAAAATTATGACGACAACACCTCGGAGCTCAACTCCCGGGACACCGCCACAACCCCTAAATGTCGAGGCAACCAAGACAATGTTGTCATCATAAAACCATCGGAATGATTCTAAGATACCAGCGTGATCCTAAAAAAATTTAGTGAAATTTGAGAAGAGAAGAGTCAAAACTCTCGTCGGGATACCTCACCGGAAGGTCGAAGGACTGGGAGTAAAAAGAATTCCTAACTCTCCGATATATAATTCCTAAATGACTCAAAACAATTTTTCTAGACACAACTCGGCCACTAAAAACGATCAAGCAGTGGGGCTCCTAAGGTCGGGGATGGCTCTGATACCAACTTGTAACGCCCTCGATGCGGCTATATCTCCCACGTGTCGAAGCACGACTTAGAGGCATAACCGCATTGAAAGCAATGTCGCAAGTGAGGTAATCTTCACACAACCCATGTAATACATAAGGGAAAGAGATACATAGTTGGCTTACAATCGCCACTTCACACAAATACATGAATAAAGCATTACATCATCCAGATACAATCAAGGTCCGACTACGGAACCAAAATAAAAGAAGAAACCCCAAATGCGACAAAAGGTCCCCGATCGACCCCAACTGGGCTCCACTACTGATCAACTAGAACGAAACAACACAAAGGGCAAGATCTCCATCAAGCTCCTCCTTGAGCTTGGTTGCGTCACCTGTTCGGTAACATAGGCACCGCAAACTGGTTTTGAAGTATCCGTGAGCCACGAGGACTCAACAATCCCATTACCATGGGTATCAAGACTAGCAAAGCTTAATGGGAAAGGAAGGGGTAAAGTGGTGAGGTTGCAGCAGCGGCTAAACATATATGGTGGCTAACATACGCAAAAGAGAGCGAGAAGAGAAACAAGTGGAACGGTCGTGAAGCTAGCAATGATCAAGAGGTGATCCTGAACACCTACTTACGTCAAACATAACCCAGAAACCGTGTTCACTTCCCGGACTCCGCCGAGAATAGACCATCACGGCTACACACTCGGTTGATGCGTTTTAATTCGGATCAAGTGTCAAGTTGTCTACAACGGACATTAACAAATTCCCATCTGCCACATAACCGGGCACGGCTCTCGAAAGTTTAAACCTGCGGGGTGTCCCAACTTAGCCCATGACAAGCTCTCGCGATCATCGAAGGAATAGACCTTCACCCAAGACACTCCGATCGACTCGGTATCCGGTACATCAAGACATTTCAACAATGGTAAAACAAGACCAGCAAAGCCGCCCGATCGCCGACAATCCCGATAGGAGCTGCACATATCTCGTTCGTGGCAACACCGGATGAGACATCCTACGAGTAAAACCAGACCTCGAGTTGCCCGAGGGGCCCATGATCTACTCGGTTCGAACCAGCACTTAGACAAGCATCGCCCGGGGGCTATAATAAAGATGACCCTTGGGTTAATTACTCCCAAGGGAAAAGTAGGTGGTGGTGAGGCAAATGGTAAAAGGCAATGTTGGGCCTTCTTTGGACAAGTTTTATTCAAAGCGAACTGTCAAGGGGTCCCATAAATCACCCGACCGCGTAAGGGACACAAAATCCGGGAACATAACACGGTATGACGGAAACTCGAGGCGGCAAGAGTGGAACAAAACACCGGCATAAGGCCGAGCCTTCCACCCTTTACCAAGTATATAGATGCATTAATAATATAAGAGATATTGTGATATCCCAACATAAACCCTGCCCACCATGGAGAAATCTTCAACTTCACCGCAACTAGCAACGCTATAAGAGGGCTGAGCAAAGCGGTAACATAGCCAAACAACGGTTTGCATAGGAATGGTGTCAAAGGTTAGAGGTTCATGGCAATATGGGATGGCTGGACAAACAGGTAATAGGTAGTGCAGCATAGCGAAAGAACAAGGCAACTAGCATAGCAATGATAGTAGTGAGATCCAGGGTAGCGGTCATCTTGCCTGAAATCCCGCAAGGAAGAAGAACGAGTCCATGAAGAAGACAAACGAACGCAGTCGAACGAATCCTCACAACTCCGGAACGAAACCGAAGCTATCGAGAGAAGCAAACCGGAAAGAAGCAAACAACATAGTAAACACACAAGCATAAGCATGTCATGATGCACAAGCAAGTATGATGCATGTCCGGTTTAATGAGGCATGGCATGGCAAACTGCAACACACAAAACTACAAGTTAAGTGGAGCTCAATATGCAATGAGTTGCATATTGACGGAACACCACATCAATTATTTAGTTCGCTCTCGTTTAAACTACCCAACAATATTAAATGTTGATTAACATGGCAAGGGGTGAAGCATAACAAAACTACCTAACTAGGCAAGTTTAAATGAGGCCGAAAGAACAAACAACAATTCCGGGAAAATCCTCATGAGCATATTATGAATTTGCTACTGTTCTGCCCTAAAACATATTTTAAAGTTGTTAAACAGGAAAATAAAGTGGACCATGTTAATCTAGGCATTTTTCCACCCCATTTACATATAAAGTTTATTAAATTCGGAGTTACGGTTATTTAGTTATGAAATAAAACATTTTAACATGGCATTTATGCAAATTTAAACAAACATCATTTTAATCATTTCAAACATGGATGAAAATGGCATATTATTAAACTAGACACAATTTTAATCATTTTTCATATATAAGTTGTTTTAATCCGATGCACGGTTGTGGAGTTATTATATGCATGAACTTTGAGGGTTTTTCTGTAAATCTGAAATTCCTGGATAATTGCTAAAATCGCAGCACGGGAAAAAAAACAAGCATGGGCCGAATCTGCCTAGCCCAAATGGGCACAGGAGGGGCTGGGGGCTGCTCACATCGGGCCAACAGGCCGGCTGGCTTGGGGCTGGGCCTTGGAGCAGAGCAAGCTGGGCCTTCGCGCGACTGGCAGCCCACGCAGCTGGCTAGCGCGGTCAACGTACACAGGGCGGCAGCGGGATCGGGCTCCTCCCGATATTGCCAGGCGGCGGCGGCGGCACCGGAGTTCAAGCGCCGGCGAGGGAGCAGCGACGCCGGGGTGGTCGAAGGGCGCCGGGACGGCCGGAACAGGTCGGCGGCTGCTGGATCCGGCCGTCACCTAACCGGATCTCGACCGGAGGCGGGTCGGCGGAGGGTTTGGGCGCAGGGCACGGAGATCCAGCGACGGCGAACAGCGGCAACCTGCGGGGAGAGAGGCCATGAGGAGGAGGAGAGGAAGGGAAAAGGACGGAGGCAGGCGGCGCTGGGCTCGACGGCGGAGACGGCGGCCGACGCCGCGGGCGCGGAGCGAGGCGACAAGTGGAGGCGAGGCCTGGAGTGCCTCGGGTGCACGGGTCGGGCCTGGTCGCGCCAGGCGGTCTCCCGTGGGCCAGCGGGCCGGCGGTGGATCTTGGTTGGGCGACGTGGCGCGTCCGGGTTGGCCGCGGGCGCGTCTGGGCGGCGAGGTGGCGGCGCGGGAGGTGGCCAAGTGGCGGCGACAAGTGGCTGGCGGCGGTGGCTGCTGGTTGGGTGGCACGGATTCTGAGGAGGGGAAGGCTAGAGGTAGGTGGAGGGGGGGTTAGGCTGCCCAAAATTTGGAAAGGGGTGTCCATATATATGCAGGGATGGCTAGGGTTTGGGTTTAGGGAGGTGTTTCGGAGTGTTTTGGAGCCTCCGATCGCGATCCGACGATCAGGAACGGAGGGAGGTTTTAGGTGGGCTGCAGGTGGGCTGAGAAGAGGGGTTGGGCTGAGATAAAAGGAGAGAAAGAGAGGCCCGGCAGCAGTTTCCGGATACCGAAAACGTCCGACGTATAGACCGACTATATTGCGGTTGTAGGTTTAACGGTTGGGCTATCAAATGGACTCGAATGCGATGAAACTTGGCAGGCGGTCTGTCTACACTATAATAAGACCGCACGACAAGTTGCATCCCATTCGAGAACATTTTATGCCACTTATAAAATAATATTTGGAGGTGCAGCGGCGCGTGCGAGTGTGGTCGGCTCGAAGCGGACAACGAAGAGAACCGGAGAACCGAGCGGATGCAAGTTTTGAAAAACATGCAGATGAAATGCAGATGATGACATGGTGAAATGCAACACGCAAGCAATGACATGGCAACAACGGCAAATACTGGCGGACACCTGGCGCATCGGATCCGGGGCGTCACAGGGCTTCTCCAAAAAACGGGCTATAAGTTGTAAGAAATGGGTTGTAAATTTTTAAACCAAAGCCAACCGGCAATTGCATTAAAATATTATTATTTTTCAGGATTTCTCTGCTCTCTACTCTTATAAAAACCAAAGCCAACTGGCAATTACATTAAAATATCATCTTTTCTCCCACAAGATAAACTACTCATACAAATGCATCTTCATGTTCCGTGCAACGAATGGGCATCTTGCTAGTTAAGATTCTAAATTTCATTCATTTTTTTTTGCGGAGAATTGTTTTTTGAATTTTATTTTGATATAATTTTTTGAAAACTATTTTTAACGTAACTCGAAATTTCGTGATTAAAAGAGTTTGGACCCCACCGAAATATGCAAAATTTCGTTGAATTTTTAGCGAAGGCCTGAATATATGATCGTAATGCTAATAAAAAGAATATGGGCTTCAAATATCCTTAAGAATTAGCAAATGGGCTGTAAATTATTGAAAATAATGGCTAATGGGCTGTATGCAGTTTTCCACAGATTTGGAGGCTGACTTCTGGGCCTACTATGTTGATGATGATGCTGTCCTAAATTTTTTTGTGACGCATACGCAAGGCTTTGTCAACTTAGTCAACACACAGCAGTGACTGTTGGATGTCCTTCCAACGGTCGCTGTGCTTCTTTAATCTATGATCTTCTTGCTCCAGCTGCCCAAACCAGCGCCGGCGGGAATGCCTGCTCCCTCCTCCCGTGGTTGGCTGTGCTGCCGCCAGTCCATCCCTCTAACCACCCACACATCCTGTTATTTTCCGGCGACATCAGCCTCACCCCACAGCCGACCAGTCAGCGGTCGTTCTCCCCTCAGCGTGGGCATCTGCTGCGGTGGCTTCGTCGGCTCTGGGTGGTTCTCTTCCTGGGCCTCTCCCTCATCCACCGCGTTTGTGCTCTCGGCGTGGCGAGGTCAACATGGTCAACAAACAACAGCCATCGGAAGAGGCTGATAGTAGGGGCCCACACAGGAAAATGCCTCCTTATTACGCGCAAAATAATGATTCCTACACCTGATAGCTGGGACCCACCGGAAGGGTCTCTATATTTCACGAAAAAAACGTTCCCCCCGCTGTCAGCTCGGACCCACCGGAAATGCCTCCTTATTACGCACAAAAAAATGAATACTCCCCCTGCTAGCTGGGACTCACCTTGGTGGGAGGCTGACTTGTGGGCCTACTAAGTTTATGGGGATGAAGGGCTTTGTCAACTTAGTCAATATGAACGACTCTAGCTCCAGTGACCGTACGATGTCCATCCAAAGGCCGTAGTGCTTCTTCAACCTCTGGTCTTCGTGCTCCAGCCGCCCAAAGCAGCGCCGGTCGTGTCGCGTGCTCCTGCCTCCCGTGGCCGGCTATGATGCCGCGGAGGCCTCACCGCCCCCTACTACTCCCACGGCTGGCCAGGCCATCCCTCTACTCACCCACACCCCCTGTTATTCTGTGGCGACGGCAGCCTCACCCTCGTACTCCTCTTCGCGTGGGAATCCACTGCTGCGTCTTCCCCGGCTCCGCGTCATCCCCTTCCTAGGCCTCGCCGTCGTCCACCGCCGTGGTGCTCTCGGCGCGGCGTGGTCAATGTGGTCAACGACCGACTTCCATCGGAAGAATCTTGTCGCGTGGAGAGGCTGACAGCTGGATCCACGGCGGCCGCAAGGAAGTGCCTCCTTATTACGCGCAAAATAATTATTCCTCCACCTGACAGCTGGGACCCACCGGACGGCTCACCGTATTTCGCGAAAAAAAACGTTTCACCCCTGACTGCTGGGACCCACCAGCTACACCTTCGCACGCAAGGAAGTGCGTCCGGGCAAAAACAACATTCACCCGCCTGACTGCTGGGACCCACCAGCTACATCTTCGCACGCAGGGAAGTGCGTCCGGGCAAAAAAAAAAATGATTCGCCCCCTGACTGCTGGGACCCACCAGCCACATCTTCGCAGGCAAGGAAGTGCTTGACAGTCGGGACCCAACTGGTCGAAGCGTACGTAGTGTTGTCATTCTGGTCACGAACGTGTACGTACATACTGGTCGATGTAGAGGCGCGCACGTGTCGTAGTAGAGGCGCGCACGTAGCATGTACACGTACGTACAGCGGCGAGGGCGCAAGAAAGAAAATACGGCCACGTACGTACATACGGGCAGGGTCTCGAACGCCTACTCGCGCATACATACATGGCTGGGTCGGAACGGAGAAACAACGTCGTCGTCGTGTTCATGGGGAGGCAACGGAATGCGTCGTGTTCATCGGGAGGCAACGGAACGCATGGGAGCCAACCGGCTGGGTCGGAACGGAATGCGTGGTCGTGTTCATTGGGAGGGCTTGGACGGAACAGGCCATGGAAACGAGGCCTGGCATACCGCACAACGGAGGAAACGGACCTCCTACGTTCGGAACGGGGTCCTGTTGATCGGGAGGGGTGTGGCGTACCGCAAAACGGAGGAAACGGATCTCCTACGGTTGAAATGGGGGTCCTGTTGATCGGGAGGGGTGTGGTGTACCGCAAAACGGACGAAAAGGACCTCCTACGGTCGAAATGGGGGTCCTGATGATCGGGAGGGTGTGGCGCATCAGAAACGGATTTAAACGGACTTGTGTTGGAGCGCTACGGTCGAAACGGGGGTCCTGTTGATCGGGAGGGGTGTGGCGTACCGCAAAACGGAGGAAACGGATCTCCTACGGTTGAAATGGGGGTCCTGTTGATCGGGAGGGGTGTGGTGTACCGCAAAACGGACGAAACGGACCTCCTACGGTCGAAATGGGGGTCCTGATGATCGGGAGGGGTGTGGCGTACCGTAAAACGGACGAAACGGACTTGTGTTGGGCGCCACGGTCAAACGGGGTCTGTTCATCGGGAGGGTGTGGCGTCGCAAGCACGGACTCCACGGATCTGTTCATCTCCACCGTCGACCTCCTCCAGCCTCCACGGGCTACCGTCGACCTCCTCCGGCCTCCACGAGCTCCTGTTCATCCAACCTCCACCGCGCGCTACTCCACCGGCTCTCGTTCAACCACCCTCCACGGGCACCCTCCACCGTCTCTGTTCATCCAGCCCTCCACACCACGGGTCTGTTCAACCACCCCTCCACGGCCACCCTCCACCTTCTCTGCTCATCCAGCCCTCCACACCACGGGTCTGTTCATTAAGAGGCAACGCCACCGCCATTATTCATCCAACCCCCCTCCCCGCAATGCTCATTGTTCATCTAATCGATCGGCTTGATTAGCGCGAGAGCGAAAGAATCGCTCCATCGGGTTCAGTTAACAGCCATCGATCGATCGCTCGGGTTCGATGAACGCGTAGCTGGAGTGCAATCTTTCGGGTTCGATTAGAGCCCAACGCCTCGCTCGGGTTGATTAGAGCTAACGCCGCACACACGCCAGCAGACGTGTACGAGAAACGCGCATCACTCGGCCCCCGACCTCCCACCGTAACCGGCAACTCCCCAAAATTTTCCTCCCCCTTGCTTCTACCACGGTTTTTTCTGTCATGGACGGCCCAAAGAATGTCATGCAGCTGCGTCTCCGGCCCGCCCAGGACGAAAAGCCCATTTTCTGTCATGATTTTTTGTCATAGAAGTAGGAGCCCACCACATCTATGATGATACCGGGTTTTGTAACAATTATCGTCATAGAAGTGCATATGTATGACAGAAAAAAATATCATTCGGCCCAAAATGTCACGGATGTGTCTTTTTTTGTAGTGGGGGGCTTTGTTGGGGGTGCGGCTGGAGATGCTCTAATTTGGTCTCATTCACTTTGAAAACAAGAACAGATACAACCCATGCCAGCACACATGCATCTTGTAGCATCACATCTAATGGATATAAAAGATGAATGAGACCAAATTATATCTCATCTACATGAGTTCTAGCAAAAATGATGATTTAAATGCTCTTATATTAGTTTACAGAGGGAGTACTACACAATCCAACCTGATACGTACTACACTATAGTACCAAGTTTTCAACGGGAAAATATATGTTGTGTCAGAGTCTGAGCTCAGCGAATACTCTACTGCGACTGAAAGGAAGACTCGAGGCCTCACCATGCCACTAGGCCGGAAGAAAGTGTATTTGTCAACAAACTTACATACCATGTCATGTCATCTACAAAGCCTCCTTCATCCTCTCTAAAGAAACAACACTATTCAGACGAGCCTGAAGTTGGCGATTTTCACTATGCACATCTGCTTGTGTGAAGTCACTCGGTTCTAAGAGACTGAAAGAAAAACCAGTGCGAAGTGCGAGCTACAAAGTAGACAAAACGGTCGAATGATTAGCTCCCATGATGGCCGTTTCTTCTTGAGCAGTCTTGAGATTCTTCTTCGCGAGTTCAAGGTCAAGTTCAACGCTGATATGCTTCTTCTTTAACTTGGAGAGCCGAGCTCCAAGATCACAAGACCTCTGCAACCAGCAAGAAAGATAGGTCAGTCGACAGAAATAAGAGACAGTGACGGAGAAAAATTACTCTAAGACTACTACCGAATCAAATATTCAACAGTAGTCTGGGGACTACACCCAGTGGGTGCACTTAGCGTGCCCCCACTGGATCAGATCAATACTCAGCAGGGCCTGCCCAGCGTGACTTCAAAAAAAAAGAGAAAAGCAAGAGGATACATCATTAGACCTCAGTCGACTGCCAGCAGTCGACCGTGGTCTCGGGGACTACACCCAGTGGGTGCACTCGGCGTGCCCCCACTGATTTGAACAGTTTACTGGGACTCAGCTCGAGGCGAGCAGAGTTGAAGATTTCCTAAATCCTAAACAAAGGAACACCCTAGTGGGTGATCAGATATAAAGCAACACTCAAAAGTTCAGTCAAAATTTTGCTCACCTAAACATTGGTCTGAAGGGCAGTGCTGGCGTTGTAAGCTACCTGGCTGGCTTCATGCATCACTTTCACCTGCTCCATGACAAGGTTCACCTGACAAAGAGCTTCCCTAGAGGCGCCCGGCGAGTCGTTTGGAGTTTGATACGTGGCAAAGAGTGATGGCTCCAGGGAAGTCGAAGCAGTTACCGGGTCGGACGAGTGGAGTTGCACTGGTGCGGCAGGAGTCTGTGGAGTCGATCCCGACGAACGATCAGTCATCAGTGGGTTGGCGAATGTGACGTTGGTCTGAACCTGCCCTTCGGAGCGTTCGACCACCGCCTCAAGCGTGGGCGTCAACTGAGGGATTTGGATTTCAAGCCTCCTTCTGCTTGAGCCTCCACTCTTCTTCCTCCTCTCCTGTAGAGGCGCTTCTTCTTCCTCGTCATCAGGGAGCATAACGATCTCTTGCGGAGCTACAGAAAGAGAGAAGTATCAAATATTCAGCCGATTGACTACCCACTTGACTAAATGAAACTTGGTCGAACGAACTTCCCAGCTCGGGAGGTGGCCTCCTCATCTCCTGGTGCCTTATCGACATCCATATCAGTAGCGGCAGAAGTGGGTCTGGAAAGATGCATAATCCGATCGGTCAGAATAGAAATTTCAGTTGGTCTGTATAAGCACAAGTATGTTACTCACCCCGAAGCCACTGGGACGTCCATCTTGATCCGCGGCAAAGTCTTCCGAGTCTTGGGAGGGGCAACCTTGGGCTGCTTAGCGGTCTTCTCTGTCGGTTCCGGAGTCGACGTCCGAGTGCGCTTCTGAGCGTGAGTACTCGGAGCCACGCTCTTCCCGCGCCCGCCCGCCGGGTCGTGTTGCTGCTTGGATCGACGCTCGGAACACGGGCGGCAAGTCGACCTCTTCCTCATCGTACGACTCCTCGCTCTCCTCCTCCTCCTCTCCATCCGAAAACTCCCAATCGCCGCTTTCGTCCTAGCCCTGCTCTAGAGCTTGTTCACCGTTGGGCATAGAGTACATCTCGGTGAAAACCTACAAGACGAAAAGTTAAACAAAAATCAGTCGACATCAAGTACAGTCAGAACTTATGCGCCAAGCAGTCAGAACAAAAGGGCATACCTTGTCGGGTGGATTGTTGTCTCTAAAAGGAATAACTCGCCTGGATCCCCTGGGATTGTCCTGATTGCATGTGATACTCTTCAACCACATGGCCATGGTCTCGGACGACACTTCCTCTGGATGGACCCGAGCGGTGTCTTCAGGTCCAGAGTACAGCCACATAGGATGATGATCACAGGCCTGGAGAGGCTGGATGCGTCAACTGAGCAACACTTCTAGCAGGTACAGGCCGGTAACACCTTCATTGATAAGCTGAACCACTTTCTCTACCAGCATCTTCGTCTCCACGTTCTCAGCAGCGGTCACTTTGAGTGGAGGAGTTTGGACGCGGTCGAATGTGAAGTGGGGGAGGCCTGTCGACTGACCTGGAGCTGCCTGGTCCTGGCAGTAGAACCAGGTCGACTGGCAGCCTCTAAACGATTCAGGAAGAGTCATAGCAGGGAAGGAGCTCCTATGCCTTTTCTGGATACCTAAACCCCCACACATCTGGATGACATTGGTCTTTGAGTCACTTGACTTCGCCTTTTTGACCGACTAGGATTGGAAGGTGAAGATATGTTTGAAAAGACCCCAGTGTGGTCGACACCCCAAGAAATTTACACACATCGACACAAAGGCAGCCAGATACGTGATGGTGTTAGGAGAAAAATGGTGGAGTTGGGCGCCGAAAAATTTCAAGAACCCCCGGAAGAAAGGATGCGGAGGAAGCGAAAAACCGCGGTCGACGTGGGTGGCGAGCAGAATCCACTCACCCGGTCGAGGCTGAGGATTCATCTCCCCCTCCGGCAACCTTGCCGCTCCCTTGGCGATTAGCCCAAACTCCGCCAGCTCGTCCAGATCCTCCTGCCGAATCGAAGACCGGATCCAATCGCCCTGGATCTAGGCCGGCGGCAGCCCCGCACGCGATGACGACCCGCGTTGCTGCTTTTTGCCCTTCGCCACCCCCTTCGTCTTCTTTGCATGTTCTAGCGCCGCCATCTTGTCCTTCACCATGGCGGCGGAGCGGCGGCATCGGAACAGAAGAGCTGGGCGCGACGGAGAAGTGGAGAAAGAAGAAGGAGGAAAGGGCGTGCACAGTGCAGACGCCTCGGCCCCGTCACCTTATAAAGGGTCGCTTCCGAGTGACTGACACGTGGGACTAGGCAATCCTGTCAAATCCCGCAACAGTCGCACGCAGCGTACGTGGCGAAAAAGGCGGTGCAGAAATCGAGGCATCACTGTTTATCCGTTCCGCCCGCTTCGGCACTCCCCGTCCCGCGTGCTTCCCCGGAATTTCGTATCCCGCGAAATCCGGGATATGCAGCAGCCAATCGCGCCCAAGATCATGTGCTCTAATACAACACTCGACAAACGACGCCACAAGTTCAGTAGACGACTCCCTGAATGGATCAAGGCGACTGAATCAACGCTGAAGTACCAACGCGAGTTTTTCATCTTGCAGAAAATGCTCGCGAAGGCGCAAGACTCAGAACAAGTTCAACTCCAACCTACTTTCCACTCGAACCTTAATCCATTCGGGGGCTACTGATGAGGATATAGACCTGGGGTAGGGTCATAGGCCTGACCTACACGTCCTACCCAAGGTCAGTACCCAAGAAGGCAAGAAGGTCAAGAGGCAACATGAGACCCCCGGTCGAAGATGTCGAGTGCAATCCACTCGACATCATGTCACTCAGGAGTCCTCCTACCAACTGTCACTCGACCATCCAGAGAATCACTCGACCTCCCGAAGACCAGGAGTCACTCAGCGTGCAACGGACAAGCATTCACTCTGTAGTCTTTAAGGTCATTAACAGCACTTAAGGTTGGAGTTACCAGTAAAGCCACCACTTTATGTACATTAACTCCCTTGTAATGGAGGGAGGGAAGGGTCCTGGCGAACTCTATATAAGCCACCCTCCTCCTCTGCCACAAGGGTTCACACCCCCTGTAACATCACACATATAATCCAGCCGACCACCGAGACGTAGGGCTATTACTTCCCCTTAGAAGGGCCTGAACTCGTAAAACCCGTGTGTACATCTTCACCATAGCTGAGATCTTGCCTCTCCATACCTACCCCCCTTTCTACTGTCAGCCTTAGAACCACGACAATGGGCACAGCAGCAGCGGCGGGAGCAGCGATGTACCGCGTTGCCCCGACCTGAATGTTGACCTGGACCTGTCCATGAGCTTGTCGTGCTCGCCGCCCAAGACAACTCTACCCGCCAAGTCGACGCTCATGTCGCACCAGCAACAATGTTTTAAACAGCGGGCTATGGAAAATAGCGGCGGACCTCCAAATCAGCTATAGCGGAGCTATATCGGGCTACAGCAGGCTATTTGTGAAAGCGACCATTTAGTGGCACCCTGCTGAAAAGGCTATAGCGGGGTATAACGGAGCTATAACCTGCTATTTAAAACTATGGCATCAGGGCATCTGCCTGTGCTACCACCTCGGTGTCTGCAATTGGGAGGAATGCACCTGCAAAACGGCGTCGTCGGTGGGCCCACGCGTGTTCTTGTTTCTCCGGCCACTAGAAGAGGGTCAATACATATAGCACACTAGGCGTCCAGAAAAACTCTGTACAAAGCACAAAATGGAGGAAGAAGAGGGAAAAAAGTTTCTAACTAAGATAGCTGATGTGGTTTGTTATTATTTCTCATGTTTCTCTTCATCTCACATATGATTCATTTCTTCTTGCCATATAGTAGATTTTCGAATTTCATGCAGCGGCAAAAAATGTCAAAATAAATCTAGGGTGGAAAAAATTGATAGTACTAAATTACTGTAGAACACACAAAGACACAAAGTGAGAAAATAGTGGCAGGTAGAACTGTTTGATTGTGCATCCGATTCGAGCGTCTGTTTGTGCATGCGGGATATAGTGCGAGAACTGAGCATGTGGCGTGTTTTGGGTAGCTAGGGAACGTATGCTATTTAGGCCCTCGAGGAAATGAAAACAAGATATTTCTTCATCTATTTTGTAGTCACTACTGCAGTACTCAATAATTCGCTACAAATATGTTTCAAAATATCAAAACAAGCATGCATGAATTGTTCCTGTTCATATTATATCCATGCATATGTGAATTATGGTCGAACTTTTTCAAATTTAGACAACACAGGTTTGATAAACATATATTTTTAGACATGGAGATATTATCATTATTCAATGATCAATTAGCGGTTAGTCACGAGAGATCTAGTATAGTTCTTGTAGGTTTGCTCCAGCAACGGTAGGGGGCGGAAACCCCACGGCTTCGCCCCGATGGTCGTTAGGAATAAATTTAAATTTGTCTTCAATCAGCGGTGGTGAGATGAAGGGGCGTCATCAGTATGGAATAAGGTCCCCTCGCTTCACTCTGGTTTTGTGGTGCTTCTTCGTATGGTTAGGAGGTGTGTCAGAGATCTTGCTCTTTGGGTCTAGCACTTTATTCTACATGTTTGTCATGGTGCATCTATCGCACGGAGCTCACACGCATCTTGATTCTTTCGGTACACTTAAGACCGGCAAAGGCTAGCCCATCTCGGCATCATTGAGGAACGTGTGAGATGTGTATTGGCCGATTCGTGTGGCTTGACATGGGGTGTTCTACATGCTCTCTCCAGCATTATCTTCTCCAGGCGGCGATTTGTTATGGATGTTGTTGTTGCCCGCGTTTTCTGGTCTACATCGATGATTTCTAGCCACCGCTTCTACAAGCTCCTGGGTATCAACAAGATCGAGGCCGAGAGATGACAACGAGATATGCTCATGGCACTCCATCGATGAATTAGGAGAAAGTAGACTTAGGCACACCCAAGAATTCAGATTTAATTTTCAACTTTTGTAAGGGTGTTTTTGAAGGGTCTATCCTGCTAACTACATTTTGGCTTTTTCATAAGAAAGTACAAAAATAAGAAAATAATTTGTTAACTATGGATATTTAGAAATGGAAAAGGTATCTGATTTTAAAAATGAACAGACGCTTTCGAAACCATCCATCGGTTGATAGAGGCAGGCATGAAAAATAAATATAATTGGCCATGTCATTTTTTGTGTGTGAAAATGACATGAGGTTGCAAATCTGCTGTCGTGTGTGTTATGGACTTATGGAGGTAAGTTAACCTACCAAACTAGCTAGGTTCAAAGTCGCCAAAAGGACAAGTGAAAATGACACTTGGAGTAGTCTCAAAAAACTTTATGAATTTAACTCAAAGCTTCACGGTGGGCCTGCTTTATCATACAAAATGCATAGCTGGAAGCAAATTCTGGACTGTGGTGCAAGTGGATATATGTAACACGTCCTTGGTGGTGATAGTTTGTATCGTTGATTATGTCATTGGCAAGTAGAATGCCATTTTCGTTTTACACCTGGAGGGAGTTAACTATCATTGGAACCTTCCTTGCCTTTTTGTCTAATGCCACTTGTTGCACATAAAATTAATCATCCCCTGTCATACCACGAAAGGAGTTTCTTGCAGGTAAGTTGGACGTCGACATTGCGTTTTATTAAGACTTAATAACACCAAATAATCTTTGGCTTGCTATGCCTGTCATCATCGAGTACTTCCTTGTACGCTTTCCACATTTTTGCATGCACCACGTACCGGGAGACTATAACGTCCGACGTGTCAGGCACGAACTGATGACTCATGATATGTGCTCTGACCTTGATCTTGTTTTGGGGCGATCAGAGCGAGTGGCGTCCGGCTTCAAATCTTCTCGTTTCAAACATGATGGCAGACGTTGACCTTATTATACTCCAAAGATTGAGTAGCAGGAGTAGTACGTATGAGGATGCCTACTCCTTCACCAACCATCGCTGCCTCAGGTCAAGGAAGTACTGCCGGTTTCACCAACCAGGTGTGCTGCCATGTTCTCGCTCATTTTGCCTTGCTTGTTGCATGCAAACACGTACGTACGCACACCCGGTCGACCACCAATTATTTGCCAGGGCAGTGTGGACGTGCTTCTCTCTTTGATTAGCTAATATGGGGGAGAATGGGTATTTGCACCACGATTAGCTGATGTCTATAATGGTCTCTGAATAATCGAGCCGGCTAAGCGCAGACGTGGCCCTCTAATTTGCACATAAACGATTAGTGGTGCTGTAGTCGAGCCGACTAAGTGCACACGTGGCCCTCTAATTTGCACATAAACGATTAGTAGTGCTGTAGCACATCGTCCTGTAACGACGACTCTGTAGCTGTAGCAGGCAGAATTTCCTTGTCAGGTCAGTGCATTTTTCTCTGTGCGTTCCGTATCTCCTACTCCACAGCTTATCATCGGTAGCTGAAACAAGGCGGCAACCGTTGTTTTCGCAGGCGCTATGCTACGCTCCGTAGCAAGATACTCTGGAAAGCGACTCATGCCGTTACAAATACAGGCACTATTTCCACACACGGGCCGGGATCCCTGTGCCCGTATACCACGCCACAGTACGTCTTCCCCCGATGTGTCGTTATTGGCACGACGCTCACGCTCGCAATCCACCCGTATTTGGGAACTTCCACCGGTTGCTTGCGCGACGGGATCACTTCCAGCAACGCATGCAAAGCTTGCAAGCTTCTGCATCCATCGTAGTAGCTGGTAGCTCGACGCGTGCTCACGTCGATCATCCGTGGAGCGTGTGGACGCGCCGGCGGGGAGCCGTGACATGGCGCGCGCGAGTTGGACCGGCCGGCCGGCCGGGGCGGCGGCGATGCCAAGCGTGACACATGCGCGAGGAGATAACCATGAGCGAGGGATCAACGGCGAGGTTTCACAAAGCTTTATGTTGTTATCACATACGTACGTGACGTCCGCCGGATGGATGATTCCCGTGGAGGTCATTTACCGGATCGAAGTTGGCCACGTCTCCCGTCGGAACCTGCTGCTGATTGGCCGTGGTGCGCACGAGTGAACGGGAATCTCTCCCTGGCCTGTGGAGGCGCTTATCACCCTCGACCTCGAGTCGTGTCTCATCATTCACGCGGGCGCGGGATGAAACCCGTGTCGCGTAACCGCGCGTTTCATAGCAAAGCGGGGAGAAAACAGCGACTAGTCCGGCCGCGATCTACTCCGGAACAGTGATCTGATTCTGATCATCACTTCGATGCGGACCAAAAGTGGTTCCTCTGGGCGTCGTGGCCCTGAGGATCCCCACAAACCATTCAATCAGCTGAGCTACTGGCGGTAGTGTGTGTAGGGGCCCCAACCAGCCCTGTGGTCTGATCTGATGAATCGTTTCGTTTTGACGGGGAAGTTCAAGAAGTAGGAGTAGAACAACGTGGGACGATGAGACGGATGTGGTTGTTGCTGGTTGGTAGGGGCATGACATCACCGACGACCGCGCCACCCTGCTATTCCGACGCGACGCGGCCGGGACGGTATATTTCCGCCTCCTTTTTGGCCGCGCCCTTTTGGCCTGGCTCCCGGACGGACGGGATTTCCGGGTCGTGCTTCTCCTCCAGATTCCTTCTCCCCGTCCCCGACGCCGCGGCTGTGCAACCGGATAAACCAACGACCACATGGCGTCGGCGGGATAAATTGCTACGCACAATCCAACCTGATACGTACTACACATACCTATATAGTACCAAGTTTTCAACGGGAAATTATATGTTGTGCCGGAGTCTGAGCTCGGCGAATACTCTACTGCGGCTGAAAGGAGGACTCCAGGCTTCATACCTTGTCATGTTATCTAGAAGTGCCAGTAGGCCGGGCTGACTAATCATAGATGCTTGACGCAGCGGCGTATTCTCATTTACCCGCAACGCATCCGGTTACTGGCCTGGCCAAGAAAGCCGCCGCCGTCAGAACCACACCGGCGAGACATGCATCATGCTCCTCGAAAGGTCGCTTTTCGATTTCCCAACACCTGTTCATGGATCGGCAAGCGACACAAAGCATCCACAAAGCTTTCACACACTGAGTGACATATATACTAGTAATAAATTCAGTTTGTGCACGTAAGATCGTACTGCTTCCGGATTAAGCATAATCTGTGTCACCCTGACCAATCATTGAATGGAAGAAAATAAAGGAAAAGTGTCACTAGCGTCGTTATATTAGTACTACAAAATAAGCTTCAAGTTGATGGGAGCACGTAACAGAAAAACTATAGGGAGATTGCACTTCCAGTATAGAAGTAGGTTGGTTGGGACGGCCGGAAGCCCTGGTCATACGGGCACCACTCGTACCTACTTGCCGTTTTGTCCGGCAGCGTGAGCTGTGGCGGGACACAAATACTGTATTGCAGCAGTCTGTCCTGTTCCTCTGCGTGTTTCAGCGCATGTGACGCTGAGGCCCCCTCCCTCCTCTTGTTTAGAAGTTGCGGCCTTCTTTAATGGCAACCACCAGTGTGTTAATGGCACATAGGAGCAAACAGAATTTGGCCTAACTGCATCATCTTGCTGCAACCAGAGCATCAGTGGTTGCTGCTTAGGCCAGAGGCTCCATTAGTGGCCAAATACGTGCTACTAGTACTGAAGCCAAGAAGTTAGGTCTGCCATTTGGAAGAAGCATATTTGACCTTCACAAACAAGTCCTACAATAAATATTTTTTTGAAAAAAGTAAACGATGGATTGTGTATTTGGTCGTTTCAAAACATACAGAACAGTCGGAGGGTGGAGGCCATAATTGCGAATTAAGGGTGTAGCTGTTGACACTTCCAGATTGCTGTTCTCGTGTTACTACCTCCTTCGTATTCATTGTACAACTGTACTTGCTGTATTGCACTGCAGAAATATTAGGAGACGTGGTGGTACGACACTTTTGGCGTTGCAATACAGTGAAGTCCATGCAACACTTGCAAAAATACAGTACTGTATTGGTACAAGCACCGGTCTGCTTTCAGGGCTGCTGCATCGGACCGTAGCCGCAGCTACCCCGAAACGACGCAGTGTTGCCAGTGGCCATGGCGACGGTGTTGTTTGCAATTGCAGTACTGAAACTGTTGAAGGCATCACAAGCGAAAGCATGGTGCAGCCAGGGGCCATTTAAAGGTGAAGACTCTGGCTGCGGCCTGCGGGCGGTCAGACGCCTGGAAAGCTGGGACGCCGGAGGTAGACTGTCAGAGGGAATGGGTCTGGTCAACTTGTGAAAACAGTCCGGTCGTTCGGAACAGTTCAAATTAAAATCAGTATGGGCCGCAGCAGCAGGGGTCAATACATTTTCTGAAAACAGGATCCAGCAATAAATGTTGCAGTTTCAGAAAACGGGAGCAAATTTCTGTTGTAGGATCGCTATATGGTGTGCCTCCATTAAATTAAAACCTGATGTAAAAGGCACGTAGAAAATGGCAGCGGCGTTTGAGACGGACGGTGGATTCATTTCACGGAGCCTCAAGAGAAACAGCGAATCTGCCATGCTTGTGAAGATCTAGGTCATGTTTCATGTCTTTCATGCATGGGCGGATCTATGACCAGGTCACGGGAGATAGTGCACTGTTTCCTTGTGTTGAATTTTGGCACGAGCGATAGCTCTGCTCTGCTGCCATCACATCACTGCCCAGTGATTGCCCGAGAAAGCCAACCAGGGACTGAAGACCACACGCTCATCATTAACCCGTGCAGTGCGTCCACCACCTACCGTAAAAATTCGGGAAGTCCTGCCTGCCCCCGCGGGTTCACGGCACAGCGACGCGCCTCGCTTTCTTTCTTTCGACATCGCCGTCGTCGTTTGTGTGTGCGGCCGCGGAGAGTAAGTCTCAGACCGCCTGCAGAATTAGCGCGGTACGGTCAGTTTCATCTCCGTGAACCGCGTCGCTGCCTCGACTGATTGGTTGCTTTTTGCTTCGGGTTCGGTGGCTTGCTGCCATGAAAGGCCTGCGGGGCGGTGGGTAGGTTCGAGACCGGGACGCGGTTGCTTTGACTTCTTTTACTCTGCTGCCGGTTTAACACAGACGTCATGTCATGTGTGCTCGTAGTACTGTCCTGTGTGTTGGTACTGGCAGCTGCTCGGCGTGTCTTGACTTGTGGCGCGCTCTGTCCCCTGGCTCTGGCTGAGAGACCCGGTGAAAAGCTGCTCCGGGTTTTGACATGGGAGGACTTTGGGGGGGCCTTGCGTGGCCAAGCCTGCTGGTTTTACTTTTAGCTGGCGTCCGGTGACTTCGTCCGTATGGTAAGTGATGCAACGCCGTTGGTCAAATCTGATGGAGCCGACAGCCAGCCGGAGGGCGTTTGCCTTGCCTCCGGTCGAGAGATTCAGCTACCCCCGGTCGAGAGATTCAGCTGCGTGAACCAAATTTTGCGTCGCTTTGCATTCGCGGAAGAACGCTCGCGAGCAGGGGCGGAGCCAGAAAATTTGGTTGTTGGGTTCACTCCATGACTCGATGTGAGAACTTGGTACTAATATGTCAAGTCTAAAGTCTAGTTCTGAATTATCTTCTAAAAAATTATAGCACCCCAAAACAACATAATGACAAGTTTAGAATAAGTACTATCAAGCGGAAGAATCTAGCAAAGGCACTCACATTTTAGAGTCTCCCCTTTCTATCTTTCATCGCCTTAAAAATACTAAACATTTCATCGTTGGTGATGGTAGAAAAATTATGTTTCTCTACATAGAAAATTAGACATCTCTCCACCGATGTTATGGCAATATCAGTACTAGCTTTAAAAGATGATAGACCAAAGAAAACGTAACATGCATATTTTTTGCACCATTAATTTAGCAAGATCAGCACTTCCGTCTAAATTGTCCAACAAGTGGTTGGGATATATACTTTTCTTTGCATTTCTTGTGTACAATGGAATTCTCTTTCAATCAGTCGGATCATAAGAGCATCTATAGCCGACTACCAAATTGACCGGGCGGACGCAAGACCGCTGACCGGACAGGAGAGAGAAGACAAGAGTTGACCCAACCGGACTCCTCAAAGCCTCCTTAAATGCTCGGGTTGTCCGACACTTCTTATATTGACCTCATATATGGGATGAGTACGTAAGAGGAGTGCCCGAGCATGTCCATTCAGTGGTCCTGCATCCGGCACGTAGTTGGCCCGCCACAGAGCATCCTTTCCATTTCATTATTATTTCTTTTCTTTCTCTCTCACATTCTCTACCAATCACATGCATGTGATCGGACATATAGGGAAGAAAGTGAGAGATATGGCAGCGTGGACGGACTAATAAGGAGTCAAAACGGACACGTCCGGACACTAACGGGGCGCGTCCGCAAATGTTTGATGGGCCAAATTCGGCCAGCCCAGCTGTAAATGCCCCAAGTTAAGTTACTTTATGTGTGAATAGTAGGCTTAGGGAGACTAGCTGTAGTGACACTTGATGCACTTGGCCTACATCTACTAGGTGACCTTGATGTGCATGTTTCATTATCTTGATCCGGTGACCGATTTCTAATAAGAAAATACTGCTCCATAGCCTATATGCATCAAAGTTGATGGAGAAAAACAAATAAAAAAAACTAGGGCAAAAAATTCACTATCATACTGGGGAGATAGAACATACACAAAAGAGAGAGGGGCGATGCGGCAATATAATCTGATTACCTCAAATTTTGGGCTTCAGCTATTGCCGATGTCGATCTGCAGGTGCCTACTTGCCGGGGGCGTGCGGCGGCGGCCGAGGCGCCAAGCAAAACAGGCGAGATTGGAATCGGAGAAACGAACAGACGAACAATAAAATAAAAAGTAATCTTCGACGAGGCGTTCTGCATGCGGCTGAGTTACGCACTCTCACGGTTTTAGGCATGGGAATGGATTCGTGGGCTTTTGACTTTTGGGCCTTTTGCTCCACGTGAGATGTGTTGGGGTCAGACAAGATATTTTACTGGGTTCACATCAGTCAAACACGTACATATAGGCACGTACCAGGCAAAATCTATTGGGTTCAGTTGAACCCAATAGCTATACGCTGGCTCCGCCGCTGCTCGCGAGGGTACCGTGTGTGTACAAAGCGCAACCGCAAGGTACACTGGTGAAAATGGTTACCCCGATGAAGAAGCGGGAGGTAAAGGGCGAGGGCTATGAAACAAAAAAAAAGGTAAAGGGCGAGGGAACTCCTATGTGCCGCTCGTGGCGGCGAATTGCCGAGCGGACACACAGGCGACTACCACTGGGCGGCCCATTAGCGTAAACATTGAAAAATCCCAAAAATGAGTGCTCGAGGGTGGGATCTAACAAGCGTCCTCCTGTTGCATACATGCGTGCCTACATAACGGGATTAATGAGCCTTGTTGGTTTAATATGGGGAGCGAAGCTAAAGGTAATGTCATATCCGAACATTTGGTAAAATTCCAAACGAGAACTTTATTTTTGGAAAAAGTAATTTTTTAAAAGCGAACACTTTTCAAATTCGAAAAGAAAAACAAAAACTCGAATATTCTTTGAATATGTGAACAATTTTTTGATAAACTTATTTTTTATTTGAAAATCACGAACATTCTTTGAATGTGTGAACAATTTTTTGATAAAGGGAACATTTTACTAAAATACAAACAAACATTTGGAAACGTGAATAATTTTGAAATTGTGATGAATTTTCGAAACGAGAACCTTTTTTCAAACTCGGAACAAAATTTGAAAATAAGAACATTTTTTGGGAAACATGAACATTTTTTTATGAAATTGCGAACATTTTTAAAACTGTGAAATATTCTTAAAAAGAAAAAAAAGGAACATGAGAAAATTAGCATAAAAACGAAAAAAGGGGAAAAACAAACCCAGTAATAAAACCAGAACAACAGTAAAGAAACAAAACAGGAAAACCTCAGTTAAAAATTTTCCAGCTGAGATTTACCCCTAAACAGGAAGCCTGTGCTAGTGTTCAGTGGGCCGGCCCACTCTGCTCGTGCCTGTGCGATTCGCTAGCAATTTGATGAAGCGTGCGCCATATAGGGAATTCCAAAGGGCGAGGTTCTTTCCAGGCAGGCTGAAAATGAGCAAGAAGATGGACTAGCAGCGTGTGCACAACACGAACATGTCGCGAACTGGGAAAGGCCGATGGTTGCGGAGAGGTCCTAATCTGTGCCATCTGTGCCCATGCACATGCTTCAATTGGGCTGGTCCAATAAGCACCTTTGTATTCACTCCCTCAATCGCTTCATAACTGCTATCTGCAAAGACAGTGGCGGAAATTACCTTAGGGCCTCGGCCCTGGTTTTCGTCGGGGTAACTGATCCGGCCAGTTTGAAAGCTCTCGCCTGTTGCGAGGCCATGTCTTTGGTGAGCATAGTCAATGGATCGGACTGCAAGGAAGTTGTATCAGGTATTAAGGAAGGCAGCGGCGGTAAGCACGGTCATATTATTCGCGAGATCAGGATCACATCATCAAAGTTCCCCGATTGCTCATAGCATGGCTAAACATGTGTTTAGTTTATCTGCAGGGTATCATATCTAGCCTTTGCAATCCCTTATCAAATGTGTTCCCCTAAACATTACTAAGTAATAAAGCTTGTGTTAGTTTAAAAAAACCATTGCTCGCTCGTTTCCCAAGACTATTAACTCTCTGACAATTTGATCGTAAACCATTTGATTTGTTAATCATTGATTTTTCAAGAACTCCATAGAAGTTCAGATTTTCAAAAAATTGCACAAATATTGAAAAAGTTTGCAATAGTTTTAAAAAGAGGTAAATATACCGGGAGTCATAGAACTTGCAGGCGACGGTCAGTTTGGTGCATAAACTTGCAAAATACGTGTTTCTGGTCATCGAACTTGCGGGGGGGTGCAAATACGGTCACATTTCCCATACGCGGGTGTATTCACTGACTACACGTGGCATGCCATGGTGGCCAGGGCCCATTGTCAGCAGCTTTAGCGTTGCACACGTGATATTTTTTACAGAAACACCCTCAAGTTTTTCTTAACTTTGTACAAAAACCCTCCAACAGAGGAAATGTTAAAACAGTCTCCCGCTGGGTCCCACCAGTCATAGTGCGTTGTAAATTAATTGTGCTGAAAAAATGGGTCTGAGGGATTTCGAACCGGCCACTAGCTGCAATAGCGCTAGCGTCCTAATCACGCCACCTGATCTTGTTCTTTTATTTGGACTACCAAGGTATATATCCTTATGTTCAAAAAAATGTTAAAGAAAAACCAAGGTATATATCCTTTAGGCTAAAGGTGGACATTTAGAACAATATTTTTCTTTTCTCACCATTATCAACTTTAAATTATTCAGATTCAAACAATTTTTACGCAGACTTGTCTGAAAGAAAATTATGTACATTCATTCTGCACTATATATTGTCTAGATTTTATAATTTAAATTTGTTAGAATTCAAGTAAAATTTTAGTTGATTTGTCTGGAAAACTTACGTCCATTCATTCTGGCCAATATTTTCTTTTATCTAGTTTTTCAAATTTAAAATTACTCAAATTCAGAAAAGTCAATTGATTTATTCAAAAGAAATTTACATACATTCATTATGAACTATATTATCTTTTATCTAGATTATTGAAATTCTAAAAAATAGTGATTTGTCCAAAAAATATGTACATTCAATCTGACCTATTTTTATTTTATCCAGATTTTCAGATTTAAAATTATTCAAATTCAGACAAAAGTTCATTGATATTTTCAAAAGAAATTATAGACATTCATTCTGCAGTACAGTTTATTTTGTCTAGATTTTTTAATTTAAAATTATTCGAATTCAAACAAAATTTTCGCTGATTTGTCCGAAAATGTACATTCATTCTACACTATATTTAGTTTTATCTAGATTTACAATTTTAAAAAATTACGGAATTTTGGTTGATTTGTCTGTAAAAATGCATTCATTCTGCACTATATTTCCTTTTATCTAGATATTTTAATTTAAAATTATTCAAATATAAACAAAAATCTAGTCGATCTGTCCGAAAAAATTATCTCGAATATAAGTTGTTTTCTTACATAGAAAAAAGGAAAGAAAAATACATATTATAAATTGTGTTTATCTCTTTATGTGTCATTGTGACCGGATGGTTCGAAGCGGGGCTTCCACTTTTTTGCGAACCCTTTTCCGGATTTGATTTCTATTTTATTTCGATCGGTCCTGTTATATAAAGCTAATTGTGCACGTTAAACGTCAAAAGTTAGTTTGCCGGTTAAATAGCATATGCCCGTGAATTGCAGCAGGTAATGAGGTCATATCCCACCCTCACTGCCCCAGCCTTTTTCATTTTATTTTAGGATTTTCTGCGTAAATAAATGAAATGCAAGGGTGCCTTTTGGGAAAAACACGTGCAGATTTCCCACTGACAGCGGGTCCTTGCCACGTTGGCATGCCGCTCATGCACGCGATACAGACGGATATTGTAGAAAGTACCCTATTTGCGTGTCCGCGCAAGTTTGATGACCAGAAATATGTATTTTACAAGTTTATGCACCAAATTGAACGTCGCGTGCAAGTTATATTACTCCCGGTGTATTTACCTCTTTTAAAAAAAGTTTCATAAATTAGAAAAAAATGAAAAAAATTTGGGAAACGGTTCACGAATTAGAAAAATGCTCAAGAAAATTTAAAAAATTGTTGATCAATTTGGAAATTTTTGTGAATTTGGAAAAAATCACGAACTAGAAAAGGGCTCATGCATTTCCAAAAATTAAAATCATGGATTTGAATAAATGTTTGCCGATTTAGAAAATGTGTGAAAATTTGAAAAAAATATCATGAACTTAAAATCGTTCATGAACTTGAAAAAGGTTCATGGATTTGGAAAGAGCTCGTGAATTTTAAAAAAATTCCAGACATAAAAACATTCAAGAATATACAAAATGTTCACAGATTTGAAAAAGGTTCATGAATTTCAAAAATTTGCAAACTTTAAAAAAGTTCATCAATTTGAAAAGAGTTTGTAAAGCTAAAAACATTCTTGAATTTAAAAATTGAAAAATGATAAATGGGAAAGGAAAAAAATAAAAAGAAGAGGAAAAAAAAGGAAAAACAAAAATACGGAATAGAAACCAGCCTAAAACAGAAGTAAAAAAGTATGGAAACCAGTCAAGAAAACTGAGGAACATTTAGAAGGTTTCCAAAACCATAACCTAAGAAGAAGAAGAAAACAAGCATGCACTACAAAGAAGGAAAAAATACAACTGTAAAGTGTGAAGAAGTTAATGGGCCAAGGCCTAAGGTACACTGGCGAAAATGGTTACCCCAATGAAGCGGGAGGTAAAGCGCGAGGGCTATGCAACAAAAAAAAGGTAAAGGGCGAGGGAACTCCCATGTGCCGCTCATTGCGGCGAATTGCCGTGCGGACATACAGGCGACTCCCACTGCGAGGCCCATTAGCGTAAACAATGAAAATTCCCAAAAATGGGTGCTTGAGGGAGGGATCTAAGGGGGTGATTGGTTCAGAAGTCCTAGGACTTTTTCTAGTCCCAGGGACCAATCAAAAAAGACTCTCCAGTAGAGTCTTTTTCTAGTCCCTGTAGAAAAAGTCCCTCCCGTTTGTTTTCTAGGAACTTTTTAGGGACTTTTTCTAGTCTCTGGGACTAAAAAGTCCCTGAACCAAACACCCCCTAACAAGCGACCTCCTGTTGCATACGTGCGCACCTACCTAACGGCATTAAGAGCCTTGTTGGTTTAATATGGGGAGCGAAGCTAAAGGTATTCTCATATCCAAACATTTTGTAAAATTCCAAACACGAACATAATTTTTGAAAAAAGTAATTTTAAAAAAAGGAAACACTTCTCAAAGTCAGGAAGAAAAGCAAAAACTCCAACATTTTTTGAGTCTGTGAACAATTTTTTGATAAACTTATTTTTTTTTGAAAACCATGAACATTCTTTGAATATGTGAACCATTTTTTGATAAAGGGAACATTTTATTAAACTCCAAACAAACATTTCGAAACATGAATATTTTTGAATCCTTGAACAATTTTTTAAACGAGAACATTTTTTCAAACTCAGAACAAAATTTGAAAATGAGAACATTTTTTATTTTTCGAACATTTTTGGGGAAAACATGAACATTTCTTATGAAATCACGAACATTTTTAAAACTATGAAATGTTCTTAAAAAAGGAAAAAGGAACATGAGAAAATTAGCATAAAATGAAAAAAAGTGATAAACAAACCCAATAAGGAAACCGGAACAAGCAATAAAGGAACAGAACAGGAAAAAATCAATTAAAAATCTTCCAGCTGATATTTACCCCTAAACAGGAAGCCTGTGTTAGCGTTCAGTGGGCCGGCCCACTCTGCTCGTGCCTGTGCGATTCGCTAGCAATTTGACGCAACGTGCGCCATATAGGGAATTCCAAAGGGCGAGGTTCTTTCCACGCAGGCTGAAAATGAGCAAGAAGATGGGCTAGCAGCATGTGCGCAATAGGAACATGCCACGAACCGGGAAAGGCCGACGGTTGCAGAGAGGTCCTAATCAGCGCCCATGCAAATGCTTGAATTGGGCCGGACCAATAAGCACCTTTGGACCGACCACTCACTCTCTCAATCGCTTCATAACTGCAATCTGCAAAGATAGTGGCGGAAATATCCTTAGGGCCTCGGCCCTGGTTTTCGTCGCGGTAACTTATCCGGCCAGCTTGGAGGCTCTCGCCTGTTGCGAGGCCATGTCTTTGGTGACCGATCTGTTGCTAACGAGCATAGTCAATGGATCGGACTGTAAGAAAGTTGTATCAGGTATCAAGGAAGGTAGCGGCGGTAGGCACGATCATATCATTCGCGAGATCAGGATCACATCATCGGAGTTCCCCGATTGCTCTTTCATCTTCGAAGAAGGGCCTCGAATACGGAGGCACATAGCCTCGCTAAACATGCGTTTAGTTTATCTGCTGGGTATCATATCTGGCCTTTGAAATCCCTTATCAAATGCATTCCCCTAAACATTACTGAGTAATAAAGCTTGTGTTAGTTTCAAAAAAATCATTGCTCACTCGTTTCCCATGACTGTTAATTCTCCGACAATTTGATCCCAAACCGTTTGACTTGTTAATCATTGATTTTTCAAGAACTCCAAAAAAGTTCAAATTTTCAAAAAAGTGCACAAATATTGAAAAAGTTTGCATTAGTTTTAAAAAAGGTCCATGAATTTAAAAAAAGAAAAAAAAATCTAAATTTGGGAAACAGTTCATGAATTAGAAAAATGCTCAAAGCACCATAAGGAGCCGCCGAAGTCTCCAAACATTTTAGCTGATTCATGTTCAACCATCATATTCTCCGTTCCAAAAGATACCATGACTGATGGATAGTCATGTTGTCGCTTGATGATGGAAAAACACCATACGGATAATTGACTTGTTGCTGTCAGGTTGAAGGTTGAAGTGAGATTCAAACCTTTGCCCTTGAAATTCTTTGTGTCCCATGAATTGCTGATATAGAATAATCCGATGCTGAGATCGGGATCGATATAATGTCTTATGATTTATAAAACAACATATTTTTTCTGTTAGCAGGGTGACTCCAAACGGAGGTGAATCCTACGGATCTTGGATTGCGCACATTATCCCACGAGACACAAGAGCGATCATGATGTCCATGCCCCAGGTAGGACAGTGGTGGCCATTGAGGGCGAATGCCTTAAATTCTCTAGACATCGGTTACCAGAGATAAATAATTTACGGTCAGTAAATTAAAGACCATCATGGTTAGTGTTGTAATGAATTTTGCAAAATTAATTAATATTCCAATAAGTTAGCTTGAAACCATTAGTGTGAACTTCAAATTGTTAAGTATGACACCTTGTAGATACTCCCCAAAATAATTTTCGGGTCCATCTATCAGCGCTAGAGAGTATAATCTGGTGAAATCAGTAGATACTCATATTTCTAGTACCTTATGTCATCACTTAATAAAATGAATGGGAGAGCACGTTGTTGAGCAATCATAATATCAAATATGACAAAATATAGGCTCAAATAGTAGTGGTGATAATTTGCAAAGCAGTAGATCTATACACTGCCTTTTGATCTCAGTAGATCAATATGAAGAAATGACTTTGAATTTTGCTTATCAATTCGTGGTCGTAATAAGTCATAAGACCCAATTAAGACGATGAATTGGTATCTATTTGCAAGAATTGAAAATCTTAATTACAAATAATCGGAGTAATTAATCTCAACATGTAAAACATGGATATATTACATCAACATATTATATCGAATGCATAGTACTCAACATATTTACAGTACTTAAATTTAAATACTGAAATTAACATTGTCTAAAACAGAGTTAAACTATTGTTAATAGAACAAAACGCGAATTAATAAAGAAAATTTAGGATTAATTTGGCAAAATCGTCCAGGCTTTAAAATGGACCGAAAAGGCATCGGCCTGCAGGCCCATTCGACCATATAGGAGGCCCAACCCTCCACCACCTGGAGTGGATAAGGCAGGAGGGAGACGGGGTACGACGCGGAATTTTCTATTTGACGCTCTCTGCGTCAAAATGCCGGCGCTTCGCACAGGCGAGCGACCGAGCAGCAACGAGATGGGCCAGCCCACTTTGGCGTAGACAGTACACCTACTTCAGCCGGTTTTGGGAACCTTCCAGAAGGTTCCATGAACTGGTTTTTATCGGTTTTTCTGTTTCTTTTTTTATTTTTCGGTTTCTGTTTCTGTTTCTTTTTCTTCTTTCTTCTTTCTTTTCATTTTTTCGATTACTGTTTCTTTTTCAAGGTTATTTTATCTTTTTTTAAAAAAAATCATGTTCGAAAATTGTTCTTGCTTTTAAAATACATTAGAAATTTCAACAAATTGTCCTTTTAAAAATTATTTATAAATTCAAAAAATGTTCGGGATTTTCAAAAAAAAGTTCTCATTTTACTAAATTGTTGCTAATGCTTTTCTTCAAAATTTTCACCACCTCCCAAAAAATGTTGAGCCATTAATTGTTTTTCCCATTTTCAAAATTTGTTCGCCAATAGCAAAAAATGTTCATGTTTTATTTTTTTGAAGTTTTTAAAAAAGTCTCAATTTCATAAATTGTTCACAAGTTTTAAAAAATGTTCTGTTTTCAAATTTTGTTCAAGAGTTTCAAAATATGTTCACATGTCCAAATTTTGTTTTCAAATTTGGAAAATTGTTCCCGTTTCAAGAAATCTTCATGTTTTCTAATTTTTTTCTTTTTTTTCCAAAAATATTCACTTTTTTTTTAAAAAATCAGAAATTTGGAATGCGTTACATCTCCAAATTTTGTTTTGGAACTTTTCATGTTTTTATCATTTTCGGAGTTTCAAAATTTTTCTAATGTTTCATAAATTGTTCACAAGTTTTAAAAATGTTCATGTTTTCAAATATTGTTCAGGAGTTTCAAAATATGTTCGCATCTCCAAACTTTGTTTTCGAATTTGGAAAAATGTTCCTGTTTCAAGAAATCTTGATGGTTTTCTAAAAATGTGTTTTTGGGAAATGTATTTTTAAAAATTTGTTCAAAAATTTGTTCACAATGTATTTTGAAATATTTTTGTTTTTTGTTTTCTTTTTAATTTGTCTCCTTTTCCTTTTCAAGTTTATTTTTCTTGTCAATCTTTTTTTTCAAATTTCAAATATTGTTCAGAATTTCAAAAATGTTCTCATTTTGAAATTTGTTCACAAATTACAAAAATGTTTTAGAATTTCAAAAATGTTTGTGGTTTCAAAATTTTGTTCACAATTTCAAAAAATCTTCTCGTTTTCAAAATTTGTTCACAAATTAAAAAATTGTTGGGGAGCTACAAATAATGTTCAGGCTTTCAAAGTTGTTCGGAATTTAAAAAATGTTTGCTTTTCAAAAAAAAAGTTCACAAATTCAAAATACTTTTGTAGTTTCTAATTTTTGTTTATCCTTTTGAAAAAATGTTTGAAATTCAAAATTTAATTTGTGTTTTTAGAAAATGTCACGTTTTAAAAAGAAAGATTTGGAGCTTCGAAAAGAAACTCTACCTTGGCTTGTTCGTGTCATTACAGTACACAACCCAGTCGCTACAGTATATCTTTGAGCTGCCCTTTCCGTTGTGATTTTAGAATTCCGCGGTGTATAGCAATCACTAATGCGCTCTCAGCTCGAGTGGCTAGCGAGATGCATTTAGTAGCCAGAGGTGCCGAGTTCGATCCCCCACGAGGGCGCTCTATTTTTAGCTACCACATTTGTTCGCTCGCTGCAGTGCTGCGAATGGGCCGCCCCCGGTGGCGCCCCCTGTGCGATACGACGGCAATTTGCCGCAACTAGCGGCAAATAGGAAGTCCCTACGGCGCTGCACGCGCTTGTTCGCGCTCCTGGCGCCTGCAGCGCCCCGAGCTAGGCTAGCCCACGAACCATGCTGACCAGTGAACGCCAAATCTCGCAAAAATTGGAAAATAAAATGCTCTCTACAGGATTCGAACTCATCACATCGTGTTAACATACAGGTCCCACCAACCAGACGAGCTACTTGCCGTCGTTGATTAGAAACAGAGGCAAACGCATAATAACAAGGTTGCAGTGCTATTTTCTTCATCTATTGTACCACTTATTTGTTCGCTTGCTGCAGTGCTGCGAATGGGCCGGCCCACTCGGTGGCGCCCCCTGTGCGATACGACGGCAATTTGCCGCAACTAGCGGCAAATAGGAAGTCCCTACGGCGCTGCACGCGCTTGTTCGCGCTCCTGGGAGCTCCTAAGTGGCGCCTTAAGCGCCACTCAGAGCAACCGGCGCCCACGCGCGCCCCCTTCATGGTCCGACCGGCCCACTTTGGATTCCCTCGCTCGCTCCCACTTCCTTCGCTCGCTCGCTCGGGAGGTCCTATATGTCGATTGGCAAAAAAGAAGCGCATGTGTGGATCGAACTCCAGACCTCCTGGTGGATCCTAGCGCGCCTAGCCAGCCGAGCTAGCATCCTACAACAGTTTTAACGCAACGCTAGCCTAAAAGTAGACAGCGACAAATCATTTTTTCCAAAAAAATAATTTTTTAAATATACGTTGAACAAATTTTAAAATACAGTGAACTTTTTTGTAAGCAAACATTGAACAAATTTCAAATACACAAATGAAAACATTTTGTGGTATGCGTTGAACAATTGTTTAATGTACAATGAACAATTTTTAAGTACACAATGAACACTTTTTAATATAAGTTGAACAATTTCAAAATATACGATAAATTGTAATACATGATGAACATTTTTATAAATTCAAAGGTGAACTATTTCATAATATATGATGAACATTTTCTTAATACGACCAAACAAAAAAGAAAACCAGACTGGAAACGTGGGTGCTTTTCTTACCGTTGTATTTACTATACAATATCATAAAAGCAGAAATCTAATCACAGCCATAAGTTGTCCCGGTTGGCTAGTTGCACTCGAACAAAGGCCGTGGGTGTAGAGTTCGACTCCTGCGACAGGAACGCATTTTTTGGATCATTAAAGGAATGAAAAGAAAAGAAGTAAAACGGGCCTGGCCCATGACGGGAGGGGTGTGTGCGCCCGTTTGGGAATCAGCCTATAACGGGCGCTGAGGGCGCCGTTTAGGAAATGCCCGCGCTCCTGGCGCCTGCAGCGCCCCGAGCTGGGCCAGCCCACGAACCATGGTGACCAGTGAACGCCAAATCTCGCCAAAAAAGTGGAAAATAAAATGCTCTCTACAGGATTCGAACTCGTCACATCGTGTTAACGTACAGGTCCCACCAACCAGACGAGCTACTTGCCGTCGTTGATTAGTAACAGAGGCAAACACATAATAACAAGGTTGCAGCGCTATTTTATTCATCTATTGTACCACTTATTTGTTTTTGAATTAATTGGAAAAAAGATCGTGATTTTGTAAAAAGTTCATTCATATTCAAAAAAGTTTTTTGATTTTGCAAAAAAGTTCACAGATTTTTAAGAGAAAAAGATCAAATTTGAAAACCGTTCATCGAAATTGAGAAGGGTTCACCAATTTTGATAAAAAGTTCAGCGATTTTGAAAAACGTTCATCAAATTTGGAAAAAAGTTTAATCAATTTTCAAAAAAAGTTCATAAAAATTAAAAAAAGTTCATAAAATGTGGAAAAAACAGTTCATCGAATTTTAAAAAAGTTCATAAAATTTGAAAGAAGTACATCGATTTCTGAAAAAAGTTCAGAAATGTAAAAAAGAGTTCATCGATTTTATTTATTTATTCAAAAATTGAGAAAAGTTCACGCATTTGCAAAAGAAAAAGAAAACAAAAAAGATAAGAAAGAAAAAGAAAACCGGTCGCGATTTGGACAAAGAATAGAAGGAGAAAAATGAGCTACCTGTCATACGGGATGGGTTGTCCCAACTCCCAAGTGGTTGCAGCGTTGCTACCTTATGTTATACTCCCTCCGTTCCAAAATAATTGTCTTTCTAGCCATCTCAAATGGACTACAACATACGGATGTATGTAGACATGTTTTAGAGTGTAGATTCACTCATTTTGCTCCGTATGTAGTCACTTTTTGAAATCTCTAGAAAGACAATTATTTCGGAACGGAGGGAGTAGGTTGCAGGTTCGAATCCTTCACTGCCCTCCTTTTTTTCCAGTTTTTACAGAAAAAGAGAAGGGAAGGGAAAGAACTGGGCCGGCCCAAAATCGCGCAGAGGGTGTGCGCAGCAGGCGCCCGTTAGCAAAATGCCCTATAACGAGCGCCTGCAGCGCCAAATAAGGTTTGCTGGGAGACGGTTTGGCTGATCCTATACGGCGCCCTCAGCGCCCGTTATAGGGTTAGCGGTACAGGGCACACACCCCTTGTCCGCGCTGGGCCGGCCCACGTTCCAATTTCTCTGTTTTCAAAGACGCAAAACAATGCATGTGCGTGTCGCGTCGAACACGGGATCGTCGGGTTCAACGTTCGCTACCCTAACCAACCAGCCACCCGCCCTTAAAGTGTTTAGTAATAGCTTTTTACTTCTTTTCCTCTTTTTTTGCTGGAACGGTTTGTTCATTTTTTCTATTTTTATTCATTTCCATTTTACTTTAATTTGCTAAACTTTTTTTATAATACATGAATTTTTGTTTCAAATTCGTGATCTTTTTTTGAATTTCGATGCACTTCTTTGAAAATTTGATGAACTTTATTCAAAATCCGATGAACTTCTTTTCAAAATTTGATGAACATTTTTGCAAATCTGATGAACTTTTATCAAATTCGGTGAAATTTTTTCAAATCCGATGAACTCTTCTCAAATTCGATATATGGTTTTCATATCCAATGAGTTTTTTTCAAGTTCGTTGAACTTTTTAAAATTTGATGGATTTTTTTTCAAATTTGTGAACTTTTTTGAAAATTCATGTACATTTTTTAATTCGATTTGTTTCTTTTCTTTTATTTTTTCCCTTTTTTGAAAGTCAACGCTTGACTGGTTGTGACATTCCCAGATTTCTAAACACTAGTTATGCTAATTAACTTTTCATGTAATCATGTTTAATAAAACCTAATTGCAATTATGGAATAATCCAACTTTAAATTCAAAAATTCCAAATGCAATACAAATATTTACATCTTCAAACAGGCAAACTAAAGTGTTCATGTCATTGGAAATATTCCCTGGTTAACATTGTTAAGGAAAACAAGACCACAAAAAATTTATTATGTGACCCTAGCATCCATAAAACAGGTCCGACAACACTTGTATTAGCCCATTTATATCCAAACCTAATTCAAATGAATTCAAACTTGCCCAAGCTTTTTGCCCTACTCCATTGCAATGCATAGTATTTATGTGATTAGTTTAATGCATAGCAAAAATCATTTGGTATGGAAACAAGATGCAAAACATTGCAGAAAAATGCAAACAGGAAAAGAAAATGGAAAAGGACAGAGATGCACTGCACTGCTGGGCTTCAAGTCAACAGTTGCCGGCCCAGCCCATCCAGGAGGTTTTCTCCTACCTGTTGTTCACAGGAGGTGCACTAGACGCGCCCGCGGCGTCCATGCCGTGGATGCCCACGCGGTTGTTGGGGAACGTAGTAATTTCAAAAAAATTCCTACGCACACGCAAGATCATGGTGATGGCATAGCAACGAGAGGGAAGAGTGTTCGTCCACGTACCCTCGTAGACCGTAAGCGGAAGTGTTAGCACAACGCGGTTGATGTAGTCGTACGTCTTCACGATTCGACCGATCCAAGCACAGAACGTACGGGGCCTCCGAGTTCAAGACACGTCATTTCGATGGCGATCTCCGGCCTCCGATCCAAATAAGCTCAGAGATGAGTTTAAACAAGACGACGGCGTGGTGACGATGATGATGTTCTACGGCGCAGGCTTCGCCTAAACTCTGCGACGATATGACCGAGGTGGAATATAGTGGAGGGGGGCACCGCACACGGCTAAGGAACGATCCGTAGATCAACTTGTGTGTCTATGGGGTGCCCCCGCCCGTATATAAAGGAGGGAGGGGAGGTGCGGCCGGCCCCTAGGGGTGTGCTGGAGGAGTCCTACTCCCACGGGAGTAGGACTCCCCCTCTTGCCTTGGTGGAGAAGGAAAGGGGGAGGAAAGAGGAAAGGGGCGCCGCCCCTTCCTGTCCTATTCGGACTAGGGGGGGGGGCGGCCTGCCTGGCCGCCCTCCTCTTCTCCCTCTTGGCCCACTAAGGCCCATTATCCCCGGGAGGTTCCAGTAACCCCGGTGTTAGATAAAATCCGATTTCACCCGGAACCATTCCGATGTCCAAACATAGGCTTCCAATATATCAATCTTTATGTCTCGACCATTTCAAGACTCCTCGTCATGTCCGTGATCACATCCGGGGCTCTGAACAAACTTCGGTACATCAAAACTTATAAACTCATAATAAAAGTGTCATCGTAATGTTAAGCGTGCGGACCTACGGGTTCGAGAACTATGTAGACATGACCTAGAACCATTCTCGGTCAATAAACAATAGCGGGACCTGGATGCCCATATTGGTTCCTACATATTCTACGAAGATCTTTATCGGTCAAACCGCATAACAACATACGTTGTTCCCTTTGTCATCGGTATGTTACTTGCCCGAGATTTGATCGTCGGTATCCAATACCTAGTTCAATCTAGATTCTTGGCAAGTCTCTTTACTCGTTCCGTAATACATCATCTTATAACTAACTCATTAGTTACAATGCTTGCAAGGCTTAGGTGATGAGTATTACCGAGAGGCCCAGAGATACCTCTCCGACAATTGGAGTGACAAAACCTAATCTCGAATTATGCCAACCCAACATGTACCTTGAAACACACAGAGAGTACCTTTATAATCACCGATTCACGTTGTGACGTTTGGTAGCACACAAAGTGTTCTTCCGGTAAACGGGAGTTGCACAATCTCATAGTTGCAGGAACTTTGTATAAGTCATGAAGAAAGCAATAGCAATATACTAAACGATCAAGTGCTAGGCTAACGGAATGGGTCATGTCAATCACATCATTCTCCTAATGATGTGATCCATTAATCAAATGACAACACATGTATATGGTTAGAAAATATAACCATCTTTGATTAATGAGCTAGTCAAGTAGAGGCATACTAGTGACTATATGTTTTTCTATGTATTCACACATGTATCATGTTTCCGGTTAATACAATTCTAGCATGAATAATAAACATTTATCATGATATGAGGAAATAAATAATAACTTTATTATTGCCTCTAGGGCATATTTCCTTCAGTCTCCCACTTGCACTAGAGTCAATAATCTAGATTACATAGTAATGATTCTAACACCCATGGAGTCTTGGTGCTGATCATGTTTTGCTCGTGAGAGAGGCTTAGTCAACGGGTATGCAACATTCAGATCCGTATGTATCTTGCAAATCTCTATGTCTCCCACTTGGACTTGGTCCAGAATGGAATTGATGCGTCTCTTGATGTGCTTGGTCCTCTTGTGAAATCTGAATTCCTTTGCCAAGGCAATTGCACCAGTATTGTCACAGAAGATCTTCATTGGTCCCGATGCACTAGGTATGACACCTAGATCGGAAATGAACTCCTTCATCTAGACTCCTTCATTTGCTGCTTCCGAAGCAGCTATGTACTCCGCTTCACATGTAGATCCCGCCACGACGCTTTGTTTAGAACTGCACCAACTTACAGCTCCACCGTTTAATAAAAATACGTATCTGGTTTGCGATTTAGAATCGTCCGGATCAGTGTCAAAGCTTGCATCAACGTAACCATTTACGACTAGCTCTTTGTCACCTCCATATCGAGAAACATATCCTTAGTCCTTTTCGGTATTTCAGATGTTCTTGACCGCTGTCCGATGATCCACTCTGGATTACTTTGGTACCTTCTGCCAAGCTTATTGCTAAGCATACGTCGTGTCCGGTACACTGACATTGCATACATGATAGAGCCTATGGCTGAAGCATAGGAACATTTTTCATTTTCTCTCTATCTTCTGCTGTGGTCGGGCATTGAGTTTGACTCAACTTCACACCTTGTAGCACGGGCAAGAACCCTTTCTTTGCCTGATCCATTTTGAACTTTTTCAAAATTTTGTCAAGGTATGTGCTTTGTGAAAGTCCTATTAAGCGTCTTGATCTATGTCTATAGATCTTGATGCCCAATATGTAAGCAGCTTCACCGAGGTCTTTCATTGAAAAACTTTTATTCAAGTATCCCTTTATGCTATCCAGAAATTCTATATCATTTCCAATTAATAATATGTCATCTACATATAAAATTAGAAATGCTACAGAGCTCCCACTCACTTGTAAATACAGGCTTCGCAAAAGTGCATATAAAACCATATGCTTTGATCACACTATCAAAGCGTTTATTCCAACTCGAGATGCTTGCACGGTCCATAAATGGAACGCTGGAGCTTGCACACTTTGTTAGCACCTTTTGGATCAACAAAACCTTCCGGATGCATCATATACAACTCTTCTTCTAGAAATCCATTCAAGAATGCGTCTTGACATCCATTTGCCAAATTTCATAATCATGAAATGCAGCAATAGCTAACATGATTCGGACAGACTTAAGCATCGCTACGGGTGAGAAAGTCTCATCGTAGTCAACCCCTTGAACTTGTCGAAAACCTTTTGCAACAAGTCGAGCTTTATAGACAACAACATTACCATCAGCGTCGGTCTTCTTCTTAAAGATCCATTTATTCTCAATGGCTTCCGATCATCGGGCAAGTCAACCAAAGTCCATACTTTGTTTTCATACATGGATCCCATCTCGATTTCATGGCTTCTAGCCATTTTGCGAATCTGGGCTCATCATCGCTTCCTCATAGTTCGTAGGTTCATCATGGTCAAGTAACATGACTTCCAGAATAGGATTACCGTACCACTCTGGTGCGGATCTTACTCTGGTAGACCTACGAGGTTCAGTAGAAACTTGATCTGAAGTTTCATGATCATTATCATTATCTTCCTCACTAATTGGTGTAGTTGTCACATGAACCGGTTCTCGTGATGAACTACTTTCCAATAAGGGAGTAGATACAGTTATCTCATCAAGTTCTACTTTCCTCCCACTCACTTCTTTTGAGAGAAACTCCTTCTCTAGAAAAGACCCATTCTTAGCAACGAATGTCTTGCCTTCGGATCTGTGATAGGTGTACCCAACAGTCTCTTTTGGGTATCCTATGAAGACACATTTCTCTGATTTAGGTTCGAGCTTATCTGGTTGAAGTTTCTTCACATAAGCATTGCAGCCCCAAAATTTAAGAAACGACAACTTTGGTTTCTTGCTAAACCACAGTTCATAAGGCGTCATCTCAACGGATTTTGATGGTGCCCTATTTAACGTGAATGCGGCCGTCTCTAAAGCATAACCCCAAAACGATAGCGGTAAATCAGTAAGAGACATCATAGTTCGCACCATATCAAGTAAAGTACGATTACGACGTTCGGACACACCATTTCGTTGTGGTGTTCCAGGTGGGGTGAGTTGCGAAACTATTCCACATTGTTTCAAGTGTAGGCCAAACTCGTAACTCAAATATTCACCTCCACGATCAGATTGTAGAAACTTTATTTTCTTGTTACGATGATTTTCCACTTCACTCTGAAATTCTTTGAACTTTTCAAATGTTTCAGACTTGTGTTTCATCAAGTAGATATACCCATATCTGCTCAAATCATCTGTGAAGGTGAGAAAATAATGATACCCGCCGCGAGCCTCAACATTCATTAGACCACAAACATCAGTATGTATGATTTCCAACAAATCAGTTGCTCGCTCCATAGTTCTGGAGAATGGCGTTTTAGTCATCTTGCCCATAAGGCACGGTTCACAAGTACCAAGTGATTCATAATCAAGTGATTCCAAAAGTCCATCAGCATGGAGTTTCTTCATGCGCTTTACACCGATATGACCCAAACGGCAGTGCCACAAATAAGTTGCACTATCGTTATCAACTCTGCATCTTTTGGTTTCAACACTATGAATATGTGTATCACTACTATCGAGATTCAATAAAAATAGACCACTCTTCAAGGGTGCATGACCATAAAAGATATTACTCATATAAATAGAACAACCATTATTCTCTGATTTAAATGAATAACCGTCTCGCATCAAACAAGATCCAGATATAAAGTTCATGCTCAACGCTGGCACCAAATAACAATTATTCAGGTCTAAAACTAATCCCGAAGGTAGATGTAGAGGTAGCGTGCCGACCGCGATCACATCGACTTTGGAACCGTTTCCCACGCGCATCGTCACCTCGTCCTTGGCTAGTGCTCGCTTATTCCGTAGTCCTTGTTTCAAGTTGCAAATATTAGCAACAGAACCTGTATCAAATACCAGGTGCTACTACGAGCTCTAGTTAGGTACACATCAATAACATGTATATCACATATACCTTTGTTTACTTTGCCATCCTTCTTATCCGCCAAATACTTGTGGCAGTTCCGCTTCGAGTGACCAGTCTGCTTGCAGTAGAAGCACTCAGTTTCAAGCTTAGGTCCAGACTTGGGTTTCTTCTCTTGAGCAAAGAACTTGCTTGTCGTTCTTTTGAAGTTCCTTCTTCTTCCCTTTGCCCTTTTTCTTGAAACTAGTGGTCTTGTTGACCATCAACACTTGATGCTCCTTCTTGATTTCTACCTCCGCAGCTTTTAGCATTGTGAAGAGCTCGGGAATAGTCTTGTTCATCCCTTGCATATTATAGTTCATCACAAAGCTCTTGTAGCTTGGTGGTAGTGATTGGAGAATTCTGCCAATGACGCTATCATCCGGAAGATTAACTCCCAGTTGAATCAAGTGATTATTATACCCAGACATTTTGAGTATATGTTCACTTGTGAACTATTCTCCTCCATCTTGCAGCTGTAGAACTTATTGGAGACTTCATATCTCTCAATCCGGGCATTTGCTTGAAATATTAACTTCAACTCCTGGAACATCTCATATGCTCCATGACGTTCAAAACGTCGTTGAAGGCCCGGTTCTAAGCCGTAAAGCATGGCACACTCGAACTATAGAGTAGTCATCAGCTTTGCTCGCCAGACGTTCTTAACGTCGTCGGTTACATCAAGAAGCAGTTCTGGCACCCAAGTGGTGCTTCCAGGACATAACTTTTCATGCAGCAATGAGGATAATCCTCAGGTTACGGACCCGGTCCGTGTAATTGCTACCATTATCTTTCAACTTTGCTTTCTCAAGGAACGCATTAAAATTCAACGGAACAACAACACGAGCCATCTATCTACAAACAAACATAGACAAGCAAAATACTATCAGGTACTAAGTTCATGATAAATTTAAGTTCAATTAATCATATTACTTAAGAACTCCCACTTAGACAGACATCTCTCTAGTCATCTAAGTGATTACGTGATCCAAATCAACTAAACCATAACCGATCATTACGTGAGATGGAGTAGTTTTCAATGGTGAACATCACTATGTTGATCATATCTACTATATGATTCACGCTCGACCTTTCGGTCTCCGTGTTCCGAGGACATATCTGCATATGCTAGGCTCATCAAGTTTAACCTGAGTATTCCGCGTGTGCAAAACTGGCTTGCACCCGTTGTAGATGGACGTAGAGCTTATCACACCCGATCATCACGTGGTGTCTGAGCACGACAAACTTTGGCAATGGTGCATACTTAGGGAGAACACTTCTTGATAATTTTAGTGAGAGATCATCTTAAAATGCTACCGACAATCAAAGCAAGATAAGATGCATAAAGGATAAACATCACATGCAATCAATATAAGTGATATGATATGGCCATCATCATCTTGTGCTTGTGATCTCCATCTCTGAAGCACCGTCGTGATCACCATTGTCACCGGCGCGGCACCTTGATCTCCATCGTAGCATCATTGTCGTTTACGCCATCTATTGCTTCTACGACTATCGCTACCGCTCAGTGATAAAGTAAAGCAATTACAGGGCGTTTGCATTTCATACAATAAATCGACAACCATATGGCTCCTGCCAGTTGCCGATAACTTCAGTTACAAAACATGATCATCTCATACAATAAAATATAGCATCACGTCTTGACCATATCACATCACAACATGCCCTGCAAAAACAAGTTAGACGTCCTCTACTTTGTTGTTGCAAGTTTTACGTGGCTGCTACGGGCTGAGCAAGAACCGTTCTTACCTACGCATCAAAACCACAACGATAGTTCATCAAGTTGGTGCTGTTTTAACCTTCGGAAGGACCAGGCGTAGCCACACTCGATTCAGCTAAAGTGAGAGAGACAGACACCCGCCAGCCACCTTTAAGCACGAGTGCTCGTAACGGTGAAACCAGTCTCGCGTAAGTGTACGCGTAATGTCGGTCCGGGCCGATTCATCTCACAATACCGCCGAACCAAAGTATGACATGCTGGTAAGCAGTATGACTGGTATCGCCCACAACTCACTTGTGTTCTACTCGTGCATATAACATCAACGCATAAAAACTAGGCTCGGATGCCACTGTTGGGGAACGTAGTAGTTTCAAAACTTTTCCTACGCACACGCAAGATCATGGTGATGGCATAGCAACGAGAGGGAAGAGTGTTCGTCCACGTACCCTCGTAGACCATAAGCGGGAGCGTTAGCACAACGCGGTTGATGTAGTCGTACGTCTTCACGATTCGACCGATCCAAGCACCGAACGTACGGGGCCTCCGAGTTCAGCACACGTTCAGCTCGATGACGATCTCCGGCCTCCGATCCAGCGAAGCTCCGGAGATGAGTTCCGTCGACGACGGCGTGGTAGCGATGATGATGTTCTACGGCGCAGGCTTCGCCTAAACTCTGCGACGATATGACCGAGGTGGAATATAGTGGAGGGGGGCACCGCACACGGCTAAGGAACGATCCGTAGATCAACTTGTGTGTCTATGGGGTGCCCCCCCGCCCCCGTATATAAAGGAGGGAGTGGGGAGGTGCGGCCGCCCCTAGGGGTGTGCTCGAGGAGTCCTACTCCCAGGAGTAGGACTCCCCTCTTGCCTTGGTGGAGAAGGAAAGGGGAGGGAAAGAGAAAGGGGGTGCCGCCCCCTTCCTTGTCCTATTCGGACTAGGGGGGAGGGGGCGCGCGGCCTGCCCTGGCCGGCCCTACTCTTCTCCCTCTTGGCCCACTAAGGCCCATTATCCCCCGGGAGGGTTCCGGTAACCCCCCGGTGTTCCGGTAAAATCCCGATTTCACCCGGAACCATTCCGCTGTCCAAACATAGGCTTCCAATATATCAATCTTTATGTCTCGACCATTTCAAGACTCCTCGTCATGTCCGTGATCACATCCGGGACTCCGAACAAACTTCGGTACATCAAAACTTATAAACTCATAATAAAACTGTCATCGTAACGTTAAGCGTGCGGACCCTATGGGTTCGAGAACTATGTAGACATGACCTAGAACCATTCTCGGTCAATAACCAATAGCGGGACTTGGATGCCCATATTGGTTCCTACATATTCTACGAAGATCTTTATCGGTCAAACCGCATAACAACATACGTTGTTCCCTTTGTCATCGGTATGTTACTTGCCCGAGATTTGATCGTCGGTATCCAATACCTAGTTCAATCTCGTTACTGGCAAGTCTCTTTACTCGTTCCGTAGTACATCATCTTATAACTAACTCATTAGTTACAATGCTTGCAAGGCTTAGTTGATGAGTATTACCGAGAGGGCCCAGAGATACCTCTCCGAAAATCGGAGTGACAAAACCTAATCTCGAATTATGCCAACCCAACATGTACCTTCGGAAACACCTGTAGAGTACCTTTATAATCACCCAGTTACGTTGTGACGTTTGGTAGCACACAAAGTGTTCTTCCGTAAGCGGAGTTGCACAATCTCATAGTTGCAGGAACTTTGTATAAGTCATGAAGAAAGCAATAGCAATATACTAAACGATCAAGTGCTAGGCTAACGGAATGGGTCATGTCAATCACATCATTCTCCTAATGATGTGATCCATTAATCAAATGACAACACATGTCTATGGTTAAGAAACATAACCATCTTTGATTAATGAGCTAGTCAAGTAGAGGCATACTAGTGACTATATGTTTGTCTATGTATTCACACATGTATCATGTTTCCGGTTTATACAATTCTAGCATGAATAATAAACATTTATCATGATATGAGGTAATAAATAATAACTTTATTATTGCCTCTAGGGCATATTTCCTTCAGCGGTGACCATCTGACGATGCGCTGACGAGGATAAGGCCACCCCACGACGCCCTGGAAGAACCCTAGCTCTCCATCCCCCACTTTCTCGCACTGCTCTCCTCTCTCCCGCAAGCTCTGCTGCTATCGTCGCCATTGCTTCGTTCGTTACCATGGCCCCATCCGCCTGGATTTGTGTCTAGTAGACGCGTCTACTTCGTCTACGTCGACTACGTGGATCTTCTCGAGCTCCTCGCCTCTGCTTCGCCGGGATCGACGCCGACTTCCTCCTTCGGCCGCCGCGACGCCACCGTCAAATTCCATGTCCCTGCTGTTCGAAAGCCCCCACCGAGCCCCCTGTGCTCCCACGGTGAGCACCCATGTTTTCCCCTCTCCCCTGAGCCCGATCTCGAGTTCCTAGATCGCCTCGCCGTCATTGCCGTAGCCCGTCGGTGCCGCTGCCGTCGTTTTCAAGTCTGGGTGACCATGCAGCTGCGCTGAGCGGGCCTCGAAGTAGCCGTAGCACCCACCAGTTCAATTCCCTGTGCCCCAACCTCGGTTCCCTCCTCGCCCAATTCTGTCCGTCGCTGCTCTCGATGCCTGCTCCTGCTCCTCCCACCCTTGCGCTACTGCCTCGCCCCTGCGCATGCGTACCGCCTCGCCTGCTCCACGCCACAGCCCCGCCTCTGCTCACGCTCGGAGATCCCCGCGCTTCGGCCGCCCTGGCTGGGGGTTCACCCCTCCGCGTGCACGCCTCAACACGCCCGTCCTTGCCTCGGGCCACTGCCTGGCCGCAGCCTCATGCGCGCCACACGCTCCCTGCGAGCAAATGGCCGCCTGGAGACCAACCTGAGGCCCTCTGCCAGGCGAGTGGCCGCCGAAGTGCCTCAGTGCGCCGCCGGCGCTTAAGTCGGCCGATGGCTCACTACCATGTGGCCCAGTCTGTAAGATCATTAGATTAGGGGTAATTAAATTAAACACAACCCAACACAAAGTGACCCGTGGACCCACACTGCTAATTAAGCTTTTTGATAAACATGAGTCACTTATAATGGGCCCCCTGCCACCTAAAATGATTAAATCAATCTGTTAAAATAAATGACCCTATGACAGGTGGGTCCCCCCTGATAAATTTGACTAGTCAAAGTCCATGATTGACTGCTGACTAGGCAGTCAACTGGGCCCACTGTCAGCCATCCATGCACACCTCTCGGTACACTTTATATGTACCATAGCAATTTATCCATTTAAATTCGAATTAGTATTAAAACCAAAAATTCAAGAAATCATTTAATCTTTGAAAAACAATAGAAAATAAACCGTAAGTGAGATGAAAATAATTTATATATGAAAGTTGTTCATAAAAATATAACGAATCTGAATATGACATCCACATACCTGCCACACCTCTCTAACATTCTGAACATTGATAATTTGCACCTGGATCGATAAGGACAATACCACTTGGAGCTAGGAAAATATTCTCGGATAATATCTCACTCCATCTAAATTACTTGGTAATGCATTAGAGCACCCCTGGCATAACATTTTGACATGCCATACATTGTGTTGCTTTTGTATGCCTTATATTTGTTGTTTCTTCCCCCTCCCGAGACCATTGCCGATGCCCCTGTGATCAACTACGTCGCCGACGATCAGATTCCTTCTACAGAGCTTTCAAGCAAGCAAAACCCCCTTGATCATCTAGATATCGTCCGATTCCTTCTCTCTTGTTCTTGCATTAGATCTTGCTACTGGTGTTATTCCGGTAGCTCCTATTCTGATGCATAGCTTGTTTCATAACCTGTTGTTGATACTTTACCTGCTGTTCTATTTGCTTAGTATAGGTATGATAGTGTCCTATCAGTGGACCTACATCCTTGTCTGTCTGCCATGCTATACTATCGGGCTGTGGTCCCTTTGGGCAACGATCATATATATGCCCTATACTGCATACTATATATGTTACTTCAGTGGACCCCGGACTTCAGTGACCTATGACACAGAGCGAGATGGAATGATCGAGATGCCGACGAAGATGAAGACGAAGACAAAGACTATTTATTTATTTATGACAATATAACCGAGCCTAAAGCGAGCTCTCTTAGGCCCTCAATGTTTTTGGCCATCGGATTCGTGTTAGATTAGATTCTGGCCGTTAGATCTTCCTCTAAATTATAGGTTATCCCGAACTGGGCTGGGTGTCCTAATAGGTCGCTATTCTAGAATTTTTTTAAAGCTGTGTGGTTAATTGGGCTTCTACCGGGCTGCTATGCAAGCCCAGGTACAGATCACCCACGATCCAACAATCAACACGACCTCTTTCCTCTCTCTCTCTCGGTCGGCAACCCTGGTCACGCCGCCCCCATCGCCACCGTAGCCGCCGCCTCCTATGCCGCAATCAGCCCCGTTGTTCAACCTCCCATCGCAGGCCCTCATGGCGCCACCATCCATTTCGTCTTCCCGTCTTCCGCGAGGGGATCCAGCGCGAGGAATCCAGCGGACGCGCGGGATGCGTGTGCCCGATCCTTGCACGGCATGCAGCATGGAGTCTATGTCGGAGCCTGAACAGTGGATCCGTTCTTTGATCTCCCGTGCCGGTGGCCGAGGCATGACGATGTGCCGATGCAGCTCCCGATCTCTTAACAGTACTAGTAAGTTTGCACGTGCAACACACGTGTAGTCTTAGCAATAGTTTTGACCTTCATATTTTGCATCCAGATGCCCCTTGTGTGTGGGAGAACAGACATGTAATAGTTTACTCTTGTCGTTCTCCACTTCATTTGTCACCATGTTTAATTTCCTCCATTTTAGATCAAAATGTGTCCATTAACTTTTCTTGACAGAATGTGTTATGGTTGTTCATTCTTTTCTTGAAAAAATGGGTCATGGTTGTCTACTTGTCATTCACATGACATGTATCCCCTTTGCTCTTCCATGGCATATAGTAAGCGCCATAATTGTTACATGCAGGCGTTACATGGCTTAGACATGTGACACCTTCAATTATCCCTTTCATTTGCCAAATTGGAATAGTCTTAATTTGTGAATTAGTGTCATTACATTTGATACGTGAATGCTTATTTAATAGCATGTGATACATATACCTTATTTCTTTGCCTAATTCCAACCTTGACATACAAAAGAAAACAAATTCAGACCATTACACGAAAGACAAACTTCTCAAGCATTTTTATTTTTTAATAACAGGAAAAAGCATACTGCTAGATTAACTTCACATCAGCCATAAATTAAGCTTCTTCTCAAGAATAGGTATCTCTTATCATAAAAAATGAATGTGGCCTCCTCAGAGATATAGCTCCGGATTGTATATGTAGTTCAAAACAATGACATATAGAGAGGGCTTATTTCAACCAATTTACATATATGCAAATTGTAGTGAAATCAATTATTCAATCCACTATGGCAGATCGGGTAAATACAAATGTATATCAATGGGTACATACATTCATGCGAAGTAATATGCATAAGAACAACACAATTTAAACTGTAGAAGATAGCCAACAAAAAAATATACATTATCTTACAACGACTTTCAAAAGCTAATATTCATATATAATCACGTTTAGATGTTTCAAAAGTATCCGTGCACATGTATATCAATATCTTGGAGGTGCATGAGACATCTCAATGCATGCCCTTGAAATGAACAAAAAAGCGTGGTGCTCTGTCTTGCAAACATTGTGACATCTAAAAGGGCAGCATGTGCATTTACGCCTTGAATGGTTAAAAAAAGTCTGATTCTGTTTCCTGAAAATCAAGATGGCAATGAGAACACAATAAAAATGAAGAAAATGTAAGGTCTAGAAGATGAATAGATGTACAAATAAGCTATTAGTAGATCTAGTATGAATGGAGCAGATAAACATGAAGATATTAGACTGACCTTGAGCCTCGTAGAAGAAAAATAAAGATCACTTAGGCTTGCCGATGGCTAGTTGTCAGTTGTGTATTTGTTTCAGAATACATTATTTAAAGTTACATACCTTAATACATATGCCATCTCTGAATTTATTCGACTCCATCGCTAGCAATCTTCTAAAAAGCATGACATCTGCCTGCTCGGTCCTAAGAGCTATATTCTGTAAGTTTTATCTGCCTCTACAATCTTTTAAATTTACTAATCTTGCATCTCATATTATACTGAACTTGCTAGTCAAATATGTGAGCAAAGAAAGTAAGTTAAACTAACATTCCCATATGGTCATACATAGTTGTGTGCCTGATTACCTGATTATAGTAAAAATACTTGCTGCTGGGGGAGTTCACGAAGTTATCTCAGTAATTTGAGGTGAGACGGCAACCTGAAGGACACCCAGGGTTGTATTGAACTAAAACCATGTCACTTATTCTGAATAGAGGGAGTGTGAAACATCTGCATCATCGTTGGGCAAGCTGCTGAGGAGCTATTTCTGGATTTGCATTGCTTCAGGCGAATGTGTACACCATATTTTGATTTCTGAATCTTGAACTGCAGAAGATCAATTGCAGTTCCTTGCTGAGGCTGAGGGCCTGTTTGGTTTCCTTCCAAAGAAAGCTGCCTGACTCAGGCAGGAACCTTAGGCGTTGGATTTCCTAAGCCCGAGGTTGAGATTGCTGCCTGAGAAAAAGCATGCCTGTATGGCCTCCATCCAAACCTGCAGAATGTACCAGGAATGATCCTCTCCCTCCGGTTGAAAAGGCAAACACAATGGATAGACAATCTCTTTTCTGACAATGATCCCTTTCGAATTGAAAAATTAGAGAATCAAGAAGAAAATTTTGGACGGGGCTGAAGTCTTACTCGAATACTTGCCATGGATACTTGCGCGCTGCTTCCTTTGACACCGCGTGCGCCTGTGGTACCTGAGAATCTGAGATGCAGATGATATATTAATTTGTAGGACGATAGTGCCCTAACCGTCGGGCTTCGCCTGTGGTTCACCAGTTCACCTCCGCCGCCGATGGATGTGGAAAGGAGGTATGGTCGGGGTAGCGACTCATGACTCATGTGCCCAACTGGCGCGATGGAGTGGGTTGGTCGTCGACTCGCCGGTGGGGATTGGGCTTGGGCGAGCGCGGTGGAGGGCAGATCGCATCGTAGCATCGGCTGGAACGATGAAGTAGGGCGTCGGGACGAAGTTGCATCGGAAGGATCGGAACAGCCTGCGAGCGAACAAAGGAAACATAGTGGATTCTTGGGTGGGTTTCCTCCCTGATTTGCGGGGTTGATGGGGGGTGGGGGCGATCCTAGTGGGAAGCGGCGTTGTTCGGCTGATACTGGACCATGTGAATCTTGGACGTCAGATGAGATTAATTAAGCGCTATGATTAAAGCACTAAACACGTTGAGGTGCTCACCATTAGAGTGAGTTGGGTTGTTGGATTAACGTGGATGGATGGTCAAGATCTATTGAATCTGACCCTTTGGGTCTTTTTATATTGGTATAGATATAGATATGGGAAAAGCTTATCTTCACCCGGCCGATCACGCGTACCGCGTCCACCGTCTCCCCGTCCATTGGATCGTCTGTTGATCGGATGGACGAGAGCGTCCCTGCGCGCGTCCATTTTTCTGAAACAGAGACCTTGTTTCAGAACCAACATTCTTGCAATTGGCAGCTCCGTCGACTGGGAGGGCGTCGCTTCTGGATTTTGGAGGGCGGCAGGGCTAGCGGCGCAGGGCGTTGGGCGACGGGCGATAGGGTCTATCCGGCGCGGTGGCGACTGTGACGGGTTCGTCGGTGTCCGACGTCGACACTAGCAGGTATGGATCTTGAGATCCCCCTCCCCTTTCCCCGCTTTTCTAGCGATTATGTAGGTGGTCATGGTGGTTCTCCCCGGGGCGTCTTGATCCATACCACCGAGATGTCGAGAACAGTGCGACTAGGAGGGAGACGGCTGGTTTGTTGGAGAGTGGTCGCCAGTGTAGGTAGTTCAGTGGTGTTGTAGGTCGCAGGTGTAGTTAGGTTGCAGGATTTGGATCTCCTGCAGGATTTTTTACATAATTTCTGCACCGGTAATGTCATGCAAAGGGACTTGAAGCTGCATGATCCTTGTATTATTTCTGAATTTCTGGAGCTCATAGTTTCCCTAGGATTCCCTGTGATTTTCTCTAAAGCTCATAGTTTTCCTAGGATTCCCTGTGATTCTCTCTGAAGCTCATAGCTTATGATAAACTTAAAGTTGTAGGATCCCGTGCAGCCAGTCTTTTTCTTTTTATGCAAGGTTTTGTTTCATTAGATTTCTGCAACACATGACTAGTTTTAGAAAGAAAGAAAAAATTATTCAGTGGTGAAGGATTTTTTTTCTGCAACTGAGGTCTTGCTTCAAAAGATTTCTGCAACATGTCTTTTGTTTCAGAAAGAAAAGAGATGTTTCGGTCGTGAAGTTTTTTCTACAACAAGGGTCTTATTTCAGTAACATAGCCCGAGTTGCAGCACCGGAGGAGCGCCCGACGTTAGAGAGTGAGTGGTCAAACATTGCAACATAACGCATATTTCAGAAACATAGCTCCGGTAAACGTCAAAGAAGCGTCGAAGATGTGTTAGGGCGACTGACAGGGGAATCTGTTTCCGAAACAGACGGGTTGTTGCAGGAAGTAAGAGGTGGTCATGCGCGCGATGGTTAGATCCAACGGCTGTCAGGGCGCTGATCAAACGGAGCTCCATGCGACGGATGTTTCCAATACATCCGCCGGCCGACGCGTAGCGGCGCCCTATAGATATAAATATAGATGAGTTTGTTTCTACCTCAATTTTCGTCAGATTTTTCTTGGAGTTGTTGACACAGAGGCTATCCAATCCTGATTCGCTCCCTTCCCTTAGGGTGACCCTTCCCAACAGAAAGAATAAAAAGAATCCAATGAGACCTAGGTGTGTCGCGGCCATTGCGGGTCCGTCACCCGGACAGCGGGCTGTATGAGTCCCCTCTCCTCAGTCGCTCAGCGTCTTGTGGGAAGGGGCCGAAGAGAAAGGATGGTGGCGGAGGTGAGTATGGGCCGGATGTGCCGTGGCCTGACAGTCACGTATCCTCTCTCTCTCTCTCATGCTTCATTGAGGACATGTTTGATCCGCGGTGTCTCAGGTGGGCGGGAAGAAGTGAGAAAAAGCAAAAGGAACCCAAGACATGTTGCGGCGACCGGGTGATGTAGGACTGGCAGAACCCTATCTGGTGGAGGCCGCCATGAGATCATGCCGAGAGGGACAGGAGAAGGCCGACGGGTGTTTCAGTTAGTGCTACAGAATCACCGCAGGTCTTTGCTTGCTGCCTCCTGCTTCGTAGGTACGTTACTTGTTGTATTCTTAGTATCCTAAAATTGTAGAATTCAAACACTACAGAATTTAAGGCTACATCAATATTACAGAATTTTTAAAATTGTAGAATCTGCATTGTTGTGGTTCAAGCCGAGTTAATAAGAAATTTGGTTGTGTTAGCGTTACAGGGAATGACAACTCTGAAATATGGGGAAAAGCAATGCCAGGAGCCTTGGTATCTGGTGCAAGCTGGAGGAGCTGCCTAAATGCATGTGGAGAGGTTCATATTACTGAGTAGTGTAATATTCAGAACATTTAGTCATAAATTAAAATCTTCACTTTAGAATGTGGTTGAGTCGTTAAGATCGGTTAATGTCTAGACATTATCTTGGTAATTAGTGTGCAATTGAGCATAATGATTCCTTCTTGGTGCAAGGTTTTTTTTTGCGAAAAGAAAGGATTGTATTAATCAAGGAAGATTATTACAATCCTGATGGCATAAGGTGCCAATTTCATTAGGTCCATGACGAAGCCAAACGGGTGTACGAAGTTCAGAAATACCCATCTGGGAAAGTGCATGACTAGTTACTGCTTTATATTACATACACTATACATGAAACATGTTCATACTGAAGTCGGGTCGGCTCGAAGAGCACCCACGAGTGTTTCACTGTGGTGGCTGGCTATTAGCAGTATCACCCAGGATGTGGTGGTAGATCCGGACCTGTCCCGACAGACGACACGAGTGATTCTCGGTGGCGGAACGATAGGGCAGGTAGAGACCACCTAGGAGAGAGGTGGGCCTCGCGCCTGGTCATTGTCCGCGGTTACTTAACAATAACGCAGGCATTGGTGATCTCCTTTGGATGATAATATTTGTGTTATTTGCAATGAATATGTGTATGAGGACAGGTTGCATTTGTTCTTCAACTGTAATTTCAGCCGCAAAGTTTGGAGTTATCTTTGCATTGACTGGTCCAGGGGACCTGATATTCTGCAATGCATTCAACATGCAAAATCCAGGTTCAAGCATCCTTTTTTCTCTGAAGTAATGCTCACTACAGCTTGGAATATTTGGATCCTCAGAAATGGCAGAACTTTAGAGGGAAGAATGCTTCTTTTGGTGCTTGGAAATGTAATTTTGTACATGATCTTTCCGTTTTAGCTCATAGGCTAAAGGTAGACACCAGGGTCAAGCTGACTGCTTGGATTAATTCCCTAGTTTAACTTCAGGTAGGTAGGTGTAGTTTTGTAACCTAGTTTTTTGTACATACTCTTTTCTTTCCCCTGTTTGTATAGTTGTTGTTCTTTAATAAAGGGCCGTGGGGCTTTGCCCCACAGTAAATATTAAAAAAAAATTAACACTCTTAACGAGTTCGGTGTATTTGATCTGAGATTGCCATTTGGCATATATGCACTAACCGACGCGCGGGATAATGGTTTATGGGGTGCTCCGTGTCGTACGTTCCCTCCGAAAGTAATCCAGATGTCATAGTTCAAAGACGCGGGCTGATGGTTGGGGTGGGCGGTAGGCCTGATAAAGAGGTGGGCCTGGTCCCCTCGGCCAGTCACACAACGTGCAGGAGTGCTTAGGGCGATCGGTCCAGGGTGTTGACCTCTCTGGAGAGCCTAGGTTGGTCTACGACACGTTGATTGCCCAAGGTCGAGCATTACCCAGAAAAGTGTGACTGGCCAGAGGTAATAGAGCATATAGGGTAATGTGGTGCACCCCTACAGGGAAGTAATCTATTAGAATAGCCGTGTCCATGGTAACAGGACAACTTGGAGTTGTATCCAAATATCTTACAACTAAAACCGAATACTTGATAGAATACACCTAGATAAGAGACAAATACACCCGGTGATCGCTTTCTCTCAAGGAGACGAGGAGAGGATCTGGGTAGGTTTACTGCTATACGTTGTTACGTGATGTTACCATATTATGATCCTCTCTTCTACTGCTGCAAGATGATGGCTACAAGAAGATGGAGTCTTCGATAGGATGAGCTTCTCCCCTTCATTCTGTCATTTCTACAGTTTAGTCCATAGATACTACCCCTTTCTTTGATAACAATGCATATGTAGTGTAGATCTGATATAATTCTTACGAGTACTTAGGATGAGTACTCACGATTGCTTTGCTCCACTTTCATTCGACCCGATTGCTGCAACAGCTAGTAGCAACGCAGATGCAGGTTTCCCCGATAGGGCGTACTACGTGCAGGCCGATGACCAAGGTTATTTTAATTATATGAATGTTGTATTAAATGTATTCATGTATTTTAAAAGTTTATGTTTTCTTGTTTTAAAAGTCAAAATTCTAAAAATATTCACAAAAATGGAAAAAGGAATGGGACAAGAGAAAAGAAAGAAAAATATAAGGAAAAAAAAATGGAAAATGAGAGAAGGGAACATATAAAATTTTAAAATAATGGGGGAAGTTGAAAAAGAAAAGAAAATAACCTGAAAAGAAATAAGGAAACCAAGAATAAATCATAAAACTCTGAAGAAAATCTGAGTGCGTCGAGTGAGCCACTCCAAACATAGGAAAATTAGCTGGCTGGATTGGCCCAGGAAAATAACACTTGCAGGCGAGCTGGTGTTACATTTTGCAGTAGGCGAGATAGGATTTTATGCCTATAGCCAAGGATATTTGCACAACACGCATCCACTACCATAGGCAGAAAATCCTATCAGCGACAAGTGGATGCGCGTTGTGCAAGCACACAACAAGCTTGTCAATTGAAACTCAAAGCATTACCAGTGACGACATAAATTCATGGAATACTGATTGTCAAAATGACGAACATTTATAGACGGGAATCAATGGTACATCCTATACCACTAGCAGGCGTAAATTCTTGCACTTCATTGGTAACTTTGTAGTCACCAGTTACGAGCTCATATACGTGGTTGTCACTGGTATGTGTTATACTAGTGGTGAGCTCTTATATGTGCTCGCAATTGGTAACTTTGCATGAAACATCTAGAATTTCATTCATGCCTAAATTTTGTTTTTAAAAATGTGGCACATTGGCTTGGTAAACCGTACGTGCCCCTGCATACCAGTCCAAGGATCACTATCTTCTGCATACATTGCAAATTGGCATCAAGAGGACCTCAATAATCACAATACATAGAGTACAAAGGTCTGATATCACAACACTTAGCGAGGCAAAGGCAACACTACACGTGTGGCGACAATAAGATTAGCCGGTGATACGTCTTCATTGTATCTACTTTTCCTAACGCTTCGGCTCTTGTTTTGGACTGTAATTTGCAAGATTTGAATGAAACTAACCCGGACTGATGCTGTTTTCAACAGAACTGCCATGGTGTTGTTTTTGTGCAAAAATAAAAGTTCTCAGAATGGAACAAAACTTTTTGGAGAATTATTTCAGAATACACAAAAAATACCGGAACCAAGAACCACCGTAGGGTGTGCCCTGGCTCGGCACGATACACCAGGGCGCGCCACCTCCCCAAGGTGCACCCTGGTAGGTTGTGGTCACCTCGTGGCCCCCTGACCCTAATCTCGACTCTATAAATACCTATTTTTGGAGAAAAAGTATGGGAGGAAGTTTCATCGCGTTTCACGGTACGGAGCCGCCGTCACCTCCTGTTCTTCATTGGGAGGCCAGATCTAGAGTCCGTTTGGGGCTCCGGAGAGGGGAATCTTTGGTCTTCGTCATCACCAACCCTCCTTCATCACCAATTCCATGATGCTCTCCACCGAGAGTGAGTAATTCCTTCGTAGGCTCGCTGGTCGGTGAGGAGTTGGATGAGATTCATCATGTAATCGAGTTAGATTTGTTAGGGCTTGATCCCTAGTATCCACTATGTTCTGAGATTGATGTTGCTATGACTTTGCCATGCTTAATGCTTGTCACTAGGGCCCGAGTGCCATCATTTCAGATCTGAACCGTTTATGGTATCACCATTATATCTATGTTCTTGATCCGATCTTGCTAGTCATATGCACCTGCTATGTGTTATGATCCGTAGAACCTCGGGGTGACAGTAATCGGGATACTTTTCGGTGATGACCGTAGTTTGAGGAGGTCATGTATTCACTATGTGCTAATGCTTTGTTCCGGTTCTCTATTAAAAGGAGGCCTTAATAGCCCTTAGTTTCCTTATGGACCCTGCTGCCACGGGAGGGTAGGACAAAAGATGTCATGCAAGTTCTTTTCCATAAGCACGTATGACTATTTATGGAATACATGCCTATATTATATTTATGAACTGGAGCTAGTTTTGTATCACCCTAGGTTATGACTGTTATATGATGAATATCATCCAACGAATTCACCGATCCAATGCCTACGAGTTTTCCACATATTGTTCATGCTAAGTTACTACTGGCGCTGTTATTGTTACACTTGCTACAAAATCATTGCTATCACTGTTAATGTTACTATTACCACTGCTATCAAACTACCATATTACTGTGTTATTGATCACTTTGCTGCAGATAATTAATCTCCATGTGTGGTTGAATAGACAACTGAACTGCTAATACTTACAAATATTCTTTGACTCCCCTTGTGTCGAATCTATAAATTTGGGTTGAATACTCTACCCTCGAAAACTGTTGCGATTCCCTATACCAGCGGGTTATCAAGACCTTTTCCTGGCGCCATTGCCGGGGAGCACAACTATATTTGTTGAGTCACTTGGGATTATTATCTATTTATCACTATGAAGAATCTGAAGGATACTAAAATCAAGATCGTTCCCTCTAAGACGAGGGGAGGTAAGGATTTGCCATCACACTATGCACTTGATTCACCTTCAGTTTTGAGTAGACTTGCAACACCACCATATACTATTAATCCTGATATGTCGCAAGTTATTGATGATGCTACTTCTGCTATGAATGACTATGCTAGTACCTTGCTTGATGATGGTGTGCCACTAGGTGAATTTCTTCATGAACAAATTTATAGAGCTAAAGATAATGAGCATGCTGAAACTAATGAAATTACTGAAACTGATGAAGTCTTTGAAACTGAGAATTATGAAACACCTATTAGATCTAGCTCTCCTAGAATTGAATTGCTTAAGATACAATTGAAGGATATATGCCTTAGAGGCAATAATAAAGTCATTATTTTATTTCCTTATTCATGATAAATTTTTATTATTCATGCTAGAATTGTATTGATCGGAAACCTTAATACGTGTGTGAATACATTGACAAACACTATGTCCCTAGTGAGCCTCTACTTGACTAGCTCGTTGATCAAAGATGGTTAAGGTTTCCTAACCATGGACATGAGTTGTCATTTGATAACGGGATCACATCATTAGGAGAATGATGTGATGGACATGACCCATCCTTCAGCTTAGCATATTGATCGTTCAATTTTATTGCTATTGCTTTCTTCATGTCAAATACATATTCCTTCGACTATGAGATTATAAAACTCTCGGATACCAGAGGAATGCCTTATGTGCTATCAAACGTCACAACGTAACTGGGTGATTATAAAGATGCTCTACAGGTATCTCCGAAGGTGTTTGTTGGGTTGACATAGATCGGGATTAGGATTTGTCACTCTGAGTATCGGAGGGTATCTCTGGGCCCTCTCGGTAATGCACATCATAAGAAGCCTTGCAAGAAATGTGATTAATGAGTTAGTTTCGGGATGATGTATTACGGAACGAGTAAAGGTACTTGCCGGTAACGAGATTGAACTAGGTAGGAATATACCGACAATCGAATCTCGGGCAAGTAACATACCGATGACAAAGGGAATAACATATGTTGTCATTGCGTTTCGACCGATAAAGATCTTCGTAGAATATGTAGGAGGCAATATGAGCATCCAGGTTCCGCTGTTGGTTATTGACCGGAGAGGTGTCTCGGTCATGTCTACATAGTTCTCGAACCCGTAGGATCCGCACGCTTAACGTTCAGTGATGATTTTGTATGATATGAGTTATGTGTTTTGGTGACCGAATGTTGTTCGGAGTCCCGGATAAGATCACGGACATGACGAGGAGTCTCGAAATAGTCGAGAGGTAGAGATTGATATATAGGACGGTAGTATTCGCACATCCAAAGTGTTCCGGAGGGTACCGGGTACATATCGGGTCACTAGAAGGGGTTCCGGGCACCCCCCGGCAAAGATATGGGCCTAATGGGCCAACAGAGGAAACGCAGCAGCCAGCAGGGGTTGCTGCGCCCCCCATATGGGCCGCACTAGAGGAGAAAGGAAAAAGGGGAAGAGAGAAGGACGGGGAGGGATTCGGCCTCCCCCTTCCTTCCCTCCTATCTCCTCTTTCCTCCCCCCTTCGATGAAAAAGGAAAGGGGGGGGGGGGGCAAATTGGGGAGGAGCCCCAAGTAGGATTCGACCTACTTGGGGCGCCCCCCTTGGCTGCTCCCTCCCCCTCGCACCTATATATATATATGAGTGGGGGGGGAGGCGCCTAGAACACACAACAACATCTGTTAGCCGTGTGCGGTGCCCCCCTCCACAGATTACACCCTCGGTCATGTTCCCGCGGTTCTTAGGCGAAGCCCTGCGCAGATCACTTCACCACGCCGTCGTGCTGACGGAACTCATCTACTTCCTCAACACTTTACTGGATCAAGAGTTCGGGGGATGTCGTCGAGCTGAACGTGTGTAGAACTCGGAGGTGCCGTACGTTCGGTACTTGATCGGACGGAACGAGAAGAAGTTCGACTACATCAACCGCGTTGTCAAACGCTTCCGCTTTCTGTCTACGAGGGTACATAGACACACTCTCCCCCTCTCGTTGTTATGAATCTCCTTGATAGATCTTGCGTGAGCGTAGGAATTTTTTTGAAATTGCATGCTATGTTACCCAACAGTGGCATCCGAGCCAGGTCTATGCGTAGATGATATGCACGAGTAGAACACAAAGAGTTGTGGGCAGTGATAGTCATACTGCTTACCACCAACGTCTTATTTTGATTTGGCGGTATTGTTGGATGAAGCGGCCCGGACCAACCGTACATGACCACGTTTATGAGACCGGTTCCACCGACAGACATGCAACTAGTTTTGCATAAAGGTGGTTGGCGGGTGTCTGTTTCTCCAACTTTAGTTGAATCGAATTTGACTATGGCTGGTCCTTGTTGAAGGTTAAAACAGCAAACTTGATGAAACACCGTTGTGGTTTTGATGCGTAGGTAAGAACGCTTCTTGCTAGAAGCCCATAGCACCCATGTAAAACTTGCAACAACCAAGTAGAGGACATCTAACTTGTTTTTGCAGGGCATGTTGTGATGTGATATGGTTAGGACATGATGTGATATATGTTATTGTATGAGATGATCATGTTCTGTAGAAGTTATCGGCAACCGGTAGGAGCCTTATGGTTGTCTCTTTATTGTATGAAATGCAAACGCCATGTAATTGCTTTACTTTATCACTATGCATTAGCGATACTTGTAGAAGCAATAGTTGGCGAGACGACCACGACGCAACGATGGAGATCAAGGTGTTGAGCCGGTGACGATGGAGATCATGACGATGCTTTGGAGATGGAGATCAAAAGCACAAGATGATGATGGCCATATCATGTCACATATTTTGATTGCATGTGATGTTTATCTTTTATATGCATCTTAGTTTGCTTAGTACGGCGGTAGCATTATAAGATGACCCCTTAACTAAATTTTAAGGTATAAGTGTTCTCCCTGAGTATGCATCGTTGCGAAAGTTCTTCGTGCTGAAAGTTATTCGTGCTGAGACACCACGTGATGATCGGGTGTGATAGGCTCTATGTTCACATACAACAGGTGCAGGACAGTTTTGCACATGCGGAATACTCGGGTTAAACTTGACGAGCCTAGCATGTATAGACATGCATGGCCTCGGAACACTGGAGACCGAAAGGTCAAACATGAATCATATAGTAGATATGATCAACATAGAGATATTCACCATTGATGACTACTCCATCTCACGTGATGATCGGACATGGTTTAGTTGATTTGGATCACGTATCATTTAGATGACTTGAGGAATGTCTATCTAAGTGGGAGTTCTTAAGTAATATGATTAACTGAACTTAATTTATCATGAACTTAGTCCTGATAGTTTTTGCATATCTATGTTGTAGATCAATGGCCCGCCGTTCCCTTGAATTTTAATGCGTTCCTAGAGAAAGCTAAGTTGAAAGATGATGGTAGCAACTACACGGACTAGTTCCATAACTTCAGGATTATCCTCATTGCTACACAAAAGAATTATGTCCTTGATGCACTGCTAGGTGAAAGGCCTGCTGCAGGAGCAAATGCTGATGTTATGAACGTTTGGCAAGCTCGATCTGATGACTACTCGATAGTTCAGTGTGCCATGCTTTACGACTTAGAATCGGGACTTCAAAGTCATTTTGAACGTCATGGAGCATATGAGATGTTCCAAGAGTTGAAGTTGATATTTCAAGCAAATGCCTGAGTTGAGAGATATGAAGTCTCCAACAAGTTCTATAGATGCAAGATGGAGGAGAACAATTCTGTCAGTGAACACATACTCAAAATGTCTGGGTATCATAATCACTTGACTCAGCTGGGAGTTAATCTTCCAGATGATAGTGTTATTGACAGAGTTCTCCAATCACTGTCACCAACCTATAAAGGCTTCATGATGAACTATAATATGCAAGGGATGGAGAAGACAATTCCCGAGCTCTTCACAATGCTCAAAGCTGCGGAGGTAGAAATCAAGAAGGAGCATCAAGTGTTGATGGTTAACAAGACCACTAGTTTCAAGAAAAAAGGCAAGGGAAAGAAGGGGAACTTCAAGAAGAATGGCAAGCAAGTTTCCACTCTCGGGAAGAAGCCCAAAGCCGGACCCAAGCCTAAAACTGAGTGCTTCTACTACAAAGGGACTGGTTACTGGAAGCGGAGCTGCCCCAGAGTATTTGGCGGATAACAAGGATGGCAAAGTGAACAAAAGTATGTTTGATATACATGTTATTGATGTGTACCTTACTAATGCTCGTAGTAGCACCTAGGTATTTGATACTGGTTCGGTCGCTCATATTTGTAACTCGAAACAAGGGCTATGTATTAAACGAAGATTGGCTAAGGACGAGATGATGATGCGCGTCGGGAATGGTTCCAAGGTGTTTGTAATCGCCGTCGGCACGCTACCTCTACATCTACCTTCAGGATTAGTTTTAGACCTGAATAATTGTTATTTGGTGCCAGCGTTGAGCATGAACATTATATCTAGATATTGTTTAGTGCGAGATGGTTATTCATTTAAATCAGAGAATAATGGTTGTTTTATTTATATGAGTAATATCTTTTATGGTCATGCACCCTTGAAGAGTGGTCTATTTTTGTTGAATCTTGATTGTGGTGATACACATATTCATAATATCGATGCCAAAAGATGCAAAGTTGATAATGATAGTGCAACATATTTGTGGCACTGCCGTTTAGGTCACATTAGTGTAAAGCGCATGAAGAAACTCCATGCAGATGGACTTTTGGAATCACTTGATTATGAATCATCTGATACTTGCGAACCATGCCTCATGGGCAAGATGACTAAACTCCATTCTTCGGAACAATGGAGCGATCCAATGACTTATTGGAAATAATACATACCAATGTATGCGATCCGACGAGTGTTGAGGCTCGCAGGGGGTATCGTTATTTTCTGACCTTCACAGATGATTTGAGCAAATATGGGTATATCTACTTAATGAAACACAAGTCTGAAACATTTGAAAAGTTCAAAGAATTTCAGAGTAAAGTGGATAATCATCATAACAAGAAAATAAAGTTTCTATGATCTGATCACGGAGGCGAATATTTGAGTTACGAGTTTGGCCTTCATTTAAAACAATGTGGAATAGTTTCACAACTCACGCCACCTGGAACACCACAACGTAATGGTGTGCCTGAACGTCGTAACCGTACTTTATTAGATATGGTGCGATCTATGATGTCTCTTACCGATTTACAACTATCATTTTGGGGTTATGCATTAGAAATAGCTGCATTCACGTTAAATAGGCCACCGTCTAAATCCGTTGAGACGACATCGTATGAACTGTGGTATGGCAAGAAACCTAAGCCGTCGTTTCTTAATGTTTGGGGATGCGACACTTATGTTAAAAAGCTTCAGCCTGATAAGCTCGAAGCCAAATCAGAGAAGTGCGTATTCATAGGATACCCTAAGGAAACAATTGGGTACACCTTGTACCACAAATCTGAAGGCAAGATATTTGTTACCAAGAATGGAAACTTTCTAGAGAAAGAGTTTCTCTCAAAAGAAGTGAGTGGGAGGAAAGTAGAACTTGATGAGGTAATTGTACCTTCTCTCGAATTGGAAAGTAGCTCATCACAGAAAACCATTCCAGTGATGCCTACACCAACTAGAGAGGAAGCTAATGACGATGATCATGAAACTTCAGATCAAGTAACTACTAAGCCTCGTAGGTGAATCAGAGCACGATCCGCACTAGAGTGGTACGGCAATCCTGTTCTGGAAGTCATGTTATTAGACCATGACAAACCTACGAACTATGAAGAAGCAATGATGAGCCCAGATTCTGATAAATGGCTTGAGGCCATGAAATCTGAGATAGGATCCATGTATGACAACAAAGTGTGGACTTTGGTTGAGTTGCCCGATGATCGGCGAGCCATAGAGAATAAATGGATCTTCAAGAAGAAGACTGACGCTGATGGTAATGTTACTATCTACAAAGCTCGACTTGTCGCGAAAGGTTTTCAACAAGTACAATGAGTTGACTACGATGAGACCTTCTCACCCGTAGCGATGCTTAAGTCTGTCTGAATCATGTTAGCAATCGCCACATTTTATGATTATGAAATCTGGCAAATGGACGTCAAAACTGCATTCCTTAATGAATTTCTTAAAGAAGATTTGTATATGATGCAACCAGAAGGTTTTGTCGATCCTAAAGGTGCTAACAAAGTGTGCAAGCTCCAGCGATCCATCTATGGACTGGTGCAAGCACCTCGGAGTTGGAATATACACTTTGATGAGGTGATCAAAGCATATGGTTTTATATAGACTTTCGGAGAAGCCTGTATTTACAAGAAAGTGAGTGGGAGCTCTGTAGCATTTCTAATATTATATGTGGATGACATATTGTTGATTGGAAATGATGTAGAATTTCTGGATAGCATAAAAGGATACTTGAATAATAATTTTTCAATGAAAGACCTCGGTGAAGCTGCTTATATATTGGGCATCAAGATCTATAGAGATAGATCAAGACGCTTAATAGGACTTTTACAAAGCACATACCTTGATAAAGTTTTGAAGAAGTTCAAAATGGATCAGTCAAACAAGGGCCATTTGCATTTCTGTCCCTAACTCGAACCACCTAATCAGATATACCCCTAATTCGAAAGCCTGCTCAAATTTGCCCCTCCACTGTTGGGCGCCCTTACAGAAATGCCCTTCTACGCCGTTACCATCCGGTCAAACAACTTTGACCGTCCTGAAAAAATAGCAAAAAAATTAAAAAAAAACTAAAATTTTGTGAGATCGAAGATACTCATGGGCGCAAGGTGAGTGCAAATTTCCGTGCTATTTGGACATTCCAGGAGCTCATGGCAAGGAAAAATAGTTAATATGCACGCTTGTGAATAGTAAATTTGAAATAAAATAGCACGAAAATTCAAAAAAATATGAAATTTTTTGGCGTCAAAGAGGCTTGGGTGCACAAGGTGCTTGCAAGTTTTTGTGATCAAATGACATGCGAGGAGCTCTAGCAAGAAAAAACAAAATAGTCATTTTTTCCCAAGTTTTTTCCCGAGCCAAATTTTGTTTTTTTCTCCACAAGCCCCTCCAATGTCCAAACACAAAAAAATTTTGCACGCAACTTGTAGACCATAGCCTCTCTGATGCCTAAATATTTCATATTTTTTTTGAATATTCTTGCTATTTTTTTGAATTTACTGTTCACGGGCTTACATATTTATTGTTTTTCCTTTGACATGAGCTCCCGGAATGCCCGAACAGCACGAAAATTTGCACGCACCTTGCAAACCTGAGTATCTTTGATCTCACAATTTTTCAGATTTTTTAGATTTTTTTTGCTATTTTTTTCAGGACGGTCTGTGCCCTATGACCGACTTTGACCTGATTTGACCGGACGGTAACGGCACAAAAGGGCATTTCTGTAAGTGCACCTAACGACGGAGGGGCAAATTTGAGCAGGCTTTGAAATTAGGGGTAACTCTGAGAGTGGGCGCAAATTAGGGGCATAGATGTAAATGTCCCGTCAAAGAAAGGGTTCTTGCCTGTGTTACAAGGTGTGAATTTGAGTCAGACTCAATGCCCGACCACTGCAGAAGATAGAGAGAAAATGGAAGTCATTCCCTATGCCTCAGCCATAGGTTCTATTATGTCTGCTATGCTGTGTACCGGACCTAATGTGTGCCTTGCTATAAGTCTGGCAGGGAGGTACCAAAGTAATCCAGGAGTGGATCACTGGACAGCGGTCAAGAACATCCTGAAGTACCCCACTGATGGTTCTGGTCATTTCATCATGGTGGTTTCTTTTGCAAGGCATAATTTCTGCCTGTCTGAGGAGAATGTTTCCCTAGCTCTTGAGGAAGCAATTGGTGGATATTGTTCTTCATTGAAGGTATCATGTCTATGTGATCGTGTTTTCTCCTTTCATGTCTCATGCAAAGAGGTTGGTTTTTCATCTTGCATCAACGCCACCATGTCTGCCCTCAATTCAAGTGTCACTTTCATCTTTGGGATCATGGAGGACTGGATTGGTCTAAGGAGTTTAGATCTTGGAAAATTGAATGCAATGATGAATGGATCCTAGTTAGTCCATCTAAACGTAGGGCACGTCCAGGCCTAGCTGCCATGTTGCATGCTCCTGCAAAATCATCTTTGTGTTCTAAGGATGATAGTCATCCTCGCAAGAGTTTGCGCTTTGCTACATTTCTTAATTATGATGCATGCAAAGGATATCATTTCAATGCTACTGCTGAAGACATCCTTATAGTTCAGCAAGATGCGGGTTACAATCTTGATCCCCATGAGTTGATAGTTTCAAATTGCAGTTCATTAGCTCATGAGCATGTTGCACATGTTGATTGCTCGCTGCCAGTGGCCTCCTTGCCAGTGAAGGAGTTGGGTCTATAGTTTGGATCCGTTTCACCATCTGCCCGCCCTTCTCGGGATACGGTTTCCGATAATAACCGTAGGATAATCTTTTCGCCAGATATTGTTGCTGCCATGTTGCCTTCTATGGGCTCTATGCAAAATCCTTTAGTTCTCTCGGATGATGACTCTGATGATGATGGTCTTTGATCTACCCCTCCTAGTACATTATTGGGCCCCGAGACCTCAGGCAGTCCGGCTCATTCGCCATGCAAGTCTCCTTTGGAAACCATTCATGATTTGCAAGGTTTAGACGAAGTGGTTGAAGAAATTGCGGCACAAGTTTGGGATTGCCCTTGTTGTTTGGGCATGGGACATACCTTATAATGGTGCATGAACAAAGTTCGGTGTCATTGTTGTTTCCGGCTCGGTCACATAAAAAAAGGTTGCACACGATCACCTCCCAATTTAAAGATTTGGGTTCCCAAATGTAGCAACCCAACCACCAACCTCGAGCCTTGCGCCTTCAAGCATACCCCGAACCCTTCGTGCTCCCAAACAGTGCAAAGATGCCCTGAATAAAACCGTGCCACCTCTGCTCTGCCGCCTGGTTATTCCACACCTCCATCGTCAAGCCGCATGCCTCCCAATAGCCGTGCTCCGCCACCACCGCCACCGTCCATGGCAAACTATGAGCTTGATCCGCGCCGCTTCTTGCCGGCGGGTCACGATATTGTGGATGCTGGTCTGCAGCGGCTGTCGCGCACGTTCTACACACCGGCTCACTCTCCTCCCCGCCACCATGAATCTTACATGGTGGGGATTGTTGAGCCCATACCGCAGCCGAAAGATGTGCCCCTTCTCCGTCAGCACGTCAGAGATTTCATCATCGGTGAGTTACAACTGCCAGTTTTATCATCTCAGACTTGGTTCCAATGTGTTGGGCTATATCAGATGCAAGACCCAGTTATTCGTAGTGCACTAGTTAATCATGCACCTTCACCGCTTGGTTTAGATCAACATGGTGAGGAGATTTTAGTTAGATTCATTAACCATGATGATGGAAAGGGTTTCCGAGCTCTGCAAGGACATAGAACTGGTTGGCTCATGTTTATTGGTGTCCCCTTGGATTATCACAATGAAGAGATTCTTTCTGAGGTTGTGGGTAGTTTCGGGCAATTTCATTATTGGAACCATGAAGATGCTCGTCTAGTTTGTTCCTTGGTTTATGTGTCCTTCCCTGAGATTTTGCTTGTGCCAAGAGATGTTTTTTTTCGAAAGTTTGCCGATGTTGGAGGTCCTGTTGTCTCATGGACCGCCTCTTTCCATATTCTCACTGCTGCTTTTGCCGAACAATTACCCCAAGATGAAGATGTTATGCCCATAGATGGTAATCCTCATCCAATGCCGGGGCAACTTCAGCTCGTCGAGAACTTCTAGGCAGTGCCACCATATCCAGCTCTTGGCTGGAACAGTATACCACAACCCTGGCATCATGATCAACCACAACAACAGCAGCCTGAGCAACAGGATGGATGGGATCCTTGGGAGGCACCAGTGGAGGAACCTGCTGTCGAGCAGCCACATGTGCAGCAAGATCAAGCGTCTATGATTTTAAATCCTTCGATGGGCTCCAATGATTCTTCTCAGCATAAGAATCAGTTTGTGGTTGATGGGCCCCCAATGGACAATGTTCAAGCGATTGAGCCAGTGCAGGAGGGAGTTGGGCCCGTTGGCCCAGTTATTCAAAATCTTGAGGAGGCGGCAGTTGCAGTTGATGACCCAGTAGGCCCATTGCAACCACACAATGAGCCTGCCGCAGAAAACTTTATTGAGGATGTTCAGATTGCTAAAGCTGCTGATGGCCATATGGACGACAACCAGGTTTTGGAGGACCCTGTTTTGCCTGAGCAGAATAACAACCTTGCTATTGTCCCCTACCAGCCACCTCTGCAACCACCTCTCTTTGTTGGAGCTGCCAGGATTATATATGGCCTTGTTTTACCACCTGCAATAATCTGGCAGAGAACTTTTGAGTCATTGATGCCTTCTTTTCCGACTTCATCTCTACCCAAAGAGATGCCAATCATGTTGGATAGTTTTTCTCTGAAGAGGTCTTGGCTGCAAGCTTTCCCTGAAGATCTGACCTTTTCTTGGCCACCTGCTTTGTTGTAATGTCAGGATCAGTCCTTGCCCTGGCTGCCCTCTCCTTCTAGGCCAGTGGCACGTAAGCTAACTTTTGGAGATGATCTCAGCAACTTTCCCATGCGAGCTGTGCGTGTTGATAATGTGCAAGCTTCACTTCCTTTTGCAAGTGTTTCTACTATTGCAAAGAAGAGAGGCAGAAAGCCTAAATCTCTTGTAGCTCCAATGATTGATTTCTCTGACAGAAGAATGACCCGGAGTGCTGCAAAACTGCAGGGTTACAAGCCCTCTTTTGTGATTCCAGTTAAGCCACAGCCGCCAACACAACCACGTGCAAAGAATCCCAAACTTTAGGAGGTCAATGATCACCATCCTGACCCCAAGGCGTTAGATGACGGCCCTGCCCCCACTCCCATCCATGTTATGCAGAGCCTTGGCGCGTCTTTGCGCATCCCACCTGAGAAGATATCAGTGGAGCAGCTTATGGCTGAGCCAAAGGAGACTCAAAACAATGTTGTGCCTAATGATGTGTAAACTTTGTTGCCATAATTCAGGGAGGCAGGCCCTTTGTCCTGCCATTTATTTTCTTTTGGGGTTGCTCTATGTTCTACCACACTTGTTTGACTGCTCAGTGGGCTTTGTGGATCATCTGAACTATCTTTTGCTCTATTATGGTTATGCTGTGTGCCAGTATTATTATGTAATACCGTGTTTCTCCTATTACCCTATAATGTTTTGTAATGAGTGCACATGTTAATAAGGATTGGAAAGTGCTCTGTTGGAATGTCAGAGTGCTAAATTCTGAACTTAGGCAGAGGGCTGTGAGAGCCAAAATTGAGGAAAGCCAATGTTCCGTTGTTTGCTTACATGAAACAAAGTGTGATTTCTTTGATCAAAGATCTATCAGGAAATTTTGCCCTAAAAGATTTGATAATTTTGCATATTCTCCTTCTGTGGGTGCTTTTGGAGGAATTATTGTCTTATGGTGTTCCTCTACTTTAACTGGTACTCTGGTTGATCTGCAAAGTTTTGGCATCATCATAAATTTCACCTCAACCCAAAATAACCAAACTTGAACTTTGGTTAATGTTTATGGGCTTTGTTAGGGAGAGCTTAGGGATTCTTTTATGCACTGGTTATATCATATTCAAATTCCTCAGGATGATCTATGGTTATTCCTAGGAGATTTTAACTTTATCAGATCTATGGATAATAGAAATATGCCAGGAGGTGACATTAATGATATGTTTATTTTTAATGAAATTATTGGCCACTTGGGTCTAATTGAACTGCCTTTAAAAGGAAGGTCCTACACTTGGTCAAATATGCAGGAAACACCACTTCTGGAGCAGCTTGATTGATTTTTTACAACTCCAACATGGACTGGGGAATACCCTAATACTATGGTGTATCCTTTAGCTAAGACTAGCTCTGATCATGTGCCATGTGTGGTCTCCATCTCCACTTTCATACCCAAAGCAAAGATTTTTCATTTTGAGAATTACTGGGTGGACATGCCTGGGTTCATGGAGTGTGTTGAGATTTCTCGGTTTGCCCCCACTAGAAAGACTAATTCTGCTGCCATTCTAATTGAAAAATTCAAAAGGTTAAGGACTGATCTTAGGAAATGGCAGACTAGTCTATCTAGGTTGAAGTTATCGATGAATGCTTGTAATGCAGTCATCTTACCTTTGATAATTTGGAAGACCAGAGGCCCCTATCTAGGCCACAATTCAACTTCAGAAAGATTGTCAAATTGCATCTTGAAGAGCTTCTTCATCTTCAGTACATTTATTGGAAACAAAGATGCACCATCAGATGGATAAAAGTAGGGGATGAAAATTCCAAGTTCTTTCAAGCCATGGCAATTGAGAGATTTAGAAGGAATACCATCTCTAGTTTAATTAATGCTGATGGTTTGTCCTTATCCTCCCACAATGATATGGCTGGACTTCTTTGGTCTTCTTATAAAGATAGAATGGGAGTTTCTTGTGGGATTGACATGTTGTTTGATCTAGAGAATTTGATCCAACCTGTCCCTGGCCTTGAGAGTTTGTTTGAACCTTTCTTAGATGAGGAGATAAATGAGGTATTGAAGCATCTACCTCTTGAGGCACCTGGACCAGATTGATTTACTGGTTTGTTTGTAAAGAAGTGTTGGCACATCATTAAGGAAGATTTCCTTAAGTTAATTTCTGATTTCTATGAAGGAAGAATTTCTCTACAAAGTATAAATGGATCCCTAGTGACCCTCATTCCCAAAATCCTCTCTCCTGAAGGGCCAAATGATTATAGGCCAATCTCCTGTTGGGGAACGTAGTAATTTCAAAAAATTTCCTACGCACACGCAAGATCATGGTGATGGCATAGCAACGAGAGGGGAGAGTGTTCGTCCACGTACCCTCGTGAGGTATGGCGAAGCGTTAAGCACAACGCGGTTGATGTAGTCGTCGTCTTCACGATCCGACCGATCCAAGCACCGAGCGACGGGGCCTCCGAGTTCACACACGTTCAGCTCGATGGCGATCTCCGGCCTCCGATCCAGCGAAGCTCGGAGATGAGTTCCGTCAAGACGACGGCGTGGTGGCGATGATGATGTTCTACGGCGCAGGGCTTCGCCTAAACTCCGCGACGATATGACCGAGGTGGAATATGGTGGAGGGGGGCACCGCACACTGCTAAGGAACGATCCGTAGATCAACTTGTGTGTCTCTAGTGTGCCCCCCCGCCCCCGTATATAAAGGAGCAAGGGGGAGGCCGGCCGGCCCCTTGGGCGCGCCAAGGGAGGAGGAATCCTCCTCCTAGTAGGAGTAGGACTCCTCCTTTCCTACTCCTACTAGGAGGGGGAAGGAAGGGGGAGAGGGGGAAGGAAAGGGGGGGCGCCGCCCCCTCCTAGTCCAATTCGGACCAGAGGGGGGAGGGGGCGCGCGGCCCATGCTGGCCGCCCCTCTCTCCTTTCTCCTAAAGCCCATAAGGCCCAATACTCTCCCGGGGGGGTTCCAGTAACCCCTCCGGCACTCCGGTTTTCTCCGAAATCACCCGGAACACTTCCGGTGCCCGAATATAGTCATCCAATATATCAATCTTTATGTCTCGACCATTTCGAGACTCCTCGTCATGTCCGTGATCACATCCGGGACTTCGAACAAACTTCGGTACATGAAAACTTGTAAACACATATTAAAACTGTCATCGTAACGTTAAGCGTGCGGACCCTACGGGTTCGAGAACTATGTAGACATGACCTAGAACTATTCTCGGTCAATAACCAATAGCGGAACCTGGATGTTCATATTGGTTCCCACATATTCTACGAAGATCTTTATTGGTCAAACCGCATAACAACATCGTTGTTCCTTTGTCATCGGTATGTTACTTGCCGAGATTCGATCGTCGGTATCCAATACCTAGTTGAATCTAAGTTCTCGGCAAATCTCTTTACTCGATCGTAATACATCATCTCATAACTAACTCTTTAGTTACAATGCTTGCAAGGCTTAGGTGATGAGTATTACCGAGAGGGCCCGAAGATACCTCTCCAACAATCGGAGTGACAAAACCTAATCTCGAATTATGCCAACTCAACATGTACCTTCGGAGACACTGTAGAGCACCTTTATAATCACCCGATTCACGTTGTGACGTTTGGTAGCACACAAAGTGTTCCTCAGTAAGCGGAGTTGCACAATCTCATAGTTGCAGGAACTTTGTATAAGTCATGAAGAAAGCAATATCAACATACTAAACGATCAAGTGCTAAGCTAACGGAATGGGTCAAGTCAATCACATCATTCTCCTAATGATGTGATCCCATTAATCAAATGACAACACATGTCTATGGTTAGGAAACATAACCATCTTGGATTAATGAGCTAGTCAAGTAGAGGCATACTAGTGACTATATGTTTGTCTATGTATTCACACATGTATCATGTTTCCGGTTAATACAATTTTAGCATGAATAATAAACATTTATCATGATATGAGGAAATAAATAATAACTTTATTATTGCCTCTAGGGCATATTTTCTTCATCTCCCTCACAAATACCTGCCTCAAATTCCTCACTAAACTCCTGGCAAATAGATTGTAGAAAGTTATCCTCACATGCATCCATAAAAACCAGTATGGTTTTCTAAAATCAAGGTCTATCCAAGATTGCATTGCTTGGAGTTTGGAATACATTCATAAGTGTCATCAGTCTAAGAGACCAATTCTCATCCTTAGCTTGATTTTGCTAAAGCTTTTGACACTGTGGAGCATGATCTGATTTTTCTTATGTTGAAATATAAGGGCTTTGATGCAAAATGGATTGGTTGGATTAAAGAGCTTCTTTCTTATGGATCATCTTCCATCCTCCTCAATGGTGTACCTGGTAAGTAGTTTAATTGCAAAAGAGGTGTAAGGCAAGGAGATCCTCTATCACCTCTTCTCTTTGTTATTGCTGCGGATCTCTTGCAATCTGTGGTTAACCAAATGCTCCAGCAAGGTTTACTTCCACTTCCAATACCTTCTAATGATGAAGATTTCCCAATAGTCCAATATGCAGATGATACTTTGTTGATTGTTCAAGCTGATGAGGCCCAACTGCTAGCTCTCAAGAATATGCTGATTGCCTTCTCTAAATCAACTGGTTTAAAAGTCAATTTCCATAAGTCTTGAATTTTGCCCATCAATGTTGCACAGGAGGAAGCAATCAGTTTGGCTGCAATTTTTGGTTGCCAGGTTGGATCCCTTCCTTTCACATACCTGGGTTTGCCTGTGGGTACCACAAAGCCTAGAGTACAAGATCTGGTGCTTGTTGTGGACAGAGTTGAGAGGAGGCTCTCTGTTAGTTCCTCTTTGCTTTCTCAAGGTGCAAGGCTGCAACTCTTGTAGTCAGTCCTCTCCTCTATGCCCATTTATTTCCTTTGCAGTCTGAGTTTACCAGCTACTATCATTAAGCAACTGGAAAGAATAATGAGGAAATGCTTATGGAGAGGAAATTCTGATACCCCAAAGCAATCTTTAGCAGCTTGACCAATGGTTTGTAAGCCTAAAAATAAAGGGGCATGGGGATCATCAATCTTATAGTTCAAAATAAGGCCTTGCTCACTAAGCACTTGCATAAGTTTACAACAAAGCAGATTTACTTTGGGTCTCCTTGATTTGGGACACTTACTACAATGGAGTGGTTCCCCATGCAACTGTCTAGTGTGGCTCTTCATGGTGGAGAGACATCATGAAGCTAAATGAGATTTATAGATCACATTCTATTATCACCATCAATGATGGCAATAGCTCTCTGTTTTGGCATGATGCTTGGAGCTTGGGTGGAAGCCATCTGCCTATTAAGGAGAGATTTCCCAAACTTTTTTCCTTCACACTGGATGACAAGATATCTGTCAGGGACTTTATTGATGATTTTGATATTGGTACTTATTTTCAACTACCCTTATCTCATGAAGCAATGGATGAGCTGGTATCCCTTAACTCTGCATTAAGTGGATTACAAAGATGTCCCCAGGAACCCGACTCCGGGTCTTGGACACCTGGTAAAGGATCTTACTCTGCTAAGAGTTACTATACTCTGGCCCATGCACATCTGCCAGATGATGATCCTTGCAAATGGATTTGGAAAAGAAAGTGCATAATGAAAATCAAGGTCTTTGCATGGTTAATCTTGAATGATAGGCTAAACACCAGAGACATGCTTCTAAGAAGGCACTGGAGATCTGAGGAGGATGACAATCTATGCCCTATGTGTGTGGCTCATATGCATGAAGATAAAGATCATCTTTTCTTCAAGTGCACTTTCAGCAACAGAGTTTGGAATTATCTACAGATTACATGGTATGCAGGGCTATCTCCTAAAGAATGTATTCTGGCTCCCAAGAGGAGTTTCCAGCACCCCTTCTTCTTTGAGGTAGTTTACCTTGCTGCTTGGAGCATATGGACCATGAGGAATGACAGAATCTTCAGACATATCAGGACAACCTTTGGGGGCTGGAAGGCCAAATTCATTCATGACATCACCCTGCACTCCCATAGGATGAAGGCGTCGATCAAGCCTTTGCTTCTCCAGTGGATTAATGCCCTGCCATGATCTATGTGGCAAGGCCTTATTGTACATTTGTATATATGTTGTTGTACCTTCATAGGTAGGTTAGTTAAACTCCTAGATAGATTTTATCCAGTTCTTTCTTTTCTTGTAAGACTTGGGGCTTTATTTTAATAAAAGGCTGTGGGGCTTTTGCCTCACAGTGTTCAGTCAAAAAAACATCCTGAAGTACCTAAAAAGGACTAAGGATATGTTTCTCGTTTATGGAGGTGACAAAGAGCTCATCGTAAATGGTTACGTCGATGCTAGTTTTGACACTGATCTAGATGACTCTAAGTCACAAACCGGATACATATTTATATTGAATGGTGGAGCCGTCAATTGGTGCAGTTCCAAGCAGAGCGCCGTGGCGGGATCTACGTGTGAAGCGGAGTACATAGCTGCTTTGGAAGCAGCAAATGAAGGAGTCGGGATGAAGGAGTTCATATCCAATCTAGGTGTAATACCTAGTGCATCAGGTCCAATGAAAATCTTTTGTGACAATACTGGAGCAATTGCCTTAACGAAGGAATCCAAATTTCACAAAAGAACCAAACACATCAAGAGACGCCTCAACTCAAACCGTGATCAAGTCAAGGAGGGAGACATAAAGATTTGCAAAATACATACAGATCTGAATGTAGCAGACCCGTTGACTAAGCCTCTTCCACGAGAAAAACATGATCAGCACCAAGACTCCATGGGTGTTAGAATCATTACTATGTAATCTAGATTATTGACTCTAGTGCAAGTGGGAGACTGAAGGAAATATGCCCTAGAGGCAATAATAAAGTTGTTATTTTATTTCCTTATTCATGATAAATGTTTATTATTCATGCTAGAATTGTATTGATCGGAAACCTTAATACATGTGTGAATACATAGACAAACACTGTGTCCCTAGTGAGCCTCTACTTGACTAGCTTATTGATCAAAGATGGTTAAGGTTTCCTAACCATGGACATGAGTTGTAATTTGATAACCGCATCACATCATTAGGAGAATGATGTGATGGACATGACCCATCCGTTAGCTTAGCATATTGATTGTTCAGTTTTATTGCTATTGCTTTCTTCATGTCAAGTACATATTCCTTCGACTATGTGATTATGCAACTCCCGGATACCGGAGGTATGCCTTGTGTGCTATCAAACTTCACAATGTAACTGGGTGATTATAAAGATGCTCTACAGGTATCTCCGAAGGTGTTTGTTGGGTTGGTATAGATCGGGATTAGGATTTGTAACTTCGAGTATCGGAGAGGTATCACTGGGCCCTCTCGGTAATGCACATCATAGGAAGCCTTGCAAGCAATGTGACTAATGAGTTAGTTGCGGGATGATGTATTACAGAACAAGTAAAGAGACTTGCCGGTAACGAGATTGAACTAGGTATGAAGATACCAATGATCGAATCTCGGGCAAGTAACATACTGATGACAAAGGGAATAACGTATGTTGTCATTGCGGTTTGACCGATAAAGATCTTCGTAGAATATGTAGGAGCCAATATGAGCATCCAGGTTCCGCTATTGGTTATTGACCGGAGAGGTGTCTCGGTCATGTCTACATAGTTCTCAAACCCGTAGTGTCCACACGCTTAACATTCGATGACGATTTTGTATTATATGAGTTATGTGATTTGGTGACCGAATGTTGTTCAGAGTCCTAGATGAGATCACAGACATGACGAGGAGTCTCAAAATGGTCGAGAGGTAAAGATTGATATATATGACGATAGTATTCGGACATCGGAAGTGTTCTAGAGGGTACCAGATACATATCGGGTCACCGGAAGGGGTTGCAGGCACCCCCGACAAAGATATGGGCCTAATGGGCCAGGAGGGGAAACGCAGCAGCCAGCAGGGGCTGCTGTACCCCCCATATGGGCCGCACCAGAGGAGAAAGGAAAGAGGGGAAGAGAGAAGGAAGGGGAGGGATTCGGCCTCCCCCTTCCTTCCCTCCTCCCTCCTCTTTCCTCCCCCCTTGGATGCTCCCTCTCCCTGCCACCTATATATATGAGTGGGGGGAGGCGCGTAGAAACACAACAACATCTGTTAGCCGTGTGTGGTGTCCCCCTCCATAGATTACACCCTCGGTCATATTCTCGTGGTGCTTAGGCGAAGCCCTGCGCGAATCACTTCACCATCACTATCACCATGCCATCATGCTGGCGGAACTCATCTACTTTCTTGACACTTTGATGGATCAAGAGTTCAAGGGACGTCATCGAGCTGAACGTGTGCAGAACTCGGAGGTGCCGTATGTTTGGTACTTGATCGGTTGAAACGAGAAGAAGTTCGACTACATCAACCGCGTTGTCAAATTCTTCCGCTTTCGGTCTACGAGGGTACGTAGACACACTATCCCCCTCTCATTGCTATGCATTTCCTAGATAGATCTTGCGTGAGCGTAGGATTTTTATTGAAATTGCATGTTACGTTTCCCAACAACCCGACGGTTATGTTATGGATGAGGAGATAGCTACAGACTTTCTTGCTTGCAATGATAGGGATGATCTTAAGAAATTATTATACAAACTGAAAGAAAAATCTTTGAATGCTAGAATGAAATGTGATCCTAAGTTTGCTACTTCACTTATCTTTGTTACTGATAAGGATTATGAATTCTCTGTCGACCCAGAGTTAATTACTTCGGTTAAATCTGGTCCTTTCCATGGCCATGAAACTGAAACTATTGTGTGATACGTCTCCATCGTATCTACTTTTCCTAACGCTTTTCCTCTTGTTTTGGACTCTAATTTGCATGATTTGAATGATTCTAACCCAGACTAATGTTTTTTCGGTAGAACTACCATGGTGTTGTTTTTGTGCAGAAATAATAGTTCTCGGAATGGAACAAAACTTTGCGAGGATTTTTTATTCAACAAAAGAGAATTACGTGAGCCAAGAACGACCGGAGGGGGGCACCTGGGTGGGCACAACCCACCAGGGCGCCCCCTCCTGGCACACCCAAGTGGGTTGTCCCCACCTGGTGGCCCCGCAGACCTCAACCATACTATAAAATCACATTCTCGAAGAAAAAAATCAGGAGAATTATCATGTTTAATGAGACGGAGCCGCCGCCACCTCCTGCTCTTCATCGGGAGGCCATATCTGGAGTCCGTTTGGGGCTCCAGAGAGGGGGATCTTCGATCTTCGTCATCACCAACCCTTCTCCATTGCCAATTACATGATGCTCCCCACCGGGAGTGAGTAATTCCTTCATAGGCTCCCTGGTCGGTGAAGAGTTGGATGAGATTCATCATGTAATCGAGTTAGTTTTGTTAGGGCTTGATCCCTAGTATCCATTATGTTCGGAGATTGATGTTGCTATGACTTTGCCATGCTTAATGCTTGTCACTTTGGGCTCGGGTGCCATGATTTCAGATCTGAACCATTTATGTTATCACCATTATATCTATGTTCTAGGTCCGATCTTGCAAGTTATAGTCACCTACTACGTGTTACGATCCAGAAACCCCGGAGTGACAGAAGTCGGGACACTTACTGGTGATAACCGTAGTTTGAGGAGTTCATGTATTCACTTTGTGTTAATGCTTCGTTCCGGTTCTGTATTAAAATGAGGCCTTAATATCCCTTAGTTCCCATATGGACCCCGCTTCTACGGGAGGGTAGGACAAAAGATGTCATGCAAGTTCTTTCCATAAGCATGTATGCCTATTTAACGAATACATGCCTACATTATATTTCTAAACTAGAGCTAGTGCCGTATCGCCCTAGGTTATGACTGTTATATGATGAATATCATCCTAAGCGGGGGAGATGGAATAAAAACCTTGTGTGTAGGAAAGGGTGTCAAAGTCGTTGACCATTAATCCGGTTGAAGGACAAATGGACAGTGAATCAATGGAATCGAGTTGTTCTAAGGCCAACTGAAAGAAAAATCTTTGAATGCTAGAATGAAATTTGATCCTAAGTTTGCCACTTCACATATCTTTGTTGATGATAAGGATTATGAATTCTCTGTCAACCCAGAGTTGATTACTTTGGTTGAATCTGATCCTTTCCCTGGTTATGAAACTGAAACTGTTGTGGAACACCTTACTAAGTTGAATGACATAGCCACCCTATTTGCTCATGATGAGAAAATTCACTATTATTATATTCTCAAATTATTCCATTCTCATTAAAGGGTGATGCTAATACTTGGTACAATACTCTTGCTCCTGGTTGTGTGCGTAGTCCCTAGGATATGATTTACTACTTCTCTGAAATATATTTTCCTGCTAATAAGAAACAAGCTGCCTTACAAGAAATATTTAACTTTGTGCAAATTGAAGAAGAGAGTCTCCCACAAGCTTGGGGGAGGCTTCTCCAACTGCTTAATGCTTTGCGTAATCGTCCTCTTAAGAAAAATGAAATACTTGATATCTTCTATAATGGACTAACCGATGCTTCTAGGGACTTCCTAGATAGTTGTGCTGGTTGTGTTTTCAGGAAACGAACTGTTGGACAAGCTAAAGAATTATTGAATAACATATTGAAAAATTATGATGATTGGACTCTTCCCGAACCACCGCTTAAACCTACTCCAAAGAAGAGGGGTATATTATACCTCAGTCCTGAAGATATGCCAGAGGCAAAGAAATTTATGAAGGAAAAAGGTATTAAAGCTGAGGATGTAATAAATTTACCTCCTATTGAAGGAATACATGGGCTTGATACAACAACACCCAAGGTGGTAGAGGTAAATTCTTTAATGAAATTCAAGGACAATGATAATCCTTACAATATGCATCCTAGTCAATGCCTTTATGAGTTCGACAACTACATTAGAAAACAAGATCACTTCAATGCAAATGTTATGAAACAATTGAAATTCAATTCTGATATGATTGCTTGCTTGAGTGACTTGCTATTTAGAATCTCAAATGATGTTAGAGGTGTAGGAAAGCATGCCTCTATGGTTCAAACTCAATTAGAACAAGTAGCTAAATCTCAAAGAGAATTGCTTGATGAAATGAATAATAATATGAATGATCATGCAGTTAGAGTAATGACTAGAGGAGGTAGAATGACTCAGGAACCACTTTATCATGAGGGACACCCTAAAAGAATTGAACAAGACTCTCAAAGAATTAACACTAATGCACCTAGTCCTTCTAAAAAGAAGAGGAAAACAAAAAATGATAGGACTTTGCATGCTTCTAGTGAACCTGAAATAGAAAAACCTCCTGATGATGATAATGATGTTTCTATTTCTGATGCAGAAACTCAATCTGGTAATGAACGCTCACCTTCTGACAATGAAAAATATAATGATGAGGTTCATGAAGACATTCAAACAAATAATAAAGAACAAGACAATGATGTTGAAATAGAACCAGCTGTTGATCTTGATAATCCACAAACCAAGAATAAAAGATATGACGAAAGAGACTTTGTTGCTAGAAAACATGGCAAGGAAAGAGAACCATGGATTCAAAAACCCATGCCCTTCCCCCTAAATCAACTAAGAAGAAGGATGAAGAAGAATTTGAACGCTTTGCTGAAATGATTAGGCCAGTCATTTTGCGTACTCGCTTGACTAAGATATTAAAAATGGCCCCTTATGCGAAGTACATGAAAGACATCATCACCAACAAGAGAAAAGTACCAGAAGCGGAAATCTCCACCATGCTTGCTAATTACTCTTTTAAGGATGGATTACCTAAAAAACTTGGAGATCCAGGAATACCAACTATACCTTGCTCCATCAAAAGGAATTATGTGAAAACTGCTTTATGTGATTTAGGAGCTGGTGTTAGTGTTATGCCTTTCTCTTTATAAAAAAGACTTGATTTGAATAAACTTACACCTACCGAAATATCTTTGCAAATGGCTGACAAATCAACCGCCATACCTATCGGTATTTGTGAGGATGTGCCCATTGTTGTTGCTAACGTTACTATCTTAACTGACTTTGTTATACTTGAGATGCCCGAGGATGACAACATGTCGATTATCCTTGATAGACCCTTTTTAAATTCTGCAGGGGCTATTATTGATTGTAATAAAAGGAAGGTCACTTTTCATATCAATGGTAATGAGCATACGGTGCACTTTCCGAAGAAACAATTCCAAGTGAATGTTATTAATGTTATTGAAAAATCTCCGCACTCACTATTGGAAGTTTTCAACTACCTCTACCTATTGCCAAAAATAAATATGAATTTTTTTATTTTATTTATTTATTTTTACTTCTTTCGCTTTTGCAATGGCTCCCCACCCACCCACCCACCCCTCCCACCTCCGGCCTAGGTTTTCCGGTGATCTACTCTTCTAGCCAGTGACTTGCGTTTCTCCTCCGCCCATCTGCTCCGGCGGCTTCTATTCTACAAGCCTATACCCATCTCATATGGGTTCTTCTGGTGGATCAACGTTGGACTTGGATTTTTCGGCGGGCGCCATCTTTGCGGACAAGGTTTTCAATCATTGTGGGAGATATATTCACTCCACGGATGACACGGGCCATTTCATTATGGTGGTGTCTTTCAGCAGGCATGTTTTCCGTCTTAATGACGATTCTGTGGCGGCTGCCTTGGAATCAGCGATTGGGGGATCTGCGATTGAATTTTCAGTGCAACTCATCCGAGACAAGGTATTCTCCTTTTTGGTCTCTTGCAAGCAAGTTGGTCTCTGCATTCTCCAGTTGAGGTCGTTCGCATGCCCACAATTCAAATGCTTTTTTCATCTTTGGGGAAATGGTTGTCCTAATCGGGGTCATGAATTTAAGATCTGGAAAAAAGAGTGCGATGCTGAATGGATCCTAGTGAGTCCTTCTAAGAAACGTGCCACTATGGGGTTGCTAGCCATGCATAATCCTCCGGCTAGATCATCTTTTAGATCGAGTTCATCTTCGCGAAAGAAGCTTTCTTTTACAACGTTCCAGCAATATCCTGCTTGCATGGGTTATAGGTATCATGCTTCATAGTCTTTGGTTGATACGGTATCGGAGGCCGGATACGACGTGCATCCTTGTGACAGATTGATCTTGCCCTCGCCGCCAGCCAATGATCTCCAGTGGACGGTGGCGACGCCACCCATCTCTTTCGGAACGATCAACGTCCCTGCCAAAAATCACGCCGCTAGTTCCGGACCTCCATCCACCCATTTGGTTCGAATTGAACATGCATCATCACATGTTTCTGTCACACCAGAACACGTTGCTCCAGACTCTCCAGCCCAACATGCATGCGCAACCCAGTTTGGGTCCCCAGCCTAGTATGACTCCTTAGCCCACAATGGTTCTGTTGCCTTGGTCGATTATACCTCGGCCCAACCTCTGGCCCATCAGTCTTAGGATATTTTAGATTTTTCTGGTGCTTCAGTTGAGATTTCTACCACGGCTGTTATGGAGAACCATATTCCTGATATTTCGGAGGAGGCTGCTCAATTTAATGATCTCATTGATGATATTGTGTTCAAGGTTTGGAAATGTCAGAATTGTTTATCGATGCTGCATTACACTAATTCGTGCACCAGTCCAATTCGGTGCCGTAGATGCTTTCGCCTCGGCCATCATGCAAAACGATGCTCCGACGCTGTGCATTCTCCGTATTACAAGTGGGTCCCGCGGGTCAATCCTACTTCTCCGGGCCGGTCAACAGATATTTCTTTGCCAGACGCCTCGGTTTCCCTCGCTACTAGCCACGCTGGGCATCTGCCAAGTCCCATCGCGCCTGCATCACCATCATCGCCTCCGCCATTGCCTGCTGAGCCACCACCCATCACACCACCACCACCTACCTCGCCACTATCGATCTGCTTAGCCGCTTCTCCATCTGCTGCGGCTCTGTCGCTGCCACCGTCCGAGGCGCTCTCTGCTATGGCTACCTTCGCCCTTGATCCCACGCCTCTTGTGCCGCCGGGGTTCGAGATCATTGATGGTGGTCCACGGAGGCTGCCGCGCACTTTCTTCACTCCTGCTGTGGCTCCGGATTGCCAGCATGAGGAATATGCAATTGCCATCGTCGAACCAGCTCCTCTGCTTGAAGAAGTTGCTATCTTCAGAAACATGGTTAGTGATTTTGTCGTTAACAATCTTGGCCGCGCCGTTCTTGATGCTCAGCCATGGATCCAAGGTGTGGGGATCTTCCGTTTCCATAGTCCCATTGCTAGGCAGGCCCTAGTCGATCACCCACCATTTAAGCTAGATATTGACAGATTTGTTAGATTTGTGCCGCATGATGAAGGAATCAATTTCAGACCTGTTCAGGGTTTTCGTAGGGGTTGGGTTATGATTGTTAGGATCCCTCTGGATTATCAGCGCACTCAATATATTGCCGATGCTATCAGCACCTTTGGTCGTTTCCACCATTGGCATCAGGATGATCCTTTACTTGTTCGTACGCTGGCGTACGTTTCTTTTCCGGCAACAACATTGGTGCCGCGTGATGTGTTATATCGGGAGTTTGCTGATTTTGGTGGTTCTCGCATTTCATGGTCTGCTCCAATTTACATCTTCTCTGCTGATTTTGCCGATATCTTGCCTCCGGACGAAGACCCGATGCCCTTTGATGGTAACCCACATCCACTCCCTGGGCACCTGCAGTTTAATAACCATAATTGGGTTATCCTGAGTTTCCTGAGATCGGTTGGGATGAGCTGCCACCTCCTCCTCAGGAGCATGAGCCACATCATCAGGAGGTTAATCAGGATAACCTTAATGTGCAGCAAGAGATTGTTGAGGAAAACCAAGTGGAGGGGAATCAGTCGCAGGAATCTATTGTTCTGGATGTGTCAAATGATTCTGTTAATGATCAGCAACCTGTGGAGAACTTAGCGATTCTGCAGCATCCTGGTGCCCCAATGCAGCCTCCTCTACATGTTGGGCAAGTCCTCACTATTTATGGCCCAGTGATCCCGCCAGAGATGCAGTGGCAGCGCTCGTTCTGCAAGTTCATGCCAGCTATTTTTTCTGCTGAGATTCCAAAGTTTGTCTTGAAGACTAATCTGTGTTCTCTGCTTCAGTCCAAAACCACCTGGGATATCTGCTACAATGGGAAAGATGTTAGCTTCTCTCTGTTGCCTGCACCTGATCCGACTCCATGTTTTCCTCGTCAGGTTGTTCCAGTTAAGAGGCCTGTTGCTCGGGCCTTATGCTTTGATGGCTTAGATGACCTCTCTGAGCCTGTCAATGAATCCTTTGAATTCTCTACAATGACTGAGGTCAGGACCAAATGTGGCCGTAAGCCAAAAGCTGCTAAGGTTTCTAAGATTGTGGTTGACTCTGAGGTGCGCCGCAGTGCACCTCTAAGTGCTCTACGGGATGGATATCATAAACCTCCAAGCACAGGCCGCAAGCAAGGCAAGATTCAGTCCTCCTTCAAGAAGCGTCGAACAAGCTCAGCCAAGCCGGAGGAGGGAATGTCTGTGCCTCCGCCAACGCCAATTTTTGATCTTCAGCGTATTGGAACACGCCTGCGAATTGCGCCTGAGAAGATATCCAAGGACAAGCTTGAGGCTGATCCTTCTGCTTCCACCAGTAGCAAGGATTTCGATGTTTAGCTTCTCTGGATGGCATTATGGTTTATGGCATACCTATTTAAACGCCATCTATCTGTTGCTCTGTTTCCTATTTAGGATATTTCCTTCCTGTTTAGTGGGTCAGTGTAGGTCATTGCATGATCTACTTTTGCTACTGCTTTCTATTTTGGTTTGTAATGAATCAGACAGGGTTTAAAGATTGGAAGGTTTTATGTTGGAACGTACGTGGTCTTAATTCTGAAGCACGACAATTAGCAGTTAAGCAGAAGATTGATCAAAGTGGTTGCTCGGTTGTCTGTCTGCAAGAAACGAAATGCATGCACATTGACCATAGGTTCATTAGGAAATTTTGTCCACGTCGTTTCGATAATTTTTCATACGTACCTTCGGACGGTGCTTCGGCTGGCATGATTGTTATCTGGAATTCTTCCTTCTTTGAAGGAAAGTTAATTGAAGCAAGGCACTTTGGTATCATTATTGAATTCCAATCCAAGCATACTTCTGAAATATGGACTCTTGTGTCAGTTTATGGACCTTGCTAGGGCCTGACTCGGGATGATTTCGTGCAATGGTTATATAATCTTGATATTAATTGTGATGATAATTGGTTGTTGTTGGGGGATTTCAATTTCATGCGTTCGTTGGAGAACATAAACCTGCCTGGGGGTAATGTCAGTGATATTTTTCTATTTAATGAAGTTATTGGGCACCTGGGTCTAATTGAGCTACCAATTAAAGGTCGACAATTTACTTGGTCGAATATGCAAACTAATCCGTTGCTCAAACAGATCGACTGGTTTTTCACTTCTATTGCATGGACCATTGATCATCCTAACACGCTTGTTTTACCTCTGGCTCGCACGGCTTCTGATCATGTCCCATGCGTAGTCTCGATCGCTACTGTCATTCCTAAAGCTAAATTTTTTCGCTTTGAGAATTATTGGATTGATTTGCCTGGCTTCTTTGACTGTGTGGAACATGTTTGGAACAAACTTGTGGCAAGACACTCGGCTGCCCTTAATATCTCCTCTAAATTCAAAGCGTTGAGGTTTGCGCTCAAGAAATGGCACATGAGTTTGTCGACAATTAAGGCATTAATTGCTGACTGCAACAAGGTCATTCTTTATTTTGATGGGCTGGAGGAGATCAAGACTTTATCAAGGCCTGAGTTTAATTTCAGGAGGATTGTGAAGTTGCATTTGGAAGATATTCTTCATTGGCAGTATGTTTATTGGAAGCAGCGTTGTACCATACGTAACATTAAGGTTGGCGAGGAAAACTCCAAATTTTTTCATGCCATGGCCACGGAAAGGTATAGGAGAAACACTATCCCATCACTCAGGAATTCTATTGGTGATGTGGTTTCGGATCACCAACAGCTTGCCAGCATGTTTTGGTCAGATTTTAACCAAAGAATGGGTAATGCAAAAGGAATCCGCATGGGTTTTAATTTGGACACATTAATTGCAAGAATTGATGGTCCTCAGGATATGTCTCAGCCATTCACTGATTCGGAGGTTGAGGCTGTCATTAAGAACATGCCACCTGACCGTGCCCCCGGTCCCGACGGCTTTTCTGGGCTGTTTTTAAAGAGGTGTTGGTCAATCCTCAAGGAGGATTTCATGCAACTTGTCAAGGAGTTTTATGAGGGCAAATGTAATTTGGAATGTCTAAATAACTCATTAATTACTCTTATACCAAAGAAGTTAAGTCCCGAGGTTGTAGGTGACTTCCGTCCAGTCTCTTTGACCAACACTTGCTTGAAGTTCTTGACTAAGCTGCTTGCTAACCGTCTCCAGAAAGTCATTCTGCGATGCATTCACCGTCATCAACATGGTTTTCTTCGGTGTCGTTCCATCCAAGACTGCTTAGCCTGGTGTTTCGAGTATATACATCAATGCAAAGCCCCCAAGCGTCCCATCGTTCTACTCAAGCTGGATTTCACTAAAGCCTTTGATACAATTGAGCATGATCTAATTCTCAAAATTTTGCAATGCAAGGGCTTTGACTCCACGTGGACTGGGTGGATCAATTCTATTTTGTCAACGGGATCTTCTTCGGTGCTTCTCAACGGCGTGCCAGGGAAACATTTTGTTTGTAGAACGGGAGTGCGCCAAGGTGACCCTCTATCATAGTTGCTCTTTGTGATTGCAGTGGATTTATTGCAGTCTGTTGTCAATGAGATGTGCGCTAGAAACATCCTTTCTCTGCCAATACCAACCAACTCCAATGATTACCCTATAGTGCAATACGCCGACGACACTTTAATTGTACTGCCTGCCTGATGATCAACTCATTGCTTTTAAGGAAATGCTTGTAACTTTCGCGGAGTCAACGGTTTTGCGAGTCAATTTTAGCAAATCTTCACTCATTCCCATAAACATGAGTGATGAAGAAGGTGCTAGAGTGGCCTCTTTGCTGGGTTGTGACGTCGGCACGATGCCTTTCACATACCTTGGTTTGCCCATGGGAACCTCTAGACCCTCTATCTATGAGCTGATGCCTCTGGTGGATCGCATCGAGCGCTGTTTATCTGCCTCTTCATGCTTGCTTAACCAAGGATGCCGGCTGCAACTTGTTCAGTCCGTGTTATGCTCCATGCCAATATATTTTCTGTGCACTTTATCTCTACCAAAGGGCATTGTTCAGCAGCTCGAGAGGATCATGAGGCAGTGCCTGTGGAGGGGTAACACGGATAACCCACATCAATCTTTGGCTGCTTGGGACCTTGTCTGTCGTCCTAAGGATTTTGGAGGTTTGGGTATCCTCAACTTGACAATCCAAAATGAAGCTTTGCTTATTAAGCATCTTTTCAAGTTTTTCAACCAAATGAACATGCCTTGGGTATCCCTAATCTGGGACACCTATTATGCATCATCACCACCCCAAAGCACCAGAGTCTGTGGTTCATTTTGGTGGCGTGACATTATGCGGTTATTCCCAAAATTCTCCAGTCTAGCAGTTCCTCAAGTTCATGCTGGTGATACGGTTCTATTTTGGCTTGATCATTGGCAGCTGGGAAATCATGCTGTCTTATTGCAGGACTCTTTCCCAAGGCTTCACTCCTTTGCTGTGGACAATGCAATCACAAGATAAAGAGTTTCATTTATGACGACATCTTGGATCACTTTCATCTGCCTCTATCGCAGGAGGCTTTTTCTGAGCTTGCACAATTACAAGCCCTCCTGCCTTCGATCAATTTGAATGGTGAGTTCAAGGAAGTTTGGAAGTGGCCTTCCAAATCTAGTGATTACATGGCAAAGATATACTATGATTTTTGCTTTTCAAATCTGGTGGTAGATCCTATTTTCAAGTGGATCTGGAGGAGTGCATGCACGCTAAAGATAAAAGTTTTTGGTTGGCTTCTGTTAATGGATCGTTTGAACACCAGAGATATGATGCAACGAAGGCAATGGATCATTCAGGATGATACCTATGTGCTTTGCAATCTTGCTCAACATGAGGATCGGGCTCACCTTTTCTTTGCTTGCAATTATAGCCAAAGGGTTTGGAACTATCTTGGGATTTCTTGGACCGTGCAACCAAACCAAACAACATATGATATGGCTCAAGCAGCTAGGAAGGATTTTGGACACCCTTTCTTTTCAGAGGTGGTTTTCACTGCCACTTGGAATATTTGGACACAAAGGAATGGCAAAATTTTCAGGAATGAGCAACCTTCTTTTAGAGCTTGGAGGAGAAACTTTATACATGACATCTCTCTTCTATCTCATAGGATTAAATGAAAATATAAGGATAGTTTTCTTTCTTGGATAGCTGACCTTACATAGGTTTTCTTTAGTAAGTTTTCTTTTCTCCTTTCTTGTAAGTTTGTATAGTTGTAACTAATACTCTTTTAATTATTTAATAAAGGACTGTGAGGCTATTGCCTTGCAGTAAATAGTCAAAAAAATATGAAATGCTTATTGTTGGGGACATTCATATCCCCGTTGAGGAAACTTAGTGTTTCACGAAAGTTCTTTGGTTTCATGCTAATTGAAAGTGGTTGTTAATAAGACTTGATCAACCCTGTTAATGAATCATTTTGGAGAGGTATGAAGTTGATGAATTTAGTGAGCACTACCTTCTGTATTTACCTTTTGTTTTCTATTTTTATTAGTTAAATAAAATAAATGTCATGTTTTATCTGTTTTCTGAATTTCCCATGCAATAAAAAATGACCCAGAAATAAAAGTTCTCAGAATGCCCTAAAAATTTAATACGATTTTTTCTGAATATTTAAGAATTTTTGGTGCAAATAACATCAGAGGGGAGCCCACCTGGGCGCGCCAGCAACCCCAGGCGCGCTCTGGTGGGTTGTGGTCCCCACGGGGGCCTCCTCACTTATCTCTTTAGCCCATGTCATCACCTACCTCTAGAAAAATTCACCATTGCTCTCTCTCTCGTATTCTTGCTCTCAAACCCGCGGATTTTGATCTCCTTGCTCGATACTCCGTTTCCAAAACTGTTTTGGGGGATTGCTGCTTGGTATGTGACTCCTTCATTGGTCCAATTAGTTTTTGATTTAGTGGTTTATATTTTGAATAATTAGTTACTCTTGGTGCTACTGTAGATGAGGCATGTTAAATTCTTAGAGTTCTAAGTAGTTTGAATGCTTGATATGGCCTCTATGCTTCCCTATGAGTAGTTGCTATCAATCTTGTAAAGTTTTGTGACAAAAATTTGTGACCCAAAATTTTTCAGAAAATTGTACGCAAAGATGATGAACCTCTTTGGAAGGAGTTCTTTGAGGAGGAGGTCCTCGGAGACATCTTCTAGTAGCAGCTCATTCGTCGGTCTTATGTTGAACCAAGTGAAAATTCCATACGAGATGCTGCCACCAAATCCTGTTTATGGCCTTGCAACAATTTTATGGTGCGCATTGGTATTAAGGAAGAATTTGAGCAATATGTTCACAATGCCGAGCTCGGTCCCTATATTGCAGATAAGTGCAACCAACTCCTTAGCCTCATTGAATCATTTACTAAAGAATTTAAGTTCCATCCTCGTGAGTCCAGGGTGTTGTTTAAAATGTATGACTATCCTTTCACTCTACCCTTAGAGACAATTTCTAACTATTGCAAAATTCCATTTTGGGGTTCGTTGGTCGAACCACCAAGATCTGAGTATGAGATATTCTTGACTAGCCTTTGCTATGGTGAGACTAGAGGAGTGACACAAGGTAGAATAAAGAGCATTCATTTTCCCTCAGTTCAATACTTTGCACTATTTAATGGAAAATGCGTTGTAGGCAAACAAGACTGTAGTACACTTTGTGCTCCTGACTTGAGCCTCATACGCACCGCTCTCACCGGTGACAAAAGTTATAACGTTGGAGCGATTGTTGCACGCAGGTTGCAACACAACGGTGGTAGTGGATTTTTTATGGTGGAATTTATGCCACACGTTTAGCAAGGGAGCTGGGTGTTTCACCTTGGTTTTATGATCCCATCCTACCCACGCAATACTTAGACTTTGATGCCGTGAAACGCCATAAGTTCCTTAGTGGTGAAATCCATAATTTTACATATAACTTTTTGTTTAATAAAAGGTTAGTTGTGGACACCTTTTTGCCTGCGCCTGCTCTTTTTGATTATCACAGCAAGGGAAGATGTTCTTGAGAGTGAGGCATGCACACAACGCAGATGTTGTGGCTGCTCAACAAGCTGAGGAGGCTGCACCAAGAGCCTCTGTGAGCTACCACTCTGACTACTATGCTGGCCGCGAATGATGATTACCAAGCTAGGACAAAAGCCTAAGCTTGGGGGAGTACGTGTTTCTACCGACATTATATTCATGTTCACACATTTCATTCCAGTTGTCGGTGCCCACACTTTTTCATTGTATTATCCATTGCTAGATTTATTTTTCTCGCTTTCTTCTTGTGTGTTCGAAAAACTTTGAGAAGATACAAAAATATTTCCCGCTTCTTTTCGGTTTTTCTTTCTAGTTTAATTATTTGTAGTATTAAAAGAAAACCCAAAATATTTCCTTGTTCTTCTTTTGCTTGTTGGGAGTTTTCTCGTGTAAATAGTTTTTCTCGTTTTTTCTTTTCTTTTCTTTTTATTTGCTTTCTTCTAGAAAAACCAAAAACTCCAAAAATATTTCAGTGTGTTTCTCTGAATTTCTTTTCTGTTCATTGAGTCGTATCGAGGAGTAGACCATGATGAAATTGTTGCGTGGCTCTTATTTGCATTATTGTTGATCTAACAAAGAGTCGGAATTACATTGTCTTCTCATCTTGAATAAAATGTTTGCAGATTCCAGCTTAGTCCACGGCACTCTTGCACTATTATTATTTTCATATCATTCGGTTGTGCAAGTGAAAGGCAATAATGACGATATTTGATGAACTGGCTGTGGCAGGGATAAACGGGTATGAACTCAACCTGTTCTGTTTTGTAAATATGTTTAACCTAGTATCCATGATTCAACCTATTATGATCAAACATGTTTGCAATGACAATTAGAGATTATAGTTTCTCATGCCATGCTTAAGTAGCTAGGAGTGGATAATGATTTATCTTGGATGTCAACATTGCGTTAAAATGATTGTGATGTAGTATGATGATATGGTATCCTCCTCTGAACGTTCGAGTGGCTTGACTTGGCACATGTTCATGCATGTAGTTGAATCAAAACCAACATAGCCTCTATGATATTTATGTTCATGGTGTTCATATCCTACTCATGCTAGTATCCAATGTTACTTATGCATAATGCATGCTCATGACCGTTTTCGCTCTCTAGCTGGCCGCTTCTCAACCAATTTGCTAGCCTTCGCCTGTACTAAGCGGAATTACTGCTTGTGTATCAAAACCCTGAAACCCAAGTTATTCCAGATGAGTCCACCATACCTACCTATATGCGGTATTACCCTGCCATCCTAAGTAAATTTGCATGTGCCACCTCTAAAAATTTCAACTAAATATCCTCTTTTGTGTGCCTGGATTGCTCATAGAGCGATAGGAGGTAGTCAGTATCTTCCATGCTAAGCGGGTTATTCTCATGATGAGTGTTTATTCACTCGTCCTTGCACAAGAGGGGCAGTAATAGGGATTCCTAGTCCCGAAATCAAATTGCAAATAATTAAACAAAACTTCCTGAGGATTGTTGTTGGTCACCCATGGATTCGGTTAGCCATGGAGTGTGTTTGTTGGTGGAGGGGGGGGGGGGGAGTAAACCTTTACTTTTATCGCTTGGGAACTGCCACTAATATGTTTAGCATGGAAGATACCGATAAGTAATGGCCGCGAAGTAAACAAGAAGGATGCATTTCTCAAAATTTCATTTACCTCTGATTTTAAAACATGAGCTCTGGCACCGCTGCAAATCACTGCTTCCCTCTGCGAAGGGACTATTTATTTACTTTTATGTTGTGTCATCACCTTCTCAAATAAGCGCCACATCCTGAGAGCACTATTGTCATCCTCATGCATTGTATGTAGCTAATGTTGGGTGCATCATGACTGGATCTTTTCTACCATGAATTACAATGTTTAGTCGCTGCTTGAACTTTGGAGGTGCTCTACATTTATGTTTTGCGGTCTCACAAAGGGCTAGCGAGATACCACTATTTCCATATTATATCATGGTTGTTTTGACAAAGTGTTGTAGTTTGAGATATCTTATTATTGCTCGCTAGTTGATTATGCCATTGATATGAGTTAATATAATTTTTAAGACTTATTGTTGACATGGTTAGTCATGATTTTGGCTGAAAACCTGGGTGCTACTTAAGCTTATTTATGTAAACAAGAGCAAAAGAGTTTGTAAAAGTTTTTCTTTTCCAATTTCAGTTTATCAACTGAATTGCTTGAGGACAAGCGAAGGTTTAAGCTTGGTGGAGTTGATACATCTCCGTCGTATCTACTTTTCCTAACACTATTCCTCTTGTTTTGGACTCTAATTTGCATGATCTGAATGAAACTAACCCGGACTGATGCTGTTTTCAGCAGAACTACTATGGTGTTGTTTTTGTGTGGAAATAAAAGTTCTTGGAATGGAATGAAACTTTGCGAGGATTTTTTATTCAATAAAAGAGAATTACTGGAGCCAAGAATCACCGGAGGAGGGCACCTAGGTGGGCACAACCACCAGGGCACGCCCCCCTCCTGGCACGCCCAGGTGGGTCATCCCCATCTGGTGGCCCTGCAGACCTCAACCCTGATACTATAAATCACATTTTTGGAGAAAAAAAAATCAGGGAGAAAGAATTATCGTGTTTCGCAAGAGGGAGCCGCCGCCACCTCCTGTTCTTCATCGGGAGGAAAAATCTGGAGTCCATTTGGGGCTCCGGAGAGGGGGATCTTTGATCTTCGTCATCACCAACCCTTCTCTGTCGGCGTTCTGGGGACCCCTTGCCTGCCTGCGGCGTGGCTCCACCAGTGTCCCAGTGCGGCCCGTCTTCATCAACCAACACTCAAGACCCTCGCGAGGGGCCAAGCCTTGCGGGACGGACGACACAAGGCCTCCTCAGAAGTGGCTTCACCAGGCAGGCTCGCGAGGAGGCAGAGAGATCAAGGTAAGGGGTACCTCGCGAGGTCCTCGTGACGCAAGCCATGACGAGCCAGGCCAGGCGGGCGCCAGTCCGCGCAGTGTCCTCGTTTCCCCTTTGGTGCTAAGGGGAAAGCGCAGGCGCGGAGTACTGAGGCATCAGGCAAATGGTTCCATATCGGTGCAACAAGACCAAGACCAGCAGGATGGCAGGACGGAGGTCACTATGGAGCCCAAGACGGCATCACCACCAGTGCCTTTGGCAGGCAAAGACCAACTTTAGTTAGGATAACTTGTACTAGCTGTCTCCTTTCAAAATGGCCATTGTTGGATCCCTTCCCGCTCAATATTTGGGAAGCGGACCAGTGACTCTATAAATAGGGCTAGCCACCACAATAGAAGGGACAGATCAATTCCTGCCCAGGAGAACCACCAAGCACAAGAACACCTCTCCTCGTGAGGTTTTTCTTCCCTTGTACTTTCCATCATCAGCCCAGGAGGCAATCCACCACGCCACACACAGGAGTAGGGTATTACACCATAATAGTGGCCCGAACCTGTATAAACCTTGTGTCTTTTGTGTTGTTCATCGAGCTAGCTTAGAGATCACGGCAAGCCTGAGGGCGTGTTTCGATAGGGAGAGATCTTTGTGCGCACCCCAGTGTTCAAACCTTAATGGTTTTGCCGGAACCCGATATCCAACATTTGGCGCGCCACGTAGGGGTGCGCCGAAATCTTCTTTCCGCCGCTCCATGTCCCATCGCTTCGTCGCATCTATGTCGGACGCCCGCCAAGCCCGCGCCGAGCGCTGGGCTGCTCTCGCCGCTCGCATCGCCCAGACGGCTCCCATCGGTGGGCCTCCTCATCGTCCTTCATCACCTGCCGCCAACGCCGCCACCGGCCCGGCGGGGAACGAGCAGCAAGCGTCCTCGCTGCACCCCTCGGTGTGGCGGGAAGGCCGCACCGTCACTCCGTCGCTAACCCCAGCTGGTTCATCGTCCCACGCTCGTTGCGCCCCGACGGACGCGCATGTCGTGCTGCTTCTGGCACGTGAGCTCCTGCACTACCGCCCCATTGACGACCTCTACGAAGAATGGCTCGCTCGCATCACCGAGCTCGTCAACGCCGCAGGGGGCTCTCCCACGCCGTCCCTCTCGCTGCCTCGCCGTCTGCCAGGTATGGGCGACGCGGCTCAGGGAGCGCCTCCACCACCTCCGCCCCAAGACGGCGCCTTGGCTCCAAGGTGTGCGGCCCCTGGACGTGACCCACCGCGTCCAGTGCCCGCACGACAAGAAAGAAGCTGCCAAGAAATCCCTCGGCCATAAGAAGGCGCCCCCGTGCTCCGTGCACCAGCGCGACAAGACCGCGTACTGCCTCTGCCAGCGGTGTGCGGGTAACATCAGGAGCAAGCTCCACGTCAGCAAAGGGCTCCGGTGACCACAGCAGGTTGTCGCGCCTTCACCACCGAGCTGTGCAGCGTTGCTTGGCCCGACAAGTTCAAGCCGGATCTGCCTCCTCGCTACGACGGTACCATCGACCCCGCGGAGTTCTTGCAGCTCTACGAGCTGAGCATCGAGGCGGCCAACGGAGACGAAAAGGTCATGGTGAACTAGTTCCCCATGGCGCTCAAGGACGGTGCCCGCACCTGGCTCCTAAACCTGCCTCCCGGCTCGATCTCCTCCTGGGACGAGATGCACAGCCACTTCATCGCCAACTTCTAGGGAACTCGCGACTGCCCCTCGGCCGCGGGTGACCTGCGCCGCATCAAGCAGCAGCCTGGGGAGACCCTGCAGAAATACATCCAGCCGCTTCAACAACGCTCGCCTCAAGATCCCCAAGGTGACGGACGAGGCCATCATCTCGGTGTTCTCTGATGGCGTTCGTGACATCAAGATGAAGGAGGAGCTTGCCATCCACGAGGAGTTGTGCACATCCCTGGAGCTGTTCAACCTGGCGACCAAGTGCGCAAGGGCTGAGGAAGGATGCCTCTCCCTCCTCGAGCTTCCAACTGCTGACCCAGAAGAGAAGAAGACCAAGGCCAAGGACGTGAAATGCAAGGGAGTAGCCATGCTTGCGGCGGAACCAGACATGAAGCACGGCAGGGACCAGCTGGAGTCGTCCAAGGACAGCCGACCATTCTACGCCTACACAAACTCCAAACCCATAACACCAGCGACTGCCAGGAGCTCAGGGCCGTTCGAGAAGGGCGCTTCGGTCGATGCCCCGAGCGCAACGACCGAGGCTACGACCAAGGAGGAGGACGAGGTGGAGGATGATGGGTGACCATGGCCCTCGCCAGGAGTGGCGTGACCGACCTCGTGAGGATCGCTGGCAGGATCAGCCTCGCGAGGGCGCCTGGAGGGATCAGCCTCGTGAGGACCGCCCACAGGGCAACGCAGGCCTTCCTCCTCTGCCACCGCCGCCAAGAAGGAATGATGACCACCATCAGGACGAGGGGGCTGGGGGCTTCCAGGAGCCACGTGCTATCGCTTGCATCTTGGGCGGAGCTTAGGCCCCAGCCTCTCAGCGCATCTTCAAGCAGTTTGCTCGCGAGGTGAATGCAGTCCTCCCCAGGCTTGAGGCCACGCGCCCGCTCAGGTGGTCCAAGTGTGCCATCACCTTCAGTTCGACAGATCAACTCAAGTGCGCGGCTACTGCTGGCGTTCTCCCAATGCTTTGCTCACCAGTCACCAACAACATGCAAGTCACCAGGACCCTCATCGATGGCGGCGCAGGGCTTAACGTCCTGTCTGTTGAGATGTTCGACAACCTTCAAGTGCCATATGATCAACTTGAGCCTACCAAGCCTTTCTCAGGAGTTACCGACGGTTCCACCACCCCGATAGGGCAGGTCTGCCTTCCTGTCACCTCCGGCACGCGCGACAACTACCACATCGAGCTCATCGACTTCGATATCGCCCACATCCACCTGCCGTACAATGCCATCCTCGGGTATCCGGCCCTAGCCAAGTTCATTGCGATGACCCACCACGGCTACAACATCCTCAAGATGCCAGGAAGCGGCAGAATCATCATGGTCCCCTGCGAAGAAAGAGATGCGGTGTGCTCGCTCGAGCGTGCCTTCCAAGCTACATTAATCGAGGACCGGGGCGGCAAGGGCGAGAACCCTTCGGAGGCCATCCCCAAGAAGAAGAAGCCATCTCTCAGCACAAGGCCTCAGGAGGTCGGCATCTCAGGTGGTGCCGCATCAGGATCCGCACCCATGCAAGGGGCGCCTCCTTCCATCGCATAGGAAGGCGTGCCCGGTGCCCTCCTCGGGTAGGGCTTGGGGGCTCCCTTCTGGAGGGCCTCAAACCTTGCCAACTTCACGAGGGAGGCGCTCGAGCACCACTTGGAGGCGTGCTTTGCAGCACGTTTCCCTTAGGAAGGCACAGGGTATGGAAAGCCCAACCCTCAGGAGTTCATCACCAAGACCACTCAGGAGCTTCAGGAAGCAAGGGCCATGTGCGGCGATCGCCGCTTGCCTGGCGTGGCTCCCCATCCAGGCGAGGATGGTGGGCTATGCGTCTGCATCGACGTCCCAGGGCTCAACCGAGCCGCATCTCAGGAGCGCCTCTAGCCTTCATGCGTGGGACGCTGCAAGGGTCCGCTGCACAGCTACGTCCACATGCCTTTGGGCCTACCGAATGCGGATGCCACCTACCAGCGTCACCTGCGGAGCATTCTCGCGGCTCAGGAGGCCAGGCACCACGCGGTCCTAGCGGAGATGGAGGCGGTCCTCAAGGAACCACCCGGACCCCCAGAGCCTCCCGAGGCTCAGGGCCCTGGCGGCTCGTGAGGGTCGACCTCTTCACCGCGCATCTTCAGCTACTCCAACACTCCTTCTACAATGGAATCAGGTGACATATTCCAAGCTCATTTCAGCTGGGAGTGCCCTCAGGGCTGCATCATTCCCAGGCTGCCTGGGTCCGTCCCTGTGGCATGTATCTTTTTCTTATGTATTTAGGTTACCTTGCTGGGGAGCCCTCGGGCTGCATCATCCCCAAGCCGCTTGGGTCCGACCTAGTGGCATGTATCCATCCTGCATTTACCTAAGCTGATTTGCTTTTCGTACATATCCTGCCTGTGATTATCGCCTGCCGCCTAACACGGGCCTCCTCTCCCTCATGCAAATCACTTGCGCGTTAAAAGGGGGGCTCCTGAACATCGCGACTCAGGATCTCTTACTGGCTCTCTAGCCCTCACCCCTGGCCTTGACCACGGCATCGCGGCCTGGCATACCAGCGGCGACTGAGCTCGCTCGAGGGCCGGGACCTGAGGACGTAGAGCATTTGTATTTAACCATCTCGCAGGAACACACAGCTGTCAAAGATCCAAGACCAGGCGCAACCCGCCTTGAGGTAAGGCCTCGTGAGTCCCGTGCCGGCTCACGAGTGCCTAGATACACCTTGTCTAGCCCTGCCGTGCAAGCCACATGTCAGGGCGGGGCTGTACACGCCCCGGGGGCTCCTCCCGGAGGGGGCCCCCCTCCCACGCACCAGTGGAAGCACCATGCTCCGCGCTGGCTGACGACTCTACCGAGGAGCGGCTATGGCCGTACACATACGGAAGCGCTATGCTCCACGCTGGTGATAAACAACTGAGGGCGATCCACGGCCATATCAACCTCTGGGAGCCCAGAGCTCAGTGTCTGGCCTCATCATAAACCTCCCCTCAGGAGCGTCACGCGAGGGGGCTGGACACGGGGGCTGCGCCTGGCTCACGCCCGAGCGCACGCCACCCAGCTAGGTCCCTCGGACATGGTCATCACGCGCCCCTCCCCGAGAGGAGCCAAGGTATGAAGGTCGTTTGAACGTCAAGGGGGACTCCTAAGCATCACGACTCAGGAGCCTAACTGATCATGTAGCCCCTCACTCCCTGGTCCCGTACTGGTGATCCGGTCGGGGCTAACAGCGGTTGAGGTATGCACGGGGCCGGGCTCTGCCAACGTAGAACGCCAGGTCTACTACTATGTTCCCTCCCTATTTGCTGTTTGCGCGTCAAGGGGGACTCCTGAGCATCGCGACTCAGGAGCCTAACTTGTCACATAGCCCCTCACTCCTTGGTCCCATCCTGGTAATCCGGTCGGGGCCAACAGTGGTTGAGGTATGCGCGGGGCCAGGCTCTGCCGATGTAGGACATAAAGCAAATAGGAAGGAAACCGCAAATCTTGAAGCAAATCTCGAAGCAAATATTACAAACCATAATTGTCTTCACAATACCAGACGCAAGTTTAAATGCCTCCACAAGGCCCGGTGCATGTTGCAGGAGTTAAAACAGGAAAGAAGCCACAAGAAGATCACCCTTGGACGACGCCGTCATTTGCCAGGGGCTGCATCCCCGTGGTGGTGTTGCCTTCACCAGCTCCACCTCCTGAGGCCGCAGGATCAGCAGCACCGCCCGCCGTGGACGCAGGAGCGAAGGCGCGGAACTTCCCCAGCAAGGCCATCACCTGTCTCTTCACGATTTCAGCAGCAACGGCATAGCGCTCGGCGTCCACAGGCTCGAGCAACTCGGCAAGGTTGGCGTCAGGGTCACGGAGGTGGAGGTGGCTGAAGACATGCGTCAGCACCGCGGAAGAAAGAACGCGATCTTCTACCTCTGCCAAGGGGCCGACGCCGGTTACAACTTCCTCAAGCGCCTCGACCAAGAAAGGAAGCAGCTGGGAAGGGCCGTCCTTGTTAGTAGCCAACGGCTTCTCTAGGCCCTTCTCATAGAGTGTCTTCAGCGCTACTCGAGACCACTTCTTGAGAAGTGCGAAGGCCATGCGGTCCTCGGCCAGCACCTTCGCCTTGGCGTCCAGCTCGGCCCTCTTCGCCCTCAACTTGTGCTCCAGTGTTTCCAGCCGGCCACGCTCGGTGGTCTGCGACTCCGCCAGCCGTGATAGCTCGGTGTCGCGGTCCCTGACGGTGTCCTCCCGAGCCTTCATCTCCTCCTCCTTCGCCTGGCGGTCGCGAGCTTCTTTGGCGTGCTCTTCGCGCAAACCCTGCAGCTCGGCTTCCAGTGCTGTGCAGCGGTCCTGGGCGACCGCGGCATCCTTCAGTGCCGCCTCGCAAGCACCTGCGGCCTGGGCAGTGGCCTTCTTCTCCTCCTCAGAGGCTGCCGCGGCCCGCCTCAGCACCGCTCGGATGGAGGCGTCAGAATGAATCCAGCCGAAGACCAGCTCCAGGCGCACGGCTACCAGGTCAGAGTCGGTGCCTTGGAGGTCTTCTCGCAGCTGGCCCAACTCAGAAAGGGCGCGATCCAAGACATCTGAGGAGGCAGAAGGACCTGGAACCAGTGGCACAGCAGAAGGAGGAGGCGGCAACATAAGCACGGCTTGGGAGACTGGGGGCTCCCGAGCCTTGGGAACCCCAGCAGCAGCATCTGGTATTGGCACCACCGGAGCCAGTGGGGCCATGGGGGCTGATGCCCCACCGGGGCGCTCCTCCAGGCCTCGCGAAGATGAGCGGGCAGGGGAGGTGCACACGCTGCCGCCTCCCCTCCCCACAGATGAAGTAGCGGCCGCGGCTGATGAGTCTGCCCCAGGCGGAGTCACCGCGTCCCCTTCCTCTTCTTCGCTGCAGGCGGCGGCCTAACCAACCGATGGAGAATGTCAAGCTCCGGCATCACAATCAAAAACAAGACGGAGCACGAACACTTACTGGTCCACTGCGGCGTAGTTCACCATCCTCTTGCCGAGCTTGAAGCCCAAGAGCCTCGAGGATCAGGGCGCAACCACAAGGGCCTTGGCAGCAGGGTAAGGCGCAACAGAAGGGCTAGAAGTGACTCTAGGCGACGTTTGGGCAGAGGCAGCCTCTCGAGAGATCAGCGCCGACCTACCCTTCTTCGGGATTGCGAGCTGATCCTCCTCCTCTCGCGCGGCATTGGCCTCGTCGTCATCTGGCAAGGTGTGGAGGATGTCGACCCTGCGTCGGGGAGAGGTCTCCCCCGTCCCCTCAAAAGTCGCCTTCGAGCCGCGCTCCTCTTCTTCTTCTTCCTCACCTCCTCCGCGGTAGTCGCCCGAGGACACGTCCACCGGCACCGTCGCCCCCTGGGCCACCGGAGGCGCCGCCGGCACCAGGCCGCACCCATCAAAGGTGGGCATGGCAGCCACCACCTGTGCCCTATCCTCGCGGAGGAACAAGGGGCAGGGGCACCCGCCGGACACTCTTGGTTGTCCCCAACCAAGAGGCGGAGAGCTGCGGCCAGATCCTCGTCGGCCAAAGCCGCCAGATTCAGGCGAAGCTCGTCGTCTGTGTCCCCAATCGTCCACAAGGGGCGTGAGTGTGCCTGAAGCGGAGCCACCCGCTGCGTCAAGAACTCCCTCAGGAGCGCGGCCCCCGTTAGCGTCGCCGCCTTCATGTTGCCCGGCTTCAAGTCGGTGCTCATGTTCTCTAGCACCAACTTCGCCCAATCGTCAGTGAGCTTCGCGTGAGACCACCTATCGCTAGGCTGGGGCAACTCCGTAGGCAGCGCCAACCGGGGGTGGACGCACTTGGCGTCCATCATGACCCACTTGCTTCGGAAGTTGTCTGCCCTCTTCCCAGCGTTCGAGATTGCATTGGCCTTGCCGTACGCGACGAAATTGGCACACGCCAAGGTGTGCTCGCTGTTGGTTCGGAGGAGGAAGAAGTGGCGCAGCAGGGCCACAGATGGCATCACCCCAACATGCGCCTCATAGTAGTAGCAAAAATCGACAAGAGAAGAATGGAATTGGGATGGAGATGAAGGGCCTGCAACCTGTAATGGCTAAGGACAGCATAGAAGAAGTCGGAGAAGGGAGGTACCAGGCCTGCGATGATGGCGTTCATGAAGAAGGGGTAGAAAGTGCTCCCCTGAGCCTCCGGCTCGGCGAAGCCGACTCGGAGTTCAGTCTTCCCCTTTTCATTGCCCTACGCCACCGTCAGCAGGCGCGTAGCAACAAGATTCTTCTCTGAGACATTGGGCGCATCCAGGGCCGACGCATACCAAGCCGGCAGCACATCAACCTTGGCCTTGTGAGGCGCCATCAATTGCTCAAAGGGAAGGAGTAGAGCGGATCTGGAGATTTCGGAAGCAAGGAGCGAGGAAGGGGATCTGGAGCAAGACGAAGGAAAGCAATGAAGGCAAGCCTTGCCCGTGCCAGCCTTTTGTCAAACAGGTAGTTGCCGAGGCAGCGTGGGGAAGCGGAGACGCCCACGTCCAATCAGTCGCTGATACGTCTCCAACGTATCTATAATTTTTGATTGTTCCATGCTATTATATTACCCCTTTTGGATGTTTATGGGCTTTATTTTACACATTTATATCATTTTTGGGACTAACCTACTAACCGGAGGCCCAACCCATATTGCTGTTTTTTTGCCTATTTCAGTATTTCGAAGAAAAGGAATATCAAACGGAGTCCAAACGGAATGAAACCTTCGGGAGCGTGATTTTTGGAACGAACGTGATCCGGAGAGCTTGGAGTGCAAGTCAAGAAGCTTCCGAGCGCGCCACGAGATAGGGGGATGCGCCCCCGCTGTAGGGCGCGCCCCATGTCTCGTGGGCCCCTTGGGCCGCCACCGATGTACTTATTCCTCCTATATATACCTATGTACCCCGAAAACATCTAGGAGCACCACGAAACACAATTTCCACCGCCGTAACCTTCTGTATCCACGAGATCTCGTCTTGGAGCCTTCGCCGGCACTCTGCCGGATAGGGAATCAACCACAGAGGGCTTCTACATCAACATCCTTGCCCCTTCAATGAGTTGTGAGTAGTTTACCACAGACCTACGGGTCCATAGTTATTATCTAGATGGCTTCTTCTCTCTTTTTGGATCTCAATACAATGTTCTCCCCCTCTCTTGTGGAGATCTATTCGATGTAAACTCTTTTTGCGGTGTGTTTGTCGAGATCCAATGAATTGTGGGTTTATGATCAAGTTTATCTATGAATAATATTTGAATCTTCTCTGAATTCTTTTATGTATGATTGCGTTATCTTTGCAAGTCTCTTCGAATTATCAGTTTGGTTTGGCCTACTAGATTGATCTTTCTTGCCATGGGAGAAGTGCTTAGCTTTGGGTTCAATCTTGTGGTGTCCTTACACAGTGACAGAAAGGGTTGCAAGGCACGTATTGTATTGTTGCCATCAAGGATAACAAGATGGGGTTTATATCATATTGCATGAGTTTATCCCTCTACATCATGTCATCTTGCTTAATGCGTTACTCTGTTCTTATGAACTTAATACTCTAGATGCAGCCAGGAGTCGGTCGATGTGTGGAGTAATAGTAGTAGATGCAGGCAGGAGTCGGTCTACTTGTCACGGACGTGATGCCTATATACATGATCATGCCTAGATAATCTCATAACTACGCGCTTTTCTATCAATTGCTCGACAGTAATTTGTTCACCCACCGTAATACTTATACTATCTCGAGAGAAGCCTCTAGTGAAACCTATGGCCCCCGGGTCTATCTCTTATCATATTTTCTTTCAATCTACTTTTATTTGCATCTTTACTTTTTGCATCTATATCATAAAATACCAAAAATATATCTATCTTATCATACTATCTTTATTAGATCTCACTTTCGCAAGTGGTCGTGAAGGGATTGACAACCCCTTTATTGAGTTGGTTGCGAGTTCTCAGTTTGTTTGTGTAGGTGCGTTGGACTTTTGAGGAGCCTCCTACTGGATTGATACCTTGGTTCTCAAAACTGAGGGAAATACTTATGCTACACTTGCTGCATCACCCTCTCCTCTTCGAGGAAAACCAACGCAAGCTCAAGATGTAGCAAGAAGGATTTCTGGCGCTGTTCGGGAGGTCTTCGCTCAAGTCAAGACATACCAAGTACCCATCACAAACCCATCTCCCTCGCATTTACATTATTTGCCATTTGCCTCTCGTTTTCCTCTCCCCCACTTCACTCTTGCCATTTTATTCGCCCTCTATTTCCCAATCTCCTCCTCTCTTTTTCGCTTGCCGTTTTTCTGTTTGCTTGTGTGTTGGATTACTTGTTGCCATGGCGCAAGATAATACGAAATTGTGTGATTTCTCGAATACCAATAATAATGATTTCCTCAGTACTCCAATTGCTCCTCTTAATGATGTTGAGTCTTGTGAAATCAATACCGCTTTGTTGAATCTTGTTATTAAAGATCAATTTGCCGGCCTTCCTAGTGAAGATGCCGCTACTCATCTAAACAGTTTTGTTGATTTGTGTGATATGCAAAAGAAGAAAGATACGGATAACAATATTGTCAAATTGAAGTTATTTCTGTTTTCACTTAGAGATCGTGCTAAAATTTGGTTTTCGTCTTTGCCTAAAAATAGTATTGATTCTTGGAACAAGTGCAAAGATGCTTTTATCTCTAAGTATTTTCCTCCCGCTAAGATCATCACTCTTAGGAACGATATTATGAATTTTAAACAACTTGATCATGAGCATGTTGCCCAATCTTGGGAAAGAATGAAATTGATGCTTCGCAATTGCCCTACTCATGGTTTGAATTTATGGATGATCATACAAAATTTTTATGCTGGTTTGAACTTTGCTTCTAGAAATCTCTTAGATTCGGCCATGGGAGGCACGTTTATGGAAATCACGTTAGGATATGCTACAAAATTACTTGTTAATATTATGGTCAATTATTCCCAATGGCACACCAAAAGATCTTTTAGTAAAAAAGTGCATTCTATAGAAGAAATCAATGTTTTGAGTGGAAAGATGGATGAACTTATGAAGATGTTTGCTACTAAAAATACTCCTCTTGATCCCAATGATATGCCTTTGTCTTCCTTGATTGAGAATAATAATGAATCTATGGATGTGAATTTTGTTGGTAGGAATAGTTTTGGAAACAATTCTTATAGAGGAAACTTTAATGCTAGAATGTTCCCTAGTAATCCCTCTAATAATTATGGAAATTCCTACAATAACTCTTATGGTAATTTTAATAAGATGCCCTCTGATTTTGAGAATAGTGTGAAAGAATTTATGATTTCTCAAAAGAATTTTAATGCTTTGCTTGGAGAAAAATTGCTGAAAGTTGATGATTTGGCTAGGAACGTTGATAGACTTTCGCTTGATGTTAATTCTCTTAAACTTGGATCTTCTTCTCCTAAGCATGATATCAATGAGTCTCTCAAAGTAATGATAATTTACATTGACGAGTGCAAGGAAAGAACTGCTAGATTGCGTGCTAAAAAAGAAAGCTTTATAAAAGCGTGTTCCTCTAGTTTACATGAAAATAATGATGAGGATCTTAAAGTTATTGATGCGTCTTCGATTAGATCTATGTTTTGCAGTATGAATTTTGATGATTATGGGACTGATGATGAATCAACTTTGCCTAGAAGGCGTCCCAAGAATTCAGAGTCTTTAGATCTTAATGCTAAATTTGGTAAAAATGAGATTGGAGAATCCTCAGCTTCTAATAATATTGAACTTTCTATCTCGGATTTCAAGGAATTTGATTATGATAATTGTTCTTTAAAAGGGTGTATTTCCTTGTTGCAATCCGTTGTTAATTCTCCTCATGCTTATAGTCAAAATAAAGCTTTTACCAAACATATTGTCGATGCCTTGATGCAATCTTATGATGAAAAACTTAATTTGGAAGTTTCTATACCTAGAAAACTTAATGATGAGTGAGAACCTACTATAAAGATTAGAATTAAAGATTATGAGTGTTTTGCTTTGTGTGATTTGGGTGCTAGTGTTTCCACGATTCCGAAAACTTTATGTGATATTCTAGGTTTCCATGATCTTGATGATTGCTCTTTAAATTTGCACCTTGCGGATTCCACCATTAAAAAGCCTATGGGAAGGATCAATGATGTTCTTATTGTTGCAAATACAAATTTGGTGCCCGTAGATTTTATTGTTCTTGATATAGATTGCAATCTTTCTTGCCCTATTATTCTTGGTAGACCTTTCCTTAAAACGATTGGTGCGATTATTGATATGAAGGAAGGGAATATTAGATTCCAATTTCCATTAAATAAAGGCATGGAGCACTTTCCAAGAAAGAAAGTAAAATTACCTTATGAGTCTATTATGCGTGCTACTTATGAATTTAGTGCCAAAGATGGCACTCGTTAGATCTATCTTTGCTTTTATGCCTAGCTAGGGGCGTTAAACAATAGCGCTAGTTGGGAGGCAACCCAATTTTTCTTTATGTTTTTTGTTTTTGATCCTTTTTAGTAATAAATTTTTCATCTACCCTCTGGTTAGATGTGTTTTATCTTTTAATTAGTGTTTGTGCCAAGTAGAACCTATAGGATAACCTACGATGATAGTTGATTTGATTCTGCTGAAAAACAGAAACTTTGCACGCACGAATATAATTTTGTTAAATCACAGGGACGTGCTTTTGCGTTGATTCTTTTTCTGATGTTCAATAAACAAATTGTCCAGGACTTCCTATTTTGGTAGGATTTTTAAAGTTCCAGAAGTTTGCGTTAGTTACAGATTGCTACAGACTGTTCTGTTTTTGACAGATTCTGTTTTTCGTGTGTTGTTTGCTTATTTCAATGCATCTATGGCTAGTAATTCAGTATATGAACCATAAAGAAGTTGGAATACAGTAGGTTTAACACCAATATAAATAAATAATGAGTTCATTGCAGTACCTTATGTGGTGGTTTTGTTTTCTTTCACTAATGGAGCTTATAAGATTTCCTGTTGAGTTTTGTGTTGTGAAGTTTTCAAGTTTTGGGTAAAGCTTTTATGGACTATGGAATAAAGAGTGGAAAGAGTCTAAGCTTGGGGATGCCCATGGCACCCCAAGATATTCAAGGATAGCCAAAAGCTAAGCTTGGGGATGCCCCGGGAAGGCATCCCCTCTTCCGTCTTCGTTCATTGGTAACTTTACTTGGAGCTATATTTTTATTCGCCACATGATATGTGTTTTGCTTGGAGCGTCATGTATTATATTAGTATTTGATTTTTAGTTTACCGCAATCCTCCTTGCTGTACACACCTTTTGGGAGAAGCCTATTTGATTAGAATTTGCTAGAATACTCTATGTGCTTCACTTATATCTTTTGAGCTTGATAGTTTTTGCTCTAGTGCTTCACTTATAATTTTTAGAGCACGGTGGTGTCTTAATTTTTAAGAAATTGCTAGTCTCTCATGCTTCACTTATATATTTTTGAGAGTATTTTAGAACAGCATGGTATTTGCTATTATGATAAAGTTGGTCCTAGAATGGTAGGCATCCAAGTTGGGTATAATAAAAACTATCATAGGAAGTGAATTGGATGCTATGATCAATTTGATACTTGATAATTGTTTTGAGATATGGAGGTAGTGATATTAAAGTCATGCTATTTGGGTGATTATGAATTTAAAGAATGCTTGTGTTGAAGTTAGCAAGTCCCGTAGCATGCACGTATGGTTAAAGTTGTGTAACAAATTTGAAACATGAAGTGTACTTGGCTTGTGCATCCTTATGAGTGGCGGTCGGGACGAGCGATGGTCTTTTCCTACCAATCTATCCCCCTAGGAGCATGCGCGTAGTACTTGGTTTTTGATGACTTCTAAATTTTTGCAATAAGTATATGAGTTCCTTTGACTAATGTTGAGTCCATGGATCATACGCACTTTTACCTTTCCACCTTTGCTAGCCTCTTCGGTACCGTGCATTGCCCTTTCTCACCTTTAGAGTTGGTGCAAACTTCGCTGGTGCATCCAAACCCCGTGATACGATACGCTCTATCACACATACACCTCCCTATATCTTCCTCAAAACAGCCACCATACCTACTTATTATGGCATTTCCATAGCCATTCCGAGATATATTGCCATGCAACTTTGGACCGTTCCATTCATATTCATCATGACATACTTTACTTTTGTCATATTGCCATTGCATGATCATGTAGTTGACATCGTATTTGTGGCAAAGCCACCAAGCATTATTTTTCATACATGTCACTCTTGATTCATTGCACCATCCCGGTACACCGCCGGAGGCATTCATATAGAGTCATATCTTGTTCTAGTTTCGAGTTGTAATTCTTATGTTGTAATCAATGGAAGTGTGATGATCATAATTATTAGAACATTGCCCAAAGAAAAAAGAAAAAAAGAAAGGCCCAAAAAAAAGAAGAAAAAGAAGAAAAATAAAAAAATAAAAAAATAAAAAGGGCAATGTTACTATCTTTTTTTCCACATTGTGCTTCAAAGTAGCACCTTGTTCTTCATGTAGTGAGTCTCATATATTGTGCTTCAAAGTAGCACCATGTGTTTTCATATAGTGAGTCCCATAAGTTGTCTTTTTCATACTAGTGGGAATTTTTCATTATAGAACTTGGCTTGTATATTCCTACGATGGGCTTCCTCAAATGCCCTAAGTCTTCGTGAGCAAGAAAGTTGGATGCACACCCACTAGTTTTCTTTTGTTGAGCATTTATCTAGCTCTAGTGCATCCGTTGCATGGCAATCCCTACTCCTCATGTTGACATCGATTGATGGGCATCTCCATAGCCCGTTGATTATCCTCGTCAATGTGAGACTTTCTCCTTTTTGTCTTCTCCACACAATCCCCATCATCATATTCTATTCCACCCATAGTGCTATATCCATGGCTCACGCTCATGTATTGCGTGAAGGTTGAAAAAGTTTGAGATTATTTAAGTATGAAACAATTGCTTGGCTTATCATCGGGGGTATAGAAGTTGGGAACATCTTTGTGTGACGAAAATGAAGCATAGCCTAACTATATGATATTTTAGGGATGAACTTTCTTTTGCCATGCTATTTTGAGAAGACATGATTACTTTGATTAGTATGCTTGAAGTGTTACTATTTCTTTTATCAATATGAACTTTTATTTTGAATCATTTGGATCTGAACATTCATGCCACAATAAAGAAAATTACATTATGAATTATGCTAGGTAGCATTCCACATCAAAAATTCTCTTTTTATCATTTACCTACTCGAGGACGAGTAGGAGTTAAGCTTGGGGATGCTTGATACGTCTCCAACGTATCTATAATTTTTGATTGTTCCATGCTATTATATTACCCCTTTTGGATGTTTATGGGCTTTATTTTACACATTTATATCATTTTTGGGATTAACCTACTAACTGGAGGCCCAGCCCATATTGCTGTTTTTTTTTGCCTATTTCAGTATTTCGAAGAAAAGGAATATCAAACGGATTCCAAACAGAATGAAACCTTCGGGAGCGTGATTTTTGGAACGAACGTGATCCGGAGAGCTTGGAGTGCAAGTCAAGAAGCTTCCGAGGGCCCCACGAGATAGGGGGCCGCGCCCCCCTGTAGGGCGCGCCCCCTGTCTCGTGGGCCCCTCTGGTGGCCATCGACGTACTTCTTCCTCCTATATATACCTACGTACCCCGAAAACATCCAGGAGCACCACGAAGCACATTTTCCACCGCCGTAACCTTCTGTATCCGCGAGATCTCATCTTGGAGCCTTCGCTGGCAGTCTGCTGGAGGGGGAATCGACCATGAAGGGCTTGTACATGAACATCCTTGCCCCTCCAATGAGTTGTGAGTAGTTTACCACAGACCTATGGGTCCATAGTTATTTGCTAGATGGCTTCTTCTCTCTTTTTGGATCTCAATACAATGTTCTCCCCCTCTCTTGTGGAGATCTACTCGATGTAAACTCTTTTTGCGGTGTGTTTGTCGAGATCCGATGAATTGTGGGTTTATGATCAAGTTTATCTATGAATAATATTTGAATATTCTCTGAATTCTTTTATCAATGATTGAGTTATCTTTGCAAGTCTCTTTGAATTATCAGTTTGGTTTGGCCTACTAGATTGATCTTTCATGCCATGGGAGAAGTGCTTAGCTTTGGGTTCAATCTTGCGGTGTCCTTACCCAGTGACAGAAAGGGTTGCAAGGCACATATTGTATTGTTGCCATCGAGGATAACAAGATGGGGTTTATATCACATTGCACGAGTTTATCCCTCTACATCATGTCATCTTTCTTAATGCGTTACTCTGTTCTTATGAACTTACTACTCTAGATGCAGGCAGGAGTCGGTTGATGTGTGGAGTAATAGTAGTAGATGCAGGCAGGAGTCAGTCTACTTGTCACGGATGTGATGCCTATATACATTATCATGCATAGATAATCTCATAACTATGCGCTTTTCTATCAATTGCTTGACAGTAATTTGTTCACCCACCGTAATACTCATGCTATCTCGAGAGAAGCCTCTGTGAAACCTATTTCCCCCGGGTCTATCTCTTATCATATTTGCTTTCAATCTACTTTTATTTGCATCTTTACTTTTTGCATCTATATCATAAAATGCCAAAAATATATCTATCTTATGATACTATCTTTATTAGATCTCACTTTCACAAGTGGCCATGAAGGGATTGACAACCCCTTTATTGCGTTGGTTGCGAGTTCTCAGTTTGTTTGTGTAGGTGCGTGGGACTTTTGAGGAGCGTCCTACTAGATTGATACCTTGGTTCTCAAAACTGAGGGAAATACTTACGCTACACTTGCTGCATCACCCTCTCCTCTTTGAGGAAAACCAACACAAGCTCAAGACATAGCAGTCGCCACGTGTCGACTAAGGCCGCAGGCTGTTGGGGCCCACGGCGCTCCTCCCTTGCCCTTTGGCTTCGCCACTAAGCTAAGTCCAGGCGCGCCTTGGGCCCGGGGGCTACTGTCGGTGTTCTGGGAACGGGGGTCCCCAGACTTGCCTGCCTGCAGCCTGCAGCATGGCTCCACCAGTGGCCCAGTGCGTCCCGTCTTCATCAACCAACACTCAAGACCCTCGCGAGGGGCCAAGCCTCATGGGGCAAATGACACAAGGCCTCCTCAGTAGTGGCCTCACCAGGCAGGCTTGCGAGGAGGTGGAGAGATCAATGTGAGGGGTACCTCGCGAGGTCCTCGTGACGCAAGCCATGACGACCAAGGCCAGGCAGGCGCCAGGCGGGAGCGAGCCTGCGAAGTGTCCTCGTTTCCCCTTTGGTGCTAAGGCGGCAAGCGCAGGCGCGGAGTACCAAGGCATCAGGCAAAGGTTTCCATATCGGTGCAACAAGACCAAGACCAGCAGGATGGCAGGACGGAGGTCACCATGGAGCCCAAGACGGCGTCACCACCAGTGCCTTTGGCAGGTGAAGACCATCTTTAGTCAGGATAGCTTGTACTGGCTGTCCCCTTTCAAAATGGCCGTTGTTGTATCCCTTCTCACTCAATATTTGGGAAGAGGACAAGGGCCTCTATAAATAGGGCTAGCCACCGCAATAGAAGGGACGGATCAATTCCTCCCCAAGAGAACCACCAAGCACAAGAACACCTCTCCTCGCGAGGCTGTTCTTCCCTTGTACCGTCCATCATTAGCCCAAGAGGCAATCCACCACGCCACACATAGGAGTAGGGTATTACACCACAACGGTGGCCCGAACCTTTATAAACCTTGTTTCTTTTGTGTTGTTCATCGAGCTAGCATAGAGATCGCGGCGAGGCTGAGGGCGTGTTTCGGTAGGGAGAGATCTTCGTGCGCACCCCAGTGTTCGAACCTTAAGGGTTTTGCCGGAACCCGATATCCGACATTCTCCATCGCCAATACCATGATGCTCCCCACCGGGAGTGAGTAATTCATTCGTAGGCTCGCTGGTCGGTGAGGAGTTGGATGAGATTCATCATGTAATCGAGTTAGTTTTCTTAGGGCTTGATCCCTAGTATCAATTATGTTCTGAGATTGATGTGGCTATGACTTTGCCATGCTTAATGCTTGTCACTTTGGGCCCGGGTGCCATGATTTCAGATCTGAACCGTTTATGTTATCACCATTATATCTATGTCTAGATCCTATCTTGCAAGTTATAGTCACCTACTACGTGTTATGATCCGGCAACCCTGGAGTGACAGAAGTCGGGACACTTCCCGGTGATGACCGTAGTTTGAGGAGTTCATGTATTCACTATGTGTTAATACTTTGTTCCGGTTCTCTATCAAAAGGAGACCTAATATCCCTTAGTTTCTATATTGACCCTGCTGCCACAGGAGGGTAGGACAAAAGATGTGATGCAAGTTCATTCCATAAGCACTCATGACTATTTACGGAATACATGCCTACATTATATTTATGAACTGGAGCTAGTGCTGTATCATCCTAGGTTATGATTGTTATATGATGAATATCATCCAATGAATTCAACGATCCAATGCCTATGAATTTCTCTTATATTGTTCCTGCTAAGTTACTACTGCTATTGTCACTGTTACGCTTGCTAAAAATCATTGCTATCACTATTACTGTTACTATTGCTGTCGCTACTACTATCAAAACTATCATACTACTTTGCTACTGATCATTTTGGTGCAGATAATTGATCTCCAGGTGTGCTTGAATTAACAACTCAGCTGCTAATACTTACAGATAAACTTTGGCTCCCCTTGTGTTGAATCAATAAATTTGGGTTGAATACTCTACCCTCGAAAACTGTTGCGACCCCCTATACTTGTGGGTTATCATTGTGGCACATCTTACTAAACTGAATGATATAGCCACCCTATTTGCTCATGATGAGAAAATTTGATACTACTATATTCTCAAATTATTTCCATTATCATTAAAGGGTGATGCTAAGATATGGTACAACACTCTTGATCCTGGTTGTGTGCGTAGTCCCCAGGATATGATTTATTACTTCTCTGCAAAATATTTTCCCGCTCATAAGAAACAAGCTGCTTTACATGAAATATTCAACTTTGTGCAAATTGAAGAAAAGAGTCTCCCACAAGCTTGGGGGAGGCTTCTCAAATTGCTGAATGCTTTGCTTGATCATCCACTTAAGAAAAATGAAATACTTGACATCTTCTATAATGGACTAACCGATGCTTCTAGGGACTTCCTAGATAGTTGTGTGATACGTCTCCATCCAATCTACTTTTCCAAACTCTTTTCCCTTGTTTTGGACTCTAATTTGCATGATTTGAATGGAACTAACCCGGACTGACCTTGTTTTCAGCAGAATTGCCATGGTGTTATTTTTGTGCAGAAATATAAGTTCTCGGAATGACCTGAAACTTCACGGAGAATATTTTTGCAACAAATAAAGAATATTGGCCAAATATTCAATAGAGGGGGACCCACCACCTTTCCACAAGGGTGGGAGGCGCACCTTACACCCCTAGGCGCGCCCCTGGCTTGTGGGTCCCACGAAGCTCCACCGACCTCAACTCCAACTCCATATATTCACGTTCGATGAGAAAAAAATCAGAGAGAAGGATTCATCGCCTTTCACAATACGGAGCCGCCGCCTCCTGTTCTTCATCGGGAGGGCAGATCTGGAGTCCGTTCGAGGCTCCAGAGAGGGGAATCCGTCGCCGCCGTAATCATCAACCATCCTCCATCACCAATTTCATGATGCTCACTGCCGTGCGTGAGTAATTTCATCGTAGCCTTGCTGGACGGTGATGGGTTGGATGAGATTATCATGTAATCGAGTTAGTTTTGTTAGGGTTTAATCCCCACTATCCACTATGTTCTGAGATTGATGTTGCTATGACTTCAATATGCTTAATGCTTGTCACTAGGGCCCGGGTGCCATGAATTCAGATCTGAACCCCTTATGTTTTCATGAATATATTTGTGTTCTTGATCAGATCTTGCAAGTTGTAGTCACCTACTACGTGTTATGATCCGGCAACCTCGGAGTGACAATAGTCGGGACACTTCCTGGTGATGACCGTAGTTTGAGGAGTCCATGTATTCACTAAGTGCTAATGCTTTGTTCCGGTTGTCTATTAAAAGGAGGCATTAATATCCCTTAGTTTCTATTAGGACCCCTCTGCTACGGGAGGGTTGGACAAAAGATGTCATGCAAGTTATTTTCCATAAGCATGTATGACTATATTCGGAATACATGCCTACATTATATTGATGAATTGGAGCTAGTTCTATGTCACCCTAGGTTATAACTGTTGCATGATGAATGCCATCCGACATAATTATCCATCATTGATCCATTGCCTATGAGCATTTCACATATTGGTCTTTGCTAAGTTACTTTTTTGTTGCTACTGTTACCATTGCTACAAAACCGCTACTGTTACTTTTGCAACTATTACCGTTACTTCCATACTACTTTGCTACTAAATACTTTGCTCCAGATATTATGTCTTTCAGGTGTGGTTGAATTGACAACTCAGCTGCTAATACTTGAGAATATTCTTTAGCTCCCCTTGTGTCGAATCAATAAATTTGGGTTGAATACTCTACCCTCGAAAACTGTTGCGATCCCCTATACTTGTGGGTTATCAAGACCTTTTTCTAACACCGTTGCCGAGGAGCATAGCTCTATTCCCCGAGTCACTTGGGATTTATACTTGTTGATCACTATGAGGAATACAAAAGACAACAAAACCAAGATCTATCCCTCTACTATGAGGGGAGGTAAGGAACTGCCATTTAGCTCTGCACTTGATTCACCTTCTGTTTTGAGTAAACTTGCGACACCTACACCTACTATCTATTCTGATATGTCACATGATATTGATGATGCCACTTCTACTATGCCTGATGCTTATGATGATACTATTTTTTTCTTGATAATACTGTGCCACTAGGTGAATTTCTTGATGAACAACTTGCTAGGGTAAGAGAGAATGAAATTACTGAAACTGATGATATTATTGAAACTGAAGATTATGATTCTCCCCCTAGATATGAATTGCCTGTTGTACCTGAGGGTTATATTATGGATGAAGAAACTGCTAGAGTCTTTTTTGCGTGCAATGATAGAGATGATCTTAAGAAACTGTTAGCTAAGCTGAAAGAAAAGTCTTTGAATGCTAGAATGCAATATGATCCTAAGTTTGCTACTTCACCTATCTTTGTTATTGATAAGGATTATGAATTCTCTGTCGATCCCGAGTTAATTACTTTGGTTGATTGTTCCTTTCTATGGTTATGAATCTGAAATTGTTGTTGCACATTTCACTAAATTGAATTATATAGCCACCCTATTTGCTCATGAGGAAAAAATTCTCTATTAGTATATTCTCATTAAAGGGTGATGCTAAGTTATGGTTTAATTCCCTTGCTCCTGTTTGTATGCGTAGTCCCCAGGATATGATTTACTACTTCTCTAAAAAAATATCCCTGCTTAGTAGAAACAAGCTGCCTTAAGGGAAATATTTCACTTTGTGCAAATTGAAGAAGAGAGTCTCCCATAAGCTTGGGGGAGGCTTCTCCAATTACTTAATGCTTTGCCTGATCATCCTCTCAAGAAAAATGAAATACTTGATATCTTTTATAATGGACTAACTGATGCTTCTAGGACCGCCTAGATAGTTGTGTTGGTTGTGTTTTCAGGGAAAGAACCGTTGAGCGAGCTGAATTGCTATTGAATAATATACTGAGTAATGATAATGATTGGACACTTCCTGAACCAACTCCTAAGCCAACTTCAAAGAAAACAGGTATTCTATTTCTCAGCCTGAAGATATGCAAGAGGCAAAGAAATCTATGAAAGAAAAGGTTAATAAAGCTGAAGATGTGAAGAATCTACCACCTATTGAAGAAATACATGGTCTTGATAACCCGACACAGGTAGTAGAGGTAAACTCTCTATATAGATTTGATGAACGTGATATTCCTCATAATAAGTCTGCTAGTCAATGCTTGGATGGTTTTGATAATTTTATTGTTAAACAAGAAAACTTCAATGCTTATGTTAGTAGACAATTGAAACGTAATGCTCACATGCTTGACTACTTGGGTGATTATATGAGTAGAACTGTTAATGATCTTAAGCTTATTAGTAAGCATGCTTCCATGGTTAGAACTCAAGTAGAGCAAGTACTTAAGGCACATGATGATTTGCTCAATGAGTTAAATAGTAAGAAGAATGATAATGTTGTTAGGGTTATGACTAGAGTGGTAAAATGACACAGAACCTTTGTATCCTGAGGGCCATCCTAAGAGAGTTGAGCAAGATTCTCAGAGAACTAATACTGATGCACCTAGTCCTTCTAATAAAAAGAAAATAAAACTGATAGGACTTTGCATGCTTCTAGTGGACCTGTTATAGATACACATGAGAATCCCTATAAAATTTCTATTTCTGATGATGAGACACAATCCGGTGATGAACATGAACCTATTGATAATGTTAATTATGATGTTCATGATGATGCTCAACCTAGCAATGATAATGATGTAGAGATTGAACCTACTGTTGATCTTGATAACCCACAATCAAAGAATCAACGTTATGATAAGAGAGACTTCGTTGCTAGGAAACATGGTAAAGAAAGAGAACCATGGGTTCAGAAACACATGTCGTTTCCTCCTAAACCATCCAGAAAAAGGATGATGAGGATTTTGAGCGCTTTGCTGAAATGATTAGACCTATCTTTTTGCGTATGCGTTTGACTGATATGCTTAAAATGCCTCCTTATGCTAAGTATATGAAAGATATTGTTACAAATAAAAGAAAGATAGCAGAGGCTGGAATTTCCACCATGCTTGCTAATTACACTTTTCTGTGTGGAATACCAAAGAAATTAGAAGACCCAGGAGTACCAACTATACCATGCTCCATTAAAAGAAACTATGTTAAAACTGCTTTATGTGATCTTGGAGCCGGTGTCAGTGTTATGCCTTTCTCATTATACCGTAGACTTGAAATTAATAAGTTGACACCTACTAAAATCTCTTTGCAAATGGCTGATAAATCAACTGCTATACCCATCGGTATTTGTAAGGATGTGCCTGTTGTGGTTGCAAACATTACTATCTTAACGGGCTTTGTTATTCTTGATATTCCCGAGGATGACAGTATGTCGATCATACTTGGTAGAACCTTTTTTAAATACCGCAGGGGCTGTTATTGATTGCAACAAAGGCAATGCCACTTTTCATGTTAATGGTAATGAGCATACGGTACACTTTCCGATGAAACAAGCTCAAATTCATAGTATCAATTCTATTGGAAAAATCTCAACTATTACTATTGGAGGTTTTGAATTCCCTCTTCCTACTGTCAAAAAGAAATATGATATTGTTATTGTTGGGGACATGCATATACCCGTTGAGGTAACTTAATGTTATTCGAAAATTCTCCGGTTTCATATCATTCGGAAGAAGTTTGTTGATAAGACTTGATCAACCTTGTTAATGGATTCCTTTTGATGGGCATGAGATGGATGAATTTAGAAAGCACAACTTTCTGTACCTACTTTTTACTTTATGTTATTTAGATTAAATAAAGCAAAAAATAGTATTATATGTCTGTTTTCTGAATTTTCATGAAATGAAAAATGTCGTGAAAATAAAAGTTCTCCAAATGCCTTGAAAATTTAGTATGATTTTTCATAGAATATTTAAGAATTTCTGGCACTGAACATGTACCAAGGAGATGCACCAGTGGGCCACAAGGGTGGAGGGCGCCCCTACCCCCTGGGCGCGCCCCCTGCCTTGTGTCGTGGGTCCCCTTCACTTATTCCAGCACCCATCCACTTCGTCTTCCTCCAGAAAAAATCATCCCGTAGCTCAAACCCGTGTTCTTGCTCATCTTGCTGCCATTTTCGATCTCCTTGTGCAAAGCTCCATTTGCAAAACTGTTTTGGGGGATTGATTTTGGGTATGTGACTCCTCCAATGGTCTAATTAGATTTTGTTCTAGCGCTTTATTTATTGCAAATTTTTGCGGCTGTGGTGACCTTCTTCTTGAGCATGCATGTCAAAATTATATGGTCCAAAGTAGTTTTGATGCATGATATAGCCTCAAGATACTTGTAGGATTAGTTGCTATCAATCTTGTTGAGTTTGGTTCACTTTTATTTTGAGTCACTAAAAATTTCAGAAATTTTTCAGAGGAAGAAAAATGTCTAGGAAAATGTACCAAGGTGGTTCTTCGAGGAAGCAAGCACTGAGGCTCGCGATACGTGAGCCAGACCTTGAACTGCCAAGGGAAGCTCAAGTGCAGCCTTGTGAATGGCTGTGAGATGAATTCATGGTCCATGAAGGTTTCAAGGATGCGTTTGATGCTGAAAGGACCAAGAAGAGGTGTCTAGAGGGGGGGATGGGGTGATTAGACCCTCAACAAAGAAAAGTAGCAGTTTTTAAGTTCTTCAAGTTAAGGTGGAGTTTTAGCACAAGTTTAAACATTCACAATAAATTTCAAGCAAGCATGGCAAGAGTATATGAGCAGCGGAAAGTAAAGCATGCAAGTTGCAAGAAAGTAAAGGGATGGCATTGGAGTGTGCAAACACAATAGGAGACACGGAGATTTTTGCGTGGTTCCAATAGGTGGTGCTTTCGTACATCCACGTTGACGAAGACTTCAACTCACGAAGGGTAACGGTTGCACGAGTCCATGGAGGGCTCCACGCACAAAGGGTCCATGAAGAAGCAACCTTGTCTATCCCACCATGGCCATTGCCCATGAAGGACTTGCCTCACTTGGATAGATCTTCACGAAGTAGGCGATCTACTTGCCCTTAAAAACTCCTTGGTTCAACTCCACAATCTTGACAGAGGCTCCCAAGTGACACCTAACCAATCTAGGAGAAACCACTCTCCAAAAGGTAATAGATGGTGTGTTGATGATGAACTCCTTACTCTTGTGCTTCAAATGATAGTCTCCCCAACACTCAACTCTCTCTCACAGATTTGGATATGGTGGAAAGATGATTTGAGTGGAAAGCAACTTGGGGAAGGCTAGAGATCAAGATTCTTGTGGTTGGATTGGAATGTCTTGGTCTCAAAACATGAGTAGGTGGTTTTCTTTCAGAAAATGAGTAGTGAAGTGTAGGCACATTCTGATGGCTCTCTCTCAAATGGAGAAAGGGGTGGAGGGGTATTTACACAATTTACCAAACTCGGTGAGACCGAATAGTGAAACTCGGTGAGACTGACCTGGTTCAAAATGTGAATGTTAGGCTTTTCGGTGGGACCGACAAGGTCAACTCAGTGGGACCGATGTGCTAGGGTTAGGGCTAACCTCATCTCGGTGAGACCGATTGCATGAACTCGGTGAGATCGATTTCATCAATAAGCAAATAGAGACTTGGTCAAGCAAACTCGGTGGTACCGACTGCGTATCTCGATGAGACCGAAGTAACTGCAATAGGTAACAGAGAGTTTGCAGGGCCATCTCGGTGAGACCGAGATCCCATCAGTGAGACCAAACTGATTAGGCTTTTTGGCAGTGGCTATGTCAAGTGAACTCGGTGGCGCAAGATGAATCAAATCGGTGGGGCCGAGTTTGACGTTAGGTTTAGGACATATTTGGAAATGAGAAAGTGGTTGAGGGCTTTGGAGCATATCACTAAGCACTTTGAGCAAGTAGACCATTAAGCAACACCTCATCCCCTTTTAATAGTATTGGCTTTTCCTATGGACTCAACGTGATCTTCGATCACTAAAATGAAAATGAAGAGTCTTGGGCTTTTGCCAATATGTGTCCTTAGCATCTTGAAGGGGTTCCACATCCTCCTGTCCTGCAACTCCACTGTTTAACTCATCTGAAATATACTAGATGAAAATATTCGTCGAACAAGAGATATGTTGACATTAATTACCAAAATCACCCAGGGAGCACTTGTGCTTTCAATCTCCCTGCTTTTTGGTAATTGATGACAACATACATCAAAGCTTTTAGATAAATATATGAGGTGTAACAAGTAAAGCTTTGGAAGAACATGCAACATGCATTGGCTCCCCCTACATGTATGTAATCATGTGAAGATATATTATAAAAGTATGTGAATGCACAAACATGTCAGAGCAAGCAATGAGTTACATGTATCTTGGCTATATGCATCAGAGCAAATGATGTGAAGTGTAGAAAATATACCTACATGTTCATGAGTCCTTCTTGCAAACAATATGTACATAAGCAAGAGATCCTCATGCACATGAATGTGAAGCATATACTTAACTTGTGGTCTTGAGCTGACTTTGGAAGAGATGAACCTGAGAAAACAGGGTTAGATAACATAGGAACATCTACTAAACAGAGCAAGAACAGGAAACCACAAGAGTACCAAGACTGGGATGACATGTAGTGAGTGAGTACTTAGTACTCTATTTGGATATTGACATGTCCCCAAGGGATAAAGATATGCAATGAATTCCAAAGATTTTCTTCCCTTAAGTGTCTTTCTCCCCCTGAATCTGATATTGGATAATGGGAGAAGATGGGGAATAGAAAATCAAAGCAAAGAAAATCCAAGCAAAAGACACAAAGAAACATATACTAACATGTCTTTCCCCTCTTAAAGACATGTGGCTTCTCTCCTCCTTGAATACCAGGCATTTGGGATGGCTAAGAAGTCTCCCTCTCCCTTTGATTTGTTTAAGCTTTGATGTGCTCTCTCTCCCCCTTTAACATCAATCTCCAAGAAGGGATCTTCTCGAGCATGAGTCAAGTAGGTTTGGTCCTTGAGTCATATTACAAAGCAACATGTAATTTAAGATGTTGGTAGAGGACAAGAATCATCGAGTGGAGCTGGAACAGATATGCAGGATGCAAATGGCAAAATGTTTCCTCAGTAGTGAAATCGGTAACACCGAATCTTTTTCTTTGGCGGCACCGACTTGTTTTGGTTTAGCCGATAAGAAAAAATCGATGAGGCCGAATTCAACACAGAGAGAAAAAAATCTGTCATCTTAGCTCACTAGGCAAATATGATCTCACAAAGATTTGCAGGGAATTCACTAAAGGATTTGCAATGAATTAAATGCAGGGAATGCAGAAAATAACAGAGAAAAGAAAAGAAATCTAGATGAAGTTTTTTTGAAAGGGGAACAAGCATGCAAGAGATAAATGCAAGAACACAGAGAAACACTAGAAAACTTCATCTAGAATTGGTCAGCGACATGGTCACCTATGTTAGAGTTATTGACTTAGGAGTCAAGTAAAGACACTTGATCATAGGTCATACTCATCGTTTAAGCTCAAAATGGGGTTGCCATTTTTCTTTTAAGCATTTTGATGTATTCACATCTTGTTGAGCTGCTTTGACCCATGTCTTGGAGTAAAGGTTCTCTAAGATGGAAGAACATACCTTGGGTGGTGGTGTTGATCTTGATCATGCAGTTGAACTTGTGTAGGATGCTCAAGGTTGATGTACTTCATCAAGAGTTGGGAGCACCACTTGTAGTTTGAGTTCACCTTCCTACATGGGTTAGTCTTGCAAGGAAGAGCACTTGTGTGTCCAAAATGACAATAATGAAACTTGATACCAAACGAAATTTGATATATTGTCAAGGGATATAATGAATGGATTCATGCTTCCTTGTCTCCAACCACCATATTGTAGAGACTTGGTGATGTAGCGACCGCTTAGACTGTGAGTGAGTTGCAATCTCATAAAGTTGGGCTCATCCAATTACCTACAAGGGTTAGGTAACATACAAGGGTACAAGTATAGATCCAAGACATATGATCATCATCATAAGAGAAATATCAAGGATTAGTCATGTAATGGCTCATGTCTTGCATGCATCCAAATGGAGTTACTACTCCAAGTTTGAGGCATCAATGATGTTCAATTCACCTCTCAAACGGCAAAATACTTTCTCATCAAGCGGTTTGGTGAATATATCCGCCAATTTCTTATCGACACGAACATGCTTAAGATTGATATCTCCTTTAGCAACATGATCTCGAATGAAATGATGACAAACTTCAATATGCTTAGTTCGAGAATGTTGCACGGGATTGTGAGCAATCTTAATAGCACTCTCATTAGCACAAAGTATTGGAACATGTTTCACATAGATCCCATAATGTTTAAGAGTTTGGGTCATCCAAAGTAATTGAGCACAACATGAACCGGCAGCAATGTATTCCACTTCGGCAGTGGATAAGGATACCGAGTTTTGTTTCTTGGAGGACCAAGACACAAGAGATCTACCAAGAATTGACAAGTACCGAAGTGGACTTTCTATCAACCTTGTCTCCGACATAGTTCGAATCGGAGTAGCCAACAAGATGAAAATAAGACATCTTAGGATACCAAATGCCAAAGTTTGGTGTGTGAATTAAGTATCTCACTATCCTTTTTACAGCCTAAAGATGGCATTCTTTGGGGGCCTCTTGATATTGTGCGAACATGCGCACACTTAGCATAATATCGGGATGGGAGACACATAGATATAACAATGAACCAATCATAGAGCGGTAAACCTTTTGGTCAACCGGTTCGCCATCCTTAGTCAAGTCAAGATGTCCACTAGTAGGCATGGGTGTATTCATACCTTTGCATTCTTGCATGCTGAACTTCTTGAATAAGTCCTTGGTATACTTTGTTTGAGAAACAAAGGTACCCTCCTTAGTTTGCTTGATTTGCAAACCAAGAAAGAACTTGAGTTCACTGATCATAGACATCTCAAACTTCTCCCACATCAGTCTTCCAAAATTTTCACTAAAATGATGGTTAGTCGAGCCAAATATGATATCATCAACATAAATTTGGCACACAAATAATTCACCATTAAGCCTTTTAGTAAAAAGTGTTGAATCAATTTTTCCAATCTCAAAGCCTTTTTCAATAAGGAACTTGGTCAAGTATTTATACCACGCTCTAGGAGCTTGTTTAAGACCATAAAGAGCTTTGTGAAGTTTGTAAACATGGTCAGGTTTCTTAGGATTAACAAAGCCGGGAGGTTGTTTAACATAAACTTTCTCCTCAATTTCACCATTTAGAAAAACACTTTTAATGTCCATTTGGTACAATGTGATATCATGATGGTTGGCATAAGCAAGTAAGATGCTTATGGACTCAAGTCTAGCAACGGGGGCATATGTCTCACCATAGTCCATACCTTCAACTTGAGTGTAGCCTTGAGTGACGATACGGGCCTTGTTGCATACAACTTGTCCATCTTCATCTTGCTTATTCCGAAACACCCATTTGGTACCAATGACATTGTGCTTCTCATCGGGCTTTTCAACCAACGTCCACACTTGGTTCCTCTCGAAATTGTGTAGCTCTTCATGCATGCGTTCACCCAATTCGGATCATCAAGAGCATCTTCAACCTTCATAGGTTCAATACTAGAAATGAATGAGTAATGTTCACAAAAGTTAGCCAAACGAGTTTTAGAGTGAGTAATTCTCCTGGTTTGAATGTCATCAAAGATTTGTTCGACGGGATGGTCTCTTGGGACTCTCGCTCTAACTTGCGAGAGCTTTTGTTTAGGTCAAGGTGGAACATCCTCTTCATCATCTTGTTCTTCCTCTTGGCCTTCTTCATTGTTGGTGTTGTCGTTCTCTTGTGGAGGAGGAGAAGGAGGTTGATGAGGTTCATCTTGGTGTACTTCCTCATTTTCTTTATCGTGGCAAGTCCCACTCGTGGATGCCTCGGAGTCAACTCGTGGTTCACCTTGTCGTGAGGTAGAAGCTTCCACTTGGATAGATGAGGTACTCTCCTTCACCTCCGTTGGATGAATCTTGCCAATAGACAAGTCTTGGATTGCTTCCGAAGGGTCTTTGTCTCCTACATCAATTGGCAATTGTTCTACTTGTGAGCCATTAGATTCATCAAACTTTACATCTACCATCTCTTCAACCTTTCGGGTGAAATTATTGTAGACACGGTAAGTGTGAGAGTTTGAGCCATAACCAAGTAGGAAACCTTCATGAGATTTAGGAGCAAATTTTGAATGATGATGCTTATCAAGAATGTAGCACTTTGAGCCGAATACTCAAAAGTATCCAGCTTGGGGTTTGTTACCGGTGAGAAGCTCGTATGCCGTCTTGCTGAGTAGCTTGTGAAGATATAGACGATTTTTTGCTGCGAACCTTCTTGATCTTCACTTCAAATTGATTTTGGGCCTTCCTAGTGAAGTTCTTGAAGATCTTTTGGACCTGCGATTTATCATCAAGAAAGCACACCCACGTAAATCTTGAAAAATCATCAACTATGACTAAACCAAATGAATTTCCACCAAGACTTTTATAGGCGTTTGGACCAAAAAGATCCATATGAAGCAGCTCGAGCGGTCTTCTTGTGGTCATGATGTTCTTCACGGGGTGGCTTCCTCCAACCTGTTTTCCTGCTTGACAAGCACTGCACAATCTATACTTGTCAAATTTAACATCTTTCACTCCAAGGATATCATCACCTTTAATAAGCTTATCAAGATTTTGCATGCCCACATGACCTAACCTTCTATGCCACAACCAACCTTTAGAAGATTTAGCAATTAAGCAAGTTCTAGGTTGAGCCTTTTTAGTGAAATCAACAATGTATAGATCACCTCTATGTATGTCGTAAAGACCATTTTATGTTTATTTCTTCCAAACACTTGGCAATCTACTTCAGTAACTAGGATATTGAAACCGAAATCGGCTAGTCTAGATACAGAAAGTAAATTATAGCCAAGAGATTCAACGAGCATAACATTTTGGATGGAGCTGTCATGTGAGATGGCCACCTTACCAAGGCCAACCACCTTACCCTTTGAGTTATCACCAAAAGTGACATATTTTCGAGCGCCGTTGTTTTCAGCAAGCTCACGAAACATATCCTTGTCTCTGGTCATGTGATCGGTACATCCACTATCAAGAACCCATTCCTTTCCTCCAGCCATGTAGCCGCGAAGATTAGCCATAAGACCAAAGTGTCTCATAGATTCATCGAGATCAAAGTCACTGTCATCATCCACATCATAGTATGCATGTTCAACATCGTCTTGTGATTGATCATCACCTAGAGAGAGTGATTCATTTGATTTATGATCATGACAATGTTCATCTTTATGAATTCTAATGACTTCTGAGATGATATTACTAATGATTCCAACGTCTCCTTTGGCACGCATAAGGTCATGAAGCTCAAATAGACAATCACCAAACATAGAATATTTAGGATTCATCTTATTTAAAGCAATGAACTTTTGAAGAATCACATCTAGATTTTTCAAGGAATAGTCTGGAAAGCGTTCCTCAAGAAATCTCCACATGGTGTAAGCCCAATCAAGAGTAGGCAAGCATGCTATCAAATTTCTAGGCAAACCTCATTTATGATCAAGTGATATTCATTGAAAATTTCAAGCATCTCATTTTTCCAAGCATTAAAGAACTCTCCATCAAGTATGGGCACTCTATGTCTATAACTACCCATCGTAGACTCATCCATCTTCCTCCAATGGTGATTAGACCAAAGCAATGGAGACCGAAGCTCTGATACCAATTGAAAGGACCGAGAAGAGGTGTCTAGAGGGGGGGGGGGTGATTAGACCATCAACAAAGAAAAGTAGCAGTTTTTAAGTTCTTCAAGTTAAGGTGGAGTTTTAGCACAAGTTTAAACATTCACAATACATTTCAAGCAAGCATGGCCAGACTATATGAGCGGCGGAAAGTAAAGCATGCAAGTTGCAAGAAAGTAAAGGGGTGGGATTGGAGTGTGCAAACACAATAGGAGACACGGAGATTTTTGGTGTGGTTCCGATAGGTGGTGCTATCGTACATCCATGTTGATGGAGACTTCAACCCATGAAGGGTAATGGTTGCGCACGTCCATGGAGGGCTCCACGCACGAAGGGTCCACAAAGAAGCAACCTTGTCTATCCCACCATGGCCATCGCCCACGAAGGACTTGCCTCACTTGGGTAGATCTTCACGAAGTAGGTGATCTCCTTGCCCTTACAAACTTCTTGGTTCAACTCCATAATCTTGACGGAGGCTCCCAAGTGATACCCAACCAATCTAGGAGACACCACTCTCCGAAAGGTAATAGATGGTGTGTTGATGATGAAATCCTTGCTCTTGTGCTTCAAATGATAGTCTCCCCAACACTCAACTCTCTCTCACAGATTTGGATATGGTGGAAAGATGATTTGAGTGGAAAGCAACTTGGGGAAGGTGAGAGATCAAGATTCTTGTGGTTGGGTTGGAATGTCTTGGTGTCAACACATGAGTAGGTGGTTCTCTCTCAGAAAATGAGTAGTGCAAGTGTAGGCACATTCTAATGGCTCTCCCTCAAATGGAGAAGGGGGTGGATGGGTATTTATAGCCTCCACACAAAATCTAACCGTTACACAAAATTTACCAAACTCGGTGGGCCGAATAGTGAAACTCAGTGTGACCGACCTGGTTCAAAATATGAACGTTAGGCTTTTCGGTGGGGCCGACAAGGTCAACTCGGTGGGACCGATGTGCTAGGGTTAGGGCTAACCTCATCTTGGTGAGACCGATTGCATGAACTCGGTGAGACCGATTTCAGCAATAAGCAAACAGAGACTTGGTCAAGCAAACTCGATAGTACCGACTGCGTATCTCGGTGAGACTGAAGTAACTGCAATAGGTAACAGAGAGTTTGCAGGGCCATCTCGGTGAGACCGAGATCCCATCGGTGAGACCGAACTGATTAGGGTTTCTGGCAGTGGCTATGTCAAGTGAACTAGGTGGCGCCGGATGAATCAAATTGGTGGGCCCGAGTTTGACTTTAGTTTTAGGACATATTTGGAAATGAGAAAGTGGTTGAGGGCTTTGGAGCATATCACTAAGCACTTTGAGCAAGTAGACCATTAAGCAACACCTCATCCCCTTTTAATTGTACTAGTCGTCAACCCGTGCACCAACACGGGCTAGTAGATATTTAATATTTATGATTTACGACATTATAAGAAGTAGTACAATCTTTGGGCAATTATTATAATATTTGAAACATGGAATATGATTGATTAGTGATCTCAGGGAAAGAGGGATTACCATTGTTTCATCAAGTTATGATTAGATTATTTGCTTGAATTGTCTTGGTCTATTTATGATTAGATAATTTGCATGAATTGTCTCGATCAATTTATGATTAGATGACTTGCATGAAATATCCTTTTTCGGACGTCCCATGGCTCATAATTCTCAAATATAATATATGTAGTTCACATTAATATGAAGAAGTATTGGCGGGGATCATATTTGCAAATGTGAAGTTCATTTTATGTGCTATTTCTTTTGAAACTATGTATCTATAAATTTTCAAAATGTATAGATGAATCTATGTTTAATTATAACAAATCGTGAGGTCCCACGAAATTAAACACTTTCTTTGGGTCTGGTAGTTTGCAAAGACAATAAGCTTCTGATCTTATGTTTTCTATGCTTCTTCATGAAAAAATATTTTACCAGCGGCAACTTTGTTGGATATATTTTAGCTCAGTTCATGCAATGGCAGGGGGCAATCATTTCCTTTCATCTTTTGGTCCCCAAGTATGAACACCTGCACATTGTCCTATTGGTAATATATACGATGCCCTTATCATAGAAACAAATTTGTTTAATTTACCTTTGCTGCACGACTAATTTATTCCATTAAGAATGGATAATTACCCTAACTTTATTGCTCTCAATACTGAAGCCGAATGATACTAAATTGAATGTCCGATTTTGCACTTTGTTATATTTCCCTTTATTTCATAACATTGGATATATGCCTTGAATTTATTATATATGCCTATGGTCAACCATGAATTTATTTATAGAAAATAATATATGAGCCGGGGATTGTTAAATATTTTGGTGTACGATGTATATTTTATCACTTAACACTTGACTATAGAAATATCGGATATATGGCGTACATATGTACTCAGGCAAATATGATAACTTTGTCAAGGATCATCCATAAGGATAGCTCCATCTTTATTTGTACACAAATTTCTGGCCGATTTAAATATGTTGTTGTCAGTTTTGACTAATCAGTTGTTCCATGCACGCACACTTATGTATAAACATTGTGCTAAAAAACTAATTAAATAGAAGCATTAGCCGAGACTACATTGCCACTGACTTGGTTGCGTCCAGAAAAATAATCAAATATAACTATGCACTACCCCAGTATACAATACATGATGCCATTGCATTACCTTTATTGCCTGAATGGCTCTAGCTGTATACTGAAACTTGCATGCCCATGCATGAGTATCTCTTGTCAAGGCAGTCCCCGTACGTTTGTCGTTGATCTACCACTGATATACATATTTTTTGCTGAAGATAATGACACCATGCAATCCTGAAGACTAATATCAAAACAAAACATTCATGTCAAGAGAAAGAGAGGGAAACGTGATGCCTTTTCCCAATATAGTAGTAGTATTATATATGAAGAGATGAATAAGTGCATAACTGACAATATATAATGATTTGCTAACTACTATGATGAGTTGTTTGGAGCACCACATCATGTCCTGAACATTACAAATTTGTTAATTCAGTACGTACAGAAGGCATGCTAAAAGTACATATGTTTCCAAACTTAGTTTGTAATAAGATGAGATGATATGACTTCTAATCAAAGCAATTCGCGGGATACACACATATATTTCTTAGTAAATGTATTCATTGTTTTGATTGATCACAAACTTATTTCTCCGTTGCACGAAGCTTATTGCTATGACATGATAGGAACGATTTCAAAAGCATGTGTGCAGACCAGGAAAACATCAAATAAAGCGCAGATATGATCCGGCCTACATGATGGTACCGATCTATTGATCCTGGACTGTATATAGTAGCCAAACGGGACCTGTAGAAGCATCATGGAGCTGGCCTTAATAGCAGTGGTTGATGGAGGAGTTGAGTGCTCTCAAACTCATGCTATCACTGAACCCAACAAAATATCATCCTCATCAGAGGGATGCCCGTGCAGGGTTCCACTTTAGGCATTGCAGACCACCCCTGCTGGTTCTCATCCCCTCCCGCTAACGTATAATCGAGTAGAGAGAGGTGCTGCAAGATTAAAATGGGAAAGGCCGATTTTTCTTGATGGGATCAAGCCAACTTGTTGGGGATTCTGTTATTAACTCAAGAAACCGGATAACAGAGGAGGGATTTAGGAAGCTGGATCATTTACCGGTGGAGTAGGGCAGGATTGCTGGGAGACAAACTCGAATTGGATTAAGAGTGTGAGTTGGGTGCCACCACCACTTCAACGTAATTCCTCCACTTGGCAGCCTCAACTATTGTTGCCATCCTCTTCTCTTCAAATTATCATGGATACACCTCCTGATCTGATCCATCAACCATGATGAATTGCATAAGTTGGAACGTAATTCCTCCACTTGGCAGCCTCAACTATTGTTGTCGTCCTCTTCTCTTCAAATTAACATGGAGACACCTCCTCATCTGATCCATCAACCATCCTGAATTGCATACATTGGGATAGGAGAAGATCTAAAGGTTGGAGGGGAGGGATACCTGGATTGAGTCCTGTTCTTCTAGATGGATTGCGGTATGGATGGAACACTGAAGTTGAGGGTGGCATCAAAATAGAATCTGGCGCTAGGGCTTCCTTGATGACGAGCGAATTAGGCAGAAGAGCGGTGGAGAGAGAGACGGGGAGAAGGAGAGGTATTTTTCGATCATATTTTGCAAAGGGGCATACGCGTACGTGGGATAAATCGTGAGAACTCTGTTATTCTGAAGGAAATATCGTGAGGACCATGTACTTCATTGGATCGGATGGAATATTTTTCATCCCTGATTGAGTTTTTATGTGTGAAGACTTTCGTCATTTTTTTAATTAATGCTGGACGTGGCAGATGGTTTTATTATGTGATGGGACCATCCCCTGTTATGCAACTTTTCATTTTATCCTGGCCGTAAATTATGTAATCCAACGGTATAATTAATTCTAATGATGTGGATTAATGAGATCGCTTGAAAGGTGCCTCCGATTAGTAATTAACAGATTGACTTTTTCTATGGACTCAATGTGATCTTGGATCACTAAAATGAAAATGAAGAGTCTATGGCATTTGCCAGTATCTGTCCTTAGCATCTTGAAGGGGTTCCACATCCTCCTGTCCTGTCACTCCACTGTTGAACTCATCTGAAATATAGTAGATGAAAATATTCGTCCAACAAGGGATATGTTGACATTAATTACCAAAATCACCTAGTGAGCACTTGTGCTTTCAGATGCATACATACAAAATGCCGGCCTTGAAGACTTCATGTCAGATAAGTGCCGATAATACTATTTCCTCACTGATTCCTTTGTGCAGAGGTTCAAATTTTCATCTAAGCGCAATACCCATACTGTTTTATTCGATCTTTATGGTAAATCATATACCATGGACCATGAAGATTTTAATACTGCATGCAAAATCCCACAATGGGGAATTCATAGTGAGCCTCACAAAGCTGAATACAATGATTTCCTTGCTAGCACCACTGTGGGAGAAACTAGAAATATCACACAAGCTACCATAGGGAGCATTCACTTTCCTACCATAAATTATTTTGCTCTATTTATAGGTACATGCATTAATGGTAAGCATGAGCATTGCCACCTTTGCGTTCCAGATCTTAGTGTCCTCAAGTGTGCGATGTTAGGTGACAAGAGATATAACTTGGGGGCCATTATTGCGAGGAGGTTACATATTAATGCTAAACTTGGAGATTTATTTGGTGGGATTTATGCAACTCATTTAGCTAATTATCTTGGTGTACTCATAAGAGGGAGTGACATTGAGTTGCCACCTGCTTTTCTAGATTATAATGCTATGGTTCGCTACCAGTTTCTTGAGAGGAACGATCAGTCCCTCCAGTACCGACTAATCTTTGAGAGACGGCGTGTTGTCCATATTACCCTTCCTGCTCCTTCCTTCTTTAATTTTTAGGTAAATGAGAGATAATTTTATAACTAGAGAAGAGGCAAATGAGTATGAGAGAACAGCGGAGGCCGCTCGCCTCCATGAAGCAGCTCGCCAGGCGGTAGCTGCCGCAGCACAGTACAACCCCAACTATGATTTCGGATACAATCTAGGCCAGTCATGGCCCTATACCAACTTAGGCCAAAAGCCTAAGCTTGGGGGAGTACGTATTTCTGACCGACATTACATTCATGTTCACACACTCATTCTATTTGTCGGTGTTCATAATTTTTAATTGTATTATCCATGTTAGTTTATTTCTTTTTCTTGCTTTCTTCTTGTGTGTTTGAAGAGCTTTTATAAAAACCAAAAATTAGTTGTAGTTTAGTTTACTTTCTATGATTACTTAGTAGTAGTATTAAAAGAAAACCCAAAACGATTTCTCGTTCTTCTTTTGCTTGTTGGGAGCTTTCCCGTGTAAACAGTTTTTCTCGTTCTTGTTTTACTTTCTTTAGAAAAACAAAAATTCCAAAAACATTTCAGTGTGTTTTGTTGAAATTCTTTTTCTTTCTTTGGGGGTCGAGAGGAGAAGACCACGATGAAAAATGATGAGTGGCTCTCATATGCACTATTGTTGATCTAACAAAGATCCCATATTACCTTGTCTTCTCCTTTGAATAAATGTTTGCAGATTCCAGCTTAGTACAATGCACGCGCACTATTATTATTATGCACACCGTTCGGCCGTGCAAGTGAAAGGCAATAATGACGATATATGATGAAATGATTGAGATGAGGAAAAACTGGTATGAACTCGACCTATCTTGTTTTTGTAAATATGATTAGTTCATCGTTCCTGATTCAGCTTATTATGAATGAAGCATGTTTGCAATGACAATTAAAGATTATAGTCACTCATGCCATGCTTAATTAGCTAGGAGTTTATAATGGTTTACCTTGCGTGCCAACATGCTTTTAGAATGGTTGTGATGTAGTATGATAGGATGGTATCCTCCTTTGAATGATTCGAGTGGCTTGACTTGGCACATGTTCACGCATGTAATTGAAACAAAATCAACATAGCCTCCATGATATTTATATTCATGGTGATTTATATCCTACTCGTGCTTGCACTCAATGTTGATTAATCTTAATGCATGTTTATGACTGTGGTCGCTCTCTAGTTGGTCGCTTCCCAGTCTTTTTCTAGCCTTCACTTGTACTAAGCGAGAATAGGGCTTGTGCATCCACTTCCATAAACCCAAATTTGTTCCATATGAGTCCACCATACGTACCTATATGCGGTATTTACCTGCCGTTCCAAGTAAATTTGCTTGTGCCAAACTCTAAACCTTCAAATGATAATCTGTTTTGTATGCCCGAATCGCTCATGTAGCGACCGGGGGCTGTCAGTATCTTCCATGCTAGGTGGGTTATTCTCACGATGAGTGGACTCCGCTCATCATTCACGAGAGAATGGCTAGTAATCGGAATGCCTAGGTCCATGCTCAAATGAAATCAAAATATAATTGCAAACAAAACTCCCCCAGGACTGTTGTTAGTTGGACGGTACCCGTTGATTCGGACAAACCGTGGAATGTGCTTGGTTGTGGTGAGGGGAGTATAGACTTTACCATTCTGTTTGGGAACCGCCTATAATGTATCTAGTATGGAAGATACCGAGATCTCTTGGTTGTTATGTTGATAATAAAAGCATACCGCTCAAAATATTATTTATCTTTGTTTCAAAAACTCGAGCTCTGGCACCTCTGCAAATCCCTGCTTCCCTCTGCGAAGGGCCTATCTATTTACTTTTATTGCTGGGTCATCATCCTCTTATAAAAAGCACCAGTTAGAGAGCAGCACTGTCATTTGTGTGCATTGTTATTAATTGATATTGAGTATTACTGGATCTATTTTACCATGAATTGCAATGTCTAGTCAGTCCTTGATCTTCAGGGGTGCTCTGCATTTATGTTTTGTGGTCTCAGAAAGGGCTAGTGAGATACCATTTTGTTATATCATATCATGATTGTTTTGACAAAGTGTTGTCATTCGAGATTTATTATTATTGCTTTGTAGTTGATTATGACATTGATATGAGTAAATGTGAGACCTAAATGTTATTGTGAATATGGTTAGTTCATAATCTTTGCTGAAAACTTGAATGATGGCTTTACATATTGCAACAACAAGATCAAACAGAGTTTGTAAAAGTATTTCTTTATCACTTTCAGTTTGTCAACTGAATTGCTTGAGGACAAGCAATGGGTTAAGCTTGGGGGAGTTGATACGTCTCCATCGTATCTACTTTTCCAAACTCTTTTGCCCTTGTTTTGGACTATAATTTGCATGATTTGAATGGAACTAACCCGGACTGATGTTGTTTACAGCAGAATTATCATGGTGTTATTTTTGTGCAGAAATAAAAGTTCTCGGAATGAACTGAAACTTCACGGAGAATATTTTTGGAATAAATAAAAAATATTGGCAAAAGAATCAACAGAGGGGGACCCACCACCTGTCCACAAGGGTGGGGGGCCCTCCCTACCCCCTGGGCATGCTCCATGGCTTGTGGGTCCCATGAATCTCCACCGACCTCAACTCCAACTCCATATATTCACGTTCGAGGGGAAAAGTCAGAGAGAAGGATTCATCATGTTTTACGATACGGAGCCGCCGCCGCCTCCTGTTCTTCATCTGGAGGGCAGATCTGTAGTTCGTTCGGGGCTCCGAAGAGGGGAATCTGTCACCGTCGTCATGATCAACCATCCTCCATCACCAATTTCATGATGCTCACCGCCGTGCGTGAGTAATTCCATCATAGGCTTGTTGGACGGTGATGGGTTGGATGAGATTTATCATGTAATTGAGTTAGTTTTGTTAGGTTTTGATCCCTAGTATCCACTATGTTCTGAGATTGATGTTGCTATGACTTTGCTATGCTTAATGCTTGTCACTAGGGCCCGGGTGGCATGAATTCATATCTGAACCCTTTATGTTTTCATGAATATATTTGTGTTCTTGATCAGATCTTACAAGTTGTAGTCACCTACTACGTGTTATGACCCGGCAACCCCGGAGTGACAATAGTCGGGACACTTCCCGGTGATGACCGTAGTTTGAGGAGTTCAAGTATTCACTAAGTGCTAATGCTTTGTTCCGGTTCTCTATTAAAAGGAGGCCTTAATATCCCTTAGTTTCCATTAGGACGCCGCTGCCACAGGAGGGTAGGACAAAAGATGTCATGCAAGTTCTTTTCCATAAGCACGTATGACTATATTCGGAATACATGCTTACATTATATTGATGAATTGGAGCTAGTTCTGGGTCACCCTAGGCTATAACTGTTGCATGATGAATGCCATCCAACATAATTATCCATCATTGATCCATTGCCTACGAGCTTTTCACATATTGATCTTTGCTAAGTTAATTTTCTGTTGCTACTGTTACCATTGCTACAAAACCGCTACTGTTACTTTTGCCACTGCTACCGTTACTTCCATACTACTTTGCTACTAAATACTTTGCTCCAGATATTATGTCTTTCAGGTGTGGTTGAATTGACAACTCAGCTGCTAATACTTGAGAATATTCTTTAGCTCCCCTTGTGTCGAATCAATAAATTTGGGTTGAATACTCTACCCTCGAAAACTGTTGCGATCCCCTATACTTGTGGGTTATCAAGACCTTTTTCTAACACCGTTGCCGAGGAGCATAGCTCTATTCCCCGAGTCACTTGGGATTTATATCTGTTATCACTAAGAGGAATTTGAAAGACAACAAAACCAAGATCTGTCCCTCTACTACAATGGAAGGTAAGGAACTGCAATCTAGCTCTGCACTTGATTCACCTTCTGTTTTGAGGAAACTTGCAACACCTACACCTCCTATTGGTTCTGATATGTCGCATGTTATTGATGATGCCACTTCTGCTCTACATGATGCTTATGATGATACCATTCTTTGCTTGATAATACTTTGCCACTAGGTGAATTTCTTGATGAACAACTTGCTAGGGTTAGAGAGAATGAAATTACTGAAACTGATGATATTATTGAAACTGAAGATTATGTTTCTCCCCCTAGATATGAATTGCCTGTTGTACCTGAGAGTTATATTATGGATGAAGAAACTTCTAGAGACTTTTTTGCTTGCAATGATAGAGATGATCTTAAGAAACTATTAGCTAAGCTGAAAAAAAGTCTTTGAATGCTAGAATGCAATATGATCCTAAGTTTGCTATTTCACCTATCTTTGTTACTCATAAGGATTATGAATTCTCTGTCAATCCTGAGTTAATTACTTTGGTTGAATCTAATCCTTTCTGTGGTTATGAATCTGAAACTGTTGTGGCACATCTCATTAAATTGAATGATATAGCCACCCTATTTGCTCATGAGAAATTTTTTTCGCTATTACTATATTCTTAAGTTGTTTCCTTTCTCATTACAGGGTGATGCTAAGTTATGGTTTAATTCCCTTGCTCCTGGTTGTGTGCATAGTCTCCAGGATATGATTTACTACTTCTCTGGAAAAAAATTCCCTGCTCATAAGAAACAAGCTGCCTTAAGGGAAATATTTAACTATGTGCAAATTGAAGAAGAGAGTCTCCCACAAGCTTGGGGGAGGCTTCTCCAATTACTTAATGCTTTGCCTGATCATCCTCTCAAGAAAAATGAAATACTTGATATCTTTTATAATGGACTAACCGATGCTTCTAGGGACCAACTAGATAGTGTGCTGGTTGTGTTTTCAGGGAAAGAACTACTGAGCAAGCTGAATTGCTATTGAATAATATATTGAGTAATGATTATGATTGGACACTTCCTCAGCCGACTCCTAAGCCAACACCGAAGAAAGGAGGTATTCTATTTCTCAGTCCTTATGATATGCAAGAGGCAAAGAAATCTATGAAAGAAAAAGGTATTAAAGATGAAGATGTAAGAATCTACCACCTATTGAAGAAATACATGGTCTTGATAACCCGACACAGGCAGTAGAGGTAAACTCTCTATATAGATTTGATGAAGGTCATATTCCTCATAATAAGTCTGCTAGTCAATGCTTGGATGAGTTTGATAATTTTATTATTAAACAAGAAAACTTCAATGCTTATGTTAGTAGACAATTGAAACATAATGCTCACATGCTTGACTACTTGGGTGATTATATGAGTAGAACTGTTAATGATCTTAAGCTTATTAGTAAGCATGCTTCCATGGTTAGAACTCAAGTAGAGCAAGTACTTAAGGCACATGATGATTTGCTCAATGAGTTAAATAGTAAGAAGAATGATAATGCTGTTAGGGTTATGACTAGAGTGGTAAAATGACACAGAACCTCTGTATCCTGAGGGCCATCCTAAGAGAGTTGAGCAAGATTCTCAGAGAACTAATACTGATGCACCTAGTCCTTCTAATAAAAAGAAAATAAAACTGATAGGACTTTGCATGCTTCTAAAGAACCTGTTATAGATACACCTGAGAATCCCTAATATTTCTATTTCTGATGCTGAGACACAATCTGTTGGGGGCTGGATATGGTTGGGCCTTTTAAACGATCCAAAGATAAGAAGACCCACCTGTTGGTGGCAGTGGACAAGTTCACCAAGTGGGTTGAAGCGGAACCCGTCAGTAAGTGTGATGCGGCAACAGCTGTGCAGTTCATCAAAAAGGTGATCTTCCGGTTTGGCTTTCCACACAGTATCATTACTGACAATGGCACTAATCTGTCCAAGGGAGCTATGAAAGAATTACGTGAGCGTGAGCATATCCGCTTGCGTATCATCGATGGCGCACTTCAGTCCAACGGACAGCGAACGTGCTAATCAGAAATCTTTGCGGCATCAAACCCCCCTTACGGTTCCATTACGAGAGAACACCGTGGTCTTTGGGTTGAGGAGCTCCCATCAGTACTATGGAGTATCAATACCACGCCAAACCGGTCTACTGGCTACACACCTTTCTTCATGGTTTACGGCGCAGAGGCAGTTCTCCCCAGTGATATTAGGCATGATTCGCCCCGTGTAGCGGCTTATGTTGAAGCGGACAACGAGGTGGCACGACAGGACGCTTTGGACCTTTTGGATGAGGAGCGTGATATGGCAGCCGCTCGTTCGACGATTTACCAGCAAGATCTTCGTCGTTATCATAGCCGCCGGGTTAAGACCAGAGCCTTTCAGGAAGGTGATTTGGTGCTTCGTCTCATCCAAGACCAGACAGATATGCACAAGTTATCCCCGCCTTGGGAAGGGCCCTTTGTGGTCAGCAAGAATCTACACAACGGTTCCTACTATCTGGTTGATATTCGAGAGCACAAAGACTCACGTACGTCAGAGGAGGAGACCAATAGGCCGTGGAATATAGCTCATCTTCGACCTTACTACACTTGAGTCATCGACTCAGTTTATGTACATAGCATAACAATGTATATATTATCTTCGATATAATAAAAATCAGGGCCTCAGCTAAAGCGGGGTCTCTGTCTCTCTTTTCATGTGTGGTTACATGGAGTGTTTCTGTTTTTAAAGCGGCCTCCGGTTTACCCCTTGATAGTTATATTTATCACTTGGGGGCTTGGTCGTGTCCGAACCAATGCAACACCTCTTGATAGGTAAAGCCACCAGATCATTGGGGACACGGTCACGTCTGAACCAGTCACGCCTCTTGGTCGGCCAATAGGGCCAGCGTCACTTGGAGGCTTGGTCGAACCCGAACCAATGTCATACCACTTGGCCGGCGTACTCGCCAAGAGTCTTTTGGGGACCTGGCCGACTAGCGCCATCGCTACGCCTTCGGGGGGCTTGGTTGCGTCTGACCATGGTAATGCCATCTGACCAGCTCCATGCAGCTTTCCTTTTGCAAAGAGTTATTGCCTTTGTTGCCATCTTTGGTATTTGATTTTTGTTGCGTTTTCAATCCGACAAATATTTTTATCCGGTTTAGCTGTCAGTACCAAACTGACAGGACACGGTTTGGTATTACACCGAAGTTTTCTCTTTCCGGTTTTGCTACTTCCGGTTCATCCTTATGGAGGAACATGGGGGCTTGTGCTGATTCAGTACGCCTATGTGGGAGTTATTGTTTCCCCAGATGGTCCTGGTTTTTAAAGGCCTCCGCTTCAAGATTGGCTACATGACTTCATGCCCAAATCGGCGGTATTTGTATCACATACTAATTGATTTTCAATACACAAAATCTATTGGATGCTATAAACCGGCTGGCGGTGTCACCGCCGCCGAGGTTCAATCTTTTGGTTGCAGGGGGAGTGAATCAAACAAAAGTTTCCTCGATGCGAAGGCATACCCAGCAGCAAGTTTGGACTAAAGGCTATTACAAGGCAACGCGATGTCCGAATGAGATCATTGTTCTTTAAGATAAACCGCTACGGTTCAAAACTATTCTTCATCCTCCGCCGCTTGACATCCTCATCTCTACCCATCGGTGAAATCCACGAAGTCGATCGATTCCCATCAGCGCTTGGAAAATAGCTTCTTCGTGAATCAGAGATGACGGTTCAATGTCAGGAGCGTAAGTGTGCTTACGGATTGGAGGGATCAAGTTTTCCGGCTCAAAGGTTGGAGCGGAAACACGCTTGTTCTGCTCATTGTATTGGGCTTGGTAATGCTCCAAATCGGCTTCTTCTGCCAATTGACAAGCCAGTGGGCGTACCGCACGGTTTATCGCACGCAAGTCCTCTTCATTAAAGTCCGAGCCGTCTTCCTTCACACTGGGATAGCCTTGAGCTGCTTCCACAGGATCAAAATCCGGCACCCAGGCTTTAGCTCGGATCAAGGCATTGATAGCTCCGGTTCGAGCAGCAGATTTTTTCACCTCTTCAATCCGGGCAGGAACGATGGATAGCCGGTTCAAGGTATCTTGGATCAGGGACGGCGCTGGATTATTATGTGACATTGTGGTAATAACGCGCTGGGCTCCGGTATATAACTGCTCCACTAAAGTGTAGACAGCTTTCAGTTTTTTCCGCACGTCGTTACCCAAGTGCCCAACGCGTGTGCCTGCATATGATGGCAGGATGTTTTTAAACCGGAATACTGGTACAGCAGGAAAAGCATATTACATTTATTCACAGGGAACTTACCGAAGATGGCTGCCGTCATAAAATGCACTTGCCGCTTTACGGCTGTCAGATCATCCACCACCGGTTTAAGGGCAGCTTCAGCATTTTCGGCCCGTTTGAGCAAGTTGGCCTTTTCGGTCGCCCAGACCGCCTGCTCCTTCTTCATGTTTTCCTTCACCTGTTCCGCAGCAGTCAAGGCATTGGTTAGCTCCTTTTTGGCTTTGTCTGTCTCGGCCTGCTGGGTTTTCAATGCTGCCTGTAAATCGGCAATCCAATCATCCTTGATTTTCACCTCAGCCTGCGCATTGACAGTAGGATCAGCCAACAATTAAAGTTCAAGTTTCAACCACACAACATAGTTATATGCTTGACACTTGGGGGCTAATGTGCCTTCAATTTTTCTACTGCTAATATATGGCAAAGTCCCAAGATTCAATACGAGTATTCAACTCGGCACTTGGGGGCTAATGGCTATTTGATTCTATTAAAGTGTCGTCAGGAAGTTTTTTGGAGTGCCGGTTTAAGTATGCATACTTAAACCGGCCCTGGTGGCTATGAGGGAGGATTGCAAAGTCTATCAAAGTAAACTATTAAGTACCAGTTCGATCAAAGATTCCAAACCGGCCCTTGGGGGCTACAAGGATGACTATATTGGTAATAAGTAAAGGAGCATTACCTCAAACTTGTCTCTCATCAGTTTCACCAAGCCAGCTTCATAATCACGGCTACTGTAAAGCCGGTTCAGATATCCGGAATGAAGGTCTTGGGCGCTCATAGCGGCATATGTTTCCAGCTCTACATTCCATTTTCCTTTATTAAAAGTGGAAGAGTCCTCTTTCACAGTGTGCCGGGTTAGAGTTGTAGCATTCCCCGGTTCAGAGTGGCCTGTTCCAGTAATTACAACGTCGTCATCTTTCGATTCGACGGATCGTGTGGGCACAGTTGTTTCGGCAGGACTATGAGGCTTTTCAGACCGGACATTACTGGCAGGTGGATCAACAGACATTGAAACATTCACAGGCCTCTCCTCAGGAATAACATCTTCTTGAACCGGAAGGTCAGTTGGAATATCTTCAGAGGCAATATTTCCAAGATCCGGCGCCCGCTCATGATCTGAAGCGGCAGCCTCTTCAGCTGTTTTGTCCAGGCGAGCTTTTTTGCTGGGTTTCGGTTTGGTTACGAGAAGCAAAGATTCAGGAGCAAAGGCGTGTACATTCTGAAGAAATCAACAAGCATATGGCTGTATGAGCGTGCCAGCGGCTATCTTTAACGGTGGTAGCTGAGTGGCTGATGATTCGCCAGAGGATGAATGGGAGGTGACCTGATAATCGGAGTCGGACGGATTAAGAGGTTGACGGAATAAGCCCGCTTTGGAATTCAAGGTAATAAAAAGGTTGGAAACCTCGGTGCGGCGCTTTCGAGCCAGGCTGTTTGGTAAACCAGCAGAGGTAACTACCTGTCCGCTGTGCCGGGTTGTGCGGCGGGCTTCATGCTGCTGTGTCTTCATAAGAAGTTTGGGATCCAAGTAAGCAAGGGGGTGAGAAAAGTTAACTTTCCGGTTTGCCCGGCGAAATTTTGGTGAAGGCAAATTTGTTGAATCGGAAGAAAGAATGGTTACCTTAGCAAATCCTGCGTTGCTGGCTTCAGCGTCATCCTGACAAGCATCGTCATCAATAAGACATGTAAAAAACAAGCCAAGAGAATCAAGTTCCGGATTACCCACATCATCATCGATGGCTGGATCAGACGAAGCCGTGGTTTTCCTCTTGTGGGCGGACTTATTAACAACTTTTGTTTTGGGCCGGTTTGGCCGCCCAGCCTTGTCCGCTTTGTCTTGAGAGAGTTTCTTGCTCCAAAACGGATTATCACCCTGCATCGAAAATAACTTAGAGTTGGAACTATGAGAGTAATAGCAGTATTTAAATGATGAACAGTCAGGGACTTACTGCAGGAGGTGCGTTGAGGGTGCAGTAAGGAGCCAAGCCGGTTTGGGCACAAAGGTGCTCCGGTTCATTCAGCATTTTCCTCACTGAATCCGTGACTTCATCTTCAGACAGTTCTAGTTTGGTGTGTCGGAGTGGGTCATCGACGCTGCGATATCTTGGCACATCAAACCGAACGCCGCTCGAGGCAATATGCCCCAAGATAACCAGCAGCGTGCGGATCGATCCCGTCAAACCGTTGGCCATGAAGGCCCGAAGCTTGGATAGTTGTGGAGCGTATTTGCTTCTTTCTTTGGCAGTCAGTCGTTGCGGAAAAGGGTGAGTGTTGCTGAGCCGCTCTGGACGAAAACCAGGCAAAGGATTTTCACCTTCAGGGGAAGTGTCTTTGCAGTAGAACCAAGTCGCGTTCCATTCTTTGGGATGAGTGTGGAGTTTGACGTGGGGATAAGTGATTTCTTTCCTCTTCTGGATAGCCATACCGCCCAATTCTGTATTGGGGCCATCAGTGAATTCGGTGCGGCGGTTTAGGTGAAAGAGATCCCTGAACAGTTCAACAGAGGGTTCCTCCTGTAGGTATGCTTCGGACAACACTTGAAAGTGGCACAGATTGGTAACAGAGTTGGGGCCAATATCTTGAGGACGGAGTTGAAAATTGGCCATTACATCCCGGTAAAATTTTGACCTGGGCAGTTTGAAACCCCGGGCCAGGTGATCAGCGAAAACTACAACTTCTCCTTCCTGAGGCGTGGGAGGACACTCCTCTCCAGGAACCCTCCAATGGATGGTGCGTTGATCATCTAGAGCACCGATCGATACCAGTTCCCTTAACTGTGTCTCGGAGACACGGGAAGGAACCCAGTTGCACTCGTACACCTGTTTGGCCATCATAAGATCTACAAAGGGGAAGAATCCGGTTTAAGAAGTTGCTTATTACAGAGTGATTGATTTAAGTTATGATAAACCGGAGGCGGTTCCTATAAATCAGCTTGTTATCAGATGATCTCAGATATGTTCTGGCGGTTCAACAAGGGGACTAATGGTATGCCGATGCCGGTTTAGCAACTTTTTGCCATGGTGAGTTAAACCGCCTAATCTTGGCTTCGAAGGTAATTGAAGTCGTGGACAGAAACAGGTTTCACAAAAGTTCATATTTACTACGGATCAAACGCGGGTTTTCAGAAAACAGGAAAAGTGTCGCGGAAGTAAAGAAGAAACAGGAAATGCACCATGAAGTGTATATGCAGAAGATCTATGGGATTAAGATGAGACAGTGCAGCGGATATGCAGGAGTCACCGTTTGGTACAGAACGGGATTCATAGCATGGCTCAAAAGCTAGAAAGGTGAAAACATACGAAGAACGTGGTATGAAGCTCGAACCCTAGAAACAGATCTAAGGTGAGGGAACAGACTGAAGAAGGGTAAGAGATTTACCGGAAACAGAGGAGATGCGGAGAAAGGCCACAGTGTTCTGGTCCGTACAGGTTGATGCAGCGGCCTAGGATGAGGCAGACGTTGATGACGAAGACGGAGCTCCAAAGGCAGCGGCGCGAGGAAGAAGAAGAAGAGGAAGCGAAGGGAAAAACAGAATGACCCTTCGGTCCTATTTATAAGGAAGTAAAGCTAGGTCAAGCGCGTGAATCCAGGGACGGTCATTAAAGAAGGCGTTATAAAGGATAAACTTCAAGATGATGTTATGCCGGTTTACAGTGACCAGAAGCAACGATGTTATGCCGGTTTACAGTGACCAGAAGCAACGATGTTATGCCGGTTTACAGTGACCAGAAGCAACGATGTCATGCCGGTTTACAGTGATCAGAAGCAGTGACGACGTGACGGTTTATTAAACAAAGAAGATGTCTAAGATGCAGGTTCTGTGAAGAATTGACATGAACCAGTTCAAATCAATCTGGGGCCTAATGTTGGGGATATTACCACTAGGTGTAAACCGGCCAAGCTTGGGCCGGGTTAACTCCGCTAGTAGTGTAATCGTGGAAAGGCCCAAGGCCTGTAGTTGGTTTAGAACTTGTAGCCGTAAACCGGCCTGATGTATAACTTGTGTTGTAAGTTAGGAATAGAGAGATACCAACCGGGATACGAATATGAACCGGTTGGGACTCTGCAAACCGGCGGGCGTCACTCGTGTATATAAGGGGACGACCCGGCGGAGGTTCAAAGACAGACAACCACAACTCGAGCCTAGGCGAAGCTTATTTGCTCCCTAGCCATCGAGACTACATCAATTCCATCACAACTAGACGTAGGCTTTTACCTTCATCGAAGGGGCCGAACTAGTATAAACCCTCGTGTCTTTGTGTCCGCTTTAACCCCTGCGAGTAAACCCGTAGCGATGGCTCCACGACTAAGTCCTTACGCTAGGACATCTGCCGTGACAAATCCACCACACAATCTGGTGATGAACATGAACCTATGAACCTATTGATAATGTTAATGATGATGTTCATGATGATGCTCAACCTAGCAATGATAATGATGTAGAGATTGAACCTACTGTTGATCTTGATAACCCACAATCAAAGAATCAACGTTATGATAAGAGAGACTTCATTGCTAGGAAATATGGTAAAGAAAGAGAACCATGGGTTCAGAAACCCATGCCCTTTCCTCCTAAACCATCCAAGAAAAAGGATGATGAGGATTTTGAGCGCTTTGCTGAAATGATTAGACCTATCTTTTTGCGGATGCGTTTGTCTGATATGCTTAAAATGCCTCCTTATGCTAAGTATATTAAAGATATTGTTACAAATAAAAGAAAGATACCGGAGGCTAAAATTTCCATCATGCTTGCTAATTACACTTTTAAGGGTGGAATACCAAAGAATCTAGGAGACCCAGGAGTATCAACTATACCATGCTCCATTAAAAGAAACTATGTTAAAACTGCTTTATGTGATCTTGGAGCCGGTGTTAGTGCTATACCTTTCTCTTTATACCGTAGACTTGAATTAAATAAGTTGACACCTACTAAAATATCTTTGCAAATGGCGGATAAATCAACTGCTATACATCGGTATTTGTGAGGATGCGCCAGTTGTGGTTGCAAATGTTACTATCTTAATAGACTTTGCTATTCTTTATATTCCCGAGGATGACAGTATGTTGATCATACTTGGTAGACCCTTTTTAAATACTGCAGGGGCTGTTATTGATTGCACCGAAGGCAATATCACTTTTCATGTTAATGGTAATGAGCATACGATACACTTTCCTAAGAAACAACCTCCAATTCAAATTATCAATTCTATTGGAAAAATTTCATCTATTACTATTGGAGGTTTTGAATTCCCTCTTCCTACTGTCAAAAATAAATATGATATTCTTATTGTTGGGGACACACATATCCCCGTTGAGGTAACCTAGTGTTATTCGAAAATTCTCCGGTTTCATGTCATTCGGAAGAAGTTTGTTAATAAGACTTGATCAACCTTGTTAATGGACATGCATTCCCACCTTTTGTTTTCATTTTTTCTTATTTAATAAAATAAAATGCCATGTTTAGCCTGTTTTCTGATTTTTCCGAGCAATATAAAAGTGGTCGAAAATAAATGTTCTCAGAATACCCTGAAAATTTAACTCAATTTTTTTTCTGAATATTTGAGAATTTCTGGTGCAAACAACATCAGAGGGAGGTGGACCCGGTGTCCACAAGACACCAAGGCGTGCCAGCAACCCCAGGCGCACCCTGGTGGGTTGTGGTCCCCATGTGGGTCCTTTCACTTACCTTTTTATCCCATGCCATCTCCTACCTCCAAAAAAATTCACCATAGCTCTCTCTCTCTCTCTCTCTCTCTCTCTCGTGTTCTTGCTCTCAAACCCGCGGATTTCGATCTCTTTGCTCGAAGCTCTGTTTCCAAAACTGATTTGGGGGATTGCTACTTGGTATGTGACTCCCCCATTGGTCCAATTAGTTTTTTGCTCTAGTGGTTTATATTTTGATCTTGGTGCTGCTGTAAATGGGCTTGCATGTTGATTTCTTAGAGTTCTAAGTAGTTTGAATGCTTGATATGGCCTCTAGACACCCTTATGAGTAGTTGCTATCAATCTTGCGAAGTTTTGTTGAAAAATTTTGTGGACTAAAATTTTCATAATTTTATTTATAGCAATAAGATGAATTTCTTTAGGAAGTTTTCCTCCAAGAAGAATGCTAAGGGAGTCATTGGGAAATCATCAGATAATAACCTCAACATTCCGAGACCGGCGGAGGTGCGGCCGTGCGAATGGCCGCATAATGCCTTCATGGAAGAGGCCGGGTTCCATCAATAGTTTGCCCAATTCGTTGCAAATAATGGGCTGACCGACTTCCTCACAGCTGAGTGTGACTAACACCATCTCCTTAAAAATTCCATTGTGCAATTTTTTCATTTTCTGAGTAGGAATAATCATCCCGAGGTGCGGTTTAACTTATATGTTGAAACCCGTCAAATACCGCTCACCGACTTTTGTGACATATGTTTGATCCCTTCTGATGGAGTATTAAGAGAGCCTAGACCGGTGGAGTTTGAGGACTTTCTCTTCACCTTGACAGTGGGGGATGAGAGAGGCGTGTCAAGCGCCACTGCCACTAGTTTGCAGTTTCCATCGGTGCATTACTTTTCTTTATTCATCGCGACGTGTTTAACTACAAGGGCGAAGGTCGGTGCACTCAGTGCCCCTGACCTTGCCGTTTTACGCCGTGCATTACACAATGGTCACACCTTTAACCTAGGGGCTATTATTCCACGTCGTTTGCACCTCAACAGGACAGAGGGCAAAATTCATGGTGGTATTTATGCTACTCTCTTAGTGAGCCACTTTAACATTCAGATTCGCCAACATGATTATCCCTTGCCCTGAGTTTATCTAGATCACCATGCATTGGAGGATCACCAGTTTATCGATGCTGCCGATTCTTTTCATAACATTCATTACAACTTGGTTTTTAGTGTGGATACCCATGATATTATTTCGTTGTCTGCACCTACTTGGTATGATTTTATTGCCAGGAATGGATACAGGGTCATCCCAGAGGACATTATTGCCTATCGGAACAACCAGGCAATGCCAGAGCAGGAGCCCCAGGAGTGGGACACTCAAGTGCCACCGGCACAACACTTCCACATGGATCCGGACGGCTACTACGGATGGTGATTACCAAGCTAGGCCAAAATACTAAGCTTGGGGGAGTACGTATTCCCACCGACATTACATTCATGTTTACACATCTCATTCCAGTTGTTGGTGTGGACACTTTTTCATTATATTATCCCTGCTAGATTTATTTTCTCGCTTTCTTCTTATGTGTTTGAAAAAGTTTGAGAAAACCCAAAAATAATTCTTTCTTCTTTTCGTTTTTCTTTCTAGTTTAATTAGTTGTAGTATTAAAAGAAACCCCCCAAAGTTTTCTCTATTATTCTTTTGTTTGTTGGGAGCTTTCCCGTGTAAATAGTTTTTCTCGTTTTTGTTTTCCCTTCGTTAATTTGTTTTCTTCAAGGAAAACTAAAACATCCAAAAATATTTTAGGGTGTTTATTTTAAATTCTTTTGTTTTTATTGAGTCTTACCATGGAGAAGACCACGATGAAAATGTTGAGTGGCTCTCAAATGCATTATTGTTGATCTAACAAAGAGCCAAATTGCCTTGTCTTCTTCTTTTGAATAAAATGTTTGCATATTCCAGCTTAGTACACGACACACTTGCACTATTATTATTTTCATATCGTTCGGTCGTGCAAGTGAAAGGCAATAATGACAATATTTGATGAATTGACTATGGAAGAGAGAAGCGAGTATGAACTCAACTTGTTTTTGGTTTTGTAAATATGTTTAACCTCGTATCCATGATTCAACATATTATGATCAAACATATTTGGAATGACAATTGGAGATTATAGCCGCTCATGCCATGCTTAAGTAGCTAGGAGTGAATAATGATTTATCTTGGGTGTCAACATGCATTAAAGTGATTGTGATGTAGTATGATGACACGGTATCCTCCTCTGAATGTTTCAAGTGGCTTGACTTGGCGCATGTTCATGCATGTAGTTGAATCAAAACCAACATAGCCTATATGATATTTATTTATGTTCATGGTGTTCATATCCTACTCATGCTAGTATTCAATGTTGATTAACCATAATGCATGCTCATGACCGTTTTCGCTCTCTAGCTGACCGCTTCTCAACCTATTTGCTTGTGCATCTAAATCCCTAAACCAAAGTTATTCCAGATGAGTCCACTATATCTACCTATATGCGGTATTACCCTGTTGTTCCAAGTAAATATGCATTTGCCATCTTTAAAATTTCAAATGAACATCGGTTTGTGTGCATGGACCGCTCATGGAGCGACAAGGGGTGGTCAGTATCCTCCATGCTAAATAGGTTATTATCATGATGAGTGTTTATTCACTCGTTCTTGCACGAGAGGGGCGGTAATAGGGATGCCCAGTCCCGAAATAAAAAATCACAAATAATTAAAAAAACCCAGGAATGTTGTTGGTATGGACGATACCCGTGGATTCGGCTACCCGTGGAGTGTGTTTGTTTGTGAAGGGGGAGTAAACCTTTACTTTTACCGCTTGGGAACCGCTGCTAATTTGTTTAGCATGGAAGATATTTAATTCTTGGTCGTAGCATTGACAGGAAGGGTGCACCTCCCAAATTAAATTTATCTCTGATTTAAGCTCTGAGCTCTGGCACCTCTCCAAATCCCTGCTTCCCTGTGTGAATGGACTATCTATTTAGTTTTATGTTGAGCCATCACCTTCTCAAACAAGCGCCAGACGTGAGAGCACTATTGTCATCCTCATGCATTGCGTATAGTTAATGTTGGATGCATCATGACTGGATCTTTTCTACCATGAATTACAATGTTTAGTCGATGTTGAACTTTGGAGGTGCTTTGCATTTATGTTTTGCGGTCTCAGAAAGGGCTAGCAAGATACCACTGTTGTCATACTGTATCATGATTGTTTTGACAAAGTGTTGGCATTTGAGATATTTTATTATTGCTCACTAGTTGATTATGTCAGTGATATGAGTTAATATAATTTCTAAGATTTATTGTTGACATGGTTAGTCATGATCTTTGCTGAAAACCTTGGTGCGACTTAAGCATATTTATGTAAACAAGAACAAAAGAGTTCGTAAAAGTTTTTCCTTATCACTTTCAGTTTGTCAACTGAATTGCTTGAGGACAAGCAATGAGTTAAGCTTGGGGGAGTTGTTACGTCTCCAGTGTATCTACTTTTCCTGATGCTTTTGCTCTTGTTTTGGCCTCTTATTTGCATGATTTGAATGAAACTAACCCAGATTGACGTTGTTTTCAGTAGAACTACCATGGCATTGTCTTTTTGCAAAAATAAAAGTTCTCGGAATGGAACAAAACTTTTTGGAGAATTATTTCAGAATATATAAAAAATACTGGAACCAAGAACCATCTGAGGGGGTTTCTGAAGGAAATATGCACTAGAGGCAATAATAAAGGTGTTATTTATATTTCATTATGTCATGGTAAATATCTATTATTGATGCTCGAATTGTATTAACCAGAAACTTGATACACGTGTGAATACATAGATAAAACAAAGTGTCCCTAGTATGCCTCTACTAGACTAGCTCGTTAATAAAAGATGGTTAAGTTTCCTGACCATAGACATGTGTTGTCATTTGATGAACGGGATCACATCATTAGGAGAATGATGTGATGGACAAGATCCATCCGTTAGCTTAGCATAATGATCGTTAAGTTCTATTGCTACTTCTTTCTTCATGACTTATACATATTCCTTTGACTATGAGATTATGCAACTTCCGAATACCGGAGGAATACCTTGTGTGCTATCAAACATCACAACGTAAAAGGGTGATTATAAATATGCTCTATAGGTATCTCCAAAGGTGTTTTGTTGGGTTGGCATAGATCGAGATTAGAATTTGTCACTCCGAGTATCGGAGAGGTATGTCTGGGCCCTCTCGGTAATGCACATCATAATAAGCCTTGCAAGCAATGTGACTAATGAGTTAGTTACGGGATGATGCATTATGAAACGAGCAAAGAGACTTGCCGGTAACGAGATTGAACTAGGTATGAGGATACCAACGATTGAATCTCGGGCAAGTAACATATCAATGACAAAGGGACTAACATATGTTGTCATAACGGTTCAAACGATAAAGATCTTTGTAGAATATGTGGGAGCCAATATGAGCATCCAGGTTCCGGTATTGGTTATTGACGGGAGATGTGTCTAGGTCATGTCTACATAGTGCTCGAACCCGTAGGGTCCACACGCTTAACATTCGATGATGATTTGTATTATGAGTTATGTGTTTTGGTGACCGAAGTTTGTTTGGAGTCCCGGATGAGATCACAGACATGACGAGGAGTATCGAAATGTTCGAGAGGTAAAGATTGACATATTGGACGAAGGTATTCGGACAACGGAATAGTTTCAGGATGTTTCAGATATTTATCGGGGTATCGAGGGGTTACTGGAACCCCCGAGGAAGTAATGGCCCTTCATGGGCCATAGGGGAGAAAGAGAGGGGAGCCCACAGGGTGGCGCAGGCCCCCCCAAGGGAGTCCGAGTTGGACTAGGGGAGGGGGGCGCGGCCCCCTTTCCTCTTTCCCTCTCCCTCTCCCTCTCCTTCCCTCTTTCCCCTCCATGAGAAAGGAAAAGGGGGAGGGGGTGGGCGAATCCTACTAGGAGTGGAGTCCTAGTAGGACTCCCCCCTTGGCGCGCCCCTTGGTAGCCGGCCCCCTCCTCCCCTCCTTTATATACGGAGACAAGGGGGCACCCCAAGACACAACAATTATTCTCTTAGTCCTGTGCGGTGCCCCCCTCCATAGTTTACTCCTCCGGTCATAGCGTCGTAGTGCTTAGGCGAAGCCCTGTGCGGATCACATCACCATCACCATCACCATGTTGTCGTGCTGACAAAACTCTCCCTCGACCCTCTGCTGGATCAAGAGTTCAAGGGACATCATCGAGCTAAACATGTGCTGAACTCGAAGGTGTCGTACGTTCGGTACTTGATCGGTTGGATCGTGAAGACATTCGACCACATCAACCGTGTTAAACTAACGCTTCCGCTTTCGGTCTACGAGGGTACGTGGATACACTCTCCCCCTCTCGTTGTTATGCATCTCCTAGATAGATCTTGCGTGATCGTAGGAATTTTTTGAAATTGCATGCTACGTTCCCAAAAGTGGCATCCGAGCCAGGTTTATGCGTAGATGATATGGACGAGTAGAACACAAAGAGTTGTGGGCGATAATAGTCATACTACTTACCACCAACGTCCTATTTTGATTCAGCGGTATTGTTGGATGAAGCAGCTCGGACCAACCTTACATGACCACGTTCATCAGACTAGTTCCACTGACAGACATGCAACTTGTTTTGCATAAAGGTGGCTGGCGGGTGTCTGTTTCTCCAACTTTAGTTGAATCGAGTTTGACTATGGCCGGTCCTTGTTGAAGGTTAAAACAACACACTTGACGAAAAATCATTGTGGTTTTGATGCCTAGGCAAGAACGGTTTTTACTAGAAGCCCGTAGCAGCCACGTAAAACTTGCGACAACAAAGTAGAGGACGTCTAACTTGTTTTTGTAGGGCATGTTGTGATGAGATTTGGTCAAGACATGATGTGATATATGTTGATGTATGAGATGATCATGTTTTGTAAAAGTTACCGGCAACTGGCAGGAGCCTTATGGTTGTCGCTTTATTTTATGAGATGCACACGCCATGTAATTGCTTTACTTTATCAATATGCGTTAGCGATAGTCGTAGAAGCAATAGTTGGCGAGACGACAATAACGCTATGATGGAGATCAATGTGTCAAGCCGGTGACGATGGAGATCATGACGGTGCTTTGGAGATGGAGATCAAAGGCACAAGATAATGATGGCCATATCATGTCACATATTTTGATTGCATGCGATGTTTATCTTTTATGCATCTTATTTTGCTTAGTACGACGGTAGCATTATAAGATGATCCCTTACTAAAATTTCAAGGTATAATTGTTCTCCCTTAGTATGCACCGTTGCGACAGTTCGTCGTGCCGAGACACCACGTGATGATCGGGTGTGATAAGCTCTATGTTCGCATACAACGGGTGCAAGACAGTTTTGCACATGCGGAATACTTGGGTTAAACTTGACGAGCCTAGCATGTACAGACAAGGCCTCGAAACACTAAGACCGAAAGGTCGAACGTGAATCATATAGTAGATATGATCAACATAGAGATGTTCACCATTGAAAACTACTCCATCTCACGTGATGATCGGACATGGTTTAGTTGATTTGGATCACGTGATCATTTAGATGACTCGAGGGATGTCTATCTAAGTGGGAGTGCTTAAGTAATATGATTAATTGAAATTTAATTTATCATGAACTTAGTCCTGATAGTTTTTGCATATCTATGTTGTAGATCAATGGCCCATGCTATCATTCCTTTGAATTTTAATGCGTTCATAGAGAAAGCTAAGTTGAAAGATGATGGCAGCAACTACATGGACTGTGTCCATAACTTGAGGATTATCCTCATTGCTGCATAGAAGAATTATGTCCTTGATGCACTGCTAGGTGTGCCACTCGCCAGCAACTGCGGACATTGTGAATGCCTGGCAGTCGCGTGTTGATGACTACTCGATAGTTCAGCGTGCCATGCTTTACGGCTTAGAATCGGGACTTCAAAGACATTTTGAACGTCGTGGAGCATATGAGATGTTCCAGGAGGTGAAGTTAATATTTCAAGCAAATGCCCGAGTTGAGAGATATTGAGTCTCCAACAAGTTCTATAGGTGCAAGATGGAGGAGAACAGTTCTGTCAGTGAACACATACTCAGAATGTCTGGGTACCATAACCACTTGACTCAGCTAGGAGTTAATCTTACAGATGATAGTGTTATTGACAGAGTTCTTCAATCACTGCCACCAAGCTATAAAGGCTTCATGATGAATTATAATATGCAAGGGATGGAGAAGACTATTCCCTAGCTCTTCATAATGCTCAAAGCTGCAAAGGTAGAAATCAAGAAGGAGCATCAAGTGTTGGTGGTTAACAAGACCACTATTTTCAAGAAAAAGGGCAAAGGAAAGAAGGGGAACTTCAAGAAGAATGGCAAGCAAGTTTTCACTCCCAGGAAGATGACCAAGTCTGGACCTAAGCCTGAAACTGAGTGCTTCTACTGCAAAGGGATTGGTCACTGGAAGCGGAACTGCCCCAAGTATTTGGCGGATAAGAAGGATGGCAAAGTGAACAAAGCTATATTTGATATACATGTTCTTGATGTGTACCTTACTAATGCTAGTGGTAGTGCCTGGGTATTTGATACCAGTTCGGTTGCTCATATTTATAACTCGAAACAAGGTCTACGGATTAAATGAAGATTGTCTAAGGATGAGGTGACGATGTGCGTCGGGAATGGTTCCAAGGTCGATGTGATCGCCATCGGCATGCTACCTCTACATCTACGTTCGGGATTAGTTTTAGACCTAAATAATTGTTATTTGGTGCCAGCGTTGAGCATGAACATTATATCTGGATCTTGTTTGATGCAAGACGATTATTCGTTTAAATCAGGGAATAATGGTTGTTCTATTATATGAGTAATATCTTTTATGGTCATGCACCCTTGAAGAGTGGTCTATTTTTGTTGAATCTCGATCGTGGTGATAGACATAATATTGATGCCTAAAGATGCAAAGTTGATAATGATAGTACAACATATTTGTGGCACTACCGTCTAGGTCATATTGGTGTAAAGCGCATGAAGAAACTCCATGCAAATGGACTTTTGGAATCACTTGATTATGAATCCTTTGATGCTTGCAAACCATGCCTCATGGGCAAGATGACTAAGACTCTGTTCTACGAAACAATGGAGCGAGCTACTGACTTATTGGAAATAATACATACCAATGTATGCAGTCCGATGAGTGTTGAGGCTTGCGGCGGGTATCGTTATTTTCCGACCTTCACAGAGCATTTGAGCAGATATGGGTATATCTACTTAATGAAACACAAGTCTGAAACATTTGAAAAGTTCAAAGAATTTCAGAGTGAAGTGGAGAATCATCGTAACAAGAAAATAAAGTTTCTACGATCTGATCGTGGAGGCGAATATTTGAGTTACGAGTTTGGCCTTCATTTAAAACAATGTGGAATAATTTCACAACTCACGCCACCTGGAACACCACAGCGTAATGGTGTGTCCGAACGTCGTAACAATACTTTATTAGATATGGTGCGATCTATGATGTCTCTTACCAATTTACCACTATCATTTTTGGGTTATGCATTAGAGACAACTGCATTCACTTTAAATAGGGCACTGTCGAAATTCGTTGAGACGACATCGTATGAACTATGGTTTGGCAAGAAACCTGAGCTGTCGTTTCTTAAAGTTTGGGGTTGTGATGCTTATGTGAAAAAGCTTCAGCCTAATAAGCTCGAGCCCAAATCGGAGAAGTGCATCTTCATAGGATATCCAAAGAGATTGATAGGTACACCTTCTATCATAGATCTGAAGGCAAGATCTTTGTTGCTATAATGGATCCTTTCTAGAGAAGGAGTTTCTCTCGAAAGAAGGGAGTGGGAGGAAAGTAGAACTTGATGAGGTAATTGTACCTTCTCTTGAATTAGAAAGTAGTTCATGACAGAAATCAGTTCTAGTGATGCCTACACCAATTAGTGAGGAAGCTAATAATAATGATCATCAAACTTCAGATCAAGTTACTACCGAACCTCGTAGGTTAACCAGAGCATGTTCCGCACGAGAGTGGTACGGTAATCCTGTTCTGGAAGTCATGTTACTAGACCATGACAAACCTACGAACTATGAGGAAGCGATGTTGAGCCTAGATTCCGCAAAATGGCTTGAGGCCATGAAATCTGAGATGGGATCCATGTATGAGAACAAAGTGTGGACTTTTGTGGACTTGCCCGATGATCGGAAAGCCACAAAGAATAAATGGATCTTCAAGAAGAAGACTGACGCTGATGGTAATGTTACTGTCAACAAAGCTAGACTTGTCGCGAAAGGTTTTCGACAAGTTCAAGGAGTTGACTATGATGAGACCTTCTCACCTGTAGTGATGCTTAAGTCTGTCCGAATGAGGTTAGCAATTGCTGCATTTTATGATTATGAAATCTGGCAAATGGATGTCAAAACTGCATTCCTTAATGGTTATCTTAAAGAAGAGTTGTATATGATGCAACCAGAAGGTATCCTAAAGGTGCTAACAAAGTGTGCAAGATCTAGTGATCCATTTATGGATTGGTGCAAGCCTCTCGGAGTTGGAATATACATTTTGATGACGTGATCAAAGCATATGGTTTTATACCGACTTTTGGAGAAGCCTGTATTTACAAGAAAGTGAGTGGGAGCTCTGTAGCATTTCTAATATTATATGTGGATGACATATTGTTGATTGGAAATGATATAGAATTTCTGAATAGCATAAAAGTATACTTGAATAATAGGTTTTCAATGAAAGACCTCGGTGAAGCTGCTTATATATTGGGCATCAAGATCTATAGTGATAGATCATGACACTTAATTGGACTTTCACAGAGCACATACCTTGATAAGATTTTGAAGAAGTTCAAAATGGATGAGTCAAAGAAAGGGTTCTTGCCTGTGTTACAAGGTGTGAAGTTGAGTCAGACTCAATGCCCGACCACTGCAGAAGATAGAGAGAAAATGAAAGTCATTCCCTATGCTTCAACCATAGGTTCTATCATGTATGCTATGCTGTGTACCAGACCTGATGTGTGCCTTCCTATAAGTATAGCAGGGAGGTACCAAAGTAATCCAGGAGTGGATCACTGGACAGCGGTCAAGAACATCATGAAGTACCTGAAAAGGACTAAGGATATGTTTCTCATTTATGGATGTGACAAAGAGCTCGTGGTAAATGGTTACGTCGATGCTAGCTTTGACACTGATCTGGATGACTCTAAGTCACAGACCGGATACCTATTTATATTGAATGGTGGAGCTGTCACTTGGTGCAGTTTCAAGCAAAGCATCGTGGCGGGATCTACGTGTGAAGCGGAGTACATAGCTGCTTTGGAAACAACAAATGAAGGAGTCTAGATGAAGGAGTTCATATCTGATCTAGGTGTAATACCTAGTGCATCAGGTCCAATGAAAATCTTTTGTGACAATACTAGAGCAATAGCCTTGGCGAAGCAATCCATATTTCACAAAATAACAAAACACATCAAGAGATGCTTCAACTCCATTCGTGATCAAGTCAAGGAGGGAGAGATAGAGATTTGCAAAATACATACGGATCTGAATGTGGCAGGCCCGTTGACTAAGTATCTTCCACGAGCAAAACATGATCAACACCAAGACTCCATGGGTGTTAGAACCATTACAATGTAATCTAGATTATTGACTCTAGTGCAAGTGGGAGACTGAAGGAAATATGCCCTAGAGGCAATAATAAAGTTGTTATTTATATTTCCTTATGTCATGATAAATATCTATTATTCATGCTAGAATTGTATTAACCGGAAACTTGATACATGTGTGAATACATAGACAAAACAAAGTGTCCCTAGTATGCCTCTACTAGACTAGCTCGTTAATCAAAGATGATTAAGTTTCCTGACCATAGACATGTGTTGTCATTTGATGAACATGATCACATCATTAGGAGAATGATGTGATGGACAAGACCCATCCATTAGCTTAGCATAATGATCTTTTAGTTTTATTGCTACTGCTTTCTTCATGACTTATACATATTCCTTTGACAATGAGATTATGCAACTCCCGAATACCGGAGGAATACCTTGTGTGCTATGACAACCCGCAAGTATACGGGATCAATTGTAGCCTCTTTTGATAAGTAAGATTGTCGAACCCAACGAGGAGCTAAAGGTAGAACAAATATTCCCTCAAGTTCTATCGACCACCGATACAACTCTACGCACGCTTGACGTTCGCTTTACCTAGAACAAGTATGAAACTAGAAGTACTTCGTAGGTGTTGTTGGATAGGTTTGCTAGATAATAAGGATCATGTAAATATAAACTAGGGGCTGTTTAGATAAAGATGCAATAAAGTAAATATAGCGAGTGTGGAAAAGTGGTGGTTGGAGTTGTGAAATTGCCCCTAAGCAATTGACTATGTTACTAGACCGGTAATCACTATTGCAATTCTATTTGAGGGAGAGGCATAAGCTAACATACTTTCTCTTCTTGGATCATATGCACTTATCATTGGAACTCTAGCAAGCATCCGCAACTACTAAAGATCATTAAGGTAAAACCCAACCATAGCATTAAAGTATCAAGTCCCCTTTATCCCATACGCAAACAACCTACTTACTCGGGTCTATGCTTCTGTCACTCACGCCACCCACCATAAGCAAATCATGAACATATTGCAAACCCTACAGCGGGATCCATCACGCTTGCGCGACATAGAGAGCACCATAGGACAACACCAATAATAAAACATGCAACTCAAACCAATCATAGCAAATCATCAATCACCGATAGGACAACGAAAATCTACTCAGACATCATAGGATGGCAACACATCATTGGATAATAATATGAAGCATAAAGCACCATGTTCATGTAGAGGGTACAGCGGGTTGCGGGAGAGTGGACCGCTGAATATAGATGGGGGAAGGTGATGGAGATGTTGGTGAAGATGGCAGAGGTGTTGGTGAAGATCGCGGTGATGATGATGGCCCCCGGCAGCGCTCCGGCGCCACCGGAAGCAAGGGGGAGAGAGACCCACTTATTCTTCTTCTTATTCCTTGACCTTCTCCCTAGATGGGAGAAGGGTTTCCCCTCTGGTCCTTGGCTCCCATGGCGTGGGAGGGGTGAGAGCCCCTCCGAGATTGGATCTATCTCTCAGTCTCTCTCTGTTTTTGCGTTCCTTGATTCTGCCCCTTTACCGTTTCTTTTATATCCGGAGATCCGTAACTCCGATTGGGGTGAATCTTTCGCCCAGATCTTTCTCATAAAATTATCTTTCTTGCAGCAAAAGAAGAGCATCAACCTCCTTACGGGGTGCCCAGGGGAGTCCAGGGCGCGCTGCCTCCCTGGGGCGCGCCCCTGTCTCCTGGCCCCCTCGGGCACCATCTCGCGTTGATTTTACTTCCCAAAAATCACAAATATTCCAAAATAATTCTCCGCCCTTTTTTATCCCGTTTGAATCCGTTTGATATTGGGTTTCTGTGAAACATAAAACATGCAACAAACAGGAATTGGCACTGGGCACTGGATCAATATGTTAGTCCCAAAAAATAGTATAAAAAGTTGCCAAAAGTATATGAAAGTTGAATAATATTGGCATGGAACAATCAAAAATTATAGATACGAAGGAGACGTATCATGCTATCAAATGTCACAACATAAAAGGGTGATTATAAAGATGCTCTACAGGTATCTCCGAAGGTGTTTTGTTGGGTTGGCATAGATCGAGATGTCACATCCCTAGTTTCTGGTTCTGCCTAGAGTTTTGCATCTTGTTGCATCATGTTTAAATTCTATTTAAGTTGAAATGGGGATTGACCAAACCCTAGCATCAGAAAGAATTAAACTAGGTTCAAATAAAAATATTTTCAATGAACCCAAAATGCCTTCCCAAAAATGTTCATCATCTTTGGGTTGGTCTTGAACCTCTGCCAAAAGATTGCACATTTTTCTAGGTCAATTGGGGGTCACTGAATTAAATCATATAGTATTTGCATTTGGGCATTTAAATCCTATAAATATATTAAATGCCCAAATAATCACAAACTGAAATATTTACTGTTGGAAATATTCCAAACAGTGGCCACAGTTAGTTGCATGATTTTTGGAAATGCTCTGGCATTTTTATTAAAGCCAAACACAATTACAGAAAATAGAAAAAACAGAAATAAAAGAGAGAGAGAGAGAGAGAGAGAGAGAGTTACCTGGCTGGCCCAGGTCCAGTACAGCCCAGCTGGCGGCCCAGCCCACCTGGCCACCTCCTCCTGACGCCTCCTTGCCAGGAGGACGGGCGCGTGCTCAACGCGCGCGCCCCTCCGTGTGGCCATCTCCTCCCTCCCTGCCTGCCTGGCTCCTCCCCGATGCGGCCGACGATGCCACATACATCGCCCCGACCCCTGGATCTCTCTCACTCTCCCTGGACCCTGAGGGAGTCCTAGATTAGGGGGTCCTCGGACAGCCGGACTATGTACTTGTGCCGGACTGTTAGACTATGAAGATACAAGATTGAAGACTTCGTCCCGTGTCCGGGTGGGACTCTCCTTTGCGTGGAAGGCAAACTTGGCAATTCGGATATGTAGATTTCCTTCTCTGTAACCGACTCTGTGTAACCCTAGCCCTCTCTAGTGTCTATATAAACCAGAGGGTTTAGTCCGTATGACAGGAACAATCATAATCATAGGCTAGCTTCTAGGGGTTAGCCTCTATGATCTCGTGGTAGATCAACTCTTGTAATACTCATATCATCAAGATCAATCAAGCAGGAAGTAGGGTATTACCTCCATAGAGAGGGCCCGAACTTGGGCAAACATTGTGTCCCCCGCCTCCTGTTACCATTAGCCTTAGACGCATAGTTCGGGACCCCCTACCCGAGATCCGCCGGTTGTGACACTGACATTGGTGCTTTCATTGAGAGTTCCACCATGTCATCACGGTAAGGTTTGATGGCTCCTTCAATCATCCACAACAATGCGATCCAGGGCGAGGTTTTCCTCCCCGGACAGATCTTCGTATTCAGTGGCTTCGCACTGCGGGCCAACTCGCTTGGCCATCTGGAGCAGATCGATAGCTACACCCCTGTCCATCAGGTCGGGTTTGGAAGCCTAAACTACACTGCCGACATCCGCGGAGACTTGATCTTCGATGGATTCGACCCCATGATGGGTGCGTCTTACAGTCATGATGATCATGACTCAGATCCGCCATCGGACGGTGTTCAGGAGAACGCACCTGCAGTTGCCCTGGTCTTAGATCCAGAGCAGATCGTGCCATTCGATGATGGGTGGATAGACCATGCCACGGACGCCGCACACTCATCGGCGATAGAGCCGAACACAGACTTCATCTCCAATGAGATCTGTGTCATCGGACCCTCGGACTCGTCTCTGGCCATAGGCTCCGAGCCACGCGCGTCCGTGCCTATCGAACCTGATTTGGCACCGATCATGGAGTTTACCTTCGCAGATATCTTTCAGCACTCGCCCTTGGGCGACGTGCTAAATTTGTTGAAATCCCTCTCCCTTTTAGGAGACTCTTGACTGAACTATGTCCGGCTTGAGTGGGAAGCGGACGACAAAGAAATTTGTTACCCAGCCATCACCCACTTAATAGCCACTGTCGACGACTCAACCGAAATGCTTGATTTCGACTCCGAAGACATCGACAGTATGAATGACGATGCCGGAGAAGAACAAGAACCACCGCCTACAGGGTGCAGGACAGCCACCTCATCATATGATATATACATGGTGGACACACCCAAAGAAAACAGCAGCGAGGAACGGAAGGATGCAATGGAGGATAATCCTCTGGAGAAGCAACCAAAGCACCAACGACAGCGGCGCCACTCTAAATCCTGCCACAGCAAAAACAGTGATAACGGCACAAGAAAGAATAATACCCCGAACGACTTCAAAGGTAACGACGACCCCATGGACCCAACGATGGAGCAGGATGAGCCAAGGGACGGTGAACATAGTTCGGGCCGCTGTCCGATCACGGCGATGCCGAAGATAAAACTTATAAACCTGTCTCCGGAGAGGAGAACAGTCCGGACGATGATGCACTCATCATCCCGGAAAAGCACTTGGAACAAGAGAACCTCCACAAAAGTCTTATCGCCACCGCGAGGAGCTTGAAGAAGCAGAAGCAAAGGCTTAAGGCCACGCATGATACGGTCAACCACAGATGGAACAAAGTGCTCGACACTGACGAAAAATATGGTAGCGATCGCCATGCAAAGAGCTACCCAAAGCGCAAGCTGCTGCCCGAATTCGACGAGGCTATAGAGCCCATCCTGCCAAAAAATAATACGGCCGATCTGCCGGACCAACCACCCCGTGGCCGAGACAGAGCGGCTAATGACGCTGCACACAAGTCAGCACATGATCTACGTGAGCACCTAGAAAAAACAGCCGGCATGGCCAGGTCCATCTATGGATCTAGGAGGCATGCTCCTATGCAGGATCACGGCCACCAAAACAACTATACTGATCGAATACCAGCTCGGAATCAACACCGCACACTACATCCGTCGGAAGCATGCCACGACACATCCAAATACAGGGGTGCCGCGCACCCCTTGTGCTTCACCGATGAGGTGCTGGATCATGAATTTCAAGAGGGATTTAAACCCGTAAACATAGAGGCATACGACAGAACGACATACCCTGCAGTCTGGATTGAGGACTTTATTCTTCACATCCATATGGCTCGCGGAGACGATCTCCACGCCATTCAATACCTGCCCCTCAAGTTGAAAGGACCAGCTCGGCACTGGTTGAAAAGCTCCCCGAAAACTCAATTGGAAGTTGGGAGGAACTTGAGGACGCTTTCAGGGCCAAGTTTCAAGGGACCTATGTCCGACCTCCGGACACAGACGATTTAAGTCACATAATTCAACAACCTGGAGAGTTCAGCCCGTAAGCTTTGGAACAGATTTCTCACCAAGAAGAACCAAATCATTGATTGCCCGGATGCTGAAGCCTTAGCAGCTTTCAAACACAGTGTCCGGGACGAATGGCTCGCCAGACACCACGGCCAGGAAAAACTGAGGACAATAGCAGCCCTAACAAGCCTTATGACCCACTTTTGTGTGGGCGAGGACAGCTGGTTGGCCCGCAGCAGCACCAGCGACCCAGGTACATCCGAAGTCAGGGACGGCGACGGGAAGCCGCGACGCAATAAAAACAAGCATTGAAATAAGGAAGACAGCCCAGACGACACGGCGGTAAACACCGGATGTAGGGGCTCTCAACCCGGTCAACGGAAAAAGCCATTTAAAGGCAGCAGAGATGGACCATCTAGCCTAAACAAAATTCTAGACAGATCATGTCAGATTCATGGCACCCCAAGAAACCTGCGAATCACACAAACATAGAATGATGTGTCTTCAAGCAGGCCGGCAAGCTAAACACCGAACACAACGGGAGGGATCCGCCAAGTGAAGATGAGGATGAACCTCGCCAGCCGAACACTGGGGAACAGAAAAAATTTCCACCAGATGTCAAAACAGCGAACATGATTTACGCAACTCACATACCAAAGAGGAAACGCAAACATGCACTCCGAGACATATACGCTGTAGAACCAGTTGCCCCCAAATTCAACCCATGGTCAGCCTGCCCGATCACTTTCGATCGCAGGGATCATCCGACTAGTATCCGACATGGAGGTTTGGCTGCCTTGGTGCTCGACCCAATAATTGACGGATACCATCTCACCCGAGTCCTCACGGATGGCGGCAGTAGTCTTAATCTGATATATAAGGACACTATCCATAAGATGGGGATAGACCCGTCAAGAATCAGCCAAAGCAATACTACCTTTATAGGAGTAATACCAGGCGTAGAGGCCCGCTGCACAGGCTCTCTAATACTCAAGGTTTTATTCGATTCTTCCGACAACTTCCGAAGTGAAGAACTAATCTTCGACATCGCTCCATTCTGAAGCGGCTACCATGCACTACTCGGTAGAACGGCCTTCGCTCGTTTCAATGCAGTTCCGCATTATGCTTATCTTAAACTTAAGATGCCCGGTCCATGCGGCATCATTACAATTAGTGGAAATACAGAGCGCTCCCTACGTGCGGAAGAATATGTGGTAGCTCTAGCAGCCGAACCACCGACTAGCCTCTCCAACTCAAGTAACTAATCGGTTGTTGAGACCACGGACACGGCTAGATGTGTTCGGCGCACCACTATTTGTAGCAGCCCGGATAAACCTGAGCTTGACTAACGGCTATACCCCCATATGTGGTGCTAGGGGTTACCCGCACGAACAAAATCCATAGTTCGGCTGGATCCTATTCACACTCAAGAAGTTGAATTTTCACAGTTCATTAAGTTTAACCAACGTTACGCACGGTTACATAAAAAGGTTCTTTCAACTAAATTTTTTCTTTCTTTTTTACAGATGACTACCGTGCTATACCCTTCCAAGATACAGCACAACGGAGACAAAGGCGCAGACGTGCAGCAGGGCCCCGTTCTAAGGTTTCTTTTTAGATTAAGACCCTGCGTAAACCTTTTATTGTCTCTTGTTGGCTCACACCCTCCTGGTACTTAACTTATTATTTGCCGATCTAAAATGAACGTTACAAGGGAAGCATAGAATGTGTTTTGGGGATTTACACCCTTACCACAGCCGCTCTTTCGTCATGCCAAATTTACGCACGTACCCGGAAATTCAAGGATCTTATCGAGGGCGGTACTCAGCCCAGTATATGTTGTAAAGTCCGAATACCTTTGGGAGTGTTCGGCGTCGCGAGTTTGGCCTTATATGCATCAGCTCCGAATCATGTCTTTGATCAATAGTTGGGTTTGCCCGGCTCCCGTGTTTTTCTACCTTACGTTCCGCTCTATCGGCTAAGGTGGCACCGGGAGAACTACTGCGATTGTGCCCTGGTTCATCTGGATGAGCACCTTAGTAGAGAAAGCTAAAAACTGACTGTCATGATAAAGCAAGAGACTGGCCAACCACTCGATGACCTAGCGGAATCTTCGTGATTCCTCCGCATTAAGGAAGGACTAGTTTCCCGGTCACGTATGTACACGCACCATATTCGGATAAGCGCAGACATACCAGGGGCTATATAGTAGCCCCACCGTCAAACTCCTATGGCTATGTGAAAGTGTTAAAGCTATATAGTCTGATTGCCTTGTTCACCGTGCTATCACATCCTTAACGAACCAAGACATTGGATCAAGTGTGATTACGCCCTTTACCAAACACCCCCGCATTATATGCGTGGGGGCTGAAGCCGACGACTGCGAACTTTCAGGTTATATACATATACACATAAACAGCCGCACAGGAGGCACCACAATACTTTACGGGCAAAAGTATAAATATAGCCTTTACTATTAAAAGCATTGTTTATACAATCAAGATACATGTCACTGGAACATGGTATTCTTTGAGCACTGAGCCTCTATTAAATGGGCACCTTCTAGGACCTCTTCAAAGTAGTGCTTGGGCGAGCCCTGACCCCCGGGCGGACCCCTGGTTGCAATATCGGTGGCCTCCATCTCCGCCTAATGTGTCTTAACATGGGCAAGAGCCATCCGCGCACCCTCTATGCACGCCGACCTCTTGACAGCGTCGATATGCGGCACAGCACGAAGAAATTGTTGCACCAGACCAAAATAACTACCCGGGCTCGGTTCCTTCGGCCATAGATGATCCACGACAGCCTTCATGCCAAGCCCGGACAAGCTATGGAGCTCGGCCCACTCGGCCATTTGCTCATTCAACAGCAGCGGACGCTTTGGAGCACTGAACTGCGACCAAAACAATTTTCCATCTCATGATCTTTCCGATCCTTGAAATACTCAGTCGCATCAGCAGCACTCTTTGCCATATCCAAGTATGCGTCTGCAGAGCTCCACAATTGATCAACAGGGGCATATTTCGGATCGCCGACTTTGTTCGCAATAAAAATGGCTTCCCAGCCGCGATATCACCGGCTTGCCGAAGCTCCTCCCGCGCCGCTCTGATTTCAGAGCAAGTTCCTTTGCTGCTTGTAAGGCCTTCTCTAGGTCAGCCGTTTTCTTTTGGTTTTCCCTTTTGAGAAGCTCATACCGGCGGCGGCATAGTGTAGCTCAATAGCCATGTTGTCTATTTTATCCTCACTTTGGCGATGAGCAGCCTGTTCAGCTTTTAATTCTTCGGCTGCCTTCAGGGCGGCCGCATCACTTCTCCTGGCTTGCTCCTTGACTCGGGCAAGTTCTGCCCGAAGGGTCTCCACGGAGGCAGCTCCATCTGCAGTCAAAGCATACTATAAATACTAGCATCATGCTCTTCTTAATACTTGCTGACCACCCGAATATACATACCCTGTGCCTCGTAACACCACTTGTTAACAAGCATGATGTCCGCATCCACCACGTCAAGTTGCTGCCTCAATTCGGCAAATTCAGCAGTTCGGTCAGCCGCCGGATCTGTAGCCGCCTGCGCATGAAAGCAGCGCTATCATTACCTGAGACTATGATCCTCTGCTCACCGCGTCTGGACGACAATCAGAGTCTCAGGGGCTACTATCTATACAAAGCACACCTTGCATGTGCAGTACGGTCAAAAATATATATATATATTACTTTGCGTACCTCAAAGCCTCTTAGTAGGCTCGTAAAAGCTTCATTCAACCCGCTTTTTGAGGATGAAATCCTCTCAACCACCGTACCCATTAAAGTACGATGTGCCTCTAAGATAGCCGCTTGCTCCAGAAGACATATCAATGTGTCCGGTTGTACATCGGACAATCCTGGGCTTTTTCTGTTGGTCTCCTTAGGAGCTGAGAACTCCGGACTCCGGGTGGCCGAAGAGTTACCCTCCAGCCTTTGCGGATCAGGAGAAATCCTCCGCGACGACACCTCAGGTTCGTCCGTCTCATGAGGCGTGGAAGCAGGAGGAGGCGTTTCGCTCTCCATCATCTCCGGAAGAAGATCCCCCGAGGACGAACATTGTTGAGAAGGGCTATGAGCCGGACTGCAAAACATATGTCTCGGTTGTTATTCTCAGGAAAAGAGCAGGGCATATTTACTAATGTACCTTTGTTCACTTACATCTCGGTTGACAGCTGGCCCCCTTGTGGGTGCTGTGCGCTAAGGATGCCCTCCGGGGCAGGACCCCCTCGCGAAGGTTTCTTCCCTCGTTTGAGGAGATCTCAGATGCGGCTTTGCAATGTCATCACATCATTAACTGGCCCCCAGTCCAGCCCTTTGTTGACCCATGATGCCAGTTGGGGCAGAGGGGCAGAGCGGAAGGCTGGGGCGGCTGCTCGCTTTGTACCTCGGGGTGCTGTGATGTAAAACCACTCCCGTTGCCATAGGTCGGACACCTCCGGGAAGGAACCCTCTGGCCATAGGGCGTCGGTGCCTTTGCTTATTATAGCGCCTCCGCACTCCACGTGTTGCCCGACGATCATGTTCGGCTTCACATTGAAGGTCTTGAGCCATAAGTCGAAGTATGGGGTAATGCGGAGGAAGGCCTCACACACGACAATAAACAACGAGATGTGAAGGAAGGAATCTGGAGCTAGATCATGGAAATCTAGCCCGTAATAGAACATGAGCCATCTAACAAAGGGATCAAGACTAAAGCCTAGCCCTCGGAGGAAGTGGGAAACGAATACAACACTCTCGTTGGGTTCGGGAGTGGTGATAACCTGCCCTTGAGCAGGTAGCCTATGAAGGATTTTGGCGGTCAGGTACCTAGCCTCCCTAAGTTTCTTGATGTCCTCCTCTGTGACAGAAGAGGCCATCCACCAGCCTTGAAGGTTGGATCAGGACATGGTTGAAGGTCCGGAGTGCTTAGACTGAACCTTGGGTGTTGGAAGTCGAGGTAGGGGAAGGGAAGGATCGGGCGTGGAAAGAAAAGGACAGGTCTTGACCTCTTTATAAAGAGGGTGAATATCAAGCGTCCTCCGCGTGGCTGTTTGGAACATGCCTAAAACTGATGAGTCATACTAACGGCACGGTTGGGTTACCCACACCCGTATTGATGAGAATGCCATGATAAGGGGAACACGATCTCTGCTTTGACAAGACGTGCCAATAAAACCGCCTCGCAAGACGTGCAGTAGCAGGTTGAGAAAAATGGTTCATATAATGACCAGGCCATGGCGTGATGTCACGCTATGAAAAGTTGTCAGCAGATTAGATTTGTGGAATATTGTGCTCTCTGCGGTGGTACGTGGAATTTGTTTTGCAGAGCCGGACACGGTTCATGTGTTCAAAATCTACCTTGAAGTATTCAGAGAAGGAACCCGCCTTGCAATGTTGAAGACAATCTGCGCGCCGGACTCATCATCATTGAAGCCTGGTTCAGGGGCTACTGAGGGAGTCCTGGATTAGGGGGTCCTCGGACAGCCGGACTATGTACTTGTGCCAGACTGTTGGACTATGAAGATACAAGATTGAAGACTTCGTCCCATGTCCGGGTGGGACTCTCCTTTGCGTGGAAGGCAAGCTTGGCAATTCAGATATGTAGATTTCCTTCTCTGTAACCGACTCTGTGTAACCCTAGCCCCCTCTGGTGTCTATATAAATCGAAGGGTTTAGTCCGTAGGATAGGAACAATCATAATCATAGGCTAGCTTCTAGGGTTTAGCCTCTATGATCTCGTGGTAGATCAACTCTTGTAATACTCATATCATCAAGATCAATCAAGCAGGAAGTAGGATATTACCTCCATAGAGAGGGCCCGAACCTGGGTAAACATTGTGTCCCCCGCCTGCTGTTACCATTAGCCTTAGACGCATAGTTTGGGAACCCCTACCCGAGATCCGCCGGTTTTGACACCGACAGACCCCTTCCCCCTCCTCTGCTCTCTCTCCCGCACATCCCGAGTGAAGCTCGTCGCCACCGCTTGTCGTTGCCACACCCAAGGCCTCCCCCTCGACCCCTCGGCGTGCCCATTAGCTTGGCTACCTCGTCCTCGACCTCCTCACCAAGCCAAGCGACACCGGACGCCCCTGAAGGCCTCACCGCCGTCTTCTTCAACCTCGGTCCACCGAGAACACCGGCGATCGTGCGCCCGCTCGGACGCTTCCCCGAGCTCCTGTGTGGATCCCTTCCATCCTCACCTTCAATTTCGAGCCGTAGACGTCACCCCCTTGACGACTGTAGCCGCCGCCGCTTGAGCTCGTCGCCAACGCAGCTCCGGTGACCAAATGGTCACCTCCGCGAGTCCAACTTGCTAACTGCAACGCGTAGTGCCCCGCTAGACCTTCGCCTCGCTCGTTTGCGCATCGCAGCGCCAACCCCACACCCACCCGAACTCCGGCCGCCACCAAAGCTCGTCGCCGGCATGATTCCGGCATGATTCCCTCGTTGCTATGCCATCACCATGATCTTGCGTGTGCGTAGGAATTTTTTTGAAATTACTACGTTCCCCAACAGTGGCATCCGAGCCTAGGTTTTATGCGTTGATGTTATATGCACGAGTATAACACAAGTGAGTTGTGGGCGATACAAGTCATACTGCTTACCAGCATGTCATACTTTGGTTCGGCGGTATTGTGAGATGAAGCGGCCCGGACCGACATTACGCGTACGCTTACGCGAGACTGGTTTCACCGTTACGAGCACTCGTGCTTAAAGGTGGCTGGCGGGTGTCTGTCTCTCTCAATTTAGCTGAATCGAGTGTTGCTACGCCCGGTCCTTGCAAAGGTTAAAACAACACCAACTTGACGAACTATCGTTGTGGTTTTGATGCGCAGGTAAGAACGGTTCTTGCTTAGCCCGTAGCAGCCACGTAAAACTTGCAACAACAAAGTAGAGGACGTCTAACTTGTTTTTGCATGGCATGTGTGATGTGATATGGCCAAGACGTGATGCTATATTTTATTGTATGAGATGATCATGTTTTGTAACCGAAGTTATCGGCAACTGGCAGGAGCCATATGGTTGTAGCTTTATTGTATGAAATGCAAACGCCCTGTAATTGCTTTACTTTATCATGAAGGTAGCGATAGTCGAGAAGCAATAGATGGCTTAAACGACAACGATGCTACGATGGAGATCAAGGTGTCGCGCGGTGGCGATGGTGATCACGACGGTGCTTGGAGATGGAGATCACAAGCACAAGATGATGATGGCCATATCATATCACTTATATTGATTGCATGTGATGTTTATCCTTTATGCATCTTATCTTGCTTTGATTGACGGTAGCATTTTAAGATGATCTCTCACTAAAATTATCAAGAAGTGTTCTCCCACAGTATGCACCGTTGCCAAAGTTCGTCGTGCCCGGACACCACGTGATGATCGGTGTGATAAGCTCTACGTCCATCTACAATGGGTGCAAGCCAGTTTTGCACACGCGAATACTCAAAGTTAAGCTTGCGAGCCTAGCATATGCAGATATGGCCTCGGAACACGGAGACCGAAAGGTCGAGCGTGAATCATATAGTAGATATGATCAACATAGTGATGTTCACCATTGAAAACTACTCCATCTCAAGTGATGATCGGTTATGGTTTAGTTAATTTGGATCACGTGATCACTTAGATGACTAGAGAGATGTCTGTCTAAGTGGGAGTTCTTAAGTAATATGATTAATTGAACTTAAATTTATCATGAACTTAGTACCTGACAGTATTTTGCTTGTCTATGTTTGTTTGTAGATAGATGGCTCATGTTGTTGTTCCGTTGAATTTTAATGCGTTCCTTGAGAAAGCAAAGTTGAAAGATGATGGTAGCAATTACACGGACTGGGTCCGTAACCTAAGGATTATCCTCATTGCTGCACAAAAAAGTTACGTCTGGAAGCACCGTTGGGTGCCGTGCCCGCTTCTTGATGCAACTAACGACGTTAAGAACGTCCGCGAGCAAAGTGATGACTACTCTATAGTTCGATTGTGCCATGCTTTACGGCTTAGAACCGGGCCTTCAATGACGTTTTGAACGTCATGGAGCATATGAGATGTTCCAGGATTTGAAGTTAATATTTCAAGCAAATGCCCGGATTGAGAGATATGAAGTCTCCAATAAGTTCTACAACTGCAAGATGGAGGAGAATAGTTCTGTCAGTGAACATATACTCAAAATGTCTGGGTATAATAATCACTTGATTCAACTGGGAGTTAATCTTCCGGATGATAGCGTCATTGACTGAATTCTCCAATCACTGCCACCAAGCTACAAGAGCTTTGTGATGAACTATAATATGCAAGGGATGAACAAGACTATTCCCGAGCTCTTCGCAATGCTAAAAGCTGCGGAGGTAGAAATCAAGAAGGAGCATCAAGTGTTGATGGTCAACAAGACCACTAGTTTCAAGAAAAAGGGCAAAGGGAAGAAGAAGGGGAACTTCAAGAAGAACAGCAAGCAAGTTGCTGGTCAAGAGAAGAAACCCAAGTCTGGACCTAAGCCTGAAACTGAGTGCTTCTACTGCAAGCAGACTGGTCACTGGAAGCGGAACTGCCCCAAGTATTTGGCAGATAAGAAGGATGGCAAAGTGAACAAAGGTATATGTGATATACATGTTATTGATGTGTACCTAACTAGAGCTCATAGTAGCACCTGGGTATTTGATACTGGTTCTATTGCTAATATTTGCAACTCGAAACAGGGACTACGGAATAAGCGAGCACTGGCCAAGGATGAGGTGACGATGCGCGTAGGAAACGGTTCCAAAGTCGATGTGATCGCGGTCGGCACGCTATCTCTACATCAACCTTCGGGATTAGTTTTAGACCTGAATAATTGTTATTTGGTGCCAGCGTTGAGCATGAACATTATATCTGGATCTTGTTTGATGCGAGACGGTTATTCATTTAAATCAGAGAATAATGGTTGTTCTATTTATATGAGTAATATCTTTTATGGTCATGCACCCTTGAAGAGTGGTCTATTTTTGTTGAATCTCGATAGTAGTGATACACATATTCATAGTGTTGAAACCAAAAGATGCAGAGTTGATAATGATAGTGCAACTTATCTGTGGCACTGCCGTTTGGGTCATATCGGTATAAAGCACATGAAGAAACTCCATACTGATGGACTTTTTGAATCACTTGATTATGAATCACTTGGTACTTGCGAACCGTGCCTTATGGGCAAGATGACTAAAACGCCGTTCTCCGGAACTATGGAGCGAGCAACTGATTTGTTGGAAATCATACATACTGATGTTTGTGGTCCAATGAATGTTGAAGCTCGCGGCGGGTATCGTTATTTTCTCACCTTCACAGATGATTTGAGCATATATGGGTATATCTACTTAATGAAACACAAGTTTGAAACATTTGAAAAGTTCAAAGAATTTCAGAGTGAAGTGGAAAATCATCGTAACAAGAAAATAAAATTTCTACGATCTGATCGTGGAGGAGAATATTTGAGTTACGAGTTTGGTCTACACTTGAAACAATGTGGAATAGTTTCGCAACTCATGCCACCTGGAACACCACAACGAAATGGTGTGTCCGAACGTCATAATCGTACTTTACTAGATATGGTGCGATCTATGATGTCTCTTACTAATTTACCGCTATCGTTTTGGGGTTATGCTTTAGAGACGGCCGCATTCACGTTAAATAGGGCACCATCAAAATCCGTTGAGACGACGCCTTATGAACCGTGGTTTGGCAAGAAACCAAAGTTGTCGTTTCTCAAAGTTTGGGGTTGCGATGCTTATGTGAAGAAACTTCAACCAGATAAGCTCGAACCCAAATCGGAGAAATGTGTCTTCATAGGATACCCAAAAGAGACTGTTGGGTACACCTTCTATCACAGATCCGAAGGCAAGACATTCCTTGCTAAGAATGGATCCTTTCTAGAGAAGGAGTTTCTCTCGAAAGAAGTGAGTGGGAGGAAAGTAGAACTTGATGAGATAACTATATCTACTCCCTTATTGGAAAGTAGTTCATCACAAGAACCGGTTCCTGTGACAACTACACCAATTAGTGAGGAAGCTAATGATAATGATCATGAAACTTCAGATCAAGTTTTCTCTTGAACCTCGAGGTCTACCAGAGTAAGATCCACACCAGAGTGGTACGGTAATCCTATTCTGGAAGTCATGTTACTTGACCATGATGAACCTACGAACTATGAGGAAACGATGATGAGCCCAGATTCTGCAAAATGGCTAGAAGCCATGAAATCTGAGATGGGATCCATGTATGAAAACAAAGTGTGGACTTTGGTTGACTTGCCCAATGATCGGCAAGCCATTGAGAATAAATGGATCTTTAAGAAGAAGACTGGCGCTGATGGTAATGTAACTGCCTATAAAGCTCGACTTGTTGCAAAAGGTTTTCGACAAGTTCAAGGGGTGACTACGATGAGACTTTCTCACCCGTAGCGATGCTTAAGTCTGTCCGAATCATGTTAACTATTGCTGCATTTCATGATTATGAAATTTGGCAAATGGATGTTGTCGGTGTCAAAACCGGCGGATCTCGGGTAGGGGGTCCCGAACTGTGCGTCTAGGCGGATGGTAACAGGAGACAAGGGACACGATGTTTTACCCAGGTTCGGGCCCTCTCGATGGAGGTAAAACCCTACGTCCTGCTTGATTAATATTGATGATATGGGTAGTACAAGAGTGGATCTACCACGAGATCAAGGAGGGTAAACCCTAAAGCTAGCCTATGGTATGATTGTTGTAATGTATATTGTCCTACGGACTAAAGCCCTCCGGTTTATATAGACACTGGAGGAGGCTAGGGTTACACAGAGTCGGTTACAATGGTAGGAGATCTACATATCCAGATCGCTGGGCTTGCCTTCCACGCCAAGGAAAGTCCCATCCGGACACGGGACGAAGTCTTCAATCTTGTATCTTCGTAGTCTTGGAGTCCGCGGACGATGATAGTCCGGCTGTCCGGACACCCCTAGTCCAGACTCCTCAAGAGCCCACGAACCAGGCTTCAATGACGATTAGTCCGCGCGCATAATGTTCGGCATTGCAAGGCGGGTTCCTCCCTTAAATAATCCAGAGAAGATAATGAACACCAGGATAGTGTCCGGCTCTGCAAAATAAATTCCACATTCCACCGTAGAGTGAATAAAATGTACACCAGTCCAATCTGCTGACGTATTATGCGGCGTGACATCACACCACTAACAAGCCTTTGTTTGAATCGTTTTTTCTTACTATACCACCTCAGCACGTTTAGCGAAGCGGTTTCCTTGGCACGTCTTGTCGAAGCAGAGATCGTGTTCCCCTTATTCCGGGATTCTCATCAATACAGACATGGGTAACCCAACCGTGCCATTGATGGTGGCGCTTGGGACATAAGCGAGTTACCAGGCCGGTGGGGGACGCATAGTTTCGTCCGCCTATATATAAGGGATAAGGATTTACCTTCCCACCTACGCCTTCTTCCTCCTTTGCTTATCCATCTCCGCACACTCAAGCTCCAACGCCCAAGCTTGCGCATCTCGCCTCGACCTTCTCCGAATATGTCCGGAGCGGGAGGCAAATGGTTGGCCTCCACCATTAAGGAGGAGCACATCACCAAGCTGCGCAGCGCCGGATACCTCTCCGGCGATATCGCGCATCGGCTGCCCAACGAGGGGCAGCTCATCCCTACCCCTGGGCCTCATGAGAGGGTCGTCTTCGTTCCCCACTTCCTCCGCGGACTGGGCTTTCCACTCCATCCATTCATCCGGGGCTCATGTTCTACTACGGCCTGGATTTCCACGATCTGGCGCCGAACTTCATCTTCAACATCTCGGCGTTTATCGTCGTGTGCGAGGCCTTCCTCTGCATCCGGCCGCACTTCGGCCTGTGGCTCAAGACCTTCAATGTCAAGCCGAAGGTTGTGAAGGGCACGCAAGCGGAATGCGGAGGCGCCATGTTGGGTAAGTTGCCCAACGTCCTTTGGCTCGAAGGGGCCTTCGTGGACTCCGTCAAGGGGTGGCAATCGGGGTGGTTCTACATCACCGAGCCGCGCAAGCCCGCATGGGCGGCAGCCCCCGAGTTTAGATCTGGTGTCCCCACGCAGCTCACCTCCTGGAAAGAGAAGGGCTTGCTATGGGGCAATCCGAAGGAGGTGACGGGACTCCGAGCCTGCATCCAGAAGCTGGTGAGCAATAAGCTCAGGCTCGTCGACGTGGTCCAAGTCATGCTCATCCGCCGGATTCTCCCATGACAAGAACGGGCATTCGATCTGTGGGAGTTCAATCCGGAGCAGCACCAGGCGCTGAGCGGGCTCTTCGATATGACATACAAAGGCGCATGGAGGGTGCTGTTTAAGGGCGCCGAAGCCCCCGCATCCGCGACGGAAGATCACAGATTTCGCTCGCAGCATCCGGCTGACGAGGTAAGTGATTCAACCCCATTATGGGACACTTGTGGTAATCGAATTGATTCAAAGAGGGTTTCATTCTTTCTTTCCCTTTGACAGGAAGGGATGGAGAAGGCCAAGCAGCTTATCAGCCCAGCTCCCATGCCAGAAGACCAAGTGGATGCCCGTTTAGCAGGGCTACTGGTTCCGGCACCGCATGTGGTGCCGGAGAAGAAGGCCAAGAAGGTGGCATGCGGGGACTCAAAGAGTTCCCAGAATCAAGCGCCCGACGACGAGGCGGACTCCTCCCGAAGACGACGAGGAGGAGGAGGACTCTCTCCGGAGGAGGAGAGAAGAAGAGGAAGGCTTCCCCAATAGGGGAGGCCGAAGGGTCCAAGAGGGGGAGGACTATCTCCCCGGACAGTTTCGCCAACACCACCGTTTGCGAGGATGAGTGGCCTCCAAGGGCCAGGCGTCCGGCCAGATCGTAAGTATCCGGATCCTTGACATGCAATTTCTTTCGTGTCGCGTAGTGTCCTTCTAACGCCGCATTCTGTCCATAGTCCGGCTGATGATGATCTCCCCGCTTCATCAAGCGGGTCATTGGCCCCGTCGGATGTGGATTCACTTCCGACTGCCACTACCCCCCGCGCCGGCGAGGACGCCGAGGTGGGATCCCAGAGAGGGACCCATCAGGAGGAGGCTCCGGAGGCTCCGTCAGGCTGCCCCCCGGACTTTGTGCCGGACTCTTCATCGGAACCCGCAGTGGTTCCAGAGTCCGGCGGGCGGCCCCTTCGAAAGAAGGGCAAGACCGTGACACCGGCGACCTCCGTCCAACCGAAGGCGCCGGATAACTTGTTGGAAGCGCTTAAAGGTGCTTCCATCGAGGAAGAACACCGCACTATCATGAGTGCGGTGATTCAGAAGGTTCAGCTCGCCAAGAGCGGGCTGACCGAAGCCTGCAGCAGCCTTCTAACTGTCTTTGAGGTAAGAAGTTAAAGTTATGTACTGTAATACCGCATAGACAGTAGCCCCTGATGCTCAGTTCGGTGTTCGGAAAGAAAAGCCGGACTGAGGATCTAAAAAGAAATACGCAGGGTTGCTTAAAATATGTTAATATGGGTTTGCAGGCTACGCTGCTGACCTCTGCCGCACTAACGGCGGAGGTCGACGTGCTGAAGCAGAATCTCGAGCGGTCCGAGCGAGAGCTTGGCCATGCGAAGAAGCAGCTCGAGGACAAAGAGGGTGAGTAACACCACTTTGAATAGTTACCTTACAGAAAAGGATTTTGGTTGCAATAAAGTTAACAAGGATAATATGGGTATTGCAGGGGCCACTAACGAGGTGGCAGCCCTGAAGGAGGCTGTATCCGCGTCGAGCATGAGGCGCCCATGAACGGGCAGAGCGAGAAAAGCAGGAGGCACGGGTGGCGGAAGTTCGGCAAGAGCCTGTCTCATGGAGAAGCATGAGAGTTTGGAGCGTGACTCCAAGACTCGAGAGTTCGAGCTTGCCTCGGCTCTCGAAAGTGCCAAGTCCGCCAAGGCCGAGGCCCATAAGGCCCTTCAGGAGGTTGAAGATATAAAGAAAATAGCGGCGTGTAAGGCATATTTCATGCAAAGCAGGCATGTTAATGTAAACTACCTGACACTAACCCGCATTCGGAGCTCTCCAGGGGCATTTGCAGATCTGCCGCCAGAAAAGCGCGTCGATGCCGCCAGATTCTATCGTGGCGAGGAGGGAGCTCAACGGAGAAGGTCTTCGGTCTCAATCTGCCGAGGCCGCCATCCGGTGCCCCAAGCGACCAGTCAAGCAGCTGGTCGAACTCCACAAGGTAGCCGAGGAGGCCATGAAGGGCCTTATAGTCCGGTGTGGCTGAACAGGTCATGCCAGGAGCTACTTGCCTCGGCGGTGGCTGGTGGATGCGTGCCTCGGGTGGAGGTCATCAAGCGCTCCGCCAGATTGAAGGTGCTCGCGGGCCCTCGCCCGCATTAAAGGTGCATTGGGGCAGGTTGGATGCGAGCTTCTCACAGACCCACCGCCACCGGCAAGGAGTATCGCACGCCCAAATGTATTATAAAACTGTCCTGAAGGGAGCCCACGATATTGCGGATGAGTGCCCCAGAAATGTAATCTTTGAATAAACTTGCTATGTATTATCCTGTGCGCGGAAACTTTGTTCATGTGAGCTTTGAGCAACGCTTGTTTAATTTAAAATATTACCTTCTGTGCGGCCGTTTATAAAATCTGAGAGATGGCAAGTCGTTGGCTTCAGCCCCCAAGCCACGAGTGATGGGGTGTTCGGGATAAACTTGAGCACTCTTGTTCCCATTTTTGGGTCCATCTAGGGAGGCGCTCAACACAACGAACAAGGCAACCGAACTTATAATGCTTGAACACTCTCACTTAGCCATAGAATTCTATAATTTTAAATTTGGTGAAGCCCTCGGTATTCGAAGACCGAATCGGGCGCTATCCACGCCTTCGCCGGACATTGTCCGAACTCGCTCAAGCGGCATGAGTCTTTAGGACCCAAAAGCCTCTTGAACAGCGATCGATCTCTCGCCTTATCATGCCGGTCAGTTTAGCTTTCCATCGAGGCGCCGCCTGCTCAACCGGGCGCAATCGCGATGGTTCTCCAGTGCCACCTTAGCCGGCTGAACGGAACGTAAGGCACCAAAATGTGGGAGCCGGGCAAACCCAACTATTGACCCAAGACATGATTCGGAGCCGATTCATATAATTCTATAAGTTCGGGGTGCCGCACTTATGATAGTGTTCGGACTTATCACACCATAGTGTGGGGGACGTAGGCCCCTGGTGTATTAGGCCGTACCAAAATATACGGGTGCAAGATGTCATATAATGAGCATATATATATAAAAGGCAATGGAATTGCAGTCAAAAAGGTGCTACATTATTTATGAAAGAAAGTCTGCTATGAGTGCGGACTGATACAAATAGTACGGTAAGCAAGGGATTTGGACTAATTAAACATGTCCCCCTCCAGGGGTGAGCTGCGGACTTGGTGTATATAATCAAATTTAATGCTCGTAATTGAGACCACCTGAGTGTTCGCCGCAGCCTTCTTTCGTCCCTGACTGTTGCATCATGAGTTCGGCAGGTTCATCGCCGGACAGGGCCTCTGGTTAACGGAGTCCTGTGTACATAAAGAAGGAGAATAAAAAATAAAACAAGGGGGGCACACTTGCGAGCCCCTGGTGTGGTCGAACCGCACTCTGGGTCCATTGCGATCGTGCCCCTTCCCCTGTGCCCATGGTATCTCCAAAGCGTAATGATGTACGCGGAGTGTTATTCTTGCGATCATGTGCGGGCGAGGGTTGGGGCCGCATTGCTACGCGTGCTCTGATCGCGCCAGGTGGTCTTGGTTGGTATTGCTTCGGGCGTGTTTTGCTGTATCCGGCCGTTTAACGGCCAGACTCGAGAATTGCCTTAAGAGGCTGCTCAGACTTACGCGAGAGCCGTGTATGTTCCTTCATTCGAGGGAGCGTTCCGTATTCCGTTGACCGTGATGACCCCATGAGGGCTCGCATCTTGAGCTTGAGGTATGCATAATGCGACACGCGCTGAATTTTGCAAACGCGGTTCGTCGAAAGCAGGCATGATAGCCGCTGCTAAACGGGACTATGTCAAGATTAACTCCTCGCTCCGAAATTATCCGGGATCCGAAGACCACTTCGGTGTGGTCGAGCCTATACAGATTGGCTTTACACCTGGTATGACACCTTTAAAGGTTGTCTTTGTAGGTTTAATCCTTGAGGGTCTATGCCCATTTTGCGACCGTATAATGATAAAGCAGGTTCAGGCTACTACCGCCGTCCATCGGGACTCGTGAGGTGAAACCCATCGACGATTGGGTCTAAAACCGGTCTGGCGAATCCGCCATGGCGTATGCTGGTCGGATGGTCTCTTCGATCGAAAGTGATCGGACAAGAGGACCATGGATTGAACTTGGGCGATCGCTCCATCGCAGAGACATCCCTTAGTCGCGCTTCCTCTCCCTCTTGGGTATATGGGTCACGTAAATCATGTTCACCGTCCGCACTTGTGGGGGAAAACCCTTCTGTCCTCTATTGTTCGGCGGTCGGGTCTCTTCCTCGTCGTTGCTATTTAGCCCCTTGTCATTGTTTTCGGCAATTAACTTGCCTGCCTGCTTGAATACCCAGCAATCTCTATTAGTGCGATTAGCTGGTTTTTCAGGGGCGCCATGTATCTGGCATAAGCGGTCGAGTATTCGGTCCAAATTGGATGGACCCAGAGTGGTTCTTTTGAATGGCTTCTTCCGCTGACCGGGTTTAGAGCCTCGGAATCCGGCGTTGACTGCCGTATCCTCCTTATCGCCGCCGCACGCGGCGTTTGTTTTGTTTCGACGTGACCTGCCGTTGTTGTCCTTAGTATCCGGACTGCCAGAATTTTTACGGAGATTGTTGCTGCGAGCTAGCCAGTTTTCCTCTCCCGCGCAAAAGCGGGTCATTAATGATGTGAGGGCTGCCACGGATTTCGGCTTTTCCTGTCCCATGTGCCGGGCTAGCCATTCGTCCCGGGTGTTATGTTTGAAGGCTGCAAGGGCCTCTGATCCGGACAATCGGCGATTTGGTTTTTTCTTTGTCAAGAACCATGTCCGTAATTGTCCGCCGATTCGTCTGGCTGCTGAATAATGTCGCTTAGGTCATCGGGTCGGTGGTCGCTTTATACGTGCCTCGGAAGTTGTCGAGGAATGCGGCTTCGTGTCTTCCCAAAGACCCAATTGACTCTGCGGGCAAGCTGTTTAGCCAATGCCGAGCTGGTCCTTTAAGCTTGAGTGGGAGATACTTGATGGCATGGAGATCGTCGCTGCGGGCCATATGGATGTGGAGAAGATAATCTTTGATCCAAACCGTGGGGTCTGTTGTGCCATCGTAGGATTCGATGTTTACGGGTTTAAACCCTTCAGGGATTTGATGATCCATTACTTTGTCAGTGAAGCATAGCGGGTGTGCGGCGCCTCTGTATTGAGCAATATCGCGATGCAGCTCGAGAGAGCGTTATCATTGTGTTCGCCCGCCGGGTTATTGTATCCGCGCGACGGTATTCGTCATGGGTCGTGGGGCGCCCACGTGATCCGTAGATGGATCTGGATTGCCTTGCTTTGTCCTCCAATATGTCTCGCAAGTCCGGCGCAATTCCCTCTTGGCTTCGTACTTTTGGAGTGATTGGGATACGGTCTTGGCTGGGGCTGGATGCCTCTCATCACGACCACGGGTGGTCGGTCAGCCATATCGTAATCTTGGTGATGGAGGTATATATGCTTCCTCCTCTAATCGGGAGCAGCTTATGCCTCGGGTAGCTTTTGAGGGCGTTTAAGTTTATACTCTTCGACGCGAGGATCTCGGTCCATCGACCGCCAAGAGGTCTGATCAGCTTGAAGCTGTTGCTGCTTTTTCTTTAGGCTGTTTTTTGTGGCGATAAGCCCACGCTTGAAACGCTCTTGTTCGACGGGATCCTCGTGTACGGCGAATTCGTCATCGTTGAGGCTTGCCGTCTTGGAGGGAGGCATATAGTTATGATTCTCAACCTCTTAAATCGCCGCCCTCTCATGAGGGCTTGCTTACATCCTCCTGCGCCGAGTCTTCTTTGAGGGGATTGTCTTCGGCACTCTACGGGGTATTATTATCTCTGTGCGGAATCTCCATTCTTGCTTTGTGGCGGGATTTAGAGCGGCGCCACGACGCGGCGTTTGGGCTGCTTCTTTAAAGAATCTGCCTCCGCTTTTTTCGCCGTCCCGTCTTTTGGGGTGTCCACCATGTATATGTCGTATGACGAGGTGGTCTTCAAAGTGCCTCGTAGGCGCTGGTTCTGTTAAATCTCGCATCGCTCGCCCATAGCGCCGATGTCGCCGAGAGTCGTAGTCAAGCATGTCGATTAGATCGTCGACAGTGGCTACAAAGTGGGTGGTGGGTGGGCTCTGAATTTCTTCGTCGTCCGTACCCCAACCATCCTGGCCATAGTCCGGCCAGGACTCTCCCGATAACGAGAGGTGCTTTAGCGAATTTAGGATGTCGCAAAAGGGCGAGTGTTGGAAGATGTCCGCGGTGGTGAATTCCATAACCGGCGCCCAATCCGAATCGATTAGTAGGGGCGTGAGAGGTTCGGAGTCCGGCAAGGAGTCCGAAACCTTGGAATCACGAGTTTCGCAGGGGACAAGATTAGCGTTCGGCTCCATCGCCGTGGAAGTTGGAGCCCCCAAGGCGGTGTCCATCCACCGATCCTCGGTCTGGGCGATCGGCTCCGGACTAAAGGCCGAAGCGGATTCATGTGCGGCCACCAAGGCACTATCCGGCGGCAGAGCTAGATCATGCCCATCGTAACAGGGCGGCGCGCTTGGCTGTGGCTCGAGTCCGTCGAAGATCAAGTCTCCGCGGGCATCGGCCGTGAAGTTTAGACTTCGAATCGACTGACGGCCGGGCGTAGCTTCGATCTGCTCCGGATGGCCAAGCGAAGTTAGCCCGCGAGGCGGCCGCCGAACACGAAGATCTGTCCGGGGAGAAAAATCTCGTCCTGGACAGCGTTGCTGGTTGAAGATACCATCGGGCCTATCAGTGACGGCACAGAGGAACTCTCAATGAATGCACCAATGTCGGTGTCAAAACCGGCGGATCTCGGGTAGGGGGTCCCGAACTGTGCGTCTAGGCGGATGGTAACAGGAGACAAGGGACACAATGTTTTACCCAGGTTCAGGCCCTCTCGATGGAGGTAAAACCCTATGTCCTGCTTGATTAATATTGATGATATGGGTAGTACAAGAGTGGATCTACCACGAGATCAAGGAGGATAAACCCTAAAGCTAGCCTATGGTATGATTGTTGTAATGTATATTGTCCTACGGACTAAAGCCCTCCGGTTTATATAGACACTGGAGGAGGCTAGGGTTACACAGAGTCGGTTACAATGGTAGGAGATCTACATATCCGTATCGCCAAGCTTGCCTTCCACACCAAAGAAAGTCCCATACGGACACGGGACGGAGTCTTCAATCTTGTATCTTCGTAGTCTTGGAGTCCGACGGATGATGATAGTCCGGCTGTCCGGACACCCCCTAGTCCAGGACTCCCTCAGATGTCAAGACTGCATTCTTGAATGGATTTCTAGAAGAAGAGTTGTATATGATGCAGCCAGAAGGTTTTGTTGATCCAAAAGGTGCTAACAAAGTATGCAAGCTCCAGCGTTCCATTTATGGACTGGTGCAAGCATCTCGGAGTTGGAATAAACGCTTTGATAGTGTGATCAAAGCATATGGTTTTATACAGACTTTTGGAGAAGCCTGTATTTACAAGAAAGTGAGTGGGAGGTCTGTAGCATTTCTAATTTTATATGTAGATGACATATTATTAATTCGAAATGATATGGAATTTCTGGATAGCATAAAGGGATACTTGAATAAAAGTTTTTCAATGAAAGATCTCGGTGAAGCTGCTTACATATTGGGCATCAAGATCTATAGAGATAGATCTAGACGCTTAATAGGACTTTCACAAAGCACATACCTTGACAAAATTTTGAAAAAGTTCAAAATGGATCAAGCAAAGAAAGGGTTCTTGCCCGTGCTACAAGGTGTGAAGTTGAGTCAAACTCAATTCCCGACCACAGCAGAAGATAGAGAGAAAATGAAAAATGTTCCCTATGCTTCAGCCATAGGCTCTATCATGTATGCAATGTTGTGTACCAGACCTGACGTATGCTTAGCAATAAGCATGGCAGGAAGGTACCAAAGTAATCCAGGAGTGGATCACTGGACAGCGGTCAAGAACATCCTGAAATACCTGAAAAGGACTAAGGATATGTTTCTCGTATATGGAGGTGACAAAGAGCTAGTCGTAAATGGTTACGTCGATGCAAGCTTTGACACCGATCCGGACGATTCTAAATCGCAAACCGGATACGTATTTTTATTAAACGGTGGAGCTGTAAGTTGGTGTAGTTCTAAACAAAGCGTCGTGGCGGGATCTACATGTGAACCGGAGTACATAGCTGCTTCGAAGCAAACAAATGAAGGAGTCGGATGAAGGAGTTTATTTCGATCTAGGTGTCATACCTAGTGCATCGGGACCAATGAAGATCTTTCGTGACAATCTATGGTGCACTTGCCTTGGCAAAGGAATCCAGATTTCACAAGAGGACCAAGCACATCAAGAGACGCTTCAATTCCATTCGGGACCAAGTTCAAGTGGGAGACATAGAGATTTGCAAGATACATACGGATCTGAATGTTGTAGACCCGTTGACTAAGCCTCTCTCACGAGCAAAACATGATCAGCACCAAGACTTCATGGGTGTTAGAATCATTACTATGTAATCTAGATTATTGACTCTAGTGCAAGTGGGAGACTGAATGAAATATGCCCTAGAGGCAATAATAAAGTTATTATTTATTTCCTCATATCATGATAAATGTTTATTATTCATGCTAGAATTGTATTAACTGGAAACATGATACATGTGTGAATACATAGACAAACATATAGTCACTAGTATGCCTCTACTTGACTAGCTCATTAATCAAAGATGGTTATGTTTCCTAACCATAGACATGTGTTGTCATTTGATTAATGGGATCACATCATTAGGAGAATGATGTGATTGACTTGACCCATTCCGTTAGCTTAGCACTTGATCGTTTAGTATGTTGCTATTGCTTTCTTCATGACTTATACAAAGTTCCTGCAACTATGAGATTGTGCAACTCCCGTTTACTAGAGGAACACTTTGTGTGCTACCAAACGTCACAACGTAACTGGGTGATTATAAAGGTGCTCTACAGGTGTCTCCGAAGGTACATGTTGAGTTGGCATAATTCGAGATTAGGTTTTGTCACTCCGATTGTCAGAGAGGTATCTCTGGGCCCTCTCGGTAATACTCATCACCTAAGCATTGCAAGAATTGTAACTAAAGAGTTAGTTATGAGATGATGTATTACAGAACGAGTAAAGAGACTTGCCAGCAACGAGATTGAACTAGGTATTGGATACCGACGATCGAATCTCTGGCAAGTAACATACCGATGACAAAGGGAACAACGTATGTTGTTATGCGGTTTGACCGATAAAGATCTTCGTAGAATATGTGGGAACCAATATGAACATCAAGGTTCCGCTATTGGTTATTGACCGAGAATAGTTCTAGGTCATGTCTACATAGTTCTCGAACCCGTAGGGTCGGCACGCTTAACGTTATGATGACAGTTTTAATATGAGTTTACAAGTTTTGATGTACCGAAGTTTGTGCGGAGTCCCAGATGTGATCACGGACATGACGAGGAGTCTCGAAATGGTCGAGACATAAAGATTGATATATTGGACGACTATATTCGACACCGGAAGTGTTCGGGTGATTTGGAGAAAACCAGAGTGCTTGGAGGGGTTACGGAACCCCGGAGAGTATTGGGCCTTATGGGCTTTAGGGAAAGGAGAGAGGGCGGCCAGCTTGGGCCGCGCCCCCCCTCGGTCCGAATTGACTAGGAGGCGGCGGGCCCCTTTCCTTCCCCTCTCCCCTTCCTTCCCCTCCTAGTAGGAGTAGGAAAGGAGGAGTCCTACTCCTACTAGGAGGAGGATTCTCCTCCTTGGCACGCCTAAGGGCGGCCGCCTCCCCTTGCTCCTTTATATACGGGGGCGGGGGGGCACCCCAGAGACAATAACAAGTTGATCTACGGATCGTTCCTTAGCCGTGTGCGGTGCCCCCCTCCACCATATTCCACCTCGTTCATATCGTTGCGGAGTTTAGGCGAAGCCCTGCACCGGTAGAACACCATCATCGTCACCACGCCGTCGTGCTGACGGAACACATCTCCGGAGCTTCGCTGGATCGGAGGCCGGAGATCGTCATCGAGCTGAACGTGTGCTGAACTCAGAGGCCCCGTACGTTCGGTGCTCGGATCGGTCGGATCGTGAAGACGTACGACTACATCAACCGTGTTGTGCTAACGCTTCCACTTTCGGTCTACGAGGGTACGTGGACACACTCTCCCTTCTCGTTGCTATGCCATCACCATGATCTTGCATGTGCGTAGGAATTTTTTTGAAATTACTACGTTCCCCAACAAACTCCGCCTCCTCTTGATGCAGGCGAGCAAGGGTTATGCCCTAGTGCCCTCAGCGCGCTAAGCCGATGCCTCTAGCGCAAATCCGGCATGACCCGCCGTGTTCTGTGGTCGCCGCCGGTTGAACTCCGGCGAGGTCGACGTGGCCCCATCATTAGTAGCTAATGACATCGCTAATTAACACTAGAGCCACATACGGACGGGCCCCACTACCTAATTAAACCTGGTTTAGTTTTATTTAGATTTAACTAACCTCGCAGGGCCCACGGGTCAGTTTGACTTGGCCACGTCACCTATTGACCGACCCCACACGTCAGCGTTGACTTGCTAACATGGCTGTTGACCTGACCCCACATGTCTGTGACCCAGACAACACTCTGTCAGTTACCAGTGGACCCCACTGGTCAGGTTTGACCTGGTCAGCCGCAGTTGACCTGCTGATGTCACCCTGACGCAATGCTGACGCAGTATTTGATTTCTAGATTTAAAATAATTCAGAAATTCTAGAAAATAGTATAAACTTCTAAAATTCATATAAATTCAACCATAACTCACAATGAAATAATTTATATATGACAAAATGATTAGAAAAATCCAATCTATCCATATGTACAATTTTCATGCATGTTTGAGCAAGTTAACTTCACTGTTTAGGATGAAACATGAATAGGACAACTTTGATAATAGTTCTGGAGTAGGAACTTGATGTAGTTTTGAAATCACAGCATATTGCCATGTCATGATCATGCATCATATTGTTGCATTGCATTGACTGTGTATCTTCTTTGTTTGTCGGTGCTTGTCCCCTCTCAGTAGACGTGTTCCGACGATGTGATCGATGACACCGATGAAGAGCTATACTATCTTCAAAAGTGCCAGGCAAGCAAAACCCCCTTGTTCATTTCGATACAATCCCACTCTCTCGCACATGCTCTCTTTTACTGCATTAGGACAACAATGATTCAACTATTACATGCTGCGGTAGTTGAACCCCTTTCCTCTGCATGACATGTCATTGCCACAGTAAATAGATGAAACCCACTAGCATGAGTAGGAGTTGTTTGAGCCCTGATGTGTCTACTTATTCATGCTTGTTTTTCATGCCTGCTATTGCTTAGAGTTGTGTCAGGTCTGATTCATCGGGGATGAATTGGAGGTGGTGAACATGTCCTACTGTGTGTGAGCTAAGTGTGTGAACACGATTTGGTAAAGGTAGCGGTGAGAGGCCATGTAGGAGTACATGGCGGGTTGTCTCATTGAAACCGTCCTTAGGAACTGAGTTCTGTGTGTGAGATCCATGAATAGTTACTACCACACATTGGGCTTGGGCACTCCAAGCTCTCTCGACTTATTAATCAACTCGATCTTTGTCCAGGAGTTGCAACTAGTTTCTAGAGTTTGTAGGTTGTGTTAGTAGTCTACCAAGTGGCACCCGGTATAGGTGGGCTTGGGTCAGACTAGGCATTGTGGCCGGGTATGCCAAGCGTCGCCCGTTTGGTGGGCTTGGAACACTCTACACATCGTTTGGGGCCGTGAGTGACACTCCGGCCGGATCTCCTTGCGGATGGAACCCGAATAGGCGATAAACCTGGATTAGAGACTTGTATAGTTAGTCAGGTCGTGGCCGACACCCTCGCCAGGCTTCCGCTTGAAGGTTGCCGAGATACATGATGTGTACATGGCGGTTAGTGGCGAGAGCGTGTGTGAAGAAGTACACCCCTGGAGGGTTAATATGATCTATTCGAATAACCGCATCCGCGGTAAAGGACCTCTGGGTTGCCTATACAGTTCATAGACAAGTAAAAGTGGATACTCTAAAATACGCAAGATAAGTGTGAGTGCTACGGATGGCGTTCTCGTAGGGAGACGGGAGCGGATCCATAGTGGTGTATTGATATGGTGAATATGTGGACTCGTGTGCGCCACCTCAAAAGAGTTGCTTGCAGTCGTAGTTCAAGATAGACAACGAGTCAAAGTTGGCTTGCTGCAGTTAAACCCCACCATCCCCTTTGTTGATAATGATGCATAAGCAGTTAGTCTGATGTAAGTCTTGCTGGGTACATTTGTACTCACGTTTGCTTAATTTATGATTTTGGAGAGAGACTTTAGTCTCGCTAGTAGTTCCGCATGGACTTCGATGTTTAGCTTGTTACCTCTGCTACGATCTTGTGCCCTCGGCAGGATCTGGTTGATAGTCAGGCTTCTCAGCCATTTTCATTTATAGTTGTCTGTACTCAAACATGTTAAGTTTCCGCATGTGCTTTGACTTGTATGCTCTGATTGTTCCGTCGTGAGACCCATGTTTGTAATATCTCGCTCCTCGGAGCCTATTGAATAAAATACTTGAGTTGTAGAGTCATGTTGTGATGCCATGTTGTATTTGCACATATCAAGCATATTGTGTGTATGTTATTTAAATGCTTGGTGTCGGTGTCAAAACCGGCGGATCTCGGGTAGGGGGTCCCGAACTGTGCGCCTAGGCGGATGGTAACAGGAGACGAGGGACACGATGTTTTTACCCAGGTTTGGGCCCTCTCGATGGAGGTAAAACCCTACGTCCTGCTTGATTAATATTGATGATATGGGTAGTACAAGAGTAGATCTACCACGAGATCAAGGAGGCTAAACCCTAGAAGCTAGCCTATGGTATGATTGTTGCAATGTATGTTGTGTCCTACGGACTAAAGCCCTCCGGTTTATATAGACACCGGAGGAGGCTAGGGTTACACAGAGTCGGTTACAATGGTAGGAGATCTACATATCCGTTTCGCCAAGCTTGCCTTCCACGCCAAGGAAAGTCCCATCCGGACACGGGACGGAGTCTTCAATCTTGTATCTTCGTAGTCTTGGAGTCCGCGGACGATGATAGTCCGATCGTCCGACACCCCTAGTCCAGACTCCTCAAGTAGCCTTTAACCAGGCTTCAATGACGATTAATCCAGCGCGATTATAGTCTTCGGCGTTGCAAGGCGGGTTCTCCCTTTAAATTCCATGTATCTGCCGAACTGTGTCCGGCTTTATCTTGAATACTGTGCTCCTCGGCTTCTGCACCAAATAATGGCTCTTTTCCACGCGTCGCACGAATGCGAAAAGTCAGGGCATCTTTTACGTTTCACCCCCTAGCTGTGCGAGTCGTCCGCCTACAAAAGAGGCAAGAATCCAGATCCAAACCACACCGTCTTCCTCCCGCGAATACTTCATCGGAGCGCCTTTGACCTAAAAATCTATTCCATCATGGACCGTCGACGCGGCTCTTCTTCTCGCGCTCCCAGCCCACCGCCAGGTGATTGGAGGAGGTGCTCTGTTCCGCACAGCGAGCTAGTAAAGCTTCAAGCGGGGGGATATCTCCTCCGCCTTCATGATCCCGATTCGAGCCGGGCTGGTTACTTATCAAGGTGGGAGGCAGCGGAGGCTACCCCGAGCCCCAATAAGGGGAGCGGTGTGCTTCATCCCCTATCTCGATAAGGGGACTCGGATTCCCGATACATCCGTTCCTCCGCAGGCTCACGAGTTCTACGGACTCAGCTCCACCACCTCACGCCCGCCTGCATCCCGCATATCGCGGGCTACGAGCTTTTGTGAGCTGTTCACCGGCATTGAGTCCCATTTTGCATTGTGGAATAGGCTGTTACGCCTCGCACCCGTTCTCACGAGGGGTCCATATATCAAGTGGGCGGCGCCAAATATGGCGATCGCGGACCGGATACCCATCCGTACTCCTAAGGAGGCGCTCAAGATTGGCCTTGAGTGGTTTTATATAGGAGACGCCCGCTGCGGACCCAGTCCGGATTGGCCTCTCGGAGTTTAGTGCTGCTCCCTCAAGAAACGCTTGCCGGGCGCCCACGGAGCCCCCGATTGGAGGAAGACAAGAGCGTCCATTACTTAATGGGCCGAATAAGATTGCTGGCCCACTCTGGGTTGACCATGATCGGAGTCATGGTGACATGCATCATGCGGGGGGTACAGCCATTGCAATATAGAGGCCACCCTATGTGGGATTTCAACGGGGAAGACGATGCCACCCGTCATGGCCGCAAAGGGCCGGATTCGACCGAGGACCTAGTGAAGATCCTGTCCGGTCTGTACAAGGGGGAGAAGGAAGACTTCCTTCGAACGAACCCCTTAAATGGGTTTTCCATGAACAACCCTAGAGGATGGGTAAGCGAACACCTTTAAGGGCTCAATCCCTGCTTTCGAAGTTTAGGCTTCTCATATTATGTCTTCGGCGCAGGATCTACGCCGGACTGTGGAGGACATGATAAGTCCTGCTCCGCAACCCGAGGATCCGGAAAGATCCCTAGATCCGGCCTCCGAAGAGGATCCGGACATCGAGGTGGAGCTAATCGACGGGGTATTTCACCAGCTCAGCATGGACAATGCTCTGGTTGCCATTACGGCGGACTACCCCAGGCTGTATCCGGCTTCTCAGGTGACCGTGACCGAGGTCCGAACACCATTATCTCTTCCTTTCCCTTTTCTAACCTTCACGAACGATGGTATGTTACAGGAAGTGCCTTTACGGCAGGAAGCCGAGCCCACGGCGGCTGACCAACAGAGGCCAGTCCGGACCAACAGGCGGAAAAGGAGCACGGTGCGGACGGAAACGTCGCCGCAAAGTTATGGCGCGTATTTGAATTCTCAGAGCAACGTTCCTAGGAAACGCCTGAGTGCTCATGATCTTTGCAGGAAAAAAGTGCTCGCCGGACTGCGGGCGCAGAAGTTGCTGATCCAAACCACACCAGCCAGGCTCCAGCGCCCGGCCTGGAGGGGGAGGCAAGCGCAAGGCGCGGGCCGGATCCTTCTCCAACGGAGGACACCGACAGACTGTCCGCCACCAATTCTGAGGTGGAGAGCGCCATGAACCATAGGCGCCACGACAAGATTTCGTGAAGCGTGCTTCTCCCACGAGGCATTGGATGCCTTTAACGCTAGGGACGCGCATCTCCGTGCCACTCAAGATGGTTTTACCAGAGCCACGGAGCAGTATGTGAAAGACATACGGGTAACGGAATTATGATGGTTATATATACCAGTAGCCCCCGAGACTTAAAGTAGTTATGCTAACTGATTTAATGATCATTTGAAAAACGCAGGCTCTTACCGAGAAGAATGCCCGGCTGTCTCGGGAGCTGCAAGATTGCAAGGCCCAACTGGAGGTCGCTCTTGATGCCGCAGGAGGAGACGCAGAGACCCCTCCTGGTAACACATTTTTAATAATAAATATAAGCGCTGTGCAGCGTGCGCGCAAGTCTAATAATGACATTCCAGGTGCCGCCGGACAAGATCCGGACAGACAGGCATTGCTGCGCCAGCTGAAGGCCGGCGAGAGTGTGCTGAATAGAGTGCAGCAAGAAAGGAACAAGCTCCAGGATGCCAACACCAAGCTTGCAGAAGAGCTGAAAGGCGCTCGAGCCGAGCTGTCCGGCTCCGCTAAGGAGAATCAGCGGCTTCGTCGCGGCATTTATAGTAAGTGCTGGGGCGAACTCCTTTGAAAAGAAGAGTTCGGCGAAGAAGCAAGTTGACATAGTATGTCTTGTAGGTATACTCACAGGTCGTCCTGCGGAGGAGATGCCCGTATCAACGGGTGATCAACTTCCCGAGCTGCTACAACTGCCCGAACGGGTTCGGCAGGCAATGAGCGGCGGCGTCAAGGCTTTATGGCCAGCCTTCACCCTACCCGAAGGCCTCGGGGAGCTTGCGGAGAAGCTACAGGGAGTGCGGCGACGCTTCCGTTTGTGGAAGATTTCGGCCTGCCGTCAGGGTGCCAGGGAGGCTTGGGCCATGGTGAAGACGCGTTACAAGAAGGCGGATCCCAACCACATGGCCGAAGTTGGACCGGTGGGGCCCGACGGGAAGGAGATCCCTGTGAGTTTAGTATACAGCCAAGTAGAGTTGGCTGCTAAATTTTCCCAACGGGACTGTAAGTTAGACAGCCTGTTAGACGGGATTGAGGAGGAATACAATCAGTAATTTTGACAATGTACGTTTTCCTTTAAAATGACATGTGAAATGCCTTCTAGCCGGATTGTAGATCGTTTGTCTTTGCCGACCTTTTCGCTTCAGCCTCGGGACCCTAGAGTCCGGAGTGTGTCCGAATACTGTTTTGGTTAAGAAACAACTGTAGTATGCATGGAGACCAGGCGTAGGGGTCATTAGTGCTTTATCAGACAAGTGCCCAACTAGTTATGTTATATTACATGGTTAGTAAGAAACATATTCCAGGAGAATAGTTCGTTAAGGGTTCCTTTTCTGGGAGGCATGCCCTAAAGTGCATGTCCGGACTGCAAAGAAAGCAAAAAAACATCCGGGGCGGATAGATAAATGGGTAAAAGTCATCTTTAAGTCACCGACCGAATATTCCTTAAGAACGCTTAGCTTTCGTCTTCACCCACCGAGGTACACATCCGCTGACCGGCAAGAATAATCGCAGAGGTGCTCCCTTTACCTCCTAGCCGAACAATCGGGAACATAGGGGTAAGCACAGGAGCCAGGCAACCCAGCTTGGCCAAAACTTAAGTCATATCAATGCATATAATGGCGAGTAAAAGGTACATGTGGAAGCTTGACACATGTGCTGGGTATGAAACCCTTATAATTGAGCTTCTGTAAAAGAAGCCCCCAGGAATGATGAGTGCGGATGGCACATCATGTGTATGCAAAAAATGCGAGAACAGATCCATAAGGGCTGTTTAAATAGAAAGGCATAAAAAGAGAAACAAAAGACAGCTGAAGTGTAAAAGTTTGGACTGGGGAAGGTGACGAACTCTTAGTCCGGCGCTAGGCGTAGAATCGTCGGAGGTGGGCTGCGTTCCAGGGGTTCGGATCTAGTCGGTTATCCGACGCATTTCGTAGACGGTACGCTCCGCCGGTCAGGACTTGATCGATAATGAAGGGGCCCTCCCATTTGGGCTTGAGCTTGTCCTTTTTCTTGTCCGGCAGGCGTAGAACTAACTCACCAACGTTGTAAGTCTTGGCCCGTACTTCTCGCTTTGTTATCTTCGCCTGCTTGCCGATAAAATGCGAACGAGCCTTCACGACGCCACGTTCTTCCTCCAATGTGTCCAGCTGTCCCGCCGATCAAGCTCGGCCTCTCTTTCCTCATACATGCGCACTCGAGGTGAGTCATGAATAATGTCACAGGCAAGACTGCCTCTGCGCCAGATACCATAAAAATGGTGTGAATCCGGTAGTGCGGTTAGGGCGTTGTCCGCAGCCCCCCAGAGTACGGAGTTGAGCTCCTCAACCCAAAGGCGTGTCGATTTAGTAAGTGACCGCACTAGCCTTTGGGTTTAATGCCGCCATTATGAGACCATTTGCTCGCTCCACTTGACCGCTGGTTTGAGGGTGATAGGCGAAGCGTAATCGAGCTTGATGCCCATATTTTTGCACCATGACTTGACCTCGCCGGCTGTGAAGTTTGTGCCGTTGTCGGTGATGATTACGTGGGGACTCAGAAGCGTGTACTACCCCGATATAAAGTCTATCACTGGTCCGGACTCTGCCATTTTGACCGGTTTGGCCTCTATCCATTTGGTGAATTTATCCACCATGACCAATAGGTATCTTTGCTTGTGGGTTCCTCCTTTTAGGGGTCCAACCATATCAAGCCCCCAGGCCGCGAACGGCCATGTAATGGGTATAGTTTTGAGGGCGGTGGGCGGCATGTGGCTCTGATTAGCAAAGAGCTGACAGCCGACGCATTTCTGGACTAAGTCCTGAGCATCTGCCCGGGCCGTTGGCCAATAAAATCCTACACGGAATGCCTTTCCTACAAGAGCCCGGGCTGCTGTGTGGTGCCCGCCTAATCCGGCGTGAATTTCCGCCAGGAGGCTTCGCCCTTCCTCTTCGGAGATACACCTTTGAAGGACTCCGGTTGTGCTTTTTTTATAAAGTTCTCCCTCATGGACCTTGTAGGCTTTCGACCGCCGGACTATGCAGCGGGCCTCATTTTGGTCTTCGGGAAGTTCCTGCCTAAGCAGGTAGGCTAGGAAAGGTTCTATCCACGGGGCGATTACTACCATTATAACGTGCGCTGAAGGTGTTATGTCGTTGGCTGAATCACCGATTGGCGCGGTTCTTTCCGGTTTGTCACTTCCGGACTCCTCTTCCCATAGTACGGATGGCTTGAAGAGCCATTCCTGGAAGATATTTGGAGGGACAGCATCACGTTTCGCACCGATGCGTGTCGGTACGTCGGCCGCTTGGTTATTGTCTCGGGCTATGTGATGGAATTCAAGTCCTTCAAACCGAGCTGACATTTTTAGGACAGCGTTGCGATATGCTGCCATTTTCGGATCCTTGGCGTCAAAGTCTCCGTTTATTTGGGATATTGCAAGGTTTGAATCCTCGCGCACCTCTAGGCGTTGAATGCCCATGGAGACCGCCATCGGAGACCATATAACAGGCCTCAGATTCGCTGCGTTGTTGGAGTCCGTGTACATTATTTGGAGTACATACTGGACTGTATCTCCGGTTGGGGACGTCAATACGATGCCAGCCCCCAGTCCGGCCAACATTTTAGAGCCGTCGAAATGCATAGTCCAATTGGAGTATGCGCCGTACTCTTTAGGGAGTTCGGCTTCGGTCCATTCGGCAACGAAGTCAGCCAAAACTTGTGACTTTATAGCTCGCCGAGGTTTATAAGTCATATCGAATGCTAAGAGCTCAATGGCCCATTTTGCAATCCTGCCCGTTGCGTCGCAGTTATTTATAATGTCATTAAGTGGTACTTCAGAGGCCACTGTTATCGAACACTCTTGAAAGTAGTGTCGGAGTTTCCGGGATGCCATGAACACCGCGTATGCTATCTTCTGATAATGTGGGTAACGGGATTTGCAGGGGGTTAACACAGTGGATACGTAATACACTGGTTTTTGGAGGGGGAATTTCTGCCCTTCCGTCACTCGTTCGACGACGAGGACCGCGCTTACAACTTGATGCGTTGCTGCGATGTATAATAACATTGGTTCGCCCAAAGTGGGCGCAGCCAGGACCAGATTTGTTGCCAATATGGCTTTTTTTCTTCGAGTCCGGCCGTGGCAGCATCCGTCCACTCAAAGTGTTCGGTGCGCCTGAGGAGGCGATAGAGGGGCAACGCCTTTTCTCCTAGACGGGAGATAAAGCGGCTTAAAGCTGCCACGCATCCTGTTAATTTTTGTATTTGTTTGAGGTCTTTTGGAAGATCCAACTGTGACAGAGCTCGGATTTTAGCTGGGTTTGCTTCAATTCCTCTGCTGGATACAATGAAGCCCAGCAGCTTTCCGGCTGGTACGTCGAAAACACACTTTTCCGGATTCAGCTTGATGTCATATGCTCTGAGGTTGTTGAATGTGAGCCTCAAATCGTCTACTAGAGTTTCGACGTGTTTTGTTTTGACGACCACGCCGTCACGATGCCTCGATTGTTTTGCCGATCTGGGTGGCGGACATGTTTGGATCATGCGCGCGATATGTTGCGCCGGTGTTTTTAAGTCCGAAGGGCATCGTGTTGAAGCGAATGGTCCATATAGAGTGATGAATGCCGCTATGCTTGGCAGTGCTTCCGCCATTTTGATTTGATGATAGCCGGAGTATGCGCCCGTGAAGCACAACGAATCGTACCTGCGGTGGCGCCGATAATTTGGTCGATGCGGGGAGAGGAAGGGGTCCTTGGGCAAGCCTTATTGAGGTCTTTAAAATCGGCTACAGAGGCCCTGTGATTTGTCCTTCTTGGTACCATTACCAGATTTGCTAGCCATCCGGATGTTTGATATCTCTAATGAATCCGCTTCTAATAGTTTGGCTAGCTCTTCTCCCATTGCCTGTCTTTTGGGTTCGGAAAATCGTCAAGAGCCTATTTGACTGGCTTAAACTTTTAGGATGTTTAGGCTGTGTTTCGCCAACTGCGTGGGATTAGGGCATGTCAGAAGGATGCCAAAGTAAGATGTCCCAATTTTCCGAAGGAATTCACGAGATGTGGCATCTACTGGTTCAATTGTGCCCGATGGAGGCCGTTTTTGTTGGGTCCGTTGGATGGACCTGGAATTTTATTATTTCATCTGCTGGTTTGAAGGAGGTGGACTTGGATCTTTTATCGAGTATCACATCATCCCTGTTCACCGAGAGCGCCTTGTGTGATAAGTTCTTCTGCCGCTAAGGCTTGGATAGTGCCTCGGGGCTAGTCAACTGTCTTATTTTCGGCGCTGAGTGCTATGTCCGGATCACCGGTGAGGGTGATTATTCCGCGGGCCTGCATTTTGAGCTTCATGTACCCGTAATGAGGTATCGCTGAAAAATTGTGAATGCCTCTCGTCCTAATATAGCGTGATATCCGCTGTTGAACGGGGCCACTTGGAACGTGACTTCTTCGGATCTGTAATTGTCCGGCGAGCCGAACACCACATCGAGTGTGATTTGTCCGGTGCAGCGTGCCTCCCGGCTAGGGATTATTCCTCTGAAGGTTGTGCTGCTTCGCTCAATACGGCTCCAATCGATTTCCATTTTCCGCAGAGTTTCCTCGTAAATGAGGTTTAATCCGCTGCCGCCATCCATGAGGACTTTTGTTAGTCGAAAGCCGTCCACTATGGGACCAAGCACCAGTGCGGCTGGTGCTCTGGCTGTTCGGACTTTAGGTTCGTCGCTGGCACTGAAGGTGATAGATGTATCGCTCCATGGATTTGCTGTTGCTATTTGGTAGACTTCGGCGAGTCCGCGGATTGTTCGCTTTCGCATATTATTTGACGCGAAAGTTTCGAAGACTGTTGATACCGTACCAGTATTGTTGGAGTTGTGTTGCGGGGCTAGAAGCTCCTCGCCACTTTTGGCCACTTGCCGTAATATCCAACATGCTCGAAGGCTATGAGTTGGGACGGCTCCCTCCGTGCTATGAAGCTTACAGTGTCCATTGAGCCATCCCTCCAGTACGGTTCCGTTCCCCTTGTTGGGTTTTTGTTTTTTTGTTTTTGCATCTGGGGCCTGAGTGTAAGGCGCCCTTTTGCTGCGGACTAGGTTCGGGGCCGGATTATCCCAAAATTGATTTTCGGTTTTCCGGAAACTCTCCATCGCACAGTACTTTCGTACTATGGATGCCGATCGTGAAAGCTGTAATTTTGCGACGATCAATGGCGTTTAGTATTCCCTTGTCCGCAATTATTGCGTAAGATTGAGATTATGCGTTTTCCTCTCGGCAGTCTTTATCCTGTCCATAACCGGAGGAATCGCCCCGAGAGTGATGTCTGCTTTAGCGGGCTCTTGCCGTATTAGAGATAGATCGCATATGTCTGGGCGGGTGGGTGGACTAAAGTCCGGATCCCTGCCCATCTTGGGGCTCAAAGGCCGAGGATTTCCGAATTTGGAAGTTTGGTTTGCTGGACACAATCCAGCGAGTCCGGAGCGATGCATGGTTTTAAGTTCCATGCTCGATCGTAATCCGTCCCTCCGCGGAAATCCGGCATGGAGGGTTCGGGAATCCGGACGTAAGTTGTTTTCAATACAGACGAAGAGTTGCCGTATTGCTCCTCTACTGCGACGTGGTGGGTGGCCTGGGGAGAGTTGATCTCTCTCAGATCGGTTTTAAGCCCAATCTGATTGTAGTCCGTAGCGACTCCCAGGGCGGCGATGCGATCCAAGAGCTCGTTAACAGACGAGAGCTCTATTGGATTCAACTGTTCGGCAGCTTTCGGGCTGACGCGAAGATTGCTTCTGACGACTTGAGAGGTCGTTGTCGAAGCGGCGGCCGGACAGGCGGTCATGAGGAAACCACCTAGCCGGATAGTTTGGCTGGCGGCCAAGGCCCCTTCGGCGAAAACACCGTCTTTGAATATGGGTGGAGGCATCCGGCCTATCGGTGACGACACAGAGGAACTCTCAATGAAAGCATCAATGTCGGTGTCAAAACCGGTGGATCTCGGGTAGGGGGTCCCGAACTGTGCGTCTAGGCGGATGGTAACAGGAGACGAGGGACACGATGTTTTTACCCAGGTTCGGGCCCTCTCGATGGAGGTAAAACCCTATGTCGTGCTTGATTAATATTGATGATATGGGTAGTATAAGAGTAGATCTACCACGAGATCAAGGAGGCTAAACCCTAGAAGCTAGCCTATGGTATGATTGTTGTAATGTATGTTGTGTCCTACGGACTAAAGCCCTCCGGTTTATATAGACACCGGAGGAGGCTAGGGTTACACAGAGTCGGTTACAATGGTAGGAGATCTACATATCCGTTTCGCCAAGCTTGCCTTCCACACCAAGGAAAGTCCCATCCGGACACGGGACGGAGTCTTCAATCTTGTATCTTCGTAGTCTTGGAGTCCGGCGGACGATGATAGTCCGGCTGTCCGGACACCCCCTAGTCCAGGACTCCCTCACTTGGTATGTGTGGGATCTGACTATCTAGTTAATTATCCTTGGTAGCCTCTCTTACCGGGAAATGTCTCCTAGTGCTTCCACCGAGCCCTGGTAGCTTTCTACTGCTCCAGAACACTTAGGCTGGTCGGCATGTGTCCTTCTTCGTTCCTGTGTCTGTCCCTTCAGGGAAATGTCACGTGGCGTCTACCAGAGTCCTGTTACCTGCTACAACCCGGATTCTCCGGAGTCCTGTTAGCCCAGCTGGTACAGCCCAAATTCACTCGCCGATGACCGACACATTCGTTGCTGGGTCATGTATGCCTGTCCCTGTAAGTTAGTGCCACTTCGGGTTCACGACTAGCCATGTCAGCCCGGGTTCTTTGTCATATGGATGCTAGCGACACTATCATATACGTGTGCCAAAAGGCGCAAATGGTCCCGGTCATGGTAAGGCGACACCCGTGGGAATACCGTGTGTGAGGCCGCAAAGTGATATGAGGTGTTACATGCTAGATTGGTGTGGCATAGAATCGGGGTCCTGATAGCTTTGGTATCAGAGCCTGACTGCCTGTAGGATTACCAAGCCAAACTGGTCGAAGTTGAGTCTAGAAATGCTTTAGTTATATGTAGGGGAATTGATTGTGGGATGGCACGTAAGGCTCTTTTTACTCCTTTACCTTATGGTCTTCTGATATGAGTCATCCTATCTTTCCAACGGGGTTAAGAAACTAGGCTTTCTCTTCTTTCTATCAGGATCACGTATTACTAATCCATGGACTTATAAGATTGATGGTTCTAAGCTTCAATTCGGTTCCTACTACTTCCGTGTATTCATAGCTGGCCTCAGAATCTTGATATTGAGGTGATCGAGTGGTTATGCCACCATTTTGTAGGATGTCCCAAATCATTTTGAGAATTTACAGCCGTTATGCTGTCCGAGTCATCCCAGGTTTCTAAACAGTCTGATGCATTTGCAAATCCCTTCTTACCGTTCTGATGTTCCTTTGGCCATATTAACCACATTAACTAGTGTGTTGAGGTACTTCATTGCCTCGGTATATATGTTGGAGCTAGTATTATGAGCCTAGGTGTCTTAGAGTACCACCTAGTAAGCTATCCATGATTTGTGTTCCCAGTGTGATGATTCTGGCCGTTATTCTCAAAAGCATCCCGTGACGCAATTTAGTAGTAGGTATTCTACTCCTGGGTTTCTGAGCTCAAGATTCACCCCATCTCATGTTGATCGTGTTTGCTAGTTCCTTTAGGATATTAGTAACCTTTGTATTAGTCCTCGAGGTTCATGGTATATCCTTCTTCCAAATGCCATGAACTGCTCATGGTAGAAGTTCCTCGCTGAACCGAAAGATCAAAACCGGAGTGCTCTTGATGAGTTCTCGGTTCTATATTGTAACTCTGCCAGTTCAACCTTTCTGCATGGGTTATCCAGAAGAAATATGTTGAACTTGTTCGACATGCTCGTCCATGCATCCACAACTCAGAAAACCATATGTTCTTTTGAGTTGTCCCTCTTTAGTTGTCTTCTAACCTTCGTCTATCAATTGATAGTCAAGAGTATGTATGCATTCGTTCATCGGTGCTTATTACCCTTGTGGTCCGTCAAACCATTCTATTCCAGAATGACGGAGAAACAAACTCCAGTACCTTATCCATTTCTAGGATTTGGTCAAAGCAGTTTTATTCCGCAGATCATATGCCAATCCAGCTTTTGTTCTGTTTTACCTCAGAGTATCACCCTCTTTCATAGCAAGAGTATCGTGACATTTGCACACCCTCTTATGAATTCTTGATGCAGTGATACTTCTCTCCATCATTCTTCATTCCTCGGTTCCTGTGTTGTTGTAACCAGAATGCCGATAAGTGAACCATGATGTGTGAAGTCAATACTCCTAGCAACCTTGTTGCTTGGAAGTTAATGGACAATAACTTCATTCTTAGCGTGTTGGTTCTTGAATCACCATTCTAAGATTAATCGTGCTACCTAGTCCTTATTTCTGGTGCACCCCTCGATCAATGAGTTAGGATCGTATTAATCCCTTGCTCTTTTGGTCCTATTGTGTTGCTCTGAAAGGCAAGATTGTCTCGAGCTTATTAAGATATCAGTGGTTCATGATTTTCTGAATATCTTCTCGGAAGTATCACCAGGTCGTCACCTGACCGCTATGTTGAGTTCGTGATCAAGTTGGTTTATCCCTGTAAACCACCCCTTCTCCAAGAATCTGTGTTGGATACCCCTGAGCTAGTTCGTTAAGTTGAACGACAACTTGGAGAGTTGGAAGGTAAAAGCTTTGTCCGACTTAGTTCATTTTGAGGGATATCTTGTATGTGTGTTGAAGAAAGATGATAACTTGATCGATTGATCCTTGTGATCAATCGTCGGCACTAATGTCTTATCCAATCCTTGATTTGATTATGGGCTATCATCAAATCAAATCAGAACCAACGATGTTCTTAATGTTGTCTTACTCGTGGTTGATCCCTCGAGCATACACCATTATATCTTTGGGGTCTGACCAATGCTATCACGTGTTCACATAATTATGGGATTCCATCTTCTTCAAAACCTGGATGAATTGTTGTTGAGCCCAACGACAATATCCTTATCTCCTCCATGATTTTGTTGAACATTAAGCTAGTGTTGGAAACTTTTTAAGCTTTGCCTTCATGTTCCGTTCATGAAGCATATGTCCGGATGAAAGATGTGACTTCCTCTAATTCACGTGCATCTGATGCAAGTTGCCGCCGTGGATTCGAGAAAGATTGTTTTGCTTCCTCTGGAATCATCACGAATCAGTCATGCATACGTGCGAAGTATTCTGTGGTTTGGAGACTTGCAACCTTCATTCCATATCTATCCCTAGCACACCAAGCCACTGATTGAGTTGTTCAAAGATAAAGGAGTTTGTCCAAGGTGAACTCTTTGGACTTCCATGCATGGAGACTTCGCTATCATTAATGATGGTCCCCCTCCTGGACTAGGTAGTGTTTTACTATAAGACTACTACATGGTCATGCTTGTCCGAGACAGTGTGTTCACATGTGTGTAGCAGAACCAGCTCATGTTTTGGAGCTTGCTATCGTAGTTCATTTCCCGAGAATCTCGCAACATCATCTCGTCGATTTGTGTTGCAGACTTTCATTTTTCCTCACAGACTTGATGAGTCTAGAATATCCTGACACCAACCAGCTGATCTGAATCTCAGGCAGATATGATGGTTGGAACATTTTCCAAGAACTATAATATTGGTCTCCCTGTAACCCGGTAAAGTGGATGTCGTGGCCAACACACCCAGCCGGAAGACCTATTATTGTAGTGTCTTGATTAAGGAAGTTGGCCACCTCCCCATAAGGATCTCTTTGGGTTTACCCTAGTACTTGTTCCTTATGGATTCTTATGCTCCCGAAGTCCGACCTTTACTTGATGCTCTAGGTACCAAACCATTTTAATAAATGGGTTGCGCTAGCACATCCAGCAGAACATTAGAAGCGGAGTGCTAAATGTCTCTCGGTCGATCATCCAGATTTTGTTTCCTTGGCCTCGCTAAGGTGAAATCTGAGAAAGTGTTATCTTCCTTGCATCTGCATCCTCCCCCAATATCCATCATGGTGGAATGTTGAGTTGCCAGGATCCTTGTCACGGATGTTGGTAAAACCTTGATGAATATGGAAATGCTCAAGTTCTTGAGAGCACGCTCAGTCATTGTGATATATCTACGGCATCATCTGGAATGTGCTTTCTGGTTGCTGAGTTGTCTTATAGCTCTAGCTTTCTTTCCAAACTGAGTATGCTTCTCCTTCGAACCCTTCAAACAATCAATTGTGATTGTCTTAGGCTGGTATAAAGAGTCTCAATGATCTAGATATCAAAAGTAATTCTTTTTGCCACTTCAGTAAAAATCCTACAAGTCACCTTCCCTAAGGTGTCCCGTTACGGAATCATGGCAATCAATTCCTCGCTACTCTGAAACCTTGCACCATCTTACTTAAGCATTGTGTTTACCAAATTGAACCCTCGTCGCCTGTTACTATCCACCTCTCTTGATGTATGTGTTTGAGTCTCAGATCAGGAGACGATCTAATGTCTCACTCCATGAGTTGATCCTGAGTGCTCGATCTTCGAGGAGATCAATTCCTGTAGAGTTTCTCTCTGTCGTCACCATGCCGGATGAAGATCTCGAAAGCAAATACGTCAAAATCAATTGGAGCAATAAATCAACATCTTCGAGAAAGGCTATTGGATCATGAAGATTGTGTTAGCTTGTGACCCCTCTGACTTCTTACCTCACGTCTTGAATCTCGGGACGAGATTCTTGTTTAGTGGGGGTGAGTTGTCACATCCCTAGCTTCTGGTTCTGCCTGGTGTTTTGCATCTTGTTGCATCATGTTTAAATTCTATTTAAGTTGAAATGGGGATTGACCGAACCCTAGCATCAAAAAGAATTCAGCTAGGTTCAAATGAAAATATTTTCAATGAACACAAAATGACTTCCAAAAAATGTTCATCATCTTTGGATGAGTTGTCACATCCCTAGCTTCTGGTTCTGCCTGGTGTTTTGCATCTTCTTGCATCATGTTTAAATTCTATTTAAGTTGAAATGGGGATTGACCAAACCTTAGCATCAGAAAGAATTCAACTAGGTTCAAATAAAAATATTTTCAATGAACCCAAAATGCCTTCCCAAAAATGTTCATCATCTTTGGATTGGTCTTGAACATATGCCAAAATATTGCACATTTTTCTAGGTCAATTGGGGGTCACTGAATTAAATCATATAGTATTTGCATTTGGGCATTTAAATCCTATAAAATATATTAAATGCCCAAATAATAACAAACTGAAATGTTTACTGTTGGAAATATTCCAAATAGTGGCCACAGTCAGTTGCATGATTTTTGGAAATGCTCTGGCATTTTTATTAAAGCCAAACACGATTACAGAAAATAGAAAAAACAGAAATAAAACAGAGAGAGTTACAGGCTGGCCCAGGTCCTCTGCAGCCCAGCTAGCGGCCCAGCCCACTTGGCCACCTCCTCCTGTCGTCTTCCTCCTTGCCAGGAGGATGGGCGCGTGCCCGACGCGCGCGCACCGCCGTGTGGCCACTTCCTCCCTCCCTGCCTTCCTGTCTCCTCCTCGACGCATCCGACGATGCCACGTACATCACCCCGACCCCCTGGATCTCTCTCACTCTCCCTAGACCCCTTTCCCCTCCTCTGCTCTCTCTCCCGTGTAGCCGGAGCGGAGCTCGTCGCCACCGCTCGCCGTTGCCGCACCCATGGCCTCCCCTCGACCCCTCGGCGTGCCCAGTAGCTCGGCTAGCTCGTCCTCGACCTTCTCACCAAGCCAAGCGACGCCGGACGCCCCCGAATGCCTCACCGCCGTCTTCTTCAACCTCGGGCCACCGAGATCGCCGGCGACCATGCGCCCGCTCCGACGCTTCCCTGAGCTCGCTGAGGCCACCGAACGAACCACTGTGAGCTCCTGCGTGGATCCCCTTCTTCCTCCCCTTTGATTTCGAGCCGTAGACGTCGCCCCCTTGACGACCGTAGCCGCCGCCGCTTGAACTCGTCGCCGACGCAGCTCCGTTGACTAACTGGTCAACCCGGCGAGTCCAACTTGCTCCCCGCAATGTGTAGTGCTCCGCTAGACCTTTGCCTCGCTCGTTTGCACATCGCAGCGCCAACCCCACACCCACCCGAACTCCGGCCGCCACCAAAGCTCGTCGCCGGCATGATTCCGGCGACCCCCGCGCCCAACTCCGCCTCCTCTTGATGCGGGCGAGCAAGGGCTATGCCCTGGTGCCCTCGGCGCGCTAAGCCGACGCCTCTAGCACAAATCCGGCGCGCCCCGCCATGTTATGTGGTCGCCGCCGGCTGAACTCCGATGAGGTCGACGTCGCCCAATCATTAGCAACTAATGACATCGCTAATTAACACTAGAGCTATTTACAGACGGGCCCCACTACCTAATTAACCCTGGTTTAGTTTTGTTTAGATTAAACTAACCCCGTAGGGCCCATAGGTCAGTTTGACCGCCACGCCACTGCCGATCGACCCCACACGCCAAGATTAACTTGGCGACGTGGTCGCTGACCGACCCCACATGTCCTGCGTGACCCAGACAAAGACACTGTCATCGATCGGTGGACCCCATCGTCAGTTTGACCAGGTCAGCCACAGTTGACCTGCTGACATCACCCTGACGCAATGCTGATGCAGTATTTGATTTCTGGATTTAAAATAATTCAGAAATTCTAGAAAATAGTATAAACTTCTAAAATTCATATAAATTCAACCGTAACTCAGAATGAAATGATTAATATATGAAAAATGATCAGAAAAGTCCAATCTATCCACCTGTACCATTTTCATGCATGTTTGAGCAAGTTAACTTCACTGTTTAGGATGAAACATGAATAGGACAACTTTGATAATAGTTCTGGAGTTGGAATTTGATGTAGTTTTGAATCCACTTCAATCAAAATGACTTCCTGTTGCATTAACCATATCACAGCATATTGCATTGTTGCATTGCATTGATTGTGTTTCTTCTTTGTTTGTCGGTGTTTGTCCCCTCTCAGTAGACGTGCTCCGACGATGTGATCGATAACACCGATGAAGAGCTATACTATCTTCAGAAGTGCTAGGCAAGCAAAACCCCCTTGCTCATTTTGATACAATCCCACTCTCTTGCACCTGCTCTCATTTACTGCATTAGGACAACAACGATTCAACTGTTACATGCTGCGGTAGTTGAACCCCTTTCCTCTGCATGACCTGTCATTGCCATAGTAAATAGATGAAACCCACTAGGATGAGTAGGAGTTGTTTGAGCCCCGATGTGCCTACTCATTCATGCTTGTTTTGTCATGCCTACTATTGCTTAGAGTTGTGTCAAGTCTAATTCATTGGGGATGAATTGAAGGTGGTGAACATGTCCTACTGTGTGTGAGCTAAGTGTGTGAACACGATTTGGTAAAGGTAGCAGTGAGAGGCCATGTAGGAGTACATGGTGGGTTGTCTCATTGAAACCGTCCTCAGGAACTGAGTTCTGTGTGTGTGATCCATGAACAATTACTACCACACATTGGGCTCCGAGCACTCTAGGCTCTCTCGACTTATTAATCAACTTGATCTCTGTCCAGGAGTTGCAACTAGTTTCTGATGTTTGTAGGTTGTGTTAGTAGTCTACCAAGTGGCACCCGGTATAGGTGGGCTTGGGTCAGACTAGGCACCGTGGCCGGTTATGCCAAGCACCGCCCATTTGGTGGGGTTGGAACCCTGTACACATCGTTTGGGGCCGTGAGCGACATCCCGGCCGGATCTCCTTGCGGATGGAACCCGAATAGGCGATAAACCTGGACTAGAGCTTGTGTGGTTAGTCAGGTCGTGGCCGACACCCTCGCCAGGCTTCCACTTGAAGGTTGCCGAGATACATGATGTGTACATGGCGGTAAGTGGCGAGAGCGTGTGTGAAGAAGTACACCCCTGCAGGGTTAATATGATCTATTCGAATAGCCGTGTCCGCGGCAAAGGACCTCTAGGTTGCCTATACAGTTCATAGACAAGTAATAGTGCATACTCTAAAATATTTAAGATAAGCGTGAGTGCTATGGATGACGTTCTCGTAGGGAGACGGGAGCGGATCCATAGTGGTGTATTGATATGGTGAATATGTGGACTCGTGAGCGCCACCTCAAAAGAGTTGCTTGCAGTCGTAGTTCAGGATAGCCACCGAGTCAAAGCTGGCTTGCTGCAGTTAAACCCCACCATCCCCTTTGTTGATAATGATGCATAAGTAGTTAGTCTGATGTAAGTCTTGCTGCGTACATTTGTACTCATGTTTGCTTAATTTATGTTTTTGCAAAGAGACTTCAGTCTCGCTAGTAGTTCCGCGTGGACTTCGACCGCTACAATCTTGTGCCCTCGGCAGGATCTGGTAGATAGTCAGGCTTCTCAGCCTTTTTCATTTATAGTTGTCTGTACTCAGACATGTTAAGTTTCCGCATGTGCTTTGACTTATATGCTCTGATTATTGGGTCATGAGACCCATGTTTGTAATATCTCGCTCCTCGGAGCCTATTGAATAAAATACTTGAGTTGTAGAGTCATGTTGTGATGCCATGTTGTATTTGCACATATCGAGCATATTGTGTGTATGTTATTGAAATGCTTGGTATGTGTGGGATCTGACTATCTAGTTGTTTATCCTTGGTAGCCTCTCTTACCGGGAAATGTCTCCTAGTGCTTCCACCAAGCCCTGGTAGCTCGCTACTGCTCGGGAACACTTAGGCTGGCCGACATGTGTCCTTCTTCATTCCTGTGTCTGTCCCTTCAGGGAAATGTCACGCGGTGTCTTCCGGAGTCCTGTTAGCCTGCTACAGCCCGGATTCTCCGGAGTCCTGTTAGCCCAGCTGCTACAGCCCGGATTCACTCGCTGATGACCAACACGTTCGTTGCTGGGTCATGTATGCCTGTCCCTGTAAGTTAGTGCCACTTTGGGTTCACGACTAGCCATGTCAGCCCGGGTTCTTTGTCATATGGATGCTAGCGACACTATCATATACGTGTGCCAAAAGGCGCAAACGGTCCCGGGCATGGTAAGGCGACACCCGTGGGAATACCGTGCGTGAGGCCACAAAGTGATATGAGGTGTTACATGCTAGATCGGTGTGGCATAGAATTGGGGTCCTGACATGAGACTAGTATTTGTCACTCCGACTATTGGAGAGGTATCTCTGGGCCTCTCGGTAATGCACATCATAATAAGCCTTGCAAGCAATGTGACTAAGAGTTATTTACAGATTATGCATTACGGAACGAGTAAAGAGACTTGCCGGTAACGAGATTGAACTAGATATGTGGATACCGACGATCGAATCTCGGGCAAGTAACATACCGATGACAAAGGGAATAACGTATGTTGTCATAACGGTTTGACCGATAAAGATCTTCGTAGAATATGCAGGAGCCAATATGAGCATCCATATTCCGCTACTGGTTAATGACCGGAGAGGTGTCTAGGTCATGTCTACATAGTTCTCGAACCCGTAGGGTCCGCACGCTTAACGTTCGATGACGATTTGTATTATGAGTTATGTGTTTTGGTGACCGAAGTTTGTTCGGAGTCCCGGATGAGATCACAGACATGATGAGGAGTCTCGAAATGTTCGAGAGGTAAAGATTGATATATCGGATGAAGGTATTCGGACACCGGAATATTTTCAGGATGTTTCAGATATTTATCGGGGTACCGAGGGGTTACCGGAACCCCTCGGGGAAGTAATGGGCCTCCATGGGCCATAGGGGAGAAAGAGAGGGGAGCCCGCAGGGTGGCGCCCCCCCCAAGGGAGTCCGATTGGACTAGGGAAGGGCGGCGCGACCCCCTTTTCTCTTTCCCTCTCCCTCTCCCTCTCCTTCCCTCTTTTCCCTCCATGAGGAAGGAAAAAGGGGGCGAATCCTACTAGGAGTGGAGTCCTAGTAGGACTCCCTCGAGTCCTAGTAGGACTCCCTCCCTTGGCGCGCCCCTTGGTGGCCAGCCTCCTGCCCCCCTCCTTTATATACGGAGGCAAGGGGCACCCCAAGACACAACAGTTATTCTCTTAGCCGTGTGCGGTGCCCCCCTCCACAGTTTACTCCTCTGGTCATAGCGTCGCAGTGCTTAGGCGAATCCCTGCGTGGATCACATCACCATCACCGTCACCACACCATCGTGCTGACAAAACACTCTCTCGACCCTCTGCTGGATCAAGAGTTCGAGGGACGTCATCGAGCTGAACATGTGCTAAACTCGTAGGTGCCATACGTTCAGTACTTGATTGGTTGGATCGTGAAGACGTTCGACTACATAAACCGTGTTAAACTAATGCTTCCACTTTCGGTCTATGAGGGTACGTGGACAGACCCCCCCCCCCTCTCGTTGCTATGCATCTCCTAGATATATAGATCTTGCGTGATCGTAGGAATTTTTTTAAATTGCATGCTACGTTCCCAATAGTTTCCAAGCTAGGCACGATACACCAGGGCGCGCCACCCCCCACCCCAGGCGTGCCCTGGTGGGTTATGGTCACCATGTGTCCCCCTGACCCTAATCTTGACTCCATAAATACCTATTTTTGGAGAAAAATAAGGGAGGAAGTTTCATTGCGTTTCACGATATGGAGCTACCGCCACCTCCTGTTTTTCATCGGGAGGCCAGATCTAGAGTCCGTTTGGGCCTCCGGAGAGGGGAATTTTTGGTCTTCGTCATCACTAACCCTCCTTCATCGCCAATTCCATGATGCTCCCCACTGGGAGTGAGTAATTCCTTCATAGGCTCGTAGGTCGGTGAGGAGTTGGATGAGCGTCATGTAATCGAGTTAGTTTTGTTAGGGCTTGATCCCCAGTATCCACTAAATTCCGAGATTGATGTTGCTATGACTTTGCCATGCTGAATGCTTGTCACTAGGGCCTGAGTGCCATGATTTCAGATATGAACCGTTTAGGTTATCACCATTATATCTATGTTCTTGATCCGATCTTGCTAGTCATATGCACCTGCTATGTGTTATGATCCATAAACCCCGGGGTGACAGTAATCAGGATACTTTCCGGTGATGACCGTAGTTTGAGGAGTTCATGTATTCACTATGTGCTAATGCTTTGTTCCGGTTCTCTATTAAAAGGAGACCTTAATATCCCTTAGTTTCCTTGTGGACCCCGCTGCCACAGGAGGGTAGGACAAAAGATGTCATGCAAGTTCTTTTCCATAAGCACGTATGATTATTTACGGAATACATACCTACATTATATTTATGAACTGGAGCTAGTTCTGTATCGCCGTAGGTTATGACTGTTATATGATGAATATCATCCAACGAATTCATCGATCCAATGCCTATTTGTTTTCCACATATTGTTCTTGCTAAGTTACTACTGCTGCTGTTACTCTTACACTTGCTACAAAATCATTGCTATCACTGTTAACATTACTCTTACTTTTACCACTGCTATCAAACTACCATATTACTGTGCTACTAATCACTTTGCTGCAGATAATTAATCTCCAGGTGTGATTAAATTGACAACTCAACTGCTAATAGTTACAAATATTCTTTGGCTCCCCTTGTGTCGAATCTATAAATTTGGGTTGAATACTCTACCCTCGAAAACTGTTGCGATCTCCTATACTTGTGGGTTATTAGTTGGTATGTCCCTTTGGACCAACATGTCAACTCTCCCACTATCTCACTATGTCAAAGTGTGGGTCCCACTCAATCCCCAACATCGTTCTTATTTTTATCAATAAATTATTCACTTGCTTACTCCTAACAAGTAGGGCCCACACTTATCATTGTGAGATAGAGAGACCTGACATGTAGGTCTTGGGGTATTTTGGTCATATAACATGATCAATTGGTTTGACCTGACAGTAACAGTGTCAATGCCATTTTTAGCGAATATCTAATGGAACAATGACATTTTTTGAGGTATCTAATGCCATTTTGAGCAAGCATTTCATGGAACAATGGAATTTTGAGCAATTATAACTTTTAATGGCAAAACTGAGTAGTGAGACACAACTAATGGCATAAATAATAAAAACCTATCAATTTATCTATGTCACTCCAGTGTTTAGCGCTAAACAGGTTTAGCACCCTCCCTTAATTAATATGCTATTATGAGTACCAACCAACTAATTACTATATCCTAGCTAATCTCATCATGCAATTATTATCTTGCAAAATATTAATTTGCAATGCAATTATTTTATTGCCTAATATTATGTGCATTGCATGTACACGGTTACTATTTAGGAAGTACTTTAATATAATAATCCGGATATACATCTACTTGTTTGATACTAATAAATGGCATATGACAGATATGTATGCAATTAATATCTACCTTGCAATGGCCGTGCCTATTTAGATGCCTGCACCTCATTCATCTTCAGCCAGCACCACAACAAGCATCGAGATTGGTCTCAAAGTTTCACAAGCGCATACGTCAAGCCAAACCCGCACCACCTCAAAATTGTCAGCAATGAGGACCGGTAGCCTCCTCCTCATCATTTTCGCCACTATTGTCGTGGCTTACCCCTTTGCAACATCTGCCGAGGAAGAGTGGTATCCTATAGGGGACCCCGACAATGAACCACATGTCCAGGAGCTTGGTGGGTGGGCAGTGGCGGAGCACGTCAAGCAGGCACACGACGGGCTCAAATTCATCAAGGTGGTGAGCGGTGCAGAGGCAAATGCCGCCGGTGTGAAATATCGCCTCGACCTCAAAGCATTGAACAACAACGGCCAACCCGGTGCATACAGAGCGATTTTACTCGAGGAGGTCAGGGACAACGAGCGCACCCTCATCTCCTTCGGACCCACGAACTAAGTGGCGACCAACTAGGTTCATAGTACTTCGATGTAATAAACATGTACCAATGAGAACAAATAATTTGTGTAAGCGGTGTGGAAAACATAATTGAATTTTATATAATAAGTGGTTGGCCGACAAAATGGGGAGTACGCTCCAACATTAAAAAAATCCCAAGAAAAAAGGGTGGTCATGTTGCATCTCCACTTTTCTCCGGTATTATTATAATTCTAAGTAGCAAGCTCGCCATTTTTGTTGCGCGTTATTTGACGAGGCTGCCGAAATCACTAGCACTTTCTTGATACTATCAATCGTGTATGTTCCCCACACACAAAAATTGTGCATGTGCACTTTCCCGTACCAGTCATTTTTTCATAATATATATTTTCCATATATGTAATTGCATATGCAATGCAACTACACTCAGACAAGAGCAAACGGCCAATCCAAATTTTCTATGAAATCAAACAGTGTAAAGTTTCATCAAATTTATACGAAGGACTATCAAGAACTACAATACCCAATTAATTTCATTTGATACATAATAAAAAATATTTTTATACTATATTTATTTTGTATTATAGTTGTTAGTGGTTGTTTCTATAAACATGGTCAAACTATGCAACATTTGACTTCAAACATAACTTATAGGCCTTCTTTTCAAAGCCAAATGGAGAGTTGTAATTTCAGGAAAAGTAAAGATTAATTTCACGTAACAATCTACTATACCACTAAGCTCCCTAGGGGTAAAAGGCCTCACAATCAATTGAGGTGTCCAATTGAAATTGGGTCACCCGATTTTGACCAAGTCAACAATTTCTTAATGCTCTCATTCAATTCTTTTATACTATACACTATGCTTCTTAATTTTTAAGTCCTTACAATTAATTGAGGTCTTCAGTTTAGGACTTAGTCACCTGCTTTTGACCAGTTCAATAATTTCTCAAGGATCTCTCCCATTTAATTATTTTAATTCATCGTACTCCCTAATTTTGAAGCTCTTTTACTCGATTGGGATATTTAAGTTTGAATTTGGTTTACGATTTTGATCGGGCCAAGGATTTTTCAAATCAATCAACACCACCTAGATAGAAAAACATATCAACCCCATGCACTCTCTTATCACCTAGAAAAAAGAAGCGCCACCATGTGATTATACCACTACTGCAGGATGCTGCTAACACGACACTACGATCAGAGACCCTTTGATGAAACTGTGCGATGGATTAATCACAAACGGGGATGTAAAAAAACCGTCAAAAAGGTGCAAAACGTTTGCGATGGAGGATGCATCAAACACAGTTCAGATTTTAGTTGCGTGTGCGATGCAGGGCACACAGTTAACCCGTTCGAAATATTTGCGATGAGGCAGAACAACAGAAACAGGCAGCCATATCAATGTGTGTGCGATATACGGCATACAATTCGCTCCGATGAGCCGTTTGCTATTAGGAAGTGCAACATAAACAGTTAGCCAGATAAAGGTTTGTGTGATATAGGGCATACGGTTCACTCGGACGAACTATTTTCGATTAGTGAACGCAATAGAAATGGTTCAACTTAACAAGATGTGTGTGATACGTGGCAAACAGCCGACTCGGATGAACTGTTTGCAATGAGAAATTACAATACAGACGGTTAATAAAGTTAGTTCGTGTGCGATTCTGTGTGTACAAAAAACTTTGAAAAATGCAAACTAGTTGCTTGCGGTGGCTAGGAGTATCGCACATGATGCGTCTACGAGTACTCGTGTGCGATGATTAGTAAGTTACACATATGTTTCCTTATGTTAACACTTGTGTGATAAATAACACGTGGCACCGGATACGGTATTCGGGTTGTGTGTGTGCTCCACTTAGTCTTCCCGCGCTCCAGCGAATGATTCCCGCGCTCCAGTGAATGCTTCCTGCGCTCCACATGGGTGAATTATAAAATCCACGCCTATTCCCTCATCGGTTTCCCACCACCAGCTAACGGCTTGCTGCACATAACCCAGGCAGCAATGCACCGCCGCAACACTCTGTGAAGATCTAGTCCTCACCCATCTACCATTAGTTATTTCGAGCATGGCAGGCAACGACCAAAGCTTCAACGTCGACGCCTACCTACGTTACATCTTCGGCGAGGAGAAAGAGCCGGAGTAGGTCGGGGAGCAAGAGCTTCATCGGCCAGTGCAGGCCCCATGGCCCATCGGCAGTGATATCGGCGTCACGGTCCTTGGGAGCACAATCGACATATTGCAGAGGAGGTGTGATGAGCAGTTTGCCATCCACCGTGCAAAAGATCCAGAGCTACTCGGCGGCATGATCGATGACCCACCCGAAGAGCCACCATCACCAGTGCTCATTGAGAGCCTGATGCCCCATAAGGAATGGGCAGAGGATCTCTGCAATTCAGTCAAGACAAAGGCAGCCTACGGCTTCATCATTGCCCACGGCGGCCGTGTCAACCTCGATCCTGATGATGTGGTGTCCAGGCTCGAGCGCATCCTTGGCGGAGTTGACGTCCCCGACGAAGTAGAACATCGCCAACGTGATATCTTGAGGATGCAGGTGATCGACGGAACTTTCTACCAGGCCAGAGACATGGAAATGGAGCAGTTCTGCGGAGTTGTCATGCGCGCGATTGCACGCTGTCAAGCTCTTCTGGAAGAGGCCCAGCAGCCCCAAGAGCCTCCCAGCAGCAGCAGCTCCGTAGGCGGAGGCGGTTCAGGACACTTGGAGTGAACGGCCGCAAGGGTGCTATGCTGATCATGGAGTCCGAGAAGACCATCGTCGGAAGGCCGCCAACTCAGCCTTTTAGCTTATATTTTATTATAATTGTATGCATATGTAGGTCCTGAGTGTTCTGGGCCTTGCCGCATTTGGCATTTTAAATTATCTTGAATATGTAAGACAATTATTAAGAATTATTAACAGTTCCCATTGTAACTTTGCCTCAACGGCGAGCAGAGCGCGCGTAGGGACGCTAGAGCGGAGTACGCCACGGCCGCCTCAATGGCGAGCAACCACGTGGTCAACCTTCTATCACCAATAAATTTTGACCTTGTTTCTCGTCACATTGCTGATTACAACGCAATAAGTAATTGCAAATCTGTTCACAACTACCAAACTAATATGTGTTCACACTTAGCACCGGGCTATAAAAACCACCCACTCAAAAATTACTTCACAGTTCCTCTCCTCATCACCCACAAAACTGGTTTTTTCTGTCAAGTCGTTTGGCCATGACCGGTAGGAGGAGTTTACGGTGGACATATAACCAGGCAGCAAAGACCAAGGTCGCGGAAGCACTAGAGAGGACCCGCCACGAAGCCGCAGCCGCAGCAGAGTTGTCCCGGCGCGCCACGGAGCCCTCGAACGAGCTCTCATGGGAACGCGAGTGCTCTCACAAGCGCATTTGTGGCGTCGGCCATCGCGACGAGCCGACGTTCCTGAAGTCCTTCGTCGGCGACGACGACATTCTCACTGGCGTCACTATGCAGCAGGAGCTGGACGACGGCTTGATGAAGCTGCTCAAGATCAGCGATGCCTCGGTTAACAAGGCGACCGGCCTCGTCGAGCAACTCATGGGTGACAATGCGAAGCTCCTCAAGTTGGTCGCCGAGAAGGAGGAGGAGGCCGCCGGCTGGAAGATGCTGCATGAGCAGAGCAGTGCCTCGGAGATGATGCTGAAAGCGGTCGTCGAGGAACTGATGGGTGGCTTGAGGAAGCTCTGAATCAAGTGCGAGCAGGAGGTGGAGGAATCTGTGGCTGCTTTCAAGCAAAGTCGTGAGGAATTGAAGAAGGAGCTGGAGGATTTCGCCGCCCGACGATCCATCGACGAGTAGAGACAGTAGCGACCCAGATCATTGTCTGTGATTTCCTTCTTCTCTTGCCCCCGTGTCTTCTGGGCTTTGCCGCATGTGACATTTTAAATTATCCGGAATATGTAAGACAATTATTATCTGTGCCATTGTAAATTTGTCGTCGTATTATCCGTTAACATTTTATTTGTGGTCGTACTATCCGTTGCCCTATGTGGCAATTTAAATTAGGGCGGAATACGAGTTGAAAACACAAACAAAGCAAATGCTGCCATGGGATCACAAGTAAACACCCTCCGCCAGGTGCTTTAATTAACCCATTAATGGAGAAGTTGTGAGCGAGGCGTGCGGCAGCTAGTGCATGGAGGTCAAAGAGCTCGCTTCCCGGTGAGCATGGGCGGCCTTGCTGCTCGCACGTCTCCCGTCGAGCCTGTGAGGTGGGCAGGATGCACGCATCCCGTCGAGCCTGCGTGGCGGACTGCTCGCACGCGTCCCGTCGAGCCTGCGCACGGCGGACTTCTCGCGCTCGTCCCGTCTAATAAAACAACTGCATGCACGCCACCAAGTATGGTTAAATTTCGACACGGTAAATATAATACAACCGTTTGCAATATTAACGTGTCAGCTTTCTGTTTCAAAAAAAAGACTTCTCTTTTTTTGAGGGGTTTTCAAAAAGGACTTCGTTGGCTATTAATGTGTGCGGCTCTTCTAAAACTGGACGATTTTTTACCACGGCATATATGTGCCATGTCATGAAACCATGCCAAGTTTCATGTTTTTTGGGTTTGATTTAGTGGGATTAAAAAACCGAGATTCTCATTGTTTCATGACGACGACAAGTTTGTAATTCATTCTCATTCCTTAATCGAGACCTAAACATGCACCGAATGACACATGTACGATTTCCCTCCCATTTTGCTTCACTAGAGCATGTGGTTGTAGTTCAAATTTGAAATATGGACTACATTAATGCATAGAAAACTTAGTAATTAGTAATATATATACAATGGCCAAACGAACCCTGAACAGTTTCAAATTTCAGCCCAACACTCCTATTATTCTATGTTGCCTATAGAAAACAAAGTTCTAGGCAAGAAGAGGCAGCGATTATCGTTTCGCCCACAAGAGGGGCATGTTTTCCTACCGGAACCACGAGGGTTGCGAGAGGCTCCGGTTTGTAAAAGGCTTATAATATAGCTTTGCCCAAATTGGACAATTATATGTACCATGCAGTGACACCATGCCAAGTTTCATGATTTCCTGGTGAGTTTTGGATTTACAGACATTTAAAAACGGAGATTCGCAATGTTTGTGGCCAAGCCAGGACGGCGAGACGGTTGAATTCACTCCCATTCATTCCATGGGACCTAAACATGCACCCCAAGGAAACATGTACGTTTTTTCTAGCCATTTTGGTGCACTGGAGCATGTATTTGTAGTTCGGATTTGAATGATGGACATTAAATGCCTAGAAAACTCAATTAATGAATAAAAAAGGTCAAACGAACCCTGATTGATTTCAAAGTTCAGCGCGAATCTCCAGTTGTTGCGTGTCGCATGTAGAAGGAAATACGAGGCTAGAAGAGGGAGTGATTATCGTTTGGCCCACAAGGGGACACGCTTCCCTATCGAAACCACGAGGGTTCTTGTGACAGGCTCCGGTTTGTAAGAGGTTTGTAATAAAGCTTGGCCCAAATTGGCAATTTTTTACCACGACATATATGTGCCATGATGTGACACCATGCCACCTTTGATGACTTTCTGGTGAGTTTAGGGTTTATGGGGACTTAAAAACCGAGATTCGAAATGTTTGAGGACGATCCAGAACACCGATACGGTTGTAATTCGTTCCCATTCCTAGCATGAGACCTAAACATGCACCCAAGGACACATGTATAATTTTTCTAGCCATTTTGGTGAACTGGAGCATTTATTTGTAGTTCCGATTTGAATTATGGACATTAAATGCCTAGGAAACCCAATTAGTGTATAAAAGGGCCAAACGAACCCTGAATAAGTTTAAATTTCAGCACAGATATTCTGTCGTTCCATGTCGCCCGTGGAAGAAAATACACGGCAAAAAGAGGCAGTGATTACGTTTCGCCTACAAGGGGAACCCGTTTCCCTATCAGAACCACGAGGATTCTTTGAGAGAAGCTCCAGTTTTTGAAAGAGATTTGTAATAAAGCTTGGCCCAAGTTGGACAATGTTTTTACCATGACATATATGTGCCATGACGTGACACCATGTCACCTTTGATGACTTTCTGGTGAGTTTAGGATTTATGGGGACTTAAAAACCGAGATTTGAAATGTTTGAGGATGAGCCATGACACCGGTACGGTTGTAATTCGTTCCCATTCCTGGCATGGGACCTAAACATACACCCAAGGACACATGTATAATTTTTCTAGCCATTTGGTGAGCTGGAGCAAGTATTTGTAGTTCAGATTTGAATTATGGATAATAAATGCCTAGGAAACTCAATTAGTGTATAAAAAGGCCAAACGAACCCTAAATAAGTTTAAATTTTAGCACGGATATGATGCCGTTCCATGTTCCCGTAGAAGAAAATACAAGGGGAAAAGAGGTAGTGATTACGTTTCGCCCACAAGGGGGACACGTTTCCCTATCAGAACCATGAGGCTTCTTTGAGAGAAGCTCCGGTTTGTAAGAGGCTTGTAATAAAACTTGCGCCACAATGGACGAAAAAATTCCTCGACATATAAGTGCGATGTCGTGACACCATGGCAGGTTTCATGATTTTCAGCTTAGTTTTGGATTAAAAGGGATTTAAAATCCGATATTATTCTCACGAAATGTTTTCAAATAGCACACGGTTCACTCACGAAAGCCGATATAAAATGAAAACTTCTTGGAAACCATATTTTAAAGTTTCAAAAAAATCTAAAAAATGTGGGATGTTAAGAATGTGATGTTTTATTGTGACACAAAATTTCAAGTTGAAAAACATTATGAGATGTGAGCTATGAAAAAGACAAATTCCGCCCTAAATAGTGACATTACTATTCAGCACTATTCAACACTGATTTTGTCTTTTTAATAGCTCACATCTGGTAATGTGTTTCAACTTGAATTTTTGTGTGGCAATAAAACATCATCCTATTAACATCCCGCATTTTTTTGAAACTTCAAAACATCTTTTTCTCGTGGTTTTCACTGGTTTCCACCGAATGTTGGTTTCCGTATGATATCCCCCCAGCTGCGCTCGCGATCTAAGTCATGTGTTCTGACTGGCCAGAACCCAAACCCCACGGATCATACATTTGGATGCTCCCAGATCGAATGGCAACCCTGAGCCCTTTCGACAGCAGATGTAGTACATGGGTAAGCACTGTGCGCATGCGTCGTGTAGCTCACACTTCCTTCTCTACTAGGTTTTCATTCAAAATAGGCTACCGTTTCTCGCCACTCCTCTCACCGGTTTCCCGCCTCTTCTCCCAGATATGCATGATGTAGATGTTCGTTTAATTCTTATAGTACATCTCATCCAAAATCAATTAGTTTTATAAAAAAATATTTTAAGATTCATGGAATTGTGCATGGTAAAGGTGAAAAGAAAAAGTGACACTTCATTGTGTTTTGAGGTTTGTGCATTATGCTTAAGTTCAACCATGGAGTCTTCTAGATTGTACATGTGGCAGAATCTGGTGGAATGTAGATGATATCCAATGGCCGGTAGTGCTCGGATTTGCCATCTGTGTACCGTCGGGTTGGCTTCATCCAATGAGCAACTTTCAAAGTTATTTGCACACTATATATGTATAGATGTATAGATATATATATATATACATATATATGTCCCATGCTAGACAAAATAAAGTTTGAGCGCATGTGTGGGACGACTTGTGCAGCTGCAGGCCAGCAGCTCGACGCTGCTGGGAGGAACCGCCTGCCCCTCCTAGGGCACCTCGGCCTGCGGTCCGACCTCTAGAGCCCACCTGCTCCTGGCGCTCGAACCTTAGGACGGGTGTTCGACCGAAGAGTTCAAGGCGTACCTGCTCCAAGGCACCCTGCCCGAGAAGGAGGAAGATGTAGAACGCATGGCCCGTCAGGGCTACCGCTTACTGCTTGAAGGACGGCAAGCTCTACCGAAGGCGCCCAAACAATGTCTCGCTGCGATGCATCTCCAAGGAGCAGGGGTGCAAGTTGTTGGCTGACATCCATGGCGGGGATTGCGGGCACCATTCCTCATTGCGCACCCTCGTGGGCAAGGCGTTCCGCGGCGGGTTCTTCTAGCCCACGACGCTCAACGATGCCATCGAGTTGGCGCGACCCTGTGAGGCCTGTCAATTCCATGCCAAACAGATCCACCAGCCGGCTCAGGGCATCCAGACCATCCCGCTCTCGTGGCCGTTCGCGGTCTAGGGACTGGATATCCTGGGCCCGTTCCCTCAAGCAGTCGGGGGTTACCACTACCTCTACGTCGCCATCAACAAATTCACCAAGTGGGCGAAGGTGGAGGCCGTGCTCACCATCCAAGCTGGCTCGACCGTTAAGTTCATTAAGGGCCTCGTAAGCCGCTTCGAGGTCCCCAACCGTATCATCACTGATAATGGCTCTCAGTTCACGAGCAACCTCTTCAAAACATATTGTGCTAACCTTAGAACGCAGATATGCTATGCTTCAGTGGCACACCCGCGGGGTAACAGCCAAACCCAATGCACCAATGCGGAGGTCTTAGGGTCCTAAAGACGAGGAGCTTCAAGAAGAAACTCGAGTCCTGCGGCAGGGGTTGGCTCGATGAGCTTCAGTCCATGATGTGGTCCATCCGCACCACCGCGGCTAAGCCCACAGGCGAGACCCCATTCTTCCTTGTCTGCGGGGCTGAGGCAGTCCTCCCTCACGAGGTCAAACATCGCTCCCGGCGGGTCTTGGCATTTGACAAGGCACGCCGGATGCCTTGTGAGGGACAGACATCATGCTCGGGGAGGAGGCCCGCCGCCAAGCCTTGCTCCGTGCAGCGATGTACCAGCAGGCGCTGCGGCGGTATCACTGCCATAGCATCTGCTCCAGGACCCCTCGTCCTGAGATGGCTGCTCTCCAGGGAGGGGCTTGACAAGCTCTCGCCTATGTGGGAGGTCCCATTCAGGATTGCCCGTATCTCCAAGCCTGGCACCGCGCGCCTGGAGACATAGGACGGGTCCCCATCCAGAATGCCTGGAACATCTAGCATCTCTGGAAGTTCTACCCGTAACAGGCGAGCGTCATGCGCTTCTCAAGTCTCCGCTCGTGACACTCTCACGTAATAATGAGTCGGGCTGTACATGCCCTGGAGTCTCCTGAGTGCTCCCCTAAGCCTCACGGGGGCTCCCACCCATGTCTTAGTGGAAGCCCCATGCTCCGCGGTGGCAGGAAGACCAGAAGACTAGTGTAGGTGTCGGACGCGGCTGTTCTTTTGCTTGCTTTCTGTAGCTGGTTTGCCACTTCCTGGAATGAAATTAGAAGTTCTCATGTCTTTACTTGAAAGGGATGGGAATTTTTCTCCTCGCAACATTTGCTATTTCAAGTCTCGCTTTAGGGAGAGTGGCAGTTGTATGTCGTTCTTCCTCACGCGTCTCGCGTGTGGGGGCTGGGCACAGTGTTCGCGCTTGGGCTCACCCGCGAACACACCTCGGCAAAGCCTTGGTGTCCTAACATTTGGCGTCTTAGTCCTCACGCGACGCGCTTAAACGAGCCAACAGGCATGCACACCCTCCTAAGTCTATACCTCCTGGACTCACCAGGCATCGCGACCCGGCGTACCAGCGGCGATCGACCCACATTTGGGGGCTCATGCGGGCGCGGCACCTCAAGAGGTCCCATATCTTTATGGCCTTACAGCCGCTGGGCATTTCCCGAGGCCTGGGAACATTCGGATCCTTGGGAGGAAAACCCCCGACGGGATCTTCCTAGAACAAGAAGCACGCAAAAGACCCAGGCTCCGGAGGAGCACACCCCCGCGGCGCAAGAGTCTACCACAAGCGCACCGAGCTAAGTTATACTGACCATGATCAACAAGAATATTTCGATTGATAGCAACACGAATGCTAAGATACGAGATAAATCATTAACATAAATGGCGCAAGCGCCATGGTCCATTACATGCCCCGGTAGGGCCTTCTACTTCTTGATGCAGGGAAAGAAAAAAAAGCAAAAGCGGACTCGTGACCGCAGCAGCTCCTGAGGCATGGCTCCATCGATGCTTGCGCTCAGTCGGAGTCCTCCTCCCGCTTCACCGGAGCGCGATGGCGAAGCGGCTTGTCGCCTTCCCCGGTCCAGGCTCGGCGGCGTGGTGGCTCGTCGTATTCGCCATCGCTCGTACTCTCCCCAGAGGAAGAGCCGCCACTGCTGGAGGCGTCGCGACCGTCGCCAAGGGCGAGTTCACCGCTGAGGGTGCCGTCATCGTCGGAAGGGTGGATGTCGTCGTCATCATCGTCGCTCTCTGGGAAACACCTCAGGTGCCAGCCGTCTTCCCTGAAGACCTTGACGTAGAGGGTCACCGTGCGTTTGGGCGAACGGCTGCCACCCGCGGTTCAGGAACATGTTACCGGCAAGGGTGATCTCGACCTCCACCCATGAGGCCCTGCTGCAGCAACCATCCACCTGCAGCCAGAGGCCACTAGGCCCCCCGGCCGGCAGCACGCCCCCAAAGAAGCGCGGGAGCTGGAACCAGACGCCTGTCGGCCTCTCCGACCACACCACGAACTCCGCGGACGCGTCGGCCGAATGGGATCGCGGGTGCGGTGGCCGAACAACCGCCACATGCCTCCTTCCTTGGCCGCGGCCGCCTCGGCCATGGTAGTTTCCGGCGCGGGAGGGAGCATTCCCACGACTGCCGGAGGTGGTGCCAACCTTTGAGGAGGCGCGCCCACGCCCTCGGGAAGCCACCGCCGGCATCGCGGGGTACATGCGGGGATGGCCACGACCCCTCTTGGGCGGGGGCAAGTCTAGCCTTTCCTTTGGGGCCTTTCCCTTCTTGGCGGTCGAGAACCTCCTCACTGGCGCCATGGATGCCCTGGCGAGATGGCGGCACGGCGAAGAAGAAGAAGGAGCGACCAACAAGAAGATGAAGATGGGCTGGGGGCTCTGCCCCCCCCCCATTTATAGGCGAAGGAAGGCTAACCGACATCATCTCACGTTCCAGGCAACGATGGCCCCTCTGCATGCATTAGGCAGTTGTCAAGTCTGAGCAGTTGCCGAGGCGGCATGGGGAAGCGGAGACGCCCACGCCCCGTCAAGAGCCACGCGTCGGCTTGGTCCGCAGGTGATTGGGGCCCACGGCGCTTCGTCCTTGCCCTTTGGCTTTGCCTCGAAGCCAAGTCTGAACGCGCCTTGGGCCCGGGGCTACTTAGGTGTTCTGGGAACCAGGGTACCCAGACTTGCCTGCCTGCAGCCCTCGGCGTGGCTCCATCGGCGGCCTGGTACGGCCCATCTGCAAGACCGCCAAGACAAGACCCTCGCGAGGTGCCAAACCTCGCGAGGCGTACGACACCAAGACCTCCCAAGGGAGCGGCCTCCCCAAGTGGCCTCCCGAGGAGCGGAGATTTCTATGTAGGTATCCAGTCTCATGAGGCTCCATGATGCAAGTCATGACGACCGAGGCAGGCAGGCGCCAGCGAGCGCAGAGGAGGCAGTTTCCTCTTAGGTGCTAAGGAGGCAAGGACAGGCATGGGTTCCCGAGGAATCAGCCAAAGGTTTCCATTCCGGTGCAACGAGACCAAGACCGCAAGGACGGATGTCATTGCCGAGCCCACTACTGCGTCACGGCCAGAAGCTTTGTAGACGAAGACCAACTTTCATCAAGATAAGATGTACTTCTTGTCCCCTTTCAAATTGGCCACCGTGGGATCCCTTCCCGCCTACGTTTTGGGGGAAGAGGACAGAGGCCACTATAAATATAGGTTAGCCAGCACCGTAGAGAGGATCCGACCCCGGTCGACTCATTCCCTCGCCCATAGACCTCGCAAGGTTGTTCATCCCTTGTACTAGTTCATCCTCATCCCGTCGTGAGGCCAATCCACCACAAAGCAGAAGTAGAGTCTTACACCGCAAGGTGGCCCGAACCTAGGTAAACTACCATGTTCTTCTTCTTCCTTGTTCGTGTGAATCGAGCTAGGCTGCGGGGCGACGGCTGGTAGGCTAGATAGGTTGAGTTCTTCGCACACGCCCTAGAGTTCAAACCTTTCTTGGATCTGCGGAGCCCTGAATCCGACATGCCCATTTTTTCTCTTCATTATATCTTTTATTTACAATTGTTGAATAGGAAACATGTCTGGCTACCTCGAAGCTGGGGTTCTAGTCGCCTCGAAGAAGACCCCATCGAGGATGCAAATCATTATTTCGATTACCTGGACGAACACCAGTTGCGGGTGTAGGGTGGCGGCAGTGGAACCAACCCCGACACTGACGCCGACACCGGCACTGACACTAGCACCGGCACCGACACTGGCACCAGCACTGACACCACCCCCGAGACTGGCAACGATGTTGCCGTAGCTGGTAAAGCACTGAAGCAGAAGAGGACACGAAGACCAAACGAGCTCAACATCGGACAAATTGTGGTCACGGAGATGCACCCCAAGAAATTAGAGCCAACGGCGCCAGAGGAAGCACGCTCGTGCTGGGGCAATCAACTAGGATGTAACCTCAGGGAAACCGTCAACATCAACGACAAGAAGTTGAAGAAGATACCACATATGGAGCACATGCTTCTAATGGAGTTGCATAATAGGTTCCTATTCCCCGGCCGGGATGAAAGCAAAGATCTGTGGGATGACAAACCCATGACAAAGATAAACAGCAAGGCGATGGTGATGTTCACCAACGACTTATCCGCCTAGAAATTTAGGGTGAAAAAAGCGATTGCGAAGAATGAACTGTGGTCCAAGATTCATGCTGACAATCCGTCACTAAAGGAAGAGGACTTTGAAAAATTCAAGGAGACTTGTGCTAAAGAAGAAGTCGAGCAAAGGTCGGAAAAAATGAAGGCGCTCTAGGCCAGGAACACGCCTCCCCACCGCCTCGGAAGCCATGGTTACGAGGGGAAGAGGAACATATGGGCCAACGAGGATGCCGAACGTGAAAGTCACAGAATCCCATACCCCTTGGCGGAGTTCACCGACCCACAGGAGCGTGACGGGATCATGGCCCGGTACAAGTGGGACCGCATCAATAAGATCTTTTACAGAGACCCGAACACGAGGGAGTTCATGAGACTTCTAGTAATTGTTATATTACCACCTTATTATATTAGCTTCCAATCAATTCGACTACAAGTTTTGTCACATTAGTAAACCATCCACGTTCCTTTTGCAGAAAGAGCAGCACCAAAAGGCAGCCAAAAGCAATGAGTCGTCACAGTCATCAGCGAGGCCCAAGTGGGACACCCCCTTTCAACCGGGCCCTGAACATACTGAAAAAGGTCGCGGAGGACAAACCGCCATCCTATGGACATGTGCACGGCATCGGAGATGGCGCCTCATGGAAGACATGCTACCACGAGTAGCCAGAGGAAAGAAGGAAGAGATGGTTGCTTACTCAACAGACCATCGACGAGAAGGTCACGATTGCGGTCAGTAAGACCAAAGTTGAGACTAAAGAAGAGTTGCTCGGGGTAGTCAATGCAGCAGTAGCTGGCGTCATAGCTGACTTCCAACCTTCCATTATTACCAGCTTGATTCCGACAATTATCGATTGGTCGAAGAGCAATCCAGATAAAGGGACTGCAGACTTTCCCCTTCCCAGCTACGTCAGGAGCAATTCGGTGAACATCGCACCACCAGCACCAACTCATGCAACCGTAAAAGGTCCCGTTCATGTTCATAGCAGCCCGACCTTCGTCTCTGGCATACTCGGCGGGGCTTCGTGTTTGGCTGAGCTCGACGCCCTCACGGTAATTATGCGTCATACCCTTTTCACCAGCATGTCTATAGTCTTCCGTTTCAGTTGCCTTTCGGATGTTTGACATCGCAGACATGTCTTCGTAGGCCGACGATACCTCGTGAACCCTACTGTACGACATCAATGGCCAGAAGGTGGCCGTGGGAAAGGCAACGATCGTGAAGCCGAAGGACCGCATGTTCCACAACCGAGAGATGCCCCATGGCATCTTCAAGGTTAACGTGGCCAGTGTCAAAGCGGCTTCGAGGATTTGCCTCCTCCGGTACCAGTCGATGACGAGGAAACTCCTAAACGGATTGGCGCATGCAAGAGCTGGTTCTTGCCTTAGTCGAAGACTTCTTCGTGTCGAGGTGCCCGGTATCACACCAACGACAGCTCCTCAAGAAGGTATCAACACCACCCCACCTACAAAATTACCTGCACCTGTCATGGCGGGTAATAGCGGACGACACGATGGAGAGCCTCCATTAGTGCCAGATGACGTTGCCCCCGTCGAAGAAGCAATTGTTGATGATTTCATGGAGGAGGAGGATGATGACCCTCTCAAGTATATCAATACTGCCTATGACGATGGAGGATTGATGGCTCAGGACTATGACTCAGGCTATGAGCATGGAGGTGACTTGATGCTGCCTGATTTGCCAAAGTCGTAACGTCCTAAGCCGGAATGCAAAAACCCTCTTCATGCAATCCTCGCAGGAGACGCCTCCAGATGCCGCCTCTACCCAGCAACAACTCGAGGTCCATCCACTGACTAGCCCGACGACACTAGGGGTGGTGGTTAGGGAAGGTATGGTGGGCTCACTACCGACACCCGCCAAGAAGCAAAGGAGGAGACCGGACAAGAAAGGCCCTAAAGGCGCCAGAGCTGCTTCAAGCAGCTAGCCGCCTCTGAAGCCACGGGAGGTAGACAGAATACCCGTCGAAGGTGCGGAGCATTTCCATGTCGCCGGCACCCGACCCTACCTCCGAAAGCGCTAGAGCACATACTGAACAATGATCTAAGGAGACTTGCTACGTCTTGAGCTTGCGTTGGTTTTCCTCGAAGAGGAAAGGGTGATGCAGCAATAGTAGCGTAAGTATTTCCCTCAATTTTTGAGAACCAAGGTATCAATCCAATAGGAGGCTCCTCAAAAGTCCCACGCACCTACACAAACAAACTGAGAACTCGCAACCAACGCAATAAAGGGGTTGTTAATCCCTTCATGGCCACTTGCGAAAGTGAGATCTAATAAAGATAGTAAGATAAGATAAATATATTTTTGGTATTTTATAATATAGATACAAAAAGTAAAGATGCAAATAAAAGTAGATTGAAAGCAAATATGATAAGAGATAGACCCGGGGGCCATAGGTTTCACTAGTGGCTTCTCTCAAGATAGCATAAGTATTATAGTGGGTGAACAAATTACTATCGAGCAATTGATAGAAAAGCGCATAGTTATGAGATTATCTAGGCATGATCATGTATATAGGCATCACGTCCATAACAAGTAGACCGACTCCTGCCTGCATCTACTGCTATTACTCCACACATCGACTTACTCCTGCCTGTATCTAGAGTATTAAGTTCATAAGAACAGAGTAACGCATTAAGCAAGATGACATGATGTAGAGGGATAAACTCAAGCAATATGATATAAACCCCATCTTGTTATCCTCGATGGCAACAATACAATACGTGCCTTGCAACCCTTTCTGTCAATGGGTAAGGACACCGCAAGATTGAACCCAAAGCTAAGCACTTCTCCCATGGCAAGAAAGATCAATCTAGTAGGCCAAACCAAACTGATAATTCGAAGAGACTTGCAAAGATAACTCAATCATACATAAAAGAATTCAGAGAAGATTCAAATATTATTCATAGATAAACTTGATCATAAACCCACAATTCATAGGATCTCGACAAACACATCGCAAAAAGAGTTTACATTGAATAGATCTCCACAAGAGAGGGGGAGAACATTGTATTGAGATCCAAAAAGAGAGAAGAAGCCATCTAGCTAATAACTATGGACCCGTAGGTCTATGGTAAACTACTCACAACTCATCGGAGGGGCAAGGATGTTGATGTAGAAGCCCTCCGTGGTTGATTCCCACTCTGGCATAGTGCCGTCGAAGGCTCCAAGATGAGATCTCGCGGATACAGAAGGTTGCGGTGGTGGAAATTGTGTTTCATGTTGCTCCTGGATGTTTTTGGTGTACGTAGGTTTATATAGGAGGAAGAAGTACGTCGGTGGCCGCCCGAGGGGCCCACAAGACAGGGGGCACGCCCTACAGGGGGGCGCGCCCTCCTATCTCGTGGGAGCCTCGGCTGCTTCTTGACTTGCACTCCAAGTCCTCTGGATCACGTTCGTTCCAAAAATAACGCCCCCGAAGGTTTCATTCCGTTTGGACTCTGTTTGATATTCCTTTTCTTTGAAATACTGAAATAGGCAAAAAAAACAGCAATATGGGTTGGGCCTCCGGTTAGTAGGTTAGTCCCAAAAATGATATAAATGTGTAAAATAAAGCCATAAACATCCAAAAGGGTTAATATATTAGCATGGAACAATCAAAAATTATAGATACGTTGTAGATGTATCAAGCATCCCCAAGCTTAATTCCTACTCGTCCTCAAGTACGTAAATGACAAAAAAATTGATGTGGAATGCTACCTAGCATAATTCATAATGTAATTTTCTTTATTGTGGCATGAATGTTCAGATCCAAATGATTCAAAATAAAAGTTCATATTGACATAAGAAATAGTAATACTTCAAGCATACTAATCAAAGTAATCATGTCTTCTCAAAATAACATGGCCAAAGAAAGTTATCCCTACAAAATCATATAGTCTGGCTGTTGCTCTATCTTCATCACACAAAGTATTTAATCATGCACAACCCCGATGACAAGCCAAGCAATTGTTTCATACTTTAATAATCTCAAACCTTTTCAACTTTCACGCAATACATGAGCGTGAGCCATGGACATAGCACTATATGTGGAATAGAATGGTGGTTGTGGAGAAGACAAAAATGGAGAAGATAGTCTCACATCAACTAGGCGTATCAACGGGCTATGGAGATGCCCATTAATAGATATCAATGTAAATGAGTAGGGATTTCCATGCAACGGATGCACTAGAGCTATAAATATATGAAAGCTCAACAAAAGAAACTAAGTGGGTGTGCATCCAACTCGCTTGCTCACGAAGAGCTAGGGCACTTTTGAGGGAGCCCATCATTGGAATATACAAGCCAAGTTCTTATTATGAAAAATTCCCACTAGTATATGAAAGTGACAACATATGAGACTCTCTATCATGAAGATCATGGTGCTACTTTGAAGCACAAGTGTGGAAAAAGAGATAGTACCATTGTCCCTTCTCCCTTTTTCTCTCATTTTATTTTTTTCTTTTCCTTTTTTTCTTTTTTTTTTCTTTTGGCCTTCTTTTTTTCTTTCTTTTTGGCCTTTCTCTTTTTTTTTTGTAAAGTCCGAAGTCTCATCCCGACTTGGGGGGGAATCATTGTTTCCATCATCCTTTCCTCACTAGGACAATGCTCTAATAATGAAGATCATCACACTTTTATGGATTTACAACTCAAAGCTAGAACAAGATATGACTCTATATGAATGCCTCCGGCGGTGTACCGGGATATGCAATGAATCAAGAGCGACATGTATCAAAATTATGAAGGTGGCCTAGCCACAAATACGATGTGAACTACATGATCATGCAAAAAAGCAATATGACAAAAGTAATGCGTGTCATATGAATGGAATGGTGGAAAGTTGCATGGCAATATATCTCGGAATGGCTATGGAAATGCCATGATAGGTAGGGATGGTGGCTGTTTTGAGGAAGGTATATGGTGGGTGTATGGTACCGGCGAAAGTTGCACGGTACAAGAGAGGCTAGCAATGTGGAAGGGTGAAAGGGTGCATATAATCCATGGACTCAACATTAGTCAAAAGAACTCATGCACTTATTGCAAAAATTTAGAAGTCATCAAAAACCAAAGCACTACGCGCATGCTCCTAGGGGGGTAGATTGGTAGGAAAAGACCATCGCTCGTCCCCGACCGCCACTCATAAGGAAGACAATCAATAAATAAAATTGTGCTCCAACTTCATCACAAAGTGGTTCACCATACATGCATGCTACGGGAATCACAAACTTCAACACAAGCATTCTTTAAATTTATAATCACCCAACTAGCATAGCTTTAATATCACTACCTCCATATCTCAAAACAATTATCAAGCATCAAATTGATCATAGCATCCAATTCACTTTCTATGATAGTTTTTATTATACTCAACTTGGATGCTCATCATTCTAGGACCAACTTTAAAACCATAGCAAATACCATGTTGTTCTAAAAGACTCTCAAAAATATATAAATGAAGCATGAGAGACTAGTAATTTCTTCAAAATTAAGACACCACCGTGCTCAAAAAGATATAAGTGAAGCACTAGAGCAAAAACTATCAAGCTCAAAAGATATAAGTGAAGCACATAGAGTATTCTAGCAAATTCTAATCAAATAGGCTTCTCCCAAAAGGTGTGTACAGCAAGGATGATTGTGGTAAACTAAAAGGCAAAGACTAATATAATACACGATGCTCCAAGCAAAACACATATCATGTGGCGAATAAAAATATAGCTCCAAGTAAAGTTACCAATGAACGAAGACGAAAGAGGGGATGCCTTCCCGGGGCATCCCCAAGCTTAGGCTTTTGGCTATCCTTGAATATCTTGGGGTGCCTTGAGCATCCCCAAGCTTAGGCTCTTGCCACCCTTTATTCCATATTCCATAAAAGCTTTACCCAAAACTTGAAAACTTTACAACACAAAACTCAACAGGAAATCTTATAAGCTCCATTAGTGAAAGAAAACAAAACCACCACATAAGGTACTGTAATGAAATCATTCTTTATTTATTTTGGTGTTAAACCTACTGCATTCCAACTTCTCTATGGTTTATAAACTATTTTACTCCCTCCGGTCCTTTTTACTCTGCATATTAGGTTTGTCCGAAGTCAATCTTATCCAACTTTGACCAAGTTTATATAAAAAATTATAGACATTCACATAACAACACCAATATCATTAGATTCACCTTGGAATATATTTTCATATTATATTTATTAGATATTATAGATGCTAATAATTTCTAATATAAATTGGGTCAAACTTTGCTAAGTTTGACTTTCGGCAAATCCAATGTGCAGAGTAAAAAAGACCGGAGGGAGTACTAGCCACACTACAAGAAATATGTCAACTAGTGACCTTCTGTCAGTGACCCTGGAAGAATTGGTCATAAATCTATGACCATTTCAGACCAATTGGTCAAAAGCTGTTCGAGGGGCTCCAATCCCTAAACCATTGCGACCATTTTGGTCAGAAAGGTCGTAATTTCCTTACACGAAAAGGTCATAAAGCAAACAGCGCTAGTCCGCTGCCTTATTTCTAGTTGTTAACGACCAATATAGATGGTCATAGCCTTGTAAATTGTGGTGGGTTGCTATGACTAGGCGCCACCTCATCAGTTTTGCCTATGTGTGATGTCCATGTGGCAGTTTTTGCCCTAGGTTGTGAAGCAACCTATATTTCTGCCATTCCCAAAATTCCCAAAAAAATCTCATAAATTCTTTGGGTCATATCTTCATCAAATATGTAAAAACATTCCTTGCCTAGTTCAAAAATAATTCGAAAATATTCATTTTCCTATTCTATTCAGAGCAGCACTTTGTGAAGGAAGTACCACTTTGGCATGTCCAAATGGTATCCATTTTCTACAGTGCTTTCCTATGCCCAAATAACCATCCTCCACCAAATGCCAGCTCAATCCATTCATTATTTTGAGCCAGCTTCAACATTCGTATTTATGTCCAGTGTGGTAGTTTGTAAAGCAAGTACCACCTAGGCTCCTCCTTTTGAGGTGAAAATTTGTGAAGATGGTCTTCTTAGTAACTGATCATCCTCAGCCAAAACTCACGCCCATTAGCCATGTGCATTTCCCGTACCACAAATCAAACACTTGGTTGCTTATTCATGTTTGAGCATCGATCGGTCTCCTCGTGAGAATCTTATGTTGTGATTTTCTTTCTAGCACCTACCTGGGGATTGCCCAACCCACTAGACATGCCTAGGCCGCCCAGAACACATGGCAACGCCACGGTCACGCGGTGACCACGCGGCGGGCATGCGAGCTTACGCGCTCTAGAGTTGGGGCCCTCAGCCACCGTCCAAACCTCGATGTCTCGCAATCAAACCATGTATTTCTGATTAAATAGATACTTATTTACCTAGAAATGATTTTTGGAAAAAATAAAGAGCAAACTATGAGGCAGCTGCAGTTCAAATTTGACCCGCTTCCAACATAATCGACGGGAATTTGTCTTTTTCACCAGAGGTGGATCAAAAAATTTGACACCCAACCATTTTGTCAATTGTGCATTATATATGGCCTAGTATTTTATAAAATTGATTAGGTCCAATTTTGCAACAATTTATTTGGTAGTTCCTTCACAATAAACCTCCTTTTGGGCATTCGAAAAATGAAAAATGAATTTTCCGTGCAAAGAAAATGAAAACTTCCTTAGGCAACATTGTTTGGAATTCCAAGATGTACCCTTGTGCACAATATGAGATCATTTGAACAAACTATGCCATGAATGTGGCCATAAGATTGATCATTTGGCTTCAAAGCCATGAATCTTCACGCATGATAGCTCATTTCTGAGAACACTTTTCTAAAATAATTACCGTATTACAAGTTTATTATTATTTTTGAATTTTTTATGCCCGTTTCAAAATGCGGTCAAAACGACTAGCTTGACCGTTCCTAGCTAGTGGTAGAATCTTGGAATTTTTTTGGTGTTTCTATGATTAAATAGATACTTATTTACCTAGAAATGATTTTTGGAAAAAATAAAGAGCAAACTATGAGGCAGTTGCAGTTCAAATTTGACCCGTTTCCATCTGAATCAACGACAATTTGTCTTTTTCACCAGAGGTGGATCAAAAAAAATTTCACCCAACCATTTTGTCAATTGTGCATTATATATGGCCTAGTATTTTATAAAATTGATTTGGTCCAATTTTGCAACAATTATTTGGTAGGTCCTTCACAAAAAAACCTCATTTGGGGCAATCGAAAAATGGAAAATGGTTTTTCCGTGCACAGAAAATAAAAACTTCCTTAGGAAACATTGTTTGCCATTTCAAGATGCACCCTTTTGCACAATATGAGGTCATTTGAACAAACTATGCCAAGAATGTGGCCATAAGATTGATCATTTGGCTTGATAGCCATGAATCTTCACACGTGATAGCTCGTTTCTGAGAACACTTTTTTAAAATAATTGCCGTATTGCAAGTTTGTTATTTTTCCTGGGAACTTGGCCACATATAATGACACAATGCGAAGGTTTCCCAATTATTTGATTTTTTTGAATTTTTTATGCCCGTTTCAAAATGCGGTCAAAATAGCGGGAATGACCGTTCCTAGCTAGTGGTTCAATCTTGGAATTTTTTTGGTGTTTCTCTGATTAAAAGATACTTATGTACCTAGAAATGATTTTTGGAAAAAATAAATAGCAAACTATGAGGCAGCTGCAGTTCAAATTTAACCCGCTTCCAACTGAATCGGCGGAAATTTGTCTTTTTCACGAGAGGTGGATCAAAAGTTTTTACACCCAACCATTTTGTCAATTGTGCATTAAATATGTCCTAGTATTTTAGAAAATTGTTTTGGTCCAATTTTGCAACAATTATTTGGTAGGTCCTTCACAAAAAAACCTCATTTGGGGCAATCGAAAAATGGAAAATGGTTTTTCCGTGCACAGAAAATAAAAAATTTCTTAGGCAACATTGTTTGCCATTCCAAGATGCACCCTTTTGCACAATATGAGATCATTTGAATAAACTATGCCAAGAATGTGGCCATAAGATTGATCATTTGGCTTGATAGCCATGAATCTTCACACGTGATAGCTCGTTTCTGAGAACACTTTTTTAAAATAATTGTCGTATTGCAAGTTTGTTATTTTTCCTGGGAACTTGTCCACATATAATGACACAATGCGAAGGTTTCCCAATTTTTTGATTTTTTTTTGAATTTTTTATGCCCGTTTCAAAATGCGGTAAAACAGCGGGAATGACCGTTCCTAGCAAGTGGTTCAATCTTGGAATTTTTTTGGTGTTTCTCTGATTAAATAGATACTTATGTACCTAACAATGATTTTTGGAAAAAATAAATAGCAAACTTTGAGGCAGCTGCAGTTCAAATTTGACCCGCTTCCAGTTGAATCGGCGGAAATTTGTCTTTTTCACGAGAGGTGGATCAAAACTTTTTACACCCAACCATTTGGTCAATTGTGCATTAAATATGGCCTAGTATTTTAGAAAATTGATTTGGTCCAATTTTGAAACAATTATTTGGTAGGTCTTTTACAAAAAAAACTCCTTTTGGGCACTCGGAAAATGGAAAATGGTTCTTTATCGCAAAGAAAATAAAAAATCCTTTGTCGATACTGTTTACCAATCCAAGATGTAAACTTTTGTAGAGTATGATATCACTTGAACAAATATTTGATAGGTCTTTTACAAAAAAACTCATTTTGAGTACTGAAAAATGGAAAATGATTTTTCCATGACCTATTTAAAAGGTCACAAAGTCTTCAAATTGTTTTTTGCGTTCTGGTTGGTCCATACGCATATCACGCGGATCATACATCAGACACCGTCGGATGCTCCCGGATCCAACGGTGGACCTCACCCTCTCACCCACGTGGCCCTCTCACCCCTCACCCACGCAGCCCCCATGCCCCCACTTCCCACCGTTCCAACCCTTCTCTCCCGCACCCGCACCCGCTCGCCAAACCCTAGTCGCCGCCCCCACCCCCGCGCCATGGTCATTGACGGCGAGGAGCCTGAATCCCCACGCCTCCCTGTCCTCAAGTGGGTCATGTCTCCCGCCATGGCCACAGCGGGCCTTCCGGATCCGCGCCATCGACGAGCTAGATCCGCGCCTCCTCGCACCGCCGACGTCTGCCCGATCCAGATCGACACCACCACCCTCTCATCCTCATGCGCCAAGCGCCGCCACCACCATCAGATCACGGAGCATCGCATCTGATGGCGTCCCCGGCGCGGCCAGCCTCCGTCTCCGGCCCCTTCGCCCTCGCCCCGGACATCGCCCGCTGCTCCTTCGACCACACGCTCCGCCGAGAGGTCAGCTCCTTCTCCATCCATCCATCCATCTGCGCCAGATACGTGCCTTGTGTCTGCCGCTATGTTGATGCTTGCTTAGGAGTAGTAGGTCCCGGGACTGCGCCGCATATCGTGCACGCGCGGCGGCCGCTGGGTCTGCCCGCCGCCCTCTGCGGCCTGCCTCGTCCTGATTTGCCGCAACGACAGCGGGCATGTGCATGTCCTCTGCTACGCCTTGTGCTGGATTGGGAGCTTCCCTACCATTTCTAGGTGTATGAGGTTGAAATATGGTACCAGTATTAGATTGCACCACTCTGCTGACACATCTAGGCCAAGGATTCTGTTGGGGAACGTAGTAATTTCAAAAATATTCCTACGCACACGCAAGATCATGGTGATGCATAGCAACGAGAGGGGAGAGTGTTGTCTACGCCCTCGTGAGACCAAGCGAAGCGTTCACAACGTAGAGGAAGTAGTCGACGTTCTCCTCGCGATCCAACCGATCCCAGCGCCGTTACTCGGCGCCCCGAGTTCTTGACACGCCAGACAGCTCGATGACGCTCCTCGGGCTCCGATCCAGCAGAGCTTCGGGGGGGGAGTTCCACAAGACGACGGCGTGCAGGACGATCTTGATGTACTATCGACGCAGGCTTCGCCTAAGCACCGCCACGATATGACCGAGGTGGATTATGGTGGAGGGGGCACCGACACGGCTAAGGAACGATCTCAAGGATCAACTTGTGTGTTCTAGGGTGTCCCCCTGCCCCAGATATAAAGGAGCAAGGGGAGGGCTGGCCGGCCCTAGGAGGTGCGCCAGGAGGGGGAGTCCTCCTCCTAGTGGGAGTAGGACTCCCTTCCTAGTCCAACTAGGAAGGAGCAAGGGGAAGGAAGGAGAGAGAGAGAGAGGGAAGGGGGCCGCCCCCTCCTTGTCCTATTCGGACTGGGGCGCGCGCCACCTCTGGTGCGGCCCTCTCTCCCTCTTGGCCCACTAAGGCCCATAACTTCCCCGGGGGTTCAGTAACCCTCCGGCACTCCGGTTTTCTTGAAACTTCCGGAACCTTTCCGTGTCCGAATATAGCCGTCCAATATATCAATCTTTATGTCTCGACCATTTCGAGACTCCTCGTCATGTCCGTGATCACATCCGGACTCCGAACTCCTTCGGTACATCAAAATACACAAACTCATAATATAACCGTCATCGAAACCTTAAGTGTGCGGACCCTACGGTTCGAGAACAATGTAGACATGACCGAGACATGTCTCCGGTCAATAACCAATAGCGGGACCTGGATGCCCATATTGGCTCCTACATATTCTACGAAGATCTTTATCGGTCAGACCGCATAACAACATACGTTGTTCCCTTTGTCATCGGTATGTTACTTGCCCGAGATTCGATCGTCGGTATCCAATACCTAGTTCAATCTCATTACCGGCAAGTCTCTTTACTCGTTCCGTAATACATCATCTCACAACTAACTCATTAGTTGCAATGCTTGCAAGGCTTAAGTGATGTGCATTACCGAGAGGGCCCAGAGATACCTCTCCGACATTCGGAGTGACAAATCCTAATCTCGAAATACGCCAACCCAACAAGTACCTTTGGAGACACCTGAGAGCACCTTTATAATCACCCGATTCGTTGTGACGTTTGGTAGCACACAAAGTGTTCCTCCGGTAAACGGGAGTTGCATAATCTCATAGTCATAGGAACATGTATAAGTCATGAAGGAAGCAATAGCAACATACTAAACGATCGTGTGCTAAGCTAACGGAATGGGTCATGTCAATCGATCATTCAACTAATGATGTGACCTTGTTAATCAAATAACAACTCCTTGTTCATGGTTAGGAAACATAACCATCTTTGATTAACAAGCTAGTCAAGTAGAGGCATACTAGTGACATCTGTTTGTCTATATATTCACACATGTATTATGTTTCCGGTTAATACAATTCTAGCATGAATAATAAACATTTACCATGATATGAGGAAATAAATAATAACTTTATTATTGCCTCTAGGCATATTTCCTTCATCTCCCACTTGCACTAGAGTCAATAATCTAGATCACATCACCATGTGATTCACATCGATAGTTCACATCATCATGTGATTAACACCCATAGTTCACATCGCCATGTGACCAACATCCAAAGGGTTTACTAGATTCAGTAATCTAGTTCACATCGCTATGTGATTAACACCCAAAGAGTACTAAGGTGTGATCATGTTTTGCTTGTGAGAGAATCTTAGTCAACGGGTCTTTCACATTCAGATCCGTTATGTATTTTGCAATTTTCTATGTCTACAATGCTCTACATGGATCTACTCTAGCTAATTGCTCCCACTTTCAATATGTATCTAGATCGAGACTTAGAGTCATCTAGATCGGTGTCAAAATTTTGCATCGACGTAACCCTTTACGACGAACCTTTTGTCACTTCCATAATCGAGAAACATATCCTTATTCCACTAAGGATAATTTTGACCGCTGTCCAGTGATCTACTCCTAGATCACTATTGTACTCCCTTGCCAAACTCAGTGCAGGGTATACAATAGATCTGGTACACAACATGGCATACTTTATAGAACCTATGGCCAAGGCATAGGGAATGACTTTCATTATCTTTCTATCTTCTGTCGTGGTCGGGTTTTGAGTCTTACTCAATTTCACACCTTGTAACACAGGCAAGAACTCTTTCTTTGACTGTTCCATTTTGAACTACTTCAAAAACTTGTCAAGGTATGTACTCATTGAAAAAACTTATCAAGCGTCTTGATCTATCTCTATAGATCTTGATGCTCAATATGTAAGCAGCTTCACCGAGGTCTTTCATTGAAAAACTCTTATTCAAGTATCCCTTTATGCTATCCAGAATTCTATATCATTTCCGATTAGTAATATGTCATCTACATATAATATCGAAATGCTACTGAGCTCCCACTCACTTCCTTGTAAATACAAAGCTTCTCCAAAAGTCTCATATAAACCCAAATGCTTTGATCACACTATCAAAGCGTTTTTCCAACTCCGAGATGCTTGCACCAGTCCATAAATGGATCGTTGGAGCTTGCACACTTTGTTAGCTCCTTTGGATCGATAAAACCTTCGGTTGCATCATATACAACTCTTCTTCCGTAAATCCATTCAGAATGCGTCTTTACATCCATTTGCCAAATTTCATAATCATAAAATGCGCAATTGCTAACATGATTCGGACAGACTTAAGCATCGCTACGGTGAGAAGGTCTCATCGTAGTCAATCCCTTAAACTTGTCGAAAACCCTTTGCGACAAGTCGAGCTTTGTAGATGATAACATTACCGTCGGCGTCGGTCTTCTTCTTGAAGATCCACTTGTTTTCTATTGCTTGCCGACCCTCGGGCAAGTCAACCAAAGTCCACACTTTGTTTTCATACATGGATCCCATCTCAGATTTCATGGCCTCAAGCCATTTTATGAATCTGGGCTCACCATCGCTTCTTCATAGTTTGTAGGTTCATCATGATCTAGTAGCATGACTTCCGAACAGAATTACCGTACCACTCAGTGCGGATCTTACTCTGGTTGATCTACGAGGTTCTGTAGTAACTTGATCTGAAGTTTCATGATCAACATCATCAACTTCCTCACTATTTGGTGTAGATGTCTCAGAAACTGGTTTCTGCGATAAACTACTTTCAAATAAGGGAGAAGGTACAGTTACCTCATCAAGTTCTACTTTCCTCCCACTCACTTCTTTCGAGAGAAACTCCTTCTCTAGAAAGGATCCATTCTTGGCAACAAATGTCTTGCCTTCGGATCTGTGATAGAAGGTGTACCCAACTGTTTCCTTTGGGTATCCTATGAAGACACATGTCTCCGATTTGGGTTCGAGCTTATCAGGTTGAAGTTTTTTCACATAAGCATCGCATCCCCAAACTTTAAGGAACGACAACTTTGGTTTCTTGCTAAACCATAGTTCATAAGGTGTCGTCTCAACGGATTTTGACGGTGTTCTATTTAGTGTGAATGCGGCCGTCTCAAGAGCATAACCCCAAAACGATAGCGGTAAATCTGTAAGAGACATCATAGATCGCACCATCTCTAGTAAAGTGCGATTACGACGTTCGGACACACCATTACGCTGTGGTGTTCCGGGTGGCGTGAGTTGCGAAACTATTCCGCATTGTTTCAAATGTAGACCAAACTCGTAACTCAAATATTCGCCTCCACGATCAGATCGTAGAAACTTAATTTTCTTATTACGATGATTTTCAACTTCACTCTGAAATTCTTTGAACTTTTCAAATGTTTCAGACTTATGCTTCATTAAGTAGATATACCCATATCTGCTTAAATCATATGTGAAGGTGAGAAAATAACGATATCCGCCACGAGCCTCAACATTCATCGGGCCACATACATCTGTATGTATGATTTCCAATAAATCTGTTGCTCGCTCCACTGTTCCGGAGAACGGAGTCTTAGTCATCTTGCCCATGAGGCATGGTTCGCAAGCATCAAGTGATTCATAATCAAGTGATTCCAAAATCCCATCAGCATGGAGTTTCTTCATGCGCTTTACACCATTATGACCTAAACGGCAGTGCCACAAATAAGTTGCACTATCATTATTAACTTTGCATCTTTTGGTTTCAATATTATGAATATGTGTATCACCACGATTGAGATCCAATGAACCATTTTCATTGGGTGTGTAACCATATAAGGTTTTATTCATGTAAACAGAATAACAATTTATTCTATAACTTTAAATGAATAACCGTAGACGCAATAAACATGATCAAATCATATTCATGCTCAACGCATAACGCCAAATAACATTTATTTAGGTTCAACACTAATCCCGAAAGTATAGGGAGTGTGCGATGATGATCATATCAATCTTGAAACTACTTTCAACACACATCGTCACTTCACCCTTAACTAGTTTCTGTTTATTTTGCAACTCCCGTTTCGAGTTACTACTCTTAGCAACTGAACCAGTACCAAATACCGAGGGGTTGCTATAAACACTAGTAAAGTACACATCAATAACATGTATATCAAATATACCTTTGTTCATTTTGCCATCCTTCTTATCCGCCAAATACTTGGGGTAGTTCTGCTTCCAGTAACCAGTCCCTTTGCAGTAGAAGCACTTAGTCTCAGGCTTAGGTCCAGACTTGGGATTCTTCACTTGAGCAGCAACTTGCTTGCCGTTCTTCTTGAAGTTCCCTTCTATCCCTTTGCCCTTTTCTTGAAACTAGTGACCTTGTTAACCATCAACACTTGATGTTCTTTCTTGATTTCTACCTTCATCGATTTCATCATCATGAAAAACTCGGGAATTATTTTCATCATCCCTTGCATACTATAGTTCATCACGGTTGTACTAACTTGGTGATGGTGACTAGAGAATTCTGTCAATCACTATCTTATCCGGAGGATTAACTCCCACTTGATTCAAGCGATTGTAGTACCTGCATAATCTGAGCACATGCTCACTAGTTGAGCGATTCTCCTCCATCTTTTAGCTATAGAACTTGTTGGAGACTTCATATCTCTTAACTCGGTATTTGCTTGAAATATTAACTTCAACTCTGGAACATCTCATATGGTCCATGATGTTCAAAACATCTTTGAAGTCCCGATTCTAAGCCATAAAGCATGGTGCACAAAACTATCAAGTAGTCATCATATTGAGCTAGCCAAACGTTCATAACGCCCGCATCCGCTCCTGCAATAGGTCTGTCACCTAGCGGTGCATTAAGGACATAATTCTTACATGCAGCATTGAGGATAAACCTCGGATCGCGGATCTAATCCGCATCATTTCTACTAACATTTTCAACACAATTTTCTCTAGGAACATATGAAAATGAACGATGAAAGCAACAACGCGAGCTATTGATCTACAACATAATTTGCAAAATACTACGGGACTAAGTTCATGATAAATTTAAGTTCAATTAATCATATTACTTAAGAACTCCCACTTAGACAGTCATCTCTCTAGTCATCTAAGTGATCACGTGATCCAAATCAACTAAACCATAACCGATCATCACGTGAGATGGAGTAGTTTTCAATGGTGAACATCTTATGTTGATCATATCTACTATATGATTCACGCCGACCTTTCGGTCTCCGTGTTCGAGGCCATATCTGCATATGCTAGGCTCGTCAAGTATAACCTAAGTATTCTCGCTCGCAAAACTGGCTTGCACCCGTTGTAGATGGACGAGAGCTTATCACACCGATCATCACGTGGTGTCTCGCACGACGAACTTTGGCAATGGTGCATACTCAGGGAGAACATTACTTGATAATTTAAGTGAGAGATCATCTTAAAATGCTACCGTCAATCAAAGCAAGATAAGATGCATAAAGGATAAACATCACATGCAATCAATATAAGTGATATGATATGGCCATCGTCATCTTGTGCTTGTGATCTCCATCTCCAAGCACCGTCGTGATCACCATCGCCACCGCGCGCGACACCTTGATCTCCATCGTAGCATCGTTGTCGTTTACGCCATCTATTGCTTCTCGACTATCGCTACCGCTTAGTGATAAAGTAAAGCAATTACAGATGCGTTGCATTTCATACAATAAAGCGACAACCATATGGCTCCAGCCGATTGCCGATAACCGGTTACAAAACATGATCATCTCATACAATAAAATATAGCATCACGTCTTGACCATATCACATCACAACATGCCTGCAAAAACAAGTTAGACGTCCTCTACTTTGTTGTTGCAAATTTTACGTGGCTGCTACGGGCTTAAGCAAGAACCAATCTCACCCACGCATCAAAACCACAATGATACTTCGTCAAATAGACTCCGTTTTAACCTTCTCAAGGACCGGGCGTAGCCATACTCAGTTCAACTAAAGTGAGAGAGACAGACACCCGCCATCACCTTTAAGCACGAGTGCTCAGAACGGTGAAACCAGTCTCGCGTAAGCGTCACGCGTAATGTCGGTCCGGGCCGCTTCATCTCACAATACCGCTGAACCAAAATATGACATGCTGGTAGGCAAGTATGACTTGTATCGCCCACAACTCACTTGTGTTCTACTCGTGCAAAACATCAAACCATAAAACCTAGGCTCGGATGCCATTGTTGGGGAACGTAGTAATTTCAAAAAATTCCTACGCACACGCAAGATCATGGTGATGCATAGCAACGAGAGGGAGAGTGTTGTCTACGGACCCTCGAGACCCGGCGGAAGCGTTCACAACGTAGAGGAAGTAGTCGACGTTCTCCTTGCGATCCAACCGATCCCAGCGCCGTTACTCGGCGCCCCGAGTTCTTGACACGCAGACAGCTCGATGGCGCTCCTCGGGCTCCGATCCAGCAGAGCTTCGGGGGGGGAGTTCCGTCAAGACGACGGCGTGGTGACGATCTTGATGTACAACCGACGCAGGGCTTCGCCTAAGCACCGCTACGATATGACCGAGGTGGATTATGGTGGAGGGGGGCACCGCACACGGCTAAGGAACGATCTCAAGGATCACCTTGTGTGTTCTAGGGTGCCCCCCTGCCCCCGTATATAAAGGAGCAAGGGGGAGGGCCGGCCGGCCCTAGGAGGTGCGCCAGGAGGGGGAGTCCTCCTCCTAGTGGGAGTAGGACTCCCTTCCTAGTCCAACTAGGAAGGAGGAAGGGGAAGGAAGGAGAGGAGAGAGAGGGAAGGGGCGCGCCCCCCTCCTTGTCCTATTCGGACTCCCCTGGGGCGCACCACCTCTGGTGCGGCCCTCTCTCTCCCTCTTGGCCCACTAAGGCCCATAACTTCCCGGGGTTCCGTAACCCCTCCGGCACTCCGGTTTTCTCCGGAAACTTCCGGAACCTTTCCGGTGTCCGAATATAGCCGTCCAATATATCAATCTTTATGTCTCGACCATTTCGAGACTCCTCGTCATGTCCGTGATCACATCCGGGACTCCGAACTCCTTCGGTACATCAAAATACACAAACTCATAATATAACCGTCATCGAAACCTTAAGTGTGCGGACCCTACGGTTCGAGAACAATGTAGACATGACCGAGACATGTCTCCGGTCAATAACCAATAGCGGGACCTGGATGCCCATATTGGCTCCTACATATTCTATGAAGATCTTTATCGGTCAGACCGCATAACAACATACGTTGTTCCCTTTGTCATCGGTATGTTACTTGCCCGAGATTCGATCGTCGGTATCCAATACCTAGTTCAATCTCGTTACCGGCAAGTCTCTTTACTCGTTCCGTAATACATCATCTCACAACTAACTCATTAGTTGCAATGCTTGCAAGGCTTAAGTGATGTGCATTACCGAGAGGGCCCAGAGATACCTCTCCGACATTCGGAGTGACAAATCCTAATCTCGAAATACGCCAACCCAACAAGTACCTTTGGAGACACCTGTAGAGCACCTTTATAATCACCCAATTACGTTGTGACGTTTGGTAGCACACAAAGTGTTCCTCCGTAAACGGAGTTGCATAATCTCATAGTCATAGGAACATGTATAAGTCATGAAGGAAGCAATAGCAACATACTAAACGATCGTGTGCTAAGCTAACGGAATGGGTCATGTCAATCAGATCATTCAACTAATGATGTGACCTTGTTAATCAAATAACAACTCCTTGTTCATGGTTAGGAAACATAACCATCTTTGATTAACAAGCTAGTCAAGTAGAGGCATACTAGTGACATACTGTTTGTCTATATATTCACACATGTATTATGTTTCCGGTTAATACAATTCTAGCATGAATAATAAACATTTACCATGATATGAGGAAATAAATAATAACTTTATTATTGCCTCTAGGGCATATTTCCTTCAGATTCAGCCCGATACGGGGATTCCATGGTTCATTTCCGCCTACTAGCGAGATCTCTGTGTCATTAGTTGGGGGCTCATGGCTCCTGCTGTTAACTAACTGCTTGCAGCAAAACTCGGGAGAATTGTTCTAGTTGCGGTGTCTCCCGCTTCTGTCAAACTAACTATTGCTAAACTGACCCGCATAGTTCGGTCGCTATCTAGATCCAATGCATATATATAGCTGAAACAAGCTGCTTGTGAGGGTTAATACTACCTAATACAATACCTATTAATTCGAAATTTCGTGTTACACATGCTTTGTAATGCCACCTGTGGTCGTCGGTTGCCACCGTATCATGAAAAATATGTTGGTACTGGAATAGTAATCCAAGATTAAGTTATTTGTCAGCCGTGCAACTTTGAGACTAGCTGTAGATTTGTGAACTTCTCTTCTCACCTATACCTGTAGCACCTCATCTACTTAGTCACACACTAATTAGCTACTAAGATATCATACTTGCATATTATTTTTGGTTCTCTTAACGTGATTGGCCAATTGTTAATCTACGTACAATTATAACTCTATAACTGATAGTACTGCAAGAGGTCAAGTTGTGATAAGGTTCAAAACAGGCAACGACTATTTAACTGGCTTGATGTGATTGCTTGATCCATGTTTTAAGGCTGTCAGTTCTTGCTAGCTGCCTCTTTTTATGGTCATGTTAGGCACCCCAGGGCATTTTAAGAAAAGCTTGATGATGTAAATATTTTAGTAGTGCTAGTCAATCAAGCTAAATAGCTTACCTTACACCCAGTTTTCCTTTCGGTTATTGTAACCCGTTAGCTTTTGTAATGTTCTTCAGTGCATAACTCATGATGGAACCTACTTTGGTGCAGGTTTAGAAATGTGTATAAGTTCTGCAGGATAAGCAAGAGCTTGCTGAAACTCAGAACGAGCTAGCTAAACTTCAGATTGTATATGAAGATCCTGCACAAAAGAGTGAAGGTACTGCCCCATCAGTTTTCATGGCCAGGGAAAATGATGGCAGTTTCCCAGGTGCAAAACACGAGCTTGCCCTTGTCCCGCTGCACCAAGTAAATGCTGCGCAGTCTACTGCTATGCCGTCTCATGCGCAGTCTTTGACTATGTAGTGTAGATAAATAAATACTCTTAGCAGACTGGATTTGAGGCATTCTAGTTTATTTGGTAGACGAAATTCAGTTTAGATTCTGAATTTGTTGAATATGTGACAATTCCTTCATTCTCAAGTGCAATAGATCCTTTGTGGTAGTAAGAATTCATATTATTGTGATGTTTACTCCTGTTTAAGTTTTTCATTCTCATTGTTCTGACCGGTTACCATTTTGGTTTGCAGAAAGGTACCAAGAGGGTGCATTTCGTCAGGAACTTGATCAGGGAGGTCGCTGGATTTGCTCCGTATGAGAAGCGTATGACTGAGCTTCTCCATCTCCCTCTCATCTTCTTTTGCTCGCTATTGCTGCTCCGAATTATACATGTTGGCAAAAAGATGTCCCTGTTTCGTCCGTACTATGCACTGCTATATTTATGTGGTTGTCTTGTGTGCATCTTATTTTGAAAGCAAGTGAGACACCTCCATCCCCTACATCTTGATGATCCCTCTAGTAGTGTATACTTGAGTTGCTCTCACTACCTCCTGCCCCAAGATTTGTAATTGCCTTTGTTGCCTGCTCATTTAATTAATTAAACCTTCATGTGTGCGTGTAAGTATGGCTATGAGAACGAGATCAATGGTGCCTTCCACCAAACAAATTGAACTTCTAATGCTTGCTACGCATGCTTGTGTACCTAAACATTCTGTACATTTGTTATTGTTCACTGTGCAGTCTAAAAACACACTGTCTTTTCTTTTCGTGTGTAACAGCCAAGATGATCTGCTTTACACTTACAATTCGTGTTGACTAAATCCGAGCAAGTCTCCTTCCAGTTCCACCATAAGTAACACACTGCAGGTACAGCTCAAATCTTGCTCTATTTCTTTTTTGTGTTGGCTCAATCAGGTTTCTCCCAAATCTAGTCGATCGGATATCATCATGCTATCTTGTTCCTTTTAGTATGTGCCCACGTATATTTAAGCTGCACCTGATTATATATAGGCATAGCATGGGCTCGGACTTTTAAGCATGCCACATCTCGTTCTGTTTATGTAGCCACCATGTTACATGTTCTGTACTTACAGTTCCTGGTGATATATTCAAGCCTGTGAACACATATATTTACATGTATCCTGTTTATATCAAGGCCTCCCTGGTAGGTTATCTACCGAGTGGCAAACAGTTAGATCTCATACTGATGAAATGAACTAGTTCTTTTAATATGCTGCATTCAGATTCGTCATGTGATTATTAGTTATTTTTAACCAATGCTAGACCTAGCATGTGTACACTCTAATCTCTAATGATGTTTGTCTTTGTGTTCAGGAGCTCCAGGTCTACAAAATGAAGTTCGAAACCATATAGCTCTACTCAGCAAAGAGTCGTCTCTTCTATTTGATTGTAATGAATGTAAATATTGTAATATTGTAATAGTAGGCATATCTGGGTTGTAATAACTATGTACAGATTGTAGTAGACTTAGTTAGTTTTATTTGATGAACTACATTTGTACTGGTCTGTTTGAAATATTGATTATGTACGTGATTTGAAAACGTGTGGAATGGAAACCTAACCTGTGGGATTCACTTATGAAAATAGTCTAAGCAGTTTTGAATTTTCTGTCAAGTGGGCCCAATGTGTGAGAAGATGAAAAGTGGGACCAGCTCTAAAATATAATTGCCCAAACAATGTTAAAAGACCCGGCCTAGAAATAAATAAAAGGCTGAAATGGGCTTGGCCCGTGTAACTTACAGAAAAAAATAAATATTAAAAGGCTGAATTAATGGGCTAGGCCCATGTAGAAAAACCGAATTGGACCGGGTTGAATCTTGTGCCACATCAGCTTGCCACGCTGGATGCCTACGTGGCTTGGGGAGGTTGCTAGTGACCAAAACGCCACAGTAGACGTATTTTGGTCATAAACGTCTTCGACCATTCCAGAAGAAAGGTCGCTATAGTCAGTTAACGACCGCCAGCTTTTGACCTTCTGTTTTTGGTCACAAAAAGGTCGCAAATGAAAAACTATGACCTTTCAGTGACCAATAGTGGAGGTCACAAGTTGACATATTTCTTGTAGTGCCATAGGTGCATCAAAATAAGCAAACAACACACGAAAAACAGAATCTGTCAAAAACATAATAGTCTGTAGCAATCTGTAACTAACGCAAACTTATGGAACTTTAAAAATCCTACCAAAATAGGAAGTCCTGGAAAATTTGTTTATTGATCATAATAAAAAAGAATCAATGCAAAATCAAGTTCCTGTGATTTAACAAAATTATATTCGTGCGTGCAAAGTTTCTGTTTTTCAGCAGAATCAAATCAACTATCATCATAGGTTATCCTATAGGTTCTACTTGGCAAAAACACTAATTAAAAGATAAAAACACATCAAAATAGAAGGTAGATGCAAGATTTATTAAATAACAGAAAGGAAAAATATTGGGTTATCTCCCAACAAGCGCTTTTCTTTAGAGCCTTGTAGCTAGGCATTCATAATTGTAATGATGCTCACATGAAAGATAAGAAGTGAAGCGCAAAGAGAGCATCATGAAACATGTGACAAACACATCTAAGTCTAACATACTTCCTATGCATAGGCATATTATAAGCAAACAAATTTGCAAGGCAAGCAAAAACTAGCATATGCAAGAAAGAAGAAAGAGACGATAGCAATCTCAACATGACGAGAGGTAATTTAGTAACATGAAAATTTCTACAACCATATTTCCCTATCTCATAATAATTACATGTAGGATCATAAGCAAATTAAACAAAATAGCTATCACATACCATATTCTCAACACGATCCACATGCATGCAAAGTTGACACTCTTCCAAGATAGTGGGATTAACATTAACTAAAGTTATGACCTCTTCAAACCCACTTTTATCAAAAACTTCATAAGATTGAACATTATCCAAATATGTGGGATCTAAAGTTGACACTCTTCCGAACCCACTTTCAATATTATTGCAAACACTATTATCAATCTTATATTCATCATGGGGCTTAAATAAATTTTCAAGATTATAAGAAGAATCACCCCCAATGATGATTATTGCAACAAGTAGTACACATAGAAAAACTAGCATCCCCAAGCTTAGGGTTTAGCATATTATTAGCACAGTTAACATCAAGAGAATTTATAGTAAAATCATTGCAATCATGCATTTTATTCAAAGATCTATCATGAATCACTTCATAAAGTTCTTCATCACAATTTTCAGATTCACGAATTTCAAGCAAAACTTCATAAATATAATCTAGTGCACAAAACTCACTAGCAATTGGTTCATCATAATTGGATCTCTTAAAAAGATTAGCAAGCGGATGAGGATCCATAGATCTTAGGTTCTCTGTTTAGCAATAAATAAGCATCTATTCCAACCAAACGAGCAAACGAAAGGGCAAGAAAAAAGAGAGGAGAAGAATGGGAAAGAGAGGGCGAATAAAACGGCAATGGTGAAGTGGGGGAGAGGAAAACGAGAGGCTTGTAGCAAATAATGTAAATGCGAGGGAGATGGGTTTGTGATGGGTACTTGGTATGTCTTGACTTGAGCGAAGACCTCCCGGCAACGGCGCGAGAAATCCTTCTTGCTACGTCTTGAGCTTACGTTGGTTTTCCTCGAAGAGGAGAGGGTGATGCAGCAATAGTAGCGTAAGTATTTCCCTCGGTTTTTGAGAACCAAGGTATCAATCCGAGAGGAGGCTCCTCAAAAGTCCCACGCACCTACACAAACAAGCGAGAACTCGCAACCAACGCAATAAAGGGGTTGTCAATCCTTCACGGCCACTTCATGAAAGTGAGATCTAATAAAGATAGTAAGATAAGATAAATACATTTTGGTATTTTATAATATAGATGCAAAAAGTAAAGATGCAAATAAAAGTAGATTGAAAGCAAATATGATAAGAGATAGACCCGGGGCCATAGGTTTCACTAGTGGCTTCTCTCAAGATAGCATAAGTATTACGATTGGGTGAACAAATTACTGTCGAGCAATTGATAGAAAAGCGCATAGTTATGAGATTATCTAGGCATGATCATGTATATAGGCATCACGTCCATAACAAGTAGATCGACTCACCTGCATCTACTACTATTACTCCACACATCGACCGACTCTCGCCTGCATCTAGAGTATTAAGTTCATAAGAACAGAGTAACACATTAAGCAAAATGACATGATGTAGAGGGATAAACTCAAGCAATATGATATAAATCCCATCTTGTTATCCTTGATGGCAACAATACAATACGTGCCCGCAACCCTTTACATCCTTTGGGTAAGGACACCGCAAGATTGAACCCAAAGCTAAGCACTTCTCCCATGGCAAGAAAGATCAATCTAGTAGGCCAAACCAAACTGATAATTCGAAGAGACTTGCAAAGATAACTCAATCATAAACCCACAATTCATCGGATCTCGACAAACACACCGCAAAAAGAGTTTACATCGAATAGATCTCCACAAGAGAGGGGGAGAACATTGTATTGAGATCCAAAAAGAGAGAAGAAGCCATCTAGCTAATAACTATGGACCCGTAGGTATGTGGTAAACTACTCACAACTCATCGGAGGGGCAAGGATGTTGATGTAGAAGCCCTCCGTGGTTGATTCCCCTCCGCAGAGTGCCGACGAAGGCTCAAGATGAGATCTCGCAGATCTGTAAGGTTACGGTGGTGGAAATTGTGTTTCGTGTTGCTCTGGATGTTTTCGAGCACGAGGTATATATAGGAGGAAGAAGTACGTCGGTGGTCGCTGAGGGGCCCACGAGACAGGGGCGCCCTACGTGGTGGCGCCCTCCTATCTCGTGGGAGCCTTGGCTGCTTCTTGACTTGCACTCCAAGTCCTCGGATCACGTTCGTTCCAAAAATCACGCTCCCGAAGGTTTCGTTCGTTTGGACTCGTTTGATATTCCTTTTCTTGAAATCTGAAATAGGCACAAAAACAGCAATATGGGCTGGGCCTCCGGTTAGTAGGTTAGTCCCAAAAATGATATAAATGTGTAAAATAAAGCCCATAAACATCCAAAAGGGGTAATATAATAGCATGGAACAATCAAAAATTATAGATACGTTGGAGACGTATCAAGACTTCATGAAGATGTGCTGGCCAGAGAGATGAGAAATCTAAAAAACCAGGATACCCGCTTTACATGGCTCAGGTGCCGGGCTGGAAGTTGTATGTCGAGAGATGGCCCGCGGATAAGTTCATCATGCGATTTGACTACATCTACGACATGTTCCACATGACCAAGCTGGATTTCCAGTTCATCCGCATGTGTGCGTTGTATCTCAACTACATCATCAGGCGTGAGAACATAAAATATATCTGCGTCGCGGACCCGTACTATATGCACGAGAGCTTCTTGGCAGTCTGCAAAGAGCACCGTGAGAAGGAAATGATTCTCCTTCCTTATCATCCCACATAAGTCATCCGCGGATATCCTTTCATAAGTTTTAATCATTCCTTTGCAAGCATGGAGGCTAATTTGAGGTGTACTTATTTTGCGCAGCTGGGGGGGCGTCCTCATCTATTTGTACACAGAATACTCCCATGCTATGTACTTGGACTCATGGAAGAACATCGAGAAAAAGGATTACACGCACATAAAGAGTGTTCTCGATAGTGCCCTGTGAGCCTTCACCCTATCTGGTGGATATATCAAGGAGAAAAATTATAGGAAGAACGGGCTGGATTTCAGCCATAAGACCGACTTCTACTGCATCCAGCAACCGTACACCAGTAAGGCTGATGGATTCTACCTCATGCATCACCTGATTGAGTAAAGAAGGGATAATCAACGCCTTCGCATGTCAGCTACTTCCAACGATGCCGAGATTGTCAACTAGGCCACAAGCATAGGAAAGACATTGGATCATCGAATCCGAGCTGAATTTTCTCACGTACAGTGTGAACTTGCCCAAGTGATCATGAAGGAGGTCCTCGAACTAACATGGATGTCCTACCATGGGCCAAGGACGCTGGATGATGTCCGAGCACTGCTAGTCACTCAGCGTCTGAACCTGAAGCCTTTCAACAAGCTCGGGTGCTTCCTCCTTGACTATGAAGATTGGACCGCCCACATGGAGGACTGATTGTCGATGACAATGTCTCACTACTGTCTTTCTATGGCAAAACTTTGAATTTATGCATGGCGAAACTCTGTGATGTAATTAAACCATCCTCATGAACTAGCGTAGATCGCTCTAGTTAATTAGTTTGGGTATGAGGAACTTCGTTATTTATGTTTACTATAGGTTGCTTGTATTTTGCTAATTATGCCTCTTTGTGTTTCTTAAGTACATTATGTTGCATATTATCATTGAATTCATCAACTGCAGATGCAGGTACATAGATCAGAGATGGCGAAGGACTGCTACGTTGTAGTCGTTGGGAGGGTTCAAGGAGTGTACGACCACTGGCCAGACACTCAGGCCCAGGTGGACAGGTACCCGGGCGCTGGCCACAGAGGGTTCGACAGCAGAGCCGAAGCAGAAAATAGTTACTTGAGGTGGACGCTCCGGCAAGAGAGGGAGCGAAACCGGTGCCTCAAGAAGTACTACATAGTCGCGCTCTTGCTCATGCTGATTGCTCTTCTCTTCTACATCACGGTTTAGATAGAGATGATGAAACTTGTGTGTGTTCCATGACCATGCAGTTGCATTTATTCGAGACATGACATGACTTGTGTATCTCTATTTTCGAGATGTGATGATATTTGTGTTGGATGATGATGATGATGATGATGCTGATGGTATGACGAGACTACTGTATGTGTATGATATGATGAGAATAATGTATGTTTGTTATGATATGATGAAACTACTATATAGAGCATGCACAAATACATCACAAATACGTAGAGGGGAAATAAAAATATGAAAGCAGCAATATTAGCAGTAGCACTGGTAGGCGTCTAGCGGCAACACGGGTTTAGCAGCAACGTTTGCTTCGGTGCAGCGCTACAGATAATTAGCAGCAGCTCTGGTTCAAGCAACGCTACTGCTAACCATACTTACCAGTAGCGCTGGTCCAAGTAGCGCTACTGCTACAACTTAGCTGTAGCACGTTAGCAGTAGTGCTGGCCCCAGTGCTACTGCTATAGATATTTCCAGTGCTGCTAGTAGGCTTTCTCCTAGTAGTGAACGTCTTGGAGACAATGACTTGGTGGTAACCGGCAGCTCGTGACGTTGGTGGTGGAGTGTGGATCATGATGGTGGTGGGGCGGCCGGCTTGGGGTCGACTATGCTTTTGTGCTCTTCTTTGATGCTCTTTGTGATCGAGTGCTCTTTGGTGTGTCTCTGCTGGGGGATGCCCTACATCTACGCCGATGGCACACATGTGTGGTGGCGTCGTCTCAGCCTCGCATGACCTTCCAAATGTACACCCGACATAGGTGGTGGCATGGCGTTGTGTGTAATATCAGTTGCATGGAGTCTTTCGGTTGCATCAATAGTGCAATGTCGTGGATCGGTCTGCTAGGCGATGGCCTATAAATAAGTTCAATGTGTCTGCATAGTTCGTATTTTAGAATTTAAACTCAATATAGTTGAGGTAGTATACGTTAGTGCTCTCATTTAATTTGCCGCAATCATTTATTTACTTATTTCTTTTCTGTGCTCTACGAATAGCCAAATGAATCAAGCAGCTTTTCTTGATATTTGTAGCAAAAGTTGGCTAACTTAACGTCTTAACCTAAATGTTTTGTACATCTTTCTCTGTGGTCCCTAATATTACCATGTAAGATATCTTTATTTTATTTTATACTCCTCCTGTTCCATATTAAGTGATGAATAGTTCATAATGCTGGATAAATTAATGTACTATAAAAGTACTATACTAAATCAGCGACATTTAATATGGAAACGGGGAAGTACATTAATTTATCCAGCGTTGTAAACAATTCATTATCTATGCAATCTCTTACAACTGCAACCTTTGTGCCTATAATAGTTCGGTTACAGTGGAGTGATAATGACATGTATCAACTTGTTGATGCTAACTCAGGCTGAAGCGGAGTCCAAATTGTTCGTTGTTCAGAAAAAGGTGAGATACACTCTCTTATTCGCTCATGTGGTTATAACCTTTGAGTTGCAAGACTTGCTTATTAAATCCAATTATGTATAGATTATTGCTAACTGAATGCATAAGTAAATTTTGTTTGAAAACATCCCATATATTAATTAAGTAAAAGGGTTTGATGCAATCGTTCCTAAGAGCATTCGCCACGCAGAGCGGAAAACTATAACAGAGAAAACTGCCAGACCTATTATCAAAGCTTAACTTAGCTAATTCATGAGCCATCATGTTGACGTGCCTATTGATCTTTGCCAACTTAAAATTTGGAAGTAGCTTAGTGATGGCTAGAACTCCCTTCTTCAGATCAACGAGATATGAAAACACAAGGGTGCCCAAATCTTATGGGCGAGAAAGGGTGACCGACAGAAGTACCGTATGGTTAAGTGGTCGGAGATATGAAAACCCAAGGACCAGGGTGGCCTTGGGGTCATCTCATCCAAACGGATGAACATCGCTCTCATGTCCAAGTGGCCGTGGCGGATTGAGGCCGGTGAAGGTGGACTGTGGCTTGAGATTATCCGCGCAAAATATTTGCGGGGTCAACCTCTAGCATTCGCCCCTAGGGCGAGTGGATCCCAGTTCTGGCAGTCCATCATTCAGTTGTTGCCGATCCTTAGGATAGGATCTTCGATTGTGTTGGGTCAGGCACCAACACACATTGTTTTGGTTGGATCGTTGGTCGGGCAATAGACCGTTTGTGGAACGGTTCTATCCCCTATTTAGTATCTGCACCTGCCCACAACTCACTGTGGGTGCGGCGCTTGAGGACCTTGGAAGCATCGCTTTCCGGCGCACCTTCGGTCCTCTCGAACGGGAGCAATGGGAGGAGCTGCTTCAATGCATAGCCCTCCACTCACCCAACCTGGAGCACGACGCCATTTCTTGGCATCTCGAACGGAATGGCACGTTTTCGACCAAGTCCTTGTACTATGCGTTGATGGCCACTCCGGGTCCAGCGGAACTAAATCTTCTTTGGGAGATCAAGTTGCCGCTGAAGATTCGTATCTTCCTTTGACAATGGGTTGGGGCCGGTTACCCTCGGGTACATAAGTGCTTAAACGTACCGGTCCTAGCAATGGGCTTTGTCCATTATGTGATGTGCCGGAAGACTCCAACCATATTTTCTTCCGCTGCCCGACAGCGATTTTCCTTTGGAGTTGTTTTCGAGATGTGGTGGGAGGGAGTTGGTGCCATGATAACCTCCCGAACATGTTTCAGGAGGTCCTTAGTTTTCCTGGCAAGGTTCACACGTCCCTTTGGGTGGCCATGGGCACCCTCGCATGGACCTTATGGAATATGCACAATAAACTAGTGATTGAACACGCCATCCCTGCCGTGTGATTGATGCTATATATAAAATGTGTGGCTTCTTATAGCTTTGGCGACCGCTTAGCAAGCGGCTTGATCGAGGCGACATATACGTGATCATTGCGGGACTTCGCTCCACCGCCCCGCTCCACCGCTACCTCCATCGCTCCACTTTTAAGGATTCGGATGGTTTGGAGTTACTATTAAAAAAAGTTGCAAGTAATGTGTTACGAATATGCTAAGGAAATAAAAATACACACTTGGAAAAAGAGAAAATATATAATGAATCACAATAATTACCTGATCCTTAAAAAACAATAATTAGCTGATGCAAAGTCTAAAAACCTTTATTGTATGATGAGTTGGACTGAGCCGTTAGTACTATCTGTTACATCACACATAATTAAGAGAACATATATTTTTTGACATAAAACCGTAGGATTACTCCTGCCAGGCTACCACATAGTATATTTTCTAGAACTGTACAAGAAAGGCTAACAAAAAATTAAACTAGCTATAGCCAAAAGTAAATAAAGAAGATAAGAAAAACTAAGCAGCAGCCCATTGAGTTAGTGGATTGCTGAAACCCAATATAGGAGCTGTGGACAAAATTCCTCATACAAACTACTGCAACTGATATCTCTCTAAGATCAAATAGTACTACTTTTCAACTACATTTTGTATATCTAAAAGAAAATCAGTACAGACCATTGCTAATCAACCTTGAGTGTATCTTTGAGAACAGAAGGGCATAATGTGTAGACTGCTAGACTTTCAAAGCTACCATCTCCATTATCTTTTTGTTGCCCGAGCTTTCGCCTGAAAGATGGAAAGAGATGAAGATTCAAGAAGCAGTTCAACACATGCCAGTGGTCGCTTCTCCAAACAGGGTAGCAGAAATCTATAAAAAAAACCTTGGCACAACATGAAGGCACATTAAATGATGGCAAGATATTGCAACAGTAGGAAATGTTTAGAGTAGTATCTTTAAGAAACAATAACAACGTTTTTTCGCGGGGGAAATAATAACAATGTTATTACTTACCATTTTTCTTATTTACGAGTCTTGGTAATGATTTTCTTTAAGGCACATTAAAGGCACACAAGCTTGGCAATGAGCTTTTTTAAGAGAGAGGGGCATGTTCTTGTTATGTCCTCCAAGCCGTCAACCGCAACTATCTTCTTCAAATTAGCAGGAGTCTTGAGAAAATCAAAGCATACCTCCTCCAATCCAGAACAGTTATGTTGCTCGGCTAGAGTAAGAATAGTCGTCACTGAGCCCACGTCTATGTGTTGGCACAACTTCTCTTCACAAAGTACTTTCAGCCTCTGAAGATCATATTTATCTGCCGCTTCAAGCAAGTGTTGTAGCCACAACACTTCTTGGTCTTCCCTTTCATCCTCCAACGTGTCTATTGCCATCTTAGGCAGTGAATCGGTGTAAATAAAGCTAAGCAATGCCTTAAACACATTTGCTTCCATGTCTTCTATATGGATGATGCCTCCTATTGTGCCCTCTTTCATGGGGCCAAATAGCTCTGCTCTGAAGACCGTAGACCGAGCTGCGAGCACGCACCGGTGGGCAACGGATGTGTCATCTCCAACCTTGAATGTCACGTCAGCTCCCTCCTCAGACTGCAAGAGGTCGCTTATATGGTGTTGTATACAAGATGCCGGTACCTTAATGAAGAGATCGACGGTGGAGGCAATGGCAAGGTCACATCGGATGGTGAAACAATCATCGTTTAGATGGTTTGACTTCTCAAGGGCGTCTCTTCTCGCGAAATTAGGGTAACCCCAACATCGATGGCTGTTGGAGAAGTTTGTTGGCTGGACTCCACGAATATGGGCTGAATCTTGCATCTCACGCTGGTCGACGAAACTAAATTCGTACAACACCTTCAACTCTGCAACGTCTTCATCAAGAAGATGAAGATAAATGGATACATAGTCGGCGTTCTCTGAGGTACGGCCGTTAGGATAGTATCTGATGTCCCAACGATGACCTCCTACCATGAAAGGGAGAGCGATCACCATGCCAGTAGGTGTAGTGGCTTTGGTACGTGAGTAGGCGTTATCCACGAGCAGGTGGTGCCCGCTGGATGCGACGACGTTGACGGCGAGGCCGATGGCCTTGCCGCCGCCGAGGATAGACACGCCGGCAAATGACATGGCAGGCACGCAGAGCCCTAGTGTGTATACACGGAGTTCAAGTGCGTACAGATCTGGTCTTCCTCGCGCGTCCGAGTTGCGGAAGCTCGATCGACGCCCCCGTACGATCGAATCACCGGGGAAGAGAACACGACGCGCGCCGTAGGACAAAATTTGCTACAGCTCTGCCGAAGTATCCAGAGTTTTCTGTTTCTTTATTTTTATATACGTGCCTTGCTGTTCCCTCGATGGTATGTACGTACTCCGTATACACGCGAACATGCAACACCAGAACACACCCGGACTCTAACCTGAGGGAGACGGACAAAGGAACCCGCGCAGTGTATCAGACGTATACAAACAAGAAACAACTTTAGACTCTCGAGATGAAGACACGGACACGTCTGGTTATTTGGAACATCGTTGGTTTTGGAGTACCTTTACGCGGCTGCATGCGTTTGGGAAGCAAAAGCTGTGGCTTTAAGGTCCTGGTGCAGTAATAGTCTGATCGGTCGCGCCTGGTGCAAGATACTAATCCATTTTTTCTTGTGTATGTAAATAACCGAATCTATAATCTATAATACCTAAATAGTTCATCCCCACTATCCTAATTCTCTTGACATGCAGCCCATCCACATCAGCAACAATACCACCTCAGCAAAAACTGATCCCCATGACCCCACATCACCATGATAACAATTGTTTTGTTTTTCCAATGAACCATCTCGCTGTGTGGCTGGGCTTCTATTTGGGGCCGCAGCCTGCTCTTCCGTTTGGGCTGAAGCACAATGAGCCCATCTATTTATTTCCAGCTTCTCTGTTCCAGGCAGGTGTCCGGGAACTCCTATGTGACGCATTTTGCGTCAACTAGGTGTAGCTTCGCATAGAGCACTGCTCCGACTGGGCCGGCCCACGCATGAGCTGCCAGCAGTGTTAAAAAAAGTAAGAAAAAGCGCGTGCGTCACGCAGGATTCGAACTCACGATCGCGCTGTTGCGAAGCCAATAAGCTTACCACTGCGCCTTACTGCTCTGCGTGATACACAGGCAACGCAAGTGCTTTAATACTAGATAAAATCGCGAGAAAACTCAAACATTTTTTGAGAAATTTTGAGAAAAACTTTAATACTCAGTTTTTTGCCTGTGTACTTTAATACACAGGCAACGCAAGTACTTTAATACTAGACAAATTTTGAGAAAACTCAAACATTTTTTCAACACACAAACGATTTTTGGAGACACGAACATATTTTTTTGGAACGGAAACATTTTTTAAACTACCCAAAAAACTGAACAGGAACAATTTTTCAAATTTCAAAACAAAATTTGGAAACACAAACAACTTTTGAATTTCCCAAATATTCTTGGAATTTGTGACATTTCTTTAAACGAACAATTTTTGAAAGCACGTACAAATTTTGAATGTTGAGAACAAATTTTGAAATGGAGAACAATTTTTTAAGCGCGAACAATTTTTGAATGTTGAGAACAAATTTTGAAATGGAGAACAGATTTAGAAGCGCAGACAATTTTTTAAAGCATGAACAATTTTTGAATGTTGAAAACAAATTTTGAAATGGAGAACAAATTTGGAAGCACGAACAATTTTTGAAAGCACGAACAATTTTTGAATCTTGAGAACTTTTTTTGAAATGGAGAACAAATTTGGAAGCACGAACAATTTTGAAAACACGAACAATTTTGAATGTTGAGAATAAATTTTGAAATGGAGAACAATTTTTTAAGCGCGAACAATTTTTGAATGTTGAGAACAAATTTTAAAATGGAGAACAGATTTAGAAGCGCGGACAATTTTTTAAAGCACGAACAATTTTTGAATGTTGAGAACAAATTTTGAAATGGAGAACAAATTTGGAAGCTCGAACAATTTTTGAAAGCATGAACAATTTTTGAATCTTGAGAACAAATTTTTTAAAAGAATGTTCGTGCTTTTAAAAGAACATTTTTGAAAAGTTGCAAACAATTTTTGAAACAGAAACATTTTTTGAAATCGCGAACATTTTTTTAAAAGTTGTCAAAATTTTGCGCAAAAACATTCTGAACAATTTTGTTAACACAAAATAGTTTTTGAAAATTCCGAACATTTTTTGAATTTATGAACAAAATTTGAAAACACGAACATTTTTCAAATTTTGAACATTTTTGTAAAAGCGTGAACATTTTTTTGAGAGAGAAAACATAAACTTGAAAAACAAAAAATAAAATAAAAAATAAAAATAAACAGAAATAGAAAAAGAAAGGAAAATAAAAAAACCGGTTCAGGAACCTTCTAGAAAGTTCCCAAAACCAGAAAAAACCGGCTGGGAAAGTCTAAAAGGTTCCCAAAACCGGGATCTGTGAAGTATGTCAAACAGGCCGGCCCATTTAAATCGCTCGCCTTGGTTGCCTGTACGTTTGCCCTACATTTTGACGCAACGAGCGTCAAATAGGATATTCCCAGGTGTCCCGTCTCCTCCCCTTCTTCAACGTAGCATCGCCTCAAAAAAGTAAAACTTCAACGTAGCAGCGCATCCAATTCTCCACGACAATTACTCCACTATATTGATTCCCCTCTTCCTTTTCCCCTTCTCCATCAATTCAAATCCCATTGGAACAGATGCGTTTCCTTCTCTGTACCTCCTCATGCATCAGTAACTGATGCGGTGGATCTCCTTTATGTAGACCTCCAGAACATCAAGCTCCTCGGCCTGTAGCCCTCACTAGTGGGCACGTTCGCTGGCGGCATCCTTGCTCACCTCATCGGAGCACACTCCATGCTGCTAGCTGATCTCATCTTCAAAGCGAACCGATAGCGGCCTAACGGGGAGATACGATATTTTGGCTGCACCGCTCTTCGACGTCTTCTTCAAGACCTGAATGCCGCGGGCCTGTTCTTCCTGACCCTCCCAGCTCTGGAGCTCAACGCCGTGGTTAACATAGATGGTGCCTTCACATGGTACAGCAACCAATTTGGGCAGGCATGTGATTAGTTTGTTGTTTATCATGTTGAATGCACTATCATTTGTCATCGTCAGATCCCTTTCTATTCTGTAACTTTGTTCCATTGCCGCCCGCTCAGATCCTTGAGGAGCGCAGCCAAAGCAGTTTGTTGGCCTGCTCCGGTGGCCTCGGACGCGCTGGACGCGACCATCCCCGCCGCCGCCGCGGCCCTCAGTCTAGGCAAGGAGCACACAGGTTCCAGCGGCAGGAGCTCGGGAAGGAGAAGCTCGCTGGGTCGACGGTGGTCTTCCACGGGCACCATGTGTTCCTCTGCTACAAGGTCCCTAAGGTGTGGCCATCTCACATAGACACCACCGAGTCCGACAGCCTCCCATGCCTCCTCGCTACCGCCATCCACGCCCGCATGCCTAACCTGAAGAAGAGCATGAACATCTCTTCAACCTCTTCCTCTTCCTCGATTTGCATTTTGATTGGCTTGATTTTGTGTTGTCAATTAGGATTCGTATGTTTCTTGCATGGGAGTATTATTTTCTTAGAGAACAGGCACCTAAGTGCCCAGCTTTAACTTAGTATATAGGTTAAAGCCATCAGTGCATACAGAGAGTTCCAGCAACGAGAGCACTGGGACAGAAAAGGTTCAGTATCACAGGCATAAGAAAGAAGCTTCATCAGCAAACATAAACAAGAAACCACAGCCAGCGAACAAAAGGCTAGCAACCAAAAGTTCATGTCTTAGCCGAGCTCAAGTTATATAATTGTTTATGAGAAGTTAAACCTTGACACGACCAGGCTACTGTACATCTTATTACATCTACATACAGGGCATTATTTTACTTAGTTTTGATATGGCTGTAAAGCTTTGCATGTTAACAGAAGAAGGACAAAAAAATCAGTAATATTCATATAGGGTAGATCAGTGTGGTAAAAATAAAGTAAATGGTAACTAGAGAGAGATGATTTAGCACCTTTGAATTTCGATCACTTAGTCATCCAATAAGTTACTAAGTTGCTGTTCCAAATTGGTCGCAAAACTGAACATATTGTGTATGCTGAACTGGAATTATATACATGCCATTTTTATTTTATTTGTACTTTGCTCTTGCAATCATTATCAGCAAGAGGAAGGAAACATCCTAGGCCTGCAACATATATATATTTCATAATCCCTCTCTGTACCAGGTTCTCCCATATTTCTCCATTCTCTCATCTACCATATGATGCTGCTTTGTTGGTTCACCATCCAAGTTCCCTATCAGTCATATCATCAGAGAAGCTTCTCGATTGATGACATAAATACACTTCTAATGCAAGCTGCCATACATGTTAGCAAAGATGCTACGAACTGATATAGTTTATAACACCGATAAATTTGAATCATTACCTATATATGAAATCTGTCATATTATTGATTCAAATTGTTATCTTCTTTGATATGTCTATGTTACTCAGAAGATTCATGGAAAACTTCCGCAGCAACGCGCGGGGCATTATCTAGTATCATAAAATTGTCAAGCCAGTAGAACACATAAGTCCATCCGATTGCCAAGCTGATATAACCATAATAAAATTACATAAAATTGACTGCATGTTCTGAAATAGGGACAAATGTTAGTACGAACCATCACTAATAATTCTTAAGCGAAGCAAGTTTGACAATGATATACTCCCTCCGTTCCTAAATGTAAGTCTTTGTAGAGATTTCACTATAAACCGCATACGGATGTATATAGATGCATTTTAAGTTTAGATTCATTCATTTTGCTTCGTATGTAGTCTACCTAGTGAAATCTCTACAAAGACTTGTATTTAGGAACGGAGGGAGTAGTATTGGAGACCAGAATGGCGTCATGTAGCTAGACAGTCCAAGCTGGCCTCCAGCGCAACAGACTTTTTTCTACCTGAGCTGCCGCCTGAAGAAAAGAAAAGAAAGATGGTTGATGTCGTAATTGATTGAGAAATGACAGTGTAAAACATGATATCTCTAAATAGGGAAACTGGAATCAAGGAAAGATGCACATAATACATCCAACTAAAATGTCTATATAACACATCATGAAGGCACATCAAATGTTGTCAACAAAGTCATACTGCAAACTAGAAACCATAGTTTTAAATAGCGGGCTATGCCTCTTAGCATCGGACCTCTTCAAAACGCTATAACATGCTCCCTGCTATTAATCAATACAAGCCAGCAATCAGCTGGATCTTTCCAAAAAAAAACGCTATAACATGCTATAGCAGATTATTTAAAATGTTTGTTCATGTGTTTGGACCAGAGTCCATTGACAGAGGACCCTTTCTAAAACATACTGTCTTTGGAAAATATACAGGAAAAACAAACCATGTGTGTGTGTGTGATGATATTAGGAAACAAGCTTGGCAATGAGCTCTTTTAGAAGAGAGGGGCAGGTTCTAGTTATGTCGTCCAATCCGTCCACGGCTATTATCTCTTTCAAATTAGTGGTAGTTTTGAGAAACTCAAAGCATACCCCTTTCAATCCACAACAATTGAGCTGCTCGGCTTGAGTAAGAATAGTTGTCACGGAGCTCACATTTATTTGTTCACACAACCTCTCTTCACATAGTGCTTTCAGCCTTTGGAGGTCATATCTATCCGCCGCTGCAAGCAAATGTTGCAGCCACAATGTTTCTTGGGCTTTTCCTCCCTCTATTATGTTCATCTCCATTTCGGGCAGTGAGTCGGTGTAAATAAAGCCAAGCAAGGCCCTGAAAACTTTTGATTCCATATCTTTGATCTGTATGACGCTTGCCATTTTGCCCTCCTTCATGGGGCCAAAGAGCTCTGCCTTGAACACCGCAGACCGAGCCGCGAGCACGCACCTGTGGGCAGCAAACTCTTCCTCGCCAACCTTGAATGTCACATCGGTGCCCTCCTTGGACAGAAGGAGGTTGCTGATATGCTCATGTAATCCTGAAGGTGGTACCGTAATAAAGAGATCAACGGTGGTGGTAATCGCAATATCACATCGGATGGTGAAACAATCGTCCTTTAGATTATTTGATTTCTCAAGATCTTGTCTTTTTATGAAATTGTTGTAACCCCAAGATGTGCTTGGGCTGGAGAAGTCGTCTGGCTTCACTGCAAGAATATATGATGAATCTTGCTTCTCATGCTGGTTGACAAAACTAAAATCGAACTTCACCTTCAAAGTACCTGTTACACTTCTGTCAACTAGGCGCAAAAAGAGAGATATGGAGTCGGTGCACTCTGGGCGGTCGCCATTAGGATAGTACTCGATGCACCAACGATGGCCTCCCACCATGAAATCGAGTGAGACGATCCCCGTGCCAGTAGGTGTGGTGGCTTTTGCACGCGAGTAGTCGCTAACCACAAGCAGGTGGTAGCCACTGGCCGTGGGTACGTTGATGGCGTGGCCGACGGCCTTGCCGTCTCCGACGATAGACACACCGGCAAATGACATGGCTGTTGGGCAAAATTTAACCGAATCTGAATCTGATATGGGCTATGTGCCGAAGTGCCGATCGAGTACTGTATAGCAGATTAGCACTCACACTCGAGAGATTGAATTAGTTAGGACTACGATCCGGCGGCCCGATTTTCACGATACCGGTAGGAGTAGATGCAATTTCCAAAGCAATTGGTTCAAACTGCAGCCTTGAAAACCTTCAACAAGAAATCCTTCTCACGATCCAAGTAGTAGCAATCTCAACAGAGTTCTTCTCACGTTGTGCAAACAGAAACAGCGATCAGCCAACTAGTCCTTCGTCAGCACAGCAGCAAGAGTAACTCACAAGTAAATCCAGTGCTTGGTTTGCCGGATGCATGCAGGCTCGACGCAACAACGTGCTAGCGCCGTCGGGGTCAGGCGGCAGCTAGGAATCGATCAACGATCCCGGCGCGTGGAAGCAAACTCTGAATAAACCGCTTGCCCTAATTCATGGTTGGCGGCAGCCCTGCATAGAGGTCCTATATTCCCCGACCTAGGCGCCGAATACCCTTTTTTTAGGGGGGGGGCTGATGGGCGCCGGCGCGCAGGCCCACATTTGGGCCGGTCGCTGCGCGGCCGTCCGATCTAGCAGGCAACAACCGTTCGATTCACCCCTAATTATCGTCTCCTTCCCAGTCTTCAGTTTCAGATCCGTTCATCAATGCGGCCTCGTGGTCGTCGGGTAGCAGCCTCGACGTTGCAGCTTGCAACCTAGTCGTCGTACCCTCGCCGTTGCAACCTCGCCGTCGTCGCCATTGAAGCTTTTTCAAGGCCAGTTGAAGCATTCTACATCGTTGGTTGCAGCTTTGTGCTGTTGGCAGTGACCAGCTCTGACATCTGTCGTTGTGGATGAAGCTTTTTGCGACACTGGTTGATGCTTTTTGCGACGCTGTTTGAAGCTTTTTTCTGTTAGCAGTGGCCAGCCCCGGCATCCGTCGACTACTGGTTGAAGCATTTTGTCACACCGGCTGAAGCTTTTGGAGACGATAGTTGTAGCTTTTCGTTGTGGCAGTGGCCGGCTTCAGCATCTGTCGTCGCTGGTTGAAGCTTCTACCGCGCCGGTTGTAGCTTTCTCAAACGCAGGTTGCAACATTGGAGCTGTCTCTAGGTGCTCGCTGCTCCGGTGAGATTGCTCCCTGTTGCGACGGCTCGTAGTAGCTCTCAGCCGCCGTCTGCCCCAAGCTCATAAGCCATGGCAGCCTTGACCTGTGAGCTCGCAGGCCATGGCCCCATGTCATATAGCAGCCCGGAAGACACCTTGAGGTGGAGCGTTGTGGAAGAAGGAAGAGGATAAGGTTGGGATGTGGGGCCGTGGCGTGTGGCGGAGAGGGCACAGATGCATGTGCACAATTGGATCGCGTTTTCATCCAACGCACGTCGTGCGTCCGGCCGAATCACTCGGCCGGCGTGTCGTACGCCAACATTTACCTTTTCTTAGGGAACACGTGGACTGGCCACAAAACGCGCAACCCCCTGTCTCTTCCGCGCACGATTTAGGCCGGCACAAGTGCGAGGGAGGGGCCCCACAATTTTTTCGTTTCTTTTTGTTTGGGATTAATAAAAAATCCGGAACTTTTTAAAAGTTCTAAAAACTCAAAAAATGCTCAGGAATTTGAAAAAAAAAATGTTTGGGAAATACAAAAAAATCCGTGAATTTAAAAAATGTTTGTAATTTTGAAAAAATGTTAACGAAGTCAAAAATTGTTTGCTCATTCAGAAAACGTTCGTGATTTGGAAACAATATTTGAAAATTCGTAAAATGTTCGTGATTTAGGAAAAATAGTGTATGCAAAAAATGTTGGAAATTTGAAAATGATTGCAAAAATTTAAAAGAAAAAGGAAAAACAAAGGAAAAATGAATAGGAAATGAAAATGAAATAAAGATGAGAGAAAAATAAAAAAATCCGGTTCAGACAAGATTCTAGAACTTTCCAAAAATAGATAAAATAAACCAGAAATGTGCAGGCCCATACAACATCGGTAGCGACCTTTGGGGGGGGGGGGGGGTTACACGTTTGATCGCTATCCCCCGTGGTACGTGGGGAATAGGATCCGAGAGCTTGTATAGTACAGTGGCACACATAGCACATGATGGACACAAACGACCAGAAAAAACCCAGGCCCAGCCCTTTACATATGGCCTTGGATTGTTCTAAAAAAACATATGGCTTTGGGTCACTCAACTACAAATAGGGTCCTCTAAAAAACGTACCAAATATTTTCGTAATTAGTTTGATGGACCCATATTGTACCACAAACTATAAATCGTCATAATTGTACATTGTACATGGAATGGTGGTTCAAATTTAGCAAATTGAGGACATGTTCTAAAACTATGGATAGAAACTAGCACAAGCACAAACCATTACTAGTAATCCTTAAGGGAAGCAATTTTGGCACTGATATCTTGGAGAATGGAGGGGCATTATGTAGCTACATTGTCCAAGCCATCGCCTTTCACCTGATTTGAAGTCTGAAAGAAAGAAAGAAAGAAAGTGAACAAGATCGTTCAAGTCTCGAATCTAGAAAGTATGCACACATGCATGCAAGTAAAATGTCTTGGTCACACAACTTGCATGTAATACATTGAATGGTGGCAAGAGAGTAAGGGTTCGACCTAGAAACATAGGTCTCAAGGAACTAACCATTTTTGTCGATTTTAGGAAGCAAACTTGCCGATTAGCTCCTTTAAAAGAAAGGGGCATGTCCTAATTATATCGTCAAAGACGTCAGCTGCCGTTATTTCTTTCAAAATAGCAGGAGCCTTGAGGAATTCAAGGCACACCTCTTTCAATCCACAACAGTTGTGCCGCTCAGCTAGAGTAAAAATAGTTTTCACCGACTTCACGTCTATGTGCTTGCATAACTTTTCTTCACATAGTACCTTCAGCCTTTGGAGATCATATCTATCCGCAGCCACAAGCAAGTGTTGTAACCATAATGCTTCTTTGCCATCCTTTTTTTCCTCCCCCATGTCTATCTCCGTATCAGGCAGCGAGTCGGTGTAAACAAAGCTAAGCAAGGCCCTAAATACTTTTGCTTCCATGTCCTTTATTTGCACAACGCTTGCTACCATGCCTTCCTTCATGGGGCCAAAGAGCTGAGCCTTGAAGACCGTAGACCGAGCTGCGAGCACGCATCGGTGGGCGACGAACGTCTCGCCGCCAACACTGAATGTCACGTCAGTGCCTTCCTTGGACAAGAGGAGGTCGTTGATATGCTGATGTATGGTGGAAGGTGGTACCTTGACGGAGAGATCAACCGCGGTGGCAATGACGAGGTCGCATCGGATGGTGAAACAATCCTTGTTGAAATGTTTTGATTTCTCAAGAGCATCCCTTTTGATCAAACCGTCGTAACCCCAACATGGGTGTGAGCTGGAGAAACCATGTGGCTCGTTTGCACGGATATATGCTGGATCCTGCTTCTCAAGCTCGTCGACGAAGCTGAAATCGTACTGCACCTTGAGAGGCTCGGTGACATTCTCATCGAGAAGGGCGAGGAAGAAGGACACCGAGCCGGCGCACTCGGCCGCGTTGCCTTCAGGGAAGTACTGGATGCACCAGCGATGCCCCCCTACCTTGAACGGGCGAGACCGGATCACCGTGCCTGATGCATAGTATTTCGTATGCGAGTAGCCTGTAACAACAAGCAGGTGATACCCGCTAGCCGCGGAGACTTCGATGGAGTAGCCGGTGGCCTCACTGTAGTTGACAATAGACACGCCGGCAAATGACATGGCAGATGGGCTCAGAGTATAACGGAAATCTGAACTGGACTATATGCTGGGTGAAGTCGTCGGTGCTAAACGCTCGTGCCGCCGTGCGTCCAAGTCGCGGAAAGTCGATTGATCGACGCTCCTGTTCGATTCGTCGGAGTTCACGAAGAAAACAGGACGCAGGAGAGCAGAAGCCGGAACTCCGCCGAACTCGCCAGAGCTTTTTTCGGCTTCTCTATTTGCCTCTGTTCTCTCCGTTGTTTGATTCACATCCTGCCGTGTGCCGTGTATGTATATAAGTACACGCGAACATGTAACACCGCAACGCAACCGGACTCCTAACTTGAAGCCGAGACGGACATGAACTGCACCAACACACGCGTGCACAAAACAACTTATTATATGGAAACCACCCAGCCGGCTCAGGTTCTTCCGCGCGGGAGCCCCTGTTGCGCGCGGATCTCGCTGTGGTCGCGTGACGGCTGTCTGGCTCGGCGTGAGGGTGCTCCTCTCCCCTCCGTATCTGGCTATGGCCTGCTGTGGTGGCCGGAGGCGACCCGGGTCTTTGGATTTTGAGGCGAGGCTTTCGTGTCTCGCTCCGGGTGAAATCCGACGCCTTTTGACGTGGTTCTCCTCCCTGGGGAGTTGCTGAGGAGTTCAGTTCACCCAAATCCTTCGAGCCTGGTGTCTTTGGGCGAAAGCCCAAGATGTAGTTTTACTAGATCGGGCAACCACGGCGTCACTACCCGGGAGACATTGTCTTGGAGGCCATGACTATTGGTTGTAACCGACGGCTCGTGATGTTGGTGGTGGAGTGTGGATGATGGGGGTGGCGTGACGGCTTGGGGTCGACTATGGTTTTGTGCTCTTCTTCGGTGGTCTTCGTGCTCTTTGGTGTATCTCTGCTGGGCGATGCTCCGCATCTACGCCGATGGCACACATGTGTCGTGGCGTCGTCTCGGCCTCACATGAACTTTCGAATGTACACCCGACATAGGTGGTGGCATGGCGTTGTGTGCAGTCTTAGTTGTGTTGAGTCTTTCGATTATGTCAACAGTGCAGTGTCGTGGATTGGTCCGCTAGGCGATGGCCTATAAATAATGCCAATGTGTTTGCATAGTTCGTATTCTAGAATTTAAACCCAATTTAGCTGAGGTAGTATACGTAGTGCTCTCACTTAATCCGCCACAATCATTTATTTACTTATTTCTTTTCTGTGCTCTACGAATGGCCAAATGAATCAAGCAGCTTTTCTTGATATTTGTAGCAGAAGTTGGTTAACTTAACCTAAATGTTTAATACATCTTTCTATGTGGTCCATAATATTGCCATGTAAGATTCTTTATTTTATTGTATACTCCTCCGTTCACTTAATATGGAACGGCGGGAGTACTTTGATTTATCCAGCGTTGTAAACTATTCATTATCTACCCAATATCTTACAACTGCAACCTTTGTGCCTATAATAGTTCGGCTACAGTTGAGTGATAATGGCATGTATAACTTGTCGATGCTGACTAGGGAGTACTTTAATTTATGGGAAAAGCTTACCGTCATCCGGCGGATCGTAGTGGCCGCGTCCGCCACCTCCGCTGCATGACACGCGTCCAAATGAAGGCTTGCATGTCGTCCTTTATTGAACACGCTTTCGAAACAGAGGCTATGTTTCAGAAACAAATGTGGTGTTGCAATTGTTTACGACGGGTCTAGTTTTGCAACAAAGCAAAGCCCAAAAAAATTTCTGCAACATGACATATGTTACAAATATTTTCCATAACACAACTTCTGTTACAAATATTTTTACAATAGTATCGTGTTGGAAATATTTCCGCAGCATCACCTATGATCTTTGTTGCAGAAAATATTTCTATAACAAACTCTGTTGTAAATAAAATTCTATAGATGTTTCCATAACACGATCTTTGTTACGCAAAATATTATATAACAAACTCTGTTGCAAAAAAATCTACAGACGTTTCGTCTTGTTGCGAAAACTAAAGAAGAAGTTTTGCAACATGAGTCTTGTTGCGAAAATTGTAGAAGATAAGGTTTCGCAATAAGGTCTTGTTGCAGGAAATCAGAGAAGACCAGATCTTGTAACAAGTGCGTCGTTGCAGGAAATTAGAGAGGAGGATTGAACGGCTCACGTCATGCATCGAATGGCTCGCGAGACGCTTGTTTTCGCAACTCGACCATTGTTTGAGAATTAATGAGTCGGGAAAGAGACCGAGCAGCGTGCCAAAAGTAGATCGGACGGCTGCGTGCGGCGTACATCGAACGGCTGTCGAGGTGACGGATGTTCCATACGGATCACCCGGCGGACGCGTAGCATCTCCCTTAATTTATCCAGCGTTGTAAACTATTCATTAATTACCCATTCTCTTACACGTGCAACCTTTGTGCCTATAGTAGTTCGGTTAGAGTGGAGTGATAATGACATGTATCAACTTGTTGATGCTAACTTTGGCTGAAGCGGAGTCCAAATTGTTCGTTCTTCAAGCAAAGGTGAGATACACTCTCTTGTTCGCTCATGTGGTTATAACCCTTGAGTTGCAAGCCCTGCTTAGTAAATCCGATTATGTTTAGTTTATTGCTAATTGGATGCATAAGTAAAAAAATTGAAAACATCCCATATATTAATTAAGTAAAAAAGGTTTGATACAATCATTCCTAACAGCATTCGCCACGCAGGGTGGAAAACTATTACAGAGGAAACCACCAGACCTATTATCAAAGGTTAACTTAGCAAATTTGTGAGCCATCACGTTGACATGCCTATTGATCTTTGCCAACTTAAAATTTGAAAGCAACTTAGTGATTGCTGGAACTTCCTTCTTCAGATCAACGTGAGATGACCTACCAAGATTATCATATGCAAGGAGCACCTAGTTTCAAAAATAACAAGCGTTTGGAGAGTGATATTGATATAAAGACTTGCAAGACACGCCGGATGCTCCGCTTCATCAACACTCGTGCACGAACCAATATAATCCCAAGAGGAGATAATGACGTCTCCCCAGAGTTTCTGGCAACAAGCCCCACACTCGTAGCGCAAATGCTCTCCACAAAACTGACGTCCACGTGGATCTTAATATAATCCGAAGGCGGAGTCTGTCACACCTCACATATACTGAGAGGAGTAGTAAAATGCCTTAACCCATTCAGAACATAAACAAGATTTGCTCTTATACTATAGGGGTTAACTGATCCAACAAGATAAGAATCCAATCAGGCCTCGAGATATTGAAAACTCTTTGCTCAGAATTGTTCACACTTCCATCGACTCTATATGCAGGGCTCTCGCTTTTGGGCGAATCACCAGAGCATGAAACATATTTTCATCTTTCATCTCACAAACAGAGCACATACCTGAAGTAGCCTGATGGTGCATAACTCTTTTGACCTTGAACGTCAGGTTATTAGACGTCGCACGCCAGGAAAAAATTCTGATCTTCTAAGGGACATTGGTCTTCCATATGATATTCCAAAACCTCCTATCCCCATTAACACCTCCACGTGATTGCCCAAAATCCTTCTTGCAGTCCTTGAGCTTCAGTACTAGATTATACGCACTTTTTATGGAAAATAAACCATTCTTCCCATAGTACCTTCAGCCTTTGGAGATCATATCTATCCGCAGCCACAAGCAAGTGTTGTAACCATAATGCTTCTTTGCCATCCTTTTTTTCCTCCCCCATGTCTATCTCCGTATCAGGCAGCGAGTCGGTGTAAACAAAGCTAAGCAAGGCCCTAAATACTTTTGCTTCCATGTCCTTTATTTGCACAACGCTTGCTACCATGCCTTCCTTCATGGGGCCAAAGAGCTGAGCCTTGAAGACCGTAGACCGAGCTGCGAGCACGCATCGGTGGGCGACGAACATCTCGCCGCCAACACTGAATGTCACGTCAGTGCCTTCCTTGGACAAGAGGAGGTCGTTGATATGCTGATGTATGGTGGAAGGTGGTACCTTGACGGAGAGATCAACCGCGGTGGCAATGACGAGGTCGCATCGGATGGTGAAACAATCCTTGTTGAAATGTTTTGATTTCTCAAGAGCATCCCTTTTGATCAAACCGTCGTAACCCCAACATGGGTGTGAGCTGGAGAAACCATGTGGCTCGTTTGCACGGATATATGCTGGATCCTGCTTCTCAAGCTCGTCGACGAAGCTGAAATCGTACTGCACCTTGAGAGGCTCGGTGACATTCTCATCGAGAAGGGCGAGGAAGAAGGACACCGAGCCGGCGCACTCGGCCGCGTTGCCTTCAGGGAAGTACTGGATGCACCAGCGATGCCCCCCTACCTTGAACGGGCGAGACCGGATCACCGTGCCTGATGCATAGTATTTCGTATGCGAGTAGCCTGTAACAACAAGCAGGTGATACCCGCTAGCCGCGGAGACTTCGATGGAGTAGCCGGTGGCCTCACTGTAGTTGACAATAGACACGCCGGCAAATGACATGGCAGATGGGCTCAGAGTATAACGGAAATCTGAACTGGACTATATGCTGGGTGAAGTCGTCGGTGCTAAACGCTCGTGCCGCCGTGCGTCCAAGTCGCGGAAAGTCGATTGATCGACGCTCCTGTTCGATTCGTCGGAGTTCACGAAGAAAACAGGACGCAGGAGAGCAGAAGCCGGAACTCCGCCGAACTCGCCAGAGCTTTTTTCGGCTTCTCTATTTGCCTCTGTTCTCTCCGTTGTTTGATTCACATCCTGCCGTGTGCCGTGTATGTATATAAGTACACGCGAACATGTAACACCGCAACGCAACCGGACTCCTAACTTGAAGCCGAGACGGACATGAACTGCACCAACACACGCGTGCACAAAACAACTTATTATATGGAAACCACCCAGCCGGCTCAGGTTCTTCCGCGCGGGAGCCCTGTTGCGCGCGGATCTCGCTGTGGTCGCGTGACGGCTGTCTGGCTCGGCGTGAGGGTGCTCCTCTCCCCTCCGTATCTGGCTATGGCCTGCTGTGGTGGCCGGAGGCGACCCGGGTCTTTGGATTTTGAGGCGAGGCTTTCGTGTCTCGCTCCGGGTGAAATCCGACGCCTTTTGACGTGGTTCTCCTCCCTGGGGAGTTGCTGAGGAGTTCAGTTCACCCAAATCCTTCGAGCCTGGTGTCTTTGGGCGAAAGCCCAAGATGTAGTTTTACTAGATCGGGCAACCACGGCGTCACTACCCGGGAGACATTGTCTTGGAGGCCATGACTATTGGTTGTAACCGACGGCTCGTGATGTTGGTGGTGGAGTGTGGATGATGGGGGTGGCGTGACGGCTTGGGGTCGACTATGGTTTTGTGCTCTTCTTCGGTGGTCTTCGTGCTCTTTGGTGTATCTCTGCTGGGCGATGCTCCGCATCTACGCCGATGGCACACATGTGTCGTGGCGTCGTCTCGCCTCACATGAACTTTCGAATGTACACCCGACATAGGTGGTGGCATGGCGTTGTGTGCAGTCTTAGTTGTGTTGAGTCTTTCGATTATGTCAACAGTGCAGTGTCGTGGATTGGTCCGCTAGGCGATGGCCTATAAATAATGCCAATGTGTTTGCATAGTTCGTATTCTAGAATTTAAACCCAATTTAGCTGAGGTAGTATACGTAGTGCTCTCACTTAATCCGCCACAATCATTTATTTACTTATTTCTTTTCTGTGCTCTACGAATGGCCAAATGAATCAAGCAGCTTTTCTTGATATTTGTAGCAGAAGTTGGTTAACTTAACCTAAATGTTTAATACATCTTTCTATGTGGTCCATAATATTGCCATGTAAGATTCTTTATTTTATTGTATACTCCTCCGTTCACTTAATATGGAACGGCGGGAGTACTTTGATTTATCCAGCGTTGTAAACTATTCATTATCTACCCAATATCTTACAACTGCAACCTTTGTGCCTATAATAGTTCGGCTACAGTTGAGTGATAATGGCATGTATAACTTGTCGATGCTGACTAGGGAGTACTTTAATTTATGGGAAAAGCTTACCGTCATCCGGCGGATCGTAGTGGCCGCGTCCGCCACCTCCGCTGCATGACACGCGTCCAAATGAAGGCTTGCATGTCGTCCTTTATTGAACACGCTTTCGAAACAGAGGCTATGTTTCAGAAACAAATGTGGTGTTGCAATTGTTTACGACGGGTCTAGTTTTGCAACAAAGCAAAGCCCAAAAAAATTTCTGCAACATGACATATGTTACAAATATTTTCCGCAACACAACTTCTGTTACAAATATTTTTACAATAGTATCTGTGTTGGAAATATTTCCGCAGCATCACCTATGATCTTTGTTGCAGAAAATATTTCTATAACAAACTCTGTTGTAAATAAAATTCTATAGATGTTTCCGCAACACGATCTTTGTTACGCAAAATATTATATAACAAACTCTGTTGCAAAAAAAATCTACAGACGTTTCTGTCTTGTTGCAGAAAACTAAAGAAGAAGTTTTGCAACATGAGTCTTGTTGCAGAAAATTGTAGAAGATAAGGTTTCGCAATAAGGTCTTGTTGCAGGAAATCAGAGAAGACCAGATCTTGTAACAAGTGCGTCGTTGCAGGAAATTAGAGAGGAGGATTGAACGGCTCACGTCATGCATCGAATGGCTCGCGAGACGCTTGTTTCTGCAACTCGACCATTGTTTCAGGAATTAATGAGTCGGGGAAAGAGACCGAGCCGCGTGCCAAAAGTAGATCGGACGGCTGCGTGCGCGTACATCGAACGGCTGTCGAGGTGACGGATGTTCCATACGGATCACCCGGCGGACGCGTAGCATCTCCCTTAATTTATCCAGCGTTGTAAACTATTCATTAATTACCCATTCTCTTACACGTGCAACCTTTGTGCCTATAGTAGTTCGGTTAGAGTGGAGTGATAATGACATGTATCAACTTGTTGATGCTAACTTTGGCTGAAGCGGAGTCCAAATTGTTCGTTCTTCAAGCAAAGGTGAGATACACTCTCTTGTTCGCTCATGTGGTTATAACCCTTGAGTTGCAAGCCCTGCTTAGTAAATCCGATTATGTTTAGTTTATTGCTAATTGGATGCATAAGTAAAAAAATTGAAAACATCCCATATATTAATTAAGTAAAAAAGGTTTGATACAATCATTCCTAACAGCATTCGCCACGCAGGGTGGAAAACTATTACAGAGGAAACCACCAGACCTATTATCAAAGGTTAACTTAGCAAATTTGTGAGCCATCACGTTGACATGCCTATTGATCTTTGCCAACTTAAAATTTGAAAGCAACTTAGTGATTGCTGGAACTTCCTTCTTCAGATCAACGTGAGATGACCTACCAAGATTATCATATGCAAGGAGCACCTAGTTTCAAAAATAACAAGCGTTTGGAGAGTGATATTGATATAAAGACTTGCAAGACACGCCGGATGCTCCGCTTCATCAACACTCGTGCACGAACCAATATAATCCCAAGAGGAGATAATGACGTCTCCCGAGTTTCGGCAACAAGCCCCACACTCGAAGCGCAAATGCTCTCCACAAAACCGACGTCCACGTGGATCTTAATATAATCCGGCGGAGTCTGTCACACCTCACATATCTTGAGAGGAGTAGTAAAATGCCTTAACCCATTCAGAACATAAACAAGATTTGCTCTTATACTATAGGGGTTAACTGATCCAACAAGATAAGAATCCAATCAGGCCTCGAGATATTGAAAACTCTTTGCTCGTAATTGTTCACACTTCCATCGACTCTATATGCAGGGCTCTCGCTTTTGGGCGAATCACCGAGCATGAAACATATTTTCATCTTTCATCTCACAAACAGAGCACATACCTGAAGTAGCCTGATGGTGCATAACTCTTTTGACCTTGAGCGTCGGGTTATTAGGCGTCGCATGCCGGGAAAAATTCTGATCTTCTAAGGGACATTGGTCTTCCATATGATATTCCAAAACCTCCTATCCCCATTAACACCTCCACTTGATTGCCCACAATCCTTCTTGCAGTCCTTGAGCTTCAGTACTAGATTATACGCACTTTTTATGGAAAATAAACCATTCTTCCCATAGTGCCAAGAAATAAAACCGTTCTCCCCCGAGGATTGAATACACACCTTAACAATCTATTTGGTATCATGGGGGTAGAACAAGTGGTTGATTAAATTCACATCCAATCTCCCCAACCCACTTATGAATAACTTAGACACCCATTTAATTTTAGGCCAAAAATCCTAGGTAGCCAGTTATCTCTCCAAATATTTATAGCAGATCCATCGAAAACTCTCCAAAAACCCCTTTAAAAAAGTTCAATGCATAATACCTTTCCAAGTCACCAACGTTGATTGTGTAAAGGCCGTGTCAAGAAGATGACCATGAGGATAATATTTTGCCCTCATCAATTTTGCGCAAAGCAAATCCGGATTTGTCAATAATCGTCAGGCCGGCTTAGCCAGAAGCGCCTGATTAAATAACCTAAGATCTCAAAAACTCATACATCCTTGTCCTTTTGGTCTTGTTAGTTTGGATCAGGCTATACAAGGGTGACCTAAATATAGATTTTTTTTATCATCAATGTAGCCTTGTACTTAGTTGGATTTCATGTGGTAGTAGTATCCCCATTCCACTTCATAGCTAGCATACAACTCGAAGTCACGATGCTACCTTTTTCAGCAGCTACCATACATTTTAATTTGAGTTTGGAATTTTAGATTTAGTATTTTGCTATTTTGTGGCTTCAAGAAAACAATATTATGGTATTTTACTAGTAAGAGCAAATGATTATACTTGTAGGTCGAATTAATAAAAGCTGTCAGCTTCAGACAAGCATCAGAACAAGATTATTTGTTTTGTATTCAAGGAAATAAAGACCAAAAGTATATGTTCAGATATCATGTATATACTACATTAAACACTTTGATTTCATTACAACTATTGCACATCAACCTTTTCTAAACTGAGTGTGATGCCCTTTAATCAAAGCATCAATAGTTGCAGGTTCAGTTTTCAGACACTTGAAAATCATAAAAAATAATACCTAAACCATGTTAGCAGCTGCTGTCATAAGGGCATTATAGAATGGTCTATATATGTAGGGCATTAGGAGTAGGTAGGAAGTATGAGTTCACATTCAAATCACAGTGACAATATGTTTCAATTTGGCCCGAATATGGTGCTCCTGTGTATCTGGGTAATTTGATTTATTGACTTTTTCTAATAGGAGTATGTACTTGTAGTAAGTAATAAGTAACTTCCTCTTGTGAATAGATACATAATGCTTGTTGTTGAGATGGGTCCTCTGTACCATTTTTCATTTGCAAGGGAAAATTATTGCCATGAAAGGGACAATGCTTTTGTTTTACCGCTTGGCATATGCTCTATAGAGTGACTCGGTTAGGAGTTGCATTGGCAATGAATTATTCTCTGCTTTATACATTTTTGGTGAGTTGCCATGTTTGTAAAATCATATCTTCTCACATAGTGGTCTCTAATGACCGTTGATCTCATCTATTTGTAAAAATGCTTGTGTTTGTTCTGCAGGAGCCCAATTAATATTTACCATGTTTGTTTATAATTAAAAAATAGCTCACTATTCTGTGAGATCTATCTCCTGCACGGTTCTTATAAAACATGACATATAACCTAGACGATCTGATGCTAGTTTCCAAGTTTTAAGACATGCCATTTGCCCATCTACACCTCGTCCAGCCTTATGTATTTTCTTTGAGTGGTAATATGATCTTGACATATCTCACATGTTTCACTTTAATGCATGTCCTATTGGATGAGTGCTTTTGGTGCGACTTGATTTAGTTAACTATCATCATGTTGTTCTCCTAAATTGGAAGTATTTGGTGCACAATAGACTTACTTTGCTATCTTGATGATGTTCTCCAATCCTGAAGGGAATGCCTATTTGGTAACAAGGCCAGGATTGTGTCTTCTCATTATATTTAAACCATGATATCTGTACTAATTAATTGGTTATACTACTCTAGATTGTGTGATAATATCTATCACATAATTTCCTTGATGGTTCATTATATATTTGCTTTCATTAATTCTTACCAAGACACACTTTCATGTTCTATGCATACTTCTCAGTTTAATATTTGGACCAAAAATCACATCAAGTAAAAAAACTATTCACCTATTCCTGTGGTTTTGTTCCCTCTTTTCATTTGCCAACTCAAGGAATTGCAATTAAGAGTCTCCATGTCCCTTAGTACAATAATCATTTCTTCCAAGAAAATTTAGTGCCCCTTTTTAGGTCATGTCCAAACAGAACTTACTTTGGCCAATCAGTTCTGCATTTTTTTCAATTGCCCCCATTAGTAGGTTGAATTCCAAGGCACTTACCCAGTTTATGTTGTTGCAATGTTAGAATTAATTTTTGTCTACATGAGTTTTCATGTGTTATGTGATGGTTAACATACACTTTTGGGTGGATGTGCTTCATCGGGTTTTTTTTTTACGGGAAGGCCATCATGGCTAGCTTTATTAAAACTCAAATGACACTTACATCATCAACTAAAAATTTAAAGAGGAAATCCGGCGGAGCCTCCAGCCAAAAGGTAGGAGTATTGGCACCACCCCCACTAAGCTAGCTCATGCGCAACCATATTAGACTCTCTAATACAATGTTCTACCACAGCCTTCCCGAATTCTCTTAACATCATTCGACAATCTTGCAAAATAGGAGCCGCCACCATCGAGTGTCCTTCATTATTATGTAGCGCCTGCACCACTATCAGGTTGTCCATACGTACTAAACGATTGTTGCATCCAGCGCTCTGTGCTAGTTTTAGTCCCTCCAACAGCGCTGCTGCTTCTGCTGAAACCACAACTGGGACGTGGTCAAGTCTCGCCGTAGCTGCGGAGGGAGTCCTGGACTAGGGGGTGTCCGGACAGCCGGAGTATCATCGTCAGCCGGACTCCAAGACTATGAAGATACAAGATTGAAGACTTCGTCCCGTGTCCGGATGGGACTTTCCTTGGCGTGGAAGGCAAGCTTGGCGATACGGATATGTAGATCTCCTACCATTGTAACCGACTCTGTGTAACCCTAGCCGTCTCCGGTGTCTATATAAACCGGAGGGTTTTATTCCGTAGGACAACATAACCATTACAACAATCATACCATAGGCTAGCTTCTAGGGTTTAGCCTCCTTGATCTCGTGGTAGATCCACTCTTGTACTACCCATATCATCAATATCAATCAAGCAGGAGTAGGGTTTTACCTCCATCGAGAGGGCCGAACACAGGTAAAACATCGTGTCCCTTGTCTCCTGTTACCATCCGCCTAGACGCATAGTTCGGGACCCCCTACCCGAGATCCGCCGGTTTTGACACCGACATTGGTGCTTTCATTGAGAGTTCCTCTGTGTCGTCGCTGATAGGCTTGATGGCTTCTTCGATCAACAACAACGCAGTCCTGGGTGAGACTTTTCTCCCCGGACAGATCCTCGTATTCGGCGGCTTTGCACTACGGGTCAATTCACTTGGCCATCCGAGCAGATCGAAGCTTCGCCCGCCATCAGTCGATTTGGAAGCCTAAACTTCACGGCGGATATCCGCGGAGACTTGATCTTCGATGGATCCGAGCCGCGCGCCGGCGTGCCGCCTTTGTCACGATGGGCATGGCCTAACTCTGCCGCCGGACAGTACCTTGGAGGCCGCACACGGATCCGCTCTGACCTATAGTCCGGAGCCGATCGCGCAGATCGAGGACGGGTGGCTGGACACCACCTCGGGAGCTGCAACCACTACGGCGATGGAGCCGAATACTGACTTTGTCCCTTATAAAGCTCATGACTCTGAGGCGCCGGACTCCTTGCCGGAACCCGAACCTCCCGTGCCCCGGCCAATCGAATCCGATTGGGCGCCGATCGTGGAGTTCACTGCCCTGGACATCTTTCAGCACTCACCCTTTGTCGACATCCTAAATTCTCTAAAGCATCTCTCGCTATCCGGAGAGCCCTGGCCGGACTACGGCCAGGATGGTTGGGATACGGACGACGAAGAAATTCAAAGCCCACCCACCACCCACTTTGTATCCACTGTCAACGACTTAACCGACATGCTAGACTATGACTCCGAAGACATCGATGGTATGGACGACGATGCCGGAGACGATCAAGAACCAGTGCCCACAGGGCACTGGAAGACCACCTCGTCATACGACATATACATGGTGGACACCCCAAAAGAAGGGAACGGCGAAGAAGCAGCGGAGGCAGATTCCCTAAAGAAACAGCCCAAGCACCGACGCCAGCGGCGCCGCTCTAAATCCCGCCATAGCAAGAATGAAGATTCCGGTACAGGAGATAATAACACCCCAGAAAGTGCCGAAGACAACCCCCTCCAGCACGATTCCGCGCAGGAGGATGCAGAAGCAAGCCCTCACGAGAGAGCGGCAAACGAAGAGGACGAGGATGATAATTACATACCTCCCCTCCGGAGACGAGGCAAGCCTCGACGACGACGAATTCGTCATGCCCGAGGATCCCGTCGAACAAGAGCGTTTCAAACGCAGGCTAATGGCCACAGCAAATAGCTTAAGGAAAAAGCAGCAGCAGCTTCAAGCTGATCAAGACCTGCTGGCCGACAGATGGACCGAGGTCCTCGCGGCCGAAGAGTATGAACTCGAACGCCCCTCCAAGAGTTACCCAAAACGCAAGTTGCTCCCCCGATTAGAGGAGGAAGCATACATACCTTCATCACCAGCGCACAATACGGCCGACCGACCACCCCGTGGTCGCGACAGAGAGGCATCCAGGCCCTCCATCAAGACCGTACCCCGGCATCGCTCAAAAAATACGAAGCCACGAGGGAACGCGCCGGACTTGCGGGACATATTGGAGGACAAGGCAAAACAATCCAGATCTATCTATGGATCACGTGGGCGCCCCACGACCCATCACGAACACCGTCGCGCCGGATACAACGACTCCGGCCGGGCCGAACACAGCAGACAACGCTCTCTTGAGCTACGTCGTGATATTGCTCAATATAGAGGCGCCACACACCCACTATGCTGTTGGGTAACGTAGTAATTTCAAAATTTTCCTACGCACACGCAAGATCATGGTGATGCATAGCAACGAGAGGGGAGAGTGTTGTCTCACGCCCTCGTGAGACCAAGCGAAGCGTTGGCGCAACGTAGAGGAAGTAGTCGTCGTCCTCCCGGTCCAACCGATCCAAGCACCGTTACTCGGCACCTCCGAGTTCTTGACACACGTACAGCTCGATGACGCACCCGATCTCCGATGCAGCAGAGGCGCGGGGAGGAGTTCGTCAAGACGACGGCGTGGTGGACGATCTTGATGTTCTCTGTCGCAGGCTTCGCCTAAGCACCGCTACAATATGACCGAGGTGTAATATCGTGGAGGGGGCACCGCACACGGCTAAGGAACGATCTCAATGATCAACTTGTGTGTCTAGGGTGCCCCCGCCCGTATATAAAGGAGGGAGGGAGGAGGAGGCCGGCCTAGGGAGGAGGCGCCATAGGGGGGCAAACCTACTCCAAGTAGGTTTGGCCCCCTTCCTATTAGGAGTAGGAGAAGGAAGGAAGAGGGGAGGAGAGAAGGAGGGGGGGGGCCCCCTCCCATCGGATTGGGCTTGGGGGCGCCTCCTTGCTCCTTCTCCTCCCTTCCACTAAGGCCCAATAAGGCCCATATACTTACCGGGGTTCGGTAACCTCCGGAACTCCGGTATATTTCAATCTCACCCGGAACCTTTCCGGTGTCCAAATATATCCGTCCAATATATCAATCTTTATGTCTCGACCATTTCGAGACTCCTCGTCATGTCCGTGATCACATCCGGAACTCCGAACAACCTTTGGTACATCAAAATACATAAACTCATAATGAAACATCATCGAAACCTTAAGCGTGCGGACCCTACGGTTCGAGAACAATGTAGACATGACCGAGACATGTCTCCGGTCAATAACCAATAGCGAGACCTGGATGCCCATATTGGTTCCTACATATTCTACGAAGATCTTTATCGGTCAAACCGCACAACGACATACGTTGTTCCCTTTGTCATCGGTATGTTACTTGCCCGAGATTCGATCGTCGGTATCCAATACCTAGTTCAATCTCGTTACCGGCAAGTCTCTTTACTGGTTCCGTAATACATCATCTCACAACTAACTCATTAGTTGAAATGCTTGCAAGGCTTAAGTGATGTGTATTACCGAGAGGGCCCAGAGATACCTCTCCGACATTGAGTGACAAATCCTAATCTCGAAATCGCCAACTCAACAAGTGCCTTCGGAGACACCAGAGAGCACCTTTATAATCACCCGATTCACGTTGTGACGTTTGGTAGCACACAAAGTGTTCCTCTGGTAAACGGGAGTTGCATAATCTCATAGTCACAGGAACATGTATAAGTCATGAAGGAAGCAATAGCAACATACTAAACAATCGGGTGCTAAGCAAACGGAATGGGTCATGTCAATCAGATCATTCAACTAATGATGTGACCTTGTTAATCAAATAACAACTCCTTGTTCATGGTTAGGAAACATAACCATCTTTGATTAACAAGCTAGTCAAGTAGAGGCATACTAGTGACACTCTGTTTGTTTATATAGTCACACATATATTATGTTTCCGGTTAATACAATTCTAGCATGAATAATAAACATTTATCATGATATGAGGAAATAAATAATAACTTTATTATTGCCTCTAGGGCATATTTCCTTGATCTCCCACTTGCACTAGAGTCAATAATCTAGATTACACAAGAATGATTCTAACACCCATGGAGTCTTGGTGTTGATCATGTTTTGCTCGTGGAAGAGGCTTAGTCAACGGGTGCGCAACATTCAGATCCGTATGTATCTTGCAAATCTCTATGTCTCCCACCGGACTAGATCCCGGATGGAATTGAAGCGTCTCTTGATGTGCTTGGTTCTCTTGTGAAATCTGGATTCTTCGCTAAGGCAATCGCCCAAGATTGTCACAAAAGATTTTCATTGGACCCGATGCACTAGGTATGACACCTAGATCGGATATGAACTCCTTCATCCGACTCCTTCATTGGTTGCTTCGAAGCAGCTATGTATTCCGCTTCACACGTAGATCCCGCCACGATGCTTTGCTTTGAACTGCACCAACTGACAGCTCCACCGTTTAATGTAAACACGTATCCGGTTTGTGATTTAGAATCGTCCGGATCAGTGTCAAAGCTTGCATCAACGTAACCATTTACGATGAGCTCTTTGTCACCTCCATATATGAGAAACATATCCTTAGTCCTTTTCAGGTATTTTAGGATGTTCTTGACCGCTGTCCAGTGATCCGCTCCTGGATTACTTTGATACCTCCCTGCTAGACTTATAGCAAGGCACACATCAGGTCTGGTACACAACATTGCATACATGATAGAGCCTATGGCTGAAGCATAGGAACATTTTCATTTCTCTCTATCTTCTGCAGTTGGTCGGGCTTTGAGTCTTACTCAACTTCACACCTTGCAATGTGCAAGAACCCTTTCTTTGCTTGATCCATTTTGAACTTCTTCAAAACTTTGTCAAGGTATGTGCTTTGTGAAAGTCCAATTAAGCGTTTTGATCTATCTCTATAGATCTTAATGCCTAATATGTAAGCAGCTTCACCGAGGTCTTTCATTGAAAAACTTTTATTCAAGTATCCCTTTATGCTATCAGAGAATTCTATATCATTTCCAATCAATAATATGTCATCCACATATAATATTAGAAATGCTACTGAGCTCCCACTCACTTTCTTGTAAATACTGAGCTTCTCCAAAAGTCTCAGATAAACCCAAATGCTTTGATCACACTATCAAAACGTTTATTCCAACTCCGAGAGGCTTGCACCAGTCCATAAATGGATCGCTGGAGCTTGCACACTTTGTTAGCTCCTTTGGATCGATAAAACCTTCTGGTTGCATCATATACAACTCTTCTTCCGTAAATCCATTCAGAATGCAGTTTTACATCCATTTGCCAAATTTCATAATCATAAAATGCGCAATTGCTAACATGATTCGGACAGACTTAAGCATCGCTACGGTGAGAAAGTCTCATCGTAGTCAACCCCTTGAACTTGTCGAAAACCTTTTGCAACAAGTCAAGCTTTGTAGACGAGAACATTACCGTCGGCGTCGGTCTTCTTCTTGAAGATCCATTTATTCTCAATTGCTTGCCGACCATCGGGCAAGTCAACCAAAGTCCATACTTTGTTCTCATACATGGATCCCATCTCGATTTCATGGCTTCAAGCCATTTTATGAATCTGGGCTCACCATCGCTTCTTCATAGTTCGTAGTTTCATCATGATCTAGTAGCATGACTTCCGAATAGGATTACCGTACCACTCAGTGCGGATCTTACTCGTTTGACCCACGAGGTTACAGATTAACTTGATCTCAAGTTCTATGATCATCATCATCAACTTCCTCACTATTCGGTTTTGACGTCACAGAAACTGGTTCCTGTGATGTATTATTTTCCAACAAGGGAGTAGGTACGATTACCTCATCAAGTTCTACTTTCCTCCCACTCACTTCTTTCGAGAGAAACTCCTTTTCTAGAAAGGATCCATTCTTAGCAATGAATGTCTGCCTTTGGATCCGTGATAGAAGGTGTACCCAACTGTCTCCTTTGGGTATCCTATGAAGACACATTTCTCCGATTTTGGTTCGAGCTTATCCGGTTGAAGCTTTTTCACATAAGCATCGCATCGCCAAACTTTAAGAAACGACAACTTTGGTTTCTTGCCAAACCATAGTTCATAAGGTGTCGTCTCAACGGATTTCGACGGTGCCCTATTTAACGTGAATGTGGCCGTCTCTAAAGCATAACCCCAAAACGATAGCGGTAAATCTGTAAGAGACATCATAGATCGCACCATATCAAGTAAAGTACGATTACGACGTTCGGACACACCATTACGTTGTGGTGTTCGGGTGGCGTGAGTTGCTAAACTATTCCACATTGTTTTAAGTGTAGACCAAACTCGAACTCAAATATTCTCCTCCACGATCGATCGTAGAAACTTTATTTTCTTGTTACGATGATTTTCAACTTCACTCTAAAATTCTTTGAACTTTTCAAATGTTTCAGACTTATGCTTCATTAAGTAGATATACCCATATCTGCTTAAATCATCTGTGAAGGTGAGAAAATAACGATATCCGCCACGAGCCTTAACTTTCATCGGACCACATACATCTGTATGTATGATTTCCAACAAATCTGTTGCTCTCTCCATAGTACCGGAGAACGGCGTTTTAGTCATCTTGCCCATAAGGCACGGTTTGCAAGTACCAAGTGATTCATAATCAAGTGGTTCCAAAAGTCCATCAGTATGGAGTTTCTTCATGCGCTTTACACCGATATGACCTAAACGGCAGTGCCACGAATAAGTTGCACTATCATTATCAACTCTACATCTTTTGGCTTCAACACTATGAATATGTGTATCACTACTATCGAGATTCATCAAAAATAGACCACTCTTCAAGGGTGCATGACCATAAAAGATATTACTCATATAAATAGAACAACCATTATTCTCTGATTTAAATGAATAACCGTATCGCATCAAACAAGATCCAGATATAATGTTCATGCTCAATGCTGGCACCAAATAACAATTATTTAGGTCTAATACTAATCCCGAAGGTAGATGTAGAGGTAGCGTGCCGACCGTGATCACATCGTCTTTGGAACCATTTCCCACGCGCATCGTCGCCTCGTCCTTTGCCAGTGTTCGCTTAATCCGTAGCCCCTGTTTTGAGTTGCAAATATTAGCAATGTAACCAGATCAAATACCTGTGTGCTCTGCGAGCTCTAGTAAGGTACACATCAATAACATGTATATCACATATACCTTTGTTCACCTTGCCATCCTTCTTATCCGCCAAATACTTGGGGCAGTTCCGCTTCCAAAGGACTATGCGCTTGCAAGAGAAGCACTCGATTTCAGTGCTTAGGTCCAGACTTGGGTTTCTTCCTTGAGCAGCAACTTGTTTGCTGTTCTTCTTGAAGTTCCTTCTTCTTCCCTTTGCCCTTTTCTTGAAACTAGTGGTCTTGTTAACCATCAACACTTGATGCTCCTTCTTGATTTCTACCTCCATGCCTTTAGCATTGCGAAGAGCTTGGGAATCGCCTTATCCATCCCTTGCATATTATAGTTCATCATGAAGCTCTTTTAGCTTGGTGGAAGTGATTGGAGAATTATCAATGACGCTATCATCCGGAAGAGTAACTCCGGTTGTGATTACAATACCCGGACATCTTGAGTATGTGCTCACCGATGTAACTATTCTCCTCCATCTTGCAGCTATAGAATTTATTGGAGACTTCATATCTCTCAATCCGGGCATTCTTTCGAATATTAACTTCAACTCTCGAACATCTCATATGCTCCATGACATTCAAAACGTCGTTGAAGTCCCGGTTCTAAGCCGTAAAGCATGGCACATTGAACTATCAAGTAGTCATCAGCTTTTTGCTCGCCAGACGTTCTTAACGCCGTCGGCCACATCAAGAAGCAGTTCGCACCCAGCGGTGCTTCGGGACGTAATTTTTCATGCACCAATGAGGATAATCCTCGTTACGGACCCAATCCGCGTAGTTGCTACCATCATCTTTCAACTTAGCTTTCAAGGAACGCATTAAAATTCAACGGAACAACAAAGACGGGCCATCTATCTACAATCAACATAGACAAGCAATATACTATCAGGTACTAAGTTCATGATAAATTTAAGTTTAATTAATCATATTACTTAAGAACTCCCCCTTAGACACACATCTCTCTAGTCATCTAAGTGATCACGTGATCCAAACCAACTACACCATAACCGATCATCACGTGAGATGGAGTAGTTTTCAATGGTGAACATCTTATGTTGATCATATCTACTATATGATTCACGCCGACCTTTCGGTCTCCGTGTTCCGAGGCCATATCTGCATATGCTAGGCTCGTCAAGTTTAACTCGAGTATTCTGCGTGTGCAAAACTGGCTTGCACCCGTTGTAGATGGACGAGAGCTTATCACACCCGATCATCACGTGGTGTCCGGGCACGCATTTAACTTTGGCAACGGTGCATACTCGGGAGAACACTTCTTGATAATTTTAGTGAGAGATCATCTTAAAATGCTACCGTCAATCAAAGCAAGATAAGATGCATAAAGGATAAACATCACATGCAATCAATATAAGTGATATAATATGGCCATCATCATCTTGTGCTTGTGATCTCCATCTCCAAGCACCATCATGATCACCATCGCCACCGGCGCGACACCTTGATCTCCATCGTAGCATCGTTGTCGTTTATGCCATCTATTGCTTCTACGACTATCGCTACCGCTTAGTGATAAAGTAAAGCAATTATGTATGTTTCCATTTCATACAATAAAGCGACAACCATATGGCTCCTCGCCATTGTCGATAACTTCGGTTACAAAACATGATCATCTCATACAATAAAATATAGCATCATGTCTTGGCCATATCACATCACAACATGCCCTGCAAAAACAAGTTAGACGTCCTCTACTTTGTTGTTGCAAGTTTTACGTGGCTGCTACGGGCTTAAGCAAGAACCAATCTCACCCACGCATCAAAACCACAACGATAGTTTGTCAAGTTTATGTTGTTTTAACCTTCGCAAGGACCGGCGTAGCTACTTTCAGTTCAACTAAAGTTGGAGAAATTGACACCCGCTAGTCACTGTGCAAAGCACGGCGGTAAAACCAGTCTCGCGTAAGCGTACGCGTAATGTCGGTCCGGCCGCTTCATCCAATAATACCGCCGAACCAAAGTATGACATGCTGGTAAGCAGTATGACTTATATCGCCCACAACTCTCTTGTGTTCTACTCGTGCATATAACATCAAACCATAAAAACCTAGGCTCGGATGCCACTGTTGGGTAACGTAGTAATTTCAAAATTTTCCTACGCACACGCAAGATCATGGTGATGCATAGCAACGAGAGGGGAGAGTGCTGTCTACGCACTCGAGACCAAGCGGAAGCGCTGACGCAACATAGAGGAAGTAGTCGACGTCCTCCCGGTCCAACCGATCCAAGCACCGTTACTCCGGCACCTCCGAGTTCATGACACACGACAGCTCGATGACGCACCCCAATCTCCGATCCAGCAGAGGCGGGGAGGAGTTCCACAAGACGACGGCGTGGCAGGACGATCTTGATGTTCTCTGTCGCAGAGCAGGCTTCGCCTAAGCACCGCCACAATATGACCGAGGTGTAATATCGTGGAGGGGGCACCGACACAGCTAAGGAATGATCTCAATGATCAACTTGTGTGTCTAGGGTGCCCCCACCCCCGTATATAAAGGAGGGAGGGAGGAGGAGGCCGCCTAGGGGAGGAGGCGCCATAGGGGGGCAAACCTACTCCAAGTAGGTTTGGCCCCCTTCCTATTAGGAGTAGGAGAAGGAAGGAAGAGGGGGAGGAGAGAAGGAAGGGGGCGGCCCCCTCCCAATTCGGATTGGCTTGGGGCGCGCCTCCCTTGCTCCTTCTCCTCCCTTCCACTAAGGCCCAATAAGGCCCATATACTTCTGGGGGTTCGGTAACCTCCGGAACTCCGGTATATTTCCAATCTCAACCGGAACCTTTCCGGTGTCCAAATATATCCGTCCAATATATCAATCTTTATGTATCGACCATTTCGAGACTCCTCTTCATGTCCGTGATCACATCCGGAACTCCGAACAACCTTCGGTACATCAAAATACATAAACTCATAATGAAACTGTCATCGAAACCTTAAGCGTGCGGACCCTACGGTTCGAGAACAATGTAGACATGACCGAGACATGGCTCCGGTCAATAACCAATAGCGGGACCTGGATGCCCATATTGGTTCCTACATATTCTACAAAGATCTTTATCGGTCAAACCGCACAACGACATACGTTGTTCCCTTTTTCATCGGTATGTTACTTGCCCAAGATTCGATCGTCGGTATCCAATACCTAGTTCAATCTCGTTACCGACAAGTCTCTTTACTCGTTCCGTAATACATCATCTCACAACTAACTCATTAGTTGAAATGCTTGCAAGGCTTAAGTGATGTGTATTACCGAGAGGGCCCAGAGATACCTCTCCGACATTCGAAGTGACAAATCCTAATCTCGAAATACGCCAACTCAACAAGTGCCTTCGGAGACACCTGTAGAGCAGCTTTATAATCACCCAGTTACGTTGTGACGTTTGGTAGCACACAAAGTGTTCCTCCGTAAACGGAGTTGCATAATCTCATAGTCATAGGAACATGTGTAAGTCATGAAGGAAGCAATAGCAACATACTAAACGATCGGGTGCTAAGCTAACGAAATGGGTCATGTCAATCAGATCATTCAACTAATGATGTGACCTTGTTAATCAAATAACAACTCCTTGTTCATGGTTAGGAAACATAACCATCTTTGATTAACAAGCTAGTCAAGTAGAGGCATACTAGTGACACTCTGTTTGTTTATATATTCATACATGTATTATGTTTCCGGTTAATACAATTCTAGCATGAATAATAAACATTTATCATGATATGAGGAAATAAATAATAACTTTATTATTGCCTCTAGGGCATATTTCCTTCATATGCTTCACAAACGAAGTAATGGATCATCAAATCCCTGAAGGGTTCAAACCCGTCAACATTGAATACTACGATGGCACAACAGACCCCGCGGTTTGGATCGAGGATTATCTCCTTCATATCCATATGGCCCGCGGCGACGATCTCCACGCCATCAAATATCTCCCGCTCAAGCTTAAAGGACCAGCTCGGCATTGGCTTAACAGCCTGCCCGCAGAGGCAATTGGGTGTTGGGAGGACCTGGAAGCCGCATTCCTTGACAACTTCCAGGGCACATATGTGCAACCACCAGACACCGATGACCTAAGCCACATAATTCAACAGCCAGACGAATCGGCCAGACAATTCTGGACATGGTTCTTAACAAAGAAAAATCAAATCGTCGACTATCCGGATGCAGAGGCCCTCGCAGCCTTCAAACATAACATCCGCGACGAGCGGTTGGCCCGGCACCTCGGACAGGAAAAGCCGAAATCCATGGCATCCCTCACATCACTCATGACCCGCTTCTGCGCGGGAGAGGACAGCTGGCTAGCTCACAGCAACAACTTTAGCAAAAATGCTGGCAGTCTGGACACTAAGGACCACAATGGCAGGTCGCGTCGAAACAAAAACAAACACCGCATTAACGGCGACAACAATGAGGATACGGCAGTCAACGCCGGATTCCGAGGCTCTAAACCCGGTCAGCGGAAGAAGCCATTCAAAAGAACCACTCCGGGTCCGTCCAATTTGGACCGAATACTCGACCGCTCTTGCGGATACATGGCACTTCGAAAAGCCAGCTAACCACACCAACAGAGATTGTTGGGTATTCAAAGCGAGCAAGTTAATTGTCGAAAACAATGACAAGGGGCTGCACAAAGTGATGACAAGGAAGAGACCCGCCGCGAACGAGAGAGGATGAAGGGCTTCCCCACAAGTGCGGACGGTAAACATGATATACGCAACCCATATACCCAAGAGGGAACGGAAGCGTAATCGAGGGACGATATGCGATGGAGCGGTCGCCCAAGTTCAATCCATGGTCCTCTTGCCCGATCACTTTCGATCGAAGAGACCATCGACCAAGATCCGCCATGGCGGATTCGCCGCATTGGTTTTAGACCCAATCATCGATGGATTTCACCTCATGAGAGTCCCGATGAACGGTGGCGAGCTGAACTCGCTTTATCGGGATACAAAGGCGCAAGATGGGCATAGACCCTCAAGGATTAATCCTACAAAGACGACCTTCAAAGCGCCATACCAGGTGTCGAGGCCAATTGTGCTGAGCTCACCACACCGAAGTGGTCTTCGGATCCCCGGATAATTTCCGAGCGAGGAGTTAATCTTCGACATAGTCCCGTTCCGCAGCGGCTATCACACTCTGCTCGGACGAACCGCATTCGCAAAGTTCAACACGGTGCCGCATTATGCATACCTCAAGCTCAAGATGCCAGGCCCTCATGGAGTCATCACGGTCAACGTAAATACGGAACGCTCCCTCCGAACGGAGGAACATACAGCGGCTCTCGCGGCAGAAGTACAGAGCAGCCTTTTAAGGCAATTTTTGAGTCCGGTCGTTAAACGACCGGACACGGCCAAACGCGCCCGGAGCAACATCAACCAAGACCACCCGGCATGTTCCGAGCACGCGTAGCAATGCGGCCCCAACCCCAGCCCTCGCATGATTGCGAGACCAGCTCTCCGCGTACATCATTACGCTCTAGAGATACCATGGGCATAGTGGGAGGGGCACGACCACAGCAGACCTAGAGTGCGGTTCAACCACACCAGGGGCTCCCAAGTGCGTCGCTTTTTTTTCTTTTCTTCTTTTTATACACAGGACTCCATGCACCAGAGGCCCTGTCCCGCGGCGAACCCGCCGAACTCACGATGCAACAGCCAGGGAGGGACAAAGGCTGCGACGCACACTCAGGTGGTCTCCATTACGAGCATTAAATTTGTTAAATCCACCATTCCGCAGCCTACCCCTGGAGGGAGACACGTCTAATTAATCCAATCCTTTGCTTAACGCACTATTTGTATCATTCCGCACTCATAGCAGAATTCCTTGAATAAATAATGTAGCATTTTTCGCCTGTAATTGCATTACTTTACATATATGTTCATTAATGACATCTTGCACCCGTATATTTTGGTACGGCCGAATACACCAGGGGCTTATGTTCCTCGCATTATGGTGTGATAAGTCCGAACACTTTCACAAGTGCGGCACCCCGAACTTATAGCATTATATGAATCGCTCAATCATGTCTTGGGTCAATAGTTGGGTTTGCCCAGCTCCCATGTTTTGGTACCTTACGCCCGCTCGTCGGCTAAGGTAGCACTGGGAGAACCACTGCGATTGCGCCCCGGTTGAGCTGGGCGAGCGCCTCAGTGGAGAAAGCTAAAATTGACTGTCATGATAAGGCGAGAGACTGGTCGCTGTTCGAGAGGTCTTTTCGAGTCCCTAAAGACTTATGCCGCTTCAAGCGAAGAACCGGATAATGTCCAGCCAAGGCGTGGATAGCGCCCCGAACTCGGTCTTCCGAATACTAGGGGCTTCGCCGAAATTTAAAATTATAGAATTCTATGGCTAAGTGAGAGTGTTCAAGCATTATAAGTCCGGTTGCCTTGTTCGTCGTGTTGAGCACCTCCCTAGATGGACCCAAAAATGGGAACAAGAGCGCTCAAGTTTATCCCGAACACCCCAGCACTCGTGGGATGGGGGCTGAAGCCGACGACTTGCCATCTCTCAGATTAAATAAACGGCCGCACACAAGGTAATATTTTAAATTAATAAGCGTTGCTTAGCGCATATGAACAAAGTTTTCAGCGCATAGGATAACACATAGTGAGTTTACTCAAAAATTACATCTCTGGGGCACTCATCCGCAATCTTGCGGGCACCCTTCAGGACAGTCTTATAGCATCTCGGGCGTGCGATACTCCTTGCCCGCTGGCGGCGCGTCAGTGATAAGCCTCTCCGCATCCAGCCTACCCCAATGCACCTTTGCACGGGCAAGGGCCCGACGAGCACCTTCAATACAGGCGGAGCGCTTGATGACCTCCACCCAGGGGCACGCATCCACCAGCCGCCGCACGAGGCCGAAGTAGCTCCCAGGCATAGCCTCTCCAGGCCACAGCCGAACTATGAGGCCCTTCATGGCCTACTCGGCTACCTTGTGGAGCTCGACCAGCTGCTTCAACTGGTCGCTAGGGGGCACCGGATGGCCGGCCTCAGCGTACTGAGACCAGAAGACCTTCTCCGTTGAGCTCCCCTCCTCGGCTCGGTAAAACGCGGCGGCATTGGATACACTGCGAGGCAGATCTGCAAACGCCCCTGGAGAGCTCCGAATTCGGGTAAGTAATAGGTAATTTACATTAACATGCTTGCTTTGCATGAAAAATGCCTTACCCGCCGCTATCTTCTTCACCGCCTCAATCTCCTGGAGGGCCTTATGGGCCTCGGCCTTAGCGGCTTGGGCACTTTCAACAGCCGAGGCAAGCTCGGACTCTCGAGTCTTCGAGTCACGCTCCAAACTCTCATGTTTTTCCATGAGAGCCTGAAGCTCTTGCCGCACCTCCGCCACCCGTGCCTCCTGTTTCTCTCGCTCCGTTCGTTCCGCGGCCGCATTGCGCTCGGCCGCGGATACGGCCTCCTTCAGGGTCGCCACCTCGTTCGTGGCCCCTGCAATACCCACGTTATCCTTGTTATTTTCATTGCAACGAAAATCCTTTTCTGTAAGGTACAAATTCAAAGATGGTATTACTCACCTTCTTTGTCCTTAAGCTGCTTCTTGGCAAGGCCGAGCTCTTGCTCGGACCGCTCGAGGTCCTGCTTCAACGCACCGACCTCCACAGTCAGTGCGGCAGAGGTCAGCAGCGCAGCCTGCACACCCATATTGACACAATTTTTAGCATTCCTGCGTATATCTTTTTTTAGATCATCAATCCGGTTTTTCTTTCCGAACACCGAACCGAGCATCAGGGGCTATTGTCTATGCGGTATTACATTACATATTTTTTCTTACCTCAAAGCCTGTTAGATGGCTACTGTAGGCTTCGGTCAGCCCGCTCTTGGCGAGCTGAACCTTCTGAATCACCGCACTCATGATAGTGCGGTGTTCTTCCTCAATGGAAGCGCCTTTGAGCGCCTCCAACAAGTTGTCCGGCGCCTCCGGTTGGACGGAGGCCGCCGGTGTCACGGTCTTGCCCTTCTTGCGAAGGGGCCGCCTGCCGGACTCTGGAACCACTGCGGGTTCCGGCGTGGAGTCCGGTGCAAAGTCCGGGAGGCTGCCTTATGGCGCCTCCAGAGCCTCCTCCTGATGGGTCCCTTCCTGGGATCCCACCTCGGCGTCCTCAGCGTCACGAGGGGTGGAGGCAGTCGGGATGGAATCTACATCCGACGGAGCCAACGACCCGCTCGACGAAGCGGGGAGATCATCATCGGCCAGACTACATGCAGTGTGCGGCATTAGAAGGACACTATGTGACACAAAAGACAAATTATAAATCATTCAGGAATCCGGATACTTACGATCTTGCCGGAGGCCTGGCCCTTGAGGGCCACTCTTCGTCGCCAACATTGGCGTTGGCGGAGCTGTCCGGGAATAGTCCTTCCCTCTTGACCTTCGGCCTCCCCGCCGGGAAGCCTTCCTCTTCCTCTCCCCTTCCTCTGGGGGAGAGTCCTCTTTCTCCTCCTTGTCTTCGGGGTAGGAGTCCGCCTCGGAGCCATCGGATGATGAGTCCGATAGCACCTGGCGCAGGGAACTTCTTTGAGTCCCCGTGGCCTTCTTCTTGGCCTTCTTCTCCGGCACCACATAGAGTGCCGGAACCAGCAGCCCCGTTAAGCGGGCATCCGCTGGGCCTTCGGGAAGGGGAGCCGGACAGTCTACTTGTCCGGACGTCCTCTGCCATTCCTGTCAAAGGCATTGGGAGTTTAAGATCCCACATAGAGTCAAACTATGAAAGAAAACAACTGTCCCGTAGAGGATAACGAAGCTTACCTCACCGGCCGGGCGCTTGGTGCTGAATCCGCGATCTTCAGTCGCGGACACGGGGGCTTCTCCGCCCTTGAATAGCACCCTCCAGATGGCTTCATACGTCGTGTCGAAGAGCCCGTTCAGAGTCCGGTGCTGTGCCGGATCGAACTCCCACAGGTTGAAGGCCCGTTGTTGGCAGTGGAGAATCTGGCGGATGAGCATGACCTGGATCACATTGACAAGCCTGAGCTTCTTGTTCACCAAGGTTTGGAGAAAGGACTGGAGTCCTGTCAGCTCCTCCGAACTGCCCCATAGCAAGCCCTTCTCTTTCCAGGAGGTGAGCTGCATCGGGGTACCAGATCTAAACTCGGGGGCCGCCGCCCATTTTGGGTCACGCGGCTCGGTGATGTAGAACCACCCCGATTGCCATCCCTTGATGGACTCCACGAAGGCCCCTTCGAGCCAGATGACGTTGGGCATCTTGCCCAACATGGCGCCCAAGACTCCGCTTGGACGCCCTTCACTACCTTTGGCTTGACGTTGAAGGTCTTGAGCCACAAGCCGAAGTGGGGCTGGATGCAGAGGAAGGCCTCGCACACAACGATAAACGCCGAGATGTTGAGGATGAAGTTTGGCGCCAGATCATGGAAATCCAGGCCGTAATAGTACATGAGCCCCCGGACGAAGGGATGCAACGGGAAGCCTAGTCCGCGGAGGAAGTGGGGAAGGAATACGACCCTCTCATGGGGCCTAGGGGTGGGGATGAGCTGCCCCTTGTCGGGCAGCCGGTGCGCGATGTCGCCGGAAAGGTATCCGGCGCTGCGCAGTTTTGCGATGTGCTCCTCCGTAACGGAGGAGGCCAACCATTTGCCTCCCGCTCCGGACATGGTCGGAGAAGGTCGAGACGAGATGCACGGACTTGGGCGCTGGAGCTCGAGAGTGCGCGGAGATGGATAAGCAAAGGAGGAAGAAGGCGTAGGTAAAAAGGGTGGATCCTTATCCCCTTATATATGGGCGGACGAAAACTATGCGTCCCCACCGGCCTGGTAAAACTCGCTTATCTCCCAAGCGCCACCATCAATGGTGCGGTTGGGTTACCCACGTCTGTATTGATTAGAATCCCGGAATAAGGGGAACATGATCTCTGCTTCGACAAGACGTGCCAAGGAAACCGCTTCGCTAAACGCGCTGAGGTGGTATAATAAAAAACGATTCCAGTAAAGGCTTGGTGGTAGTGTGACGTCATGCCACAAAATACGTCAGCAGATTGAGCTTGTGTACATAATATTCTCTCTACGGTGGTATGTGGAATTTATTTTGCAGAGCCGGACACTATCCTGGTGTTCACAATCTTCTATGAATTATTCAGAGGAGGAACCCGCCTTGCAATGCCGAACAATATGCGCGCTGGACTCATCGTCATTGAAGCCTGGTTCAGGCTACCGAGGAGTCTCGACTAGGGGTGTCCGGACAGCCGGACTATCATCGTCAGCCGGACTCCAAGACTATGAAGATACAAGATTGAAGACTTCGTCCCATGTCCGGATGGGACTTTCCTTGGCGTGGAAGGCAAGCTTGGCGATACGGATATGTAGATCTCCTACCATTGTAACCGACTCTGTGTAACCCTAGCCCTCTCCGATGTCTATATAAATCGGAGGGTTTTAGTCCGTAGGACAACATAACCATTACAACAATCATACCATAGGCTAGCTTCTAGGGTTTAGCCTCGTTGATCTCGTGGTAGATCCACTCTTGTACTACCCATATCATCAATATCAATCAAGCAGGAGTAGGGTTTTACCTCCATCGAGAGGGCCCGAACCTGGGTAAAAACATCGTGTCCCTTGTCTCCTGTTACCATCCGCCTGGACGCACAGTTCGGGACCCCCTGCCCGAGATCCGCCGGTTTTGACACCGACAGCTGCCCTGATGAAGCCTCCTCTGTTATTGCGAAGCACAGCTCCACAAGCTCATGTGAAATCGTCTTCTGGGTAGGATGCGTCGACATGCAGTATTTGCTGCCCCGTCATGCCAGGAGACCATCTGTTTGTACGTGGAACTTGGGTCAAAATCCCTCTTGCTCTAACAAAATTCAAGGTTAAAGCGTATATTGATGGAGCAGTCCGAACTGGACACTGATGTAACGCCCCGGTTTCGTTGCGCCAGGTGTCCGGCAGTTATTCGTCGTCATTGCCATGTCATTTGCTTGTGTGTTGCATTTTGCCATGTCATCATATGCATTTCATATTATGTCATCATGTGCATTGCATTGCATACGTGTTCGTCTCATGCATCCGAGCCTTTTCCCCGTTGTCCGTTTTGCAATCCGGCACTCCTATGTCATCCGGCGTCCCCTTCTCGCCTCTTTTCACGTGCGGGTGTTAAACATTCTCGGGATGGCCCGAGGTTTGCCAAGCGGCCTTCGTATAGCACCGGTAGACCGCCTGTCAAGTTTCGTGTCATTTGGAGGTCGTTTGATACTCCTACGGTTAACCGGGTAACCGCAAAGGCTTCTTTCATGTGCAGCCCAACACCCCTTTCAAAGTGGCCCAAAACCCATCTAAGTCTCTTCCATGCTCTCGGTCGTTCGATCACGATCGTGTGGGCGAAAACCGCTCCTCATTTGGACTCTCCTAGCTCCCTCTACCTATAAATATGTGATCCTCCCCGAAATCCCACAGTCCAAACCCTAGCTTCGTCCTCCTCGCGCCACGGACATAAATGCGCCGACCACGGACACGTCCAGCCTCCACCTCACCCCGGCCAATCCCACGCCGACACGTCGCCTCCGCCGCCGTCTCCTCCAACCCACCGCCGCCACGTCGCCCCTCGTGCGCCACCGCCGCCGAGGACATGGGCCCATCCTGACCAGCGGGCCTGATCGCCGCCGCCGCGTTCACAGACGCCGCGCGAGCGAGCGTCCGCCGCCCGCGCCTCGGCCCAGCCCCGCTGGCGGCGCCGCCGCCGCCGCCGCCGACGCCGCCGCCGCCCGCCGCGCCCTCCCTCTGTCGCGAGGCCTCGCCTCCGCCGCCATGGCTCCGAAGCGGCGCCGCCCGCCTCCCCTCAACCGCCGCGAGTCGCGACCTCCGCCGCCATCGCTGAGCTCCGGCGCCGCCACCTTGCCCTCTGCCGCCTCCGCCGCCTCGGCGACGCGCGCGCCTCCGCCGGTGCCGGATCCGGCGAGGGGCCGGCTGGATCCATCCGCCCCGACCTCGCCGAGCTCCTCAGGCCACCTCCCTCCTCTCCGGCAGCCTCTCCGGCGATCTTCTCCGGCCTGCCTCGGAATCCGTGCGAAGGTTGACTTTCCCCTTCCCCGAACACGCCCAAGTCCTGTAATTTTGTCATAATCATGCCATGTTTGACCTGCTGTATCTCCGCATTCATAGCTCCGTTTCGTGCGTCTAATATGTCAAATTGTTCGTCTCAACGAGTACTTCATTTCATCTCATTGCATCATTTTCATTTGAGCTCATCTTGATGCCCGAAATGCTGTTGGAAGAGTGCATGTTGATGTTAACCTGCTGAAACTGTTATAACTTGCTCATTTGTCATTTTTGCCATGTTTGATGTGTGCATCCTATGAGGTTGATGTCTTCATGTGTTTTGATCTATGCCATGCCATATTTCCAGGGGTGTATGCCATGTATTTTTGTGATCAATGTGGTGACTAGCACAAGCATGCAAACTAGGCTTCGTGATATTGCTGATTTTAGTCCCTATTCTGCTATTATTTTGATGCCATGTAAACTTGATGCTACAGAGAGATCCATGCATATTTTGAGATACTTCAGTAAGGGTGTTTTTAACATATGGTTATTGTCTATCCATTCATGCCCTTGTTTGCAATTATGGAGTAGTCTAGCATGTCATTTTGGTGCTCTACTTTTGCTTCAAAATGTTTCCTGGCAGATTGTTTACTTGTTATTCAATTCGGCCAAGGTTGCTATAGTTGATCCTTGCATGCTATGGACTTGTTCTTGCCTTGGTTTGTTGCATAAACATATCTTCTTGATGATGCTATGCTTATCTTGTCATGCAATGACTTGTGGTGAGTGAATCGAGCTTGTTAAGTAGTGTACTTGCTGTTGCTGTTTTGCTAGGCTGAATCTGTTATTTCGTGATGCTATATAAACATGTTGCCACTTATCATTCTATGCATAATCTGGAGATGTTCTATAAACATGTTTTGATCTACATGTCATGCTCTATCCATCCATGCCCCTGGTAGCATTTATAGCTTGTTGTAGATTGTTCATATCTTGCTCCAAAGTTGCTTGATAATGTTGCCATCAGCCTGTTAACATTAAGTTCCATGTTTCCATGATTGTTTGCTAGTGATCCATGCACCCTATGAACTTGCTCTTGCCATGCTTAGCTTCATAAACATGTCTTCTTACTGTTGGGTGCCTTGCCATGCCATGTATTGCTCTGTAGTGAGTGGTTCAAGCTCACCAACATGCCTACTTATTGTTGTTCTGCCATGTTCGAATCTGTAATATAACTTGCCATGTTTACATGGGTGCCATCTTATCTTCGATCCTTTTGGCTCATGGTCGAAGGGACTTTTGATCTATGATTTTAGTAGATTCATTCCATGCCTTTGTTTGCCATGATAAGTTCCTGTAACATGTTGTTTGCTTGCTCTAAACATTGCAACCTGATGTTATTTCTGCTAAAGTCTGAAATTGTTATTATTTGCAATCTTTCCATGTCCTTTTGAGCATGTTCTAGTAGTTTCTGGAGATAGCCCAGTGTTCATGTTTTGTTGTCCTTTACCTGTAAATCATGCCCATGCCTTTTGTTATTATGTTGGGGTGCTGTAGCATATTGTTTTGATGCTTGTAAGATGCCTAGTTGCTGTTATGGACAGATTGTTGTTATGACTTGTATAGAGTGTATGTGTTGAACCGTTGCTGCTTTTGAGTGTGCTCTATATGAAACTTGCTTGGTTTTGCATGTAGTTTCATATTACCATGTTGCATCCTTGTTTTAAGGTGTTTGCTTGATGTTTGGGTGCATTTTGCATCAATGCCATGTTTAACTTGTTTTGCTCATATCTTCTAGGCCGTAGAGTCGAATCTAATGAAATTTATATGTAACTTGACTAGAATCTCGTGTAGATCATCTTGGTGCATCTTAACTTGTTGTTTAACAACTTCAACTTAATTTTTATTCAGTTCTGGACCCATTTCGAAATTTGCATATGAGGACTTACGGAATTGTTATATGTTGTTTCCGGCCTCATTTAAACTTGCCTTCATGAGTTGTTCTTGTTTGCATCATCTCTTGCCATGAGTAGCTTCATGTAGCTTGGTCATGCATCATGCTTGTTGTGCATCATGCCTTGTTCATGTGTGGTGTGTTTACCTATGTTGCGTGCTTCTTCTCGATAGTTCCTGTTTCGTTGCGATCGTGAGGATGCGTTCGTAGACGTGTGGTTCGTCTTCGTGGCTTCATCTTCTTCATGGACTCGTTCTTATTCCTTGCGGGATTTCAGGCAAGATGACCGCTACCCTGGATCTCACTACTATCATTGCTATGCTAGTTGCTTCGTTCTATCGCTATGCTGCATTACCTATCTTTTGCTCATCAAGCCTCCCCAAATTGCCATGAACCTCTAACCTTTGACACCCTTCCTAGCAAACCGTTGTTTGGCTATGTTACCGCTTTGCTCAGCCCCTATTATAGCGTTGCTAGTTGCAGGTGAAGTTGAAGATTTCTCCATGGTGGACAGGATTTTGTTGGGATATCACAATATCTCTTATATTATTAATGCATCTATATATTTGGTAAAGGGTGAAAGGCTCGGCCTTATGCCTGGTGTTTTGTTCCACTCTTGCCGCCCTAGTTTCCGTCATACCGGTGTTATGTTCCTGGATTTTATGCTCCTAACGCGGTCGGGTGATTTATGGGACCCCGACAGTTCGCTTTGAATAAAACTTGTCCAAAGAAGGCCCAACCTTGGTTTTACCATTTGCCTCACCTAGCCCTTTTTCCCTTGGGTTTCGGAGCCCGAGGGTCATCTTTATTTACCCCCGGGCGGTGCTCGTTAGAGTGTTGGTCCAAACCGTCGACCGCCGGTGGCCACCAGGCAACTCTGGGCTCGCCTACCAAAGTTTGGACAATCCGGTGTGCCTCGAGAACGAGATATGTGCAGCTCCTATCAGGATTTGTCGGCACATTCGGGCGGCTTTGCTGGTCTTGTTTTACCATTGTTGAAATGTCTTGTAAACAGGGATTCCGAGACTGATCGGGTCTTCCGGGAGAAGGTCTATTCCTTCGTTGATCGCGAGAGCTTGTCATGGGCTTGTTGGGACACCTGCAGGTATAAACTTTCGAGAGCCGTGCCGCGGTTATGTGGCAGATGGGAATTTGTTAATGTCCGGTTGTAGATAACTTGACACCAGATCCAAATTAAAACGCATCAACCGCGTGTGTAGCCGTGATGGTCTCTTCTCGGCGGAGTCCGGGAAGTGAACACGGTTTTTTGGTTATGTTTGACGTAAGTAGGTGTTTCAGGATCACCTCTTGATCATTGCTAGTTGATGACCGTTCCTTTGTTTCTCTTCTCGCTCTCATTTGCGTATGTTAGCCACCATATTTGCTTAGACGCTGCTGCAACCTCACCACTTTACCCCTTCCTGTCCCATTAAGTTTTGCTAGTCTTGATACCCATGGTAATGGGATTGCTGAGTCCTCGTGGCTCACAGATTACTACAACAACAATTGCAGGTACAGGTTATGCGATGATCATGACGCGAGAGCGATGTTTGCTTGTTTTGGAATCTTCTTCTGCTTCTTCTTTGATCAGGGGATAGGTTCCAGGTCGGCAGCCTGGGCTAGCAGGGTGGATATTGTTTGAGTTTCTGTTTATGTATCATCCGTAGTCGGATGTTGATCTCTTGAATGATGATGTTGTATTCGTGTGGCATTGTTTGCCTCTTGTATGTATCCCCATCTATTATGTAATGTTGATGTAATGATATCCACCTTGCAAAAGCATTTCAATATGCGGGTCTATCCTTGGTGGAACCTTCGAGTTCCTTTTGGATAGGGTCGCATATTGGGCGTGACATGTAATAGCCTGGCTTATTAGGGATGATAGACTACTCATATCAATAAGGAATTCCTTCTTTTCCGGGAGCCCATTCGGACAGAACTCCAAAGTTAAGCGTGCTCAGCTTGGAGTAGTTTCAGATGGGTGACCGAATCGAAGTTGCTCCGGTGCGCACGCAGTGAGGACAAAGTCGCAGAAAAGACTAGTATTGATCTGTGGGGCGATCTAGATCCCGCCAGAGTAACGACCACCGGCGGGTGTGTCCGGGCGTTATAATTTGGTATCGAGCCGACCCTCGCGGTTACACGGATGGTTGCGGACAGGTGCGCGGTCATGTTGTTCATGACGTTTGTGACCCGTCATGGCACACGGCATGGCACATGTACCGGACTGGATGCACAGACGGTTGTGCCAAGAGGGAACGTTCTGTGGCCCGACGAGGACGTTGGTTCCTCCGAGTGGGGGTGTATGTAATATCACGGCTTATTAGGGATGATAGACTACTCATATCAATAAGGAATTCCTTCTTTTCCGGAGCCCATTCGACGAGAACTCCAAAGTTAAGCATGCTCAGCTTGGAGTAGTTTCAGATGGGTGACCGATCGAAGTTGCTCCGGGTGCGCACGCAGTGAGGACAAAGTGCGCAGAAAAGACTAGTATTGATCTGTGGGGCCAGTCTAGATCCCGCCAGGAGTAACGACCACCGGCGGGTGTGTCCGGGGCGTTACATGACAAGTTGGTATTAGAGCCTCGACCGACCCTAGGAGCCACCCTTGTTTGATCGTGTAGTTTGGCCGTTGTTGAGTCTAGAAAAAAAACTGTTTTTGGAGTCTAGTTATATCGGAGAGTAGGAATTCTTTTTACTCCTCAGCCCCTTCGTCGCTCTGGTGAGGAATCTTGACGTGGGTGTTTTGAACTACTCCTCTTCCCCTTCAATTTTTTCTTTAGGGTCACGTGGTTAGTTTTTCGTTCGTTGTCCATCCTCTTTTGTCCGGCGCATTCCTCGTCAAGCTGATTCGAACCTCTTTCTCTTTGGGAGATCAATCCTCAGCTCTTTTCGATCGATGTTGTTTCCCTGTCCGAAGTTGCCCTTGTTTTTCCCTCCCACCCTCCCTTCTTCTTCTCGGAACCGGAGTCCGTAATCGAGTATCCATCCTACTCGTGCGAAGTATTTGCTTTCTTTCCTCAATGTTTTCAACCGGTGTTTTCTCTTAAAGACATTCGTCGGTTTCCCCTTCCTAGTTGTCTTTGTTTTTCCCGCCCTCCCACCCTTTTTTCTTCCCAGAGCCTGAGTCTGTTTCGAGCATCAATTTCTTTCGTGCGGAACCTCTTCAGTCTTTCATAAATTATTTCAACTGGTGAATTCTCGTCTCGGTGGACATTCTTCATCTCTTTATCTCTCCGGTGGATTCAATTCCATTTTTCGGTAGTGATTATATTCTTTCCCTCGGCTCAAGTGTTTTCCCTGCTCGTTCGCCTCTCGCCAGTTTATCCTTCCGGAGTGCTCAAGACATCTCAGGAGATTCGTCTGTGTTTCAATTATTTCGAGGTGGTTACCTCATTCAAATATTTCAGTTGTTCCGGTGTATCATCTTCCTATTCAACAATCCTTTCCAACCGTTTTTTTCTCTTTAGTGGGCCCTAACCCACAGGTCTTTTCCCAAGTTCTTACCTGACTCTTCTAATTCCCCCGGAGTTATTCTCAATTCTTTTCAAAGTGTGACGTAAGAATGGATTTCATCAGTCACATGCCTTCTCCAAGATCGCTTTCAAATTCTTTTCATTGTTGGCTCTACCTTTTCGCTTTTCTTTCTCCCGGAGTATCTCAGTAATTTTGGTGGTGTTTTCCTCGATAGTTGAAGACCGAAGAAGAGTTTTTCTCTTAAATCTTGCCCATTCTCCCGGAGATTCGTGATGCTAGCTCGACGTTATCCTATCAAATTGTTTCAAGTCATGCAAATTCTTTTCATCCATCCGGAGCATTTCAGGAGTTGCTTTCTCTCTTGATCATCCGGAGGCCATCTTTTCAGAAGATTTCTTCGTTCTAAGTTTTCAGATTCGTTCTCCAATTATTCTATATCCGTGCCCTTTCGTTCGTCACAATATTCTTCCGGTGCTTCGCTCAAGTGTTCTTTATCAGCTCATGATCTCTTTGTTCTTTTGCATCTAAATCCCCCTCAAGCATATTGGTTCTTCTAATTCTTCCCAGTGATTCATACTCTTTCATCAGTCATTTTTGAATTCTTACGGTGGTTCGTTCAAGATCCCCTTTCTCTGATTATCTTTTTAATTCATTCGTTCTTTTCAATCCTACCGGTGGTTCATGAAGACTTTCTCAGTTTTGCGCCATTTTCCCTAATCCTTTTCAAGAAGAATAAGTAGTATGCAAAATCCATTGCTTGTCATCAATTTAATTTGATGAAGGAGAAGCATACAATAAATCTTATTCTTATTTCATCCAGGTGATTAATCCCTTCCTTCGGAGTTTGTTCTTGATGAATAAATTCTAGTTTCAAGTGTGTTCATATTTTTTTCCGGAGTTCAAATTTCTTTGGCCATCTCGTTGGAACCTCTATCTAAATCATCGCAAGGCTCATCTTATTCTTTCATCCTTCATTCTATCTCATCATCCTTTATTTTACCGGAGTACTTCATGGCGATTCTTCATGATTCAATTCATTCTTCAAGAGTTCATCAAGTACCATTCCATCCTCTCAAGTTCGTTCTAATCCTCCTATTTTCAGCCGGAGTGCTACCTAAATCCTTTCAGTCTTATCCGTTTCTTTTCTCAATCTAACCACTCCGGTTAGAACGAGTGATTTCATAGTCTATCTGATTCCGTGGGTTTTCGATTCTCGTCATTCTCGCGTTCCTCTCTTCTTCTCGAGTGCTATCGATTCTTTGCTTCTTCTCTCGAGTTCTTATTTCACCTCACCCATTTTCCCTTCTGGCTCGGTCCTAAGATCTCGGGACGAGATCTCTTGTTAGTGGAGGAGTGTTGTAACGCCCCGGTTTCGTTGCGCCAGGTGTCCGCCAGTTATTCGCTGTCATTGCCATGTCATTTGCTTGCGTGTTGCATTTTGCCATGTCATCATATGCATTTCATATCATGTCATCATGTGCATTGCATTGCATACGTGTTCGTCTCATGCATCCGAGCCTTTTCCCCGTTGTCCGTTTTGCAATCCGGCACTACTATGTCATCCGGCGTCCCCTTCTCGCCTCTTTTCACGTGCGGGTGTTAAACATTCTCGGGATGGCCCGAGGTTTGCCAAGCGTCCTTGGTATAGCACCGGTAGACCGCCTGTCAAGTTTCGTGTCATTTGGAGGTCGTTTGATACTCCTACGGTTAACCGGGTAACCGCAAAGGCCTCTTTCGTGTGCAGCCCAACACCCCTTTCAAAGTGGCCCAAAACCCATCTAAGTCTCTTCCATGCTCTCGGTCATTTGATCACGATCATGTGGGCGAAAACCGCTCCTCATTTGGACTCTCCTAGCTCCCTCTACCTATAAATATGTGATCCTCCCCGAAATCCCGCAGTCCAAACCCTAGCTTCGTCCTCCTCGCGCCGCCGGACATGTCCGCCGACAGCCGGACACGTCCAGCCTCCACCTCACCCCGGCCAATCCCACGCTGACACGTCGCCTCCGCCGCCGTCTCCTCCAACCCGCCGCCGCCACGTGGCCCTCTCACAGCGCCGCCGCCGCCGAGGCCCGCTAGGCCCATCTCGACCCGCGTGGGCCCGATCCGCGCCGCCGCGTTCACAAGACGCCAGCCTTGAGCCTGCGTCCGCCGCCCGCGCCTCGGCTTGCCAGCCCCGCGGCGCCCGCCGCCGCCGCTTGCCGACAGCGCCGGCCGCCGCCCGGCCGCGCCCTCCCTCCGTCGCGAGGCCTCGCCTCCGCCGCCCGCCATGGCCCGAAAGGCGCGCCCCCCTCGGCTGGCGCCGAGTCCGCGACCTTCGCCGCCATCGCTGAAGCTCTGGCGCCGCCGCCTCGCCCTCTGCCGCCTCGCGCCGCCCGGCGGCGCGCGCCGCGCCTCAGCGCCGCCCGGCCTCGCCGGTGCCGGATCCGGCGAGGGGCCGGCTGGATCCGTCTGCCCCGACCTCCCCGAGCTCCTCCGGCCACCTCCCTCCTCTCCGGCAGCCTCTCCGGCGATCTTCTCTGGCCTGCCTTGGAATCCGTGCGAAGGTTGACTTTCCCCTTCCCCGAAAACGCCTAAGTCCTGTAATTTTGTCATAATCATGCCATGTTTGACCTTCTGTATCTCTGCATCCGTAGCTCCGTTTCGTGCGTGTAATATGTCAAATTGCTCGTCTCAACGAGTACTTCATTTCATCTCAATGCATCATTTTCATTTGAGCTTATCTTGATGCCCGAAATGCTGTTGGAAGAGTGCATGTTGATGTTAACCTGCTGAAACTGTTATAACTTGCTCATTTGTCATTTTTGCCATGTTTGATGTGTGCATCCTATGACGTTGATGTCTTCATGTGTTTTGATCTATGCCATGCCATATTTCCAGGGGTGTATGCCATGTATTTTTGTGATCAATGTGGTGACTAGCACAAGCATGCAAACTAGGCTTCGTGATATTGCTGATTTTAGTCCCTGTTCTGCTATTATTTTGATGCCATGTAAACTTGATGCTACAGAGAGATCCATGCATATTTTGAGATACTTCAGTAAGGGTGTTTTGGACATATGGTTATTGTCTATCCATTCATGCCCTTGTTTTCAATTATGGAGTAGTCTAGCATGTCATTTTGGTGCTCTACTTTTGCTTCAAAATGTTTCCTGGCAGATTGTTTACTTGTTATTCAATTTGGCCAAGGTTGCTATAGTTGATCCTTGCATGCTATGGACTTGTTCTTGCCTTGTTTGGTTACATAAACATGTCTTCTTGATGATGCTATGCTTATCTTGTCATGCAATGACTTGTGGTGAGTGAATCGAGCTTGTTAAGTAGTGTACTTGCTGTTGCTGTTTTGCTAGGCTGAATCTGTTATTTCGTGATGCTATATAAACATGTTGCCACTTAACATTCTATGCATAATCTGGAGATGTTCTATAAACATGTTTTGATCTACATGTCATGCTCTATCCATCCATGCCCCTGGTAGCATTTATTGCTTGCTGTAGATTGTTCATATCTTGCTCCAAATTTGCTTGATAATGTTGCCATCAGCCTGTTAACATTAAGTTCCATGTTTCCATGATTGTTTGCTAGTGATCCATGAAGGAAATATGCCCTAGAGGCAATAATAAAGTTATTATTTATTTCCTTATTTCATGATAAATGTTTATCATTCATGCTAGAATTGTATTAACCGGAAACATGATACATGTGTGAATGCATAGACAAACAACATGTCACTAGTATGCCTCTACTAGACTAGCTTGTTAATCAAAGATGGTTATGTTTCCTGACCATGAACAATGAGTTGTTATTTGATTAACAAGGTCACATCATTAGTAGAATGATCTGATTGACATGACCCATTCCACTAGCTTAGCACACGATCGTTTAGTATGTTGCTACTGCTTTTATCCATGACTTATACATGTTCCTGTAACTATGAGATTATGCAACTCCCGTTTACCGGAGGAACACTTTGGGTGCTACCAAACGTCACAATGTAACTGGGTGATTATAAAGGAGTACTACAGGTGTATCCAAAGGCAGATGTTGGGTTGGCGTATTTCGAGATTAGGTTTTGTCACTCCGATTGTCGGAGAGGTATCTCTGGGCCCTCTCGGTAATGCACATCATCAAGCCTTGCAAGCACTACAACTAATGAGTTAGTTGTGAGATGATGTATTACGGAACGAGTAAAGAGACTTGCCGTAACGAGATTGAGCTAGGTATTGATACCGACGATCGAATCTCGGCAAGTAACATACCGATGACAAAGGGAACAACGTATGTTGTTATGCGGTCGACCGATAAAGATCTTCGAGAATATGTAGGAACCAATAAGGGCATCCAGTCCGCTGTTGGTTATTGACCGAGAATAGTTCTAGGTCATGTCTACATTATTCTCGAACCGTAGGGTCCGTGACGCTTAAGGTTTCGATGGATGTTATTATGAGTTTATGTATTTTGATGTACCAAGAAGTTCGAGTCCCGGATGTGATCACGGACATGACGAGGAGTCTCTAAATGGTCGAGACATAAAGATTGATATATTGGAAGCCTATGTTTGGAGTTCGAATGGTTCCGGGAAACAGGAATTTTCTGGAGTACCGGAGGTTACGGAACCCCGGGGTAAATGGGCCTCGGTGGGCCTCGAGGGAGAAGAGGAGGGCCGGCCGGGGTGGCTGCGCCTCTCCCCCAGTCCGAATAGGACAAGGAGGGGGCGGCGCCTTTCCTCTTCCCCTCCCCCAATCCTATTCCAACTAGGAAGGGGAGTCCTACTCGGTGGGAGTAGGACTCCCCAGCGCGCCTCCTCTAGGGCGGCCGGCCTCCCCCTCCCTCCTTTATATACGGGGCAGGGGGCACCCTAGAACACACAAGTATTGATCTACGGATCGTTCCTTAGCCGTGTCGGTGCCCCTCCACCATATTCCACCTCGGTCATACCGTCAAGCTTAGGCGGCCTCGCGCCGTGAAACATCAAGATCGCCACCACGCCGTCAGGTCGACAGAACTCTCCTCGACACTCGGCTGGATCGAGTACGAGGGACGCCATCGAGCTGTACGTGTGTCAAGAACTCGGGTGCCGGAGTAACGGCGCCGGATCGGTCGGATCGCGAGGAGAACGTCGACTACTTCCTCTATGTTGTGATCGCTTCGCCGGGTCTCACGAGGGTACGAGACAACACTCTCCCTCTCGTTGCTATACATCACCATGATCTTGCGTGTGCGAGGAAAATTTTTGAAATTACTACGTTCCCCAACAAGGGCATCCGAGCCTAGGTTTTTCTATGGTTTGATGTTTTGCACGAGTAGAACACAAGTGAGTTGTGGGCGATACAAGTCATACTACCTACCAGCATGTCATACTTTGGTTCAGTGGTATTGTGAGATGAAGCGCCTGACCGACATTACGCCAGACGCTTACGCGAGACTGGTTTCACCGCCACGAGCACTCGTTGCTTAAAGGTGACTGGTGGGTGCTGCTCTCTCACTTTAGTTGAACTGAAGTGTGGCTACGCCCGGTCCTTGAGAAGGTTAAACGGAGTCTATTTGACGAAGTATCGTTGTGGTTTTGATGCGAGGTGAGACTGGTTCTTGCTTAAGCCCGTAGCAGCCACGTAAAATTTGCAACAACAAAGTAGAGGACGCCTAACTTGTTTTTGCAGGGCATGTTGTGATGTGATATGGTCAAGACGTGATGCTATATTTTATTGTATGAGATGATCATGTTTTGTAACCGGTTATCGGCAATCGGCTGGAGCCATATGGTTGTCGCTTTATTGTATGCAATGCAATCGCTCGTAATGCTTTACTTTATCACTAAGCGGTAGCGATAGTCGTAGAAGCATAAGATTGGCGAGACGACAACGATGCTACGATGGAGATCAAGGTGTCGCGCCGGTGACGATGGTGATCATGATGATGCTGCGGAGATGAAGATCACGAAGCACAAGATGATGATGACCATATCATATCACTCAATATTGATTTGCATGTGATGTTTATCCTTTATGCATCTTATCTTGCTTTGACTGACGGTAGCATTATAAGATGATCTCTCACTAAATTATCAAGAAGTGTTCTCACCGAGTATGCACCGTTGCCAAAGTTCGTCGTGCCCGGACACCACGTGATGATCGGGTGTGATAAGCTCTACGTCCATCTACAACGGGTGCAAGCCAGTTTTGCACACGCAGAATACTCGGGTTATACTTGACGAGCCTAGCATATGCAGATATGGCCTCGGAACACGGAGACCGAAAGGTCGAGCGTGAATCATATAGTAGATATGATCAACATAAGATGTTCACCATTGAAAACTACTCCATTTCACGTGATGATCGGTTATGGTTTAGTTGATTTGGATCACGTGATCACTTAGATGACTAGAGAGATGTCTTTCTAAGTGGGAGTTCTTAAGTAATATGATTAATCGAACTTAAATTTATCATGAACTTAGTACCTGATAGTATCTTGCTTGTTTATGTTTGATTGTAGATAGATGGCTCGTGTTGTTGTTCCGTTGAATTTTAATGCGTTCCTTGAGAAAGCAAAGTTGAAAGATGATGGTAGCAATTACACGGATTGGGTCCAGAATTTGAGGATCATCCTCATTGCTGCCGTAAGAGTTACGCCCCTGGATGCACCGCTAGGTGCCGTGCTCGCTGCTAATGCAACCGCAGATGTTATGAACGTCTCGCGAGCAAAGCTGATGACTACTCTATAGTTCAGTGTGCCATGCTTTACGGCTTAGAACCGGGACTTCAACGACGTTTTGAACGTCATGGAGCATATGAGATGTTCCAGAGTTGAAGTTAATATTTCAACAGAATGCCCGGATTGAGAGATATGAAGTCTCCAATAAGTTCTATAGCTGCAAGATGGAGGAGAATAGTTCGTTAGTGAGCATATACTCGTAATGTCCGGGTACTACAATCACTTGACGCAATTGGAAGTTAATCTTCCGGATGATTGTGTCATTGATGAATTCTTCAATCACCGCCACCAAGCTACAAAGGCTTCGTGATGAACTATAATATGCAAGGGTTAGTAAAGACTATACCGAGCTCTTCGCAATGCTAAAGGCTGGAGGTAGAAATCAAGAAGGAGCATCAAGTGTTGATGGTCAATAAGACCACTAGTTTCAAGAAGAAAGGTAAAGGGAAGAAGAAGGAACTTCAAGAAGAACAGCAAGCAAGTTGCTGCTCAGAGAAGAAACCCAAGTCCGGACCTAAGCCTGGCCGAGTGCTTCTACCGCAAGCGATCGACTTTGGAAGCGGAACTGCCCCAAGTATTTGGCGGATAAGAAGGATGGCAAGGTGAACAAAGGTATATGTGATATACATGTTATTGATGTGTACCTTACTAGAGCTCGTAGTAGCACTGGTATTTGATATCGGTTCATTGCTAATATTTGCAACTCAAACAGGACTACGGATTGCTTAACTCGCAAAGGACGAGGTGACGATGCGCTGGGAAATGGTTCCAAAGTCGATGTGATCGCGGTCGGCACGCTACCTCTACATCTACCTTCGGATTAGTTTTAGACCTAAATAATTGTTATTTGGTGCTGCGTTGAGCATGAACATTATATCTGGATCTTGTTTGATGCGAGACGGTTATTCATTTAAATCGAGAATAATGGTTGTTCTATTTATATGAGTAATATCTTTTATGGTCATGCACCCTTGAGGAGTGGTCTATTTTGATGAATCTCGATAGTAGTGATACACATATTCATAATGTTGAAACCAAAAGATGCAGAGTTGATAATGATAGTGCAACTTATTTGTGGCACTCGCCGTTTAGGTCATATCGGTGTAAAGCGCATGAAGAAACTCCATCTTGATGGACTTTTGGAGTCACTTGATTATGAATCACTTGGCACTTGCGAACCGTGCCTCATGGGCAAGATGACTAAAACCCGCTTCTCGGTACAATGGAGAGAGCAACAGATTTGTTGGAGATCATACATATGAGATGTATGTGGACCGATGAATGTTGAGGCTCGTGGCGGATATCGTTATTTTCTCACCTTCACAGATGATTTAAGCAGATATGGGTATATCTACTTAATGAAACATAAATCTGAAACATTTGAAAAGTTCAAAGAATTTCAGAGTGAAGTTGAAAATCATCGTAACAAGAAAATTAAGTTTCTGCGATCTGATCGTGGAGGTGAATATTTGAGTTACGAGTTTGGTCTACATATGAAACAATGCGGAATAGTTTCGCAACTCACGCCACCTGGAACACCACAGCGTAATGGTGTGTCCGAACGTCGTAATCGTACTTTACTAGATATGGTGCGATCTATGATGTCTCTTACAGATTTACCGCTATCGTTTTGGGGTTATGCTCTAGAGACGGCCGCATTCACACTGAATAGAACACCATCGAAATCCGTTGAGACGACACCTTATGAACTGTGGTTTGGCAAGAAACCAAAGTTGTCGTTTCTTAAAGTTTGGGGATGCGATGCTTATGTGAAAAAGCTTCAACCTGATAAGCTCGAACCCAAATCGGAGAAATGTGTCTTCATAGGATACCCAAAGGAGACAGTTGGGTACACCTTCTATCACAGATCCAAAGGCAAGACATTCGTTGCCAAGAATGGATCCTTTCTAGAGAAGGAGTTTCTCTCGAAAGAAGTGAGTGGGAGGAAAGTAGAACTTGATGAGGTAATTGTACCTTCTCCCTTACTTGAAAGTAGTCTGTCGCAGAAACCTGTTTCTGAGACACCTACACCAAGTAGTGAGGAAGTTGATGATGTTGATCATGAAACTTCAGATCAAGTTGCTACTGTAACCTCGTAGATCAACCAGAGTAAGATCCGCACTGAGTGGTACGGTAATCCTGTTCGGAAATCATGCTACTAGATCATGATGAACCCACGAACTATGAAGAAGCGATGGTGAGCCCAGATTCGCAAAATGGCTTGAGGCCATGAAATCTGAGATGGGATCCATGTATGAAAACAAAGTATGGACTTTGGTTGACTTGCCCGAGGGTAGGCAAGCAATAGAAAACAAGTGGATCTTCAAGAAGAAGACCGACGCCGACGGTAATATTATCGTCTACAAAGCTCGACTTGTCGCAAAGGGTTTTCGACAAGTTCAAGGGATTGACTACGATGAGACCTTCTCACCCGTAGCGATGCTTAAGTCTGTCCGAATCATGTTAGCAATTGCTGTATTTTATGATTATGAAATTTGGCAAATGGATGTAAAGACTGCATTCTGAATGGATTTACGGAAGAAGAGTTGTATATGATGCAACCGAAGGTTTTATCGATCCAAAGGAGCTAACAAAGTATGCAAGCTCCAATGATCCATTTATGGACTGGTGCAAGCATCTCGAGTTGGAATAAACGCTTTGATAGTGTGATCAAAGCATTTGGGTTTGTACAGACTTTTGGAGAAGCTCTGTATTTACAAGAAAGTGAGTGGGAGCTCAGAGCATTTCTGATATTATATGTAGATGACATATTGCTAATCGGAAATGATATAGAATTTCTGGATAGCATAAAGGGATACTTGAATAAGAGTTTTTCAATGAAAGACCTCGGTGAAGCTGCTTACATATTGGGCATTAAGATCTATAGAGATAGATCAAGACGCTTAATTGGACTTTCACAAAGCACATACCTTGACAAGATTTTGAAGAAGTTCAAAATGGATCAAGCAAAGAAAGGGTTCTTGCCGTGTTACAAGGTGTGAAGTTGAGTAAGACTCAATGCCCGACCACCGCAGAAGATAGAGAGAAAATGAAAGATGTTCCTATGCTTCAGCCATAGGCTCTATCATGTATGCAATCTGTGTACCAGACCTGATGTGTGCCTTGCTATAAGTTTAGCAGGAGGTACCAAAGTAATCCAGAGTGGATCATCGGACAGCGGTCAAGAACATCCTGAAATACCTGAAAAGGACTAAGGATATGTTTCTCGTATATGGAGGTGACAAAGAGCTCATCGTAAGCGGTTACGTTGATGCAAGCTTTGACACAGATCCGGACGATTCTAAATCGCAGACCGGATACGTATTTACACTAAACGGAGGAGCTGTCAGTTGGTGCAGTTCTAAACAAAGCGTCGTAGCGGGATCTACATGTGAAGCGGAGTACATAGCAGCTTCGGAAGCAGCTAATGAAGGAGTCTGGATGAAGGAGTTCATATCCGATCTAGGTGTCATACCTAGTGCATCGGGTCCAATGATGCTACAGAGAGATCCATGCATATTTTGAGATACTTCAGTAAGGGTGTTTTTAACATATGGTTATTGTCTATCCATTCATGCCCTTGTTTGCAATTATGGAGTAGTCTAGCATGTCATTTTGGTGCTCTACTTTTGCTTCAAAATGTTTCCTGGCAGATTGTTTACTTGTTATTCAATTTGGCCAAGGTTGCTATAGTTGATCCTTGCATGCTATGGACTTGTTCTTGCCTTGGTTTGTTGCATAAACATATCTTCTTGATGATGCTATGCTTATCTTGTCATGCAATGACTTGTGGTGAGTGAATCGAGCTTGTTAAGTAGTGTACTTGCTGTTGCTGTTTTGCTAGGCTGAATCTGTTATTTCGTGATGCTATATAAACATGTTGCCACTTATCATTCTATGCATAATCTGGAGATGTTCTATAAACATGTTTTGATCTACATGTCATGCTCTATCCATCCATGCCCCTGGTAGCATTTATAGCTTGTTGTAGATTGTTCATATCTTGCTCCAAAGTTGCTTGATAATGTTGCCATCAGCCTGTTAACATTAAGTTCCATGTTTCCATGATTGTTTGCTAGTGATCCATGCACCCTATGAACTTGCTCTTGCCATGCTTAGCTTCATAAACATGTCTTCTTACTGTTGGGTGCCTTGCCATGCCATGTATTGCTCTGTAGTGAGTGGTTCAAGCTCACCAACATGCCTACTTATTGTTGTTCCTGCCATGTTCGAATCTGTAATATAACTTGCCATGTTTACATGGGTGCCATCTTATCTTCTGATCCTTTTTGGCTCATGGTCAGTAAGGGACTTTTGATCTATGATTTTAGTAGATTCATTCCATGCCTTTGTTTGCCATGATAAGTTCCTGTAACATGTTGTTTGCTTGCTCTAAACATTGCAACCTGATGTTATTTCTGCTAAAGTCTGAAATTGTTATTATTTGCAATCTTTCCATGTCCTTTTGAGCATGTTCTAGTAGTTTCTGGAGATAGCCCAGTGTTCATGTTTTGTTGTCCTTTACCTGTAAATCATGCCCATGCCTTTTGTTATTATGTTGGGGTGCTATAGCATATTGTTTTGATGCTTGTAAGATGCCTAGTTGCTGTTATGGACAGATTGTTGTTATGACTTGTATAGAGTGTATGTGTTGAACCGTTGCTCTGTTTTGAGTGTGCTCTATATGAAACTTGCTTGGTTTTGCATGTAGTTTCATATTACCATGTTGCATCCTTGTTTTAAGGTGTTTGCTTGATGTTTGGGTGCATTTTGCATCAATGCCATGTTTAACTTGTTTTGCTCATATCTTCTAGGCCGTAGCTCCAAATCTAATGAAATTTATATGTAACTTGACTAGAATCTCGTGTAGATCATCTTGGTGCATCTTAACTTGTTGTTTAACAACTTCAACTTAATTTTTATTCAGTTCTGGACCCATTTCGAAATTTGCATATGAGGACTTACCGGAATTGTTATATGTTGTTTCCGGCCTCATTTAAACTTGCCTTCATGAGTTGTTCTTGTTTGCATCATCTCTTGCCATGAGTAGCTTCATGTAGCTTGGTCATGCATCATGCTTGTTGTGCATCATGCCTTGTTCATGTGTGGTGTGTTTACCTATGTTGTGTGCTTCTTCTCGATAGTTCCAGTTTCGTTGCGATCGTGAGGATGCGTTCGTCTACGTGTGGTTCGTCTTCGTGGCTTCATCTTCTTCATGGACTCATTCTTCTTCCTTGCGGGATTTCAGGAAAGATGACCGCTACCCTGGATCTCACTACTATCATTGCTATGCTAGTTGCTTCGTTCTATCGCTATGCTGCGTTACCTAACTTTTGCTCATCAAGCCTCCCCAAATTGCCATGAACCTCTAACCTTTGACACCCTTCCTAGCAAACCGTTGTTTGGCTATGTTACCGCTTTGCTCAGCCCCTCTTATAGCGTTGCTAGTTGCAGGTGAAGTTGAAGATTGCTCCATGGTGGACAGGATTTTGTTGGGATATCACAATATCTCTTATATTATTAATGCATCTATATATTTGGTAAAGGATGGAAGGCTCGGCCTTATGCCTGGTGTTTTGTTCCACTCTTGCCGCCCTAGTTTCCGTCATACCGGTGTTATGTTCCCGGATTTTATGCTCCTAACGCGGTCGGGTGATTTATGGGACCCCCGACAGTTCGCTTTGAATAAAACTTGTCCAAAGAAGGCCCAACCTTGGTTTTACCATTTGCCTCACCTAGCCCTTTTTCCCTTGGGTTTCGGAGCCCGAGGGTCATCTTTATTTACCCCCACCCCGGGCCGCTGCTCGCAGAGTGTTGGTCCAAACCGTCACCGTCGGTGGCGACCGTGGGCAACTCTGGGCTCGCCACCGGAAGTTTGGACAATCCGTGTGCCTCGAGAACGAGATATGTGCAGCTCCTATCAGGATTTGTCGGCACATTCGGGCGGCTTTGCTGGTCTTGTTTTACCATTATCGAAATGTCTTGTAAACAGGGATTCCGAGACCGATCGGTCTTCCCGGAGAAGCTCTATTCCTTCGCTGATCGCGAGAGCTTGTCATGGGCTGTTGGGACACCCCTGCAGGGTATAAACTTTCGAGAGCCGTGCCCGCGGTTATGTGGCAGATGGGAATTTGTTAATGTCCGGTTGTAGATAACTTGACACCAGATCCAAATTAACCGCGTGTGTAGCCGTGATGGTCTCTTCTCGGCGGAGTCCGGGAAGTGAACACGGTTTCTGGGTTATGTTTGATGTAAGTAGGTGTTTCAGGATCACCTCTTGATCATTGCTAGTTGATGACCGTTCCTTTGTTTCTCTTCTCGCTCTCATTTGCGTATGTTAGCCACCATATTTGCTTAGACGCTGCTGCAACCTCACCACTTTACCCCTTCCTGTCCCATTAAGTTTTGCTTGTCTTGATACCCATGGTAATGGGATTGCTGAGTCCTCGTGGCTCACAGATTACTACAACAACAGTTGCAGTTACAGGTTATGCGATGATCATGACGTGAGAGCGATGTTTGCTTGTTTTGGAGTCTTCTTCTGCTTCTTCTTCGATCAGGGGATAGGTTCCAGGTCGGCAGCCTGGGCTAGCAGGGTGGATATTGTTTGAGTTTCTGTTTATGTATCATCCGTAGTCGGATGTTGATCTCTTGAATGATGATGTTGTATTCGTGTGGCTTTGTATGCCTCTTGTATGTATCCCCATCTATTATGTAATGTTGATGTAATGATATCCACCTTGCAAAAGCGTTTCAATATGCGGGTCTATCCTTGGTGGAACCTTCGAGTTCCTTTTGGATAGGGTCGCATATTGGGCGTGACAACTGAACTTGTTCACCCCGGACCAATTGCCTGCGTTGCCACCATATGTACCAACCTGCCGTTGCAAACAACTCTGGTAGTTCAACTGGGTCCATATACATGCGCTGAGAGACTTGATCACATAGCATAAATTCAATCAATGTTGAACCAGCACGATCCACTAGCACTGCATCCGCTACTTCCTTTGCTATTCCAAAAGCTTCCCAAATTTGCATTACTTGGGGGAATTTAAAAAGGGCATGCATTATGTCTTCTGCTCCCGAAAAACATACTGGACACTGAGAGTTACTGCCGATATGGCGGTTTGCAAGGACACAAAGACATGGGATAGCATTCTGCAAACACCTCCATAGAAATTTTTTGATCTTCCCTAGTAGCTTGAGGTTCCATAATCTTTTCCATACCGGATGTGATGAAGATCCACCCGACTGAAATGCACCCGGGGTGGCCGCATAACACACTTCCCACTGTTTATAATATGCTGACTATACCATAAAAACGCCACTCTTCGTGAGGTGCCAAGCGATGTAGTCTTCCGTCTCCTGAGGTGCCAAGCGATGTAGTCCGCACCAATAGGCCAGAAATTCCCACGAATAAGCAGTTCATCCCATTCCCCTGAGATTGGGTCTATTAATTCATGAACTCTAGTAAGCACTTGATTCGCCCGAACTGTCACTATTTTCCTTGAAGAGCTGTTCGGTATCCAGCAATCATCCCAAATATTTATTTTTACTCCATCTCCAACTCTCCATATACTACCATTCTTGAAAGTTTTTTCCCGCCCATATACTTTGCCATACGAAAGATGAGCCCCTTTTTAACTCGCAATTTAGAATATCACCCGTGGGATAGTACCTTGATCTCAAAACCTTTGCACAGAGAGAGTCATAATTTTCAATCAGCCTCCAAACTTGCTTTGCGAGCATCGTCGGCCAAGTCGAAACTGTGGATGTCACGGAAGCCCATCCCTCCCTTATCTTTGGGCACACACATTTTCCACCACACAAACCAGTGCATCTGGCGTTGGTTCTCATCGTCACCCCACCAATACTGCGATATTGCATCAGTAATCCCCTTACAAATTTTCTTCGGGAATTTAAACACACTCATCCCATAAGTTGGGATTGCTTGGGCCACCGCCTTCAACAAAGCTTCTTCCCCGTAAGATAGTGTCCTCTCTTTCCATCCATTCACCATGACCTAGATCCTCTCTATAAGATGTTTAAAGCAGTATACTCGGTCTACCCCTATCATAGAAGGGAATCCCAAGTATTTATCTTAGAGAGATTCCGTCATTATATTAAGGATTTGGCACACCTCTGCCTTCACCTCCACATCAGTGTTGGGGCTGAAAAATATTGAACACTTGGCTTCACTTATTAGCTGGCCGAGGCAGCCGAATAGTCATCTAGTATGTTCCTCAAGGTGTTTGCATTAGTAGCATCTGCTCTCATCAGAATAAGTGAATCATCGGCAAATAACAAGTGAGAAATTTTCGGGGAGTCTCGACACACCTGAACACCAATGAGGTTCCCAACTGCTTCCTCATGGGCAATAAGAGATGACAAGCCCTCGGCACATAGTAGAAACAAATACGGTGACAGTGGGTCCCCCTGCCTCAAACCTCTCGTGGGACGGAACGGTAGAGTTTCATTTGAATTAAATCTTACTTTATATTCCACCGATGTCACACAAGCCATTATCATCTCTATCCATCTCTCGTCAAAACCCAATTTACCGAGCATAGCTTGCGGAAAAGTCCATTCAACACGATCATAGGCCTTGTGCATATCAAGTTTTACCGCACACATCCCATATTTACCTTTCTTCCTCTTCTTCATTGTATGCAAGCACTCATAGGCTACAATGACATTATCAGTAATAATACGTCCAGGAACAAAAGCACTCTGTGTCTCGCTGATAATATCAGACAATAAAATTTTCAGTCTTGCTGCCAACATCATGGATATGACCTTGTAAACGACGTTGCATAGACTGATAGGCCTAAACTAAGTTACCTTCTCTGGATTATCAACTTTAGGGATCAGAACTATTGTGTTGGAGTTCCATCCTTCAGGGATAACTCGTTTATTGATTGCTTCAAGTACCTCCCTCATCAAATCATCTCCCATGATTGGCCAAAACTTTTTATAAAACACTGCGTGCAGCCCGTCTAGGCCCGGTGCCTTTAGATCGCCAATGCTAAAAGGAGCCTTCCTGACTTCTTCCTCCGTGTAAGGAGCTAACAAAGACTCATTCATATAATTTGTAACACAGTGTTTTACTTTATTCAGAACATTTATATCAGGAACTGCTACCTCTGAAGTAAAAGATTCGAAAAATATTGCCTATATCCATGCTTCATCGTTTCTAAGCAGATTATTCTCACTTTATGCACCTATTATTTCTTCCCTTTTTGGTGAACTGCGTGTATTTGTTGGGGTTCGTTTTTCCTACTGTACCCATGTAAATAAAATAGGAAACTTTATGATTGGAGCTCATATATTATATTCTCAAGACACTAAAGAATGGGGAACCGACTTTTCTTGCTAGTGGTTATCAAGACTCCAAAGTATTGCCTGTTTGCCCACTATTGTCTAACTTTGTTGTTTGTGAGCACACTTTGCAGAATAAGATGGAAGCTAGAAGGCGCAAGAATTTCAAGAGCATTGTGATTATAATGAATGTCGTAAAATGTTTGTGAGCTGTTTTGATGCAATGCACACTTTCTTGTTTTATATGTTGGTGTAACCATGACTAATTTTTAATGGAATGAAAGTGATACCCTTTGTCACTCATCTAAAAGACAAAGACTAAAACTTGACGGCAATTCAAAGGCTAAAGCCCTTGGCAGGGCATGTTTTATTCTTCATTGTTGTTTACCGGCGGAGCAAAGGGCACCTACCCTTCTAGTATATAGTATAGGCAAAGCGCTTGATGGACATGACTAGGACTCTTGTTTTATCGGACTCAATTAAGTTCCTGATTTTGTGCCAATCAAAACAAATCGTAAACAAAACAGGCCAAGGATTTCTTATCCAATCAATAAAGCTCGCCATGGTGGCTTTCCCCCCAAAAAAAAACAGGGCGAGGATTTTACGTCTGGCCTTGGGTAACATAAAATAAAATACAAACTAAAAACCATTTAACCATTAAGTCCATATTGTTAATCGACCACAAGCAATCGTCATAACTGTATCCATTCATTGAATGGTGGTTCAAATATGACAAAATTTAGGACATGTTCTGAAATCTGAACCGAACCTGACACTTAGTACAATCCATAACTAGGAATCCTTAAAGGGAGCAAATTTGGTAATAATATCTTTGAGAACAGAGGGGCATCATGCAGTTACACTGTCCAGAACATCCCATCGCTTCCACCTGATCTGCTGCCTGAAAGAGAAGAAAAATGAGCAAGATGGTTCAAGTCTTGGCTAAAAGGAGCAGATCAACATAGGATGGTGCGCCGCTTAGGTAAATAGGGAAGCAGTCATGCATCTAGAACACACGATGCATGCAAGTAAAATGTCTTACTCAAACAACATGAAGGTACTACATCAAATGGTGAACAAGAATGGTGGCAAGAAAGTAAGGCTTCAACTTGGAAACGTAGGTTTCAGGAACTAACCGTTTTTGTGGATTTTAGGAAGCAAGCTTGGCAATGAGCTCCTTTAAAAGATAGGGGCATGTTCTAATTATGTCATCGAAGACGTCAGCCGCCGTTATCTCCTTCAAATTAGACGGTGTCTTGAGGAACTCAAGGCATACATCCTTCAATCCACCACAATTGTGCCTCTGAGCTAGAATAAAAATAGTCCTCACCGTGCTTACGTCTATGAGTTTGCATAACTTTTCTTCACATAGTACCTTCAGCCTTTGTAGATTGTATCTATCTGCCGCCGCAATCAAGTGTTGCAGCCACAATGCTTCTTGGGCTTCTCTTTCCTGCAGCATGTCTACCTCCATCTCGGGTAGCAAGCCGGTGTAAATAAAGCTTAGCAAGGCTCTAAACACTTTTGCTTCCATGTCTTCTATTTGTATGACACTAGTAACTGCGCCTACCTTCATGAGGCCAAATAGCTCTGCCTTGAAGACCGAAGACCGAGCAGCAAGCACAGACCGGTGTGCAGTGAGCGTCTCGCCGCCAACGTTAAATGTCACGTCAGTGCCCTCCTTGGACATGAGGACGTTGCTGATAAGCTCTTGTATGGTAGGAGGCGGTACCACGGCAAGGTCGCATCGGATGGTGAAACAATCATCGTTGAGATGCTTTGATTTCTCAAGGGCATCCCTTTTCACGAAATTCTTGTGAACCCAGCATGGATTACCGCTAGAGAAGTTGCATGGCTCTTTTGCACGAATATACGCCGAGTCTTGCTTCTCATGCTGATCGAGGAAACTGAATCCAACCTGCACCTTCAGACCCTCTGTAACATTTTTATCGACGAGGAAAAGAATGAGCGATACAGAGTCCTCGGCGCAGTCCGACGGGGCGCCTTTGGGGCAGTAGAAGATGCGCCAACAATGTCCTCCTACCATGAAAGGGAGAGACAGGATTACCGTGCCAGCAGATGCAGTGGCTTTGGTGTGCGAGTAGGCGTTGACCACAAGCAGGTGGTACCCGCTGGCCGCGGCGACGTTGATGGCGTGGCCGGTGGCCTGGCCCTGCCCGACTATAGACACGCCTGTAAATGACATTGACAGATGGGCAAAATTTAACTGAATCTGATATGGGCTATGATGCAGCCGCTGAGCGTCCCAATCTTTCACGGCAACCGGTACTAACAGACGCAACTTCCAAAGAAATAGCCCCAATAACTGATCCTTCTGACGATCGGGCAACGAATGGCAATCTCAGCCAGCAGATGCAAGCAGCACACAGCCAAAGATCACAGCGATTTCTGATTACGCCACTAGCAAGAGGAACTTACGGGCAAGCACAATCAACGGAACGCACTAATAAATTCACTGCTAAGTTTACCGGATGCATGCAGATTCAACCTAAGAACAGACGAACCCTGCTGGCGCGTGCAGGATGAGCGCCGTCGGCCTCGCGCGGCTACTAGAGTCGAATCGATGGGTTGCTCCGATCGCAGTGGCCAGCGCGTGGAAAACTGGAAACAGCCTCCACGAGTTTTTAACTAGCGACGTGCAGATTTGGACGCCGCCAGATCCATTCACCGGTTATATAATGTCAAAGGAATTATTATTATTATTTTTGCGAAAGAGTGTCAAAGAAACTGGTCTGCCCTAATTTTTTTAATTTTTTTATTAGGGGGAACTGGTCTGCCCTAATGCATGGTTCGTTAGGGCATCTCCAGCCGTTGGCCCCCCCAGGACGCATACAAATCGCCTCGTGGGCGAAGCCGCGATACACTTTCGGCTGGGGCGGTTTTGCGCCCAAATATCGCTTCTCAGCGCCGAAATTGGCCCACTTTAGGCCCAATTTTGGCGAATAAACGGCCCATATGGGCGAGAATGGGCCCATATTCGGCGTGGTTTCGCCGTGTCTCGGCGTTCAATTATCAACACAATTATTCCTTATCACATATTTCATCACAGAAAAATCAAATACTTCAACAAAATACTACAACAACAAATAGTTCAATACAAATTATATAGTTCAACAAATAAAACTCAGATTTCATCACGCTGGCGCCCCCTTGAGCCTCCATAGGTGCTCAATTAGATCTTTCTGCAGCTTGATGATGCACCTGTGGGTCTCGGATCTCCGACGATACCGAGATAGGCAGTCCAAGTTGCCGGTAGCTGGTGATCAACTTCGCTAGAGGACCCCGCCTGTAGTATGGTTCAAATGTCAAACAATGGGTCTTCTTGCTCGCTCGATGATCATGTTGTGCAAGATGACTGACAAGTCATGATCTTCCACATTTGATCTTTCGACCAGGTCCGACCGGGTACCGAACAACAGCGAATCGAGATTGGAGCACACCAAATGCCCGCCGACATCCTTCCCGCAAGCCTCCTGAAGCTTCGCAAACCAGCGTTCTTGCTTCCTCGCCATGTGGTTTGAGATCGTCTTCACAAATGTCGACCATCTCGGATAGATGCCGCCACTAGATAGTACCCTTGTTGTATTGGTGCCCATTGATCTCGAAGTTCACCGGTGGAGAATGGCCCTCAACGAGCTTGGCAAAAACAGAGAGCACTACAAAGACGTTGATGTCATTGTGAGTTCTGGCATACCAAAGAAGGAGTGCCAAATCCAGAGGTCCTGTGTGGCTACCGCCTCAAGCACCACACTGCAACCGCCTTTGGCGCCTTTGTACATCCCCTGCCAACCAAATGGGTAGTTCTTCCATTTCCAATGCATGCAATCGATGCTTCCAAGCATCCCAGAAATCCTCTTCTTGCATTCAGGCTAGGATCTCGAGCGGTGTCTTCCGCATTGGGAGTTCTCAAGTATTGTGGCCCAAACACCGCCACCATCGCCTCGACGAACTTGTAGAAACACTCTATCTTGGTGGACTCGGCCATGCGCCCATAGTCGCCGAGTGAATCACGGGAGCTCCATATGCAAGCATCCTCATCATTGTCGTGCACTTCGGACGGAGGTGAATCCAAGAGCGCCAAAGGCAATCCATCTTGCACTTGAAGTAGTTGTCGAGCTCCCGAATGGAATTCACAATCTCGAGGAAGAGCTTTGCTCATCCGATAACGGCGCCGGAATGTTCTCTCGCCATGAAGTGGAGCATCGGCGAAGGAGTCGAGTAGAGCATGCAGAGTTTTGCGAGCGATGCCGGTTCTTTGCTTTCACCACCCCGCGCCGAGCCACCTCGACGCTGCTTTTCATTGCTCGCCAAGCTTGGGCGAGGGCGGCGAGCACCATCGATGCTCTTCTTCCGGACGCCGGCGCGGCTTCCTCCTCCAAAGAAGCGGGCGAGCTCTTCCTCCTCATCCGAGTCCATCGCCGAGATAAATAAAACACCAACACCTTGCGCCGGTGGGCGGTACCGCCGTTAAACAACGCCCGCGCCGGAAAAGGCGGCGAAACGCCAATGCTGCGGGAGGGCTGCGCGCGCGGTTAATCGCTATTTTCCGACGGGAATGGCTATCTAGCGAGTAGAGGGCGGCCGTCGCCGGATATAGCTAGTGGTGGCCGAGGGTGCGGGGGTGCGAGGTAGTCGGGAAGAAAACCTTGACTTTTCCTGCCGGTGTGGGCAGGCGTGCTTTTCCCTAGCGCCGAGCTCATTAACGGCTCCTCAAATACATTGGTTGCTTTATGACCACGGGCGGAAAAAGGTCCGAACCAGCGATTTTCGGCGTCTGGGCGCGATCGGGCTTTTTTGGCGCTAGGGCGAAAAAAGTGGCCTGGGGCCTGTTGGGGCGCGGCCGAGATGCCCTTATTCACGGGCTATATCTTACTGCAAGAAGATATGTAGCCTGGCCTCGTGGCAGCTATTTCTCGCCCGTTGCAACATGTAAAGACGTTTCCCCACTAGTCTGGCGGTCGTGAACCAGCCTAGTACATAACTGCAGCACGTCTTTTTCCTGTGATTTTCTTTATCGGGGTTTTCACTGTTTGCATCGGTTTTCTTTGGATTTTTTTCCCGTTCTCTATTTTTATTTTTTATTTTCACTTTCATTTTCTTTGTTTCTTACTTCGGTAATCATAAAAATTGTATTTTTCAAACATGCCCATTTTTTTCATTCACACCATACATTTTCATATACACCAGGAACATGTTTTATACAAGTTGAACATTTTTCAAATACATCATTAACATTTTTTCAAATTTATGTTTTAATGTCTAGTTTTTTCATACACATTCTACATTTTTTGAATAAATCAAAAATAAATATTTTAAATGTTTCACATTTTTCTGCCATGGTTAACATTTTTTAAATATATTTGTTCAAACCATTTTTTGAATATGTGTTGAATTGTTTCTAAAATACACGTTGAAACATTTTTTAAATTATGCAAACATGGTTTTACATTGTATAAATATTTTTCTAAATGTCACAATCATATTTAGAAATGATTCAACATTTTTTCCAATGTAATGTACATTTTTTTTGAATGGTATGAAACTTTCTATTTACAGTAATATTTTTTAACAGTGTATAACACTCAGAAATGGCACATACAATTTCTTGAACACGTGATCATGTTGACATACATTTGTTTAATGGTACAAACATTTTCTAAAAGTTGAGTGAACATTTTTTATCAAACTGCATGAACATTCTTTTTAATGTGTGATGCATATATTAAAAATTACTAAATTAAATTTCCATGATGGTATGTCTTTAGTATTTTTCAAAAATGCAATAAATGTGTGAGGCGTCAACATGACGAACCCATATTGCTATTAGGCAGGCACAATACCCGCTTCCTACGTCAAATAATCTTTTTCGGCAAACTTGCGTCAGATAGTTGACTGAACGCAGAGGCGAGCGATCCGCAAGAGTGAAATTGGGACGGGTCAATAGTTATAGTAAACGCACGCAACCGGTTTTGCTCCAGTTCTCTATTATGGTTTTTTCTGCCTTTTTTATTTCGCCCTTTTTCAATTAGATTAAGTAAGTTAAAATGTCTAGAAAATTCAAATTTCATTAAGAGATTTCAATTTTTTCTTATAAATTCAAATTTTGTCTGGAGAATTCTAAAAATTAAGGAATATTTAGAAAATTGGAAACTGCAAAATGTTTCGAAAATTCATAAGTTGTTCATGATTTTGAAAAAAATGTTCAGAATTGTCAAAAAATAGAAATTACAAAATTTGTTCAAAAATATGAAAATGTTCCGAACATATTCTGAAAGTGCAAAAGTTTCAAAAAAATATCGGTAATTTTGAAACAACTCAAGAATTAGAAAATATCAAAATTTAGTATATCAGAATTTTCAAAAGGCATTGGAATATTTCCCCATTTTTAGAAATTGTTTTGTGAAAAAAAATAAACACTACATTGATGTGCTGGTACATGGTCCCGAGTTGCTATAATCTTCTATATCTAGATAGTTAGCCCCCACTAACATATTTCTCTCAACATGCAAGCATGTCACCCCATCATTGGAAAAAGCCCCACCTCAACATGCAACTATGCATAATAAAAATCCACCTCAACATGCGAACATGCATGCATTTAGAAACCCATTCTGTTATGCTATTTACTTTTAATTCTTATATTCATTAAAAACTATTATTTCAAATATTCGTGTTTTATATAACCAAAACCTGATTGAAGTATTGCAAAACATTCCCGCAACAACGTGCAGCGCATCATCTAGTTTTGTTAATGAATCGCCCCAGTGAGGTGAGCTCTGTACGAAATGCTCCCTATTTGATACATAATGTGTGAAATAGAAAATATTAGTTAAGGGGTACATTTGCAAAGGTCACTCACACCTTCTCAGGCATTGACAAACTAGCGTCACATGTCGCGCCAGTAGTTTTTTCTTTCTCTTCGTCGATTCATTTTGTCAAAATGTTTTATCTATTGAACCGTGCATCCAAATCTTGAACCATTTTCACTGTAGGATTTATCGTGTCGAGATCTTCGAAACTAGCTCCATGTTAATTGGTTTCGAGAAACTTTTTTTTCAACAAAAAAACCCCAAAGCATAAAGTATGTATTTTTCGACTTTCCCCCCTTTTCGAGAAGCACATATATGTGCCTCCACGAGAAGCTTCTAATGGAAGCACACAACAAAAGCAAAATAAAAACATATTACTTTTCCTTTCCGAAGGACCGTTGTGCTTCTCGTGGAAGCAAAATTTAAAAAATCTCACAAACAAATCGCTTTCCGAGAAGCACAACAGATCTATGCCTCCACAAGAAGCAAATTTGTGCTTCTCGTGGAAACAAAAAAAAAGTTCATGCAAAAAATATTTCATGATTTATTTTTCCCTTGCCGAAATTTGTGCCTCGATGAAAAGCAAACCTATGCTTCTCATGGAAGGATAAAAAATCCATGCAGTTTGTTTTCATGAATTTATTTTTCTCCCAAACCTGGGGAAACCAGATGTAAACAAAAAAAATATAAAATATAAAAATTACCATCTAAAATCCCGAAAGCATGTATAAAAAAATTACAAAAAACAAAGGAAACGCCCATCACACGACACGTGGCGGCGGTTGGACGCATCACTTGACGCGATCTCAACCCACAAAAATGACTCTTGTGGGGCTCCCGCCAGTGATAGCCCTTGACTAATTGCTCTCTCAAAGGGGATCCCATTTCGCATAAAGCAAGTCATAGTTGCACCTCGCATCTGACGTTGGGGGTGCCCACACGTCTTAGTTGGCCGGTTTATTAAATTGGTTTTCGGTTTTGGTAACAATGCAACATAATCGTATGGAGTAGTTTTATAACTTTCTGTGTGTTTTTTCTCTAATTTTTTCCTTTTTTTTGCTTTTTAACATTTTTTATTTTTAATACACATTGTACATTTTTCATATATACATGGAACATTTTTTAATAAGTTAAACATTTTCCAAATATTTTTTGGGTACATGCAAACATTTTTCAAATACATATTGAACTTTTTTAATGGTATGAAACATGTTATAAATTACGTGAATATTTTTAAAATTTTACAATTATTTTTCAAATACAGGTTTGATTATCTTTCGAATAAATACTAAACACTTCCAAATACATAATGAATATTTTTTAAATGTCACAAAACATTTTTTGAAAATTATATGATTTTTTATATTATATTAATATTTTCTTTGAACATGTGAAGAACATATTTTGAAAATGTGTGAACTTTTGTTTGAAGTGTTACGAGCATTGTTTTAATGGTATGAAACATTTTTTACATTGTTTACTTATAAAAAAATCACGAACATATGCGTGTAATTTTTTTAATGTCATGAATATTTTTTCAATGATAGAAACATTTTTTTAAAAGTTGCATGAAAATTCTTCTACACTGCATGAACATTCAATAAATGCATGATGAACACTTTTCAGATTAATATAAAAAAATTGAAAAAGGTGAAAGAAATAAACGAACAAACATGATACTGGACCGGCCCAGGAGAGGGTGTTCCTTGAGGTGACACATGGTAGGACTAGTGACAAGCAAGCTATAGCACAACCCTCGTTAGCCCCCCTTATCCCTCTCGTTACTAAGTGAAGGAAATATGCCCTAGAGGTAATACTAAAGTTATTATTTATTTCCTTGTATCATGATAAATGTTTATTATTCATGCATTAACCGGAAACTAGTACGTGTGTGAATACATAGACAAAACATAGTGTCCCTAGTATGCCTCTACTAGACTAGCTCGTTAATCAAAGATCGTTATGTTTCCTAACCATAGACATGTGTTGTCATTTGATGAATGGGATCACATCATTAGGAGAATGATGTGATGGACATGACCCATCCATTAGCTTAGCATTAAGATCGTTACAGTTTCATTGCTACTACTTTCTTCATGACTTATTGATGTTCCTCAGACTATGAGATTATGCAACTCTCGTATACCGGAGGAACACCTTGTGTGCTATCAAACGTCACAACGTAAATGGGTGATTATAAAGGTGCTCTACAGGTGTCTCCGAAAGTGTTTGTTGGGTTGGCATAGATCGAGATTAGGATTTGTCACTCCGTGTTTCAGAGAGGTATCTCTGGGCCCTCTCGGTAATACTCATCACTATAAGCCTTGTAAGCATTATGACTAATGAGTTAGTACTGAGATGAAGTATTACGGAATGAGTAAAGAGACTTGATGGTAACGAGATTGAATTAGGTATGATGATACCGACGATCGAATCTCGGGCAAGTAAGATACTGATGACAAAGGGAATAACGTATGTTGTTATGCGGTTTGACCCATAAAGATCTTTGTAGAATATGTAGGAGCCAATATGAGCATCCAGGTTCCGCTATTGGTTATTGACCGGAGATGTGTCTTGGTCATGTCTACATAGTTCTCAAACCCGTAGGGTCCGCACGCTTAATGTTCGATGACGATTTGTATTATGAGTTATGTGATTTGATGACCGAAGTTTGTTCAGAGTCCCAGATGAGATCACGGACGTGACAAGGAGTCTCGAAATGGTCGAGACGTAAAGATCGATATATTGGAAGCCTATATTCGGACATCGGAAAGGTTCTGAGTGATTCGGGTATTTTTTGGAGTACCGGAGAGTTGCGGGAATTTGCCGGGGGAAGTAATGGGCCTTAATGGGCCATACGGAAAAGGAGAGAAGGGCCTCAGGGGGTGCCCCCCCCATGGGCTGGTCCGAATTGGACTAGGAGGGGCGGCGCCCCCCTCCTTCCTTCTCCCCTCTTCCTCCTTCCCTCCTTCTCCTACTAGGAATAGGAAAGAGGAGGGGAGTCCTACTTGGACTGGAGAGTCCTAGTAGGATTCCCCACACGTGGCGCACCCCCCTTGGGCCAACCATCTCTTCCCTCCCCTCCTTTATATACGTTGCCAGGGGGCACCCCATAGACACACAAGTTAATCTTTTAGCCGTGTGCGGTGCCCCCCTCCAGAGTTACACACTTCGGTCATATTGTTGTAGTGCTTAGGCAAAGCCCTGCGCCGGTAACTTCATCATCACCGTCACCACGCCGTCGTGCTGAAGAAACTCTCCCCCGGCCTCAACTGGATCAAGAGTACGAGGGACGTCATTGAGTTGAACGTGTGCTGAACGCGGAGGTGCCGTGCATTCGGTACTTGATCGGTTGGATCACGAAGAAGTTTGACTACAACAACCACGTTATTGAAACACTTCCACTTTAGGTCTACGAGGATACATGGAGACACTCTCCCCTCTCATTGCTATGCATCACCTAGATAGATCTTGCGTGATCGTAGAAATTTTTTAAAATTACCGCGTTTCCCAATAGTGGTATCGGAGCCAGGTCTATGCGTAGATGTTATACGCACGAGTAGAACACAAAGATTGTGGGCGATAATAGTTACTACTGCTTACCAGCAATGTCTTACTTTGATTCGGCAGTATTGTTGGATGAAGCGGCCCGGACCGACATTACATTGCCGCATTCATGAGACCGGTTCTACCAACGTGCTTCGCACACAGATGGCTAGCGGGTGTCTGTTTCTCCAACTGTAGTTGAATCGAGTTTGACTACGCCCGGTACTTGTTGAAGGTTAAAACAGCACACTTGACGAAAAATCATTGTGGTTTTGATGCGTAGGTAAGAACGGTTCTTGCTAGAAGCCCGTAGCAGCCACGTAAAACTTGCAACAACAAAGTAGATGACATCTAACTTGTTTTTGCAGGGCATGTTGTGATGTGATATGGTCAAGACATGATATGTTGTATGAGATGATCATGTTTTGTTAAAGTTATCGGCAACTGGCAGGAGCCTTATGGTTGTTTCTTTATTGCATAAGATGCAAGTGCCATATAATTTCTTTACTTTATCGCTATGTGATAGTAATAGTTGCAAAAGCAATAGTTGGCGAGATGACCATGTGACGACACGTTGATAGAGATCAAGATGATGGAGATCATGGTGTCATGCCGGTGACGATGGAGATTGTGATGGTACTTTGGAGATGGAAATCAAAAGCACAAGATGATGCTGGCCATATCATGTCACATATTTTGATTGCATATTATGTTTATCTTTTATGCATCTTATTTGGCTTAGTACGACGGTAGCATTATAAGATGATCCCTTACTAAATTTCAAGGTATAAGTGTTCTCCCTGAGTATGCACTGATGCTACAGTTCTTCGTGCTGAGACACCACGTGATGATCGGGTGTGATAGGCTCTACGTTCAGATACAACGGGTGCAAGCCAGTTTTGCACATGCAGAATACTCGGGTTAAACTTGACGAGCCTAGAAAATGCAGATATGGCCTCGGAACACTGGAGACTGAAAGGTCGAGCTAAATCATATAGTAGATATGATCAACATAGAGATGCTCACCATTGAAAACTACTCCATCTCACGTGATGATCGGACATGGTTTAGTTGATATGGATCACGTGATCATTTAGATGACTAGAGGGATGTCTATCTAAGTGGGATTTCTTAAGTAATATGATTAATTGAACTTTAATTTATCATGAACTTAGTCCTGATAGTATTTTGCAAATTATGTTGTAGATCAATAGCTCACGTTGTAGCTTCCCTATGTTTTTTATATGTTCCTAGAGAAAACTAAGTTGAAAGATGATAGTAGCAATGATGTGGACTGGGTCCGTGATCTAAGGTTTATCCTCATTGTTGCACAGAAGAATTATGTCCTTGATGCACCGCTAGGTGACAAACCTATTGCAGGAGTAGATGCAGACGTTATGAACATTTGGCTAGCTCAATATGATGACTACTTGATAGTTTAGTGCACCATGCTTTACAGCTTAGAATCGGGACTTCAAAGACGTTTTGAACGTCATGGAATATATGAGATGTTCCAGGAGTTGAAGCTAATATTTCAAGAAAATACCCGAGTTGAGAGATATGAAGTCTCCAACAAGTTCTAAAGCTAAATGATGGAGGAGAATACCTCAAGCAGTGAGCATGTGCTCAGATTGTCTGGGTACTACAATCGCTTGAATAAGGTGGGAGTTAATCTTCCAGATAAGATAGTGATTGACAAAGTTCTCTAGTCACCATCACCAAGTTACTGGAACTTTGTGATGAACTATAATATGCAAGGGATGACGAAAGAAATTCCTGAGCTCTTCGTGATGCTGAAAATTGACGAAGGTAGAAATCAAGAAAGAGCATCAAGTGTTGATGATTAACAAGACCACTAGTTTAAAGAAAAGGGCAAAGGGAAAGGAAGGGAACTTCAAGTAGAATGGAAAGCAAGTTTTTCACTCTCGTGAAGAAGCCCAGCTGGACCTAAGCCTGAAACTGAGTGCTTCTACTGCAAAGGAAATGGTCACTGGAAGCGGAACTACCCCAAACATTTGGCAGATAAGAAGGATGGCAAAGTGAACAAAGGTATATTTGATATACATGTTATTGATGTGTACCTTACTAGTGTTCATGGTAGCCCCTGGGTATTTGATACTTGTTCGGTTGCTAAGATTAGTAACTCGAAACAGGAGTTGCAGAATAAATAGAGACTAGTTGAGGGTGAAGTAATGATGTATGTTGGAAGTGGTTCCAAGATTGATATGATCTTCATCACACACTCCCTATAATTTCGGGATTAGTGATGAACCTAAATAAATGTTATTTGGTGTTTGCGTTGAGCATGAATATGATTAGATCATGTTTATTGCAATACGGTTATTCATTTAAGACAGAGAGTAATTGTTATTCTGTTTACATGAATTAAACCTTCTATGGTCATACACCCAATGTTGATGGTTTATTGAATCTCGATCGTGGTAATACACATATTCATAAAATTGATGCCAAAATATGCAAAGTTGATAATGATAGTGCAACTTATTTGTGGCACTGTCGTTTGGGTCATATCGGTATAAAGCGCATTAAGAAACTCCATAAAGATGGACTTTTGGAGTCACTTGATTATGAATCATTTGATACTTGAGAACCGTGCCTTATGAACAAGATGACTAAAACTCCGTTCTTCGGAACAATGGAAATAATACATACCGATGTATGCGGTCCAATGAGTGTTGATGCTCGTGGAGGGTATCGTTATTTTCTGACCTTCACAGATGATTTGAGCAGATATGGTAATATCTACTTAATGAAACACAAGCCTGAAACATTTGAAAAGTTCAAAGAATTTCAGAGTGAAGTGGAGAATAATCGTAACAAGAAAATAAAAGTTTCTACGATCTGATCGTGGAGGAGAATATTTGAGTTACGAGTTTGGCCTTCATTTAAAACAATGTGGAATAGTTTCACATCTCACGCCACCTGGAACACCACAACGTAATGGTGTGTCCGAACGTCGTAACCGCACTTTATTGGATATGGTGCGATCTATGATGTCTCTTACCGATTTACCATTATCATTTTGGGGTTATGCATTAGAGATAGTTGCATTCACTTTAAACAGGGCACCATCAAAATCCGTTGAGACGACGCCTTATGAACTATGGTTTGGCAAGAAACCAAAGTTGTCGTTTCTTCAAGTTTGGGGTTGCGATGCTTATGTGAAAAAGCTTCAACCTGATAAGCTCGAGCCCAAATCAGAGAAGTGCGTCTTCATAGGATACCCAAAGGAAATTGTTGGGTACACCTTCTATCACAGATTCGAAGGCAAGATATTCGTTGCTAAGAATGGATCCTTTCTAGAGAAGGAGTTTCTCTCGAAAGAAGTGAGTGGGAGGAAAGTAGAACTTGATGAGGTAATTGTACCTTCTCCCGAATTGGAAAGTATTTCATCACGGAAATCAGTTCCAGTGATTCCTACACCAATTAGTGAGGAAGCTAATGATGATGATCATGAAACTTCAGATCAAGTTGCTACCGAACCTCCTAGGTCTTCCAGAGTACGGTCCGCACCAGAGTGGTACGATAATCCTGTTCTGGAAGTCATGTTACTAGACCATGATGAACCTACGAACTATGAGGAAGCGATGATTAGCCCAGATTCCGCGAAATGGCTTGAGGCCATGAAATATGAGATGGGATCCATGTATGAGAACAAAGTGTGGACTTTGGTGGACTTTCCCGATGATCGGCAAGCCATATTAAATAAATGGATCTTCAAGAGGAAGACGGACACTGATAGTAGTGTTACTATCTACAAAGCTCGACTTATCGCAAAAGGTTTTCGACAAGTTCAAGGTGTTGACTACAATGAGATTTTCTCAATTGTAGCGATGCTTAAATCCGTCCGAATCATGTTAGAAGTTGCCATATTTTATGAAATCTGGCAAGTGGATGTCAAAACTGAATTCCTTAAATAGATATTTCTTAAAGAAAGAGTTGTATATGATGCAACGAGAAGGTTTTGTCGATCCTAAAGTACTAACAAGGTGTGCAAGCTCCAGCGATCCATCTATGGACTGGTGCAAGCATCTCGGAGTTGGAATATATGCTTTGATGAGTTTATCAAAGCATGTAGTTTTATACAAACTTGCGGTGAAGCCTATATTTACAAGAAAGTGAGTGGGAGCACTACAGCCTTTATGATAAATATATGTGAATGACATATTGTTGATCGGAAATGATGTAGAATTTTCTGGAAAGCATAAAGGAGAGTTTGAAAGGAGTTTTTCAAAGAAAGACCTCGGTGAAGCTACTTACATATTGGGCATCAAGATCTATAGAGATAGATCAAGATGCATGATAAAGAATTTTCAACGAGTACATACCTTGACAAGTTTTTGAAAGAATTCAAAATGGATCAGTCAAAGGAGTTCTTGCCTGTATTACAAGGTGTAAAATTGAATAAGACTCAAAGGCCGACCACGACAGAAGATAGAAAGAGAATGAAAGTCATTCCCTATGCCTCAGTCATAGGTTCTATAAAGTATGCTATGTTGTGTACCAGACCTATTGTGTACCTTGTCATGGTTTTGGCAAGGGGGTACAATAGTGATCTAGGAAGTATATCAATGGACAACGGTCAAAATTATCCTTAGTGGGGACTAAGGAAATGTTTCTCGGTTATGGGGTGATAAAGAGTTCGTTGTAAAGAGTTACGTCGATGCAAGCCTTTACACCAATCCAGATGACTCTAAAGTCTCAATCTGGATACATATTTAAAGTGGGAGCAATTAGCTAGATTAGCTCCATGCAGAGCATTGTAGACATAGAAAATTTGCAAAATACATACGACTCTGAATTTAGCAGACCCGTTGACTAAACTTCTCTCACGAGCAAAACATGGTCACACCTTAGTATTCTTTGGGTGTTAATCACATAGCGATGTGAACTAGATTACTGACTCTAATAAACCCTTTGGTTTGATCACATGGCGATGTGAACTATGGGTGTTAATCACATAGACATGTGAACTATTGGTGTTAAATCACATGGCGATGTGAACTAGATTATTGACTCTAGTGCAAGTGGGAGACTGAAGGAAATATGCCCTAGAGGCAATAATAAAGTTATTATTTATTTCCTTATATCATGATAAATGTTTATTATTCATGCTAGAATTGTATTATCGAAAACTTAGTACATGTGTGAATACATAGACAAAACATAGTGTCCCTAGTATGCCTCTACTTGACTAGCTTGTTAATCCAAGATGGTTATGTTTCCTAACCATAGACATGTGTTATTATTTGATGAACGGGATCACATCATTAGGAGAATGATGTGATGGACATTACCCATCCGTTAGCTTAGCATTATGATCGTTACAGTTTCATTGCTACTGCTTTCTTCATGACTTATACATGTTCCTCAGACTATGAGATTATGCAACTCCCGAATACCGGAGGAAAACCTTGTGTGCTATCAAATGTCACAACGTAAATGGGTGATTATAAAAGTGCTCTACAGGTGTCTCTGAAAGTGTTTGTTGGGTGGCATAGATCGATATTAGGATTTGTCACTCCGTGTTTCGGAGAGGTATATCTGGGCTCTCTCGGTAATACTCATCACTATAAGCCTTGCAAGCATTGTGACTAATGAGTTAATTGCAAGATGAAATATTATAGAACGAGTAAAGAGACTTGCCGGTAATGAGATTGAACTAGGTATGATGATACCGACGATCGAATCTCGGGTAAGTAACATACCAATGACAAAGGGAACAACAGATGTTGTTATGCAGTTTGACCGATAAAGATCTTCGTAGAATATGTAGGAGCCAATATGAGCATCCAGGTTCCGCTATTGGTTATTGACCCGAGATGTGTCTCGGCCATGTCTACATAGTTCTGGAACCCGTAGGGTCTGCACGCTTAATGTCCGATGATGTTCTATATTATGAGTTATGTGATTTGATGACCGAAGTTTGTTCAGAGTCCCGAATGAGATCACGGATGTGACGAGGAGTCTCGAAATGGTCGAGACATAAAGATTGATATATTGGAAGGCTATATTCGAATATCGGAAAGGTTCCAAGTGATTCGGGTATTTTTTCGGAGTACCACAGAGTTACGGGAATTCGTCGGGGGAAGTAATGGGCCTTAATGGGCCATACGGAAAAGGAGAGAAGGGCCTCAAGGGGTGGCCACGCGCCCCCCATGGGCTGGTCCGAATTGGACTAGGAGGGGGTGCCGCCCCCCTCCTTCCTTCTCCCCTCTTCCTCCTTCCCTCCTCCTACTAGGAATAGGAAAGAGGAGGGGAATCCTACTTGGACTGGGGAGTCCTAGTAGGATTCCCCACACCTGGCGCGCCCCCTTGGGTCGGCCACCTCTTCCCTCCCCTTCTTTATATATGTGGCCAGGGGGCACCCCATAGACACACATGTTGCTCTTTTAGCCGTGTGCAGTGCCCCCCTCCACAGTTACACACCTCGGTCATATCGTCGTAGTGCTTAGGCGAAGCCCTGCGTCGGTAACTTCATCATCACCGTCACCACGCCGTCATGCTGACGAAACTCTCCCTCGGCCTCAACTTGATTAAGAGTACGAGGGATGTCATTGAGCTGAACGTGTGATGTACGCAGAGGTGCCGTGCATTCGGTACTTGATCGGTTGGATCATGAAGAAGTTTGACTACATCAACCGCGTTATTGAAACGCTTCAGCTTTCGGTCTGCGAGGGTACGTGGACACACTCTCCCCTCTCGTTGCTATGCATCACCTAGATAGATCTTGCGTGATCGTAGGAATTTTTTTGAAATTACCGCGTTTCCCAACACTAAGCTCCCTTGAAATGCAGCCTCCTGGTGCATCGAGGTTCGGATTGTGTGTGGGGTCGTGTGTAAGGGCTGGCCAAAAGCGGTCGTGGACCCTGCTAGTCAGCCCTGAGTCGAGCGTCAATTCAACCTCGATCGAGTCGTGGTCCGCACATCACTTGTGCTCTTTCATGTCGATCCTCATCCTCTTCTCTAGATGCCTCTCGACCCAATCAAGCCACATCATTGTTGTTCGACAGCCACACCACAATCCAAAGATGAGAAATGCATCATCACCTGCTCCTCCTCCTCTTTATCTCGGCACTGTTTCTTTCCTAAGTCCATCATCACCAAGTCAGGTGCTCCCCGGGCACGAGTCCTCCTACCGCTGCTATCGAGCCTCAATGCATCTCATCCAAGTCAAATTTATTCTCATTGTGTGGCACCAAAGCAAAGAGTTGCAGTGACCCCGGCCCCCATCGGCCCACCCAACGTGGGTGTCATGCCACCTCCCGCCTTTGAGATGTCACTTGCAAAGGGGGTCAATTCCGCATGGGGCAGAGAAGGTGATGGTCTCTCGCCAATTCAATACACTGCCAACTATCAGGGGCGGCATGCGATGAGTCCCATTGGCTCACACTACCAATTTTGGGTTAGATTGGATGGATTAGGTAGGTGTATGTCAAAGTTTTTGCCCTTTTTTGCTGCTTGCAATTCAAGAACATTGATTTTAGCCCAGTCATGTACTCCTCCGGTAATTTACTATGTTGTTTGTGAAAGTGTAGAAAATAATCCAATCTTCTATTCAAGTTTCTTGGTGGAATTTGGTCCTAGCACACTTATGTGTGATTCATAAACTAGTTTATTAGCATTGTGTATGTGTTGATAATAAATGGAGCACCATCATGGTTTGATTTTTGTCGTTAAATCTTTCCTTCACCTTATTCCTATAGATGTAGGTGTGTGTTTGGACCTAGAAACTTGGGCTGCTTGGTGCTACGTTTGCATGTGTGGGCTTATGCCCAAACATCTATATGCATTTTTCAAGTTTTTAGAATGAGCAGTTATTTCCCTCTTGTATGATGAAGCTCTACTCAAGTAAAATATCTTATATGACTTGTTCTATAACTGCTACATATAGTTGCAACAATTTCTCACATTGGATAGTTTTCTTGGTGTTTGTTTGGTGAGTAACTTATTGAACATATTGACGGAAGAAAAAGAACAGATTGATTAAATTATAGGTATCTTAAGTGCATGTCCTAGTCCACAGTTATATGAAATTAAACGTACTAGTTTTCTCATGCAACAGATGTTCACTTGGAGTCATTGGCGAATGTTCAGACAAAACATGATACATTATGTAGTTTTGATATAGAAGACACAAAAGATAGCCAATCAGGTTCAGGAAACTAAGCCATGCACTTGTTGACAAAGATATTTTTGTTTATCTATAAACAACTCGAAGGCATGCCTAAGAAATGGGGCTTAACATTTACCATTTGAGTCTAATGCAAAATGGTGTAAGTTGACTTGCTAAGACTTGTTTAAAAATGGTCAATATCTTGTGTTTCAGGAGTTTGAATATAAGACATATTAGAAGAAAATTCATACTTTTTAGTAGTTTTCACTAAATCTAATTGTGTTTCTTTACTAACCCATATGAAATAATTCATACGTCATAAGTAATTTGAGAACCACTGAGAGTGTTCTTCATTCTTTGATCCAAAAAGTTCATGTTCTGAATTCTACAATAGGTTGTATGGCTAATGATATATGGTGGTAACGTGCCATTATAATGGTGATTTTACTTTTGTTTCTACTGCTCGACTTCTGTAAATTCATAGTTAATAATTGTTATAATGAAAGCATACATTTAGCTCAAATATAAGAGCTATTGAGTGATCCGATCCAAAAGCATTTTTTTGTTTGGATTTTTTTTTGCATTCAAATGTTAGAGCTCTAGGGGTACTGAGCTATCGACACGTCATGGGACCAGAGAAGGTTTTTTAATGGGTGATGTTAGATATGTCATTTAAAAACTCATTTCAAGTTTACTTCGTCTTATTTTTCCTTAGTCACTAAATTATAGGATGTTATTTGTTTGTATCTTGCATTCGTAGTGATATTTGACTCATAAAATTTTATTTTAATAACATGATTTTTATGTATCTTTTAGGATTAATGTATTGTTCCATAACCGAGATAAACTATAGTATCCCCCCTCCCCCAAGCCCCGACTAGATTGATTTACTTTGTTGGTAAGGAAGTTGTGACATACTTGGGTATTTTGCACCATTAGCAATCAACTAGAAACAAGTTCACTCTTGGCCAATAATTCCCTTCGATTCTTGTGAACGTGTCAGGTTTTTTTTCTATTGCATCCTCCAATTGAGAATTTTTTGCCTAAGTAATAGTTGGTTCAGTTGTAGGATTTTATTCTTGAGAAGCTGTGTAAGTTGGTTTGTGGAAGTAGCGCAAAGTTAGTAGACATACCTTTGGACAATATGTTAAAAAATGGGGACTATGGACCTAGATATAATTTCTGTTACTTCTAATGTTCTTTGTACTACCATGAAAATTGATTAATAGATCAGAGCCCCCCCCCCCAGAAAAAGGAGACTGCGTAACTGGCCATGGTCCAAGTCTGTCATTGTTATTATCATACCGACTATTAGTTCCTATTTTGTTGCCCTTGGATTAGCTAATCTTATGAAAAAGTGTAATCAAGTTAGAGTATCTCCTTTTATAGAGTTGCAATTGTTCATCCAGATGGCCGGTTGTAACTTCTGGCATTAGAGTCAAATAGTATCCTAAAAAAATTAACAACTGTAGTACATTGTTATCTTCGATCCAACTTATGTACTTTGAACATTTGTTTGAGAGAGAGTGAGGGATTACCACACTAGCACCTTTATTTGTGTATTTGATCCAACATTTGCTATAAATAAATGACACAAACCTCGGTAATTTTTGGGTCACACTATCAAAGGTATCTTATTCATGGTACATCAAACGACAAAAAATGATCAGAAATTTTTATTTGGCTTGAACATAACATTCGTTCCATCGCGGTTCCATGTTTACCCTCTCTTATTTTGAATTTCAAATATGCGGGTGGAGGGTGGCAACATTTAGGTACATTGCATTTCTTGAAAACATGATGCTCGCTCATATATCTGTTTGTCGCTCATGCGAGGTAATTGGTGCTCATATCTGCCAGACAGATCTCGAAGGCGTAGCGGCATTGGATCATCGGGAAGGGTTATTTGCTCCAGGGTAAACCCTAGATCCGGGTCTCCCAGATCAGATGATGGTGGCATCTGGCATCATACCACCCTCCTGAGGGCATCGTTGTTGGAGCAAGTGTTGGCTGCAGGGGTCTTGATACGTCTCCAACGTATCTATAGTTTTTGTTTGTTCCATGCTATGATAGTAACAATATTGGATGTTTTTATAGGCAATTATATGCTATTTCATATTATTTTTGCGACTAACCTATTAACCCAGTGCCAAGTGCGAGTTGCTGTTTTTTTGCCTATTTTTGGTTTTCCAGAAATACAGTACCAAATGGAGTCCATCGCTATGAAACTTTTTGATGATTTTTTTTGGACATAAGAGGCCCTAGAAGCTTTGGGAGGAGACTAGCAGGCAAAAGACGAGACGACAAGGCAACAAGGCGCGCCTAGGGGGTAGGTGTCAGTGTCAAAACCGGCGGATCTCAGGTAGGGGGTCCCGAACTGTGCATCTAAGGTCTATGGTAACAGGACACGGGGGACACAGTGTTTTACCCAGGTTCGGGCCCTCTCTATGGAGGTAATACCCTACTTCCTGCTTGATTGATCTTGATGAATATGAATTACAAGAGTTGATCTACCACAAGATCGTAATGACTAAAACCCTAGAAGTCTAGCCTGTATGATTATGATTCTGCCCTACGAACTAAAACCTCCGGTTTATATAGACACCAGAGGGGGCTAGGGTTGTACAAAGTCGGTTTCAGAGAAAGGAATCTACATATCTAAATGCCAAGCTTGCCTTCCACGCCAAGGAGAGTCCCATCCGGACACGGGGAGGAGTCTTCTGTCTTGTATCTTCATAGCCCATCAGTCCGGCCCATGTTAATAGTCCGGCCTTCCGAGGAGCCCTTAATCCAGGACTCCCTCGGTAGCCCCTCAACCAGGCTTCAATGTCGAGGTGTCCGGAGCGCAGATTGTCTTCGACATTGCAAGGTGGTTTCCTTCTCCGAATACTCCAAAATAGCCTGACCGCGGAAATCCTCCACAGGCTTCCTGCTCAAGGGCAGGTTATTCCTACCCCCAGATCCGGCAAGAGGGTCGTATTCATCTCCCACTTCCTCCGAGTGCTAGGGTTCGCTCTTCGTCCCTTCGTTCGAGGGCTCATGTTTTATTACGGGCTAGATTTTCACGATCTAGCTCCGGACTCCTTTCTTCACGTCTTCGCGTTCATTATCATATGCGAGGCCTTCCTCCGTATTCCCCCACACTTCGGCTTATGGCTCAAGACCTTCAGTGTGAAGCCAAAGGTAGTCGACGGGAAACAGGCAGAGTGCGGTGGTGTTGTGGTGAGCAAACTCGCCAATACTACTTGGCCAAAGGGCTCCTTCGTAGAAACTTCTGACCTGTGGCAGCGGGAGTGGTTTTACATCACTGAATCCCGTGGTACCAGGTGGGCAGCTACACCTGCGTTCCGATCTAGCCCTCCATTACAGCTTGCATCATCGATTAATAAGGGGCTGGACTGGGGATCCGTTGATGAAGTGCAGACGCTGCAAAGCCGCATTCGGAGCCTCATTGAAAAGGACACCGTTCTTGTCAACATATTCCAAGTAATGCTAGTCCGTCGGGTCCTACCGTACTAGCGACAGCCTCTCTGAATGTGGGAGTTCAATCTGGAAGGACCACGAACCCTTCAGCACTTCTCTGGCGCGACGCTCAGAGGAATGTGGAAATTATTCTTCGGGACACGAAAACAGTGGCCGGATACTACAGAAGACACCGGCCTTGACTGCAATCATCCGGATACCTCGGTAAGCTCCTGACTCCCGAACACAGTTTAGTCAAATTCCTCATAACAATATACTGAGAAAATCATACTCAGGAAGGGCTGGATAAAGAAGGCAGAGAGAATTAGGTGTTCGGCCCCTCTTCCCGAAGACTCAGTTGATCCGGTGTTAACAAGGATGCTGGCTCTGGCACCATACCAAGTGCCGGCGAGGGAAGACAAGGAGGAGAGCAAGGAGGTCCATAGTGGCCCCCATTCTAGAGGTACATCGGGCACCTTGTCTGGGGAGATTGGAACTCCCTCTTCCAAAGATGGAAGGGAAGGAAAAACTGACATCCCTTCTCCTCATGGGAAGAAGAGGACCGCCTCCGAAGACATGAAGATAGAAGCTTCTAAGCGGGGGAAGATATCCCTGTCAGGGGGTTCCAGTTCGGGAGGTGACGTTGACACGCAATCCCTCCAAGAAGATAGGCCCTTAGCCGAATCGTAAGTGAACAAGGGTGTTTTAAACATATCCCGTTCTTTCCTGGTTGCAAGGGTAACATTTAAAATATATGTTTGCAGTCCGGCATGCAGCCTTCCTGAACAGTCCTCCTCGTTGGGGGATCTTCTTCCGGAGATGATGGAGAGCGAGACGCCTCCATAGATCTGTGACACCCCAAAATTTTTAACCTTGTTTTGTTAATTAAAATTTTGCCAGGAAATAAAAACTTTTATTTTCTGGGCTCACTTTTGATTTTTGAAACATTTCCTCTCTTATTATCATGGAGTTTTTACCTCAAGTGAAATACTTCCCAGATTTATTGGACACTCTTCCCTCTCAAAACTTTTTCCCCTTGGCAAGGATTTTATTTTTGGTATCTTCATCAACACTGGTGTTTGGTTATTAAAAACCTTTCTTCTGTTTGTCCCCTTCTCAAATTTTATTTTTGGGATTTATTTTTTTAAGAGAAAACCCTAGGAGTTTTGGGACTTATCTTATTTTGAAACCACCCATGGTTTTACCATGCCTCATGTGGTAAAACCTCCCAAAACGCCTCCTTCCACTTTGGGGCAATCCTATATTCTGTCCCAACAAGTCCAACTCATTTTTGGATTTTATTTCATTTATTTCTTTCCCCAAAACAATTTTGTCCATTATTTTGAACCTAGGTGATTTGCAAAGCAAGTACCTAAATGCCTTTGAGTTTTGACCTCAAACCAACTCCACTGGATGGTCCTTGGTAACCACAACCTAGAACCATCAAGATCCACTCTCCTTCTTTTCAAATTTTTCAAATTTCAGTCTCTGCAAGTTTGGACCAGATTTGTCAAATTTGGTGAAATTCATATCTCCTCTTCTCCAAAAATTCCACAAAAATTCAGGCAGCCCCCAGATGCAATGAGAGGCCACCCCACCAAAAATCAGCTCGAGGAGAGCCTCCCACATGCCAAAATCATTCTGTCGAACACCTAGCCGGCACTGTTTCTTAGCACTTTCAGAGAAATTCAGAGATTCAGAGAGTTCAGTGTCGATTTCTCCGTCAGTGTTCATTCACATGCCAACTGTGTGCCTGGCGCGTTGTGCACAACCCCTCCTCCCTGTCCAGAGCGCCGCACGCGCACTTGGCTGGTCCCTGGCGTCGGTGCACCCTGGCCCGCCTACGCCGGCGTCTTCTGCTGCATCGGGACCTCCTGTGGCGGCCAACAGGGGGCACCCTGCGGCACAACGCCGTTCGGCACCGCCCACGCCACCTGGGAGCTCCGCATGGCCGTCTCCCTTGCCAGCGCACGCATGCAGCACCATCGACGTGGCTTGGCACGCACGGGGCGCGCTCTCTGCCGCCGATGTGCCGCACGACCGTTCTGTTGAGGACAGGCCGTAACCACCCCACCTTGCTGAGTTAAGCACCGGGATGGAACCATTACCCCGTCTAGTCGATGCTCGAGCCCCTAAACCGACTGTCCAGCCGCAGCACCGCCGTAATCGCTTGCTAGACTTATCCCGTTCACGGCAACCGCCTCGGGCCGGCTATATATAACGCCTCCGAGCTTGCTCTCGCCCCCGCACACCTCCACCACCTCACCAGACCCCGCCCAGCCACTGGAAGATCCTCGAGGGGCCCTTCTTCCTCAACTCCGGCTACCTCTGTCCGCCTCGGGCTCCGGCAGCGTTCTCGCTGGTGAGAGCTCCTCCACCACCCTAGGCTTGCCCGTAGCCTCATGGCGTCTCTAGAAGACTAACCCCCACTCCAATTTGACCCCATTAGCTCTCTCCGACGAGGCCCACGACTACCCAAACCACCGTCCGCCGGAGCAAGGGCCACCGTCGACGTGGTGCTCGCCGGCGACCACTACCACCACCCACCGAGGCGGAAGGATGCACTGAACACGGAGGTACTCCCCGATCCCCCTGCCTCGCCATGGATCGCCGCTGGCGACCACCGCAGCTCTCGAGCGCCGACGAGCTCCGTCTCCTCGTTTGAATTTTCAAACCTGACAGGAGGGACCCGCCAGTCAGTCTCTCATTTCTTTTTAAACGAACCATTTTCTAAAAGCGTACTTTGGCAAATACGCTTTCTAATCCGAATCATTTTCTGGACTTTTCTGTTCAACCCCCTGGGAAGTTTCTGTTTCATTACAGAAAGGTCCGTGGATTAAAACCCTTATAACTGTTAAACAGAGAAGGATTTTTGATTGATTCTTTTTCTGTCCTCTTTAAAATTTTGTCTAGTTTATTTTAAGATTTATTTCAAGAAAATTCAGACAACTTCTTGGTACTGTTTTTGAAACTATATATTGATTCAAAAATATTTGTAAATAGGATTTTGGAGAAAGGAGAAAGCCTTCAAAGGTTTTGGAGTGCACCCTGGCTCCCCACAACTTGAAGGCAAGCATCATGAACCCTGGTATATTATTTTTGATGTGATGTTTGACACGATTATAACCCACCTTATTTCGGAAGAATTCGTTATGTGGTGATACAATCCTTTGCATGAATGCATATTAGAGATTTCCTTGCTGTTGGAAATGAATATACTTGTGATGTAATCATCCTCATGTACCTTGCGTGCATGCCGGAAAGGAATCCGGGAAAGCCTCTGCCTTGGGTAGGCGTGAGCTTGTCGCCGGTCTCCGTCCGGACGGTTATGTCTGGTATGGCATAGTAAGGTATAATGAGTGTTGATTGTGATGGTTGAAATATATTTGTTATACCTGTCATGCAGGGAAATTATAAACCTCCTGAGTCGACCGTAGATCGAGTCTTGTTCCAGTAACCCCCACACTTGTTTCATGCTACCACTTGTCCCTGCCACAGGTAGGGTATGGTTCAGTAATTTTTCAACCCCTTTCTAGCACACATCATACAGAGGGGCCAGGATGAGGGTACCAAGGCCATGGATTAAAGCCAGTCATCCGGTCAGGGGGCATGGATGTTTCGGTTGCAGCCGAGGGGGTAGCTTCCCGCTTTTATTGTAGCGGTATAAATTTTGTGATCCCATGCTAATCGAGGTTGTAGCCTCCCCACTTAGAGTTTTTCTTAACGAGTGTCGTGGGTGATTCCAGACACCGGTAAGTTAAGCTGGTGTGTGCAAGTCAGGTGTGTTTTCATTTAAAAGACCGTAGACGGAATTAGTCTTGATGGACTAAAGGAATCCATTACTCATGGGTAAAGAGTACACCCTCTGTAGAGATTAAACCATTTCGAATAGCCGTGTCCATGGTTAAGGACTACAGTCTGGGTTGGGTCAAGTGTCGGTGTTCCGAGGAGAAATTGTTAAACCAGAACTTGGATTGTGACTTGTGACTTGTGATGAATTGATTATTATTATTATGGACTAACCCATTATATCATTGAGTATCCCTGGGATGGTTCTACCTCTGGGATATTCATTGTGATTATTTTCTTATAAGCCCTTTATGTGGTGTCGCTGAGACGCCCGACTGTGGCATTGCTTGTTATTTATTTTCTTATAAGCCCTTTATGTGGTGTCGCTGAGACGCCCGACTGTGGCATTACTTGTTATTTATTTTCTTATAAGCCCTTTATGTGGTGTCGCTGAGACGCCCGATTGTGGCATTGCTTATTATTTATTTACTTTATAAGCCCTTTATGTGGTGTCGCTGAGACACCCGACTGTGGCACTGCTTGTTATTTATATACTTTACAAGCCCTTTATGTGGTGTCGCACAGACGCCCGACTGCGGCACTTTATTTCCATTCCATTAATTGCTTATTCGTGTTACATATAAATAACCTGCTTGCATGCATCAGAGATTTTATTTTATGACTGACGATGTGATCATAGAATATTTCAATACATGATTATCATTTATATTATCCCAGTGTTCATAATGTTTGCGAGTACATTCAAAGTACTCACTGGCTTGTCCCTTGCTATTGTCTTGGTCAGATTTCCTGCACGGAGAGGAGCGTTGCAACGACAGCCCCAGAACGTAAGCAACAGTGATAGCAGCCTCGTGAAGATAGGAGTTAACCTGGTCAGCTGTTCCTGTTGGGAAATGGAGTCCCATAGACACTGATAATCCACAAACCGCTTCCGCCATCAACCTCTAGAAACCATTTGTTGTACTCGTAGGCCAGAATGGTCTTGCACTACATATTTTGTATTATGCTTGGAATTTCTGTATCAATTTGGTGCCTCATCAGCTAACAGTAATCCTGGGGCTGGTGAGCACAACGGTCATTTTCTGGAAATTAATACCCGGAAAACAGGTCGTGACAAACTTGGTATCAGAGCCAGGCTGACCATTGGCTAATCCTATCTTAGCCAGGTCAATAAACTTAGTCAAACCAACCCACCAGACCATAACCAAACCCCAGCCAAGCTTCTCGTGCAAGATAGCCACACAGTGACCCCGACACTTTTGGCAGTCGGTGCCCAACCTATCAACCTAGCATGTCGATCATGCACCAGTGACCAGCACCCAAGATGTCTCATTCGCAACCGTGCGAAGGAAGGCTCCGTCCCCTTTTTCTATAAAAAGGGCACGCTAGCCCCAACCCAACACAGCACAGCCTCTACCCCAAACCGAGCCATAATGCCTGGCCCCGTCGTGCACAATGAGACCACAGCAACCAACCTTGGAGGTTTTGTGACATACTTGCAAACCTCACCCGCTGTGCCTATGCGTTAGAAGAGCCCCCAGAATATGTTGTGTACCAAGGACCCATGAGCGGTGAGGACTGTCAATTCTGGGCCACTGTGCACATCTACGGTAGGAGCACTGTCGCGAACGCCCTCTGAGTTCACCGGAAGGACAACTTCCTTTGAGCCACAAGCCGTCCAACTAGCAGCGCGAGAGGCTATAGTTCAACTCCGGCACTTGTCGCCCAGAGTTAACTGTCGCTCGTTCTACTATTACCCCAGACATGAAGGGTATGGTAGACCACCCCAAGTTGCCAACGGAGATCACGAGACGGATCCTGCATTGCTGCACCTAGTGCGTTATGTAGGTGCACTAGAGGAACTATTCGATCAAATCACCATTGATCTGATCGTTGCTCGTGGAGAGCTAGTTCGTCGAGCCCCGGCGAGAGAAGAAAACGAGCCCGACGCCGGCAACCCAGTCGTGCTGTTCGGACACCCGATCGAGACCCTGAGGTCAGCCCCATCCATCAACCAAGGTGCTTTGATGACCCCAGAAGTACTTCGTCGCCTTTTGGGAGCACACTCCAATGGGATTGTGGCCAACAATCCCCGCGATGGTCATCATTGCTACCCCGAGCCTGCAGCCCCTCAACCCTCTCCAGCTAATTCCGACGGTGAGACTCGAGGAGAAGCCCCGACATCCACAAGGCACGCCCGCTTGGATATAAACGAGGTAGACTAAGTCACTCGAGTAATGTCGAGTCTCAATGAATCCTCGCTTTGTAATCATGTGACCTTGTAAATAAACGCAGCCTGTTCTTGTGCCTCTATTATTTAAATAGTAACCTTGCAAGGGTATATCAACCTGCAGTTACATTTTTATTCCGGTCACAACTACCAAAACCACCTCGACGACCCCCACAGTGATACGTCACTTTAGTGAAATGTGTGTATCTGTGGCTTTGACCCCGACCCTTGGAGCTGAACTGGCAAATTCATTACCTTTCCCCACGGTAAATTGACCCAGCTCCCGTGCTATAAAAAGGACACCGCGTGACCTTGCCAAGCACCCCTCACCTTGTGTGCCATTTCCTACCATGCCGAGCCCTAGTATTTATCTGAGAACCCCAGATGCAACCCCAGGTAGCTTTGTCAAAATATTGTGGGACTTTACCTGCAGTACCATGGGTTCTACCCAGCCACCACAGTACGAGCTGTTCAAATCAAGAATCACCCGGTCCACCTCGAGATATTGGGCAACAGTACACATCCCTCCCGTAGACTCAAACCAAGACCCAACAGAGGTCTCCTTCCTGGGGAAATCTATGCCGACCCCGCATATGGCCATAGAAGCTGCTGCGTACGAAGCGCTTGCTTGCCTTCGATTCGCGGTACCCTATGCCAGCGAACGAGGGTATTATTACTTTCCGAGCCGTGCAGCACCCGGAGAAGTAACATCCTTTCCCGATCGACGAATTGAGAGAGACCCAGTACTGGCCAATCTTGTCCAGTACATCATCGCTCAAGAATGTTTAACCCAACGTGTGATGGGTTATCTCCAGAGCATCGCGGATCTAAATCCTCAGATCGCCATCGGCAGAGCACTGAGGCCCGACCAGGAGAGATGCATTCATCGACTGATCAATCCACTTCCCCCGATAGAAGAGGAGTGTGTCCCAGTACCAGAGACGTTTTCTAGGGACACCGTCCAGTTACCGTTTGCATTATAGACGTCGCTGCTATATTTATTATTGCAACTTTTATTTATAAGCTTAACTTATGAGTGGTGCCCCGAGTTTGCGCGGTGAGTAAATATTTTAGTTTCTATTAATGTGAGTAGTTCTGTTGCGGTTTGACTCTAAAATATTACTTTTCTCTCGCAAAAAAAATCCTGGAGTGAGATTTCTTTTCCCTGAGCTTCTCACGACATGGATTATTTTATTTCACACAGCACCACGACAGCAGACTCACCACCGCTCGAACGCATACCCTGCTTGCAAAAACACGTGACCGTGGAGTATTTTTTCAAATCAATTCCTAACAAATCTCGAGGACGAGATTTTTTTCTTAAGGGGGGTAGTGTTGTGACACCCCAAAAATTTTAACCTTGTTTTGTTAATTAAAATTTTGCCAGGAAATTAAAACTTTTATTTTCTGGGCTCACTTTTGATTTTTGAAACATTTCCTCTCTTATTATCATGGAGTTTTTACCTCAACTGAAATACTTCCCAAATTTATTGGACTCTCTTCCCTCTCAAAACTTTTTCCTCTTGGCAAGGATAACACTGGTGTTTGGTTATTAAAAACCTTTCTTCTATTTGCCCCCTTCTCAAATTAAATTTTTAGGATTTATTTTCTTTAAGAGAAAACCCTAGGAGTTTTGGGACTTATCTTATATTGAAACCACCCATGGGTTTACCATGCCTCATGTGGTAAAACCTCCCAAAAACCCTCCTTCCACTTTGGGGTAATCCTATATTCTGTCCCAACAAGTCCAACTCATTTTTGGATTTTATTTCATTTATTTCTTTCCCCAAAACAATTCTGTCCATTATTTTGAACCTAGGTGATTTGCAAAGCAAGTACCTAAATGCCTTTGAGTTTTGACCTCAAACCAACTCCTCTCGATGATCCTTGGTAACCACAACCTAGAACCATTAAGATCCACTCTCCTTCTTTTCAAATTTTTCAAATTTCAGTCTCTGCAAGTTTGGACCAGATTTGTCAAATTTGGTGAAATTCATATCTCCTCTTCTCCAAAAATTCCACAAAAATTCAGCCAGCCCCCAGATGCAATGACAGGCCACCCCACCAAAAATCAGCTCGAGGAGAGCCTCCCACATGCCAAAATCATTCTGTCGAACACCTGGCCGGCACTGTTTCTTAGCACTTTCAGAGAAATTCAGAGATTCAGAGAGTTCAGTGTCGATTTCTTCGTCAGTGTTCATTCACATGCCAACTGTGCGTCTGGCGCGTTGCGCACAGCCCCTCCTCCCTGTCCAGAGCGCCACACGCGCACTTGGCTGGTTCCTGGTGTCGGTGGCACCCTGGCCCGTCTACGTCGGCGTCTTCTGCGGCGTCGGGACCTCCCGTGGCGGCCGACAGGGGGCACCCTGCGGCACAACGCCGTTCGGCACCGCCCACGCCACCTGGGAGCTCCGCGTGGCCGTCTCCCTTGCCAGCGCACGCATGCAGCACCGTCGACGTGGCTTGGCACGCACGGGGCACGCTCTCTACCGCCGACGTGCCGCACGATCATTCTGTTGAGGACAGTCCGTAACCACCCCACCTTGTTGAGTTAGGCACCGGGATGGAACCATTACCCCGTCTAGTCGATGCTCGAGCCCCTAAACCGACTGTCCAGCCACAGCACCGCCATAATCACTCGTCGGACTTATCCCGTTCACGGCAACCGCCTCGGGCCGGCTATATATAACGCCTCCGAGCTCACTCTCGCCCCCGCACACCTCCACCACCTTACCAGACCCCGCCCAGCCACTGGAAGATCCTCGAGGGGCCCTTCTTCCTCAACTCCGGCTACCTCCGTCCGCCTCGGGCACTGGCAGCGTTCTCGCTGGTGAGAGCTCCTCCACCACCCTAGGCTTGCCCGTAGCCTCATGGCGCCTCTAGAAGACTAACCCCCACTCCAATTTGACCCCAGCAGCTCTCTCCGACGAGGCCCACGACTACCCGAACCACCGTCCGCCGGAGCAAGGGCCACCGTCGACGTGGTGCTCGCCGGAGACCACTACCACCACCCATCGACGCAGAAGGATGCACTGAACACGGAGGTACTCCCCGATCCCCCTGCCTCGTCGTGGATCGCCGTCGGCGACCACCGCAGCTCTCGGGCGCCGACGAGCTCCGTCTCCTCGTTTGAATTTTCAAACCTGACAGGAGGGACCCGCCTGTCAGTCTATCATTTCTTTTTAAACAAACCGTTTTCTGAAAGCGTACCTAGCAAATACGCTTTCTAATCCGAATCATTTTCTGGACTTTTCTGTTCAGTCCCCTGGGAAGTTTCTGTTTCATTACAGAAAGGTCCCTGGATTAAAACCCTTATAACTTTTAAACAGAGAAGGATTTTTGATTGATTCTTTTTCTGTCCTCTTTAAAATTTTGTCTAGTTTATTTTAAGATTTATTTCAAAAAAATTCAGACAACTTCTTGGTACTGTTTTTGAAACAATATATTGATTCAAAAATATTTTTAAATAGGATTTTGGAGAGAGGAGAAAGCCTTCAAAGGTTTTGGAGTGCACCCTGCCTCCCCACAACTTGAAGGCAAGCATCCTGAACCCTGGTATAATATTTTTGATGTGATGGTTGACGCGATTATAACCCACCTTATTTCGGAAGAATTCGTTATGTGGTGATACGATCCTTTGCATGAATGCATATTAGAGATTTCCTTGCTGGTGGAAATGAATATACTTGTGATGGTAATCATCCTCATGTACCTTGCGTGCATGCCGAAAAGGAATCCGGGAAAGCCTCTGCCTTGGGTTGGCGTGAGCTTGTCGCCGGTCTTCGTCGGGACGGTTATGTCCGGTATGGCATAGTAAGGTATAATGAGTGTTGATTGTGATGGTTGAAATATATTTGTTATACCTGTCATGCAGGGAAATTATAAACCTCCTGAGTCGACCGTAGATCGAGTCTTGTTCCAGTAACCCCCACACTTGTTTCATGTTACAACTTGTCCCTGCCACAGGTAGGGTACGGTTCAGTAATTTGTCAACCCATTTCTAGCACACATCGTACAGAGGGGCCAGGATGAGGGTACCAAGGCCATGGATTAAAGCCAGTCATTCGGTCAGGGGGCATGGGTGTTTCGGTTGTAGCCGAGGGGTAGCTTCCCCAGTTTTGCGCGCGGTATAAATTTTGTGATCCCATGCTAATCGAGGTTGTAGCCTCCCCACTTAGAGTTTTGCTTAACGAGTGTCGTGGGTGATTCCAGACACCGGTAAGTTAAGCTGGTGTGTGCAAGTCAGGTGTGTTTTCATTTAAAAGACCATAGACGAAATTAGTCTTGATGGACTAAAGGAATCCGTTACTCGTGGGTAAAGAGTACACCCTCTGCAGAGATTAAACCTATTCGAATAGCCATGTCCATGGTTAAGGACTACAGTCTGGGTTGGGTCAAGTGTCGGTCTTCGGAGGAGAAATTGTTAAACCAGAACTTGGATTGTGACTTGTGACTTGTGATGAATTGATTATTATTATTATGGACTAACCCATTATATCATTGAGTATCCCTGGGATGGTTCTACCTCCTGGATATTCATTGTGATTATTTTCTTATAAGCCCTTTATGTGGTGTCGCTGAGACGCCCGACTATGGCATTGCTTGTTATTTATTTTCTTATAAACCCTTTATGCGGTGTCGCTGAGATGCTCGACTGTGGCATTGTTGTTATTTATTTTCTTATAAGCCCTTTATGTGGTGTCGCTGAGGCGCCCGACTGTGGCATTGCTTGTTATTTATTTACTTTATAAGCACTTTATGTGGTGTCGCTGAGACACCCGACTGTGGCACTGCTTGTTATTTATATACTTTATAAGCCCTTTATGTGGTGTCGCACAGACGCCCGACTGCAGCACTTTATTTCCATTCCATTAATTGCTTATTCGTGTTACATATAAATAACCTGCTTGCATGCGTCAGAGATTTTATTTTATGACTGACGATGTGATCATAGAATATTTCAGTACATGATTATCATTTATATTATCCCAGTGTTCATAATGTTTGCGAGTACATTCAAAGTACTCACTGGCTTGTCCCTGGTTATTGTCTTGGCCAGATTTCCTGCATGGAGAGGAGCGTTGCGACGACAACCCCAGAACCTAAGCAACGGTGATAGCAGCCTCGTGAAGATAGGAGTTAATCTGGTCAGCTGTTCCTGTTGGGAAATGGAGTCCCATAGACATCGATGATCCACAAACCGCTTCCGCCATCAACCTCTAGAAACCATTTGTTGTACTCGCAGGCCAGAATGGTCTTGCACTACATATTTTGTATTATGCTTGAAATTTTTTTATCAATTTGGTGCCTCATCAGCTAATAGTAATCCTGGGGCTGGTGAGCACAATGGCCATTTTCTGGAAATTAATACCCGAAAAACCGGTCGTGACAAGATCTCCCTGCCCGATAAGGCAGACGACATCGAGGTGTCATCCCGGAGGATCTCTTCCGATCAACAAGCGGTGCGAGGGACAGTGAAGACCGGGCCCGAAGGAGACACTTCGGCCGTCCAGGGTCCGAGGTGTGCGGCCCCTACAAGGACCAATAGTAAAGGCCTGAGACTATCCGATCCCCGAGGGACGGTGCAATCTGCTCCAGATTCGGAGGCACCAGATACATTGACGGACACATTGCGGCATGCGTCCATCTCAAAGGAACATCGTACCTTAATGGGTACGGTGGTTGAGAGGGTTCTGTCCACGAAAAGCGGATTGAATGAAGCCTTTACGAGCCTGCTAAGAGGCTTCGAGGTACGTAATGTAATATTTTTAATTGTGTTATAAACGCAAAATGCTCCTGTTTATAGATAGTAGCCCCTGAGACTCTACTTGGCATCCAAAGGGAGGCGATCAGAGGATCAAGAAATATATGCCCAGGAAATGATTTGACTAATTGAAACACAGGCTGTTACATCCATGGCGACTGCCCAAGCTACAGAGGTTACACATCTGAAGCAGAAAGTTGATGTGGCAGATGATTACATCACGCTTATGAACAGGCGGCTCGACGAGGCGCAAGGTATGTCTTTCGGGCACTCAGTATATGCAAGTATTATGATATGAGCATGACGCTGAGAATTGGATACTGAGATATGCATAACTGCAGATAGTGCCGCCGCAGTTGAGACCCTTCGGGCTGAGCTTGCCCGGGCCAAAGAGCAGGACAGGATGAGCAATGCCGCTGCCGAAAAGGTAGCTACTGAATTAAAGGTCGAACAAGCTGCTCGGCGCCAGTGCGAGAAGAGAATATCTACTATGGCGCTTGAGCTAAAGGATGCTGCTAGCCGATGTGACTTTGTCGAGAGAGATAACAAAACCAAAATGGCTGATCTTGATAGCCTTACAAAAGGCGCGGGAAGCACGGTCTGAGTCTAGAGCGGCTCGGGAGGAGATCCGACAAGCTGGGGAGATCGCGGCTGGTAAGCCCTTCTTATTGCAAAGTAAATTTGGTAATCCGAAGTATGCCCCGCTTAATCAGATGTGGAGTTCTCCAGACACATTATTGGACTTGCCGAAGAGTGTCTCCGATGCGACGTAGTTTTTCCAAGCGCAAGAAGGACATGCGACGGAAAAGCTATTTTGGTCGCAATTCAGCATGCCAAAGCATCCATTGTTGCTGAATGAACAAATGGCCATGTGGGCCGAGCTCCACAAGCTATTCGGATCTGCCATGAAGGACGTTGTAGTCCGGCTGTGGCCGACTGAGCCAATTCCGAATAGTTATTTCGGTTTGGTGCGGCGACTTGTTGATGTGGTGCCGCGTATCGATGCTATGAAGTGGTCAACGTGCATAGAAGGTGCATGGATGGCCTTTGCCTGCATCAAGACATACTGGACAAAGATGAAGGCCATCGATATTGGAACAAAAAGTCCACCCGAGGGCAAGGACCATCACACGCTAGAGCATTATTTTGAGGATGTCCTAGAGGGTGCCCACTTGGTAGAGGGTCAGTGCTCGAAAGAAATAATGTTCGAGTGAGTTGGTTCAAGATTGTAAAAACAATATTATGATATTTTTAAGGCTATGTTTTTATACTTTTGCCTAAAAAGTTTTTGGTGCCTCCTATGCGGCCTTTTTTTATAATTTGAAAGTTTGCCAGTTGTCGGCTTCTGCCCCCTTGCATATAATGCGGGGGTGTTCGGAAAGGCACTTGATCACTCTTGACCCAACATCTTGGTCCATTAAGGAGGTGTCAATGCGGCGAACCAGGCAATCAGACCATAGGGCTTTAACACTTTCACTTAGCCATAGGAGTTTGACGGTGGGTCTACGATATAGCCCCTGGTATGTACGCGGTTATCCGAATACGATGCGTAGACATGCGTGACTAGAAGAATAGTCCTTCGTATAATACGGAAGGAATCGCGAAGATTCCGGTGAGTCATCGAGTGGTTGACCAGATCTCACCGCATCATGACAGCCAGTTTTCGGCTTTCTCTACTGAGGTGCTCATTCGGACGAACCAGGACACAATCGCAATAGTTCTCCCTTTACTACCCTAGCCGATAAAGCGGAACGTAAGGTAGTAAGCACAGGAGGGACATGATTCGGAGCTGATGCATATAAGACCAAACTCGTGATGCCAAACACTCCCTATAGGTGTTTGGACTTCTCAATATATACCAGGCCAAATACAACCCCTGGTAATGGACCCTGGTGTCAAGGCATGTGTGGCAATCTCACATGGGGAGAGAACGCAGGTGATGAGAAATAAAACTCCAAACACAATATGAACCAAGCTGCTTATATAATATCCACTTTTACTATGGCGAGCCGTGTACTTACAGATAATGTCGATAGCTTCCTTGGACATTTTATATGCCAAAAAGGTATAAAACAAAAAGAGATGAAAGGTTTACATAGGGTCTTGATCTAGAAAGAAACCTTAGCGCGGGGCCCTGCTGCACGTCTGCGCCGTTTTCTCCTTTGTGATGTGTCCTTGAAGGGGGGAGTGTGATGGCCATCTGTAAAAAAAGAAAAAATCTAGAAAAAGAAATCTAGTGTGGCCATAAACAAAGCTGGTTCAATTAATGAACCTTGAAAGATAACTATAGAGTCCGAATAGGGTCAAGCCGACCTATGGACTATTTGTGTGCAGTGTGCCCCCAGCGCCGCCCAAGGAATTTTAAGGGTATACTTGTGTACACGAGGCATGTATGCTATCAGCTTATGGGGCAGTTGATGGGGGCATAACTGCTAATCAAGCTCAGGTTTATCTGAGCTGCCGCACTGAGGCGTACATCGGACACGTTTAGCTGTGTCTGTGGGCTTAACGACCGATGAGCTATTCGGCTTGAATAGGCCATTTTGGACTTCGGCTGCAAGGGTCGCCGTGTCTTTCTCCGTACGAAGAGAGCGCTCCATATTTCCATTAACCGTAATGATGCCACATGGTCCGGGCATTTTGAGCTTTAAATAAGCATAATGTGGGACTGCATTAAAGCGGGCGAAGGCCGTTCTTCCGAGTAGTGCATCATAGCCACTTCGGAATGGAGCTATGTCGAAGATTAGCTCTTCGTTTTGAAAGTTATCGGGAGAGCCGAATACGACCTCCAATGTTAAAGAGCCCATGCAGCGGGCTTCTACGCTCGGTATGACTCCTTTAAAGGTCGGGCTTCTTGGCTTGATTCTTGATGGGTCTATCCCCATCTTGCGGACAGTGTCCTGATATATCAGATTGAGACTGCTGCTGCCGTCCATAAGGACTCGAGTGATATGGTATCCATAGATTATTGGATCGAGCACTACGGCAGCCAAACCCCCATGACGGATACTAGTCGGATGATCCCCGCGATCAAAGGTGATCGGACAGGTCGACCATGGGTTGAATTTGGGGGCAGCAGGCTCAACGGCATAGACATCTCAGAGTGCACGTTTGCACTCCCTCTTTGGGATATGAGTGACATAGATCATGTTCATTGTTTTGATCTCCGGTGGAAATTTCTTCTGTCCCCCCGTTTTCGGCTGGCGAGATTCATCCTCGTCATCGCTTTGAGGTTCCTTCCCCTTGTGTTCGGCGGTGAGCTTGTCGGCCTGCTTGAAGACCCAACAACTATGGTTGGTATGGTTTGCGGGTTTAGCGGGGGTGCCATGGATCTGGTAGGGCCTGTCTAATATTTTTTTCCAGGCTGAATGGACCATCTTTGTTGCCTTTAAATGGTCTCTTCCACTGACCGGGTCTGGAGCCACTGAATCCGGCGTTTACTGTTGTATCATCTGGGCTTCCATCATTGTTTCGATGTTTTTTTTGTTACGTCGTGGCTTTCCATTGCCATCCCCGACTTCGGATGTGCCAGGCTCGCTGGTGCTGCTACGGGCTAACCAGCTATCCTCGCCCGCGCAAAAACGGGTCATGAGTGTAGTTAGGGCTGCCATCGTCCTTGGTTTTTCCTGGCTAAGGTGTCTAGCTAGCCATTCATCCCGAACACTGTGCTTGAAGGCCGCTAAGGCTTCGGCGTCCGGGAAATCAACGATTTGGTTCTTCTTAGTGAGAAACCAATTCCAAAGCTTACGGGTTGATTCCCCGGGTTGTTGGATTATGTGACTTAGATCGTCAGCATCTGGACGCTGGACATAGGTCCCTTGAAAATTGGCCCGAAAAGCATCCTCGAGTTCTTCCCAACTTCCAATGGAGTTTTTTGGGAGGCTTTTCAGCCAGTGTCAAGCTGGTCCTTTCAGCTTGAGGGGTAAATATTAGATGGCGTGGAGATCATCTCCGCGATCCATGTGGATGTGGAGAATAAAGTCTTCTATCCAGACCGCTGGATCCGTCGTTCCATCATATGCCTTGATATTTACAGGTTTAAACCCTTCTGGAAATTCGTGATCCAGCACCTCATCGGTGAAGTACAGGGGGTGTGCGCCACCCCTGTATTTGGATGTGTCGTGGCGTGGGTTCGACGGTTGTAATGTTCGGTATCGGCTCCGAACTGGTATATGACCGGCATATTTGGTTGGATAACCACAGTCCCGTGTGGGGGCATGATCCCTAGATCCGTAGATGGATCTGGCTTTGCCAGCCTTTTTGTCCAGGTCCTCACGTAGATCGTGTTTCTGGTCCTGAGTCGCGGCCTCCCTTCCCTTATGGGGAGGGGGTGCGGGCTTGTGTACGCCATTGCTAGCCACTATGTCTCGTCCACGAGGTGGTCGGTCCGGTTTGTCGGAAGTATTGTTCTTCGGCGGTATAGGTGCAATAGCCTCGTCGTCGAATTCGGGCAGCAGTTTACGCTTAGGATAGCCCTTTGTTTGGCGATTACAGCCATATTTTTCCTCAGCGTCTAGCACTTCGTTCCATCTATCATTGAGCATATCCTGTGCGGCTTTGAACCACTGCTTCTGCTTCTTCAGGTTCCTTGCGGTGGCGATAAGCCTTCGATGGAGGCGTTCTTGTTCTAAGGGTTCTTCTGGGACGACGAATTCGTCATCACCCAAGCTGACCTCCTCTTCGGAGACAGGTTGGTAATTGCTATCTTCGGCATCGCTGTGGTCAGACAACGGCCCCGGACTATGTTCGTCGTCCTCTCGCTCGTCTCTGCTCCATCGCTGGATCTGCGGGGTCCTCAGCTTGGTCCAGATTATCACAGTCGTCAGTGACAATGTTGCTATCTTTCCCTTTGCTGGATCTAGATCAGCGCTTCTGACACCGACGCTTGGGAGGTTTATCGATAGGTTTATCATTATCGCTGTGGGCCTCCCTCTCTTTAAGTGTGTCCACCATATATATCGTATGAGGATGTAGCCGTCCACCACCCTATGAGTGGTGGTTTTTGTGCCTGCTCTTCTCCGGCATTGTCGTCCATACCATCGATGTCTTCGAAGCCGTAATCGAGCGTGTCGGTTAAGTCCTCGACAGTGGCTACGAAGTGGGTGGTGGGTGGGAAGCGAAATTCTCCGTCCTCGGCTTCCCATTCAAGCCGGACATAGTTCGGCTGTGAGTCCCCTGACAAGAAGAAGGTTTTTAACAAATTTGGCACATCGCCTAAAGGTGAGTCACTACAAGAAATATGTCAACTTATGACCTTCTCTTAGTGACCCCAGCTGAATTGGTCGTAAATTCACGGCCATTTCGCTTGGAAGGGCTCAAACCCTGAAATTGCTTACACCAAATGGTCATAAAGTAGACAAGAGGCGCCAATGGCCTTATTTCTACCTGATTATGACCAATATAAATAGTCATGAGGTTGTGAACGTGGATGCATTGGTACTTATTGCTATGACTAGGCGCCACCTCAACAGTTTTGCCTATGTGGCATGTCCATGTGGCGTTTTGCCCTAGGTTGTGAAGCAACCTATATTTCTATCATTCCCAAAATTCCCAAAAAATCTCATAAATTCTTTGGGTCATATCTTCGTCAATATGTAAAAACCTTCCTTGCCTAGTTCAAAATAATTCAAAATATTCATTTTCCTATTCTTGAGTAACAGTTTGTGAAGGAAGTACCACTTTGGCATGTCCAAATAGTATCCATTTTCTCTGATGCTTTCCTATGCCCAAATAACCATCCTCCACCAAATGCCAGCTCAATCCATTCATTATTTTGAGCTGAGCTTCAACATTCGTATTTATGTCCAGTGTTGTGGTTTGCAAAGCAAGTACCACCTAGGCTCCTCCTTTTGAGCTCAAAATTTGTGAAAACGGTCTTCTTAGTAACTGATCATCCTCAGCCAAAACTCACGCGCATTAGCCATGTACATTTCCAGACCGCTAATCAAACACTTGGTCGCTAAATCATGTTTGAGCATCGATTGGTCTCCTCGTGAGAATCTTATGTTGTAATTTTCTTCCTAGCACCAACCTCGGGAGTGCCCAACCCACTAGACATGCCTAGGTCGCTTGAACACATGCCCACGCCACGGTCACGCGGTGACCACTTGGCCGGGCATCTTGATTCTGGCGCTCTAGAGTTGGGGCCCTCGGCCAACGCCCAAACCTCGACGATCGCCACCAAACCATGTATTTATGATTAAATAGGTCCTTATGTAACTAGAAATTATTTTTGGAAAAATAAATAGCAAACTATGAGGCATTGCAGTTCAAATTTGACCCGCTTCGGTGAATCGGCGAAATTTGTCTTTTTCACGAGAGGTGGATCAAAAACTTTTACACCCAACCATTTTGTCAATTGTGCATTAAATATGGCCTAGTATTTTATAAAAATGATTTGGTACAATTTTGCAACAATTATTTGGTAGTTCCTTCACAAAAAAACCTCCTTTCGGGCACTCGGAAAATGAAAAATGGTTTTTTCGTCCAAAGAAAATGAAAACTTCCTTAGGCAACATTGTTTGCCATTCCAATATGCACCCTTGTGCACAATATGAGATCATTTGAACAAACAATGCCACGAATGTGGCCATAAGATTGATCATTTGGCTTGAAAGCCATGAATCTTCAGAGATGATAGCTCATTTCTGAGAACACTTTTTTAAAATAATTGCCGTATTACAAGTTTGTTATTTTTCTTGGGAACTTGGCCACATATAATGACACAATGCGAAGGTTTCCCAATTTTTTGATTTTTTTTGAATTGTTTATGCCCGTTTCAAAATGCGGTCAAAACGGCGGGCTTGACCGTTCCTAGCTAGTGGTTGAATCTTGGAAAACTTTTGGTGTTTCTCTGATTAAATACATACTTATGTACCTAGAAATGATTTTTGTAAAAAATAAATAGTGAACTATGAGGCAGATGCAGTTCAAATTTGACCCGCTTCCAGCTGAATCGGCGGAAATTTGTCTTTTTCACGAGAGGTGGATCAAAACTTTTTACACCCAACCATTTTGTCAATTGTGCATTAAATATGTCCTAGTATTTTATAAAATTGATTTGGTAAAATTTTGCAACAATTATTTGGGAGGTCCTTCACAAAAAAACCTCCTTTTGGGCACTCGGAAAATGAAAAATGGTTTTTTCGTCCAAAGAAAATGAAAACTTCCTTAGGCAGCATTGTTTGCCATTCCAATATGCACCCTTGTGCACAATATGAGATCATTTGAACAAACAATGCCACAAATGTGGCCATAAGATTGATCATTTGGCTTGAAAGCCATGAATCTTCAGAGATGATAGCTCATTTCTGAGAACACTTTTTTAAAATAATTGCCGTATTACAAGTTTGTTATTTTTCTTGGGAACTTGGCCACATATAATGACACAATGCGAAGGTTTCCCAATTTTTTGATTTTTTTGAATTTTTTATGCCCGTTTCAAAATGCGGTCAAAACGGCGGGCTTGACTGTTCCTAGCTAGTGGTTGAATCTTGGAAAACTTTTGGTGTTTCTCTGATTAAATAGATACTTATGTACCTAGAAATGATTTTTGTAAAAAATAAATAGTGAACTATGAGGCAGCTGCAGTTCAAATTTGACCCGCTTCCAGCTGAATCGGTGGAAATTTGTCTTTTTCACGAGAGGTGGATCAAAACTTTTTACACCCAACCATTTTGTCAATTGTGCATTAAATATGTCCTAGTATTTTATAAAATTGATTTGGTACAATTTTGCAACAATTATTTGGGAGGTCCTTCACAAAAAAACCTCCTTTTGGGCACTCGGAAAATGAAAAATGGTTTTTTCGTCCAAAGAAAATGAAAACTTCCTTAGGCAGCATTGTTTGCCATTCCAATATGCACCCTTGTGCACAATATGAGATCATTTGAACAAACAATGCCAAAATGTGGCCATAAGATTGATCATTTGGCTTGAAAGCCATGAATCTTCAGAGATGATAGCTCATTTCTGAGAACACTTTTTAAAAATAATTGCTGTATTACAAGTTTGTTATTTTTCTTGGGAACTTGGCCACATATAATGACACAATGCGAAGGTTTCCCAATTTTTTGATTTTTTTTTGAATTTTTTATGCCCGTTTCAAAATGCGGTCAAAACGGCGGGCTTGACCGTTCCTAGCTAGTGGTTGAATCTTGGAAAACTTTTTGTGTTTCTCTGATTAAATAGATACTTATGTACCTATAAATGATTTTTGTAAAAAATAAATAGCGAACTATGAGGCAGTTGTAGTTCAAATTTGACCCGCTTCCAGCTGAATCGGCGGAAATTTGTCTTTTTCACGAGAGGTGGATCAAAACTTTTTACACCCAACCATTTTGTCAATTGTGCATTAAATATGTCCTAGTATTTTATAAAATTGATTTGGTACAATTTTGCAACAATTATTTGGGAGGTCCTTCACAAAAAAACCTCCTTTTGGGCACTCGGAAAATGAAAAATGGTTTTTTCGTCCAAAGAAAATGAAAACTTCCTTAGGCAACATTGTTTGCCATTCCAATATGCACCCTTGTGCACAATATGAGATCATTTGAACAAACAATGCCAAAATGTGGCCATAAGATTGATCATTTGGCTTGAAAGCCATGAATCTTCAGAGATGATAGCTCATTTCTGAGAACACTTTTTAAAAATAATTGCTGTATTACAAGTTTGTTATTTTTCTTGGGAACTTGGCCACATATAATGACACAATGCGAAGGTTTCCCAATTTTTTGATTTTTTTTGAATTTTTTATGCCCGTTTCAAAATGCGGTCAAAACGGCGGGCTTGACCGTTCCTAGCTAGTGGTTGAATCTTGGAAAACTTTAGGTGTTTCTATGATTAAATAGATACTTATGTACCTAGAAATGATTTTTGTAAAAAATAAATAGCGAACTATGAGGCAGCTGCAGTTCAAATTTGACCCGCTTCCAGCTGAATCGGCGGAAATTTGTCTTTTTCATGAGAGGTGGATCAAAACTTTTTACACCCAACCATTTTGTCAATTGTGCATTAAATATGTCCTATTATTTTATAAAATTGATTTGGTACAATTTTGCAACAATTATTTGGTAGTTCCTTCACAAAAAACCTCCTTTTGGGCACTTGGAAAATGAAAAATGTTTTTTCGTCCAAAGAAAATGAAAACTTCCTTGACAACCATTGTTTGCCATTCAATATGACCCTTGTGCACAATATGGCCTAAGATCATTTGAAAAACTATGGTCCCGAATTTTGCAATAAGATTGATCATTTGGCTTGAAAGCCATGAATCTTGAGATGATAGCTCATTTCGAGAACACTTTTTAAAATAATTGCCGTATTACAAGTTTGTTATTTTTCTTGGGAACTTGGCCACATATAATGACACAATGCTGAAGGTTTCCCAATTTTTGATTTTTTTTGAATTTTTTATGCCCGTTTCAAAATGCGGTCAAAACGGCGGGCTTGACCGTTCCTAGCTAGTGGTTGAATCTTGGAAAACTTTAGGTGTTTCTATGATTAAATAGATACTTATGTACCTAGAAATGATTTTTGTAAAAAATAAATAGCGAACTATGAGGCAGCTGCAGTTCAAATTGACCCGCTTCAAATTGAATCATGGAAATTTGTCTTTTTCATGAGAGGTGGATCAAAACTTTTTACACCCAACCATTTTGTCAATTGTGCATTAAATATGTCCTATTATTTTAGAAAATTGTTTTGGTCCAATTTTGCAACAATTATTTGGTAGTTCCTTCACAAAAAAAACCTCCTTTCGGGCACTTGGAAAATTAAAAATGGTTTTTTCGTCCAAAGAAAATGAAAACTTTTGACAACCAATCATTTTGTCAATTGAACATTAAATATGGCCTAATATATTATAAAAAAAGATCTGGTCCCATTTTGCAACAAATATATGGTAGGTCATTTAAAAAAACTCAATTTACGCACTCAAAAAATAGAAAATGAATTTTTTGACCAATTTAGATGGTCATAACGTCGTACTGTATTCTGATTGGTCCGTGGACGCATCACGCGGATCATGCATCGAATACCGTCGGATGATCGTGGATCCAACGGCAGTCATCAGCCCTTCCACACCAACCCTGAAACCCTAGCTATGTCCTCGTGGTCATTTTCCATCCACCCCCCCGCCTCCTTTCTTTCCCTCTCCTCCTCTCCACTTCCAGATCCGGCGGAGCTCCCCTCCATCGTGCCCTTCCTCACTGCATCGCCACCCCAACCCCTCCCCTTTCTCCCCGCCGTCTTCTCTCTCGCGACGCCGCACCCTCCCTGCCAGCCCCTCGCTTCCTTCTCCACCTTCTCACGCCCCCTCCCCAACCGATCCAAGATACGGTAACAATCCTCCTCTCCTCCCTCGATCGATCGATCCCGACCGGCCGGCGGCTGGGCCAGCAGCGCTGACGCTGTCGGAGATGTACCAGAGCACGCGGCGGCTGCAGGGAAAGGGAGCCGCCGCGACCCAGCACCGGTGGGCTCCCCTCGCTCTCCGAGCCCACCCCGGCATCCTCTGGCGCGCCCAACACACCACCATGACCTCCTCCATACGCTCCTTCCTCCCATCGGGCAAGATCCGGCGCGCGCTTCCTCCATGGCCAAGCACAACCCTTCCCCAGCTAGGGTTGTGGCTAGCACGTCGCCATCGTGGCTCTCCGTGACTCAGTGAGTCTCTCCACTCCTCTTCGTCACATACCTCCTTCTCGTCCTCATCTCTTCTTGTCTCCCTTACAGATCTCGGCGTCCGGGTTCTTTGCTTGCTCGGTGGCAGCTAGGGTTCTGATGTGGTTGGTTGTGCCATGGCGGAGCGGGCGGATGAGGTGTCTTGCAAGCCACCAACATCAACGACGTGCTCTCACTCCAGCTCCTGGTCAGGGTTCGTCGGCCTCCTCTCTCTCTCTCTCTTCCCCCACTATCTCTCTGTTTTGATTTACCTGTCTAAATTTCCTCTCTCTGCAACTAACCCCTTCTCTCCCCTCGCCTTGTGGATGCAGATCCGTCGAGGGATACATCATCGCCGGAATGTAGTCCTGGGTGCAGTCCTCCCTCAGGCCACAACACCCACACTTGATTGACTCTATCTCCATTTTTCTGGCTATGGCTATTGCTCCGTGGTCTGCTGTGTTGTGCTGAGTGACCTTGGTTATTACGGTTGTGAGGGCAGGGGTGGGGATGGGAATTTAGGTTGTTGTTACTTGGTAGTACACAGTGAAGTCTAGTTGATTTTTCATATGGTATACCTTGTTATCAATTGTTATTTGCTTCCTAAACCACCTCATCAAAGCTTTCAAAGGCTCTCATTTTTCTGCATTACAAAAACTTGTACTGCTAAACCCCACAAGTACTTAGCATTTCTAAATGTGTCTATTTCTTTTGCTCCCCTAGGTTTACCCCTAAGCTACAAAAACTTTAAATCGGTCTGTGGGCAAGTGGGTTGGTAAATATAGAAGATGTAGAGACGTAGAACTGAAGCTTGGTACTTAGCCATTTAATTTAAAGGTACTTAGTCTTACCTACACAATGAATTGTAGTTTGTTTTCATATGGCATAGCTTATTACCAGCTGCTACTCTTTATTTCAAGCAGTAATGCAGTAGCCTACTTTGTAAACTGATGATTTGGGCGTGTTAAGTTTTCAACCCCGACAACCCCACTATGGTCACTTGCTTCCTAATCTAACCCCGACAAACAGATTTTACTTAAAAGCTCCATGTAACCTTTTGTTTCATTGGTCAATCACGATAGCAGCGATGCCGAGGGAGCTCCCCTACACACGTATGCATTCTAATGGTCGCATACATGTATCTAGTTCTCCTCATAAAATATTTGCGTGCATGACAAAGCTCCAACACGTACACTCTCATGCTTACTTAGATTAGAAGCATTCTGTACAAGACAAACTACTATATGCTAGTCTTACTTACACTGTGCGTGTGGGGCACTCTCCTTTAATTTTCTAGCATGTTAAATTTAACATTCTAATATATTTCTTTGAAACAATAGTCTATCATAACTTATTGTCTGCTGTTTGGATGGGCTGCTATCATTATTATCTTTTAATGGATCCTATCTAGATTGACAGTTTGTACAGGGCCCTTCGGTGGGATTGAAACTGTATGCTATAATAGTTTGTGGGTTCGCTTAAGATAAAGCACCTTTCATTTGTTTGTGTTGCAAGATTATTGTAAGGGAAACCTCAGTAGTTCATTCCTCATTTCCATGTCTTAGATGGATCTGTAGTTTATTAATCTCATTGGTTTAAAAAGCTGAGAAAAATTGGAGCGAGTGTGCGTGTAAGTATATCAATTTGCTTTTGTGTGTGAGTATATCAATTCCTGTCTTAGATAGATACTGTAGTTTATTTCCTTTGTTGCTGCTCATTTAATTAATTAAAACTGCATGTGTGCGTGTAAGTATATCAATTTGCTGCTTGTTCATCTTCAAAACCATAAAACTGTGGTGACGTGAGGTCCGACTATGCTTTGTAATTTTGGTTTCATCCCCACCACTCCATCTAGCTTCTTCTTCACATCATATTATATTTGCACCTGCTGTGTATCATTGATTGGATGGTCACCGTCTGCTGCATCATAAGTAGCTTAGCTATGTATCTTTGTAATTTTGTTGTAGTTCATCTGTGATCTCCGATAGCTATGAGATTCGAGGGATGCCGACCATTCGAGCCATGTAACTTATTCAGCTTTGTGTCACATGCTCAACACACTTTGAACTATATACCGGTTCAGTTTTAGAGAATGCTCCTGGTTGTTTAACACACTTATCGAACTAATCAGCCTATTGACTAACTACCATCAAGATCCACCAAACGGCTGTGGAAATAACTTTTGCTGATAATCCTTTGTTTTAAACAAGTACTAATGTTTTGGTAGGACAAGAAGTTTCAAATTCTTATGCTGGTTTATGTTCTCTTTTTAGGTTATGAGAAGATATCTTCTTTGGAAAGATGCTCTTAGCAAATTGGAAGGGTTGCAACCAAGTCCAATTGACAACATGGCGATGGTCTCTGAATATCTAAGCTAGTGATCATCTTTTCAGCGATTCCTTTTCTGTTTGGCCTTCTCGTAGGTAGTGTACATTAGTTGTCTGCTGGAGTTGTGATGGCGAGATATCTTCTTTGTTGCTTCGCTGTCGTTTGATAATCTGATGAAGATGTACATATGATATATGATTGTGCGGTGAAACAAATATTGCTTTGATAGCAAAATAAAAAAACTCATCTATTTCTCATTGTCGATCCTATGAATTAGCGGGCTGAAAATATTGATGGGTTGGAAGAGGCTTTGGCCCAAACAATGCTGGACAAAGATGGAACAAAAAAAGTCTCAAAAATAGAAAATGGACCGCAAAAAGGCTGAGGCCCAGAAAATGGAAAAGGCTTAGAAAACAAAAAACGCCATGTTGGGCTAGGCCCATGTAGCTAGCGAAAATTAACTGAAAAAAAAACATAAAATGGGCTAAATTAATGGGCTCGGCCCATGTAAAACCCCCAATTGGACCGGGCTGATTTTAACCAACGGCCTTTTCAATTCGTCGCAATTTTGCCACGTCAGATTGCCACGTCGGATCCGACATGGCCTGGGGAGAGAGCTAGCGACCAAAACAGAAGGTCATAGGATCAACGACCTTTTGTTAAAGGTTGCTATAGTCAGTTTACGACCGCCAGCTTTTGACCTTCTGTTTTTGGTCATAAAAAGGTCGTAAATGGAAATTTGTGACCTTTCAGTGACCAATAGTCAAGGTCACAAGTTGACATATTTCTTGTAGTGAGTGTCGGAAGATGTCCGCGGAGCTGAACTCAATGATCGGCACCTGATCAGGTTTGATGGCCGTGGATGCACGTGGTTCAGAACCTATGGGCGGAGACGAATCCGAGGTTCCATTGACATAGGCCCTGCTCGAGGTTGGATCTGTGTGCGGCTCTAACACCGTTGAGTCGGCGTCTTCTGCGACGGGGTTGAGCTTCCCGTCCTCGGACAGCGCAATCTGCTCCAGATCTAGGGCCAGAGCAGTTACACACGCTATTTCCTGGGCATGGTCCGATGACAGATTTAGGTCATGTTCATCATGGTGGCAAGGAGCGGCTGTCGTGGACTCGAATCCGACGAAGATCAAGTCTTCGCGGATATCGGCAACACATTAAAACTTCCAAATCTGACTTGATGGCCAGGGGCGGCCCGTAGCGCGAAGCCCCCAAACACGAAGATCTGTCCGGGGAGGCAAATCTCCCCCTGGACTGTATTGTTGTGGATGATTGATGGAGCCATCAAAACTTTTGGTGACGACGCAGCGGAACTCTCAATGAAAGCACCAATGTCGGTGTCAAAACTGGCGGATCTCGGGTAGGGGGTCCCGAACTGTGCGTCTAAGGTCGATGGTAACAGGAGATGGGGGACATGATGTTTTACCCAGGTTCGGGCCCTCTCTATGGAGGTAATACCCTACTGTTTGATTGATCTTGATGAATATGAGTATTACAAGGGTTTATCTTCCATGAGATCGTAATGGCTAAAACCCTAGAAGTCTAGCCTGTATGATTATGATTCTTCCCAACGGACTAAACCCTCCGGTTTATATAGACACCAGAGGGGGCTAGGGTTGTACAAAGTCGGTTACAGAGAAAGGAATCTAATATCCGAACGCCAAGCTTGCCTTCCACGCCAAGGAGAGTCCCATCCGGACATGGGAAGAAGTCTTCTGTCTTGATCTTCATAGCCCATCAGTCCGGCCCATGTTAATAGTCCGGCCGTCCGAGGACCCCTTAACCCAGGACTCCCTCAGTAGGCGCGCCCTGATGCTTTGCAAGCCTCTCGTGGCTTCATCTGACCTAATTCCACTTCCATAAATTCTCAAATATAGGGAAAAAATATTGGAAAACCACCTAGGAGCCACCCAAAACACTTTTTCCGCCGCCGCAAGCTTCTGTACTTTTGTGATCCCATCTGGAGTCCTTTTTCGGTACTATGCCGGAGGGGGAATCGATCATGGAGGGCTTCTACATCATTATTGCTGCCTTCCGATGATGCTTGAGTGGTTCACTAAAGACCTACGGGTCCATAGCTATTAGATAGACGGCTTCTTCTCTCTCTTTGATCTTCAAATACAATGTTCTCCTAGGTGTTCTTGGAATTCTATCCGAAGTAATTCTCTTTTGCGGTGTGTTTGTTGGGATTCGATGAATTGTGGGTTTATGATCAGATTATTCATGAGAAATATTTGAGTCTTCTCTGAATTCTTATATGCACGATTGTTATAGTTTTGTATTTCTCTCCGATCTATTAGTTTGGTTTGGCCAATCAGATAGATTTATCTTGCAATTGGAGAGGTGCTTTATAATGGGTTCAATCTTGCGGTGCTCTATATCCCAGTGATAGAAAGGGACAAGACACATATTTGTATTGTTGCCATTAAGGGGAAAACGACAAGGTTTTATTCATATTGGTTGTGTTTACTTTGTCTACATCATGTCATCTTGCTTAAGGCATTACTCTGTTTTATACTTAATACTCTAGATACATGCTGGATAGCGGTCGATGTGTGGAGTAATAGTAGTAGATGCAGGAAGGAGTCGATCTACTTGCCTCGGGCATGATGCCTATATACATGATCATTGCCTTGAATATCGTCATAACTATGCGCTTTTCTATCAATTGACCAACAGTAATTTGTTTACCCATTGTATGATTTTTGTTCGAGAGAGAAGTCTCTAGTGAAAACTATGGCCAGGGTCTACTCTTATCATATATAAAATCCAAAAATACCTTGCTGCATTTTTTCCATTTTATTTTATTTTGCAATGTATTTTACCTATCTACCACTATAAGATTTGATCCTTGCAAATAAGCGCCAAGGGGATTGACAACCTTCTTGTTCGCGTTGGGTGCAAGTATTTGCTTTTCTGTCTGTAGGTGCTGCTAATGAGGTTCTGCATGGTTCTCCTACTTGATTGATAATCTTGGTTCTTAACTGAGGGAAATACTTATCTCTAACATATCTATAATTTTGTTTGTTTCATGCTATTATATTATCAATCTTGGATGTTTTATATACATTTACTAGCAACTTTATATCATTTTCTGGGATTAACCTATTAACTTAGTCTCGACTGCCCGTTGCTATTTTTTACTTTGCAGAATATCAGTATCAAACAAAGTCCAAATGCCACGAAACTTTTTGGAGATTATTTTTCTGGCGATAAGAGACACTGGAAGTTTCGAGAGGGAACCAGAAGATGAAAGGGGGCCCACTAGGAACCAGGGAGTGGGGACCATGTGCATCATTTTGACCTACCTCCGTCTCTATAAAAACTCTAAAATCCCAAAACCCTCGAGGGAGTCCACGAAATACTTTTTCCGCCATCACAAGTTCCAAAACCATGAGATCCAATCTAGAGACCATTTCCAGCACTCTGTCGGAGGGGGAATGATCACGGAGGGGTTCTTCATCATCCTTGCTGCCCCTCCGATAGTGCGTGAGTAGTTTACCACAGACCCACAGGTCCATAGTTAGTAGCTAGATGGCTTCTTCTCTCTTTTTGATGTTCAATACAATGTTCTCCTCGATGTTCTTGAAGATCTATTTGATGTAATGAATTTTTGCAGTGTGTTTATTGGGTCCGATGAATTGTGATTTTGTGATCAGATCTATCCACTAAACTCTTTTATGCATGATTTTTATAGCCTCGTATTTCTTGTCCGAATTATTGGTTTGGTTTGGCCAACTAGATTGATTTATGTTGCCATGGTAAGAGGTGCTTTGTGATGGGTTCGATCTTGCGGTGCTCAATCTCAGTGACAGAAAGAGAGATGACACGCATGTATCATTTCTATTAAGGGTAACAAGACGGGGTTTATCCATATGTGGGTTTATCTTGTCTACATCATGTCATCTTGCTTAAAACATTAAAAAACAGTTTGGCATCGAACTACATCAAATTAAAAAAAACAAATATTACATTCCGACATTGTTGTCCCCTTTTAACCACCCACTGATGCTCAATCAGATCTTTCTTCAGCTGCTCGTGAGTTGGTCGATGCCGAATTTGTTGATGCGTTTGAATAAAATTTTCAAATATGGCCGGATTCTGGTGTGGACGTTCGATAGAATCACCCATGTTCTCAAATTCTAGAGTTGCGGCAGCACCTCGCCCTCATCCTCGATGATCATGTTGTGCATGATCACACAACATGTCATCACCTCCCACAAGGTCTCCTGGTCCCATTATTTAGCAGGTCCATGAATAACTGCAAAACAGGCCTGCAGAACTCCAAATGCCCTCTCGACATCCTTTTAGCTACTTCTTGTCTAGGGTAAAGTGAGACTTTTTTTGGCCAATTGGGTTAGAGATGGTGCTGACAAAGGTAGCCCATGAAGGATAGATACCGTCAACCAGATAGTTGCACATGTTGTACTCATGTCCATTGACAGTATAGTGGCAAGGAGGAGCTTTTCCTTCAGTTAGCCTCGCAGTCAACGGTGATTGGTGCAACACATTGATGTCATTGTGAGACCCGACATGCCAAATAAAATGTGTCAAATCCAAAGATCATGTCATGTAACTGCTTCAAGAATGATGGTGGGCTTATTAACATGACCCTAGTTTTTGCCCTTGTAAATCCTTTGAACAGTTCTTCAATTTCCAACGCATATGCAGTCAAGAGTGAAAGGGTCGACAAGAGGTGTCTAAAGGGGGGTGATTAGACACTCAAAACAAAGTTGAAAGTTTTTAAGTGTTTCAAGTTTGGGGTGGAGTTTAATCACAAGTTTAACCATTCACAATACAAATCAAGCAAGCATGCAAAGAGTATATGGGAAGCGGAAAGTAAAGCATGCAACTTGCAAGAAAGTAAAGGGATGGGATTGCAGTGTGCAAACGCAATTGGAGATACGGATGTTTTTGTCGTGGTTCCGATAGGTGGTGCTATCGTACATCCACGTTGATGGAGACTTCAACCCACGAAGGGTAAGGGCTGCTCGAGTCCACGGAGGGCTCCACTCACGAAGGGTTCACGCAGAAGCAACCTTGTCTATCCCACCATGCCCATCGCCCACGAAGGACTTGCCTCACTAGGGTAGATCTTCACGAAGTAGGCGATCTCCTTGCCCTTACAAACTCCTTGGTTCACTCCACAATCTTGTTGGAGGCTCCCAAGTGATACCTAACCAATCTAGGAGACACCACTCTCCAAAACTTAATAGATGGTGTGTTGATGATGAACTCCTTGCTCTTGTGCTTCAAATGATAGTCTCCCCAACACTCAACTCACTCTCATAGGATTGGATTTGGTGGAAAGATGATTTGAGTGGAAAGCAACTTGGGGAAGGCTAGAGATCAAGGTTCCTATGGTTGAATTGGAATGTCTTGGTCTCAACACATGAGTAGGTGGCTGTCGGTGTCAAAACCGGCGGATCTCGGGTAGGGGGTCCCGAACTGTACGTCTAGGCGGATGGTAAAAGGAGAAAAGGAACACGATGTTTTTACCCAGGTTCGGGCCCTCTTGATGGAGGTAAAACCCTACTCCTGCTTGATTGATATTGATGATATGGGTAGTACAAGAGTAGATCTACCACAAGATCAGAGAGGCTAAACCCTAGAAGCTAGCCTATGGTATGATTGTTGTTCGTCCTACGTACTAAAACCCTCCGGTTTATATAGGCATCGAAGAGGGTTAGGGCTACATAGAGTCGGTTACAATGGTAGGAGATCTACATATCCGTATCGCTAAGCTTGCCTTCCACGCCAAGGAAAGTCCCATCCGGACACGGGACGAAGTCTTCAATCTTGTATCTTCATAGTCTAGGAGTCCGGCCGAAGATGATAGTTCGGCTATCCGGACACCCCCTAGTCCGGGACTCCCTCAGCAGCCCCTGAACCAGGCTTCAATGGCGACGAGTCCGGCGCGCATATTGTCTTCGGCATTGCAAGGCGGGTTCCTCCTCCAAATACTTCACAGAAGATTTTGAACACAAGGATAGTGTCCGGCTCTGCAAAATAAGTTCCACATACCACCGTAGAGAGAATAATATTTACACAAGTTCAATCTGCTGACGTATTCCGTGGCGTGACATCGCACCACGGCCAAGCCTTTATCCGAATCGTTTTTACTTGTTCCACCTCGGTAGCGTTTATCGAGGCGGTTTCCTTGGCACGCCTTGTCAAAGCGAGATCGTGTCCCTTATTCCGGATTCTCATCAATACGGGCGTGGGTAACCCAACCGTGCCATTGATTATGACGCTTGGGAGATAAGCGAGTTTTATCAGGCCGGTGGGGACGCATAGTTTTCGTCCGTCCATATAAGGGGATAAGGATCCACCTTTTACCACGCCTTCTTCCTCCTTTGCTTATCCATTTCGCAAGACTCGAGCTCCAAAGAAGTCCGCACATCTCGCCTCAACCTTCCCCAGCCATGTCCGGAGCGGGAGGCAAGTGGATGGCCTCCTCCGTCACGGAGGGGCACATCAAGAGGCTGCGGAAGGTCGGATACTTGTCCAGCGACATCGCGCATCGGCTCCCCGACAAGGGGCAGCTCATCCCCACCCCAGGGCCCCATGAGAGGGTGGTGTTCCTCACCCACTTCCTCCGCAGACTAGGTTTTCCACTTCACCCATTTGTCCGGGGGCTCATGTTCTACTACGGCCTGGATTTCCATGATCTGGCCCCGAATTTCGTCCTCAACATCTCGGCGTTCATCGTCGTGTGCAAGGCCTTCCTCTGCATCAAGCCCCACTTTGGCTTATGGCTGAAGACCTTCAATGTCAAGCCGAAGGTAGTGGGGGGCCAGCAGGCGGAGTGTGGAGGCGCCATGGTGGGCAAGATGCCCAACGTTACATGGCTCGAGGGCTCCTTCGTGGAAACCATCAAAGGGTGGCAATCGGGGTGGTTCTACATCACCGAGCCGTGTGACCCTGAATGGGCAGCGGCCCCCTAGTTCTGATCTGGCATCCCCACACGGCTCACCTCCTGGAAAGAGAAGGGCCTGACATGGGGTAATTCGGAGGAGCTGACTGGACTCCAAACCTGCGTCCAAAACCTTGTGAACAAGAAGATCAAGCTTGTCAATGTAGTCCAGGTCATGCTCATCCGCCGGATCCTCCCGTGCCAATAACGGGCCTCCAGCTTGTGGGAGTTTGATCCGGCACAACACCAAACCTTGAGCAGGCTCTTTGACACTACGTACGAAGATGCCTGGAAGGTGTTGTTCAAGGGCGCCGAGGCTCCCGCATCCGCTACCGAAGATCGCGGATTCAGCTCACAGCGTCAAGCTGGCGAGGTAAGCTATTTTACCCTTTACAAGACACTTATTTTTCATAGTTTGACTCTATGCGGGATCTAAACTCCCTTACCTTTGACAGGCCTGGCAAAAGAAGTCCGGGCAGGTTAACTGTCCGGCCCCCTTGCTAGAAGACCCAGCGGACGCCCGATTGACAGGGCTGCTGGTTCTGGCACCTTACGTGCTGCCGGAGAAGAAGGCCAAGAAAAAGGCCATGGGAACTCGAAAGAGTTCCCGGCGCCAGGTGTTGTCGGACTCATCGTCTGATGACTCCAAGGCGGACTCCTCCCGCGAAGGCGAGGAGGAGGAAAAAGAGGCCTCACCCCAGCAGGGGAGAGAAGAAAAGGAAGGCTGCCCCAACGGGGGAGGTCGAAGGGTCCAAGAAGGGAAGGACCCTCCCTCCGGACTACTCCACCAACGCCGACGACGGCTAAGAGGAGTGGCCACTGAGGACTAAGCCCCTGGCGACATCGTAAGTGTCCAGATACCAGAATAACTCATGGCGTTTCATTTGTCGTACAGAATCTCCTAACGTCGAACATAACCCTGCAGCCCGCCCAAGGACGGGCTCGACACTTCAACGAGCGGCTCCCTGGCATCGTCGGACGTGAATAGCACTTCACTTCCGGCCGTCTCCTCTCCTCGCGTTGCGGATGACGCTGAGGTGGGGTCCCAAAAGGGACCCAACCAGGAAGAGGTCCCGGAGGTGCCGCAAGGCAACCTCCCGGACTTTGGGCATGAGGGGGATCAAACCCCGAAGGGTTCTGAGTTCAGCCCCGGGCCGGACTCCACACCGGAACCTTCAGTGGTCCCGGAGTCCGGCAGGCGGTCCCTTCATAAGAAGGGCGAGACTGCGACACCGGTGACCTCCGTCCAACCGGAGGCACCGGATAATTTGCTGGAGGCACTTAACGGCGCCTCCATCGACGAGGAGCACCACACTGTTATGAGTGCGGTGATCCAGAAAGTTCAGTCCACCAAGAGCGGGCTGACTGAAGCCTGTGCCAGCCTTCTAATAGGCTTTGAGGTATGTAGTTAAGATATGTAAAAATATTACCGCATAGACAGTAGCCCCTGATGCTCAGTTTGGTGTTCGAAAAGAAAAGCCGAACTGAGCATCTAAAAATATATACGCAGGAGTCTAACATAAGCATGTCAATATGGGAATGCAGGCTGCGCTGCTGACCTCTGCCGCACTGACTGCGGAGGTCAATGCATTGAAGCAGAACTTTGAGCGGTCCGAGAACGAGCTCGGCCTTGCCAAGAAGCAGCTCGAGGACAAGGAAGGTAAGTAATACCTTATGGAAGTATATAAAGGATGTGGTTGCAAAAAACTACAGGAATAACGTGAGAATTGCAGGGGCTACGAACGAGGTGGTGACCCTGAAGGAAGCGGTGTCCAAGGCCGAAAGCAATGCGGCCGCGGAACACACCGAGCGAGATAAGCAGGAGGCGTGGGTGGCGGAGGTGCGGCAAGAGCTCCAGGCTCTCGTGGAAAACACGAGAGTTTGGAGCATGACTCGAAGATTCGAGAGTCCGAGCTCGCCTCGGCTCTTGAGAGCGCCAAAGCTGCTAAGGCCGAAGCCCAAAAGGCCCTCCAGGAAATTGAGGCAATAAAGAAGATAGCGGCGGGTAAGGCATTCTTCATGCAAAGCAAGCACGTGAAAGTGAATTACTTGTTACTTACCTGAATCCGGAGCTCTCCAGGAGCATTGTTGATCTGCCTGCAGCATGTGTTCGACACTCGCCGCCTTTCTACCGGGCCGAGGAGGGAGCTCGGCAGAGAAGGTGTTCGGTCTCAAGATCTTTGAGGCGGACACCAGTGCTTTTGAGCGACCAGCTAAAGCAGCTGGTCGAGCTCCATAAGGTGGCCGAACAGGCCATGAAGGGCCTCATAGCTCGGCTGTGGCCTAAGGAAGCCATGCCTAAGAGCTACTTCGGGCTGGTGAGGCGGCTGGTGGACGCCTGTCCATGGATTGAAGTCGTCAAGTGCTCCGTCTGCATCGAAGGTGCCCGTAGGGCCCTTGCCCGTGCTAAAGTGCACTGGGGCAAGATGGACGTTGAGAAGCTTGTGACGGACGCTCCACCGCCGGGCAGGGAGTATCGCAATCCCAAGATGTATTATCAGGGTGTCCTGAAGGGTGCCCGCCTTATAGCGGGTGAATGCTCCAAAGATGTAATTTTTGAGTAAACTCGCATTTGTTATCCTGTACGCTTGAAAACTTGTTCATATGCGCTAAGCAACGCTTGTGAATTTAAAATATTACCTTCTGTGTGGCCGTTTATTAAATTTGAGATATGGCGAGTCGTCGGCTTCTGCCCCCACGCCATGAGTGCTGGGGTGTTCGGGATAAACTTGAGCGCTCTTTTTCCCATTCTTGGGTCCTTCGAGGGAGGCGCTCAACGCAACGAACAAGGCAACCGGACTATAATGCTTGAACACTCTCACCTAGCCATAGAATTCTATAATTTTATCGGCGAAGCCCCTAGTATTCGGAAGACCGAGTTCGGGGCTCTATCCACGCCTAGGCCGGACAAAGCCAACTCCTCGCTCTAAGCGGCATAAGTCTTTAGGGACTCGAAGAAACCTCTCGAACAGCGACCGGCTCTCGCCCTATCATGACGGTCAGTTTTAGCTTTCTCCACTGAGGTGCTTAACCCAGCTCAACCGGGGCACAATCACAGTGGTTCTCCCAGCGCTACCTTAGCCAATATAACGGAACGTAAGGTACCAAAACATGGGAGCCGGGCAAACCCAACTATTGACCCAAGACATGATTCAGAGCCGATGCATATAATGCTATAAGTTCGGGGTGCCGCACTTGTGAAAGTGTTCGGACTTATCACAGCATATTTTGGGGTACTTAAGCCCCTGGTGTATTTGGCCGTACCAAAGCATACGGATGCAACATGTCATAAGTGAACATGTATACATAAGAAAAAGGAATGCCATAATAGGCAAAAGCTGTGCATTGTTTATTAAAAAAGCTGCGGTAAAAGCAGAACGATACAAATAGTGCGATAAGCAAGGGACGGGACTATTTGACATGTCCCCCTCCAGGAGCGAGCTGCGGGATGATATGTAAAACAAGTATACTGCTCGCTATAGAGACCACCTATACACTCGACGTAGCTTTCTGCTTCACTAGCTGTTGCATCGTGTGTTCGGCCATTCTACTGCCGGACAGAGCTTCTTGAAAAAGGAGTCCTGAAAGTAAGCGAAAAAAGAAGAATGACACAATTGGGGAGCCCCTGGTGCGGTTGAGCCGCATTCTGGGCCTGCCGTGGTCGTACCCCTCCCCCTCTGCCCATGGTATATCCAGAGCGTAATTATGTACGCGTAGTACTGGTTTCATAATTTCGCGAGGGATGGGGTTGGGCCGCATTGCTACGCGTGCTCAGAACGTGGCAGGCAGTCTTGTTGTTGGTTACTCCGGGCGCGCTTGACGGTGTTCGGACGTTTAATAGCCGGACTCGAGAATTGCCTTAAGAGGCTGCTTTGTACTTCCGCCGCGAGAGCCGTTGTATGCTCCTCCGTTCGGAGAGAGCGTTCAGTGTTTCCGTTGACCGTAATGACTCCTCGAGGACCTGGCATCTTGAGCTTGAGGTATGCGTAGTGCGGCACCGCATTGAACTTTGCAAATGCGGTTCGTCCGGCAAAGGCGTGATAGCCGCCTGCGAGCGGGACTATGTCGAAGATTAACTCCTCGCCGAAGTTATCCGGGATCCAAGACCACTTTAATTGTGGCGAGCCTGTCACGGTTGGCCTCTACACCTGGTATGACGCCTTTGAAGGTCGTCTTTGTAGATTTAATCCTTGAGGGGTCTATGCCCATCTTGCGCACTGTATCCTGATAAAGCATGTTCAGGCTGCTGCCGCCGTCCATCAGGACTCTAGTGACGTGAAATCCGTCAACGATTGGGTCTAGAACCAATGCGGCGAATCCTCCATGGCGGATGCTAGTGGGATGGTCCCTTCGATCAAAAGTGATCGGGCAGGAGGACCACGGATTGAACTTTGGGGCGACTGGCTCCATTGCATATACGTCCCTTAGTGCCCGCTCCCTTTTGGGTATGTGGGTTGCATATATCATGTTCACCGTCTGCACTTGTGGGGGGAAACCGTTCTGTCCTCTATTGTTCGGCGGCCGGGTCTCCTCCTCGTCATCTCTATGCAGCCCCTTGTCATTGTTTTCGCGATTAACTTTCTGCTCGCTTGAACACCCAACAATCCTGTTGGTGTGATTGGCTGGCTTTTCGGGGTGCCGTATCCGCACGAGCGATCGAGTATTCGGTCCAAATTGGACAGGCCCGGAGTATTTCTTTTGAATGGCTTTTTCCACTGACCGGGTTTAGAGCCTCTGGATCCAGCATTGACTGTCGTATCCTCAGTATCATCGCCATTAATGCGGCGCTTGTGCTTGTTGCGACACGACCTGCCGTTGTTGTCCTTGGTATCCGAATTGCCAGGGCTCTTGGTCATATTGTTACTACGAGCTAGCCAGCTATCCTCCCCCGCGCAGAAGCGGGTCATGAGTGTTGTGAGGGCTGCCATGGATTTCGGCTTTTCCTGTCCTAGGTGCCGGGCAAGCCACTCGTTGCGGATGTTATGCTTGAAGGCTGTGAGGGCCTCTGCATCTGGACAGTCGGCGATTTGATTTTTCTTGGTTAGGAACCGTGTCCAGAATTGTCTGGCCGATTCTTCTGGCTGCTGCATTATGTGGCTTAGGTCATCGGTGTCTGGTGGTCGCACATAGGTGCCCTGGAAGTTGTCGAGGAATGCGGCTTCCGGATCTTCCCAACAACCAACTGACTCTGCTGGCAAGCTGTTAAGCCAATGTCGAGCTGGTCCTTTAAGCTTGAGTGGGAGGTATTTGATGGCGTGTAGATCATCACCGCGGGCCATGTGGATATGAAGGAGATAGACCTCGATCCAGACCGCAGGATCTGTTGTGCCATCGTATGATTCAATGTTTACGGGTTTGAAACCCTCAGGGATTTGATGATCCATTACTTCGTCTGTGAAGCATAGTGGGTGTGCGGCGCCTCTGTATTGGGCTATATCACGACATAGCTCAAATGAGCTTTGTCTACTGTGTTCGGCCCGGCCGTAATTGCCATATCCGGTGTGACGGTTATCATCACGTATCGTGGGGCGCCCACGCGATCCGTAGATCGATCTTGTTTGCCTTGCCTTGTCCTCAAGTATATCCTGCAGGTCTGGCGCATTTTCCCACGCCTTGGTATTTTTTGAGCGGCGCCGGGGTGCGGCTTGAGTGTAGGGCCGAGAGGCCTCTCTGTCGCAGCCACGAGGTGGCCGGTCGGCCGTATTATGCACTAGTGATGTAGGTTTAGGTGCTTCCTCCTCTAATCGGGGTAGCAGCCTGCGTTTTGGGTAGCTCTTGGAGGAGCGTTCGAGTTCATACTCTTCGGCCGCAAGGACTTCAGTCCATCTGTCCGCTAGCAAGTCTTGGTCAGCTCTAAGCTGTTGCTGCTTTTTCTTGAGGCTGCTTGCCATGGCCATAAGCCTGCGTTTGAAACGCTCTTGTTCGACGGGATCCTCAGGCACGAAAAATTCGTCGTCGTCTAGGCTTGCCTCGTCTTCGGAGGGAGGCATGTAGTTATCGTCCTCTACCTCTCTGCCTGCCCCTCTCTCATGCGGGCTGGCTTCTCCATCCTCCTGTGCTGAATCCTGCGGAGGGGATTGTCTTCGGCACTGTCCGGGGTGTTATTGTCTCCAGTGCCGGAATCGCCGTTTTTACTGTGGCGGGATTTAGAGCGGCGCCGCTGACGTCGGCGCTTAGGCTGTTTCTTGGAGGGGTCATCCTCCGTTGTTCCATCGCCATTCCCGTCTTTTGGGATATCCACCATGTAAATGTCGTATGACGAGGCGGCCTTCGGAGTCGAAGTCGAGCATGTCGGTTAAATCATCGACAGTGGCTACTAAGTGGGTGGTGGGTAGGCTTTGAATTTCGTCGTCCGCATCCCTACCTTCCTGACCATAATCCGGCCAGGGCTCTCCTGATAAAGAGAGAGAGAGACTTTAGTGAATTCAGGATGTTGCCAAAGGGCGAGTGCTGAAAGATGTCCGCGGCAGTGAACTCTATGATCGACGCCCAATCGGATTCGATTGACGGGGGCGCAGGAGGTTTGGAGTCCGGAGAGGAGTCCGGCACCTTGGAGTCATGAGCTTCGCAAAGGACAGGGTTGGTGTTCGGCTCAATCGTCGTAGAGATAGCAGCCCCCGAGGCGGTGTCCAGCCACCCATCCTTGATCGGCGCAGTCGGCTCCGAGCTAATGGTCGGAGCGGACACTTGTGCGGCCTCCAGGGCACTGTCCGGCGGTAGAGCTAGATCATGCCCTTCGTGACAGTGCGGCGCGCTTGGCTGTGGCTCGAACCCGTCGAAGATCAAATCTCCACGGGCGTCCGCCGTGTATTTTAAACTTCCAAATATGACCTGATGGCCAGGGGCGTAGCTTTCAATCTGCTCCAGATGGCCAAGCGAATTGGCCCGCAGTGCAAAGCCGCCGAATACGAAGATCTGTCCGGGGAGAAAAGTCTCACCCTGGACCGCATCGTTGTTGATGATCGAAGGAGCCATCGGGCCTAAAGATGATGACACAGAGGAACTCTCAATGAAAGCACCAATGTCGGTGTCAAAACCGGCGGATCTCGGGTAGGGGGTCCCGAACTGTGCGTCTAGGCGGATGGTAACAGGAGACAAGGGACACGATGTTTTACCTGTGTTCGGGCCCTCTCGATGGAGGTAAAACCCTACTCCTGCTTGATTGATATTGATGATATGGGTAGTACAAGAGTAGATCTACTACGAGATCAGAGAGGCTAAACCCTAGAAGCTAGCCTATGGTATGATTGTTGTTCGTCCTACGGACTAAAACCCTCCGGTTCATATAGGCATCGAAGAGGGTTAGGGTTACACAGAGTCGGTTACAATGGTAGGAGATCTACATATCCGTATCACCAAGCTTGCCTTCCATGCCAAGGAAAGTCCCATCCGGACACGGGACGAAGTCTTCAATCTTGTATCTTCATAGTCCAGGAGTCCAGCCGAAGATGATAGTTCGGCTATCCGGACACCCCCTAGTCCGGGACTCCCTCAGTGGCTCTCTCTCAGAAAATGAGTAGTGGAAGTGTAGGCATGTTCTGATGGCTTCCCCCACGAATGAGGAGAGGGTGGAGGGGTATATATAGTCTCCACACAAAATCTAACCGTTACACACAATATACCAAACTCGATGGGATCGAATCCGAAAACTCGGTCGGACCGATTCAGTACATAATGTGACCATTATGCAATTTCGGTGGGACCGATATGATCAACTCGGTGGGACCGATATCATTAGGGTTAGGGCATAACGTAATCTCGGTTGGACCGCTTACTCAAACTCGGTTGGACCAACTTTGGTAATAAGCTAACAGAGAGTTGGTCAGGCAAACTCGGTGGGACCGGTTCGGTCGTATCGGTGGGACCGAAGCGTTATGGAAAGGAAACAGGGAGTTTGCATTGCAGACTCGGTGGGACCGATCGCTCATCTCGGTTTGACCAAAACGTTACGAAGGGAAACAGAGAGTTTGCAACCCCATCTCGGTGAGATCGAGATCCCTATCGGTGAGACCGAAAAGACTAGGGTTTCTGGCAGTGGCTATGTCAAATGAACTCGGTGGCGCCAGATGGATCAAATCGGTGGGGCCGAGTTTGACTTTTGGTTTGGGACATATGTGGATATGAGAAAGTGGCTGGGGGCTTTGGAGCATATCACTAAGCACTTTGAGCAAGCAAGCCATTAAGAAACACCTCATCCCCTTTTAATAGTATTGGCTTTCCTATGGACTCAATGTGATCTTGGATCACTGAAAATGGAAATGTAGAGTCCTGAGCTTTGAGCTTGAGCCAATCCTTTGTCCTTGGCATCTTGAAGGGGTTCCACATCCTCTTGTCCATGCCACTCCACTGTTGGGCTTATCTGAAATATACTAGACGAAAGTATTAGTCCAACAAGAGATATGTTGACATTAATTACCAAAATCACCCAGGGAGCACTTGTGCTTTCAATCTCCCCTTTTTGGTAATTGATGACAACATACATCAAAGCTTTAGATAAAGATATAGAGAAATGCAAGTAAAGCTTTGGAAAGACATGTAAAATGCATAGGCTCCCCTTATGTGTATGCAATCATGTAAATATAGAACATAAGATCATGTGAGTGCATAATCATGACAGAGCAAGCAATGAGTTACATGTATCTTGGCTATATGCATCAGAGCAAATGGTGTGAACATGGTAAATGTACCTTCATGCTCATGAGTCCTTCTTGCAACAAGGTCAGCAACAAGGTCACCTATGTTAGAGTATATTGTTGCTGACCAACAATATGTACATCAGCAAAAGATCCTCATGTACATGAGTGTGATGCATATACTTACCTTGTGGTCTTGAACTGGCTTTGGAAGAGATGAACCTGAGTAAACAAGGTTAGACAACACAGAAACATCTACTAAGCAGAGCAAGAGCAGTAAACCACAAGAGTACCAAGATTGGGATGACATGTATAGAGTGAGTACTAGGTACTCTATTGTAGTGTAGACATGTCCCCAAAGGTAAAGATATGCAATGAATTTTAATATTTCCTTCCCTTAGATGTCTTGCTCCGGCTGAATCTTATAATGGATATTGGGAGAATATAAGGAAAAGAAAATCAGAGCAAAGCAAACACAAAACAACATAAACATGTCTTTCCCCTCTAAAGAGATGAAACTTCTCTCCTCTTTAAATTCCAAACAACAAACAACTGGGGTCTCTCTTTTTTAGATAAGAACGCTTCTCTCTCCCTGTTGCTCTCTCCCTCTGATGGAGTAATTAAGCTTTGATGTGAACTCTCTCTCCCCCTTTGACATCAATTTCCAAGAAGGGTCTTCTGGAGTGTGAGTCAAAATAGGTTTGGTCCTTGAGTCACAGAGCAAAGCAGCACATGGAATATGATGCTGGTAGAGGATAAGAATCATCAAGTGGAGCTGGAACAAAGTGTGCAGAATGCATGTGAGAGAGTGATTTGTCAGTATTGAAGTCGGCTAAACTGAGTTGGTTCCTTCGGTGGCACCGAAAAATTTCGGTCTGACCGAAAAAGGCAAATCGGTTTGTCCGAGTTCATCACAGAGAAACTGCTAGTCACCTCAGCTCACTAGGCAAGAATGATCTCACAAGGATTTGCAATGAATTGGATGCATAGAAATGCAGAACAGAAATAAAAGAGAAGAAATCTAGATGAAGTTTTTTTTGAAAGGGGAACAAATATGCATGAGACAAAATGCAAGAACAAGAAGAAACACTAGAGAACTTCATCTAGAATTGGTCAGCAACAAGGTCACCTATGTTAGGGTATACTAAGCTTAAAATGGGGTTGCCATTTTTCATTTAAGCATCTTGATGTATTCTCATCTTGTTGAGTTGCTTTGACCCATGTCTTGGGGTAAAGCTTCTCTAAGATGGAATAACATACCTAGGGTGGTGGTGTTGATCTTGATCATGTAGTTGAACTTGTGTGGGATGCTCAATGTTGATGTAGTTCATTTGGAGCACCACTTGTAATTGGAGTTCATCTACCTACATGGATTAGATTTGCAAGGAAGAGCACTTGTGTATCCAAAATTACAATCATGAAATTTGATATAGGAATTTGTCAAAGGATATATTTGAAGGGTTTCATGCTTCCTTGTCTTCAACCACCCTAAAGTAGAGACTTGGTGATGTAGAGATTGCTCAAGATGTGAATGAGTTGCAATCTCATAGATTTAGATCTATCCAAGTACCTACATGGGTTAGATAACATGCAAGGGTGCAAATGTATCCAAGATATATGATCATCATCATGAGAGAAATATCAAGGATTAGTCATAGGCTCATGTCTTGCATGTATCCAAATAGAGTTCCTACTGCAAGTTTGAGGCATCAATGATGTTCAATTCACCTCTCAACCAGCAAAATACTTCCTCATCAAGTGGTTTAGTGAATATATCCGCCAATTGCTTGTCGGTGCGAACATGCTTAAGGTTAATATCACCCTTAGCAACATGATCTCGAATGAAATGATGACGAACTTCAATGTGCTTTGTTCGAGAGTGTTGCACGGGATTATGAGCAATCTTAATAGCACTCTCATTGTCACATAGCAAAGGAACATGTTTCACATATATCCCATAATCTTTAAGAGTTTGGGTCATCCAAAGTAATTGACACAACATGAACCGGTGGCAATGTATTCCGCTTTGGTGGTGGATAAGGATACGGAGTTTGTTTCTTGGAGGACCAAGACACAAGAGATCTACCATGAAATTGACAAGTACCCGAAGTGGACTTTCTATCAACCTTATCTCCGACATAGTCCGAATCGGAGTAGCCAACAAGATTAAAAGAGCCCCTCTTTGGATACCAAATGCCAAAGTTTGGTGTATGAATTAAGTATCTCACTATCCTTTTCACGGCCTTAAGATGACACTCTTTAGGGGCCGCTTGATATCGTGCACACATGCACACACTTAGGAGAGGCACATAGATACAATAATGAACCAACGATAGAGCGATAAACCTTTTGATCAACGGGTTCACCATCTTTGGTCAAGTCAAGGTGTCCACTAGTAGGCATGGGTGTACTCATACCTTTGCATTCTTGCATATTGAACTTCTTGAATAAGTCCTTGGTATACTTTGTTTGAGAGACAAAGGTATCTTTCTTAGTTTGCTTGATTTGCAAACCAAGAAAGAACTTGAGTTCACTCATCATAGACATCTCAAACTTCTCCGAATAAGCTTCCCAAACTTCTCACTAAAATGAGGGTTAGTTGATCCAAATATAATATCATCAACATAAATTTGGCACACACATAATTCTCCATTAACCCTTTTAGTGAAAAGAGGAGAATCAATTTTTCCAATCTCAAAGCCTTTTTCAATAAGGAACTTGGTCAAGCATTTATACCATGCTCTAGGAGCTTGTTTAAGACCATGAAGAGCTTTGTGAAGCTTGTAAACATGATTGGGTTTCTTAGGATTAACAAAGCCGGGAGGTTGTTTAACATAAACTTCCTCCTCAGTTTTACCATTTAGAAAAGCACTTTTAATGTCCATTTGGTATAAAGTGATATCATGGTGATTAGCATAGGCAAGTAATATGTGAATGGACTCAAGTCTAGCAACGGGGGCATATGTCTCACCATAGTCCATACCTTCGACTTGAGTGTAGCCTTGGGCGACGAGACGTGCTTTGTTGCGAACTACTTGTCCATCTTCATCTTGCTTGTTGCGAAACACCCATTTGGTACCGATGATGTTGTGGTTGTTGTCGGGCTTCTCGACCAATTTCCACACTTGGTTTCTCTCAAAGTTGTGTAGTTCTTTGTGCATGGCGTTTATCCAATCCGGATCTTCCAATACTTCTTCAACCTTCATAGGTTCAATGCTAGAGATGAATGAATAATGTTCACAGAATTTAGCCAAACAAGATTTAGAGCTAGTGATTCTCCTGGTTTGGATATCATTGTATATTTTCTCGACGGGATGATCTCTAGCGACTCTTACTTGAACTCGTGAGAGCTTTTGCTTTGATCGGGGTGGAACATCTTCTTCATCATCTCGTTCTTCTTCTTGGCCTTCATCATGGTTGACGTTGTCGTTCTCTCGTCGTGGTGGAGAAGGAGGTTGATGAGGTTCATCTTGGTGTACTTCCTTGTTTTCTTCATCTTGGTGTGTCCCACTTGTGGATGCTTCCATATCAATTCTTGGTTCACCTTGTAATGAGGTAGAATCTTCCACTTGGACGGACGAGGTACTCTCCTTCACCTCCGTTGGACGAACCTTGCCAATAGACAAGTCCCGGATTGCTTCCGGAGGATCTTTATCTCTTACATCAATTGGCAATTGCTCTACTTGTGAGCCGTTAGATTCATCAAACTTCACATCTACCGTCTCCTCAACCTTTCAGGTGAAATTGTGTAGACACGCTAAGTGTGAGAGTTTGAGCCATAACCAAGTAGGAAACCTTCATGAGATTTAGGAGCAAATTTAGCATGACGATGCTTATCAAGAATGTAGCACTTTGAGCCGAATACTCGAAAGTATCCAACTTGGGGTTTGTTACCGGTGAGGAGATCGTATGCCGTCTTGCCGAGTAGCTTGTGAAGATACAAGCGATTTGTCGCATGACAAGCTTTCTCAACCGCTTCCGCCCAAAAGTGCTTTGGCGTCTTGTACTCATCAAGCATCTTTCTCGCCATTTCGATAAGCGTCTGGTTCTTCCTCTCAACAACTCCATTTTGTTGAGGTGTGTACGTAGCCGAGAACTCATGTGAAATCCCTTCTTCGTCAAGAAAGGTGTCCACATTTACGTTCTTGAACTCCGTTCTGTTATTGCTGCTAACCTTCTTGATCTTCACTTCAAATTAATTTTGGGCCTTCCTAGCGAAGTTTTTTAAGGTCTTTTGGACCTGCGATTTGTCATCGAGAAAGAACACCCACGTAAATCTTGAAAAATCATCAAATATAACTAGACCAAATGAGTTTCCACCGAGACTTTTGTAAGCGTTGGGACCGAAAAGATCCATGTGAAGTAGCTCGAGCGGCCTCCTTGTGGTCATAATGTTCTTCACCGGGTGGCTTCCTCCAACCTGTTTACATGCTTGGCAAGCACTGCAAAGTCTATCCTTATCAAATATGACATCTTTAACACCAAGGATATGATCTCATTTAATAAGCTTGTCAAGGTTTCGCATGCCCACATGACCTAACCGTCTATGCCACAACCAACCTTGAGAGGATTTAGCAATCAAGCAAGTTCTAGGTTGAGCCTTTTTAGTGAAATCAACAATGTATAGATCACCTTCGCGTATACCAGTAAAGACCATTTTATGATTATCTCTACGAAACACTTGGCAATCTACTTTGATAAATAGAACATTGAAGCCAAAGTCAGCTAGTCTAGAAACAGAAAGCATATTATAGCCAAGAGATTCAACGAGCATGACATTTTGTATGGAGCTATCATGTGAGATGGCCACCTTACCGAGGCCAACCACCTTACCCTTTGAGTTATCACCAAAAGTGATATACTTTCGAGGGCCGTCGTTTTCAGCAAGCTCACGAAACATATCTTTATCTCCGGTCATGTGATTGGTACATCCACTATCAAGAACCCATTCCTTTCCTCTTGCCATGTATCCCCGAAGATTTGCCATAAGACCAAAGTGTCTCATTGCATCATCAAGATCAAAGTCACTATCATCATCCTCATCATAGTATCCATGTTCAACATCGTCATGTGGTGGATCAATTCCTAGAGAGGGTGATTCATTAGATAAATGAGTTTGACAATGATCTTCTTTGTGAATTCTAATAGCTTCGGAAATAATATTGCTAATAATTCTAACATACCCTTTGGCACACATAAGATTTGTAAGCTCAAATAGACAATCACCAAACTTAGGATCATTGGAATTCATCTTACTCAAGGCAATAGACTTATGAAGAATCTCATCTAGATTTTGCAAGGAATAATTTGGAAATCATTCCTCAAGAAATTTCCATATAGTGTAGGCACACTTAAGAGTAGGCAAGCAACCTATCAAGTTTCTAGGCAAACCTCTAGTGATAAGATTAACAGTTCTAAGATTGCGAATCATGTCAATTGACTCATCAAGGGTAGGATGCATAGGATCAACATGAGGTACACAAGGGCTAGTAATATACTTGTTCAAATGATATTCATTGAAAATCACAAGCATCTCATTTTTTCACTCATGAAAGTACTCTCCATCAAGTATAGGCACTCTATGTCTAAGACTCCCCAAAGTAGACTCATCCATCTTCCTCCAATGGTGTTTAAACCAAAGCAATGGAGACCAACACTCTGATACCAATTGAAAGGATCGAGAAGAGGTGTCTAGAGGGGGGGTGATTAGACACTCAACAAACAAAGTTGACAGTTTTTAAGTTTTTCAAGTTTGGGTGGAGTTTAATCACAAGTTTAACCATTCACAATACAAATCAAGCAAGCATGAAAAGAGTATATGGGCAGCGGAAAGTAAAGCATGCAACTTGCAAGAAAGTAAAGGGATGGGATTGGACTGTGCAAACGCAATTGGAGACACGGATGTTTTTGTCATGGTTTCGATAGGTGGTGCTATCGTGCATCCACGTTGATGGAGACTTCAACCCACGAAGGGTAACGGCTGCGCGAGTCCATGGAGGGCTCCACCCACAAAGGGTCCATGAAGAAGCAACCTTGTCTATCCCACCATGGCCATCGCCCACGAAGGACTTGCCTCACTAGAGTAGATCTTCACGAAGTAGGCGATCTCCTTGCCCTTACAAACTCCTTGGTTCACTCCACAATCTTGTTGGAGGCTCCCAAGTGACACCTAACCAATCTAGGAGACACCACTCTCCAAAAGGTAATAGATGGTGTGTTGATGATGAACTTGTTGCTCTTGTGCTTCAAATGATAGTCTCCCCAACACTCAACTCACTCTCATAGGATTGGATTTGGTGGAAAGATGATTTGAGTGGAAAGCAACTTGGGGAAGGCTAGAGATCAAGATTCCTATGGTTGGATTGGAATGTCTTGGTCTCAACATATGAGTAGGTGGCTCTCTCTCAGAAAATGAGTAGTGGAAGTGTAGGCACGTTCTGATGGCTTCCCCCATGAATGAGGAGAGGGTCGAAGGGTATATATAGCCTCCACACAAAATCTAACCATTACACACAATATACCAAACTCGGTGGGACCGAATCAGAAAACTCGGTCGGACCGATTCAGTACATAATGTGACCATTAGGCAATTTCGATGGGACCGACATGATCAACTCGGTGGGACCGATATCATTAGGGTTAGGGCATAACGTAATCCCGGTTGGACCGATTACTCAAACTCAGTTGGACCGACTTTGGTAATAAGCTAACAGAGAGTTGGTCAGGCAAACTCGGTGGGACCGATTCGCTCGTATCGGTGGGACCGAAGCGTTATGAAAAGGAAACAGGGAGTTTGCATTGCAGACTCGGTGGGACCAATCGCTCATCTCGGTTTGACCGAAACGTTATGAAGGGAAACAGAGACTTTGCAACTCGGTGAGACCGAGATCCCTATCGGTGAGACCGAAAAGACTAGGGTTTCTGGCAGTGGCTATGTCATATGAACTCGGTGGCGCCGGATGGATCAAATCGGTGGGGCTGAGTTTGACTTTTGGTTTGGGACATATGTGGATATGAGAAAGTGGCTGAGGGCTTTGGAGCATATCACTACGCACTTTGAGCAAGCAAGCCATTAAGAAACACCTCATCCCCTTTTAATAGTATTGGCTTTCCTATGGACTCAATGTGATCTTGGATCACTGAAAATGGAAAATGTAGAGTCCTGAGCATTGAGCTTGAGCCAATCCTTTGTCCTTAGCATCTTGAAGGGGTTCCACATCCTCTTGTCTATGCCACTCCACTGTTGGGCTTATCTGAAATATACTAGATGAAAGTATTAGTCCAACAAGAGATATGTTGACATTAATTACCAAAATCACCCAGGGAGCACTTGTGCTTTCAAAGAGATACAAGCAAACCTAGCCACCCTATTGCTTCTGAGATTGCCAAGAGCCTCTCGGTGTCTGTAACAGTTGGTTCTCTCAGATACTGAGGTCCAAACACCTTGACTTCGATAGTTGCAAACCTGACCATGGTATCTCCGCATGTGCTCTCATACATCCGTAGATACTCGGGCCCATGAATCAGCGGTCGTGCAATATGCAAGCATCCGGACGCAATGGTACAAACGATTGAAGACAGTCTTGCGCATTCGAAAATGCCGGCGAAAATGGTCATCGAAGAGTGTACCGGGGGCAAAGTAGTCAGTCATCAGTGTCAAATGGTCGCGCACCCTGTTGCGGTTGAGCGCTCGATGACCCTTGATCAATCCCTTGAAATTGGGAACTTGCTCCTCCGCATGCTCCGCATCTTCAAGGATCTCCTACATCATCGCCGTCTCATCCATGCAGTCGTCCTCGTCGGACGGCTCAACATAGTGCTCATATATGTACTCCAAATTGGAATCCATTGCTTGAAAGAAGAAGGAACAACTTTTTGAGCTCCGACTATTCATTTAACAGTTGTCGGGCATGGTGAGTATAGCAGTAGCGAATGGTACCTGGCGGGGCGGTCAGAGGATATGGGTTGAACGGCGATGAAGGAGAAGCGGGGTGGAGCCCGGCTGGAATGCTTGAGGTGGCAGAGACGTATAGTTCCGGCAAGGGTGTTGTGTCGGCCAGGATGGTGGAGCGGCGCCGAAGGCAAGAGAGAAAGAAAGAAGAAAAAATGGGGAGGGTGGAGGCGCGGGGTCCGGGAAGGTTTTTGGGTGGACCAGGGCTGTTGGAGTCCTACGTGTCTACTGACTGGACTCCAACAAAGCCACCCCCCACGCTTGTCTCGGGTTTGCCAGAAAAAGTACGCCCGGTATGCTCGGTGGACCGATACAGACCCGCATTGGATGGCTTCCGTGGTCCAGACCACGCGGTCCAGACATATGTGGGCAGTTTGAAGGTCCGCCTTGAAGATGCTCTAAGCGTTATTTGAGCTACTATACAGCATAACCTAATAAATCAGTATTTAAATAACATCTTTAGCAAGGGGCATTGCAGATTTTCACCACCAGCTACAGCCTCACCAATCGTCCTAAAAATAGTACCAAACAGGTTTTTTGGCTTCTCAGCTTGTACCAGCTCCATCTTGCTTCTCAGCTTCTACCAGCTCTAGCCGCTTCTCGTTCAGCCGCAGCCCAAACAAACATGACCTAAGTGTAATGTTGCACTGTCGTGAAACATATCTCTTATTTATCCCTACAAAAATCATGATGCCACGTTTCTTTTTTTGAGAAAACTTCAGATCTATTCATCAACTGTCATGGCAGTACAAAGAACACTAGAATAATAAAAATTACATCCAGATCAATTGACCACCTAACGACGACTACAAGCACCGGAGCGAGCCGAAGGCGTGCCGCTGTCGTCGCCCCTCCTTCACCGGAGCCGGGCAAAACTCGTTCTAGCAAACAGTCGGGAAGTCGCCGTGCTAAGGCCCCAGAGAACCAGCGCACAAGAACATCAACCGCCGTCGATGAAGAGAAGCGTAGATTAGAAGAATCCAACCTGTAGACACACGAACGTAAACACACCAAAACTGAATCCATGGAGATCCACCGTAGACCAACACCGTCTGAATCCTGCGAGATACGCCGGAGATACACCTCCACCCGCCTTCCGACAACGCTATACGCAACACCGAAACGGGGATTAGGCAGGAGGACCTTATTCCAACTACAGGGAGCCGTCACCGTCTCACCTTCCTAAATAGGATATAAACCCTAATCAACCCTAAAAGAAAATCTACAAACATAGCAGGAGCCCTCCCACCGGCGAGGGCCGAGGTCCACCGGGCCTCCATGGTCCTAAGGCCACCGGAGACAAGGTGGATCAGGGAGGCGAGAAGACCCTCGTCTTTGGAGGAGTTTCTCATCATGATGCCATGTACTAATTCATGTTTAGCACCAACGCAACAAAATATATGCCACTGTGATGTCCAATATGAGCACGAAAGATCCATGGCATAACAACATCAATAAAAGACGACGACGAAGCGCGCGTTTGCTCTAGTATAGTATACACATCGCTTGGTACAAGAAGCCATGGATACACTTCTTGATAGTGGGTCCCGCAGGCAAACGACGAGGGATGGTCAACTCGATCAACATGGCTAGGACTCTTATTTTATTGACTACACTAAGCTCTTCATTTGAATCATTTCGCACCAAACAAACCAAAGCGTAAACAAACTAGGCAGAGGATTTTACATCTTGCCTTGAGTAACCTAAAATTAAAAAAACAACCAAAAACCTAAAAACATTTAATCACTAAATCCATATTGTTAATCGACCACAAGCAATAGATATTCATAAGTGCACCCATTCATTGAATGGCGGTTCAAATTTGCCAAAATTGAGGACACGTTCTGAAATCTGAACTGAAGTACAATCCATGACTAGTAGTAATCCTTAAGTACAATCCATGACTAGTAGTAATCCTTAAGGGTAGCAAGTTTGTCAACAATATCTTTGAGAACGGATCAGGGGTATATTATGTAGTTACATTGTACAGGACATCAGATCGCCTTCACCTAACCTGCCGCCTGAAAGAGAAAAGAAAAATGTCTTACTCAAACAACATGAGATCAAATGGTGGCAGGAAAGCATCAACTTAAAAACATATGTTTTCAGGAACTAACCGCTTTTGTCGATTTTAGGAAGCAAACTTGGCAATGAGCTCCTTTAAAAGATAGGGGCATGTACTAACTATGTCGTCGAAGACTTCAGCCGCCGTTATCTCTTTCAAATTAGACGGTGTCTTGAGGAATTCAAGGCATACCTCCTTCAGTCCACCACAGCTGTGCCGCTCAGCTAGAATAAAAATAGTTCTGACCGAGCTCACAGCTATGTGTTTGCATAACTTTTCTTCACATAGTACCTTCAGCCTTTGGAGATCGTATCTATCTGCCGCTGCAAGCAAGTGCTGCAGCCACAACAATTCTTGGGCTTCTCTTTCCTCCACGTTGTCGACCTCCATGTCGGGTAGCGAGTCGGTGTAAATAAAGCTAAGCAATGCCCTAAACACTCTCGCCTCCATGTCTTCTATCTGTATGACGCTTGCTACCGTGCCTTCCATCATGGGGCCAAAGAGCTCTGCCTTGAAGACCGAAGACCGAGCGGCAAGCACGCACCGGTGCGCGACGATCGTCTCGCCGCCGACGCTGAATGTCACATCGGTGCCCTCCTTGGACAGGAGGAGGTTCATGATATGCCGTTGTATGCTGGAAGGCGGCACCGTGATGAAGCGATCAAACGTGGTGGCGACGGCGAGGTCGCATCGGATGGTGAAGCAATTGCCCTTGAGATGACCTGACTTCTCGAGGTCGTCTCTTCTCCAAAAATACTTTTGACCCCATGTCGCATGGCAGCTGGAGAAATCGTGTGCCTTTTTGGCTCGAACACATGCGGGGCCTTGGTTTTCAAGCTCGTCGACGAAGCTAAAGGAGTACTGCACCTTCACAGCCTCTGTGACATCTTTATCGACAAGGTGCAGATAGAGAGAGATGTATTGGCTGCTCTCCGAGGTATCGCCGTTAGGGAAGCAGCGGATGGACCAACGGCGGCCTCCCACCGTGAAAGTGAGAGAGGCGATCGCCTTGCCGGTAGTCGCTTTCGTACGCGAGTAATCGGTGACCACAAGCAGGTGGTACCCGCTGGCCGTGGAGACGTCGACGGCGTGGCCGCTGGCGACGTCGCCGGTGTAACGGGAGATGTGGGCGATAGACACGCCGGCAAACGACATGGTGGATGGGCAGGATATAACTGAAATCTGGACTGGACTCGTGTACTCAGTACTAGACGCTCCTGTGCGAGTCGCCGGAGTTGGCGAGCAGGTTTGATTCTGTGTATCTATATATATAGACGCCAACATACAACGCCGTAACACACCCGGACATGAACTCTTAACTTGAAGCCGAGACGGACATGGAGACTAACCAGCCGGCCCTCAACTAAGACATGCGGACAGGTTGGTTATTTGGACACATGAGGCGGTAAATCTTGATCCCCCAGTCTACATATAAAAAAGTCAATCTATCTCCCGTAATTAAAAAAAAAACTCAATCTATCTGCAGCTTTGATTGAATTTGAATGTAGCAAGTCACGGAGATTGGAATTGGATAGGAATACTGAAACAGATGGAGCACAGGCTGTCCAGTTGCCAAACTGTTGTAACCGAAATCAACGATACTACTGGCATATTGCTGCAGTTGATCTCTCTCTAGGGTAAAATACGCCTTCTTGACAAAACAAGTTTCAGATAGGAACTGACAACAGTACAAACCACTAGTTATCCTTCAGCGACAGTTTAGCGCCGATATCTTCGACAACGGAAGGGCACTATGATGTAGCTTGACTGTCCGTCCAGCTCACCCATCGCTATGACTCTGCCACTGAGTTCCTGCCTGAAAAGAAAGAAACAGAATGTTCATACAGTATGTCGCAAACTATTAAGAAAAGACACAGAGCGAGACACGACGGTATGTTGCTTCTCTGAATTGGAAAAATAAAATCTCGGATTGATGGGCTGGGCATGATATATCCATTTTCTTTTCCCAAAGCGCAGATGATGCAACCAATTAAAATGTTTTCTGGCATAACATGAAGTCACACTAACTGACTGGTGCCAAAGGAAACAAAGGTACAACCTAGAAACATAAATATCAAAACAGTATATTAAAAAATACAGAAAAAAAAAATAACCGTTCTTATACATTTTAGGATGCAAACTTAGCAATGAGCTCCTTTAGAAGAGAGGGACATGTTCTAGTTATGCCCTCCAAGCCATCAGCCGCCGTTATCTCTTTCAAATTAGCAGGAGTCTTGATGAACTCAAAGCAAACCTCCTTCAATCCAGAACAGCTGTGCTGCTCAGCCAAAGCAAGGATAGTCGTCACTGAGCCAACACCTATGTGTTCGCATAGCTTTTTTTTGCATAGTGCTTTCAGCCTTTGGAGATCGTACCTATCCGCCGCTGCAAGCAAGTGCTGCAAAAACAATGCTTCTTGGGCTCCCCCTTCCTCCTCCCCCATGTCTATCTCCATATCAGGTAGCGTGTCGGTGTAAATAAATTCAAGCAAGGCGCTAAACACCTTTGCTTCCATGTCTTCTACATATATGACACTTGCTACAGTGCCTTCCTTCATGGAGCCAAACAGCTCTGCCTTGAAGACCGCTGACCGAGCTGCAAGCACGCACCTGTGGGCAGCAAACTTCTCACAGGACACAATGCATGTCACGTCTGTGCCTTCCTTGGACGGGAGGAGGTTGCTGATATGCTGTTGTATGCTAGAAGGCGGTACCTTGATGAGGAGATCAACTGTGGTGGCAACAGCGAGGTCACATCGGATGGTGAAACAATCATCCTTTAGATGGTTTGATTTCTCAAGAGCTTCTATTTTCATGAAATCCATGTGACCCCAAAATCGAGCACTGCTGGAGAAGTTCCTTGGCTTCAATGCACGAATGTATGCTGAATCCTGCTTCTCAACCTCGTCGACGAAACTAAATCCGTACTGCACCTTCAGAGCCTCTGTAACATTTTCATCAAGAAGGTAAAGAAAGAGAGACACAGAGTGGGCATTCACTGATTGGAGGCCATTAGGACAGTAGATGATGCGCCAACGATGACCTCCTACCATGAAAGGAAGAGAGATGATCGCCTTGCCATTAGGTGTAGTGTCTTTGGTGTGCGAGTAGCGGTTAACCACAAGCAGGTGGTACCCGCTGGCCGTGGAGACGTCGATGGTGTGGCCCACGACCTCGCCGTCGCCGACGAGAGACACCCCGGCAAATGACATGGCAGACGGGCAGACCTTGACTGAAATCTGATATGGAGTATGCGGGGGAGAGTGAGTTGGTGTAGCAGATTAGCACTTCAACCACATGCTATGTCTGGAATGCTAGATCGTAAAGAGGGGGAATTCATAAGAATTACCCCCTCATCTTCCTCGTGCGTTCAAGTTATAGCAGCACGATTTCACTAAAGTAGAATCCTCACAGTCAGAACCAAATTCACAGCAGATCTTCCTTGATCCATTTTTCTCTCACCTACACAGATATTTACAAGATTCAATATAGAGTTTTAACCTGATTCATGGCCTTTCATTTATACAGGTACTTAAGTAGACACACATCAAAAATCCATCTCTGCACTCGAGCTCACCTGCACCCGCGCTGATGAAAAAAATCAAAACAAATACTAGAAAAATTCAAAAAATTCCAAATTTTTTTGTACGGTAGACAATTTGATGCGTGAGGCCCGCTCCAATTTTCAAATCATTTAGACATCTGAGGAGCTCTCAGCAAAAAAGATAAATTGAGGGTCTGTAAAAATGTTTCCTGTTCATGTACTGTTTTGGTCCCATTTGACTTTTTTGCTATGAGCTTCTTAGATGTCCAAATGACTTGAAATTTGAAGCTGGCCTCACGCATCAAAATTTCTACCACACAAATTCTTTTTGGAATTTTTTGGTTTTGTTTTGAATTTTTTTATGAAATTTTTTTCTAACCGGGTGCAGATGAGCGTGGGCACCGAAACGCCCTACTCCAAAGTAATATTAGAGCGAAGAAGAACACAAATAATTCATGCTAAACAGTAAGCAGGTCATATGGTACCTATATCAGCTGGAAACTGCTGCTGCAAAGGGCCAATGAAACTAACCAAAATGACTACCAATTCTATGCATGGTGCCGACCAAATCTCCATATGAGGTTCTGAACCATATATCGCAACATCCAAGGAAACTGAAAGGAAGAAATTCCAGAATCTGGAAATTATGCACCCGAACTACAGAATCTATCCGTGAGTTGGGTTTCAAGTGAGCATCTAGTTGGGCTTTCAAGTGCAATCAGCTGCCAAGAAGATGGATTTAAACCTAAACACCGAAAATCAATTAGCACACCTCAGATTTCCACGCCAGGGAGATGAAGATGAATCAGTATCCAGTAAGGGGCCCAGCCACCGCCGAATCTGCGTGCTTGGTTCTCCTCAACAGCGCCGCCACCGCCGTTGTCATCAGCAAGAACAGAGGGGCGTCATCCGTCCCACAGTCTGTCACCGGATTAAAGCGGGGGGAGTGAGGCGGAGCGCGGCGCGTTGCCAGATGCAAGCAAGGAGGGTGGTGGAGCTGCGGCAAGGGAGGGAGGCACGGCGGCGGCGGCGGCGGCGGCGGTGGCGGTGGCGAATCGAGCGTGGTCGCGTCTCCGTGGTCGGACCTGTTTGCTTTTGGGGAACACGGGTTCGATCCCTAAATCCTGTGGTTCAAAGTGGAGAGGGTTTCATAGTGCATAGTAACTTAAGACTAGGAGGTAATAGCTGGGGTACCCTAACTTGCACAGAATGTGACAATTTAGTCTCAAACTTGCAAAACTTGACTCCATCATACCCCAACTTGTACATCATGTGATGATTTAGTCTCAGACCAATGAGAACTCGACAATTGGCAGCCAGGTGGCTGGACCGGTCAACACACGCACTTTTGTACAAAAGCCCCTGCCGTTTCCTTTAATCAACCCGCACTCCCCTCCACCTGAATTTCCCGTGGCATTGATCAATCAAAACTGTCTTTGCCGTGGTGGGCGGAGCAAATCATTCTTGCATGCATGCATGCATGCACGCACGCACGCACGCATGCCTCGATCGATCGTGGTCGTTGAGTGGAGATGTACGAGAGAGTGCGGTGTTTCGGAATTCTCGGATGATTGATGAGTGGATTCAAAGCTGGAATCATATTACCACTTCTTTCGATAGAAAAAACAGAAACAGAAAGGAAGCCTTGCACAATGCACATTGCCCGGGCCTGCGTACTGGTGACCAGTACAGTACTACCGCTGTCCGCTTACCACTGAGTCACTGACGGCTCGAGTGCGTGCGCCAACACAAGCTAGCTAGCTAGCTATAGCTGGAGTACTCCGCTATGATGACCGCGTAATTTCGATCGCCGATGAAATGCACGTACGTGCACGCCATGCATTGATGCTGAGTCTGGGAAGAAGACTCGAGCTAGATCTCGAGCGTACGCAACCAACTTCCGTGTAAACAACTTCATTACCGAATCGTTCGATCAAAAAATTACTCCCTCCGTTTTTATTAACTCCACGTATTAGCTTTGACTGAAATCAAACTTTATCAAATTTGACCAAGTTGAAAGTAACATATTTATGTGATGTGAAAATATATCTAATGATTAATCCAATGATATTTTTTTAGGTTGAATGATATATATATTTGAAGGTATATATGTTAATATATTTTTTCACAAACTTGTTGAAAGTTATAAAGTTTGAATTTAGACAAACCTAATATGCAGAGTAAATAAAAATGGCGGGCGTAGGAAGAAAACACGGGAATATGATGCATGTCATGCAGCGTAATTTTCCTATTGCATCTTAAAAAAAATACATTGGAGTTAATAGAGAAAAAATATACTACCCTGAAAACTTTTATAAGACAATTTAAGTCACTATTTGAAGCAAAGGAATGCCGTTCTCAGTTATATACTTTTTTGTCAGGTGTAGCTCATATTTTATTAGATAAATTTATGATTATTATTTTTGACTCAAATGCGATGGTGGTGGTGGTGGTGTGTGTGTGGGGGGGGGGGGTGGGGGGGCTTCTAAACCAGAAGAGAAGAAGTAATAAACAAATCTAAGATTTTGGATCGTCATAAGTTCACTTAGGCTACGTGAGTATTTTCTATAACTACTAATCGTGCATGTGCGTGAACTGAGCCTATATCAGATGGTTAGGTTCTTTGTAATGGAACTGATACATCAGTGTTCAAGTCCTAGACTTGGCACTTATAGCCGGGAAGCGGCGTTTCCGCCGACTACGAGGACGTCTGTGGCGACTTCATCAATCTCTATATATTGTATCGGCTGAGTATCTCAGAGGTACCCATGGTACCAGGTTGTGTGCAGTGACGAATCTAGAAGAAAGTAGAGGATGGACTTAAAGTTTACGCAAGCATATGTCGTTCGAATATGTGTTGGGTTGGCTGGCAAGTGGTTGGGCTGGTCATAGACTAGTAGTAAAACAAAATTTGAGTGTCTGTGAACATCCGCGTTTGTACGGTGTTAAAAACTAGGCCCGTACAACGTACGTCAATATTAGACAATATATTAAGTGCATTGTACATTACAAGATATAAATTGCATGTAATATTGGATAGGATATAATTACTTGGTTAAATTGATTTTGATATTAGACATGATATTAATTAGTAGAGGGTGGTAAACATATTTATAATGCTAAATGTATGTTGCTAACACCGAAGCGTTGTACACGCTGGATAGATGCACTTGAATGGGTGAGATTTGTTGAATTTCTATGACTTGTTCTTTTTATATTGACATGGATATAGAAGTACCGTCCCGAGGCAGGTGACGTTTTTCTGTTGTTTCTACAATCAAAATATTTGGGTGTTGGTCGGAGCTATATTTTAGCTTTTCATTTTTAGCACGTTTGTTGCTCATGTCATTAACAAGATAAGCATCTATCCTGGTTGAGTTATGCGGTCGGCACTGTCCATTGCATTGGCGTACGTGGCTCTGGCTATGTGTGCACACCCAAATCCTCACCGGCAACGTGCGTGACAAGCCTGCATATTTCGGGCCTTTTCGCCAGATCCAAAGGAACAAGAGTCGATCATCGGAGCAGATTTTGGATGTACGTACGCCGATGCAGATTTGTCCGCTAAATATCCCGGCTAACTTACTTGCACCACACCGCACTCTACTACGTTATGGTTATAGCTTAATTTCGACGCACCTAGTTTAGCCAAACAACAAAACCCGTCACATGACCAGGCGGCTCCTTCCTACGTGGCGTGCATGGGGCCAACGCAGGACATCTGCGTCAGTGACTAGTCACACGTGTGTATAGTATACACACTCACTCTTCGAAAAAAATGTGTGCATACACACGTTATTTTGCTTACGTGGACGGCAGCAAACTACCCTCCGGCCTCTTCTAGAATGCTCTCACTCACTGAAAGCACCTTTGGGCTTTGGCTAGCACGAAGCGAGAGGAGCAGTGAAGCCCCAACAACCACCTCCCGGTCGCCGCCATTTCTTCCGCTGCAGTTTCTTGTCGCGTCGCGCGGGGTGCTTGGAGGTAGATTGTTTTCTGCAAAAGTGCGTGTTGATTAAAGGAAACGGCAGGGGTTTTTGTGCAAAAGTGCGTGTGTTGACCGGTCCAACCACCTGGCTGCCAATTGTCGAGTTTTCATTGGCCTGGGACTAAATCATCACATGAGGTGCAAGTTGAGGTATGGTGGAGTCAAGTTTTGCAAGTTTGGGATCAAATCGTCATATTCTGTGCAAGTTAGGGTACCTGGGGTGCTATTACCTCTTAGACTAGTAACATGCATGTGTTACTAGTCTACTCTATGTTACTATCATTATAGTGGATAGTAACATAAATGTAGTGTTATGCAAGCCTTTATTTATTATGTTGTAGATTTATTTTGCATTGGGGTGCGTTATGTTACGGTAACATATTATGTTACCACAAGCACCTCTCTCCTCGTTAACTTCATGGCACATAAGCATATATGTCTTGAGATGTGCTATGTTACTACCTAAGTTACTCCCACTATGGCTAACCTAATATTCCAGGAGTGCTTTCGTGAACCGTCCCAACACAATTAGAATGATTTTTATGTCCATTCTTTTAGAATAGAGATTAATTTACTCAATTATTAGGTACTACCTCCTCCGAAAATACTTGTCATCAAAATGAATGTATATTAGTTTTAAATACATTCATTTTTATCCATTTTGATGACAAGTATTTTTAGACGGAGGGAGTACTAAATTAAGGCATAAGCCACTATTGAAGTTGTGGGATGTCAAAATGCATTGGTAGGGAAGTTTTTCGTCAACAATGACGGATCTTTTCCCACAAGTCTTTCACTGGAGCGTTTGTCTGGTTCGGCTAAAAAAATAGAGCCTAGGGATGTACAACCCCCCGCTTGGTCACTTTTTTTTTAAAGAATGCGGGAGAGCTGGGCATTTAATTAAGAGGAATGGTGGAAGACCGCTGTTACAACCCTGTTGGGTCGTAATTTCTTCGAGAGCATTGGAGTGTTCTTCATGTCAAGACCCCCTTCAACATGCTGTATTGTGGCTACCATCTGCTGCAGCTACCACCATCGTTGAGAGGACCATGATCGGATCCTCCCATCCTTGTGGCTCGACCACACAAACTTATTTGTGCCATCCATCACGACACAACATATATGCAATGCGGGTACGAACTGCATGAATGGCGCAATCTCCTTGTCTCCCCAGAGCGACCCTACACGCTCTTGGAGAACACCTTATCGAGCCCCCACACCGGAAACCCCAAACTCGTCTATCACCCATAGCTAGCGAACTCGCACATGGGCGTAGACATCTTCCCGGACGCAGAGCAACTGGTGATTTGTGATATGTTGAAAGTCGACTTCACGAACATCATGGGTAACTAGTGTGTGGTGACGTTAAAGGCTAGCACCACGTTGGCATGTCTGATGCCCCATGAGGCACCTCGAGTCGTCGTCCAACTTGGATATATGGGAGGTCGGCTTCCGTCAAGGTGCATACCTAGAAAGTGCGAGTTAAGATCGTCAGTATGGGATTAGAAAAAGTAAGGCCGAGAGACTACATAACCAACAGGAGAGACTCACATGTGTCTCCTGCAACGGATGGGTCACACCACGAGCTACGTAACGAGTCAATGTCTTCGGGGAGTTGAAAACATGCAATAGCTGGTAAATTTTACATGGGTGAAGAATGGCATTCAATAACATGGTAACAAAGTTATTATAGTCCAATAACGTAAGTGACTATAATCACACAATATGTGACATTAATCCGGTGTTACTAACAAAAAATATTGAAATACATGAACATGTGATATACTTTTGAAGATTTCAAAGCCAACCATCGGCAATCAGGTTAGCAAGTCCAAAAATATAGTATTTGGATACTTTAAGGATCTTTGTTTATATCATACTTGCATATTTTTTGTTTGTTGGTTGCATGTATGCATTGCCACTCCTCCAGCACTGACACTCCCTCCCCCATCGTCGCCATAGGAGGGTCGGACGGTGAAGCTATGCCACGCCCGGGGATGGTGGTGGTAGGGTTGTTTCGTCTCCCTCGTGTCGGAAACCACCCAAGCTGCCCCCAGATCCAATTTGGCGCACTGCGCGCAGCTCCTCCTCCAACTGTTGTGTCCTTCCTTTCCGCTCCGGCGTGGCAGCGCAGCCACGCCCATGGGTGCTCCTCCCCCGTCGGTGCAAGTCTTCCTCTGTGAGCTACTGTTTTGTGGGGGGAAGTGAGGCCCTTGGGTGGAGGTGATTCGGCTAGTCGAGACTTGTCCATGCCTCTGTGGAGGCTACTCTCCATATCCGGTGGCACCTCCTCTGAGCTGTGGTGGCGACTTCTGCAGGTCTGTGGTCATAGTGGTTTTTCTTGGCAGGCGGTTGAAGCTTCGTGGTGGATCCTTGTCGGCATCCTTCCAGTCCCGGCAGCGACGGACATGCGTTCTCCAGTGCCCATGGCTTTCTGGCGTGGTTTTGGCCCTGACGCTTCGGTTGTTGCACCCCCTCCCGCTTCTTCGGCTCACCGATGTTATGGCGGCTCCATCTCCGGCAGCTCGAAACCGCGTTCCCTTTCGGTTCCTACCTTACAGGTGGCGCCGGTCACCATCCTCCCTCTGTGTCGGCTCTCTACCCCACTACCTCTCCGACCCTGTCCACCTACAGACCATGTCGGTTAGTTTTCGGTGACGGCAGTTGCAACCCCACCTACCCCCTTCCGAGGTGGTGACCGACCGATAAGCTGACTTCCTTATCTTTGAATCCTGATATGGCAGCTATGGGTTTGCTCGGACCCAGGCCAGGCTAAACCCTTGCTCGGCTTACCGATGTCGGTAGCGACGACACTCGTTGTTATCATTTCCCTTCTCGGAGGCGCTGCTATGGCCCTACTCTGTGTGCCTCTTCGAGCTTTCGGGGAAACCATAGGTCCGGTTGTTCGAATTGGATGGCGGCGGCGGCGGCACAACTCATCCCCACTCTTGAAAGCTCTAACTTGCTTGCTCGTGGCATCCTCGGTGGTTCTGCATGCCTCTAGGCTTGGTGGGTTTAGTTTGTGTCTTTCCCTGGATCGGGATGAGCATCCCTTGTATCTCTACCCCGGGTTCCATGCTCATGCCTTCTTGCGTTCATGCCACGTGTTGTTGTATTCTCTATTGTACTCATCCTTTCTTCTTCTATCAATGAAAGATACGCAAGCTTTGCCTATTTGTGAAAAATAATGTGATTTAAAAAGTACGGAAGCTTGGTTTGATCAACAAGTTGGGCATTGGGAATTGTATGTACCTGGTTTGAGGAATTGTCTGTACAGAATCACTCTCTATAGCGCTTAATCCCGTAAAATTGTATCAAAGCCTGGTCTAAAAACTAAAAAGCACTTTGAATTTGAATAAGATCATGCTCCCTTTTTTCTTTTATAAAATGGATTGTTTGGTTGTTGATCCATTAATTAAATAAATTAGGTTGTAAGATCGATTCAAGAATTTTAGCATATCCATTTCTTATACTTCTCTTTTAGAATAGAGGGAGAGAGAATGAGAGGAGAAATGGAGTTGCTCCAAAAAAGACTACATGGGGCATGTCCGCCACCTAGTGTAGCCGTTTTGCAATCATATATGTGCATAGAGAGTGGATTCAGAAGTACTTCCACCATCGCCTTCCTTCTGCATCGAAGTTTATATGTTGTTTTCACTGCCTGACGATCGCATCGCAAGCACCCTTGCAGAAACTCGATCGACACTCACATTTGAGTTCACGAACAGAACACGACGCACGCAGGCTAACCGAATCTAGTGCTCTGCCAGTGCAACCCAGTGGCTTTCCTTTTTCCTTATTGCTTCTGTCAGTGATGATAGATATAAAACCTAATGTATACTCCCTCCGTTCCTAAATATTTGTCTTTCTAAAGATTTCAACAAGTGACTACATACGAAGTAAAATGAGTGAATCTATACTCTAAAGCATGTCTATACACAGCCGTATGTTGTAATCCATTTGAATGTCTAGACAGACAAATATTTAGGAACGGAGGGAGTACAAAATATATGCACGGGCAGCCGGCACTATGGCCCAGTTCTTTTGCCAGAATCTGAGGATTAGAATCCAACCCCTACCCAGCTTCTTCCAGAATCTTTGAGCCTCATTTGTTTTACAATTCTATCTAATTAGACCCTAACTAGATAGGATTGTGAAACAAATGGGGCTCAAAAATTCTGGGAGAAGCTGGGTAGGGGTCGGATTCTGGGAGAATCCCTAGATTCTGGCAAAAGAACTGGGCCTATATCGCATTGGGACTCAACTTGAAGCGAACACGACATGAACTGCTACAGTGCTACCAACACAAGTACAAAAGCGACTTTAACATGCAAAGTACTGTAATGCAGAAGGGCAGGGCATGTCAATTACTCCCTCCGTTCCCAAATACTTGTCTTTCTAGGCATTTCAAATGGACTCAACATACGGATGTATGTAGACATATTTTAAAGTGTAGATTCATTCATTTTACGCCGTATGTAGTCACTTGTTGAAATCTCTAGAAAGACAAGTATTTAGGAACGGAGGGAGTAGGATTTAGGACCCAAACAAGATTTCCAACAGCGTGATTTAGATTGATATAAAAGTACTGTAAATCAAGGGGCTTGGATAGGAATATTGAAACCGACGAGTACAACTGTACAAGCTGTTCATTTGCCAAACTGTTCTAACCGAAATCAAATGACACTACCGGTGCATCTTAAAATTCCTCATACGAATTACTGGAGTTGGATCTCCCTAGGATTAATTTTAGATTCTTGAAGACAAGTTTCAGGTAAGAACTACCAAAAGTAGAAACCTTCACTTATCATCCTTCAGCGAAAGTTTGGCGGTGATATCCAGGACACCCATCTCCATGACCTTTTGCCACCTGAGTTGCCGCCTGAAAGAAACAAAAGGAAGGTTTCATGTCACAACTTATATTAGGAAAAGAACAGTGCAACACATGACAGTGCGTTGCTTCTCTAGATTTGGGAACAAATGTTTTTGTGGCACAACATGAAGCCAAGGCGAATGCTGCAAAGAAAACAAAACAACAACCTAGAAACATGCATAACATATTTCAGAAATATACAGAGAAAACTGACCGTTCTTTCAGATTTTAGGAAGCAAGCTTAGCAATGAGCTCCTTCAGAAGAGAAGGACAGGTTCTAGTTATGTCCTCCAAGCCGTCAGCCGCCGTTATCTCCTTCAAATTGGCGGGAGTCTTGATGAATTCAAAGCAAACCTCCTTCAACCCATGACAATTATGCTGCTCCGCTAGAGTAAGAATAGTCGTCACCGAGCTCACATCTATGTGAGAGCACAGCTTTTCTTCACATAGTCCTTTGAGCCTTTGGAGATCATATCTATCCGCTGCTGCAAGCAAGTGTTGCAGCCACAATGCTTCCTGGGCTTCTCCTTCCTCATCCCCCATGTCTATCTCCATCTTGGGCAGCGAGTCGGTGTAAATAAAGTCAAGCAAGGACCTAAACACCTTTGCTTCCATGTCTTCTACATCTATGACACTTGCTACATTGCCCTCTTTCATGGAGCCAAGCAGCTCCGCCTTGAAAACCACAGACCGAGCTGCAAGCACGCATCGGTGGGCAGCGAACTTCTGACCGGACACCATGAATGTCACGTCCGTGCCCTCCTCGGACAGGAAAAGGTCGCTGATATGCTGTTTTATGCTAGAAGGCGGCACCTTGATGAGGAGATCAACTGTCGTGGCAATGGCGACGTCACAGCGGATGGTGAAACAATCATCTTTTAGATGCTTTGATTTCTCAAGGGCGTCTCTTTTCATGAAATTCCTGTAACCCCAAGAGGGATGAGAGCTGGAGAAATTGTCTGCCTCTTTTGCACGAATATATGTTGAATCTTGCTTCTCAAGCTCGTCGATGAAACTAAATCCGTACCGTACCTTCAGACCCTCCACAGCATTTTCATCAAGACGAAAATAAAGAGATACATAGTCCGCACACTCTGAGCGGTCGCCATTAGGATAGCAGCTGATGCGCCAACGATGGCCTCCTACCGTAAACGGGAGAGAGACGACCCTCGTGCCAGTAGGTGTAGTGGCTTTGATGTGCGAGTAGCGGTTAACCACGAGCAGGTGGTACCCGCTGGCCGCGGAGACGTTGATGGCGTGGCCGACGGGCTCGCCGTCGCCGCCGACGAGAGAGACGCCGGCAAATGACATGGCAGATGAGCAGTCTTCCTCGTGCGTCCAAGTCGTGGAAACTCGGCCGACGCTCGTACAAGTACTTCGTCAGAGTTGACAAACAGGATTTGGTCCTCTGCCAAACTACTTGCTTTCCGTGTAGATATAGACGCGAACATATATACTACAAGATACAACACCATAACACAATAGGATTCTAACTTGAAGCCGTGACGGACACGAACTGCACCAACACAAGCGTACACAAACTACTTTTTTTTTTTTTGAGCGAGCACACAAACTACTTGAACAAGGACACAAACTAGTTTTTTTCTTTTCTTTTTTCGATGGCACGTGGCCCTCCCTCAGCTGGCCGGGCGCCAGAATAAATCTTCATCGTCCAGTTTACAGTAACCGACTAGATCTGCAGTTTGGATCAAATTTGAAAAGTGGCAAGTCACGAAATACTGAAACCGATGCAGTACAAGCTGTTGAGTTGCCAAACTGTTCTAACCGAAATCAAATGAGTAGACAGTAGTGGTGCATGTTGGAATTCCTCAGACAAAACCGCAGTTGATCTCCCTCTATCTAGACCAAATACACCTTGACGACATGTTACAGATAGGAGCAAAGGAACAAACCATCACTAAACATCCTTCAGCGAAAGTTTGGTGGCGATATCTTTGATAACTGGAGGGCATCATCATGAAGCTAGACTGTCCAGGTCTCCCATTGCCATGACTTTTTTTGCCACGCGCCTGAAGGAAAGAAAAGAAGATTCATGTCGCAATTGATTAAGAAAAGACACATTGCAACACAAGAACTGCACTGCTTCTTTGAATTGGGAAATAAAAATCTCTGGATGATGTGCATGATATAGCCAGTTTTTTTTGTTGGCCAAAGCGCATATGATGCATCCAGTTAAATTGTTCTTTCTGCCACAACATGAAGTCACACTGAATGGTGCCAAGGAAACAAAAGTGCAACGCACGTGGTCCTTCAAGCGCACGAGAAGCTTTGCTCGTTAGTTAAATATACTCTAAAACAGTGATGAATTAAATCTTGAGTGGATGTCAAAACAATATATTTTTTAAATATACAGTAAAAGCTTACCGTTTTTATAGATTTTAGGAAGCGAACTTAGCAATGAGCTCCTTTAGAAGGGAGGGACAGGTTCTAGTAATGCCCTCCAACCCATCAGCCGCCGTTATCTCCTTCAAATTAGCAGGAGCCTTGATGAACTCAAAACAAACCTCCTTCAATCCACAACAGTTGTGCTGCTCAGCTATAGTGAGAATAGTCGTCACCGAGCTCACATTAATGTGAGAGCACAACTTTTCTTCACAAAGTGCCTTCAGCCTTTGGAGAGCGTATCTATCGGCCGCTACAAGCAAGTGTTGCAGCCACAATGCTTCCTCGGCTTCTCCTTCCTCATCCCCCATGCCTATCTCCATCTTGGGCAGTGAGTCGGTGTAAATGAAGTCAAGCAAGGCCCTAAACACCTTTGCTTCAATGTCTTCTACATCTATGACACTTGCTATTGTGCTCTCTTTCATGGGGCCAAACAGCTCCGCCTTGAAGACCGCGGACCGAGCTGCAAGCACACATCGGTGAGCAGCAAACTTCTCACCGCACACCATGAATGTCACGTCCACGCTCTCGTTTGACAGGAGGAGTCCACTGATATGTTTTTTTATGTCAGAAGGCGGTACCTTGATGAAAAGATCAACAGTAGTGGCAATGGCGATGTCACACCGGATGGTGAAACAGTCATCCTTTAGATGCTTTGATTTCTCAAGGGTCACTCTTTTCTGGAAACTCCTGTAACCCCAACGTGGAATAGTAGTGGAGAAATTGTTTGGCTCTACTGAACAAATATATGCTGAATCTTGCTTCTCAATCTCGTCGACGAAACTAAAGTCGTACATCACCTCTAGTGCCTCCGCGATATTTTCATCAAGGAGAAGAAAGAGAGATATAGAGTCGGCATCCTCTGAGTATTTGCCGTTAGGGTAGAAGCCGATGCTCCAACGATGGCCTCCTATCACGAAAGGAAGAGAGGCGATCACCGTGCCATTAGGAGCAGTGGCTTTGGTACGCGAGTAACCGTTAACCACGAGCAGGTGGTACCCGCTAGCAGCGGCGACGTTGATGGCCTGGCCGGCGGCCTTGCCGTCGCCGACGAGAGACACGCCGGCAAATGCCATTGCAGATGGGCAGAATCTAACTGAAATCTTACGCGGAGTGATATGACGTATAGCAGATTGTCAGTCACACTCCAGTCACTCGCTATATATAGAAGACTGAAGAGTAAAGAGGGTGAATTTGTAAGGACTGCCCCCTCGGCTTCCTGGTGCGTGTAAGTTATGGCATCGTGATTTCAGAGCACCTTCACACGGCTGCATGCATGCGCTTCTGAAACGGAGCTGCCGGATGCGGCAGTTTGGCCTCCGTCTCTTCGAGAGCCGGAACTGGAGTAGTAACTCAATCGCCTCCACTTCCCACGGAGATGAACAGGTGGCCTGTGACATGCAGACGGCCTAGTTCATTGCAGATGACATTGACATGGAAAATCATGGTACTACTAACGATATGGGCAACGCCATCGGCAACCACGTTATGCTGATCCACGGCGCATGAACATCAGCTCAACTAAAACCAAGAAAAAAAAAAACCAAACACCGCACTACGAAGCAACTGGCACTCCAAATTTTCCTTTCCAAAATGGTGCCAGACACAATGTTGGATCTTCTAGGAGATAAATGGCTCGATAAAGCGAACACGCCAATTGGAGCTTTCTACCGCAAGATGGTCATATTTTATCTGTGGCGAAGCAAAACTGATCAACACTTCACCAGCGCTGACGAAAACAAAATGATTCCTGCATCGCCCGCCACCTATATCGTGGCGCCACAGCAAAATAGTAGTCTACCATCTTGCCTACGGATTCACCTGATGCAGGTATACGCTAAAAACACAGCCATAGGTCTACCATCTTGCTTACGGATTCACCCAGCCGGATTGATCCGCTGCCTCCATTATTCACTCAACATGGCAATTACAGTACACACTGATCCACTAGGATCATTACAACAGGAAAACAACAGATTCACAACAGCCTCGCAAGACCCTGTACAGATCTTTGCAACCATATACATACATAAAGTTCCACTGGATGGTCTCAGACAGGAGCAGAGAACTACGGTACCAAGACCATAGTAACATAGTTTGCCCTTATTGGAACATCTACTAGTCCTTTGTGCAACATGTACTCTAAGCCTACAGGGGCAAAGTTGTTTCAGCTGTGGCTGCAACACCACATGCATGCTGCTGCTTCATGATGACTCAAACGTTCCGCTGCTTCTGTTCATCAAAGATAAGCTCATCAGATTACGACCAAGACATACATTTAACAGGATCTACAGGTAGATGAGAAAGACATGGTTCCAGCAGTTATTGTGGTGAGCCTTATCCAGATTTCATAAATAAAAATCAAATAAGAAAAACAAGCTCGGTAATTCAAAATCATGCGAGGGAAGAGTGTTCTGAAGGCATCCATGTGTGGGCTATAAAACAACATTATTTCTTTTTTTTGTCATAATATTTCTGCACAATGTTTAAAAATTGGTTCTAGTACTCATATCATACATAAACATTTCTACAAGCAAATATAAAATATCCAGCGACCCTCAGGTTTTTAGGCATGGAAAATCGAACGTTTTTCATGGCAAATTATGTTCGCCGAGGATGGCAAGTTTAGTTGGCGAGCATGGCAAATCCGAGTCAGTTCATTTTTTGCCATGAAATTGCCGTGCTTGCAAACTAAATTTGACATCATCACGCCAATATAAATTGCCATGAAAAACGTTTGATTTGCCATGCCTAAAAATCTGACATCAGATTTTAGCATTTCCCCTTTTTTAATTCTTGGTTGCCATGTTGCCAAACTCGAATCATGTTTGTAAAGTGAAATTTTATATACTCCGTCCGTTCCTAAATATTTGTCTTTTTAGAGGCATACGGAGGTATATAGACACATTTTAGAGTGTAGATTCACTCATTTTGCTCCGTATGTAGTCACTTGTTGAAATCTCTAGAAAGACAAATATTTAGGATCGGAGGGAGTAGAACACAAAGATACACTCCTGTGTGTTCTGACTTTACAAAAGGGTGCAAGCTACTAATACTCTATTAGAATATTTGCATCTATCAACATCTCAGGAAAACATCACACCCATAGATAGCATTATCTAAAACGAAAGTAGGACATCTTTCAGAAAAGTAATGTTGATAAAGGAAAAGGTAATCAGAAATCACTAACCTTCAACTGGCAAATTATCCCTTACAGGTTGATTATATTTAGCCAAATGAAGCTCTGCACTTGCGAGACCAACATAAGCAATTCTTAGACCTCCGACAGCCAGATTTACTTCCCAGCTGAACATTACCTTGGCTCTGACCATAATCATATGTAAGCTCTGTCATTGGAGGAATGTGTTTAAGTGCAAAGAATGCGATGTGTGGATATCCCTCATCACCATGATCATATAGAACTGGTTGCCAGAAAACATTAGGTGAGCAGCTGTGGTTCATAAAGCGAGCTATGTTGCCAGTCCGTTTTGCACTAATAACTATTGGCAGCTGCTTAGATGGTTCTTTTAAGTCGGAAGGACTAGGTTCGCCCAGTAATTCTGGTGCATATTTCCATCTTACATTCTGCTCCAAGGGAGGGGTCTCAAAGATGTAATCGTCTTCTGCATCAACAACATTCTTGTCAAAAATTTCACCTGCATATTCACAGATAAATGCGCCTGCTCGGATAGGATCCCAACTACGGAGGCCCCAACCTCGATCTCCTGTCTTAAACACTTCAAAGTGGATTTGGATACCAATTTGCACAACCCGGTTCCGGCAATCACGTACACAAGTGCATGAATCATTGCACTCATATAACATAGGCATCCGACTAACAAGTGTGCCTGAAGCACTGTAAGGAAGGTCGCCAGCATTTTGATGCGTACAAGAACAGTTGTTATCACCAGGTAGGCATACGCTTATGCATCTGCAGCCTTGCATCTTTCTCATTGAGCTCAGGGAATTCATGTAGTTAAGTTTAGTTGTATAGATGAAGTGGCTAGGACCTTTCTCGTCATCGACCTCATTTACAAGGCAGACAGGCTTACTTTCCACACCATATGATATGTCGTTCAATATAACATGATCTCTAGAGGATGGATTTTCCCTCCATTTTTCAGTCTTCTTCCAAACTGCAATGCCATCAGGTTGTCCAGGTTCTCTCAGTAACTTGTGTTTAAACACTTTGAACCCAGATTTCCCTTTCTCCACCCAGGCTTCTCTGATCTTGTAAAGGCCATCATATATGTATATCTTACCAGTTGAACAAGTCAAGTCTCTCACAGTGCGAACAACTCTAATGGGATTACCTCTGTACAAACTCCTCTCCAGTGCAAGATTACCTCTCTCAAGCTTTTGGTCATCCTTACCTGACATGCCATGTCCAGTGTAAACCAGAACATCTGCATCATCTTCAGTGTTCTCATACACACCAGCTGACACAACACTAATGGCCACAGGGTCCTCGTTACCAAACTTAGCTGACATGTAATCTATCCCTGCCATGCTCTGACTATTTAACCCTACCAGGCACATCTCGATTCTGAAGTAGAACATGTCACCAACCGCGACACCTGGAACCTCTCCAATCTTCTTGCTCTTATTGACGCGAAGTTCAGCGTTCATCATGATACTCCCAGCCTTCAAGTTATGCTGCTGCTTCGCTACTTGCTTCGCTTCATCCAGCTGCACCAGCCGTCGCCGCAGTGCATCAAACATAACAAGTACATTATCTGCAGATTCCCTAGGATCATCTGAAGATAAAGATGGCAGGTGCAGCAGACTTGTGTCAATTTTCCTGGGCCGTCCACGTTTTGATGTGTCACCACTGTCAACATCTTCAGAATGACTTGAAGGAGTCACTGAACTATCAGGCACACGCTTCGGCCGCCCTCTCTTCCTCTTACCATCCTCCAATAAGGTAACTGCAGATGGAGCCTGCATAAGGGGCTCACTCTCTTTTGAATGAACTGGAGGAGTTAAAGTATCTGAACTATCCTGCACAAGCTTGGGTCGCCCCCTTTTCTTTGTGACAGATTCATGTACGCTAGATGCAGGAGGTGTATGAAAAATAGGTTCGCCGTCTACTATAGGCACTGAAGGAGTTGGTACGACAGAAACATCTGGCATCTTCTTCTTACCAGATTCCTGTGTGACGGCTGAAGGGAGTGTCTGGAGAACAATATTATTACCTTCTGGAGGAGCTGAAGGAACCAAATGAACTGGAGGAGCCGTAGGAACAGTAGTATCTTGCACACGCCTGGGCCTCCCCCTCTTCTTCTTACCAGATTCCTGTGTACTGACTGCTGGAGGAGTTTGCAACACCGGGGTGACCGTTGTGGTACCATCAGCATTAGCAGCTCCATTCATATGAACCATATATGGTTGCACCGGGTTGGGATCTGCAGGACCATTAGCATTAGCAGCTCCATTCATATGAACCATACATGGTTGCATCGGGTTGGGATCTGCAGGAGCGGACAGTAGTGCAGAGGTTGGCAGAACACCACCAGGCATTCCCAGTTCGATACCTCCAGCATATGGTCCAAATGGGGTGACACAGAGAACTGCAGGTGAGCCTTTTATGGTAAAAGTGTGCATCCCAAGCGGTGCAGGGAACATGGGAGCCAATGTGCGCAAGGGTTTAGCGTCGATGACTGCTGCATCATTCAACACAACTGAAGTGGGCTGCTGATTTCCAGCCATTGTAAGCTGCCAACTGATATTTTCCCAAATGAAGACTTGCGCCAGCAATTCCTTTATATCCTCGTCTACAGGTCTAGACTTGTGCACAAGTCATACTTCAGAGAAAGCTGAAAAAAGAATATCCTTCGGTGAGTATAGAAGTCATAAAGAACTTAAGCTGTTGGTTGTTTAATGCAGATCATGAAGCAGTAACAGCGGATATAGAAAAAACATTTAATACTTATAGTTCATCATACATTACAGTTCACTGATTACTACACAGAAGACATGCAATATTAATAGCATAATCATGACAAATAAACAAAGATAAAGCATTGATTAAACTTTGCTTGCTAAATGTGTCATCAATCGAACTGTGAACAATGTTACTTTTGTAATGTTGAGATGGTACATGCGAAAATGGCACAGCTATTCGACACAAAATGCTTCCATGAAATTGTTTTCTTTCCTAATTTATAAACTATGGCAGCAAAGTACCTGAAAGGTTGTGTCATGACCTAGGTTACGGAGGGGATAGCCGTGGGTGGTAGGAGGGCGAGGGTAGGGAGTTCAGGCTTGGCCGCTTAGGTGCCATGACGCCATGAGGATAGATCTGTTCTGGAGGTAAAGCTCCGCTTTTCTCTGCTTATTTCTTCGATACCTAAATCCATATGCTAATTGCCTAGCATATGTTGCCAGTAGTTTAGGAAAGACTCAACCGACTCAAAACAAGGAAAGATCTAAACAGAATCTGAACTAACCAAACTAACTAGGCTTTGAAAACAATAAAGACCTATCCGGCTGGGTCTAGTACCCCATGGTGTGGCATCACTCCCCCTTCAACAAGCAGCCCAAGAATACTCAGGAACCGGTGCTCACGTCCAGTTGATCAGGAATCAAGCTGGGGACGGGGATGTGCCAGCTTTAATGCCCACCAGGAAGCTCGTGGGCCAAATACCTTACCCAAAGCACAAGACGGGGATGGGGATGGGATAGCATTACCCGTGCCCATTACCCGCCTTACCCTTGAAGGCCTTACATGTGGGATCTAAAATTAGTAGACCCCAAGTAATTCTCGCGATCACCCACCCCAAATTTCCACCCATCCCGCCCCTTTGCGCCAAAAAGCCCTAAGAAATCCCTAACCTAGCCACAACATATTGTTTATTGTGCTGAAATGTTGTTTTTTCTACTGAAATGCTATCGAAGGTTGTTGTTGATTGCGTGTATGGCTTTTTCCCACGGGGATAAAAAAACTGACGGGGACGGGGATGGAAAACTTTTTATCCCCGCAGGCGGGCAAGGGAGATCTATCGTGGGGACAGGATGGGTGGGTAATCCCCATTGCCAGCTTCAATCAGGAGCCTCTTCCGAAGCATCCACACAACAAGCATAAAGGCGCTTGCAGCGATGACCGGGCATGCACTTGCCGTCACAGTTGTAGCAGAGGCCCTTGGCGCGTTGGTCGTCAATCTCAGATGGTGATAGCCGCTTGCTGGGCAATGCCACTGTAGCCTTGGGGGGAGCAACAAGTTCTGGAGTAGACAGCCTGATGGCTCCCCAGTGTTTCCCTTGGGCACAAGAGTTGTCTCGTTGGCTTCTGGTGCGTCATGCTCCTCGTGCGGGCGCCCATCGGTGCATCGACCATGGCATCATCTAGCGTCTCCAGGTACATGAGCTTGATATCAGCGCAAATCGACTTACGGAGACCAGCCACAAACAGCTTTCTTCTGGGCCAACAACTTCTCGTCCAGAAGCTTAGTGATTCTGCAATGGTGGCCATCAGGGTTTTCAAGGAAGCCATGGCCTACTCCAGCTGGATCATAGTTACCTGGTTCGCGAATTGGAGATCCAGTTCGTGAACTTGCTGTATCCGATTCAGAACAACATACTATAAGGTTCGCATGCAAATAGCCATCGGAGATCCTAGATTGTTAATACATAAAAAATAGAAGTAATATGTTGGTTGGTCCAGCCCAAACAGGCCCACAAGGCCATGACCTGCTGCTCCAGCTGCTCCCAATAGCCTCCATCAAAACCTAATCCAGCGCTACCGCCTCATGAGCTCGTTCTTTCTCCTGCTCATCCTCCACACGTGCATCTGTGGCAAGGAGAAGGGGCTGCTGTTGGACGACAACGACGGGCCTACCGCCAGGTTTTCGCCACCATCCGTCGTGCCACCCACCGTGTTTATTCTGCCGTCCAATCGCCGCTCACCAGCCACCACCTCTAGCTACCGAATCCATTTTTCTGGTTCAATTAGAGTTCGACAAATCGGGCAGCTAATTCAGATCGGAGTTTGAAACCTCTCCCAGCAAATCCGGTAACTATGAGCAAGATAGGTCTTTATTGCTTTCCATGTCGAGTTAGTTTGGCTAGTTCAGATTCTGTTTAGATCTAGATAAGCCTTCTATTTTAGGATTTGTTAGCTTTCTGTATTTGCAAGTATTGGTCATTGTTCAGAATAGAATCAGGAGTCTTAGTTGATTCAGTTTCTATCTTTAGTTGGTTGGCTGCTATATAATCCAGGGTGTACTCGTGTAACTGGTATTGAAGAAAGAAACAGAGAAAAGGGGAGGTTTACCTCCAAACCCAAACACCCTAGCCCCAGACCTCCTACCTCTCACGAGTCACGACTACATCCTTTGTAATCTGGGTCATGAGTCATGACAGATTGGCATCAGACTCCCCGATCCTAGAATCTTCCCCACAACCAATTCAATGGCTACGCTCGCAGACGTGTACAAGTTGCTCAAGGAAAAGCTCGCCGTCAAACCCGCTACTGCGCTGGGAAGAGATCATGGAGGACCTGCAGGTGACTATCCTCCACAAGATTGAGGTGGACATTGAAGACCTCAAGTAGCAAGCTGGTCATTGCACGCCTGGAGAAGAGCAGCTCCAGTCAACCCTTCATCAAGGAGGAGGAAGCACAGGAAACGACCGTAAGAGCAACCCCTCGCATCCAGACAACACTGGCAAGTGGAGACCCAAATTCCACAAGCTGGAATTCCCCACCTTTTATGGCTCGGAAGATGCCCTGCCCTGGCTCACTCGTGTTGAGCAATTTCATTTTCAAGGCACACTGAAGAGCAGCAAAGGTGTGGCTCACGTCATATCATTTGTCTTGGCGGGCATCACTTTGGTACCGACGTCTGAAGCATGACATGGCGCACCTCCCGGGGAGAGTTCAGCTCATTGCTGAACTAGCGTTTCGGGCTTAAAATTCGGAACACTAAGCTCGCAGCGAGTAAGAACCTGTGGCAAATCGGCTTCGTCAGTGACTACGAGGAGCAGTTTTTAACTCTCTTGTGCAAGTGCAAAGGACTTAGAGAGGCGAACCAGGTGGAGCTGTTCATGGCGGGTCTCACAGGTCAATCTGGACCAACGTCAAGCTCATGTATCCGGTGACACTAGAGGATCATAGGTCATGCATGCACATACAAGGAGCGTGATGCACCTAAAGATAGCAAGAAAGGTCTCGTGCCCAAGGGAAACACTGAGGGAGGCACCAAGCCGTCTACATCAGAACTTGCGGCTCCTCCCAAGGCTACAGCTACGTTGCCCGGCAAGCAGGGCCTCCTGCGGCTATCACCGGCCGAGATCGATGAACAGTGTGCCAAGGGTCTCTACTACAATTGCGACAACAAGCACACCCCCCGCCATAGTTGCAAGCGCCTTTACACTTGTTGGGTGGATGCTTCCGAAGAGGAGGCGACTGGTCAACTGAACACAAGTACCAGTTCCTGAAGTTTCTTAGGTGGGAGTACCATCTTTCAAGCTCGAGGACGAGCTGCTTGTCGAAGAGGAGAGTGATGTCACGCCAGCCATGGCCTACTCCAGCCGGATAGGTCTTTATTGCTTTCCAAGTCAAGTTAGGTTGGTTAGTTCAGATTATGTTTAGATCTAGATAAGCCTTCCTATCTTAGGATTTGTTAGCTTTCTTTATTTGCAAGTATTGGTTTAGAATAGAATCAGGAGTCTTGGTTGATTCGGTTTCTATCTTTAGTTGGTTGGCTGCTACATAAACCAGGCAGTACTCATATGATTGGTATCGAAGAAAGAAATAGAGAAAGGGGGAGGTTTACCTCCAGATTGATCTAGCCCCCCAGACGCAACGGTGGCAAAGCCCAAACACCCTCACGTCAGATCTCCTACCTCTCACGACTGCGCCCTTAGTAATTTGGGTCGTGACTGGGGTGGTGGTAGGGATTGGCTGAGGATCGGTACATCTGATAAAGAAGGGGATAATCCTGTGTGAAAGGAGGGCAGGGGCGAGAGAGTTTTGGCTTGGGGGCAGTGATGCCTTGGAGATAGATCTGTTCTGGAGGTAAACCTCCCCTTTGCTCTATTTATTTCTTCGATACCTGATTATACGCTAATTGCCTAGCTTTATAGCGCAGCTGGCAGTAGTTTACGAAAGAGTTGAACCGACTCAACTAACAAGGAAAGATCTAAACAGATCCTGAACTAAGCAAGACCTATTATATGGGTTCGCAGCACAGGAATGAGTAAGATTGATGTTGTGCACAAGTACAGACTGAGACAGATGGATCAGACTAGCACTCCACACCTAAATGGCCTGAAAGGAAAGCTTTGGATTTGACGGCTCGCAAAACAGGAAGTTAGGGCTTTGCCAACAACAAATCCAGATGGACCAATGTCATTGCCGAAGAGAGGATGATATGGAGGAGGGCGCCGGCAACTCTGGAAGAGTTGTGTTAGGTATAAAGGCGAGTGAAGGGGGCTGCAAACTTACAATGAAAAAAACTATTTTGAATTTGCGCGCCACATTGTAGTAAGATTTGAGCATGCAATACGACCGCGACACGTAAGCCCAGTGAGGCAGCGTATGTACCCAATACGTGTCGCCATCTTCCCAGATCCAACGCAACCAACATCTCACCGCCAGGCGCCAGCCCGCACATCCCACAAATGGTCGGCTGACCGCTAGCTGCAAACCCACACCGCAGCACTACCATCCCACCTAATATGCTGCCCAAGCACAAAAAATCCAACCCTGGCTTCAGCACTTCTTATTTTCTCAATTATGAATTTCTACATAAAAAAAAGCAGTGACCTGAAATTCATCCACCTTGGCTTAGGTTAAGGTATCCACATAATAGTGCTCCCGATTCTACAATGGGATACAAAATGTACATACATATATGCAGTGGCCGAGCCATGATTGAAGCAAACCCCGGGCCAAAATTTTAGGGCGGGGCCTATAACTAACCCCTAGAAATACCTCATAACCACCCCTAAAAAAACTTTCTAAAACATGCATAAAATTGCTTGATTGCACAATAAATCTAGAATTTAAACTCAACGCTGAAATGATAAGTGTAGACACCGGAGGAAAACTACCGCGGCATCTTCTATTTCTACAATATTAAATGAAATCGATATAAAATGTGTTAACTCGAGTTCAATCAATACAATGTACATACACATCATTCTATTTCAAGTCAATTTCAGTTCAACGTCAAATGCATCAATTTCAGTCCTGTCTCTCGGTACGAGAATTTTACCCAGTGAGTGGTGCCCGGCGGCAGTAGGACGGCGATCGGGGTGGATACCGGGGAGAAGGGGCGGAGTCCTTGGAGCAGCGGAGGCAAGGGCCTACGCCCGGCGGCAGCGGCACGGAGGCCGGGGCCGGGGCCGGAACGGCGCGTTGCAGACAGCAGCAGGACTGGGGCGGCGGGACGACGGTGGGGGGGGGGGGGGGCGCGGCCGGCGACGGACTACGGGCTGCAGCAGACACACGGGAGCAGAGAGCAGGCGAGGGGCGGCGCGAGCGTCGGAGGAGCGAGCGTGGCTGCTGTGATCCTGCAAGCAGGGAGCTAGGGTTTTTTTTAGGCAAGCTAGGGGGTAGTTCTTTGTTTTTGAGACAGCCACCACCCCTCGGGCCTTTGTATATCTGGGCTGTGCTGGCCCGAACCCGGGCCCAAAACAGAATCCATCCATATAGGCCTTTCGTTTTGAACTTGCCATCCACACATATAGGCCTGTGTGGGACTCAAACAAAAAAATAGGCCTCTGTGTACCGATAATTCACCCTTCAAAAAAAGTGTACTGATAATTCAATTTGGAAAGTGAATCTCAATGCTTCATGAGAGAGAGCATCTCCACAAAGATCTTAAGGGCGGAATATTTTCCGGACAGCGATATTATGATGACTCCTTTTGGCACTAGACCATCACAAGTTTGGAGAGCTAAAGTTGAAAGGTAGGGAACTAGGGATATTTTGAAGATGGGGTTGATTCGCAGAATCGGTGATGGTTGCACGACCAATGTCTAGACAGATAACTGGATACCTAGGGGTGAGAGGAGATTATTGTATGTGGTGTTATCCGATGATCCTCCTTCAAAGGTCTCGGGTTTTATTTGCTCGGTGACCGAAGCATGGGCGTCGACAAACTTAGGCATCATTTCTTGCCTATAGACGCTGACATCATCCAATATATTCTCATCGGTACACTTCAACATGATAATTTCTGGGCTTGGTATTTCGAGAAGACCGGGATTTTTATGGTTAGATCACGCTCATAATGTTGGAATGTACCAAGAAGGCCAAAGAGGATTGGCTAGAAGAGCAGATGACATCGAGTTTAAGAGATCTAAGAAGGAATGGACCAAAATGTGAAGATCAAGGTACGATCTAGGGTAACGAATTTTGCATGTTTCTCGCATTGCACTCGCTTCAAACTTGCAAAGGTCATATAACACAGAATCATAGTGAACACGACGACTTTATGTAATTTTCCATGATGCTTTTGGTTCCTGGTGTCATTCACTCATATATTGCACCATCGCACGGTGCATTTGGGCCTTAGCAGATTGCCAAATGGTTCAACACATGTGCATGTTTACATGCCTAGATGCGAATGAGTGGTTCTTCCGTCTCATGGAATCCATCTCCCATGCAGAGTTTTATTGAGATTTGATCACTCTTTGGGAAATTTGGCTTGCGAGAAGGAATGCAATTCACGAGGCGAATTATCATAGTCCGGCCACTATGCATGGTTTCATTGGTAGTCCGGTAGTTAAACTTGATACAGTGCAAGACAAGGAAGGGAACTAAGCAACCTGGAGCATCTCATGTGGATGTGGTGCAGAACTGGCTCCCGCCATCTGTGGGATTTGTTTGTTTGTCGATGATGGTTTGTCGTCGCCAACAACTCGTGTCGCATCAGTCTCCTTTCCACTCTAAGAGAAAGTCGCGTTACCTTACGAACAACATTCAACACATGTTATGGTCGCGCCCCTCGCGTTCGTCTAGATCATCTGCACCATGATCTATTTGCAATCTCGCTCTAATACCGCTTATTAGAATGTATGATAGTAGATCCGGAGAAAAAGTAGATAAGAAGACAGTATTTGTCATGAGGTTTATCGGTCAATGCCAATCTACAGAGCATGATTACATGTGTTCCTTCCAATTTAGTAAATCGACATAGTACAACCCATCATACGCATCTCCGACTACCGTGCCACAGAAAGTTCGGCACCCGTTCCACGGGCGCCTCAACTTCCCTTTCAGATCTTATGTTTTGCTTACTAGTTTCGTCTAGTATATCTTTGATACCTCGTGGTGATGGGGTGTGCTATGATAAAATGCCTAACCATTTGGATATGACACACAAATCAAATTATAGCTTATAGCATATTCGACACCAACTACAGTGAGCCACACAAAAGATTGTGTGCAACTGGCATTGCACATTTCCAAGCTAAACTAAACATGGTTATAAAAATAGTCAACCATCTGGGTTTTTTTTAAAGATCAACAATGGATACCTCACACTTAGGAACAATTAATTTCCATTCGATTTACAAACATACTATATTTTTTTGCCTATTTGTTTGGCCTGAATTTTAATACACCGAAATTGGAACAGCCGCCAGTCTACATCAACATGTCCACAGACATTCGTTGCCATCAAATATGAAACCAAGGCCAGGACAGAGCAGACACCAGGCAGATTCGCCATGCCGAAATGCGGCAGGCGGCCAGCGACCTCCACGCATCATGATCGTCCGATCCGATCAGTCCAGCGGCACGACTGCTTGTCCCCAGACTGGCTGGCTGGCTGGCTGGCTCTATGCTTGCATGATGCACAGTTATACAGCAACGTATAGTAGTAGTAGCCGTGGAAAACAATGTGAGAAAATAAAGAAGAGAAAAGAAATCCAGATGGAACACCGATCATGTCCAATCTCCGGTCTTCACGACAATCACAACACATAGACGTTGGAACTTGGGACGAGCCTCCCCCACGTTCCTGAGGATCCAATCAGAATCAGGTCTTGTTTAGTGGAGCTCACATACATAGTCACGTCACAGTTTCCAGGTCCTCCAACGCCAGGGTACTCTTCGGCCGGTTAAGGTAGGCCTGCTGCCTGTTGCTCAATCAGTTCATGACAAATCACTAATCTATTTTAGAACCCACTACTTAATCTGCATGCAAGCTGGGGCTATTCTTTGGCCAAGGCAACGCAAGAATGATGAGAGTGGGATAGAGTAATGGAACGACACTGTCAGGTACAATCAGGTTGGTTGCCTCGTCGCTCCCAGCCTTGCACAAGCTGTACGTAGTACATTATTAACGCAATACACGGCCTAATAACTCCCTCCAAACACACTGGCTTTTGTCTCCTAAATCGTCGTTGGTGTCACAATCAGCCGTCCTAACGTCCTGATTCCAGCATTGTTTTTTATGTCCCAAGAACGTCAATAATTGCCCTTGTAACCTCTTTAGAGGGGTCGATCGCTAGCTAATCACCCTTTGGAATCATGGGGCGCTGGATTAGCGTACGTACCATGAGCCGGGCCATCTGGGTACGTACTGTGCTGGGCACCAATGGGGATACATGTGTTACCCCCGTAAAATGATGGTGGATTAGCGACCTAATCAGCCGGGCGTCGCTTTTGGTGGCGCGTCGCTTGGTTGGCCATGAATGGACTCATGCACCACCATTTTCGGGTGGTGCGTGAGTTAGTGGAACGCATGCTTGCACAATAGTGGTGCTTGGGATATGATTGTGTGTCAAGCTGTCAGCCAACCGGCTGATGATCATGATGGTTGCATAAAGCGGTAGTAGGGTGCATGCATGGTGCCCCTCGACTTCAATCACACGTCGGAGAGCAGTTCAGTTTTTCGATTGGATGCGTGGGTGGGTTGTCACCGAGATTCCTCTGCTCTTGTTAGTGTATGTTGGGGCTTTATTTGGGAGCAGGGGATTGACAGGCGATGCCCAAACGCCCCTGTCTGAACCTCCTTCTTCAGACATGCGGTGCAGTTCCGTGGAATTTGACAGAGAAGAGAGCCCCATCAGTAGTGATGCACAAAAAAAAAAAGCTAGACCGTGTACTGTAAAAAATAATACTACTGCAGGATCTAGTAGCACTTTTATTCTCCTGATCCACGGAGAACTAGCACGTGAAACTCCGCGAAAAACTCGGCCATCCTCCTCCAACGTCTAGATGCTTTAGATCACTGGCATTTAGCGGCGGCTTTGCATTGGATACTCATGCCAACGTCTTCTCTTTTCAAAGGGAAGAAAGTACCACTACATAGGATCCATGCCCGTTCGAGCCACGCATCGGCATGTCAGTACGCGAGTTCCTCTACATCACGCACGCGTGGCCGGTGTCTGTATCTGAAAATTTCCATTTCACTCGCAGAGCTAGCTGCCAATCGGCCTGATCGGCGCCTGGTCGGCCGCACGGGCTCGCGTTATTTTAGTGCCCCTAACACAGCATCAGTGTACTACTTACGTGGAGACCGTCACACTGATGTCGTCTGAGCAACACCTGCTTTGCCGTGTCAGCGTATGGCCAGCAACGTGGACGCTAGAGCCTGCAGCCGTGTGCGGCGCGTGCTGCCCGTGCCGGTTTGGCATCACTGTCTACCGTGGCCATTGGATGCTTGCTGCAAGGCCTACCACACAAGTGTGGTTGTACATTGGGGGAAGCGTTTACGGAATGTGGGGTTTTGAATTGATAAACCTGCACGAGGAATGGACGTGCCGGGGGCGTGGCCGTGGCTTAGTTTTTGGGGTTCCCGGAAGAAAATGGTCAATGGAACCTTGACACTGACGAATAACGAGGTGGAGAGACTGCAGCAAGTTAACTGTACGTATTAAAATGCCATGGTTTGCACGTCGAGCTTGCGCGTATCCTCGCAGGCACCGGCTGGTTTCGACGGAATTGATATCGATGCTTCCCACATTTCGTGTGAGACGGACGGGATCTAGCCGATGGCGATGGACTTGCTTACACGTCCCGAGCCACGTCCGTGTCCTTTGTCTTCGCCCGGATCACCACATCCAGCAGTGCGCCGCGAAAGTCTGCGTGCACGGCGACTAACTCCTGATTAGGATGCCGTCGTGTTAAAATACCATCTCGTCGGGACACCTGTTCGAGAGGAGGGAGGATCTTGGGAAGAATCCAAGCAGTTTTTTTTTAATAAAACGCTAAGCATGGGATAGGAAAACACGGCGGTGCTTTTTCTTACTGGAAGCAATATTGTCATCGCTTGCCGTGGCCCGTGGGTGGACAGGCGACGGAGCACGGAGTTCGTGAGAGTGACCCTGCAATGCTGGCCAAGGCTGCTTGATGACTTCGCTTAGTTTTCGTGGGAGCTTCCATAATCCAAAGTCACGATATGCACCCAGCAAAAGGCCACCGCCGGTTTGCGTGTGAGTGTTTTTCTGTTTTTTTAGATCATTATTAGGGTCTTCCCGCCCACGGTTTCATCTCTAGTAGAAAACCATTGGCGGTTGTTTCCTCGGATTTTCTTTCAAAACAAGAAAAAAGTGTTGTCATTTTCATTGATTACAAAGAAGAGAGTTCCTTGCTTAATCAATGAAAACCAGGTAAAAGTCGACACAACCGCTGATCAAGCACGCAAGATACACACACGAACCAAAGTGAACGAAAACCGTTGAGGTTGCACGTTGGCGTCATCATCATCAATTCTCCTCGTGCAAGTGACACCGGCTTCGCCACCAACTACCATCGATAAAACCGGATTGTGTGACAAAAGACTACCACTTAGAGGTGTGCGTCCCACAGAACTACCACTTTTTAAAAAGTGACCGAAAACTACCATTTAAAAAAAATTGACTAAAAACTACCAAGTCGAGTTGATGACCGTTTCAACCATTTTAAGTGATTTTCTGACGGGAGTGGCCCACATGTCAGGCGGATGGCCGCCTTAACGGCTAACGACGCTCACCTCGTGGCTGTTAGTGTCGGCGCTTGGCCGACCGGCTCGCAGTTTCGCCATCTCTCACTCTCCTCGAGCTCTCCTTCTTAGCCCTAGCCGGCAGCGGTCATGGCGGTGGTAGATCCAAACTCCGACGACGAATGGTTTGGCAACATACCTCCCGACATGGTCGGCGGCAGCGTTGGCGACTTCTCCGAGGTGGATAACTGGCTAGGCAACACGAGCTTCGCGGCGCAGCACCCTTCCCAGCGCAAATCTCAGCCGTCCCAGAAATTGGTGAGGTCAGCGCCGGCTCCACTACCGGCAACGACAAGAAGTACACCTCGAGGCCGGCGCAAGCTTCCTCGTCCAACGGGAGCCGATAGGTACGACAACTGATCTGACCTTGTTTCTCTGAAATTGTAGTTTTTGTTAATTAGCAGGAAATTTAGGCTAGTGTTTGAACTGTTAGATTCAGTTTTACAACATGTATGGTAACACTGAAAGTTGTAAATAGTTAGAAACTTTAACCTTGTGGTGTAAGAACATGAAAAATGTAATCTGTCAGAAACTGAATATTGTGCAGGTCATTTAATTTGAATTCCTTCAATCTGTGCAATATTGATGACCCAAAGTGGGCAGTTTGGTTCCATTTCCAAGTCAGAGATTCTGTGGTTAGAAATATGTAATAGTCAGACATATCATTTTTTTACTACGGTTTCTCTTATTGGGAGTGAGGACTGTGGAGCTGATGATTATATATCCTATGTTACTGATGAGGAGAAAGGAATGAAAGGTCTAGAGCAAATATATTCTGAAGATGATGTGTAGCAGATGTTAATCCGCTCTCATAGTGAAAAGATTTTGAACGTAAGAGTTATGAGAGCAGATGAACATTGCATTAACACATAAGAAAGTTGCACTGAGGTGAAGGATATGAGCATAGACAGAAAGGAGGAGCTTAAGAAAAGCATTATTGAGACAGAAGCCGACCTTAACCATTTTGAAGGTGACACCGATGTGTCTAGATTTCTTTCTCATGATGTGCACTCAGATTAAGATGGCAACAATGTGGAATTACAGGCAGACTCTTCCTCTGAAGATGAAGCTACAAAACAAGATACATGATACGCCCATTTTGCATCATGTTTTCCTACTGTTATTTATGTTGTTTTATTGTATAATAATGCTTTTTGGAGTAATTCTAATGCATTTTTCTCATAATATGCAAAGGTATGCACAAAGGGGGAGAATTCTGGCAGCTGGAAATCTGGACCTGAAAAAGCTACGTCAAGCTACCTATTCTGCACAACTCCAAATGAGCTGAAACTCCCCGAGAATTTTTTATGGAATATTTAAGGAATATTGGAGCAAATAAGTACCAGAGGAGGGCCACCATGTGGGCCCAACCCACCTGGGCGCGCCAGGAGGCCCAGGTGTTGCCCTCCTCGGCCCACCTCTGGTGCCCATCTTCTGGTATATAAGTCATTTTGACCTAGAAAAAATAAGGAAAGAACATTCGGGACGAAGCGCCGCCGCCTCGAGGCGGAACTTGGGCAAGAGCACTTTTGCACTCCGGCGGAGCGATTCCGCCGGGGGAACTTCCTTCCCGGAGGGGGAAATCATCGTCATCATCATCACCAACAACTCTCCCATCTTGGGGAGGGTTATCTGCATCAACATCTTCACAGCACCAACTCCTCTCAAACCCTAGTTCATCTATTGCGTTCAATCTTTGTATCAAAACTATAGATTGGTGCCCGTGGGTGACTAGTAGTGTTGATTACATCTTGTAGTTGATTACTATATGGTTTATTTGGTGGAAGATTATATGTTCAGATCCATTATGCTATTCAATACCCCTATGATCTTGAGCATGTTTATCATTTGTGAGTAGTTACTTTCGTTCTTGAGGTCACGGGAGAAATCATGTTGCAAGTAATCATGTGAACTTGATATGTGTTCGATATTTTGATGGTATGTATGTTGCCATTCTCTTAGTGGTGTCATGTGAACGTCGACTACATGACACTTCACCATATTTGGGCCTAAGGGAATGCATTGTGGAGTAGTCATTAGATGGTGGGTTGCGAGAGTGACAAAAGCTTAAACCCCAGTTTATGTGCTATTCCGTAAGGGACCGATTGGATCCAAAAGTTTAATGCTATGGTTAGAATTTATTCTTAATACTTTTCTCGCAGTTGCGGATGCTTGCAAGAGGGTTAATCATAAGTAGGAGGTTTGTTCAAGTAAGAACAGCACCTAAGCACCGGTCCACCCACATATCAAATTATCAAAGTATCGAACACGAATTAAGCCAACATGATGAAAGTGACTAGATGAAATTCCCGTGTACCCTCAAGAACACTTTGCTTATCATAAGAAACCGTTTTGGCCTGTCCTTGCCTCAAAAGGATTGGGCTACCTTGCTGCACTTTTGTTACTACTATTGTTACTTGCTTGTTACAAATTATCTTACTACCAAACTACTCCGCTACTTACAATTTTAGCACTTGTAGACATTACCTTGTCGAAAACCACTTGTCATTTCCTTCTGCTCCTCATTGGGTTCGACACTCTTACTTATCGAAAAGAGCTACAATTGACCCTATACACTTGTGGGTCATCAATACACCAGTGCTCCAGAAACTCAAGCCAGTGAGAATTCCTGGTCTAACCACTAGATCCCACCATGAGGTTGAGAAAAAGGAAATCTCGAATTGGTTCTGAGAAGCAGATGAAAAATGTTTTCCTAGTGATTATGGCACCATTGATAAATAAGAAGAGCTTGAAGGAGCCTATATACTACCAAGTGGTAGGAAGAGAAGGAATAAGAAGTTGAAGGAAAGGGTATGGTTTGATAACAAACTTCCAGATCCACGAGAAATTTTTTCTAAGGGACTGTTCTTCACCAATGTTTATGAGTTCAAAGATGCACTTAGAGATTTTCCACATTAGGACTTTAAGGAATTTTCAGTATCACAGAAATGCCCCAGATAGGAAAGGGCCCAGGGATGTGAATTTTATATCAATTCCTCTAAGATAGATCATGAAAAAACTTTATGCATCAAGAAGTGTGATATGGTGCACACTTGTGGAGCATGTGTCGAGACCACAAAGTTTACTACAAAGTGGTTGTCCGGATCAGTACATGCAGCATTGAGAGAAGACATTAGATTTCCTGGCGTAAGCTTCTCCATTTGACGTTAATTGTTGCCAGCTCTTCAAGTTGCTTCTTCTTCTCCTTCGGTTCATAGATTGTCTGGCTTGTGTAATCCATGTCATGAGATTTATGTCCATCCTGATAGTCAAACAACTTGGATACATGTTACGTCTTGAGCTTGCGTTGGTTTTCCTTGAAGTGGAAAGGGTGATGCAGCAATAGTAGCGTAAGTATTTCCCTCAGTTTTTGAGAACCAAGGTATCAATCCAGTAGGAGGCTCCTCAAAAGTCCCACACACCTACACAAACAAACAAGAACTCGCAGCCAACACAATAAAGGGGTTGTCAATCCCTTCAAGGCCACTTGCGAAAGTGAGATCTGATAGAGATAATATGATAAGATAAATATATTTTTGGTATTTTACAATATAGAAAGGAAAATTAAAGATGCAAATTAAAGTAGATTCAAAGCTTATATGATAAGAGATAGACCCGGGGGGCATAGGTTTCACTAGTGGCTTCTCTCAAGGTAGCATAAGTATTACGGTGGGTGAACAAATTACTGTCGAGCAATTGATAGAAAAGCGAATAATTATGAGATTATCTAGGCATGATCATGTATAGAAGCATCACGTCCGTGACAAGTAGACCGACTCCTGCGTGCATCTACTACTATTACTCCACACATCGACCGCTATCCAGCATGCATCTAGAGTATTAAGTTCATAAAGAACAGAGTAACACATTAAGAAAGACGACATGATGTAGAGGGATAAACTCATGCAATATGATATAAACCCCATATTTTTATCCTCGATGGCAAAAATACAATACGTGCCTTGCTGCCCCTGCTGTCACTGGGAAAGGACACCGCAAGATTGAATCCAAAGCTAAGCACTTCTCCCATTGCAAGAAAGATCAATCTAGTAGGCCAAACCAAACTGATAATTCGAAGAGACTTGCAAAGATAACTTAATCACACATAAAAGAATTCAGAGGAGATTCAATATTTCTCATAGATAAACTTGATCATAAACCCATGATTCATCAGATCTCGACAAACACATCGCAAAAAGAGTTACATCGAATAGATCTCCAAGAAGATCAAGGAGAACTTTGTATCGAGATTCAAAGAGAGAGAAGAAGCCATCTAGCTAATAACTATGGACCCGAAGGTCTGTGGTAAACTACTCACCACTCACCGGAGAGGCCTTGGAGATGATGTAGAGGCCCTCCATGATCGATTCCCCCTCCAGCGGAGCGCCGGCGAAGGCTCCAAGATGAGATCTCGCAGATACAGAAGGTTACGGCGGTGGAAATAATTTTTCGTCGTACCCCCTGATGTTTTCGGGGTACATGGGTATATATAGGAGGAAGAAGTAGGTCGGTGGATGCTCGAGGGGCCCACGAGACAGGGGGCGCGCCCAATAGGGGGCGCGCCCTCCACCCTCGTGGCCGCCTTGTTTGTTTCTCCACTTCCACTCCAAGTCCTCTGGATCACGTTTTTTCCAAAAAGGTCGCTCCCGAAGGTTTCATTCCGTTTGGACTCCGTTTGATATTCCTTTTGTTCGAAACACTGAAATAGGCAAAAAAAACAGCAATACGGGCTGGGCCTCCGGTTAGTAGGTTAGTCCCAAAAATGATTTAAAAGTGTAAAGTAAAGCCCATAAACATCCAAAACGGGTAATATAATAGCATGGAACAATCAAAAATTATAGATACGTTGGAGACGTATCAAGCATCCCCAAGCTTAATTCCTGCTCGCCCTCGAGTAGGTAAATGAGAAAAACAGAATTTTTGATGTGGAATGCTACCTAGCATAATTCTCAATGTAATTTTCTTTAATTTGGCATGAATGTTCAGATCCAAATGATTCAAAACAAAAGTTCATATTGACATAAGAAATAGTAATACTTCAAGCATACTAATCAAAGCAATCATGTCTTCTCAAAATAACATGGTTAAAGAAAGTTATCCCTACAGAATCATATAGTCTGGCTGTTGCTTTATCTTCGTCACACAAAGTATTTAATCATGCACAACCCCGATGACAAGCCAAGCAATTGTTTCATACTTTAGTAATCTCAAACTTATTCAACTTTCACACAATACATGAGCGTGAGCCATGGACATAGCACTATATGTGGAATAGAATGGTGGTTGTGGAGAAGACAAAAAGGAGAGGATAGTCTCACATCAACTAGGCATATCAACGGGCTATGGAGATGCCCATTAATAGATATCAATGTGAGTGAGTAGGGATTGCCATGCAACGGATGCAGTAGAGCTATAAATGTATGAAAGCTCAACAAAAGAAACTAAGTGGGTGTGCATCCTACTCGCTTGCTCACGAAGACCTATGGCACTTTGAGGAAGCCCATCATTGGAATATACAAGCCAAGTTCTATAATGAAAAATTCCCACTAGTACATGAAAGTGACAACATAGGAGACTCTCTATCATGAAGATCATGGTGCTACTTTGAGGCACAAGTGTGGTAAAAAGGATAGTAGCATTGTCCCTTCTCTATTTTTCTCTCATTTTTTTATAATTTTTTTATTTGGCCTTTCTCTTTTTTATTTGGCCTTTCTTTCTTCTTCTTTTTTATTTGGTGGGCTCTTTGGCCTCCTTTTTTTTGTAAAGTCCGAAGTCTCATCCCTACTTGTGGGGGAATCATAGTCCTTTCCTCACTGGGACAATGCTCTAATAATTAAGATCATCACACTTTTATTTACTTACAACTCAAGATCACAACTCAATATGTAGAACAACATATGACTCTATATGAATGCCTCCGGCGGTGTACCGAGATATGCAATGAATCAAGAGTGACATGTATGAAAATTATGAAGGTGGCCTTGCCACAAATACGATGTCAACTACATGACCATGCAAAGAGCAATATGACAATGATGATGCGTGTCATATAAACGGAACGGTGGAAAGTTGCATGGCAATATATCTCGGAATGGCTATGGAAATGCCATAATAGGTATGTATGATGGCTGTTTTGAGGAAGGTATATGGTGGGTGTATGGTACCGGCGAAAGTTGCGCGGCACAAGAGAGGCTAGCAATGGTGGAAGGGTGAGAGTGCGTATAATCCATGGACTCAACATTAGTCATAAAGAACTCATATACTTATTGCAAAAATCTACAATTTGAAAACAAAGTACTACGTGCATGCTCCTAGGGGGATAGATTGGTAGGAAAAGACCATCGCTCGTCCCTGATCGCCACTCATAAGGAAGACAATCAATAAATAAAATTGTGCTCCAACTTCATCACAAAGCGGTTCACCATACGTGCATGCTACGGGTATCACAACCTTCAACACAGGTATTCCTTAAATTCATAATCACCCAACTAGCATGACTCTAATATTACCACCTCTATATCTCAAAACAATTATCAAGCATGAAATTCATCATAGCATCCAATTCACTTTCTATGATAGTTTTTATTATACCCAACTTGGATGCCCATCATTCTAGGACCAATTTTATGACCATAGCAAATACCATTCTGTTCTAAGAGACTCTCAAAATAATATAAGTGAAGCATGAGAGATCAACAATTTCTTCAAAATTAAGCCACCGCCGTGCTCTAAAAGATATAAGTGAAGCACCAGAGCAAAAACTATCTAGCTCAAAAGATATAAGTGAAGCACATAGAGTATTCTAATAAATTCCAATCAAGTGGGTTTATCCCAAAAGGTGTGTGTCGGATATCGGGTTCCAGCAAAACTCTTAAGGTTCAAACTCTGGGGTGCGCACGAAGATCTTCCCCCTACCGATCCACGTCCCAACTCCTCGCTGAGAATCTAAGCTACATGATGAACAACATAAGGGACGCAAGGTTTATACTAGTTCGGGCCACCGTTGTGGTGTAATACCCTACTCTAGTTTGTGGTGTGGTGGATTGCCTCAGGGGCTGATGATGAACAGTACAGAGGATGAACAGCCTCGCGAGAGGTGTTCTTGAGCTAGCGTGGTGCTCTCGTAGGGAAGGATCCGATCGATCCCCTTCTACTGTGGTGGCTATCTCTATTTATAGAGGCCCTGGTCCTCTTCCCAATTATTGAGCGAGAAGGGAGCCAACAACGGCCATTTTGAAGGGGAACTGCCAGTACAAGTAATCCTGACTAAAGTTGGTCTTCGGCTGCCAAAGGCACTGGCGATGACGTCGTCTTGGGCTCCATGGTGACCTTCGTCCTGCCGCTCTGCTGGTCTTGGTCTTGTTGCACCGATATGGTAACCTTCGCTTGATGCCTCGGTACTCCGCGCCTGCGCTTGCCCCCTTTGCACCAAAGAGGAAACGAGGACACTGCACAGGCTGGCGCCCGCCTGGTCTTGATCGTCATGGCTTGCGCCACGAGCACCTCGCGAGATACTCCTGCCTTGATCTCCCCGCCTCCTCGCGAGCCTGCCTGGTGAGGCGTCCCTGAGGAAGCCTTGCGTCGTCCGCCCCGCGAGACTTGGCCCCTCGCGAGGGTCTTGAGCTTGAGTTGATGAAGATGGGCCATACTGGGCCTCTGCTTGAGCCACGCCGCAGGCCGCAGGCAGGCAAGTCTAGGGACCCCCGTTCCCAGAACGTCGATAGTAGCTCCAGGGCCTAAGGCACGCTCGGACTTGGCTTAGCAGCAAAGTGAAAGGGCAAGTGCGGAGCACTGCGGGCCCCAACAGCCTACGGCCTTGGGCGTCCCGTGGCAGTTGATTGGACGTGGGCGTCTCCGCTTTCCCACGCTCCCCCAATATCCGCCTGGCTAGGCGGCCACGAAACTGCACACAGTTATTCTCTCCTTGCTGCCTGTGTGCTTCTTGTTCCCCTTTCTTCCTTGAGCCTCTGTTTCTGCCTCTAATCCGTCTTGAGCTCTGCCCCCCTCTCGTTGCCATGGCGCCAACAAAAAAGGAGAAGGGGAAGAAACCCGCGCCTTCGGCCAGCTCGCCTCCCGCAACTGCGCCCGCCGTTGACCGGTCGCTGATACTTAATCCGGAAGCCTTGGACAAGGTCCGCTCCGCCCTCGCGTCCAGCTTCAATGAGTGCGGAAGGAAGATGGCTTGGCCCCTGTCCCATGCTTCCTTCGACAGGATCGTCACAGAGGTTTGATTCTTCGTCGATGCCCTGTGGGCGGGCCTGGTTCCCCCCCTTCTCTACCTTCTTCAATGCGGTGCTTTCCCACTACCAAATCCATATGATGCATCTCGGTCCCCAATCCATTACTCTTCTTGCTATCTTCGCCTTCGTCTGCGAAGCCATGGTGGGCATTGCCCCTTCCGTTGCTCTCCTGTGCCACTTCTTCACCCTGCGCCTGACCGACCCATTGCAGTGCTCGGGGTGCGTGAGCTTCCAGGCCGTGCCAGAGACGGCTGCCTCCGGGATTGATTTTGGCCTTCCACCTTCCATGAACGGGTTCTGAGAGAGGTGGCTGTACGTGGATGTCGGGGTGCCCAACCCCCTACTCGCGCACCCGACATTGCCTGCTATCCGCAATCCAGGCTGGGGTCACAAGAAGCTCACGAGCCCCCAGCTCGCTTTTATCTGGCGCCGATTCGAGAGGTTGAGGACGCTTGGCGTGACGGCGCCCCAAGTGGTGAAGGAGTTCCTCCAGTGCCGCATCACTCCTCTCTAGCGCCACTCCCGTCCGATGTGGACCTTGACTGGGCATCAAGACCACATTAGGCTCCAGGAGGGGGATCTTGCGCCTGAAACGCTGAGGAAGGTGCTGAAAGTCTTGACTGGCGACCCCTCTCCGGGCAGCATCCCGCATGGGGGCGGCCTCTTGTATCTTTGCTCGGGCAGAGCCGAGTTCACGAGGCAGATGCCCTGCTTTGACAAATGGGGGGTGCACCCAGCTGACCTCGTGGGGCCCCGTGAAAATCCCATCGTCGTGGCTCCTCCCCCCGTCGCCCGCGTCGATCTTGCCTCAGGAGGTGGTGCGGGGAGGCAAGCGTTGCTGGAGGCTAGGGGATCTGGCGTCGAGATGCCGATGTCGCGTGAGGCTCCCGAGGCATCATCCTCCGGAGCTTGTGAAGCCCATCCTGAGGCAGTTGATAACCCACAAGTGTAGGGGATCGCAACAGCTTTCGAGGGTGAAGTATTCAACCCAAATTTATTGATTCGACACAAGAGGAGCCAAAGAATATTATTGGATATTAGCAGTTGAGTTGTCAATTCAACCACACCTGGATAACTTAGTATCTGCAGCAAAGTATTTAGTAGCAAAGTGGTATGATAATAAAGGTAACAGTGGCAAAAGTAAAGATAATAGTTTTTCGGTTTTGTATTGATTGTAACAGTAGCAACGGAAAAGCAAATAAGCAAAACACAAGATGTGAAAAGCTCGTAAGCATTGGATCAGTGATGGATAATTATGACGGATGCGATTCCTCATGTAGTAGCTATAACACAGGGTGACACAGAACTAGCTCCAGTTCATCAATGTAATGTAGGCATGTATTCCGAATATAGTCATACGTGCTTATGGAAAAGAACTTGCATGACATCTTTTGTCCTGCCCTCCCGTGGCAGCGGGGTCCTAGTGGAAACTAAGGGATATTAAGGCCTCCTTTTAATAGAGAACCAGAACAAAGCATTAGCACATAGTGAATACATGAACTCCTCAAACTATGGTCATCACCGAAAAGTATCCCGATTATTGTCACTTCGGGGTTGTTGGATCATAACACATAATAGGTGACTATAGACTTGCAAGATAGGGTCAAGAACACACATATATTCATGAAAACATAATAGGTTCAGATCTGAAATCATGGCACTCATGGCACTATGATTTTTTTTCTCCGCGAAACGGAATATATGGAGTTGGAGTTGAGGTCGGTGGAGCGTCGGGGGCCCACGAGACAGGGGGCGCGCCCAGGGGGTAGGCGCGCCCCCACCCTCGTGGACAGGGTGTGGGCCCCCTGGTCTTGATTCTTTTGCCAGTATTTTTTATATTTTCCAAAACGTGCCCCCGTGGATTTTCAGGACATTCCAAGAACTTTTGTTTTCTACACATAAAACAACATCATGGCAGTTCTACTGAAAACAGCGTCAGTCCGGGTTAGTTTCATTCAAATCATGCAAGTTAGAGTCCAAAACAAGGGCAAAAGTGTTTGGAAAAATAGATATGTTGGAGACGTATCAGCAGTCGCTGATGAGGGGACGCAACCTGCGGCCCCCGAGGCCGAAGCCCCCGGGGCCCCGGCAGGCCACCAGGAGGTGGCGCCTGCCTGCTCCTCCCGGCCTGGTGCCCCTGAGGCTGGCCGCCTTGGCGCTTCACCGTCCATGCCACACGCTGGCCCTCACGTCGAGAGCTTGGGTCGTTTCCTCATAGACTACGACGCCCTCCGCAAGAGGAAGGAGTCTTCGAGTGACGGCGAGCGCCCCTGCCGGCCGCAGAAGCATAGGAAGTACTTCCCATGGATGAGTAAGTCCCTTATTCTTGTAATTCCTCATTCGTTGTTCCCTTTGCTGACTGTGGCCCTTCAGGATCCCTCCTGCCAAGCCTACGGAGCCAGCTGAGAAACCACCTCCTCAGGCCTCTCCTCCATCGCTGGCCCTGAGCGCCCCGAGCCTGCGTGCCGCCCCTAACGCGGACTCGTCCGGAGAGGCAAGCCGGCCCGCACGGTGCCTCGAGCCCGTGTCCTCGCCGCCTATCCTTTGCGACCTTGCCCAAGATGTGATCAGCTTGCCTCGGGCTCCTTCTCTGATCGTGGATGGTGAATGATTGAAGTCGATCTTTCGCTCTGCTTCTGGTGATGGATCGGTGCCGGGCTGGGTCCTTCGCGGGGCCCGTCCGGCGACTATGGGGTCACCATCCCCCAGCCCCCTGACGAGAGGGGATGAACCTCTTGAGGGCCCTTCGCCAGCGCCGGCGGTGGAGGACGACATCAAAGACTTGCTCGAACAAGCGCGGGAACGCAGCGCCATCCGTCAAGAGTTCATCCAGAAGGCAACAGATGCGGTGAGCCAGCTCGGTGTAGAGCTCGCGAGCGAGGATGCGCGTCTTGAAGCCGAAGGCCTGCGGCTGGCTGAGAAACGGTGCAAGCTAAAGGTGACCGTCAGCCTTGCGCGCCATCAGCGTGACCTTGACAACGCAAAGGCCGAAGCATCTCTGGTGGCCTCGCGGAAGGCCTGTGATACGTCTCCAACATATCTATAATTTTTCATTGTTCCATGCTATTATATTACCGCTTTTGGATGTTTATGGGCTTTATTTTACATATTTATATCATTTTTTGGGACTAACCTACTAACCGGAGGCCCAGCCCGAATTGCTGTTTTTTTGCCTATTTCGGTATTTCGAAGAAAAGGAATATCAAACGGAGTCCAAACGGAACGAAACCTTCGGGAGCGTGATTTTTGGAACGAACGTGATCCAGAGGACTTGGAGTGCAAGTCAAGAAGCAATCGAGGCGGCTAGGAGATAGGAGGGCACGCCCACCCCTCCTGGGTGCACCCCTGTCTCCTGGGCCCCTTGAGCGGCCACCGACGTACTTCTTCCTCCTATATATACCCACGTACCCCGAAAACATCCATGGAGCCAACGAAAAACAATTTCCACCACCGTAACCTTCTGTATTCGTGAGATCCCATCTTGGAGCCTTCGCCGGCGCTCCGCCGGAGGGGGAATCGACCACGGAGGGCTTCTACATCAACACCATAGCCCCTTTGATGAGTTGTGAGTAGTTTACCACAGACCTTCGGGTCCATAGTTATTAGCTAGATGGCTTCTTCTCTCTTTTTGGATCTCAATACAATGTTCTCCCCCTCTCTCGTGGAGATCTATTCGATGTAAACTCTTTTTGCGGTGTGTTTGTCGAGATCCGATGAATTGTGGGTTTATGATCAAGTTTATCTATGAGAAATATTTGAATCTTCTCTAAATTCTTTTATGTATGATTGAGTTATCTTTGCAAGTCTCTTTGAATTATCAGTTTGGTTTGGCCTACTAGATTGATCTTTCCTGCCATGGGAGAAGTGCTTAGCTTTGGGTTCAATCTTGCGGTGTCCTTACCCAGTGACAGAAAGGATTGCAAGGCACATATTGTATTGTTTCCATCGAGGATAAAAAGATGGGGTTTATATCATATTGCTTGAGTTTATCCCTCTACATCATGTCATCTTTCTTAATGTGTTACTCTGTTCTTATGAACTTAATACTCTAGATGCATGCTGGATAGCAGTCGATGTGTGGAGTAATAGTAGTAGATGCAGGCAGGAGTCGGTCTACTTGTCATGGACGTGATGCCTATATACATGATCACGCCTAGATAATCTCATAATTATTCGCTTTTCTATCAATTGCTCGATAGTAATTTGTTCACCCACCATAATACTTATGCTATCTTGAGAGAAGCCACTAGTGAAACCTATGGCCCCCGGGTCTATCTTTTATCGTATAAAGCTTTCAATCTACTTTTATTTGCATCTTTACTTTTTGCATCTATATTATAAAATACTAAAAATATATTTATCTTATCATACTATCTCTATCAGATCTCACTTTCGCAAGTGGCTGTGAAGGGATTGACAACCCCTTTATTGCATTGGTTGCGAGTTCTTTGTTTGTTTGTGCAGGTGCGTGGGACTTTTGAGGAGCCTCCTACTGGATTGATACCTTGGTTCTCAAAAACTGAGGGAAATACTTGCGCTACTATTGCTGCATCACCCTTTCCTCTTCAAGGAAAACCAACACAAGCTCAAGACATAGCAAGAAGGATTTCTGGCGCCGTTGCCGGGGAGGTCTTCGCTCAAGTCAAGACATACCAAGTACCCATCACAAACTCATCTCCCTCGCATTTACATTATTTGCCATTTTTGCCTCTCGTTTTCCTCTCCCCCACTTCACCCTTGCTGTTTTATTCACCCTCTCTTTCCCAATCTTCTCCTCTCTTTTTCGCTTGCCTTTTTCCGTTTGCTCGTGTGTTAGATCGTTTATCTTGTCGTTATGGATACTCCTCCTATCCTTGTTATTACTCCCGAACATGAAATTCTCAGTTTTAAGCAAAGGGAGGGAGAAAACTTAAAAGATGCTTGGCGTAGAATTTGCAATGCTCAAAATAAATCTACTAGGAAGCTTTCTACTTCCATACTTCTTCGTAATTTTTATGTGGGCATTACTCCTTGGTATAGATGCGTTCTTGATACCGTTATCGGAGGGGATTTCTTGAGTAGCCATACGTTTGATGCTTATAATGCTTTGTTAGATTTGTTTGGCCCACCATCTCTTTTGGTTAATGGAACTGTTTTAACTTTACAACATGTTATGCAACGGCTTGAGATTATTGAAAATAAAATTGACACTGTTGAGTTGATTGAAAATTTGGATAAAAAGATTCATAATCAGATTACCCAATACGGATCTAGGGTTGGAGTTACTTTGAAAATTCTTAAAGAGAAGGAACCTATAGTTAATGAAAAAATAGATCTAGATTCTGCAAGAATCGGTAAACTTGAGGATATCATTACCAACTTGGTTTCAACGTTTTCTTCCATGAAAAACACTCCAAAACCTCCTACCAAAACTGCAAAATTTATTTATGTTCCTAAAAATAAGGGTGAATCTTCTAGTAAGGGAGACGCGGATCTCAAATCCATAAGTGTTCATCCCAATTGCCTCTCTATCTTTAAGGGACCTTTTGCTACAAACGAATTTTTTGAATTTTTGCCTAAAGGTTTAATCATTGCTAAAAAGGGAGAAATCCCTAAAAATTATAAGTGCTCTATTGAGGAATTGAGTGCCAAAGATGGCACTACTTAGATCTATCTTCGCTTTTATGCCTAACTAGGGGCATTAAACGATCGCGCTAGTTGGGAGGCAACCCAATTTTATTTGTGTTTTTTGTTTTTGTTTCTGTTCAGTAATAAATTTTGCATCTACCTTATGTTTAGATGTGTTTTTATGTTTTAATTAGTGTTTGTGCCAAGTAGAACCTGTAGGATAACCTATGGTGATAGTTAATTTGATTCTGCTGAAAAACAGAAACTTTGCACGCATGAAATTAGTTTTGTTAAATCACAGAAACGTGCTTTTGCGTTGATTATTTTTGATGCTCATCAATAGACAAATTTTCCAGGACTTCAGATTTTGGTAGGAGTTTTAGACTTTCAGAAGTTTGCGTTAGTTACAGATTGCTACAGACAGTTCTGTTTTTGATAGATTCTGTTTTTCGTGTGTTGTTTGCTTATTTTGATGCATCTATGGCTAGTATTAAGTGGTATGAACCATAGAGAACTTGGAATACAGTGGTTTAAAACCAAAATAAATAAAGAATGAGTTGATTACAGTACCTTATGTGGTGGTTTTGTTTTCTTTTACTAACAAAGCTTATAAGATTTCTTGTTGAGTTTTGTGTTGTGAAGTTTTCAAGTTTTGGGTAAAGCTTTGATGGACTATGGAATAAGGAGTGGCAAAATCCTAAGCTTTGGGATGTCCAAGGCACCCCAAGATATTCAAGAATAGCCAAAAGCCTAAGCTTGGGGATGCCCCGGGAAGGCATCCCCTCTTTCGTCTTCGTTCATTAGTAACTTTACTTGGAGCTATATTTTTATTCACCACATGATATGTGTTTTGCTTGGAGCATCGTGTATTATATTAGTATTTGCTTTTTAGTTTTCCACAATCATCCTTGATGTACACACCTTTTGGGAGAAGCCTACTTGATTAGAATTTATTAGAATATGCTATGTGCTTCACTTATATCTTTTGAGCTTGATAGTTTTTGCTCTAGTGCTTCACTTATATATTTTAGAGCATGGCGGTGGCTTAATTTTGTTGAAATTGCTAGTCTCTCATGCTTCACTTATATTATTTTGAGAGTCTCTTAGAATAGCATGGTATTTGCAATGGTTATAAAATTGGTCCTAGAATGGTAGGCATCCAAGTTGGGTATAATAAAAAACTATCATAGGAAGTGAATTGGATGCTATGATCAATTTGATGTTTGATAATTGTTTTGAGATATGGAGGTAGTGATATTAAAGTCATGCTAGTTGGGTGATTATGAATTTAAAGAATGCTTGTGTTGAAGTTAGCAAGTCCCGTAGCATGCACGTATGGTTGAAGTTGTGTAACAAATTTGAAACATGAAGTGTACCTGGCTTGTGCATCCTTATGAGTGGCGGTCGGGGACGAGCGATGGTCTTTTCTTACCAATCTATCCCTCTAGGAGCATGCGCGTAGTGCTTGGTTTTTGATGACTTCCAAATTTTTGCAATAAGTATATGAGTTCTTCTGACTAATGTTGAGTCCATGGATTATACGCACTTTTACCTTTCCGCCATTGCTAGCCTCTTCGGTACCGTGAATTGCCCTTTCTCACCTTGAGAGTTGGTGCAGACTTCGCCGGTGCATCCAAACCCCGTCATACAATACACTCTATCACACATAAACCTCCTTATATCTTCCTCAAAACAGCCACCATACCTACCTATTATGGCATTTCCATAGCCATTCCGAGATATATTACCATGCAACTTTCCACCGTTCCGCTCATCATCATGACATACATTACTTTTGTCATATTGCCATTGCATGATCATGTAGTTGACATCGTATTTGTGGCAAGGTCACCATGCATAATTTTTCATACATGTCACTCTTGATTCATTGCACCATCCCGGTACACCGCCGGAGGCATTCATATAGAGTCATATCTTGTTCTAGTTTCGAGTTGTAATTTATGTGTTGTAATCAATAAAAGTGTGATGATCATCATTATTAGAGCATTGTCCCAAAAAAAGGCCAAAAGAAAAAAAGAAAGGCCAAAGAAAAAAAAAGAAAAAAAAAGAAAAAAAGGAAAAAAAGAAAATAAATAAATAAGGGGCAATGTTACTATCTCTTTTTCCACACTTGTGCTTCAAAGTAGCACCATGTTCTTAATATAGTGAGTCTCATATATTGTGCTTCAAAGTAGCACCATGTTTTTCATATAAAGAGTCTCATATGTTGTCACTTTCATATACTAGTGGGAATTTTTCATTATAGAACTTGGGTTGTATATTCCTACGATGGGCTTCCTCAAATGCCCTAGGTCTTCGTGAGCAAGCAAGTTGGATGCACACCCACTATTTTCTTTTGTTGAGCTTTCATTCATTTATAGCTCTAGTGCATCTGTTGCATAGCAATCCCTACTCCTCATGTTGACATCAATTGATGGGCATCTCCATAGCCCGTTGATTATCCTCGTCAATGTGAGACTTTCTCCTTTTTTGTCATCTCCACACAATCCCCATTATCATATTCTATTCCACCCATAGTGCTATATCCATGGCTCATGCTCATGTATTGCGTGAAAGTTGAAAAAGTTTGAGATTATTTAAGTACGAAACAATTGCTTGGCTTGTCATCGGGGGTGTAGAATTTGGGAACACTTTGTGTGACGAAAATGAAGCATAGCCTAACTATATGATTTTGTAGGGATGAACTTTCTTTAGCCATGTTATTTTGAGAAGACATGATTGCTTTGATTAGTATGCTTGAAGTATTACTATTTCTTTTATCAATATGAACTTTTATTTTGAATCATTTGGATCTGAACATTCATGCCACAATGAAGAAAATTACATTGAGAAATATGCTAGGTAGCATTCCACATCAAAAATTCTGTTTTTATCATTTACCTACTTGAGGACGAGCAGGAATTAAGCTTGGGGATGCTTGATACGTCTCCAACGTATCTATAATTTTTGATTGTTCCATGCTATTATATTACCCCTTTTGGATGTTTATGGGCTTTATTTTACATATTTATATCATTTTTGGGACTAACCTAAGGCCCAGCCCGTATTGCTGTTCTTTTGCCTATTTCAGTATTTTGAAGAAACGGAATATCAAACAGAGTCCAAACGGAATGAAACCTTCGGGAGCATGATTTTTGGAACGAACGTGATCCAGAGGACTTGGAGTGCAAGTCAAGAAGCAATCGAGGTGGCCAGGAGATAGGAGGGCGTGCCCACCCCTCCTGGGCGCGCCCCCTGTCTCCTGGGCCCCTCGAGCGGCCACCGACGTACTTCTTCCTCCTATAATATATCCATGTACCCCGAAAACATCTAGGGAGCCAACGAAAAACAACTTCCATCACCGTAACCTTTTGTATCCGCGAGATCCCATCTTGGAGCCTTCGCCGGTGCTCCGCCGGAGCGGGAATCAACCATGGAGGGCTTCTACATCAACACCATAGCCCCTCCGATGAGTTGTGAGTAGTTTATCACATACCTTCGGGTCCATAGTTATTAGCTAGATGGCTTCTTCTCTCTTTTTGGATCTCAATACAATGTTCTCCCCCTCTCTCATGGAGATCTATTTGATGTAAACTCTTTTTGCAGTGTGTTTGTCGAGATCCAATGAATTGTGGGTTTATGATCAAGTTTATCTATGAGAAATATTTGAATCTTCTCTGAATTCTTTTATGTATGATTGAGTTATCTTTGCAAGTCTCTTCGAATTATCAGTTTGGTTTGGCCTACTAGATTGATCTTCCTTTCCATGGGAGAAGTGCTTAGCTTTGGGTTCAATCTTGCGGTGTCCTTAACCAGTGACAGAAAGGGTTGCAAGGCACGTATTGTATTGTTGCCATCAAGGATAAAAAGATGAGTTTATATCATATTGCTTGAGTTTATCCCTCTACATCATGTCATCTTTCTTAATGCGTTACTCTGTTCTTATGAACTTAATACTCTAGATGCATGCTGGATAGCGGTCGATGTGTGGAGTAATAGTAGTAGATGCAGGCAGGAGTCGGTCTACTTGTCACGGACGTGATGCCTGTATACATGATCATGCCTAGATAATCTCATAATTATTCGCTTTTCTATCAATTGCTCGACAGTAATTTGTTCACCCACCGTAATACTTATGCTATCTTGAGAGAAGCCACTAGTGAAACCTATGGCCCCCGGGTCTATCTTTTATCGTATAAAGCTTTCAATCTACTTTTATTTGCATCTTTACTTTTTGCATCTATATTATAAAATACCAAAAATATATTTATCTTATCATACTATCTCTATCAGATCTCACTTTCGCAAGTGGTCGTGAAGGGATTGACAACCCCTTTATTGCGTTGGTTGCGAGTTCTTTGTTTGTTTGTGTAGGTGCGTGGGACTTTTGAGGAGCCTCCTACTGGATTGATACCTTGGTTCTCAAAAACTGAGGGAAATACTTACGCTACTATTGCTGCATCACCCTTTCCTCCTCAAGGAAAACCAACACAAGCTCAAGACGTAGCAGCCTGCTCCCGAGCCATTGAGGAGGCTCATGAGGCAGACCGGCGACGCGAGATCTCAGAGGAGCGAGCGTGGGAGCTCCAAGCCTGGTGCAATTACTTGGAGCAGTAAGTGGAGCTGCACCAAGCTGCCCTTGTGTCGCTGAAGGGGACGCCCTCCAAAGAGGAGGAGCTCCAGAGGTGCGAGGAAGCGCTAACGCTGGAGGCTGCCGAGCGCAACCTCGATCTGGAACGGTTGGAGACGAGGGAGCGTCAGGTTACCCTGGCGGAGGACGACGTTGGCGTGCGGGAGGTCCTGATCCAAGAAGAGATCGACCACCGCATGGCGGAAGCTCGCGCGGGCCTTGAGCACGTGTAGGACGAGAGGTTGGAGCTAACCAAGGTCGAGGCTGCGGGCAGGACTGCCGCTCTGAGGACCAAGTTGACTAAAGCGACACGGCGTGCCGACGCTAGCGCAGCCGCCCTAGCCGCGGTGCAGGCTGAGTTGGCCTCCTCCCACGCCGAGTTGCTTCTCCTCTAGTGGAGGGTCGATGACGCCGAGTCCGTTGCGCGGCGGAACCAAGATGAGATTCGCCAGCGGCAGACGCTGGAGCACATGCATGGCCCCATGCTCCGAACGCTCAGGGAAAGGGCCAACACGGCCTTGGGCAATATCTGCGACACGACTGCTGAGCAGCCTCATGTGACCAACTACGTCGGTAATCTCCAGTTCTTCACTGACGTGGTGGCACATCTGGAGAATCAGTCTGAGAGGGCTTGTGAGCTTGTCGAGGAGAGGAGCCGCTGCTTGCTCGCACGGGCATTCTCCCGTGTCTTCAGCCATCTTCAGAACATCGACCCCCACTTTGACTTCGACGCCGCCATCGCCCTGGTGCCCGAGGCCATCCGAGGCGACCTGGCGCGGTGGGTGGAGGACAACGTGGATGCACTTGTCTGGGCCTTCACCTCTGATGATGACGGGATGGTTGTCGCTGCTGGATGAAGGCAACGTGGTGAACATCGGCAAAGATGGCGCAAACGACGGGGATGGTGGGGCCAGCGACAGCGACAGTGGCTGATACGTCTCCAATGTATCTATAATTTATTAAGCATTCATGCTATTTTATTATCTGTTTTGAATGATTATGGGCTTTATTATACACTTTTATATTACTTTTGGGACTAACCTGTTAATCGGAGGCCTAGCACATATTGCTGTTTTATTGCCTGTTTCAGTATTTTGAAGGAAAGGAATATCAAACGGAGTCCAAACGGAATGAAACCTTCGGCAGCGTGATTTTTTGGAAGATTATAATCCAGGAGACTTGGGAGCCACGAGACAGGGGGGCGCGCCCACCCCCTGGGCGCGCCCTACCCTCTCGTGTGACCCTTGAGGCTCCCCCGACCGACTTCTTTCGCCTATATATTCCCTTATACCCTAAAAACATCGACGGAGAAGATAGATCGGGAGTTCCGCCGCCGCAAGCCTCTGTAGCCACCAAAAACCTCTCGGGAGTCTGTTTCGGCGCCCTGCCGGAGGGGGAATCCGTCACCGGTGGCCATCTTCATCATCCCGGTGCTATCCATGACGAGGAGGGAGTAGTTCACCCTCGGGGCTGAGGGTATGTACCAGTAGCTATGTGTTTGATCTCTCTCTCTCTCTCTCTCTCTCTCTCTCTCTCTCTCTCGTGTTCTCTCTATGGCACGATCTTGGTGTATCGCGAGCTTTGCTATTATAGTTGGATCTTATGATGTTTCTCCCCCTCTACTCTCTTGTGATGAAGAGAGTTTCCCTCTTGAAGTTATCTTATCGGATTGAGTCTTTATTGATTTGAGGACACTTGATGTATGTCTTGCCATGCTTATCTGTGGTGACAATGGGATATCACGTGCAACTTGATGTATGTTTTGGTGACCAACTTGCTGGTTCCGCCCATGAACCTATGCATAGGGGTTGGCACAGTTTTCTTGACTCTCCAGTAGAAACTTTGGGGCACTCTTTGAAGTACTTTGTGTTGGTTGGATGAATCTGAGATTGTGTGATGCATATCGTATAATCATGCCCACGGATACTTGAGGTGACAATGGAGTATCTAGGTGACATTAGGGTTTTGGTTGATTTGTGTCTTAAGGTGTTATTCTAGTACGAACTCTTGAATAGATTGATCCGAAAGAATAACTTTGAGGTGGTTTCGTACCCTACCATAATCTCTTCGTTTGTTCTCCGCTATTAGTGGCTTTGGAGTGACTCTTTGTTGCATGTTGAGGGATTGTTATATGATCTATCTATGTTATTATTGTTGAGAGAACTTGCACTAGTGGAAGTATGAACCCTATGCCTTGTTTCCTACCATTGCAATACCGTTTACGCTCACTTTTATCATTAGTTACCTTGCTGTTTTTATTATTTCAGATTACAAAAACCTATATCTACCATCCATATTGCACTTGTATCTCCATCTCTTAGCCGAACTAGTGCACCTATACAATTTACCATTGTATTGGGTGTGTTGGGGACACAAGAGACTCTTTGTTATTTGGTTGCAGGGTTGTTTGACAGAAACCATATTCATCCTACGCCTCCCACGGATTGATAAACCTTAGGTCATCCACTTGAGGAAAATTTGCTACTATCCTACAAACCTGTGCACTTGCAGGCCCAACAATGTCTATAAGTGTCGGATTTCGGGTTCTGGCAGACCCTTGAGGTTCGAACTCTGGGGTGCGCATGAAGATCTTTCCCCTACCAACTCACATCTCGAAGCCTCGCAAGGAATCTAAGCTAGAAGGAAGAACACACAAGGGACACGAGGTTTATAATGGTTTAGGCCACCATTGTGGTGTAATATCCTACTCCAGTGTGTGGTGTGGTGGATTGCCTCAGGGACTGATGATGAACAATACAGAGGAAGAACCTTGCGAGGGGCTGTTTTTGAGCTGGTGCAATGAACTGCTTGGTGAGTTCAGTCGCCTCTCTCTCTAGTCTACCCGGAATCTGGATCTCCCCCTCCACTCTGTGGTGGCTACCTCTATTTATAGAGGGAGGCCCTGGGCCTCTTCCCAAATAATGAGCGGGAAGGGTGCCAACAATTGGTCATTTTGAAGGGGAACATCTAGTACACTTATCCTGACTAAAGCTGGTCTACGGCTGCCAAAGGCTCTGACGGTGACGCCGTCCTGGGCTCCACGATGACCTCCATCCTGCCATTCTGCTGGTCTTGGTCTTGTTGCACCAAAACGGTAACCTTTGCCTGATGCCTTGGCCTGTGCTTGCCCCCTTTGCACCAAAGGGGAAACAAGGACATCTTTGCAGGCGGCGCCCTTTGGCGCCCTTTGGTCTCAATCGTCATGGCTTGCATCATGGGCACCTCGCGAGGTACCCTGCCTTGATCTCTCCACCTCCTCACGAGCCCGTCTGATGAGGCTGCTTCCTGAGGAAGCTTCCGTCGTCCGCCCCGCGAGGCTTGGCCCCTCGCGGGGGTCTTTACCTTGAGCTGATGAAGCTGGACTGTACTTGGGCCCCACTTGAGCCACGCCGCAGGCCGCAGGCAGGCAAGTCTGGGGACCCCTGTTCCCAGAACGCCGACAGTAGCCCCCGGTGAAGGAAATATGCCCTAGAGGCAATAATAAAGTTATTATTTATTTCCTTATTTCATGATAAATGTTTATCATTCATGCTAGAATTGTATTAACCGGAAACAGGATACATGTGTGAATGCATAGACAAACAAGATGTCACTAGTATGCCTCTACTAGACTAGCTTGTTAATCAAAGATGGTTATGTTTCCTGACCATGAACAAAGAGTTGTTATTTGATTAACAAGGTCACATCATTAGTAGAATGATCGATTGACATGACCCATTCCATTAGCTTAGCACACGATCGTTTAGTATGTTGCTCTGCTTTTATCCATGACTTACACATGTTCTGTAACTATGAGATTATGCAACTCCGTTCACGGAGGAACACTTTGGGTACTACCAAGCGTCACAACGTAAGCGGGTGATTATAAAGGAGTACTACAGGTGTCTCCAAAGGCGGATGTTGGGTTGGCGTATTTGAGATTAGGTTTTGTCACTCCGATTGTCGGAGAGGTATCTCTGGGCCCTCTCGGTAATGCACATCTTTGAAGCCTTGCAAGCACTACAACTAATGAGTTAGTTGTGAGATGATGTATTACGGAGCGAGTAAAGAGACTTGCGTAGCGAGATTGAACTAGGTATTGGATACCGACGATCGAATCTCGGGCAAGTAACATACCGATGACAAAGGAACAACGTATGTTGTTATGCGGTCCGACCGATAAAGATCTTCGTAGAATATGTAGGAACCAATATGGGCATCCAGGTCCGCTGTTGGTTATTGACCGGAGGCGTGTCTCGGTCATGTCTACATTGTTCTCGAACCGTAGGGTCCATGCGCTTAAGGTTTCGATGGCGGTTATTATGAGTTTATGTATTTTGATGTACCGAAGAAGTTGAGTCCGGATGTGATCACGGACATGACGAGGAGTCTCGAAATGGTCGAGACATAAAGATTGATATATTGGAAGCCTATGTTTGGAGTTCGGAATGGTTCGGTGAAAACAGAATTTACCAAATCTGGGAGGTTACGGAAACCCCGGGGTAAATGGGCCTCGGTGGGCCTCGAGGAGAAGAGGAGGGGCCGGCCGGGGGGTGGCGCGCCTCTCCCCCAGTCGAATAGGACAAGGAGGAGGCGCCTCTCCTCTTCCCCTCCCCAATCCTATTCCAACTAGGAGGGGGAGTCCTACCCAGTGGGAGTAGGACTCCTCGCCAGCGCCCTCTCTAGGCGGCCGGCCTCCCCTCCCTCCTTTATATACGGGGCAGGGGGCACCCTAGAACACACAAGTTTGATCTACGGATCGTTCCTTAGCCGTGTGCGGTGCCCCTCCACCATATTCCACCTCGGTCATACCGTCGCGAAGCTTAAGCGAAGCCCTGCGCGTGAAACATCAAGATCGTCACCACGCCGTCGTCTTGTGAAACTCTCCTCGACACTCGGCTGGATCGAGTCTGAGGGCGTCATCGAGCTGTCGTGTGTCAAGAACTCGGGCGTCGATGTAACGGCGCCGGGATCGGTCGGATCGCGAGGAGAGCGTCGACTACTTCCTCTACGTTGTGATCGCTTCCGCCGGGTCTCTGAGGTGCGTAGACAACACTCTCCCTCTTGTTGCTATACATCACCATGATCTTGCGTGTGCGTAGGAATTTTTTGAAATTACTCGTTTCCCAACATGATGGTATCCGAGCCTAGGTTTTTATGGTTTGATGTTTTGCACGAGTAGAACACAAGTGAGTTGTGGGCGATACAAGTCATACTACCTACCAGCATGTCATACTTTGGTTCAGCGGTATTGTGAGATGAAGCGGCCCAGACCGACATTACGCGTGCGCTTCGCGAGACTGGTTTCACCGCCACGAGCACTTTCGTTGCTTAAAGGTGACTGGTGGGTGTCTGTCTCTCTCACTTTAGTTGAACCGAGTGTGGCTCGCCCGGTCCTTGAGAAGATTAAAGCGGAGTCTATTTGACGAAATATCGTTGTGGTTTTGATCGTAGGTGAGACTGGTTCTTGCTTAAGCCCGTAGCAGCCACGTAAAATTTGCAACAACAAAGTAGAGGACGTCTAACTTGTTTTTGCAGGGCATGTTGTGATGTGATATGGTCAAAGCGTGATGCTATATTTTATTGTATGAGATGATCATGTTTTGTAACGAAGTTATCGACAATGGCTGGAGCCATATGGTTGTCGCTTTATTCTATGCAATGCAATGCATTCTGTAATGCTTTACTTTATCACTAAGCGGTAGCGATAGTCGTAGAAGCATAAATTTGGCGAGGCGACAACGATGCTACGATGAAGATCAAGGTGTCGCGCGGTGACAATGGTGATCATGGTGGTGCTGCAAGATGGAGATCATGAAGCACAAGATGATGATGACCATATCATATCACTTATATTGATTTGCATGTGATGTTTATCCTTTTATGCATCTTATCTTGCTTTGATTGGCGGTAGCATTATAAGATGATCTCTCACTAAATTATCAAGAAGTGTTCTCCCAGTATGCACCGTTGCCAAAGTTAAATCGTGCCCGGACACCACGTGATGATCGGGTGTGATAAGCTCTCGTCCATCTACAACGGGTGCAAGCCAGTTTTGCACCGAGAATACTCGGGTTATACTTGACGAGCCTAGCATATGCAGATATGGCCTCGGAACACGGAGACCGAAAGGTCGGCGAGAATCATATAGTAGATATGATCAACATAAGATGTTCACCATTGAAAACTACTCCATTTCACGTGATGATCGGTTATGGTTTAGTTGATTTGGATCACGTGATCACTTAGATGACTAGAGATGTTTTTCTAAGTGGGAGTTCTTAAATAATCTGATTAATTGAACTTAAATTTATCATGAACTTAGTACCGATAGTATCTTGCTTGTTTATGTTTGATTGTAGATAGATGGCTCGTCTTTGTTGTTCCGTTGAATTTTAATGCGTTCCTTGAGAAAGCAAAGTTGAAAGATGATGGTAGCAATTACGGACTGGGTCCGTAACGAGGATCATCCTCATTCTGCCTGAGAAGAGTTCGTCTGGATGCACCGCTAGGTGCAGAACTCTTGCTAATGCAAGCTGCAGATGTTATGAGCGTCTGGCGAGCAAAGCTGATGACTACTCTATAGTTCGATGTGCCATGCTTTACGGCTTAGAACCGGGACTTCAACGACGTTTTGAACATCATGGAGCATATGAGATGTTCCAGGAGTTGAAGTTAATATTTCAACAGAATGCCGGATTGAGAGATATGAAGTCTCCAATAAGTTCTATAGCTGCAAGATGGAGGAGAATAGTTACATTAGTGAGCATATACTCGAATGTGCGGGTACTACAATCACTTGACGCAATTGGAAGTTAATCTTCCGGATGATTGTGTCATTGATGAAATTCTTCAATCACGCCACCAAGCTACAAAGGCTTCGTGATGAACTATAATATGCAAGGGTTAGTAAAGACTATACCGAGCTCTTACATAATCTTTGAAAGCTGCGGAGGTAGAAATCAGAAGGAGCATCAAGTGTTGATGGTCAATAAGACCACTAGTTTCAAGAAGAAAGGTAAAGGGAAGAAGAAGGGAACTTCAAGAAGAACAGCAAGCAAGTTCTGCTCGGGAGAAAAACCCAAGTCTGGACCTAAGCACTGGCCGAGTGCTTCTCCGCAAGCGGATGGACTTTGAAGCGGAACTGCCCCAAGTATTTGGCGGATAAGAAGGATGGCAAGGTGAACAAAGGTATATGTGATATACATGTTATTGATGTGTACCTTACTAGAGCTCGTAGTAGCACTGGGTATTTGATCTTGGTTACATTGCTAATATTTGCAACTCGAAGCAGGACTACTGATTAGCGAACTCGGCAAAGGGCGAGGTGACGATCGCGCGTGGGAAATGGTTCCAAAGTCGATGTGATCGCGGTCGGCACGCTACCTCTACATCTACCTTGGGATTAGTTTTAGACCTAAATAATTGTTATTTGGTGCTGCGTTGAGCATGAACATTATATCTGGATCTTGTTTGATGCGAGGCGGTTATTCATTTAAATCGAGAATAATGGTTGTTCTATTTATATGAGTAATATCTTTTATGGTCATGCACCCTTGAGGTGGTCTATTTTGATGAATCTCGATAGTAGTGATACACATATTCATAATGTTGAAACCAAAAGATGCGAGTTGATAATGATAGTGCAACTTATTTGTGGCCTTGCCGTTTAGGTCATATCGGTGTAAAGCGCATGAAGAAACTCCATCTTGATGGACTTTTGGAGTCACTTGATTATGAATCACTTGGCACTTGCGAACCGTGCCTCATGGGCAAGATGACTAAAACCCGTTCTCGGTACAATGGAGAGAGCAACAGATTTGTTGGAGATCATACATACAGATGTATGTGGACCGATGAATGTTGAGGCTCGTGGCGGATATCGTTATTTTCTCACCTTCACAGATGACTTAAGCGAGATATGGGTATATCTACTTAATGAAACATAAGTCTGAAACATTTGAAAAGTTCAAAGAATTTGAGTGAAGTTGAAAATCATCGTAACAAGAAAATTAAGTTTCTGCGATCCGATCGTGGAGGTGAATATTTGAGTTCTGAGTTTGGTCTACATATGAAACAATGCGGAATAGTTTAGCAACTCACGCCACCGGAACACCACAGCGTAATGGTGTGTCGAGCGTCGTGTCGTACTTTACTAGATATGGTGCGATCTATGATGTCTCTTCTGATTTACCGCTATCGTTTTGGGGTTATGCTCTAGAGGCGGCCGCATTCACCTGAATAGAACACCGTCGAAATCCGTTGAGGCGACACCTCATGAACTGTGGTTTGGCAAGAAACCAAAGTTGTCGTTTCTTAAAGTTTGGGGATCACGATGCTTATGTGAAAAAGCTTCAACCTGATAAGCTCGAACCCAAATCGAGAAATGTGTCTTCATAGGATACCCAAAGGAGGCAGTTGGGTACACCTTCTATCACAGATCCGAAGGCAAGACATTCGTTGTTAAGAATGGATCCTTTCTAGAGAAGGAGTTTCTCTCGAAAGAAGTGAGTGGGAGGAAAGTAGAACTTGATGAGGTAATTGTACCTTCTCCCTTACTTGAAAGTAGTGCATCGCAGAAACCGGTTTACGAGACACCTACACCAAGTAGTGAGGAAGATGATGATGTTGATCATGAAACTTGAGATCAAGTTGCTCTGAACCTCGTAGATCAACTAGAGTAAGATCGCACGCAGTGGTGCGGTAATCCTGTTACGGAAATCATGCTACTAGATCATGATGAACCTACGAACTATGAAGAAGCGATGGTGAGCCCAGATTCCATAAAATGGCTTGAGGCCATGAAATCGAGATGGGATCCATGTATGAAAACAAAGTATGGACTTTGGTTGACTTGCCCGAGGTAGGCAAGCAATAGAAAACAAGTGGATCTTCAAGAAGAAGACCGACGGCAGCGGTAATATTCTTGTCTACAAAGCTCGACTTATGCAAAGGGTTTCGACAAGTTCAAGGGATTGACTACGATGAGACCTTCTCACCCGTAGCGATGCTTAAGTCTGTCCGAATCATGTTAGCGATTGCCGCATTTTATGATTATGAAATTTGGCAAATGGATGTAAAGACTGCATTCTGAATGGATTTACGGAAGAAGAGTTGTATATGATGCAACGAGAAGGTTTTATCGATCCAAAGGAGCTAACAAAGTGTGCAAGCTCCGGCGATCCATTTATGGACTGGTGCAAGCATCTCGGAGTTGGAATAAGCGCTTTGATAGTGTGATCAAAGCATTTGGGTTTCTACAGACTTTTGGAGAAGCTGTATTTACAAGAAAGTGAGTGGGAGCTCTGTAGCATTTACGATATTATATGTAGATGACATATTGCTGATCGGAAATGATATAGAATTCTGGATAGCATAAAGGGATACTTGAATAAGAGTTTTTCAATGAAGGACCTCGGTGAAGCTGCTTACATATTGGGCATTAAGATCTATAGAGATAGATCAAGACACTTAATTGGACTTTCACAAAGCACATACCTTGACAAGATTTTGAAGAAGTTCAAAATGGATCAAGCAAAGAAAGGGTTCTTGCACGTGTTACAAGGTGTGAAGTTGAGTAAGACTCAATGCCCGACCAACTGCAGAAGATAGAGAGAAAATGAAAGATGTTCCTATGCTTCAGCCATAGGCTCTATCATGTATGCAATCTTGTGTACCAGACCTGATGTGTGCCTTGCTATAAGTTTAGCAGGAGGTACCAAAGTAATCCGAGTGGATCTTTGGGCGGTGGTCAAGAACATCTGAAATACACGAAAAGGACTAAGGATATGTTTCTCGTATATGGAGGTGACAAAGAGCTCATAAATGGCAGTTACGTTGACGCAAGCTTTGACAACGATCCGGACGATTCTAAATCGCGAGACGGATACGTATTTACACTAAGCGGAGGGCTGTCGGTTGGTGCAGTTCTAAACAAAGCGTCGTGGCGGGATCTACATGTGAAGCGGAATACATAGCAGCTTTGGAAGCAGCTAATGAAGGAGTGCGGATGAAGGAGTTCATATCCGATCTAGGTGTCATACCTAGTGCATCGGGTCCAATGAAAATCTTCGTGACAATCTTTGGAGCAATTGCCTTAGCGAAGGAATCCAGATTTCACAAGAGGACCAAGCACATCAAGAGGCGCTTCAATTCCATCCGGGACTTAGTCCGGTGGGAGACATAGAGATTTGCAAGATACATACGGATCTGAATGTTGCGGACCGTTGACTAAGCCTCTTCCACGAGCAAAACATGATCGGCACCAAGACTCCATGGGTGTTAGAATCATTACTATGTAATCTAGATTATTGACTCTAGTGCAAGTGGGAGATGAAGGAAATATGCCCTAGAGGCAATAATAAAGTTATTATTTATTTCCTTATTTCATGATAAATGTTTATCATTCATGCTAGAATTGTATTAACGGAAACATGATACATGTGTGAATGCATAGACAAACAAGATGTCACTAGTATGCCTCTACTAGACTAGCTTGTTAATCAAAGATGGTTATGTTTCCGACCATGAACAAAGAGTTGTTATTTGATTAACAAGGTCACATCATTAGTAGAATGATCGATTGACATGACCCATTCCATTAGCTTAGCACACGATCGTTTAGTATGTTGCTCTGCTTTTATCCATGACATATACATGTTCTGTAACTATGAGATTATGCAACTCCCGTTCACGGAGGAACACTTTGGTACTACCAAGCGTCACAGCGTAAGCTGGGTGATTATAAAGGAGTGTCTGAGTGTCTCCAAAGGCGGATGTTGGGTTGGCGTATTTGAGATTAGGTTTTGTCACTCCGATTGTCGGAGAGGTATCTCTGGGCCCTCTCGGTAATGCACATCACTGAAGCCTTGCAAGCACTACAACTAATGAGTTAGTTGTGAGATGATGTATTACGGAGCGAGTAAAGAGACTTGCCGTGCGAGATTGAACTAGGTATTGGATACCGACGATCGAATCTCGGGCAAGTAACATACCGATGACAAAGGAACAACGTATGTTGTTATGCGGTCGACCGATAAAGATCTTCGTAGAATATGTAGGAACCAATATGGGCATCCAGGTCCGCTGTTGGTTATTGACCGGAGGCGTGTCTCGGTCATGTCTACATTGTTCTCGAACCGTAGGGTCCGCACGCAGCAAGGTTTCGATGGCGGTTATTATGAGTTTATGTATTTTGATGTACCGAAGAAGTTGAGTCCCGGATGTGATCACGGACATGACGAGGAGTCTCGAAATGGTCGAGACATAAAGATTGATATATTGGAAGCCTATGTTTGGAGTTGGAATGGTTCCGGCGAAAACAGAAATTCTCAAGCACCGGAGGTTCTGGAAACCCCGGGGTAAATGGGCCTCGGTGGGCCTCGAGGAGAAGAGGAGGGCGGCCGGGGTGGCGCGTGCCCTCTCCCCAGTCCGAATAGGACAAGGAGGCGGCGCCCTCTCCTCTTCCCCTCCCCCAATCCTATTCCAACTAGGAAGGGGGAGTCCTACTCGGTGGGAGTAGGACTCCTCCAGCGCGCCCTCTCTGGGCGGCCGGCCTCCCCCTCCCTCCTTTATATACAGGGGCAGGGGCACCCTAGAACACACAAGTTTGATCTACGGATCGTTCCTTAGCCGTGTCGGTGCCCCCTCCACCATATTCCACCTCGGTCATACCGTCATGAAGCTTAAGCGAAAGCCTGCGCAGTGAAACATCAAGATCGTCCTGCGCTATCGTGCTTTGAAACTCTCCCTCGACACTCGGCTGGATCGAGATCGAGGGCGTCATCGAGCTGTCGTGTGTCAAGAACTGGGCGTCGGAGTAATGGCGCGGGATCGGTCGGATCGCGAGGAGAACGTCGACTACTTCCTCTACGTTGTGATCGCTTCGCCGGGTCTCACGAGGTGCGTAGACAACACTCTCCCTCTCGTTGCTATACATCACCATGATCTTGCGTGTGCGTAGGAAATTTTTGAAATTACTCGTTTCCCAACACCGGGCCCAAAACGCGACCGGACTTAACAGCGAGAGAAGCGAAGGGGTAAAGCGAGCGCCCATGGCCCCAATAGCCTGCGGCCTTGGGCGCCGTGTGGCGATTGATTGGACATGGGCGTCTCCGCTTCCCCACGGTGCCTCAGCAACGGCATGACTTGACAAGTCCCTACATGCAAAAATGGGTCATGATTACCTGCGATCGTGGAGGCCGACGGTTGGCCTCCTCCGGTTATAAGTACGGTACTGCGCGAGCCCTTCCAGTCAATTCCTTCCTGCTACTCCCTTTCTTCTTCTTCCTCGCCCTTGCTCCACCTTACGCCAATGGCGCCGATCTGCCGGTTTTCTGCAGAAGAGAAGGGAAAGGCCCCCCGAGAGGGTCCCGATCCGCTTCCGCCGAAGAAACGGCCAGTCCCCTGCCGCCGAGATGAGTGCGCTTGGCAGGAGACGTCGAGGCCCTGGTACGAGCGGCCGCCGCCTGGGTTTCCGCTGCCCTTGTATGCCCGGATCAAGGGCCCTGGAGAAGAAGGCGCCGAGCGACACCGACGGTGCCGCCCGTCGACGCCGGCGGGTTACGGCGGTGCGCACCGTTCCCCCTAGAGTCCATGCCGAGGGTTCTTCTCACGAGCTTGTGCTTCATGCCGCCATGCCTCCTCGATCCTGGATTCGCCTTCCTCCCTCCTTCGCCTTCGAGATCCCACCGAGGGGGGCTCGGGAGCTCTGGCTGCAGCACGCCGACTGCAACACCCCCGTGACCGAGGCGGAGGTCGAGGTCGTCGCCCCGGGCAAGGTCTTCCTGACCTGTGGCTGGGGTGAGATCGCCCAGGTCTGCCGGTCAGGGGGCGCCCTCGTAATCCACCTCGAATACGATGGCGTCTCCTTGATGTTCTTCAAGGTCTTCGACGCGGAAGGACGCCGGCTAGAATGCTGCCCCAACGAAGGCGGCCGGGGCACCGGAGCGGCAAGGACCAGGCTTGCCAACCGCTTCCCCCGCGGCTCGTCAGGCAGCAGCGGGGGAGCGGGAGGATCCAGCGACTCCGCCGAGCTTCACACGACTCCGGAGATGAGCGATGACAGCTATGAGCCCCTGAGTTCGCATCGCGCTCGGAGCAGGGCGGGTGCATCAGGCCGTCGGTGCTGCTGATCTGGATGGGGTTGGCACCGGTGCCTGATGACCCACTGTTGATGATGGCGTCTCCTACGGAGGCACGCGTAGTCGTCGCTCCTTAGCACCTTTTGTTCCCTGCGAGGAATCGAAATGACACCCCATGGGGGTATGTAAGGCGCCTGTCGTGTGTTTTGTGAATTGTACATCCTTGTCATGAAACGACGCGATGGTGCGTCTTGCCCCGGCTCAGCTCCCCCTTTCTTTCCTCATGAGGGCTTGGTGCTCTACGCTGATAGGTCCCGTTCCCCAGGCAGGCTTCAGCTGTCGCTTGTATGCCAGGTCGCGATGCCATGGTCAAGGCCAGGAGGTGAGCGGCCCAAGGTCCAGTAAGAGCCCCTGAGTCGCGATGCTCAGGAGGTCCCCTTTAGCACTCAAGCAGCCTCCGCTGGGAAAGATAGGCATGCAGCGTTGCCATGACAGAGCTGCAGTAGGCGAGGGTTTAGCGCTGAGTCGATTCAGTTTTGCGTGACTTATCTCGTAGGTTTGGAGTAGTTTTTGACAAGGCGTCGGGCCTGCGTGGCGGTAGCTGGGGTGTTGATGGGTTAGGCCCTCGTGAGCTTCTTCCCTCTTCCCCGCACTTTCCTTCATGCTCTACGTCCTCAGGTCCCGACCCTCGAGCGAGCTCAGCCACCGCTGGTATGACAGGTCGCGATGCCGTGGGTCAAGGCCAGGGGGTGAGGGCTGGAGAGCCAGTAAGAGCCCATGAATCGCGATGCTCAGGCGCCCCCCTTTTAACGCACGAGCGGATCGTGCTGGAGAGTGGGAGAGAAAGCCTGTGACACCCCCAGCGCTACTCCTGGAGCGGGTCCTGCATACCAATCACGAGGGAAAACAAGGCCACTCGTTACGGTTGCCAGCCAACCATTGGTCGCTCTGAGGGAGTGATTGGGGCACTAAGGGCCTGGTGAGGTGGCGCCTTGCGGGGCTGCCGCGGCTAGAGCTCGACCACTCAGATTTATCAGCGTTGTAGGGACGGACCCGTACGCAAGCGCCGTGCCAGAGCGAGCGGCTCCAAAGGTAGGCGTCAATCGAGCAGGCAATTAAGTCAAGCATGTTAAGCATGAAGGAGCAAATCCATTTAGATAGATGTGGAGAAAGCAAACGCCACTGGGTCAGGCCCGAGCAGCTTGGGGATAATGCAGCTCGAGGGGCGCCCCCAACAAGGTAAGCAGAGAACATAAGCCAAACGGATACATGCCGCAAGGACGGACCCACGCGACCTGGGAATGATGTAGCCCTGTGGGCGCTCCCGGCTGAAAATGGAACTCTGAAAGATGTCACATGATACCGTTGGCGACGAAGGGATGCTGAAGTAGCGGACAACGCGCGGTGAGGAAGCCGATCCTCACGAGCTCCCGGGACCAGGAGCCTCTGGAGGCTCCGGGGGTGCGGGTGGATCTTCGAGGACCATCTCCATCTCTGCCAGGACCGCGCAATGCCTGACGTCCTGAGCCTCCAGAATGCTCCTCAGCAGGCACTGATGAGCTGTGGCCGCATTCGGTAGGCCAAGAGGCATGCGAACATAGCTGTGAGGTGGACCCTCGCAACGCCCCACGCGCGAAGGCCAGAGGCACTGCTGAGACGCGGCTCGGTTGAGCTCTGGTACGTCAATGCAGACGTGCAGCCCACCATCCTTGCCTGGATGTGGGACAATGGTGGGCAAGCGGCGGCTGCTGCGCATGACTCTTGACTCCTGTAGCTCCTGAGTGTTTCTCGCGATGAACTCCTGAGGGTTTGGCCCTCCTTGCCTCATACCTTCCTGAGCGAAACGTGCTTTGAAGCACGCCTCCAAGTGGTGCCCGAGCGCCTCCCTCGTGACCTTGGCAAGGTTGGTGGCCCTCCAGGAGAGAGCCCCCGAGCCCTACCCGAGGAGGGCGCTGGGCGCGCCTTCCTATGCGACAGAGGATGGCGCCCCTTGAACGGGCGCGGATTCTGACGCAATGCCTCTGGAGGTGCCTGCCTCCTGATGGCTTGGGCCAGGCGAAGTCTCCTTCTTCTTAGGGATTGCCTCGGGAAGGCTCTCGCTCCTGTGATCCGGGTCTTCGATTGCCGCGGCCTGGAAGGCACGCTCGAGAGAACACACTGCATCCTTTTCTTCACAAGGGACTGTGATGACTCCACCGCTTCCTAGCATCTTGAGGACATTGTAGCCATGGTGAGTCACTGCCATGAACTTGGCCAGGGCTGGGTACCCAAGGATGGCATTGTATGGCAGACGAATGTGGGCGACGTCGAAGTCAATGAGCTTGGTGCGGTAACTGTTGCGCTGCCCAAAGGTCACAGGAAGGCGAACTTGCCCTATTGGAACGGTGGAACCATTAGTGACTCCTGAGGAAGGCTTGGTTGGCTGAAGCTGGTCGTACGGCACTTGGAGATTGTTGAATGTCTCGACGGACAAGACATTGAGTCCTGCCCCGCCATCGATGAGGGTCCTGGTGACTTGCACATTGCTGGTGACTGGGGAGCAAAGCATTGGGAGAACTCCGGCCGTTACCGCGCACTTGAGCTGATTCGCTGAGCTGAACGTGATAGCGCACGCGGACCACCTGAGAGGGCGCGTGGCCTCAAGCTTGGGGAGGACTGCATTCACCTCGTGAGCTAATTGCTTGAAGATCTTGTTGTGAGGTGGGGCACAGGCGCCGCCTAGAATGCAAGCGATTGCACGCGGCTCCTGGAAGCCCCCAGCCCCCTCGTCCTGATGATGGTCTTCATTCCACCTTGGTGGTGGTGGCAGAGGAGGGAGGCCTGCGTTGCCTTGCGGGCGATCATCACGAGGCTGATCCCTCCAACCTCCCTCGCGAGGCTGGTCCTGCCAGCGGTCCTCGCGAGGTCGGTCACGCCATCCTTGGCGAGGGCCACGATCTTCCCATCGTCCTCCACCTCTTCCTCCTCCTCGGCCGTAGCCCCGATCGTTGTGCTCGGGGCGTCGACCGATACGCCCATCTCGCACAGCCCTAAGGTCTTGGCATTCGTGGGTGTTGTGGGTGTGGAGGTCGTGGTACACGCAGTACCGGCTGCCCTTGGATGACTCCGGCCGATCCCTGCCTCGCTTGGTGTCTGGCTCCGCTGCGAGCACAACAACTCCTTTGCGCTTCATGTCCTTGACCTTGGCTTTTTGTCTTCCGGATCAGCAGCTGGAAGCTCGAGGAGGGATAGGCGTCCTTCATCAGCCCTGGCGCACTTGATCGCTAAGTTGAACAGCTCCAGAGATGTGCACAAGTCTTCATGGATCGCTAGCTCCTCTTTCATCTTGATGTCACGCACGCCATCGGAGAAGGCTGAGATGATGGATTCCTCAGTCACCATGGGGATCTTGAGGCAGGCGTTGTTGAAGCGCTGGATGTACTTCTGCAGGGTCTCTCCTGGCTGTTGCTTAATGCGGCGCAGGTCATTCATGGCCGGGGGCTGGTCGCGAGTGCCTTGGAAGTTGGCGATGAAGCGAGTGTGCATCTCATCCCAAGAGGAGATCGTGCCAGGAGGCAAGTTTAGGAGCCAGGTGCGGGCGCCATCCTCGAGCGCCATGGGAAACCAGTTTGCCATGACCCTTTCGTCCACGTTGGCCGCCTCGATGCCTAGCTCATAGAGCTAGAGGAACTCCGCGGGGTCAGCAGTACCGTTGTAGCAAGGAGGCAGGTCTGGCTTGAACTCGCCGGGCCATGCAATGCTACGCAGCTCGGCGGCGAAGGCGCGGCAGCCTGCGGTGGCCACCGGAGCTCTCTGGCGTCGCGGGGCTTGCTCACGAGGATTCCAGCGTGCGCTTGGAAGCGAAGCGGGGTCTTGACGTGGTGGTGCAGGCATGCGATCATGGCGCACCGGTGCCGGGAGTACGCGTGCACCTTCTTGAGGACGAGGGATTTCTTAGCAGCTCCTTTCTTGTCACGCGGGCGCCAAACGCGGTGGGTCTCGTCCCGGGGCCGCGCGCCTTGGAGCCAGGGCGCCTTCTTGGGGAGGAGGTGGCGGGGGTACCTCCTGTTCTGCACCTCCTGCGCAGGACGGCGGGCAAGGCAGCGAGAGGGACGACGCAAGGGAGCCCCATGCAGCACTGACAAGCTCGGTGATGCGAGCGAGCCACTTGTCGTAGAGGTCGTCGATGGGACAATAGTGCAAGAGCTCTCGTGCCAGGAGCAACGCGGCGTGCGCGTCCGTGGGGGGGCAACGGGCGTGGGACGACGAACCGGCTGGAGTCAGCGACAGGGTGGTGGTGCGGCCTTCCCGCCGGACCAAGGGATGCAGCGACAGCGCCTGCTGCTCGTTCCCCGCCGGGCGGTGGCGGCGTTAGCGGCAAAGCGACGGAACGACAGGGCGCCCGCCCGGCGGAGCCGTCTGGGCGACTCAGCGGCGAGCAGCCCGACGCTTAGCGCTATGGCTCATCGCGGCGTCGAACATGGGCGCGATGGGCAACGAACGCGAGGCGGTGGAAGAGGGATTCCAGCGCACCCCTACCCGGCGCGCCAAATGTCTGATTTCGGGTTCCGGCAGACCCTTGAGGTTCGAACTCTGGGGTGCGCACGAAGATCTTTCCCCTACCAACTCACGTCTCGAAGCCTCGCAAGGAATCTAAGCTAGAAGGAAGAACACACAAGGGACACGAGGTTTATACTGGTTCAGGCCACCATTGTGGTGTAGTACCCTACTCCAGTGTGTGGTGTGGTGGATTGCCTCAGGGGCTAATGATGAACAATACAGATGAAGAACATCCTTGCGAGGGGCTGTTCTTGAGCTGGTGCGATGAACTACTTGGTGAGTTCAGTCGCCTCTCTCTCTAGTCTACCCGGAATCTGGATCTCCCCCTCCACTCTATGGTGGCTAGCTCTATTTATAGAGGGAGGCCCTGGGCCTCTTCCCAAATAATGAGCGGGAAGGGCGCCAACAATTGGCCATTTTTAAGGGGAACATCTAGTACACTTATCCTGACTAAAGTTGGTCTATGGCTGCCAAAGGCTCTGACGGTGACGCCGTCCTGGGCTCCATGATGACCTCCATCCTGCTGTTCTGCTGGTCTTGGTCTTGTTGCACCAAAACGGTAACCTTTGCCTGATGCCTTGGCCTGTGCTTGCCCCCTTTGCACTGAAGGGGAAACAAGGACACTGCACAGGCCGGCGCCCGCCTGGTCTCGATCGTCATGGCTTGTGTCACGGGCACCTCGCGAGGTACCCTGCCTTGATCTCTCCGCCTCCTCGTGAGCCCGCCCGATGAGGCTGCTTCCTGAGGAAGCTTCTGTCATCCGCCCCGCGAGGCTTGGCCCCTCGCGAGGGTCTTGAGCTTTAGCTGATGAAGCTGGGCTGTACTGGGCCCCCACTTGAGTCACGCCGCAGGCCGCAGGCAGGCAAGTCTGGGGACCCCCATTCCCAGAACGCCGACAACAAGAAGAAGGTTGTGTAATAGACATCAGTGGCGCCAGCGACGCTTCTGGAGACGACCAAGAGGATGCGGTGAGCGACATGTCTGATTGATCCTGCGCCCCCCTGCTGTTTACCCTGCGCAAAAAAAGCTCGGGCGTGGCCCTGAAGGTTGTAAGAGCATTTTGGGAGGGGAAGCCCCTGATGTAAAAAGGATTGTTGTCCACGCATTGTAAGGACGGCGCCGAATGGGCGCCCGTATGATGTTACGGGCCCTGCGATGAGTCGGTTGCTGTGATTTTACCTTTATCCTGGGCGAGCCTCGAGTAGGCTTGTTGTGACTTTCCGGGGGTCCCTCGGGAGACCTGTTTGACCACGCGGTGAGAGCCTTGCGAGAGCGAGTGCCGACCATGGGACGGCATGCGCACGCGGGTTGGGCCCAGCCCCACCCGCGAGGGGCTCACGAGGGGGAGGCAGCTAGTGTGAATTCCAACTTGGGCATGAAACAGATAACGAGAAAACACGCAAACAAGACAAGACACCCCTCCCCGCATACGCAAACACAAATTAAACTTCAACTTAGATTCGAAACGAGAAAGCTTGACCACATAAAAGGAAGCAAAAGCAAAAGGCCGCGTCCGGCACCTAGTCTAGTCTTCGACGTCTTCTCACTAGCACGGAGCTAAGTGCTGCCACTAGGCATGGGAGGGAGCCCCCGAGGCCCGAGGGCGGCTCTCCGGAGACTCCGAGGCGTGTACAACCCCAACTCACTATTACGTGAGAGTGTCACGGGCGGCGAGGTTCACAGGCACTGGCCCTTCTTCACAGGTACCGGCCTTGTTTCATATCGCCAGATGAGGGCCCCGCCTTGTGCCACCCTTGACCGCCATTGACGGCGACTGGAAACCAAGGACGATGCCAATGGGGAAAAGGGGACACCAGCGGTTCCCCCGATGACCACGAGTCCTCTACCAGGGGCAGGCCTTGCGGTACCTCCCCAGTAGAGAGCCTACCTCCGAGGTACACCTTGCTCCGCGCACCGTTGGGAGGGGCCTGGCTCTCGGCCCCTCTCCTACAACCCCCAGTGCCCTCCTCCTGAGGGGTGGGAGGCTGCCGCACTGGGGCAGCCTTCCGCTGCAGTGACCTGGACTTCCTGCGACCCATGGTTAGCATAAGCTTGCTCCTGAGGAATTAGCGGTACCCAATAGCTGCTATCGCCGGTGCGGTCGGCGAGGCTTCCTTGAGGCTCCTGAAAGGGCTCGGCTTCTCGCGTCTCTTCCTCCTAGCCTGGCCCGAGGAACGAGTCGTGGTCTTCTTCCTGTGCTTATTCTCGATCCACCATGTGGGGCACATAAGCCTCCGGGGTTACCGCCACGAAAGCTTCGCCGTAGTGCCCCATGCTCCACGCGGCTTGGCTCGATGCACCTTCTTGAGGGTGATAGGGCGGTGGCCCGCCCGAGCCATAGGCAGCGATGCGCATGCCCTCGCTCACCAGGGGTAGTGCTGGTACAGCTTGGCGCCCGATGCTGATGGCCGAGCTGGGGTTGACGAAGCCTTGGGGTACGCCTCGGGGCGCGCGGGCACGGATGGGTCCGCCGTGTGATTCGCTCGGGGCCTGGGGTGGAAGCTGGACGCAGAATGGGGTGCCCCTGAAGCAGCGGCATCCAGGAGCTCAGCGACGCACTCCAGCAGACGTCGTGGCCGCTTTCCTGCAGCCTGCATCGTAGCAGTTCCCGAGCCACCGTGAGCGCGGCCTTCATGTTCGCCTGCTCCCGCCGGGTATGCGGCGCTGTGGCTGCGGCGTGGTTTGAGGCCCTTGCTGCTGATCGTACCTGCCGCGGGGTGAGGGCAGGGGGCGCTTGACCGCGTCGCCCGTGCCCCGCAGCGTTCTGCGGAGCGCGGGCTGCCTGAGGCGCGGGGTTGAGATCACCTTGGGCAGGCAGCGCGGCATGGGCAGGCCATGCCGCCCAGTGGTCGGCGTTGGTCGTCGGGTCGCCGAACATGGATGCGACGAAGCAGTGGAACGCAGGTCAGAGGAAAGAGGATTTCGGTGCACCCCTACGTGGAGTGCCAAATATCGGATATCGGGTTCCGACAAAACCCTTAAGGTTCGAACTCTGGGGTGCGCACGAAGATCTTCCCCCTACCGATCCACGTCCCAACGCCTTGCTGAGAATCTAAGCTACACGATGAACACCACAAGGGACGCAAGGTTTATACTAGTTCGGGCCACCGTTGTGGTGTAGTACCCTACTCTAGTTTGTAGTGTGGTGGATTGCCTCAGGGGCTGATGATGAACAGTACAGAGGAAGAACAGCCTCGCGAGAGGTGTTCTTGAGCTAGTGTGGTGCTCTCGTAGGGAAGGATCTGATCGATCCCCTTCTACTGTGGTGACTATCTCTATTTATAGAGGCCCTGGTCCTCTTCCCAAATATTGAGCAGGAAGGGAGCAAACAACGGCAATTTTGAAGGGGGAACAACTAGTACAAGTTATCCTGACTAAAGTTGGTCTTCGGCTGCCAAAGGCACTGGCGATGACGCCGTCTTGGGCTCCAGGGTGACCTTCGTCCTGTCGCTCTGCTGGTCTTGGTCTCGTTGCACCGGTATGGTAACCTTCACTTGATGCCTCGGTACTCCACGCCTGCACTTGCCCCTTTGCACCAGAGAGGAAACGAGGACACTGCGCAGGTTGGCACCCGCCTGGTCTTGATCGCCATGGCTTGCGTTATGAGCACCTCGCGAGGTACTCCTGCCTTGATCTCTCCGCCTCCTCGCAAGCCTGCCTGGTGAGGACATCCCTGAGGAAGCCTTGCATCGTCCGCCCCGCGAGGCTTGGCTCCTCGCGAGGGTCTTGAGCTTGAGTTGATGGAGATGGGTCGTACTGGGCCTCTGCTTGAGCCACGCCGCAGGCCGCAAGCAGGCAAGTCTGGGGACCCCCGTTCCCAGAACGCTGACAGTGTGTACAACAATGATGATTGTGGTAAATTAAAAAGCGAAGACTAATATCATACAAGACGCTCCAAGCAAAACACATATCATGTGGCGAATAAAAATATAGCTCCAAGTAAAGTTACCGACAGAGCGAAGGCGAAAGAGGGATGCCTTCAGGGCATCCCCAAGCTTAAACTTTGGTTGTCCTTGAATATCTTGGGGTGCCATGGGCATCCCCAATCTTAGGGTTTTGCCACTCCTTATTCCATAGTCCATCAAATCCTTACCCAAAACTTGAAAACTTCACAACACAAAACTCAACAGGAAATCTCATAAGCTCCGTTAGTGCCAGAAAGAAAAACCACCACATAAGGTACTGTAATGAACTCATTCTTTATTTATATTGGTATTAAACCTACTGTATTCCAACTTCTCTATGGTTGATACCCTTACATACTAGCCATAGATGCATCAAAATAAGCAAACAACACACGAAAGGCAGAATCTGTCAAAAACAGAACAGTCTGTAGCAATCTGTAACTCTCGAATACTTTTGGAACTTTAAAAATCCTACCAAAATAGGAAGTCCTGGGAAATTTGTCTATTGATCTACAGAAAAAAGAATCAACGCAAAAGCACGTTTCTGTGAATTACTAAAATTATTTTCGTGCGTGCAAAGTTTCTGTTTTTCAGCAGAATCAATTAACCATCACCATAGGTTATCCTATAGGTTCTACTTGGAACAAACACTAATTAAAACATAAAAAACATCTAAACAGAAGGTAGATGCAAAATTTATTACTAAACATAAGCAAAAACAAAAAACAAATATAAAATTGGGTTGCCTCCCAACTAGCGCTATCGTTTAACGCCCCTAGCTAGGCATAAAAGCGAGGATAGATCTAGGTAGTGCCATCTTTGGCACTCAATTCATAAGTGGCTCGCATGATAGATTCATAAGGTAATTTGACTTTCTTTCTTGTAAAGTGCTCCATGCCTTTCCTTAGTGGATATTGGAATCTAATATTCCCTTCCTTCATATCAATAATTGCACCAATCGTTCTAAGGAAAGGTCTACCAAGAATAATAGGACAAGAAAGATTGCAATCTATATCAAGAACGATAAAATCTACGGGCACCAAATTCCTATTTGCAATAATGAGAACATCATCGATCCTTCCCATGGTTTTTTAATGGTGGAATCCGCAAGGTGCAAATTTAAAGAGCAATCATCAAGATCATGGAATCCTAGAATATCACATAAAGTTTTCGGAATCGTGGAAGCACTAGCACCCAAATAACACAAAGCATAACACTCATGATCTTTAATTTTAATCTTTATAGTAGGTTCCCACTCATCATAAAGTTTTCTAGGTATAGAAACTTCCAAATTAAGTTTTTCATCATAAGATTGCATCAAGGCATCAACTATATGTTTGGTAAAAGCTTTATTTTGGCTATAAGCGTGAGGAGAATTCACAATGGATTGCAACAAGGAAATACAATCTTCTAAAGAACAATTATCATAATTAAATTCCTTGAAATCCAAGATAGTGGGTTCAATGCTATTTAAAGTCTTGACCTCTCCAATCCCACTTCTACCAAATTTAGCATCCAGATCTAAGAACTCCGAATCATTGGGACGCCTTTTAACTAAAGTTGAATCATCTCCAGTCCCATCATTATTATGATTCATATTGCAAAACAAGGATCTAATAGGAGACACATCAATAACTTTTAGATCTTCATCATTATTTTCATGGAAACTAGAAGAACACGCCTTTACAAAACAATCTTACTTAGCACGCAATCTAGCGGTTCTTTCTTTGCACTCATCAATGGAAATTCTCATAGCTTTGAGAGACTCATTGATATCATGCTTAGGAGGAGTAGATCTAAGTTTCAAAGAATCAACATCAAGTGAAAGTCTATCAACATTCTTTCACACTATTCTCAAAATCAGAGGGCATTTTATTATAATTACCATAAGAATTATTGTAGGAATTTCCATAATTATTAGAGGAATTACTAGGGAACAGTCTAGGATTAAAGTTTCCTCTATAAGCATTGTTGCCAAAATTATTCCTACCAACAAAATTCACATCCATAGATTCATTATTATTCCCAATCAAAGTAGACAAAGGCATATCATTGGTACCAATAGGAGCACTCTTAGTAGCAAACAATTTCATAAGTTCATCCATCTTTCCACTCAAAATATTAATTTCTTCTATAGCATGCACTTTTTTACTAGTAGATCTTTCGGTGTGCCATTGAGAATAATTAGCCATAATATTATCAAGGAGTTTAGTAGCTTCTCTTAGTGTGATTTCCATAAAAGTGCCTCCCGCAGCCAAATCTAAAAGATTTCTAGAAGCAAAATTCAATCCGGCATAAATTTTTGTATGATCATCCATAAATTCAAACCATGAGTAGGGCAATTGTGAATCATCAATTTCATTCTTTCCCAAGATTGGGCAACATGCTCATGATCAAGTTGTTTAAAATTCATAATATCATTCCTAAGAGAGATGATCTTAGCGGGAGGAAAATACTTAGAGATAAAAGCATCTTTGCACTTATTCCATGAATCAATACTATTCTTAGGCAAAGTCGAAAACCAAACTTTAGCACGATCTCTAAGTGAAAACGGAAATAACTTCAATTTAACAATATCATTATCCGTATCTTTCTTCTTTTGCATCTCACACAAATCAACAAAGTTGTTTAGATGGGTAGCGCCATCTTCACTAGGAAGGCCGAGAATTGATCTTTCATAACAAGATTTAGCAAAGCAGCATTGATTTCACAAGACTCAACATCATTAAGAGGATCAATCAGAGTACTAAGAAAATCATTATTACTGGTATTGGAAAAGTCACACAATTTGGTATTGTCTTGCTCCATTGCGACAAACAATCCAACACACAAGCAAACAAAAAGGCAAGCGAAAGAGAGAGGAGATTGGGAAAGAGAGGACGAATAAAACAGCAAGGGTGAAGTGGGGGAGAGGAAAATGAGAGGCAAATGGCAAATAATGTAAATGCGAGGGAGATGAGTTTGTGATGGGTACTTGGTATGTCTTGACTTGAGCGAAGACTTCCCCGGCAATGGCGCCAGAAATCCTTCTTGCTATGTCTTGAGCTTGCGTTGGTTTTCCTTGAAGAGGAAAGGGTGATGCGGCAATAGTAGCGTAAGTATTTCCCTCAGTTTTTGAGAACCAAGGTATCAATCTAGTAGGAGGCTCCTCAAAAGTCCCACACACCTACACAAACAAACAAGAACTCGCAACCAACGCAATAAAGGGTTGTCAATCCCTTCACGGCCACTTGCGAAAGTGAGATCTGATAGAGATAGTATGATAAGATAAATATATTTTTGGTATTTTATAATATAGATGCAAAAATTAAAGATGCAAATAAAGTAGATTGAAAGCTTTATACGATAAAAGATAGACCCGGGGGCCATAGGTTTCACTAGTGGCTTCTCTCCAGATAGCATAAGTATTACGGTGGGTGAACAAATGACTGTCGAGCAATTGATAGAAAAGCAAAAAATTATGAGATTATCTAGGCATGATCATGTATATAAGCACCACGTCCGTGACAAGTAGACCGACTCCTGCCTGCATCTACTACTGTTACTCCACACATCGACCGCTATCTAGCATGCATCTAGAGTATTAAGTTCATAAAGAACAGAGTAACGCATTAAGAAAGATGACATGATGTAGAGGGATAAACTCATGCAATATGATATAAACCCCATATTTTTATGCTCGATGGCAACAATACAATACATGCCTTGCTGCCCCTGCTGTCACTGGGAAAGGACACCGCAAGATTGAACCCAAAGCTAAGCACTTCTCCCATTGAAAGAAAGATCAATCACTACTGGAATCTGGCAGTTTGCCATCTGCCATGGCAGATGGCAAAGGCATGGTCGGCGGATGGCAAAGGCTTTGCCATCTGCCAGCCAGATGGCAAACCGTCGTCCGAAACCCCTGCGGTAAAGGCTTCTTTGCCGTCATTGGCTGATGGCAAGAGCACGTGGCTTTGCCATCTGCCTGGTGATGGCAAGAGCACTGTAACTTTGCCATCTATTTGGTGATGGCAAGAGCTCGTGGCTTTGCCATCTGCCGACAAATGGCAAGGCTACATGCTTTGCCGTCTGCCAAACAGATGGCAAGAGATTTGCCATCTATTTGGCAGATGGCAAAGAGCCCAAATAGGCCAGCCCAAACATGACACGTGGCCTCTTTGCCATCTGCCAGCTGATGGCAAAGCTCTTTGCCATCTGCCAGCAGATGGCAAAGTGCCTATATTGCCCCATTTAATTTAATTTTTTCTTATATCAATTCATTTTCACAGAAAATCAAACACAAATATATTTATATGACCAATATAGCATATTCAACACATATTACCAATAGTCATGAACACATATATATATATCCAACACATGTTACCAATAGTAGCAAGTTTCATCCGTACATATACATAGTTTCATCAATATTACACAGTTTTATCCATAGGTAGCAAGTTTCACAAGGTCAAAACAAAAACTAAATACAAGCACTCCATCAACCTAAGCTTCCATGATCTTAAGCAAATCTGTAAAATGGGAAAAAAGAAAGTTAGAAGAAGAAGACTAGAAGAAGAAGATTATTATGATGCAACTAACATGTGAAGATTATTATGATGCAACTTATATCTGTAAAATAGGACTTGTGATATGTATTGAAACAATGCAAATGCTTACTATCACCGGAGCAACATACGCACATTCCTACTGAAAGTAAATTCCATGTTGTAATTAGAAGAAGAAAAATACAGTGGTAACTCATGTCAGGTAGTAAAATTGTAGACCCTCCCGTTTAGTATGAGTTTTTTTTACCATTTTGAGAGAGAGAGAGAGAGAGAGTACCTCAGAAATCGCAGAACAGCACGCAACATGGTGTGCACCGGCCGACGTTTGCGACATGGCCGTTAGCAACAACAATCATATTAAAACTTTGAAAGCCATGAAATATAATTTTGAAAACTAATTCAGGGTTGCTTTTCGCAGTGAAAACTATGCTCATTTCTCTCGACAGAGAACATGTGGAAGATGAAAAATACGTCCACACACATTTGGCAATTGCGACGACGCCAACCAGCTTTTATTCAAGACATGCTTTTGTAGTATAGTTAGACAAAGGAAAAAAACAATAGACATCACTTGCATACATTTTGTATGGGGCAATGAAACAAAATGCTAGTAAAAGATGCTCCTAAATCATATGTATATAGAAGGGTGAGTGCGCATATACGTACGTACAAAACTATTAGTACTGGATTAATTGTAACTTTCTTACATATGGATGTAGCTTGAAAGATTGGATGTGGAGCTACCAAGCAACGAAAGGCGCTGATGACAAACGGACTTGCTGTAGGCAGCCTCCGATTTTTTGTTTCAATCAGAGAGAGTAATAAAGACAACTACTAAAAACAATTCAAACACACGTATGAATATTTTTATAAAAATAGAGAAACATAACATATAACTAACGCAGAAGTAACACTTTTCTCATAAAGGAAGGAATGCAGAATTAACAAAATAAACGCTGCAACCACAACATTTTTCAGTGACAATTTACTCGCTGCATCTATCAAGGATGAAAATGATACAATAGGCATATGGTACAACTACAATCCGGTACACAGAGGTAAATGCTCATGTACATAGGAAACATCAACTAAATCCATCACCTAACATTGAATGACATAGAAAAAAACCTATAAATTTGAGCCTTGTATAATAATTAACGTGAACTGCAACTAATTGAACCATGTTTTACTTACCATTAGCACATGTCAAATGGTGTGTATAAGCTTGGATAAAATTAACTGATATGGTACCAATGAACATAACATACAATGAGGATTACAATCTAATATCTTCTTGATGAAAATAAGTACATAGCTAATTCAAGGCATGGATGCAAATTAAGAACCTCGGGAGCAACATAATTGGGAGTTCCACAAATCGTATGTAGTAGCCAATCCTCCTGAAAGATAGCAGAAAGATATGCAAAAATAATCAGCAGATTGTATTGGCTGATTTGAGATAGGCATTGCTATTAGATAAACAACAAAACGTAAAATAAAGCCAAAAGTGCTGGAAAAATTAACATGTGTACATCTTGCGTAGACTATCATCTTTCCCTAATAATATGCTTCTCAAGGTCTAAAAATATTTTGTCAGATTTCTCACACATTGTATGAGGACTATAGTGAATAATTTTAAAAGAGTGGAATCACAGATCTGAAAGGCCAATTCATATAGATGCAATTAGCTACTGAACATTGCTAATGATGCTGCTACAGTTTTTCAGAATAAAGCAGACACTACAGGAACAATATAGTAGTGGTCAAACTTTGGTAGAGTGATAAATGAATTTTGTATTTTTCTTATTCAGATTAAAGGGTGATCATTCCCCGAGTTATTTGCCAAAAAATAAAATGTATACATGTGCCAATTAAGTTCAAATCCATGGAAGTTGTCCCTCTTTTATAAATAACTTCATGTGGAAAAGTGGATGGATGGATGCATGAGTTCTTTGTAGGGGACAAGTCACGTTTTGAATTTCTTGTAACTTAAAGGCATGTATGAATAAATGAATAGGCTACAGCAATAAATAATCTATCAGAAACCATCAATCCTTTGGAATTGTCAAGTATGAAAGCAAAATTAGGGATGTAGTGTGCCCGTGATCCTTGCATGATCTTCCTGCTGGAAATGGCAAGGGCAAGGAGATGAACATATTTAATTTGGCACAGACATTAAGCTCAAAAGGGGTTTGGATAATAACCCTAGAAAGCCTTCGACATGTGCAAGCTATCGAATCAAAACCATGCATAAACACACATCTTTGTCAGACACCAAAACAGCTGGTTATATGGTTTTGCTAATACATCTTTGTCAGAAATCAAAGGAGTAAGCTTTTTGGAAGAAATAAAATAGTCAAGAGACGATAGGGATGACTTGTGTGAAACTAAATGTTACAAAACTTTGCAGCGGAAACTAACACTGACTACTACAGAAAAAATGAGATCAGGTGTGCCTTGGCAAGCAGTTTTTTATTCTCTGTTTTATACATAGTAATCAAGTACAGAAATACTTCCTCCGTCTCATAATATAAAAATGTTTTTGATACTAGTGTAGTGTTAAAAACAATCTTATATTTTGGGACAGAGGGAGTACTATTCTTGAAACAAACTTGAAAACCTGGTTAATACTGGTAGCCTAAATCTAAACTTGTACACGTGTTCATTCGGCTCCTAGCTGAACATTGGTACGTCTGTACAACTTGGGTTGGGCTGGCAGAACATTAACCCTATATTTCTTTTAAAACAGCTTTCAGTTGGCTGCTATTAAGAAAATACAAACCCAGAATCTTATATTACGGGACGGAGGGAGTAGGTGCTTTCGGCATGCAACTAAGCTGTGCATCCTTTGCAGACTTCCTTTGTAGATTACTCCCTCGGTAAAGAAATATAAGACTGCTTAGATCACTATTTTAGTGATCTAGATGCTCTTATATTTCTTTACGGAGGGAGTAATAAGCAAGGCGACTAAAATTTCAGCAAATAAAATGCCAAAAGAAGGGAACTATCGACTTGAGATGCCAATTCAGTTATGCTCCTGCCAAATAAGTGGCAGTCCCTCTATACAGAATTACAAGGCATCTATTACATCCTAGATATGTGAACTTAGATAAATATTCCATCTTAAAACATACGATAATTTCCCCTAAAAAAGTGTAGAATTATTCTTATGGGCGTCAGAGCAAACAGCTCTAGAATCTAACAAGGACATCATGAATTCGTCATATGCATGAGCATTGCAAGGAAGTGCTTCTTGATATATCACAAAGACATTTCCCCAAAAAAGGTTTGAGTCGAGTTCAGAAGTTGAATTTCACCATAGTTTAGAAGATTGCTGTTGGGTAACATTAAATAAGCATGGGAGACTGAAGCAGTTACAGTGAATGAACTATGAAAGACGTGATGATCCTATAATTATTGGGTCATGTTAAACTCACAATTTAGTTGCAAATACAGACAGCCAGAGTATCACTACCAGGGGAGGAACAGACAAACCATTCTCACCAGGCGCGCAAGAGGAAGAGAGCCCCTGGAGCATGCTCTCCCGCTCCTCGAGGAACTGATCCGGAGTGAGAGGGTCGGTGCGTCCACTCAGCCCGCACTCATCGACAAAGATGAGCAAACTCCATGTCCTTTGTGCCCATCATCTTCCCCTGCAGCTCCGTGTAGGCGTGTACAAACCCTTTGTGCCTGCAATTCTGAACCCGTCGACACCAAATAACACACCATCAGCCATGGAATTGACGAAACAAATTCACAGTCTGACTCATTCATCGACGAAACAAATGCAAGTACCTCGAGGAGGAGGTTGCGGGGGAACTGCTTGACAGGGAGCACGTCGGCAACGATGGTGTCGGGGCGGAGCTTGGCGAGGGGGATGGCGCGGACGACGGACTCCGTGGAGAGGATGGAGCTGCAAACCAGCAGCACGTCCGGCTGCTCCTCGTACAGCGCCTCCAAGCTTCTGTTATTGTCAGCATTTCACAGCATGATCGATCGATCCCCTTGCAGTTGCATCCCGACCGGAATCGAAGAAAGATAGGTTTGTGGGTTGGCATGGCTGGTCACCTGAAGAAGGGAATCCCATGGGCGGAACAATAGTCGGAGTAGTCGGATCTGGAGGTGGCCAGCACGGCGTGGCCCTCCACCTGGATGCCCCTGGCGATGAACTGCCCGAAGTTGCCGAACCCGATGATCCCCACGCGCGGCGCCGCGGGATCTTGCGCCTCCGTCGAGGACACCGACGGTGACGGCGACGGCTCCTCGTAGGCGCCGCGCCACGAGGAGGCGAGCTGCTGCTCCTGCTCTCGTTGCTCCTGCTCAGTGGAGGTCGTGGCTTCTCTCGGGGCTTGGCGCTGGCGGCGGCGGCCTGACCTGATTAGGCGGGGAGGGCGGCGACGGGCGGGGAGCGACGGGGCGGGCGATGCAGTGGCGGGGAGGGCGGTGACGGGCGGGGAGGGCCGGCGACGGGCGGGGAGCGACGGCGACGGGCGGGGGCGACAGGGCCGCGGCGACAGGTGGCGGCGGCGAGCCTAGAGCGCCATCGACGGGGCTGTTCGGTGTGTGTGGATGAGATGCGAAGATCATTTTTTACCGGATGGGTGGGGAAAGAGGAGGATAACCCTACAGTTTTTTTACGGAAAAAATAACCCCATCTCATTGCCATCTCGCCGGCCAGATGGCAAAGAATCTTGCCGTCTGCTGGCAGATGGCAAAGAGGTGGGCCCGGTACGCCGTTACACGTGTGACGGCCACAGGATTTGCCAACCTCTTTGCCATCTGCTGGCAGATATCAAAGATTATTTGCCATCCACTAGCAGATGGCAAAGAATTGGCTGATGGCAACCATGTTCCTTGCCATCTGTCAGTTCTTTGCCATCTGTTTTTTATAAGCAGATGGCAAAGACGTTCTTTGCCATCAGCTGGCAGATGGCAAAGAGCTGACTGATGGCAAATTCCCCGTTTCCAGTAGTGAATCTAGTAGGCCAAACCAAACTGATAATTCGAAGAGACTTGCAAAGATAACTTAATCACACATAAAAGAATTCAGAGGAGATTCAAATATTTCTCATAGATAAACTTGATCATAAACCCACAATTCATCCGATCTCACAAACACATCACAAAAAGAGTTACATCGAATAGATCTCCAAGAAGATCAAGGAGAACTTTGTATTGAGATTCAAAGAGAGAGATGAAGCCATCTAGCTAATAACTATGGACCCAAAGGTCTGTGGTAAACTACTCACAACTCATCGGAGAGGCCTTGGAGATGATGTAGAGGCCCTCCATGATCGATTCCCCCTCTGGCGGAGCATCGACGAAGGCTCCAAGATGGGATCTCGCGGATACAGAAGGTTACGGCGGTGGAAATAGTACCTTCAACCCACGCAACTCTAAAACATAGCCATCTAAGCAGTGCTTCCGCGGTGAACTTGCGGCCCCGCACCCTTACGTTAGACACCAGCCAACCGGCAGCCTAGGAGCTCCGCCTTCTCGAGGGGTGCTGCTTCCCATTGGGAATCGATTGGCCCAGAATAAAAATTCAGACAACTGACGCCTAAATAAAGTGGTTTGAGATGAGGGTGCGACCTATCTGGCGGCATGGTGAAGTAGGCAGGTCCAACTGCCGAGTCAGTGAGGCTGGCGCAGTTGTGGTGGCGACCGGCGACAGGGAAAGAGCGATGTCGCGACGATCGACGGCTACGCGGAAGCAGCGCCAGGACTCTGGACGGATCCGAAGTTGGAGCCGCTCCGGCACCATGAACAACGGCGGGGGTGAATCGGCTCCGGTACGGTTCACGCGGCCGTCGAGGCAGCACCAGCAGCACAGAGTAAGAGGCAAACGGCCCAGTGCACGATGGCAAATGGACAGCGTCTCCGGCATTAGGGAGGAGGGCGGCTGTGAAATTGGTGCGGTGGGGGCGCCATGGAGGTGGGGCTGAGGTTTCGTGGCTCGGAAGAAGGTGATTTGGCGCCCACGAGGTATGAATGGGGGGGGGAATTGGGAGGGCAGTGGAACCATGTCTTACGGACACATTTGTCTGAAATGTGAGGGGGAGTTACAGTTCTACCCTTGTCTATAGGCTTCTCGGCTTGGGTTTGTGTATTGAGGGTCGGGGATAGTAGAGTACTTTGCTTCTCCACAAATAGTGGGCGGGAGCGATTTTGGGCGAGGAGGGCGTGTTTTGAACTATAGTGGGCGCGAGCAATTTCGGGCGAGGAGAGCGTGTTTTGAAATAGTGGGCGCGAGCTATTTCGGGCGAGGAGAGCGTGTTTTGCCGACCATGGTTTATGAATTATTCGGCACATGTCATTTCGGCCGAGGAGAAGGCGCGCTTGGATGAAGTTACGAACCTACCCTCGATGTACAACGGGCAAATTGATGCGTGTCCCACATAGGACGGTAATTTTGTGTCTCCCATTTATTTGCTCGGGCGAATTCCAGCGAGCAGAGAGGATGTTTAATGGTTCGTTCAAATTTTGGGAGAACGAGCATCCACGTCTACCTTACCAAGTCGATTTGAATCAAATTTTGAAATATTAGCTTGCCACTTATTTTTTAGATGGAGAGATGATGCTCGGGAGTAATGTGTTTTTACATGCTCGTTGCTAGCGATTTACTATATGACAAATAGTTGACCCACTCAAAAACACGAATCAAACCCAAAATTAAATATCTCGATTCAATGAAATAGCTCGTTCAGTAGGTCAAAATAGTGAGCTAAATCCAAAATTGAACACCTCAATCGAGTAGCATGTTGTACAGTATTATAGTACTCCATGAACATGTTGAAAGTCAAATTAATGAACTTGTTTGATATACGCATATATCCGTTCATGTGTGGATTGCAGACAACATGTTCTCCAATTTAAATATTTGAATGCAAGTTTATATCGAAACATGGTTTATATCAGTCTTTGATGCATAAAACGCGACCTTCCCCTTTCCCGGACTCCTGTTCTCTCTCTCTCTCTCTCTCTCTCTCTCTCTGTGTGTGTGTGTGTGACAATCTTCAATTCTGTCGCACGCATCCGACACAAAAACCTTGTTGGTCCCTCTCCCTTTCTCTCCATCTCTCTCTCTCTCTCTCTCTCTCTCTCTCTGTGTGTGTGTGTGTGTGTGGGGGGGTCTTTCTAGTTCACATGCATATATACACCATCTATAGGTCTCTCTCGCACACTATGTATGATACTCTAGCTAGTCCAAGCTAGATATCTTGGGTGCACTCATCGTACGCACACAAATTCCTTGGCTCTTTGCCCGTAACTCTCTCACGCACCACTATGTCGTCTCGGAGCTCTTCCCCCCCTCTCTCAAACTCTCCATCCACCTGGGTCACACATACACATGCATATCTCACTTGCACTCGATAGGCCCATCTAAAACTCTATCTCTCTCCCTCGTTCTCTCTCCATCTCACACGCACACACACAATCTCATGCCTAGCTAGCCAAGTATGATGGTCTCTCACTCAATTGTAGGCACACGCCTATATGTATATGACTAGCTAATCTTAGTCTCCATCACAAACATGTGCATGGTCTATCTCGTTCTCTTGGGGCATCTTTCTATCGCGCATGCACTCCCTCGATCTCTCACCCATATAGTCCCCTCACGATCTCGAGGGGATCTCTCTATCACAAACACACCCTCTCTCCCGCCCCATGCGTCCATGCCATCCATGTGTCCCTCTCGACCTTTTTTCCTTGTTGGCCAGACCTCTATTGGACATGAGCTACAGGGGTGTCTCTCTCCGTTGCAAACAATCACACACTACCTATCTTCGTGTATCTCCTCGCCTCGCTTTTCCATCTCAGAGATGCATGCGTGATATGTTCGCATAAGAAACGAAAAAACACACACACTCTCTAATTTATCGTTTGTTGTCACTTTCTCTTTCACACAAATACTCTTTTTGCACACTTACTCATTCTCCTCCACACGCACTTGATCTGTCTCGACTGAGGCACTCTCCTCGGTCCATATCATATAGATTTATTGAAAAGTCAAACATCACAAAGTTTGACCATGTATGCGGAGAAAAAGAATTACATCTAGTACGGCAAACATATACCATTAGATTCACCATGAGATGTAGTTTTGTATGATGTATCTTTGGTATTGTAGATATAAATAACATTTGCATAAACCAGATCAAAGTTTCCAAAGTTTGACTTCTAAAAAATTTACATGCCTTTGCATTATCGGCGGATGGAATATCTCTTTCCCCTCTCAGCTATCGATGCACCACTCAGCCTTATCGGGCTCCTCAATCTCTCTCAAACTTTATTGGTCAGTTTGGTTCGTGACTGACCCTCATGCCTTGATGGCCGGTACTGCCTGGTGTGGACGCGAGATGTAAAATATTTCTTCCTGGCCAGGCTTGTGTGGTGCTGAAGCGTTTGGTTCATGCCTGGGCCTGGCAAAGTATCAACATCCCATCAATCAATCCATGCATCAATTATTTAATGCTAATATCCATCCATGTTGCTGCTAGCCTCGTGGCCACACGGCCAGGCGTTCGAAATCAGTCGCCTGGGCCAGGCTACTTGCAGTGTCTGGAGTTCAGCCAGGCTAATTAAAGTGCAAGGGAACCCAGGCCAGGCGGGCTTTCTTTTTGACAGGGTAGCAACCAAACAAGCGTGCATGAAATCCAGCCACAACCCTAGGCCAGGCAAAAGATGCTCAGGACACAAGCCAAACTGGCCTTATATCTCCCTGGTTCACTCATACACATGTCTCGCTCGCGCTATACATATAGACCCATCCAACACTCTCCGCCCTTGTTCTCTCTCCATGTGACACACACCCTCCTAAGTACCATAATCCCTCACTCCATGATAGGCGCAAGCACTCCCCCCTCCTAAGTATGATTATCTCTTACTAGCCATCAGGAACACAGGTGTTGTCTCCTTCCATCCATACGTCTATCTCGATATCTCTCGGGCCATCTTCTATCGCGCACACACCTTGTCACTCGATCTCCCACCCATGTAGTCCCATCACGATCTCCAGGGGATCTCTCTATGACAAACATACACTCTCTCCTCCCCATGTCTGCATTTTCTCCGTCGACTCTCTCGACCTCTCTCCTTGTTTGTCGACCCCTCTTGGACACGTGCTAGGGTCTTGCTCTCTCGGTTCCAAACAACCACACACTATCTCCTCACCTTGCCTCCGTTGTCGAAGATGCATGTGTGATATGTTTGCATAGGACACGCATGCTTTTTCTCTACTTTTATCGTGTGTTGTCCATGTCTCTTTCACACACACGCACACACACTTTTTTCACTCTCTCTCTCTCTCTCTCTCTCTCTCTCTATCTCTATAGTTAGGGACTCTGTCACATCCATAAGCATATGGATGTTTTGAAAAGTCAAACCTCAGAAAAGTTTGACCAGGTATATGTGGAGAAAAACATTTACATCTAGAACGATCATTAGATTCATCACAACATGTACTTACTTCATACTATCATTTATCTTTGGTATTGTAGATATAAGTAATTTCTTTATAAACTTGTTCAAAGTTTCAAAAGTTTGACTTAAAAAAAATGTTGGAACTACATTATCGAACGGAAGGAGTAGCTCTTTCTCTCTCTCTGCTGTCGTGGGGAACGAACACCTATGGGGCAGGGGCCCTTCTCAGTCCGGCAGGGAGCGGAGGGCGCACGAAGAGCAGATCGAGGCGAAGCACGCGAGGGACTTTTACCCAGCTTCGGAGCTCTCTGGAGAGATAAAACTCCTACTGCTGCTTTGTGGATATATTGTGTTCTTGCTCGAGAGCGTGAGCGTTTTGTAGTTTCGAATGAGTCGAACCCCTTCTACGTTGCGCATGGGCCTTCTTTTATAGGCTAAAGGGGTCACCGACAGGTGGCAACACAGACAGGGGTACAAATGTAAAAAGAGGGGTTGGTACAACTACTATCTATAGTGCACCCTACCTAACTCTGACGGCAGGGGACAAGAGCATTTAATGCCCGTCCGGTCGCCCAAACAGTGCAGAAAACGACCGTTTGGGGTGCCACCGCTTGCCACGATGGCCTTCTCGTCATCTCCACTTGCCACCTCGCACCGCTTGGCTGCACAGCCGTCCGCCACGTGCGCCAGGAATGATCTTGGGGTGACACGTCGTTGGATGCGCTGGAGCGTGGGCGCAGAGAGGTGGCTTCGCCGCGGCAAGCGCCTTGCCGCGGTCGTTGTCTTGTCGCACCCGAAAGCTTGTCGCTCGTCGGGTCTTGCCGGGACGCGCGGCGCGCCGCGGCAAGTTTCTTGAAATGCCTTGGTTGGCCTTCCCGGCAAGCTCCTCTTGCCGGGGCCTTGTCCTTCCCGGCAAGCTCCTCTTGCCGGAGTCTTGTCTTCTTAGTTAAAACACTTTGTTCTTGAATGGCATCAATATGAGCTACAGAGGATCTTGGCGGGCGCCAAGCAAGCCTTGCCATTGGCGCTGCTGACCGCCTGCAGACAAGTTCGGGTACTAACGCACCCCTACTTTAGTACACCGACAGAGCCCCGGCTCTGGGCCATACACGGTGCCGAAGCGCTGTTGGGTCAGGCCCAAAACAGGGCACGGGCACAGGCGGCCTGGGTCCACACCAAATCTAACTCCAGATCCACCGCGCCCTCCAGAACGGCACGCGTCGAATGCGGCGTCGTGGAGAGATCGTGGGCGATACTTTAATCGAAAAAGGCGAACGCTCGTCTCTCCTCTTTATAAGCGAGAGAAACAGGGCCGTTCCCCACCTTCGCCACTTGCGGTTTCTTCCTCGAAAGCTCCGCCGCTCCCCTCCGCTTCCCTTGCCGAAAGAGAACAGCGCTCCGCCGCCCGTCGCCGCCGTCGCCGCCGCTTAACGCCCGCTCTCCCCACCGCCCGCCATGGCTCAAGACCGGAAGAGTGCGAAGTCAGCGAGGCGCTGCATGCTCGAGGCGCCAGGTAAGGAGCGAAGCTTTCCCTTCGACCCACGGGTTTCATCTCCTTGACTTCACCCCCAACGCCGTTCTGACAATGGCGGTTTTCGCACATCTCTGAGAGAACTTCGTTGGCGTCCACTCAAATGTTGCTCTGTTTCGCCACTATTTCATCCCCCGAGCCGAGAAAGGAGAGCCCTTAGCTGGCGGGATCGCCTGAGGTGTATCTGGAGGGGGAGCTCCACAGCAAATGGGCGGAGTGGAGAGCGGAGTTGTTTTGGATTGTTGATGAGAAGCCGCATCCATTCACCAATTTGCGCCAAGCCAGAGTAGTGCCCGGTGGCGACTGGAGTGCCCTGGCGGCGGACGATGCCAGATTGAAGATCGCCACCACCCGGATCTTGAGGCTCAGGCTTGCCGGGCTTACTGTGGGGGCCGTTGGCGCGGATTTCCTTCGCCGCGACGCCCCTCTGCGCAGAGAGGGGAGACCCGCTGGCTCTTCGGGGGTCCGGCGGACATCATGAGGCTGCGCCCAGGCCTCAATTTTAACTTCACCGTCATGGAGTTGGATGGGACACTGAAGGAGCTGTTAAAGCACGACCCCAACCATACCGAGTGGTTCAGGCTGCCGCAGGGCATCGTGCCGTTGTGCAATAACTCCCAGCTCGACCGCATCCGCGCAATGATGCTGGAGTGCGACTTGCATGGGATTATCCCAATGTGGTAGGAGCCTGCCGACGACATCGTGCAGAATTTCTTCGACAACTTGGTGGAGGTGGCGGTCCGTGCCGACGAGCAGAGGCTTCTCACCCGCAACACCACTGATGACGAGATGCGGTACATCGCCACCAGGGCGGAAGAGGCGGCGGCAGCTGCCGCCGCGGGCGAGTTTGGTTTCACGTTGGAGGAGGCAGAGGCGACCGAGGCAGCAAGCCTTGCCGACTGAGAGGATCTTGGCGGGGAGGTCGTTGGCGAGGGACAGCCCGAGGCCGAAGCGAACGAGCCTGCCGGGAGCGCAAGTGGGCAGCCATCTTCAAGCAACTTGCCACAGACGGGGCCCTCAGTGCAGCCCCCAGCTCAACCAAGAAGGCGCCTCCGCAGGACCGGCGACACAGCAGGGCGGCAAACGGGCCAACAGCCGCCACGCCGCGGGACACGCTCCACCGCGCCAAGCACTGCCGACACGGAGCATCTCACACGCGCCAAGAATCGGAGCGGGTCTTCACGGGCCGCCGCTTCGATCTGCCGCAGCCCCGCCAAGCGCTCAAGGGAGCCTACTCCTCCGCCTCGTCGCGCCGAAGGGTACCAGACTTGACCTCTCCACACCGAGCTCCACGAGGAGGAAGAAGAGGAGGGGAGTAAGTCTTTTTTTTGTTGTACTTATGGTCCTTCAATTTTATTGTTTCTTGTCTTGTATCTCGATCCGCTTTCTCAACCTTGTTCCTTTCTGTGACTTCGCCGGAGAGAGCGGCGAAGAGGGCCAAGGTCCCCGTGGTTGTCATCGAGGACGATCCTGCTGTAGCAACAGAGGATACATCCGAGACCACCTTGACGGACCCAGCAACCTCTCCCCGAAGCAGCCCCCAGCGTAAGTATTCGTTCACTTCGTGTTGTGGGGCGCGCATGTGTGCTCTTTCCTTGCTGATATTTTGACTGTTGATTTGATTTTGTAGGAGCAGAACAGGCCCATCAGGAACAACTAGAAGCCGCTCCTGAGGTGCTATCTGCTTCAACTACGCCGCCAAGGGATGACTCTCCGGCAAGGGAGAAGTCCCCGGCAAGGGAGGAGTCCCCGGCAAGGGGCAGCGCCAGCGACCCTCCTGTGGTGGAGCCCATGACCGTGGATCCCAGCACTGGTAACTTTCCTTGCTTGAAACTTCCCTTGGATTCTTCTTCTTCTGATATTCTTTTTTTTGGATATTTGCTTGACTTTTTCTCCCCTTTTCCTGCCTTCAGATCCTCCCTCCGCGGAGCCAATGGAAGCCGAGGCCACCGGCGAGGAGAACGTGCGCAGCGATGCTGGCGATGCCACTGCTACTGAAGAGGAGGCCGGCGCTGATGACTCCGCCGAGAAAGAGGCCGCCAAGGCTGCTTGGTCCGAGGTGGCGAGGGTCCGCGACCGTGACCGATGACCGGGGCCGCAGGGGCGCAAGGCGCCACGCCGACCGCCGACCCTCCGCCCGCCGACGCAGCCAGCCCCAAGAGCTCCCAGCCCGGCGCCTACTTGAAGGCCGGCGAAGGTATCTTCATCAGGCTCCCCTGGGCGTCAAGCTTCAGGGCGCCGGTCGAGGGAGAGACTTTTGGCGGAGAAGTACTCACCTCCGCTGAGCTGACAGTGGTTGATGCGCCAAGCAGCAGCAGCGGCGAGTCTGAGGAGGAGTAGCTGCTCCAAAGGTTGGTGTCACTCTACCGCGCCCGACAAGCAAAGCTGGAGTCCCGGGAAGCGCTTGTCGCGCAAGCGGGAATCGACATAGAGAAGCATGCGGAGGAACTCCAGAGCCGCAACCAAGAGGCCCTCCAGTCCATTGCGGAGGAGAGGGCGCAGCTTGTCGAGGCGCGGAAGGCCTTCCTCCTTGAGAAGGCAGAAGCTGAGGAGCAACAGAGGCTTGCCGCTGAAGAGCTGTCCACCCGGGAAGGTGAGTTGACACAGCAGAAAGTCAATCTGGACAGCCACGAGGAGGAGCTCACCGCACGCGAGTAATCACTTGGCGGGGCACTCAAGGAAGCGAAGGACGCCGCCGCAGCTGCCGAAGCCGCCAAGAAGGAATTGGAGGTGAAGATGACGCAACTGGAGGCTGATCTGAAAGGGAAGGACGAAGAGCTTGCCGCGCTCCAGCGCGAATGCGAGAAGGATGCCCTCGCCCATGGTGATCTGCAAGTTCAACTCGCCAATAAGGCAAAGGAACTGAACACCGCCAAAGACTCAAATGCTGATCTGGAGCTGAAGCTGGTCACGCTGACTGGGACGCTGGACGGCGCCAAGAAGCGAGAAGATGACTTGAAGAAAGAGATCAAGGCCAATGAGGAGCTGCTAACGAGGGCCGCCGAGACTCAAAACACCTTCAGGGCTACGGTGGAGCTCTGGACGGAGGGCCTCGTCAACATCGCTGCAGTCATCGACGAGGAGCTGGCGCAACTAGACTTGGCGGGCTTCGGGTACTCCTCCGACGAGAACCTCCAGCCCAACGCCAAGCTTACTCTTTTATTCAAGGGTGTGGCGACGGCTCTCCAGCAACTCCGGAAAAGGATCCCAAAGCAGCTGGCTGACGAGTCGCTCGCAATCTGCGCCAGAGTCTTGGAGAAGGTGTTGGTGAAGGTGCTCTTCCGCAATCCGAACCTCAACCTCACCAACGTTCTCAAGAAGCTGCAGGCGGGTGCCGATCTTGCAGAACTCAAAGCCCTTGTCGCACCCATTGTGGACAAGGTGAATGAAGTCAGGAGGATCGACGGCGAGCGCGTGGATTAGGCTGCTCTTTCTCTTCTTTCCTTCCCGCTGCCATTTATGTTATGAGAACAATTTAGTCAGTGCCACGACAAGTTTCCTTTGTAATATAACTTTATCTTGTGCAATATTTGCTATGTTATTTCCTGTACTTGATTCCTTCCTTTGTATGTTTTTACCCTACGCTTTTAGGGAACTTGCCGGCGCAGGCACCCTTGCCGCAAGCGTTGAGTGCGGAACATCAACAGCCTGCTGGCGGTGCTGCTTCCGGCAAGAAACCTTGTCGTAACTAGTCGCAGCACACTTAAGTTGTTGAGCGGACTCGAAACAAAATAAGGGTGCAACTAGCTACGAGTTGGTTCCTCCGCGCGCAGGTTTTCCATACAAAGCACGGTCGTTCAAGGAAAATAACTTAAGAATTTTTTTAAAAAAACTGATTGTGCTCAAACTTTGGCAACTTAGCTTTTCTGTCGTCTGTGTCCCGGCAAAGCTCTACTTTTTTGAACTACGCCTGGTCCACATCATTATCTTCTCCTTCTCCCCCCCGGTGATCTTGTGGGCGGAGGAACCTTCTTTTTGAGAAAAAGAAAGAAGAGAAAATAAAGATATGGAGCCTTAAGGCTCGTTATTGCTTACCGGGGGGAAGTGCTGCACAAGATGTCAGATAATACATGCAAAAAAGAAAAAGGCATGAAATTTGACAAGATGTGCGAAGCACATGAGTTTTTATTTATGCACTGGATCTGCGCCCAGCTTTGTACAAAGGGTTACATGCAACAGCGGCAAGGCATGTTCCGGCAACCGCGCCTTATGGGAAAAACTTACGAAGATGCTCAATGTTCCAGGAGTTGCTCACCGGAAAGCCATCTTCGGTCTCAAGGCGGACAGCGCCAGGCCTAGTGACTCGCTTCACCCGATAAGGGCCTTCCCACTTTGGCGTCAACTTGTTGGAATTCTTGGCGGATTGAACGCGCCGAAGAACAAGGTCGCCTTCCTCGAGACTTCTGGCATTGACTTTGCGGCTGTGATAGCGACGCAAAGCTTGCTGATATCGAGCAGCTCGTACAGCAGCCTGAAGACGATCTTCCTCAAGGAGCAGCGCGTCATCTTGTCGCAGCTGCTCTTGCTCAAGCTCATCATAAGCGAGCACTCGAGGCGATCCGTATACGACTTCCGTGGGGAGAACTGCCTCTACTCCATAGACTAGGGCGAAAGGCGTCTGGCCAGTGGCTCGAATTGGCGTCGTCCTGACCGACCAAAGAACCACTGGCAGCTCCTCGATCCAATTCCTTCCGCACTTGTGCAGCCTGTCGAAAGTTCTGGTCTTGAGCCCGCGCAGCACTTCAGCGTTCGCCCTCTCCGCTTGACCGTTGCTTCTCGGGTGAGCAACAGAAGCGAAGCAGATCTTGGCGCCAAGATCTTGGACATACTGCATGAAGGTGCGGCTCGTGAATTGTGTGCCATTGTCGGTGATGATCCTGTTAGGGACTCCGAAACGGCAAACAATTGACCTGAAGAACTTGACCGCTGACTGTGTTGTCACCTTCTTCACTGCTTCCACTTCCGGCCACTTTGTGAACTTGTCGATCGCCACGTACAAGTACTCAAAGCCCCCGACAGCTCGGGGAAAGGGGTTGAGAATGTCGAGCCCCCATATCGAAAATGTCCAGGATAAAGGGATCGTCTGGAGAGCTTGAGTTGGTTGATGTATCTGCTTGGAGTGGAACTGGCACGCTTCACACTTGGTTACTTGTGCGATTGCATCCTCGGAGGGCTGTTGGCGGAAGAAACCTTCTTGGGAAAGCCTTGCGGCAAGTGCTCTTTGCGCCAATGTGGTGACCACATATGCCTCCATGTATTTCCGCCAACAGCTTACGCCCTTCTTCCCGGGAATACACTTTAATTTCACTCCGTTGAATCTTCTTACATGCAAGATGTCGTCGACAAACCTGGTACATACTTGATCGCTTAGGGCTACTTTCTCCGCTTCTTCTCTTGGGAAGTTCTCCTGTTTGAAGGAAGCGGACAATCTGCTGCGCTCATGCCGGAGCCTGTGGCTCAACAACAAGGACTAAAGGCACAAATGCTGCTGCGGGAACATCAGCTTCTACAAAGAAGAACACGTGGTTCAGCCGAGCTTGATGTTCCCGGCAAGCTTGCCGAGCAAAACTTGTCGGGAGCGTCTGCTTCAACGGAACAAACCTTAAGGCTTGTCGGAGCAGACTGCTCCTCAGCACTCTTGGTGTTGAGCTTGGGGACCTTCTTGGCGGCGGCTTCAGGGAGTTCTGCCGGAAAGTAGTCACCAGAAGCTAACTTCCTCTTCTTGTTCTGTCCAGTTGATGGTGTTAAAGATGGTTGAGTCAGCTTGAGCACAAAAATTCCTGGTTCCACAGGTAACTTGAGTGCGACGCACTTTGACAGGCCATCTGTAATGTCATTCTGAGCTCTTGGAACATGTTCCATCTGTAGGCCGTCAAAGTGTTCTTCCAACTTTCTCACTTCATCAATGTAAGCTTCCATCAACGGACTCTGATAATCTTTGTTAACTTGGCGGACGACAAGCTGCGAGTCACCCCTAACAATAAGCTTTTTGATCCCAAGGTCCGCCATGATCTCGAGTCCGCAAGCAAACCTTCATACTGCAGATTGTATTGTTTGTCGCTTGCTCCTTGGGAAAGTGCATCTGGACCACGTACTTGAGGTGCTCTCCGGTGGGTGCGACAAGTAGTACGCCCGCACCGGCGCCTTGCAGCGAGAAGGCACCATCAAAGTACATGATCCATTCCTTGCTTGCTTCCTTGACGGGGATGCTCGTCTCTGGATTTTCTTCATCAGGTGTTGGCATCCATTCTGCTATGAATTCTGCCAATGCTCCGCTCTGTATAGTTGAAGTACTCTCAAACTTAAGGCCAAAGCTTGACAATTTGAGTGCCCACTCGACAATCCTGCCTGTTGCTTCTGGATTCTGCAATATCCTCTTCAACGGAAAGCGGGTGACAACTGTAATCTCATGTGCTTGAAAGTAATGGCGCAACTTTCTCGAGGCCATGAGAAGGCCGAAAAGCAACTTCTGCACATCAGAGTACCTTGATCTAGACCCCTGCAGAAGGGAACTGACGAAGTAAACTGGGCGCTGCACCATTTTCTTCTGCTTCTCTCCTTGTGGCTGCACAGATTCATCTTTGTCGGGACCAGAGCTTGTCGGGGAAGCCCCCTGCTTGTCACTGGATGCGCTTGCCGCGGCCGCTGGCTCATCATCTGCCTCCCTCTCCGCTACTAACGCAGCACTAACCACTTGATTGGTTGCTGCTAGATATAGCAACAACTTCTCTTGTGGTTTAGGTGCGACAAGTATTGGAGTGGAGGACAGATATCTCTTCAAGTCCTGCAGCGCAGCCTCCGCTTCCGGAGTCCATTTCATTGGACCTGCCTTTTTCAAAATTTTGAAAAATGACAAGGCGCGCTCAGCAGACTTAGAGATGAACCTGCTGAGGGCAGCTATGCAGCCGGCAAGCCTGCGTACATCCTTGACGTGCTTCGGTGCTTCGATCTGCTAAATGGCCTTGATCTTGTCGGGGTTGGCTTCGATCCCCCGCTGAGACACAAAGAACCCGAGAAGCTTGCCGGAAGGGACTCCAAACACGCACTTCTCGGGGTTGAGCTTGAGGTTGATCTTGCGCAGATTCGTAAAGGTCTCGTCCAAATCATGAATCAGAGTTGCTCTGTCTTTGCTCTTGACCACTATGTCATCCATGTAAGCTTCTACATTTCTGTGTAGCTGTGGCTCAAAAGCTTCGTGAACTACCCATGCAAATGTTGAACCAACATTCTTTAGTCCGAAAGGCATTCGTACAAAGCAGTACGTGCCACATGGAGTAATGAATGCGGTTTTCTCTTCATCCTCTTCTGCCATAAAGATCTGATGGTATCCTGAATATGCATCAAGAAATGAAAGCAAATCACATCCTGCCGTGGAGTCGACAATCTGGTCAATGCGCGGCAAGGGAAATGGATCTTTGGGACAAGCTTTATTAACATCACTGAAGTCAATACAAAGCCTCCATTTCCCGTTTGCTTTGCGCGACGACTACGGATTGGCCAGCCACGTTGGATGGAGCACTCCTCGACCAGAACTCTTTGCTTCCAACTTCTTGATCTCTTCAAAGAATGAATTCTTGGCGCTCCACCGCTTGCTTCCTAACTTTTCGCTGACGGTCGCGTGGGGACAGACGGCAAGGTGGTGCTCAATTACTTTCCTGGGAACACCGGGGATGTCAGATGGTTGCCATGCAAACTGTAGGATCGAAGAAGGTGAGAGTGTCTAGAGGGGGGGTGATTAGACTACTCGACAAGATAAAAATTCAGCCTTTTGATAAAGACAAGTTTTGGCAGATTTTGCATCACACACACAAGTCAAGTAGCATACTACACATGCAATTCTAGAGTATGGGCAGCGGAAAGTAAATTGCACAAGTAGTAAAGAGAAGTGGAGAAGATCAAACGCAATTTGGAGACACGGAGATTTTTTCTCGTGGTTCCGATAGGTGGTGCTATCGTCAATCCACGTTGATGGAGACTTCAACCCACGGAGGGTAACGGCTGCGAGAGTCCACGGAGGGCTCCACCCACGAAGGGTCCACGAAGAAGCAACCTTGTCTATGCCATCATGGCATATGCCCACGGAGGACTAGCCTTACTCGGGTAGATCTTCACGAAGTAGGCGATCTCCTTGCCCTTACAAACTTCTTGGTTCAACTCCACATCTCGACGGAGGCTCCCAAGCGACACCTAACCAATCTAGGAGGCACCACCCTCCAAAAGGTAATAGATGGTGTTGATGATGATGAACTCCTTGCTCTTGTGCTTCAAATGATAATCTCCCCAACACTCAACTCTCCTCACTGATTTGGCTGTGGTGGAAGAAAGGATTGAGTGGAAAGCAACTTGGGAAGGCTAGAAATCAAGTTTCATATGGTGGGAGTGGAGCAACTTGATCTCAACACAAGGGTAGGTAGTTTTCTTCTCGAAATGTAAGGTAGGAGTGGTAGTTCTTTCGATGGCTCTCTCCACGAATGAAGAGGGGTGGAGGAGTATTTATAGCCTCCACACAAAATCCAACCGTTACACACATTTGACCAATCTCGGTCGGACCGAAGTTGACAACTCGGTGAGACCGAAAGTTCAAATCTTGTGAGCGTTGGGATTTTCAGTGGGACCAAAATACAATCTCGGTGAGTCCGATTCTTCCAAAGACTAGGGTTTGCCAATCTCGGTGGGACCGACTTTATCATCTCGGTGACACCGATTTGATGACGTATGTTCTGAAGCTTGGCAACACTAGTTTCGGTGAGACCGAGTTCGAATCGGAAAATCCGAAATTTCTAGGGTTTGGCTTTGTGGTGAGGTGGTTCATCTCGGTGACTGAGTTTAGGAAATCGGTGGGACCGAGATTACTTATGAGTGTATATTTGAAGTGAGAGTTGCTGATAGTTTAGGAGATATATCACTAAGCGCTTTGAGCAACCGGATCATTAACATAACCTCATCCCTTTTAATAGTATTGGCTTTCCTATGGACTCAATGTGATCTTGGATCACTAAACCAAAATGGAGCTTGAGCTTTTGCCAATGCTTGCCTTAGCATTTTGAGGGTCCACCTCTCGATCCTTTTGCCATGCCAATGTGATTGACCTTCATGAAACATACTTGATAAAAGCATTAGTCCAACCACAAAGTATGTTGTCATTAATTACCAAAACCACCCAGGGAGCAAATGTGCTTTCAATCTCCCCCTTTTTGGTAATTGATGGCAACACACAAAACAAGACATCAAAGCTTACTGAAAGAAAGACAGAATTATCACTAAAGCTTTGACAAACATGTAGTACACATGCTCCCCCTACAAGTGTGCAAGATTTTCATAGATTATGGTTTTGGACTACCACAAGCACACAAGAGAGAAAAACAAGATGTGCTACATGCAGCTTGGCTATATGCATCAGAGCAGATGAGAATAAGTGAGTGATAATGCATATGTGCATGGAGATTTCTTGCAAACAAGTATTCACAAGCAAGTCACCATCATGCACATTCTGCAAGATGCATATACTTACCTTGAGGTTCCTTGGCATTGTACCTAAAGAAATAAACTTGGGAAAAACAAGGTTAGATAACACAAGAGTATTTCTTCAACCAACAGCAAGAACATCAAGAGTACCAAGCCAGGGATGACATGTATAAAGAGTGTCTCATATTGAGCACAAGCTTGAATCAGCAAACATGTCTCCCAAGACTAAAAGATTTTTCAAAGAACTCTGAGAGATTTTGCTTTCCATAAGATATTAATTGTGAAAGCAAAGAAAGCAAAATCAAAAGAATGATGCCGAATGTAATATCCAATGTGGAACACGGCAAAGCTTTGATGTGATTCTCTCCCCCTTAAGGTAAGATTGCTCTTCTTCTCCCCCTAAATTGTCTCTTCTCCCCTTATCTCCCCCTAAATCTTCTCCCCCTTTGACATCAAGTGCCGAAAAGGACAGCTAACTAGGAAGGTCAGGAAAGAATGGAAGGAAGAAGTGGGATCCTTAAGCATCACAACTGGGCAAAAAGAAATATGCATAGAGAATCATTGAGTAGAGCTGCAGAAGATGATATCCTGAAAGAAAATCGGTGACACCGAAGTGAGATGGATCGGTGGGTCCGAAAGTCTGGGACTTAGGGCAGATCCTTTTTCGGTCAGACCGAAATTGTTACGTCGGTGACGCCGAGTTTAATTCCAAGGAAATACAGAAATAATTCAGCTCACTTTGCAAGGAATGTTTCAAAAGATTTGCAATGAATTTGTAAATGTTTTTTGAGGAATTGATCAGAGCCAAAAGGATATTCACAAAGACAGAAGAATAGAAATGAAAAAGATCGCTAGATGAAGTGTTTTTTTTAAGAAAACATAATGAGAAAACATAAGAGAAACTAGAAAGACTGCAAAAACATATGTACTTCATCTAGATAGGGGTCGGCGACTAGGTCACCTATGTTTGAGTATTTTGACTTAGGAGTCAAATGAGAACATTTGATCATAGGTCATACTCATCGTTTAAGCTCAAAATGGGGTTGCCATTTTTCGATTAAGCATTTGATGTGATCACATCTTATGAAGCTGCTTGTACTCATGGCTTTGAGCAAAGCTCCTTCAAGATGTGAAGAACATACCTTGGGCTTGTTGTTGCTTTGCTCATGTAGGTGAACTTGATGTAGGTGCTCATTGAATGTGAAGTTGGAGCACCATTTCCTCTTGTGTAGTTCATCTTCCTACATGGGTTAGGCAAGCAAGGAAATACTCGAGAATATCCAAGATGACAAGAGTGAAATACTAGATGTATAAGGTGTCAAGAAGGATATGTGGAATTTTGTTCCTTGAACTCAACATCCCAAAGGGCTAGATACTTGGTCAATGACAAGATTACTCAAGATTTGAGTGTGTGGTAATCTTGTGGAATGTAGATCATCCAAGTACCTGCAAGGAGTTAGATGCAATACAAGGAGGCAAATGTGTCCAAGACATATGATCATCATCATAAGAGAAATATCAAGGATTAGTCAAGTAGGCTCATGCCTTGCATGCATCAATGGAGTTTTCACTCCAAGTTTGAAGCATCAATGATGTTCAACTCACTCCTTAAGCGACAAAACACTTTCTCATCAAGGGGTTTTGTAAAGATATCGACAAGTTGTTTATCAATCGAACATGCTTAAGATTGATGTCACCCTTGGCAATGTGATCACGAATAAAATGGTGACGAACTTCAATATGTTTCGATGCGAGAGTGTTGCACGGATTGTGTCCAATCTTAATCGCACTCTCATTGTCACAAAGCAAGGGAACATGTCTCGCATGTATCCCATAATCCTTAAGCGTTTGTGTCATCCATAGCAACCGAGCACAACATGAACCAGCAGCAATATATTACGCTTGGCGGTGGATAAAGATACGAATTTTGTTTCTTGGAGGACCAAGATACAAGGGATCGACCAAGGAATTGACACGTGCCGAAGTTGACTTTCTATCAACCTGCTCTCGGCATAGTCCGAGTCGGAATAGCCAACAAGATCAAAGAGGCCCTCTTAGGATACCAAATGCCAAAGTTAGGTGTGTGTATCAAATATCTCACAATTCTTTTAACAGCTTTAAGATGACATTCTTTAGGGGCTGCTTGATATCGAGCACACATGCATACACTCAACATTATGTCAGGACGAGAAGCACAGAGATATAGTAGAGATCCAATCATAGATTGATAAACCTTTTGATCAACAGGTTCTCCATCTTTTGTCAAGTCATTATGTCCACTTGTAGGCATGGGGGTTCTCATACCTTTGCTTTCTTGCATGTTGAACTTCTTGAAGAGATCCTTGGTGTACTTTGTTTGTGAGACAAAGGTACCCTCCTTAGATTGCTTAATTTGCAACCCAAGGAAGAATTTGAGTTCACACATCATGGACATCTCATACTTCTCTGACATGAGCTTTCCAAACTTCTCGCTAAAATGAGGGTTAGTTGAACCAAAGATAATATCATCAACATATATTTGGCACACAAATAGTTCACCATCAACCCTTTTCGTGAATAGCGTTGAGTCTATTTTGCCAATCTCAAATCCTTTTTCAAGAAGAAAGCTAGTCAAGCATTTGTACCAAGCTCTAGGAGCTTGTTTAAGACCATAAAGAGCTTTGTGCAACTTGTAAACATGATTAGGCTTTTTAGGATTCACAAATCCGGGAGGTTGTTTCACAAATACTTCCTCCTCAATTTCACCATTTAGGAAAGCACTTTTAATGTCCATTTGATAGAGAGTAATATCATGGTGGTTGGCATAAGCAAGGAGAATGCGAATGGACTCAAGTCTAGCAACGGGGGCATAGGTCTCACCATAGTCCATACCTTCGACTTGTGTGTAACCTTGAGCTACGAGACGAGCCTTGTTGCGGATGACTTGTCCATCTTCATCTTGCTTGTTCCGAAACACCCATTTGGTTCCAATGACGTTTTGATCATCCTTGGGCTTCTCTACCAAAGTCCATACATTGTTCCTCTCGAAGTTGTGTAGCTCTTCGTGCATAGCGTTCACCCAATCCGGGTCTTCAAGTGCTTCTTCTACCTTCATAGGTTCAAGACTAGAGATAAATGAGTAATGCTCACAAAAGTTAGCTAAGCGAGTTTTAGAGCGAGTAATTCTCCCGGAGTCGATGTCGTTCATCATTTGTTCCACGGGATGATTCTTCTTGACTCTTGCTCGGACTCGGGATAGCTTTTGTTGTTGTTGTGGCTGAGCTTCCTCATCATCCTCATCTTCCTCTTCTTCTTCATTGTTGTTGGTGTTGTCTTGAGGTGGTGGAGAAGGAGGTTGCGGTGGATCTTCTTGTTGCACTTCCTCATCTTGGTGAGTTCCACTTGTGGAAGCCTCCATGTTGCCTTGAGGTTCATCTTGCCGTGAGGTAGGGGACTCCACATATGTAGATGAGGTACTCTCCTTCACTTCCATGGGACGGATCTTTCCAATAGATAAATCTTGAATGGCTTCGGATGGGTCCTTGTCTCCTACATCAATAGGCATTTGCTCTACTTGCGAGCCATTAGATTCATCAAACTTCACATCTACCGTCTCTTCAACCTTTCGGGTGAAATTATTGTAGACACGGTAGGTGTGGGAGTTTGATCCATAACCGAGGAAAAAGCCTTCATGAGTTTTAGGAGCAAATTTAGACCGACTATGCTTATCAAGGATATAGCATTTTGAACCAAAGACACGAAAGTATCCCACTTGGGGTTTGTTACCGGTAAGGAGCTCGTATGAAGTCTTGCCGAGGAGCTTATGAAGATAAAGCCTGTTGATAGCATGACAAGCTGTCTCGACGGCTTCTCCCCAAAAGTGCTTCGGTGTCTTGTATTCATCAAGCATCGTTCTCGCCATTTCTATGAGCGTTCGGTTCTTCCTCTCAACAACTCCATTTTGTTGAGGTGTGTACGTAGCCGAGAACTCATGTAGAATCCCTTCCTCATCGAGAAAAGAGTCTACATGGGCGTTCTTGAATTCCGTTCCATTGTCACTCCGAACTTTCTTGATCTTCACCTCAAATTGATTTTGGGCCTTTCTGGCAAAGGTTTTGAAGATTCTCTGAACCTGCGATTTGTCATCAAGGAAAAATACCCACGTAAATCTGGAATAATCATCAACTATAACTAGACCAAAGGAGTTACCACCAAGGCTTTTGTAAGCATTGGGACCGAAGAGATCCATATGAAGAAGCTCAAGCGGTCTCCTTATGGTCATGATGTTCCACGGGATGACTTCCACCTACTTGTTTTCCTGCCTGACAAGCACTACAAAGTCTATCTTTGTCAAAGAGAACATCTTTAACACCAAGAATATGATCACCTTTGATTAGCTTGTCTAGATTACGCATACCAACATGTCCAAGCCTTCTATGCCATAACCAACCTTTAGCAGATTTAGCAATGAAGCAAGTTCTAGGTTGAGCTTTCTTAGTGAAATCAACAATGTATAGATCACCTCTACGGATGCCGGTAAATACCATGTTATGATTGTCACGACGAAAGACTTGGCAATCTACTTTGGTGAATAGCACATTGAATCCCAAGTCAGCTAATCTAGACACGGAAAGTAAATTGTATCCAAGTGATTCAACAAGCATGACATTTTGAATAGAGCTATCATGAGATATGGCCACCTTACCAAGGCCAAGTACCTTACCCTTGGAGTTGTCTCCAAAAGTCACATACTTGCGTGGACCATCGTTCTTTGCAAGCTCTCCAAACATGTCTTCGTCTCCGGTCATGTGATCGGTGCATCCACTATCAAGAATCCACTCTTATCCACCGGATATGTAGTCTCTCAGATTTGCCATAAGATTGAGACTCTTCATGATCTTGTCTAGCTCGTGTCCGAATCGAGTAATCGTCATCATGCTCATGCTCATTATCATATTGACCCATAGATTGTTCATCATCAATACCTAGGTCAATTTGACAACGACTTGCATTAGTTTTGTCAATGTGACAATAATCATCGGAATGCAATACAAGAGCATTTCTAATTAGATCATTGATAAGACAAGGATCACCCTTCTTTTTCATAAGATCACGAAGCTCAAAGAAGCATTTATCAAAGTTGGGATCATTAAGCATCATATCAAATTCAATAGTCTTGTATAGAATTTCATCAAGACCTCTCAAAGAGTAGTCCGGATAAAGTTCTTCCAAAAACTTCCACATGGCATAGGCGCACTCAAAGTTTGTGACAAGCTTAAGCAAGTTATCGGGCAAACCTCTAATGATAAGATTTACAGTTCTAAGGTTACGAAGCAAATCAAGCTCTTCATCCATGGTAGGGTGCAAGAGGTCAAATGGAGGCACATATGGGGATTCAACATATTTGTGCAAGTTATACATCTTAAAGATAATAAGCATTTCAATCCTCCACGAGTTATAGGACACTCCATCAAGAATAGGCACTCTATGGCTAACACTCCCAAACGTAGACACGTCCATCTTCCTCCAATGGTGTGTAAACCAAAGCAATGGAGACCAATGCTCTGATACCAATTGTAGGATCGAAGAAGGTGAGAGTGTCTAGAGGGGGGGTGATTAGACTACTCGACAAGATAAAAATTCAGCCTTTTGATAAAGACAAGTTTTGGCAGATTTTGCATCACACACACAAGTCAAGTAGCATACTACACATGCAATTCTAGAGTATGGGCAGCGGAAAGTAAATTGCACAAGTAGTAAAGAGAAGTGGAGAAGATCAAACGCAATTTGGAGACACGGAGATTTTTTCTCGTGGTTCCGATAGGTGGTGCTATCGTCAATCCACGTTGATGGAGACTTCAACCCACGGAGGGTAACGGCTGCGAGAGTCCACGGAGGGCTCCACCCACGAAGGGTCCACGAAGAAGCAACCTTGTCTATGCCATCATGGCATATGCCCACGGAGGACTAGCCTTACTCGGGGTAGATCTTCACGAAGTAAGCGATCTCCTTGCCCTTACAAACTTCTTGGTTCAACTCCACATCTCGACGGAGGCTCCCAAGCGACACCTAACCAATCTAGGAGGCACCACCCTCCAAAAGGTAATAGATGGTGTTGATGATGATGAACTCCTTGCTCTTGTGCTTCAAATGATAATCTCCCCAACACTCAACTCTCCTCCTTGATTTGGCTGTGGTGGAAGAAAGGATTGAGTGGAAAGCAACTTGGGAAGGCTAGAAATCAAGTTTCATATGGTGGGAGTGGAGCAACTTGATCTCAACACAAGGGTAGGTAGTTTTCTTCTCGAAATGTAAGGTAGGAGTGGTAGTTCTTTCGATGGCTCTCTCCATGAATGAAGAGGGGTGGAGGAGTATTTATAGCCTCCACACAAAATCCAACCGTTACACACATTTGACCAATCTCGGTCGGACCGAAGTTGACAACTCGGTGAGACCGAAAGTTCAAATCTTGTGAGCGTTGGGATTTTCGTGGGACCAAAATACAATCTCGGTGAGTCCGATTCTTCCAAAGACTAGGGTTTGCCAATCTCGGTGGGACCGACTTTATCATCTCGGTGACACCGATTTGATGACGTATGTTCTGAAGCTTGGCAACACTAGTTCGGTGAGACCGAGTTCGAATCGGAAAATCTGAAATTTCTAGGGTTTGGCTTTGTGGTGAGGTGGTTCATCTCGGTGTGGTGAGTTTAGGAAATCGGTGGGACCGAGATTACTTATGAGTGTATATTTGAAGTGAGAGTTGCCGATAGTTTAGGAGATATATCACTAAGCGCTTTGAGCAACGGATCATTAACATAACCTCATCCCTTTTAATAGTATTGGCTTTCCTATGGACTCAATGTGATCTTGGATCACTAAACCAAAAATGGAGTCTTGAGCTTTTGCCAATGCTTGCCTTAGCATTTTGAGGGGTCCACCTCTCCAGTCCTTTTGCCATGCCAATGTGATTGACCTTCCTGAAACATACTTGATAAAAGCATTAGTCCAACCACAAAGTATGTTGTCATTAATTACCAAAACCACCCAGGGAGCAAATGTGCTTTCACAAACACATCAACATTCGCCCGCAGGAAAGCAACGAGCGCGCTTTCCTATTTAGGATCAAGCGTGGCACTGATGGTGAAGGTACCACCAGTGCCGTCCTCCTTGGCGGCCACTTTCTTTGTCTCTGGAGGAGCTGCGTTCGCCTTCTTACACTTGCCGGTGGAGCTCGATGGTGCGTCCTCGACGGTAGCGCAGCACTCCGAAGAGGTGCGCTTGCCGGAGTGAGCATCAGAGTTCTTGCCGGACTTGGTCTTCTTCTTCCCCCCGGGAGCTTCAACGGCAAGTGATTTGCGATCTGCTGCGGCTGCTGCTTCCCGGTAGATCTTGTCGGTGCAGATAAGGGCATCTTTCTTGTCGCCAGGGACAGAAATGACACTTATTGGACCGGGCATCTTGAGCATGTTGTAGGCATAGTGAGAGGCTGCCATGAACTTGGCGAGCGCTGGACGGCCGAGTATCCCATTGTAGGGCAATGGGAAATCAGCAACGTCAAAGGTGACTCTCTCTGTCCTGAGATTCAGCTCGCTGCCAAATGTCACTGGCAACGTGATCTTCCCCTTCGGCTTGCTCCTTCCCGGATTGATTCCTTGGAAGGTACCAGTCTCTTCAAGCTCGCTGTCGGTGATCTGGAGATTCTTGAGTACCGTGGAGGAAATCAGATTCAAGCCGGCCCCGCCGTCAACCAACATCTTTGTGACCTTGAGGTTGCGGATAGTTGGTGAAACCAACATCGGCAAGCACCCGACCGCGGTTATGCGATCGGGGTGATCCTCAACGTCAAAGATGATGGGCGTGCTGGACCACTTCAGAGGCTTGCGTGACTCAACTGGTGGTTCTGCTACATTCACTTCCCGCACCTACTGTTTGAGCTGGCGGTGCGAAGTATGTAGAGAGGCACCACCGTCGACGCACAGAACCTCTGTTGCTTTCTGAAATTCCTGCTCGTCGGCCTCATCGTCTTCCATGTCTTCATCTTCATCTTCATCTTCGTCCTTGTCGCGGCCGCGGGGAGGCCTGTCTCCTTGCCGTTGCTTGGCCTTGCCGCGGCGCCCTCCCCGGCCGGGACGCTTCTTGCCGGATCCTCCACCACCTTCTTGGGCCTTCTCCTTGTCGCCTCGCTCGTATTTAGCTTTCTGCAGTTCAACAAGCTGCTCAACTTTCTTGCAGGTCTGGAGATCGTGGCCCTTGGTGCGATGGATCTTGCAGTACTGCTTGTCGGAGCCGTCCTGCTTGTCGGCGGCCACCACAGCCTCGCCGGAGTTACCAGCTTTGGCCTTCTCGGTGCCACCTCCGTTGCCGGGTTGCTCGACAACTAGCACATCTTTAGCTTTCCTCTTCCTGTTGTTCCGCCTCCGGTTTTTCCTTGCCGGGGCGGCATCCTCACTGTTTGACCCTTCTGCTCCTGCATTCTCTCTGGGGAGTTTCCTCCCCTCTTCAGCATGTGCACACTTGTCGGCCAGAGCATATAGCTCGCTGACATCTCTGATTTGCACATCGCCATCTCCTCCCTCATCCTGCGATTCGCGCGTTTCGATGGAACAGCGATAACCGCGGCGGGGTGGACGTCACGGGATGTTGCGCTGCACTGGCTGAACCTTTGAATGTACTTGCGTGGGGTTCTCCTTCCTTCAGGCGGCAGATGAAGGTCGCTCTCGCCATGAGGCTTGTGGCACTGTGAAGGCGCCGACAAACTGATGGCATAGATCTGCCCATGAGGAAATGGAGTTGTCCGGCAAGTGCATGAGCCAAGATCGACGTTGGGCTTGAGCACCAACGGGAAGTAGTTGGCGAGATCTTTCGTCGCGCCCCAGAGCCTGCACCGCGATGGTGTAGATGCCGAGGAACTCCGACGGATGTATCTCGCCGTCGTGCTTCTCGCATGCGTCGGCTTGAAGTTCTTGGTCTTGAGCCCCATGGACTTGCCGCAGCTCATGGGTAAACGCAGGACAACCTGCGCGTCAGACGGCAAGTCGCTGGTTCCCCGGTGCATGCATGTCGACGATGGGCCTGTGGCGCTGGTGCGATTGACGCGCTTCTCTCCGGACTTCGTCTGGTGCGGCGTCCTCTTGCTGTCGTTCTTGAAGAACTTGGCGCTGATCACGACGAGCCCGCGGATCTGATGACGCCGTGGAGTTGGTGTCGAGGTTGACCCGGTGAGTCGGCGATCTTGGCCTTCGGGGCGGGGAGTACACGGTTGTCGCGCCCCCACCAGTCTTGTCGCCATTGGCTTGCGCTTGGACGTCTTGCCGCCGCTTCGACGTAGTCGGTTGCCGGGGAGTGTCGCCGTTGGCGAAGCCGATGAGGCTCTGAATGGTGGCCCTCCAATCGTCAATCTTGTCTGGCGCTGGAGGGTAATCTAGAAGCAAATGGGCTCGGGCCAATGCTTCTTCTGGAGTCTTGGGTGGCGACGGCGAACGGCGCGAGGAGCGAGATATGCTCGCACTTCTTGATGTTAGAAGGAGCAGCATCTCGCCCAGCGCATCTTGCGCTTCGTGCAAAGCATGTTGACGTGCGTGCTGGTCTTGAGCATCCCACGATCCACCAGCTTGGCCTTGACCCAACGAACGTATGGTACTGCGCGTACCATGACATTGTCGGTCCCGCGCCTCCTGAGAGGGGCGCGGTGCATGTACGGACGCCGAAGTCTGTGCAGCCTTGTCCTTGGACTTGGCAGCATCGTGAGCTCCCTCGTCGGCGCCCGTTCCTCCGCCGGTGTCTACCCCACCACCCGTTTGCTCTGGCAGCGGTAGGATTGACGCGGACGGTCCAGCCACCTCCGAAGCCTTCTTCTTCGGTGGCATGTCGATGAAGATGATGATGTAGCGCGCGCGAACACCAGATCAGGTTCGCACAACCTCGACGCCCCCTACCTGGCGCACCAAAGATGTCATGGGGAAGCGAACACCCACGGGCAGGGCCCTTCTCGATCAGCGGAGCGGAGGGCGCCGAAGAGCGATCGAGGCGGCACGCGAGGGACTTTACCCAGCCGGAGCTCTTCGAGAGATAAAACTCCTCGCTGCTTTGTGGATATATTGTGTTCTTGCTCGAGAGCGTGGCGTTCTGTAGTTTCGAATGAGTGAACCCCTTCTCGTTGCGCATGGGCCTCCTTTTATAGGCTAAAGGGTCACCGCAGTGGCAACGCAGAGTGGGTACAAATGTAAAAAGAGGGGTTGGTACAACTGCTATCTATAGTGCACCCTACCTAACTCTGACGACAGGGGACAAGGGCATTTAATGCCCGTTCGATTCAAACAAGCAGTCGAGAAAACGACCGTTTGGGGCGCCACCGCTTGCCACGATGGCCTTCTCGTCATCTCCACTTGCCACCTCGCACCGCTTGGCTGCACAGCCGTCCGCCACGTGCGCCAGGAACAATCTTGGGGCGACACGTCGTTGGATGCGCTAGAGCGTGGGCGCAGAGAGGTGGCTTCGCCGCAGCAAGCGCCTTACCGCTGTCGTTGTCTTGTCGCACCCGAAAGCTTGTTGCTCGCCGGGTCTTGCCGGGACGCGCGGCGCGCCGCGGCAAGTTTCTTGAAATGCCTTGGTTGGCCTTCCCGGCAAGCTCCTCTTGCCGGAGTCTTGTCTTCTTAGTTAAAACACTTTGTTCTTGAATGGCATCAATATGAGCTACGGAGGATCTTGGCGGGCGCCCGGCAAGCCTTGCCGCTGGGCGCTGCGACTGCCCGTGCACAAGTTCGGGGTACTAAGGCACCCCTACTTTAGTACACCGACATCTGCTATCTCTCACGGGCCTCCCCTCTCACTCAAACTCTCTATACCGACGGATTATACGCTCACTGTGTCAGCATATAGCTCCGTATATTGTTTAGTTGGCCGGTCAACCAATCCACATGCTGCCTTGTCAGCTCGTGTTCTGTATCTTCGTGTGCTAGCCCATGTGGCAGTGGGTGAAAATAAGCAAACTAGAGGCCCACCTGACACGCGGTGAAGTAAACAAAGTTGAAACCACTCGGGGTAGCACCCCGCACGCTAGTAAATTGAGGGTGCATTGAGGACAAACTTCTTGCGTGCGAAGGACGCACTCGCGCACAATTCACCACTGCGCAGCGGCATGGACAAAAGGACACACTCGCGCACACCCAGCACACAACACACACCAGCACACGTGTACACCGGCGTCGCTGCCGGTTGAGATGGAAGGCGAGGCAGCGAACAAGCGGAGGCGGCTCGAGCCAAAACCGCATCCGGCGAGCCTGGACTTCATCAGCAGCCTCCCCGATGACATGTTGCTCGTCATCATCGGCCTCCTCCCCACCAAATCTGATGTGCGGACCGCGCTGCTCTCCCGGCGGTGGCACCCCCTCTGGCGTTGCGTCCCCCTCAACCTCACCGTCGATAGCTGCCTCTGCGACGGGGATTGCAAATGCATGGCCGCAGTCTCCAAGATCCTTTCATCGCACCCTGGGCTAGCCAGACGCCTTGACATCCGCATGTTCAGTACCAACTGCAAGGTCCAACCCAAGTTCGACGAGTGGTTCTTATCCCCCGCCCTAGATCAGCTCGAGGAGCTCAGCTCTGAAGCTGGACGATGTCGCTCTCTGCCGCCATCTGCGCTCCACCTCACGCCAACGCCGCGCCGCGCCAGCTTCAGCTCCTGCTATCTTCCCTAGATTAATGCCGCGCCCGCCCTTCTTCTCCCTCAACTCAAGCAGCTCAACCTCTTTGACATTGTCATCTCAAAGAAGGCTATGGAGCACCTGCTCCGCAGCTGTACTGCGCTCGAGTACCTTCGTCTTGAGCAGATCCACGGGTTCATTAGCCTCCACATCGCCTCGACGAATCTCCGATGGATTTATGTGTCTTGCTGGCCTCGCAACAAGACATCGATTGGGAAGAGATCACTCCAGCTGTTCCATGTTAGGGTCATTGAGAATGCGCCTTTCCTTGAGAGATTGCTTGTATCGGATCTAGAAGGTCCAACAAAAATCAGGATCATTGACGCGCCGAAATTGACAGCGTTGGTGTACTCGTCTGCCAAATTCTCCGAACTCTTTATTGGATCCGTAATCGTTCAGGTACAACACTCATCTTCTTCTTCGTCTTCTTGAAATTCACATTTTTAAACTTCTTCTTGATGTATTTACGACCATCTTCTAGAAAATGATTCCCACAAGCTTGACCCAGTCCATGCGCACAGTGAAGATCTTAGCACTAAAATCTATCATTTAATCTGGATCAAGTTGTTGGATTCCTTACATGCTTTCCGTAACGGAGAAGCTACTCATCGAGGTGAAACTTCTTTTCTATAAGTAAACGGTAATCACAACGTAGCTCAATTTTTTCGTAATGTTACCATATTACGATGACAAGTGTAGTGTTCAAAACTGCATCTACGCACTGCACCGAAAGAAAATGTTTTTAGTATTTTTTCTCACGTGATCACCTGCATCATTTTTATGCTGTACTACTATAGTAGCCTAGGCTAGTCATAGTGGAAAGTAACTTAGACTACTCCAGTAACTCTATGGTTACCCAAAGAGCAAGTACTACCTCCGTCCTGGTTTACTCTTCCAATTTTGTAGTATCAAAATTTGACCATAGATTTAACTGACAAAATGTTAATGCATGCCACTAAGAACTATATCGTTGGATTCGTATTTGAACATAATTTCAAATGGTGTAATTTTTAGTGACATGCATTGGCATTTTCTTAGGTAAATCTATGGTCAAAATTTTATACTAAATACGAGGTAGTATTCCCTCCGTCCCAAAATTCTTGTCTTACATTTGTTTAGATACGAATGTATCTAACACTAAACTGTAACTAGATACATCCGTATTTAGACAAATTTAAGACAAGAATTTTGGGACGGAGGGAGTACAAAAGTGGGCTATGTAGGCCAAAACATGTACCAAATTCACTTGTGATGCATTTGGCATCGATGCCCCTCCACTGCTCACCTAGTGCCCCAATCTGGATCACCTACTTTGCTTTGGTGCCAAATTAACTCACGCAATGAAAAAACACTACGTGGGAGAGAGAGGACTGAGGCAATAAAAAACACTTGTCTGGGAGAGTGAGAGGCTGGTGTAGTTGGTTTGATTGATTTGTTTATACATGTGGGTCTGTGTGCACAGCGGTGCCAACTCTCTCACATCGTGAGAGGGTGCCAAAATCTTTTGATTTGACATCGATGAGTATTATGTGGCATACTTTTGCAAAATATGGCATTGGCCACATAGTGTAAGGCAACAAATGCCCAAGCTCTTCATGTTCTCCTAGTTAAATGAGAGGAAATAGAAAGAGAGAGAGAGAGAGAGAGAGAGAGAGAGAGTGAAAAAATATCACTAGCCAGCCAACCCTATCGTATGAGCGAATGATATTAGTACCTCTTGATGACATGGCAATCTTATGCAGTCAGCTGCTCTAATATGTTCTCTTCTTTTGCAGATAAAAAAAGACCCAAAAGTGAAATGTGCTGCACTATAACAATCTCATCGAATGCCTTAATCTCCATCTTACAGAAATTGATTTGATCGACTACCGAGGCAGCACTTCTGAGATTAAATTGGCCAGCTTCTTTGTGAAAGGATCGATACGGTCGACTACAGGGGGGGTGAATAGGAGACTACAAATTTTAATCTTTCTTGTAGATTTTAAGGCTTAGCGGATAAAAGAGTTCACTAGATATGCAACTAGGTGAATGCAACCTATATGACAAGTAAGCTCCAAGATAAATATGCTAGGCAACAAACTACTTAGCAGGCCAACAAGCATACAACAACAAGGAAAGGTGCGGGAAAGGATTAACCACAAGTGAGACGAGGACGCAGTTTTTAACCCGAAGTTCACTCTTCCTTGGGGAAGAGCTAATATCCATTTGGAGCGGTGCCGGAGCCAAAGCTTGCGGAACACCACCAAAGGCTCACCGTATTCTCCTTCGAGTTACCCCCAATGGATGAGCCCCGAATCACTCGGGGTTGGTCTTGAAGGCGACCACCACACCTTTACAAACTTCTCCGGAGCACACCACAAGCAAGGAAGCTTCCGGAGGAACCTCTAGCCGCCTAGGAGCCCAAGCTCCAAGAGTAACAAGTCAATGGGGAAGAAATGTTGCGGGGAACGCGATTTGGTTTGGTCAAGATGTAGATCGGGTCTTGCTCTCCCAATCCCCAAAGTTTCAACAAGTTTGGGTGGAGGGATTGAGAGTATTGAGCAAAAGGGGGTGTAGCAATGGTGGAGCTCAACAAGACATTAGGGTTAAGGGTTGGAGGTGGAAGAAGGGCCTTTATATAGTGTGCAGGGGCTGGTGGGGATTTTTGCCCGTTGGACCCCGTGCACACGGGCTAAGTCAGCCCCGTGCGCACGGGCTAAGTCAGCCCCATGCGCACGGGGTACTCAGAGACAATCACGCCACCCCGTGCGCACGGGGGTCAAAAGACCCCGTGCGCACAGGGTACCCAGAGAGTTACCGGTGCCCGTGCAAGACGGGGTCAAAAGACCCGCGCGCATGGGGTACCCAGATCTGTTATACCCGTGCGCCGGGGTCAACAGACCCCGTGCTCACGGGGTACCCAGTAACTTTCTGTTGCAACTTTCTGAGTACCACAACATACACACTAGGCTCTTATTAGGTGCTCGGAGTGGGAAGGGTAAGAGAGTAAGGCTCGGCAATGGCATTCCCACACGACATTTATCCCCACAAACCCCTCTTAATAGTGCGGTCTTTCCTACGACTCGAAGCAAACCAAAACTAAACCTTCGAAGCGTCGAAAGACAACACCTTTGTCCTTTTTGAAATGGGGGGTCGCACATCTCCATCGCGGGCACTTAGAACCAATAACCTGAGATAAACTTTAGCAACCGATATTAGTTCAAATAACCACATTGTCATCACACCAAAATAAAGCATAAGTGCCACTTAGCACTTTCAGTCTCCCCCTTTTTGGTGCATTGATGACAACGTGGTTAGAGCATGGCATAGAGGATAAATAGATAGACAGACATGGAACAAATAATGATCATGATAGCTCCCCCTATATGTGTGCCCGAAAACAAGAATGCATCTAGAACACCCATAGGAGGTTCGACCAAGATCATTATTGAAAAGTCATGAGTTTCAACAAAATAAACCTATAACGGTGCCTAGAACTCATGACACAGTGTGGTGAGCAAATAATGTGAGACCCAATAAGCATAAGAGGATAATGGCAAGATTCAATAATAAAGCTAGAGTCTCACAACCACACAGACAGAAGGTAAATAAGAGTATCTCAAGCCAACTAAAACCAACCAACAGCGAGAAACACGAGGCTTGAGATCTCAACACACCACCCACGAACGCACACCACACACCACTTCTCCCCCTTTGTCATCAAGACAACAAAAAGGAGACAAATGGCAACACGAGACCCATTAGACAAGAGGAGGAGCACTCGAGGCATCATCATCATCATCAAAACGCCACCCGGCCATTGGGAAAGACCGAGCAGTGGCCTCACTGTCGATGTCCTCTGAACCTGGACCGACCTCCTCACCAGCAGCAGCCCTTGCTGCCTTCTGCTCACGCCGAACACGCTTCTGCTTGTTGATTTCCTTGATCTGATGACGCTGAATGGACTGACACATCTTGAACATGTTGCTCAAGGTCTTGAACAGTGACTTCTTCTCTCCCTTGGCAAAGATGGCCTCAGAACCAACAGACTTGGCCCGACCACGAGGGATCCGTGCAGTAGAGGACATGCCTGGAGTGTAGGTAGCACGATCCTTAGGCCTAGGGTTGCGCCCCTTCTTGATAGGCACATAGGGAGCAGGAGCAGCAGGGGTCCAGTTGGAGTTGCGCTTGGGAACAGAAGTCTTGAAGCTGGCAATGTACTTTGCTGGACAGACGGTCTCAATCAATGCCTGTATGAAAGGGGCATAGATCAAGGACTTGTTCTCTTGTACACACTGACGCAGTAGTAGTACATGAAATCCAGAACATCCACTTTCTTCTTCTGATGAAAATACACAAAGACATCAAGCATGGAGCTCCGAATGTTATGGGAATCCCCGGCCTTTGGAGTGATAGTATACCTCAGGATATGGCACATGGTATCATAGAGGGGCAAGAGGTCTTTGATTGACCCAGTGACAAACGACTTCTCTTGTTTGTAAGCAAAGGCAATCTCCTCTTTAGTGCGCTGCCCACTTTCCCGAACAACGCCAAACTCATCAAAAATGGTCTCTTCATCCATGAACGGGTAGGGAATGATCTCGGAGAACTTTGCCATAGGAGCTGAGCACTGATGCATTCCAGACATCCAGGTGAGGGTGCGAGAAGAATCATTGGAGAAGTACAGAGTGGCAAAGAACTGCATCACTAGATCTTCATTATAGGGGTGGTTGAAGGTGACAAACGGAATCAGACCCAGTCGTCCAAGAGCGGAGTACACTCCGAGATACATATGGTCATTGTCGCGCAAACTCTCAGTGTTGACTTGCTTGTGAGGGGCAAACTTCTTAGACTTGGTCATAAGAAGCTCATGATAGACCCTTTGCTGAAACTCATTCTTGAACCGGGGATCCACTCCCATACCAGTGGCAGCAACATACGGATGGCTCTGTCTCTTAGCCCAGATCTCTGGCTTGGTCCACTTGACAAGAGGCAAATTCCGGAGGTCACGCCCGCCCGGAATGGCTTGCTCCGGACTAGACTCCTCATCCTCTTCTTCACCTTCCTCACCACGATCATCCTCTTCTTCTATCTCATCATCATTATTGGGATTGGCGTAGTAAACATCATCTTGCGAGTCATATTCTTCCTCGAATTATCGGAAGCCTCTACAACGGGCGCTTTGAGGCAAGACGTCGAACACGGCCCTGACTGGACCTGCACCCGACCCATGCCTTGAGGCGGTGATGGCGAGCAATGGTGAAGTCCTCGATCCTCTTTTTCCACGCTTGCGACGAAGCTCAGACCTCTTATCAGCGGAGTCTGAAACACACGCAAACACCCAACAATACAAAGCATGAACCACACATGAGTACAAATGCAAGATGAATGGCAAGGGGATAGACAAAAATTTAGGCAAAAGTTCCTGGATAGCCCGTGCACACGGGGGTTTAGACCCCGTGGGCACAGGGGTACCGTGCGCACGGTATAGGACCATGGGCACGGGGCCCCGTGCGCACGGGGGTCAAACACCCCGTGGACACGAGGGTCTCCCAACAGCAGCCACTACCAGAATGAACTCCGGGAGTGGGTGAAGCAGAGGGACCAGAGGATCTTAGCACTAGACTTCTATCTACCAATAGTTGAGGCTAAACGAATCTAGGGAGCAAACAAACCCTAAAGCTAGGGAAAAAAAAAAGAAACACAAGGAGATAGATCAAGGAGGCAAGACCAACCGGAGGAGGACCCCATCTGGATGCAGATCCACTGAGGAAGAACCCCGATGAAGCCCGGAGGAGCTCCGTGAGGGAGGAGAGGCAGCGGCTGGAGGCTTTCAGGGGAGTGGAGGCGAATGGGTGGAATGAGCCCGAGCCTCCCCACGCCCCACCAGGAGACCGAAACCGTAGACCCGTGCGACGGGCAAAGAGATCCCGTGTGCACGGGGTCCGTGTGCACTGATCTGAGCCCGTGGGCACGGGGCCCGTGTGCACAAGATCTGAGCCCGTCTTGCACGGGGTGTCAGAACTTTGACATGAGTGGATTTGTTTAAATACAGGGCTGAGTGTATACTCTTACCCCTACTTCACAAAGCACTCGGTCGACATTTCTGAATACGCCGCGAGGAAAGACCTATCACTATGGAAAGGGTATATGTGGAGCACTTGTACCAAAAGAGAAGTAAGAAGAACATACCAAAAAAAAGAAAAGAAATAACACACCACACAGACGAAACAAACACGGACACAACCCTCAAGCGAGGGCGGTGGCCAAGGCCACCATGTTTGAGTTTACTTGGTATGGCACCGCGAAGATATGAACCTTGGGCCCAAGACCAATACTCATATTTGAGGCACAAGTACCACCTAAAGTGGCTAATGTGAAAGATTGAGTTTGACTTATGCACTTCCAGGATAAGATAGCTGATGGGTTGAGCTAGCTCCCCCTAGACATGTGCCTACATCTAAGCAAGATAGTACATGAGTATGTGTGTATGAGCAAGAGTTTCATCTGAAGTTACTAATATCCACGATATTTAGCTCATGCCTTAACTCCCGGAATCTCGCTTCGTCAAGGGGCTTGGTGAAAATGTCTGCAAGTTGATTCTCGGTGTTGACATGGAGTAACTCAATGTTTCCCTTGGCCACATGATCTCTAATGAAATGATGACGAATCTCAATATGCTTGGTCTTGCTGTGTTGAACCGGATTCTCGGCGATCTTGATGGCACTTTCATTGTCACACCAAAGTGGCACTTTGTCACATTTGACACCATAATCCATCAAAGTTTGCCTCATCCATAATAATTGGGCACAACAACTTCCTAAGACAATATACTCGGCCGGGTGTGGAGAGATATACAATTTTGCTTCTTTGAAAACCAACTTACCAACGACCTCCCTAGAAATTGACATGAACCAGAGGTGGACTTGCGATCAACCTTGTCTCCGGCCCAATTCGAATCCGAGTAACCCATTAACTCAAATGAAGATCCCTTGGGATACCAAAGCCCCAAGTTTGGGGTATGAACCAAATATCGAAGGATCCTTTTCACTGCCGAAAAGTGGCTCTCCTTAGGAGCAGATTGAAATCTTGCACACATACACACACTCACAATAATATCTGGCCTAGATGCACAAAGGTAAAGCAAGGAACCGATCATAGAGCGATATACCTTTTGATCCACTTATTTACCATTTGGATCAAGATGAAGTTGACCATTTGTGGCCATGGGTGTCTTCTTTGGCTGGATATCTTGCATTTTGAATCTCTTGAGCATGTCTTGGATATAAAGAGATTGATTGATGAAGGTTCCGCCTCTCAATTGCTTCACTTGAAAACCGAGAAAGAACTTCAACTCTCCCATCATGCTCATCGCAAATTCCTTAGTCATAAGATTCTCAAACTCAACGTTAATAGCATGGTTAGTTGACCCAAAGATAATATCATCAACATATATTTGGCAGACAAACAACTCTCCTTTTACCCTCTTTGTAAAGAGAGTGGAATCTATTACCCCAATCTGGAACCCTTTCTCGCTTAGGAATGCCGTAAGGTGATCATACCAAGCACGAGGTGCTTGTTTGAGTCCATAGAGTACCTTATGGAGTTCATAAACGTGAGAGGGATGATCGGGGTCTTCAAAACCGGGAGGTTGCTTGACATACACTAACTCCTTAAGAGGACCATTGAGAAAAGCGCTCTTAACATCCATTTGATATAATTTGAAATCATGATGAGAGGCATAAGCAAGCAAGATGTGAATGGATTCGAGACGGGCAACGGGGGCAAAAGTTTCACCAAAGTCCAAACCTTCAACTTGGGTGAAACCTTGTGCCACTAACCTTGCCTTGTTCCTTATTACTTGTCCATATTCATCTTGTTTGTTCTTGAAAATCCACTTTGTTCCAAGGACATTATGAAATTCCTTGGGTCTTTCTACAAGGGTCCATACTTTGTTGCGTGTGAAGTTGTTGAGTTCTTCATGCATGGCATCTATCCAATCCAGATCATCAAGTGCATCTTCCACCTTAAGGGGTTCAACACAAGAGACAAACGAGTGATGTTCACAAAAGTTTGCCAAACGTCTACGAGTAGTTACCCCCTTTTTGATGCTTCCGTAGATGTTCTCGGTGAGGTGTTGAAGATGTTTCACTTTCGGCCACTTTTTGCTCTTCTTGGTCAAGCTCTTCTTCACTTGGTTTTGGACTTGATGAGGAGGCTTGCCCTTGAGATTGCTTTAACCTTGGAGACACTCTTCTCTTTGCAACCACAGGTTCTTGCTCTGTAGGAAGTGATGTTGATGAAGACACATGTGGTTCAGGTTGATCTTGATCATGATCATGACTTTGAGCTTGATCTTGAGCCTCAACGATTGGTTCTACATTGTTCGGAAGAGTTTGCTCTTGATCTTGCTCAGGAATATGAGGGTCTTGATCTTGTTCTTGGATAGGTTCATTATTTCCCGAAGCATCTTGGACAAGTGGCGTTGGTGATGACTTCCCTTGTGGAGAATCCTCAAGAGGGGCTCTTACTCCTTCTTATTCTACTTGGACATGGGGTGTTTCTTGTGGGAGAATGTGGCCTATCCCCATTGTCCTTATAGCTTGTGAAGGAGCCTCATCACCTACAACACTAGGAACAATTTGCTCCATGCGGCAGCCGTTATCTTCATCAAACTCCACATTTATCGTTTCCTCAATGCATCCGGTGGATTTATTGAGAACTCGGTAAGCATGAGAGTTTGATACATATCCAACAAATATGCCCTCATAAGTTCTAGACTCAAATTTAGCTAACCGGGATTTTTTTGTTTAAAATGAAACACTTACAACCGAATACCCGAAAGTATTTGACGTTGGGCTTTCTCCCGATTAGGAGCTCATAAGGGGTCTGTTCTTGAGCTTGCAAAGATAAAGCCGGTTTGAAGCATGGCACGCGGTGTTGATGGCTTCTGCCCAAAGCTTGTATGGTGATTTGTACTCATCAAGCATGGTCCTAGCCATCTCAATAAGAGTCCGATTCTTCCTCTCCGCAACCCCATTTTGTTGGGGAGTATATGGTGAGGCATATTGGTGCTTTATCCCCTCTTCACTCAAGAAATCATCCATTTTATAGTTTTTGAACTCGGTGCCATTGTCACTCCGGATTGCCTTGATCTCACAGTTATGTTGACGTTGAGCTTCTTTGGCAAAGTTGGTGAAGGTTTCTTGAGTTTCATCTTTAGTCTTGAGAAAGAACACCCTAGTATATCTTGTGAAGTCATCAACAATGACAAGGTAATATCTCCTTCCTCCCAAACTATCATATGTGGGAGGCCCAAAAAGATCCAAATGGATAAGCTCGAGGGGCCTCAAGGTGGTGATGATAGTCTTCACCTTGTCAGCTTTTTCATGAAGCTTTCCGGCAATGCAAGCACTACAAGGACGATATTTGGCAAAGGACACATTGGTTAGTCCAAGAATGTGCTCCCCCTTTAAGAGAGCTTGTAAATTTCTCATGCCCACGTGGGCTAGCCTACGGTGCCATAGCCACCGCAAGTCGGCCTTGGCCATTAGGCATGTTGCAAGATGAGTTTTCTCTTTCGAGAAATCAACCACGTAAAGGTTGTCTTCAACATGCCCAACGAAGACCACTTTGAGATTGCTTCTCTTAAAGACGGTCACATGGAATTCACCAAAATGTGAATCATATCCGACACGAGCCAATTGAATAGTTGAAAGTAAATTGTAGTGAAGGGATTGGACAAGCATGACATTTGAAAGAGATGAATCATTAGAGATTACCACCTTGCCCAAACCTAATACCTTGCCCTTGCTATTGTCACCGAAGGAGATGTTCGAAGAGGCCTTGAGTGAATCAACGAACTCCACGAGCATCTCCCTTTCTCCGGTCATATGATTTGTGCATCCACTGTCGATCACCCATTGAGCTCCACCGGAGACATAGTCCTACAATAATCAAGCTTTGGTTATAGGTACCCATTTTGCAATGGGTCCTGGTGAGTTAGCAACAAGGATCTTGGGAACCCAAATAGTCCAAGCATAATCATCATAGTTAGTTCCAACAAATTTAGCAAAGGTATGGCCATCATCTCCTCTCATGAGAACGTATGATGGATTGTTCTTGCCGGCAAAATTCTTGGGAATGGCCTTGTCGCTAATGACCTTTCCATTCCCAACACCCTTCAATTCCTTCTCCTTTTCCTTGTGACCTTCATGCACAAACACTACCTTTTGGGGAGGGGAAGGAGTCGGACCGATCTTCTTGTTGGTCTTCTTCTTTTTCTTACCACTCTTAGATGCGGGATTAAACCCAACTCCCTCCTTGGCAACACACTCCTTTTGGTTGCTCAAGAGGTCGTTTAGATTTTTCTCCCCTTGGATGCATGACACAAGCCCTTTCTCAATTTGAGCTTTCAACTTCTTATTTTCCTCTTTAAGGAAAGTGCAATCATGAGCAAAGTTAGCAGTACAAGCATCATCATTTAAATCAATATGAGGTACGCAAGTGAGAGCCTTAATGGTTGTAGCTTTTAGTTGGGCATAAGACTCGGTGAGGGCAATGAGGTCACCTTTGACAACCTTGGAACTAATCACAAGGAACTCATGCTCCTCAACAAGTTTTGTATGGTCAACTAGAAGCTTTTCAACTCTAACGTTAAGAGCATCTTTATTCTCAAGAGCAAGTTGCAAAAGCATCGTTGGTTTTAACAAAGTCAATTTGATGAGCAGATAAGGCTTCCTCAAGTGATGCTCTCATGACACTCTCTTCATTAAGTTCGTGCTCGAGGAGATCCACTCTCTTTTTCCTCTATAAGGAGGTTCTCAATGTTCTCAATAAAGTCATCGCATTCGGCAAGTGACTTAAGGAGATCGCCAAAACGAGCACGAGCTTCACCATGAAGAGTTTTCATGAAAGCCATTAAGGATTCGTCATCATTATCCACACCCTCCTCACACTCATCCTCCACTATCTCACATGAGACATTGGGAGTGTAGTTGTCGGGTTTCTTGGGTTCGAACTTTATTTTTACCTCTTTGGCCATGAGGCACCGATGAGTGAATGGCTTGTCCTCGTTTGGAGAGTCGAAGAGGCTGGTGGTGGAGGAGGTAGTGGCATGCATGGCAAAGGCGGCCGTGCCCACTTGATCATCATCACCGTCATCTTCATCTCCAGACATGCATTCTTCATGAACAAGAGCCTTGTCATCCTTCCTGTTTGCAAACTTGGTGAACTTCTTCTTCTTAAGCACAAGCTTCTCAGACTTGTCTTCACGTCTCCCATATGGACAATCATGAACAAAGTGTCTTGGGCTATCCAATTTTAGCATGTCCTTCGTCCAAAAGATCTTCCTTGAAGATTTCTTCCTTTGTTTGCCATGGTCCCGGAGTACTTTTTGACTAAGAGAGCCAAGACTTCCGCAAAATCATTTGCCGGACACGAGGTGTCATTATCCTCCTCACCTATCTCTTCACTCACTTCTTCCTCCCTCGAGGGTTGGCTCACAACTTTCTTGGCCTTCAAGGCAAGATTGGAGTTCTTGGTTGCTTGAGCTATTGCAAATGTTTTCTTGGACTTGGTTTCCAAAAGAACATGGGTAGAGAAGGTGGAAACAACTTGAGCTGAAGTCAGCTTGTGATAGTCCGGACGTTGATGAGCCATCATGACCATGGTATGTTCCGTGAGAACCATAGCATCTATGAACTTGTCCTTGATGAAGTCATCATTTGCCCAAGTGCACCCAAAGGTTCTCAAATTGAGCACAAGAGACTTCAACCTTTGGTAAACCTCTTCTGCGGACTCATCCTCATTCCTCACAAAGATGTTGACTTCTTGTTTGAGCAAGGCCAACAGAGATCTTCGAATTGCTTCATCTCCTTCAAGAGCCTCCTCAAGGCAATCCCAAATTTCCTTTGCGGTTTTGAGAAGAGCAATGGAATCATTATAGTTTTCAGTCACAGCGTTGCGAAGCATGTTGTGTGCGGTAGCATTGAGTTGATCGTCAACTTCTTCTCTTGGAGTGAGATTCATTGGGTCCTTGGGGTTGAATCCATTGACCACAATCCACCACAATTGAGTTGAAGCACTGCGCATGTGAGACTCCATATCTAGCTTCCACTTAGCAAAGGCATTAGCTTTCAAAGGGGGCGGAGGCCCAACAGGATTAATGCGGGGATGCTGCAAGGGTTGAGGAGAGTAAAAGGGTTCCACGGCATTATACTTGGGAACTTGAGTACGAGCCGGAGAAGCAAGAGGTTCCCTCGAGTCATCCGCATCATGAACTTCATTTGGATTAAACGAGTTTGATGCGGACGTAGATGGCTTTAAGTAGGCATCAATTTCCTCCTTGGCCGAGGCCCGAACCTCTTTCATCATAGAGACTTTGAGGTCCGCAAACATTGAAAGAAGATTGGCCGTGGTCAAGGGAACATTCGGGTTAGGAGGAGCGGCGGGAGCAACAACAGGAGCACCAAGTGTCTCGGTCGCGGCGGGGGGGTGGTTTTGACCATCCTCCGCAACGGGTAAGCCACCTCCCTCATTCCCTAGATCAACCATATCCTCTAAGGTTGTAAAACCTTATATTAGAGCACGAGGCTCTGATACCAATTGAAAGGATCGATAGGGTCGACTACAGGGGGGGTGAATAGGAGACTACAAATTTTAATCTTTCTTGTAGATTTTAAGGCTTAGCGGATAAAAGAGTTCACTAGATATGCAACTAGGTGAATGCAAGCTATATGACAAGTAAGCTCCAAGATAAATATGCTAGGCAACAAACTACTTAGCAGGCCAACAAGCATACAACAACAAGGAAAGGTGCGGGAAAGGATTAACCATAAGTGAGACGAGGACGCAGTTTTTAACCCGAAGTTCACTCTTCCTTGGGGAAGAGCTAATCTCCGTTTGGAGCGGTGCCGGAGCCAAAGCTTGCGGAACGCCACCAAAGTCTCACCGTATTCTCCTTGAGTCACCCCAGCGGATGAGCCTCGAATCACTCGGGGTTGGTCTTGAAGGCGACCACCACACCTTTACAAACTTCTCGGAGCACACCACAAGCAAGGAAGCTTCCGGAGGAACCTCTAACCGCCTAGGAGCCCAAGCTCCAAGAGTAACAAGTCAATGGGGAAGAAATGTTATGGGAACGCGATTTGGTTTGGTCAAGATGTAGATCGGGTCTTGCTCTCCCAATCCCCAAAGTTTCAACAAGTTTGGGTGGAGGGATTGAGAGTATTGAGCAAAGCGGGGTGTAGCAATGGTGGAGCTCAACAAGACATTAGGGTTAAGGGTTGGAGGTGGAAGAAGGGCCTTTATATAGTGTGCGAGGGCTGGTGGGGATTTTGCCCGTTGGACCCCGTCTTGCTGAGCTACGTCGACCCGTGCGCGCACGGGTACTCAGAGACAATCACGCCACCCGTGCGCTGCGGGGTCAAAGACCCCGCGCGCATGTGGTACCCAGAGAGTTCTGCGAGTGCCCGTGCAAGACGGGGTCAAAAGACCCGTGCGGCGCACGGGTACCAGAGAGTTACGCAGATGCCCGTGCGCAAGACGGGGTCAGCAGACCCGTGCGCGCACGGGTACCCAAGAACTTTCTGTTGCAACTTCTCGAGTACCACAGCATACACACTAGGCTCTTATTAGGTGCTCGGAGTGGGAAGGATAAGAGAGTAAGGCTCGGCAATGGCATTCCCACACGACATTTATCCCCACAAACCCCTCTTAATAGTGCGGTCTTTCCTACGACTCGAAGCAAACCAAAACTAAACCTTCGAAGCATCGAAAGACAATGCCTTTGTCCTTTTTGAAATGGGGGGTCGCACATCTCCATCGCGGGCACTTAGAACCAATAACCTGGGATAAACTTTAGCAACTGATATTAGTTCAACTAACCACATTGTCATCACACCAAAATAAAGCATAAGTGCCACTTAGCACTTTCACTTTGTTCTGGAGGCAAGTGTGCTCAAGGTAATGAGGTTTGGTGTTCTCTGGTGCAACAATGAATGGCGTGCCGATCACCGCAAGCGTCTAAGCCTAAATGACAAAGTCTCCGCAGAAGCTGACTTTGTTTTTGAAACAACAAGTGGCCAGAGAGTCCAAAACTTATTTGCCCATTAGTGACTTGTCAGGGCGGTGGATTTTAGTTTGTACGATAATGTTGCATCCACCTAAAGTAACGAAAGTTCTTATGTAAACTTCCTAGTAATTCCCTCTTCATAGGTGCAGCATTACTCCTAACATTTGTAATATGAGTTTGAAACTTGTAATATTGCCGTGTCCTATTCCTGCGTCTTCAAAATCCTGCGAATCAAACAGGTCCTGAGTTGGTGATGATGTTGTGCCTCCCATCTTTCACCAATAGCCGTCGGATCTAGATCTGACGCATACAAACCAAGCTTCTCCATTTTTGCAGAAAGATGCCCACACTTGTTCCCTATTTACAAACAACTCCTTGTCTCTCACAATCAGCCTTATCTCCTCCCCACCACATCTAGAAGGCCGTGGAAAAATCTGGCGCGATAGCATTGCGGAGCAAATCCACCCCAATCTTGGTGTTACATGCAATGCACGGGCATCTACGCACGGAAATTATGTCGAACAGGGCTAGTTGTAAGCAGGCTAGCTCTGTACCATGATGATAGTGACTGCAGACGGTGAGGTGACTATGGTATGCGTAACACGGCGCCTATACTCGTGTGTCATCTCCCAACAGGTCTTGTCACTTCACTGTGAGGAGCAGCACATAATAATTTTACCAACGGGTTGTACAGTGCTAGTACTCCTACTACTACATTGGTAGTACTAATACTAGTACAAGTAGCACCACCGTCTGGATTTAAGAGTACTACCACGTCCATCTGGATTTTAGTATTTGACTAGAAATATCTAGTAATGCATGTCACAAAAAATGTACTACTCCCTCTGTAAATAAATACATGGTGTTTTATTCCTATCGGCGAGAGAACTTGATGTTTTTTTGCTAACTAGAGTACTAATAGGATTACATGCAATGAACTAAACACTGCATGTCATGTTTGGTAGTCTCAAGTCATTGAAAGCATGCACGGCCCACATCTCTCATTGGTTGATATGTCACGAAATAAGAAACAAGGAGGGAGTTAATGCACCGCGCCTAAGTGTTTTGGGATTATTTGCTTTTCGTAAGGTGACTTACACAACTTTTTTGTTTACATGCATTAACATTTTATTAGTTAAATCAAAGGTCAAAACTTGGCGCAAAATGCAAAGGAGACCAATAAACCAATAAACATCAAACTTCTCTCGTTTGGCCCCAACTAGAGGTCCGGTGAGATGACTATCTTGCACCAACACGAGGGGACGAACTTCATTGACTTACGACAACTGCCTTTGGGTGAATGACACGTGGGCCCAGGGGGTGGCTGACCCACATATCATAGAGCCAAAGGCAGGTGCAGTAGAGGGCCGAGAAGTAGTATGAAATCCTACGCACCTACGCACGCTAACCAAGGGCAAGGGTGATCACTCGAATCGCAAGATCAGTTGACTAGAAGCTAAGCTAGACCCAAGGAGGTGATGAGCGCGAGCACCAGCCGGCTGTGCCAAATGGTCCATGACGCCGGCCTGCAGCCCGACACCGAGGAACGTCTCCAGGTAGTATTGCTTGAGGCCGCCAGGGCGAGGGGCCGCTTGGACGACAACTTCGTCTCCTTTTTCGACGAGGTCCTCGTCGGTTTCCTCGACAAGTTCACCGTCATCAAGAAGCTCGCGGATGACTTTGACGTAAGCCTCCAGCCGGCGCCCAGGCTCTGCGATGCCCGCCACCCTCAACGGCCACTATGGTGACAACCTCTTCGACGCACTGGTGGCCCTGCGACTACCCGCCGTCGTGCCGGAGAATGTCCACCTCGAGGTCGCGCTTGCCGCGCAGCGCCTGGCGCAGCAAGATACCATCGACATAATCACCCACGTCTACGCGCAAATCATCCACAAGGACTACTACATGCAAGAGGAGGACGATAGGATGCTGGCCTTCTTGGACCGCAGGGCAACCTTGGACGGCACATTTCAGAAGCACATTGAGCTCGCCGCCAACGCTGCTGCTCCTCACGCGTCGGTTGGTGACCCGGCACACTAGGGCGTGAGGATGTCGTTGATGGATCCGTATGTATTTTTATCTTTCCGTCAAATCCATGTACTAGTATATGATACTACAGTAATTATCTTACCTTTCGCATCAACTCCATAATTTTCGTACGTACTCCATGCATGAACGGTGCCAGAACCAAACTTCTCATTACTCTAGGCAAAATCGTTATTTTCTATCTATCGGTCGCGTCATGGAGCAGAACCAAAATTTACAAGTTACGAGTTCAAAAGGAAAAGCCTTCCGTGTTCATGCCACACCCCCACACGGTTGGTCCGGCACGCCGCTCAAGCGGGAATGAGTGCGGTGTTGCATTTTCACTTACAAGTGGGACCGCAATTGAGCAAACCGACTATCGGCAAACCCCCACCCCGCCCACCGCGTGATGGCTGAGAAACAGGAAGGAGAAGAGATGGTTGTAGCACGGACTCCAAGAAAATTGGTGTCGGATGGGACTCGTGTGGGTGGCGTGTGCCGTACTGCTAGACGTGAATGCTAGTTATGGCCCATGCCACCCCACTATATCGAGCCTATATCGAGGTACGTAGAACAAATTTCCCTCTATCTCTCTTCTCAGCCAGCCAGCGGACGCGCGAGCCCATCATCTGTTTGCTCACATGCGGTCCCACATGTTAGTGAAAACGCAAGCGGACCTAATCGAACTCCGCACATCTTTCACCTCGACGTCGGGTGATGAAAAACAAATCCAAGAAAGATCTTGGTGGCGCTTTGGGAGTTACTCAGAGTAGTAAGATTCTATTCTGATTTAACCCAAGATGCACATCTCGTGGCTTCAACTACCACTCTATTTTCTTTCATGACACGACACGGATCTTTGGATGTCCCACGGTCGGCAAAAGGAGGAAGAACCCGACCAAATCTTCGGTTGTGCTCTTAGATTAGACTAGTTGTGCTAACTTAAAAAATTATTGTGTACTCCCTCCGTTCCAAAATACTTGACTTCCATTTGTCCAAAAATGGATGTACCTATATACTAAAACATGTCTAGATACATATATATTTTGACAAATAGAAGGCATGTATTGTGCAACGGAGGGAGTAGAATGGATGCAAGTTTTTGTATTGGGAAGAAGAGTACATCCATATATTGATATAGCGCAATTTAGTAGATGTTCTGTCACTTTTAGCTAGCACAGAGGCTAGAGATGAGATTAGTGCACTCGTTGATACTCCTACTAGAATAGAGGCTAGACATGAGACTAGATGCGAGGAAGCAACATCTACTTCTTTACACTCGAAGAAGAAAGAAGCACGCAAGATCGAGCCTCCGCAGATCAACAATGAATGCATTGAGAAGGCACTAATCCAACTTACATGAGTAGTAAAATGTATTCTTGTGGTTCTTGTTTTCTTTGGTCTTGCTTTTCTAGTCAAAATTATCATTGGAGTTCGTGCAAAACAGAGGTCCGTTTGGGGTCGTGCGTTGGAGTTGGCCTTACAAGTGGGACCGCAGTTAAGGAAACCGACTATCGGCAAACCCCCACCTCACCGCCGTGCGATGGTTGAGTTAGAGAAACGATGAGGTTGAAGAGATTGCTCTAGCACGGACTCCAAGAAATATGGTGTCAGATGGAAGTCGTCTTTGGTGGCGCAGCCGCGTACTCTCGGACGTGAATGCTTGTTACGGCCCATGCCACCCTACTACTCCTACTACTTACTATATAGTACTAGTCTCAAGGATTCGAGGTGCTGGTTCGTAGTACAATATGGCTACAAATAAAAAACACCCGACGACGCCTTGAAGCATGTGAAGCTAGTACAAATAGTGTACTACTATTGTTGATTGGCCTCATCCGATAACCTGTTGCAATGCATGTACAATTATGTATTCGGAAAATATTTTTTTCCTCGTCGCACCACTCACTCAGAGAAGCGACTCGAAAGCCATTCATAAATTTAGTAAGTTTATCACAGGCATATCATTTTATTACATACAACAGGTCATCAACCAACATCGACAATGAGGATACATTATAAATACTAAAGTTTTCACCACACAACAAATAACAAGCAATGAAATGAACTTCAACTCAACCATTCCTCGATGTTGGAAACGCTTGCTTTGAACCACAAGTGATTCTCTGGGACGGGCCATCCATTGTCGATCTGGATACCAACGCATGACTGTTCATCCAGGCTAAAGTGGCCTACTATATCAGTACCAGGGTAGAGAACCACCCAAATGTCCAAGGTATAGACACATTTGCTTCTCATAAATGGTAGTAACGTTGTGTCGACAGCAGTTGGCTCGCCTTTCACCATCATTGGATAGTTTTGTCCAAGGAAGAGCGAGTTTTCTCCAAGACTATCAATTCTGTACCAGGGAGAAGGAGTTGGCGCTAGCACACCAGTATCCATCCCGAATACCATGCAACGGGTGTTGGAATAGGTCCGGAGAGTGCGACCATGGGAGACTACACCTGCTTCCTTAGCAGTAACATCATCAGTGGGCTGTATACACACAAGAAGAGGTGATCCATCGGAATTAGTTGCCAGGCGCCAAAGAGTATATGGGCGCTGCTCGTCCTCATGCTCATGATCATCACCATTGTCATCTCCCCCTTGGTTATAAAAAAATTCTAGTATAGGTGGTGGAATGTTCACAGGACCTTGGAAACACAAGAAGAAGGTTAATTAGTAAAGGGAAACTTTCTAACCCACATGCATGTGGATGAAACAATTATAATTATGGTGGAAGACAAACGTATGGAAACTACGAGGATGCCATGCAAAAACGGTGCCACGAGTGGTGGCAGCAAACACAAGGCCCTCGTATTGAATTGCATCACAGTACTCATCCGTGTACAGAAACTGATTTTTGAGCAATATCCATCGAGTCAAACCACCAAGGACAGCAACAAGCTTGTCGAAGATAGCAACAACTTCATAGTTGTTGTAATTCCAAGAGCGGTTGGGAACTCGACAAATTGCTATCCTCCGTAGAAGACAGTCGCCATGATTGTATTTGAACATGCGTACAATACGGTGTGCTCAACCTCGGGCGATCTCCCGAGATTTTTGGAAGTGGAACCCGGTCACAGTGTACACATTCACAAGTTCCCACTCGCAGATTGGACCCAATGTAAACAACCCAATCTCCATTTGCTTTGCCCAAGCCTTGCCCTCAGCGGCGGCATCTTAACATCATACGTATCATTATCAAGCGGCATCAACTTGCATAGGGCGAGGCCTCCGTCGTGACGGTGCCAGTCATCAGGGTCACGACGAAGAAGATAGGGGAGATCAAACCGCTCCTTGACTCTTGGGTTCCTTGTAATGATGTTATTAGTTGAGTCGAGAATGGGCTTGAACGAACCTGCCATGCTAGCCGAGGTGATGACGTCGCACCGATCAATGAGTTCCTCCACCATGTCATCTTTCAGATCGGGGCAAGAATAACTGGGTCGTTTCCATCCTGTTCCCTCCATGGAGAAGACGATTGAACAATGGCAGAAGAAAGGGTGAAGGGCTGAAGGAAAATGGAGGAGGGAGAGGAAGAGCGTGCGACAGTAGTTCCAAATCGAGAGGGAAAGGCGAAGAGTCGGTGGACGGTTGCCAGTTTGCCACGGTTCACAAAGGGACGCCCCGGCCTACACGTGGTTTGGAAATACTCCTACTACTCGCCGTCGTCTCACTGATATGTTGGAACGGGAGCACATGTCAACGAAACATCGTGTGTAATTTCTCGTGCAAAATGCGATCTGGTCGCATTGGCCCGAGGTGCCGCATTAGTTATCGACCTTTTTTTAATGGCGTGTCATTCAGTTTTGAAGCACGACTAACTGGTACTGTACACAGAGAAAATATAAACTACTCTACCACTACTCCACCTCCAGTACTAGTAGTATAAAAAAGATATATAGGCTGGAGCTTCAGCGCTTTCTTGCCAAGGGTTGCCCACTTGCTTCTCACACTACCACCCTCTCACCAGATCTAAAAAGACGGCCCCTCTCTCCCTCCTCACTGGTGGTCACAGATCCGCAGGGAAGAAAAGGCCATGCAGCGTTGACGCACTTGTCGTCGGCGAGCGAGGTCACGCACTGACGACAAGGCCGTCCTCTCAGACCTAGTGCCCGCGCGGGATGGCCTCCGTCCCCAAGCTCGTTGCCGTAGTGTGTGCGGAGGACGACGACCACGAGCGAAGCCACTTCCCGCCGACCCTCAGGTATGCTACCACTTTTCGAACCATACCCTTGTTCTATTGCCCCATCTGGCACGTCGTTGCATGTAGATCTTTTTCCACTCCACCATCTTCCCAATTTGCTATCCTCTGCTCTGCTGGCCACGTAGACGAAAACCATAATTTGCACTATTAAAGGAAACCCTACTTCATGCAGACTAATCCATGTCTGGGTTGAATAAGGAAAGGAAGGGAGACTGTACTGTCCAAGAGAGTAGGCATCGAAACCGCATCTAGGTTGAAAAGGGGGAAATCAGTAGCTAAGGAACGAGTCTCGTGTCTCTTGGTTGAAGAAGGATAGAAAGGCATGACAACGCAATAGAGAATGACCAGGTCGATCGGTTTGTTGTCCTCACATAGGAAAAAGGTGGCTAAAGAGAACAAAAATGGGATGTAATCCACATATGTTGCCTGGATATTTGTTGCTCTGGGCAACCATACCTCCCTCACCACTCTGCGTTCGTGGAGGTACATCGTACTGGAGCGCCCACTGTCCGAATGGGCCTCCCATGCTCTTATTGCCACTTTTTTTGCTGTTAGTATAACGCCAGTAGTCAAGTCAAGCAATTCTACTGCTAAAGTGATGCCACATTTAACTAATGCCGCTCTCAGTCTAATGCCACCGATAAATTTAAGCAATGCCATTTAATGTCACTGGATTATTTCAGAGCTAGCTGTTGATTGTGGATGTATTAAAGATTTTTCAGCTAAGGCATTCTAATCTTTGTTGCACGACCAAGATACCAACGATGAAACTTGTTACTACCTTGATTTTTGCTTTGTTAATGCTTATAGATTAAATACCTCACTTCCATGAGATAAGTTAATTTTTTTATGCAGTGTCACCAAAATGCCAAGGCATCGATGTCATTTTATTTTAATTAAACCGCATGCACAATTATGAAGACAAGAGGAAAGGTCAAGTGGGCACCTCCTCCTCATTTGTTCTCTTGATTCGATTCGATCAAGTTTTTATGTTTGATCGATTATCAAGATTGGGATAGCAATTTTTAAGGTCCCCCTGAGTTTGAAGTGATATTTACCTTGGAGGTACATGGTTTGCAATTTTTTTATACTGTCATTAGTTAATAAGGCTAGTTACCTTCAGACTTTTGTATTTGGTTTAATGCTCATGCACAACTAGTATACCAATGCTGAAACTCGTTACCTTTACATTTTGTATTGTTAATTTTATAGAAACCTTCCGGTGCTAGAGTTTATTGAAATCGCTCAATAAAACCATTGTACTGCACTCGTAATAAACTAACTACTTTATTGTTGCACTAGCCTTCGGATTAGTGTATATTTGTAGTATTTGAATGGTGTTGCATTAGTGTATGGACATAAATAAAGTGTGGCAAGCTGCAGATATGTGCTCAAGAAAACTACTACTGCTTTTTCTAAATACTTGACGCTTTTGGTACTTTAAATTGAACCACGAAAACGTCTTATATTAAGGAACAGAGGGTGTAGAGTTCACTCAAATTATCCCGGTAAAGCTAGTCACACCTTTGTTAAAATTAATGTTCATTATGTTATCGGAGGAGGCATGTATGTTTGTCTCTAATGCCTGTCGACTATATACCTGACATCATGATGTAATGTTAAGTCATTTCCTTTTGTACAGTGTCACTGAATTGTCAAGGCGGTGATGGCATTTTATTTTAGTAGAACTGCACAAAAATTGCTTACAAGAAGAGGAAAGGTTAGGAATGGCTTAGTTTTTCAGAAAAACTATGTATGCCTTCCTGACATCAGCCGTTGTTGCTTTATTTATTCCTTCAAACAGGTGGTTAGAAACAGTCTTGCTACCTTTTCCCATTAAGAAATTGGAATGCTTATATTTGTGAGTCTATGCTTCAACTAGTGCCACTTTTATAGTAATCACACTTTCAATATCTATGCAAACAGGGATGCTCGATTTTAGTGGAACTGCACAAAAAGTCCAACTGGTTCAACATTAGGAGCATGTTTTTTTTTCAAACCTTTATATCCAATTGGTGGCATTATGAGCTGTTCATTACGAAGGTACATGGTTTGCTACTATCTTGCTACTCTTTTTGTACTGTCATTAGATAGTAATACTAGTGGTTTGCATGTGAATTTATTGGCAGGGTGGACCTACATTAGAGATGTCTGTCCGTTGCTATTTGGCAAACAAACAAAGTGTCCAAAATTTTGGTTGAACTGCACAAGAGAATAGTATAGTCACTACATGCAGTGCCATTTGAAAATAGACACAAAGATTGGGTAGTCACTTCATGGACTGTAGAAAAGTAGTATTGTACTATTTACTGGCCAACACTAGGTGCTTCATTGCTTTCGTCTGATTATACAATGGGCATCATTTTGCTTAAGTTAAAGTTTGTATTCTAAAAATAGTCTTGCGGTGTGATCGAGAGAAGACCAAATCATATTGCAGTGGATGTTCCTCCATCATGTGTGGTTCATTCTCATGGTTCCAGTTGTTGGTGAAACCACTTACGTTTGCAAGAGGAATTGTAGACTTCACGAACAAATTTGTCTTTCAGTCTGTACTGAATGTTGGTCAAGAGAAGCATCCATGTTAGTAGGAAGAACAGATGTTTTTTCTAGATCTTTGCTTTTGGAGCTACATATTTGTATATGATCTGTGAATCATTGAGATGCATTAACATGTTGATCTTATGTATGGGAATCGTATTAGTTAGTTTTAGTTGCGGACTTAAGATTCAAGTGGCTGATCTTTGCTTTTGGAGCTACATATTTGTATATGATCTGTGAAGCATTGAGATGCATTATGATTACTTATTTCTGTTCGCTCGGTGTTTACAGATTCTACCGATCGATCACTAGCTAGCCTACAAATGCGCTCTGGCAGTTTTATTCATGACGAAGATGGCGGCAGTTTTTGAATAAAATGCCTACCTCTCAAGAAACCGACAAGCTACATTATCAATCCTACATGGATAAAAATGCCTACCTCTGAAGAAACTGACAAGCTACACTATCGATCCTACACGGATAAATAGCAGATCACGCACGTACTACCTCCTTTCCGGTTTGGAGGGCTCAATTCAAGAAATGACCTACTCGATCCTACACGAATAAATAGTGGATCACACACGTACTAGTACCTCCTTTCCGGTTTGCAGGGCTTAATTCAAACCTCTCACCAACCAAGGTACTCCCTCCGTCCGAGTTTATTAGTCCCGTGAGCAAAGCCAAGCAGACCAAAGGCAGGCAATAATTAACGGCATGCAGAAGTTTAAGCCTAATTAATTCCAGCGATTTAAGTGGCTGCATCGTGTTCTTGGCGTGACTCGTTGCATCTTTGTCGCGTCTCGCTCGCAAGCGATTACGAGTGCTCGATGCAGCCGGTTGTAATTAAGGCAGCTAACTGATGCGAAAAAAGATACGCTTTAATTGTTGCGGGCTTTTTAAATCCGTGGAATCATTATTGACAAGGAGGGAGATGATTCGAGTGCACTCGTTTAACCGACATGTCGGCGTGCGACCCAGACGGGACGGGACGGCATAGTCATAATTTCAGTTTCCCTAGTTTTCCACGGCAAGCTGGCGCGCTAAGCCATTATGCATTGAATTCGATGACCGTCGCGCTTAGCTTCCCCTATAAGTATCTGCTTCGGCCTTCTCCGGTGCCACCGTGACCCAACTCGCCATATCCTCATAAGCCCCCACCGCCCGGCGTCGCCGCCACGCCCTCCATGCCCCGCCCGTCTCATGTAGGCGACGCCGAGGCGGTCACCGCCGGAACTAGTGTTCGGTTTTCACTGGAAGGCAGATGGAGGGAGGAGCCATTCTATCTGTCTTTAGATGGCAATGCGCAGATCGAGGAGTTGTTGGAGCGCGATCACATGGCGGAGGAGCAGGGGTTGTTGGAGTGCGACCACCTGGCGGAGGAGCAGCGTATCGCCGATTTGCACCGCCAGCGGGACATGGAGCAGCAGCGCATCGACGCTCTAAGTCGCGAGCAGAGCGCCCGCAACTGGGCTGACTACGTGGAGGACGGCGCCCGGCAAATAGCCCTGGAGGTTATCGGGCACGCACGCGTTCACGACGCTGATTTTTACTACCAGCTCGTCAAGTGGGTTTCCCACTTGGAAGCCGAAGCTTCGGTGGACCACGCCGGCATGGAAAGGGCCAACGCGCGCGAGCAACGCGCCCTATCGCACCTATGGCAAGTCCGAGGCGAGGCGCAGGAAGCTGGTGCCGGCGTTTAGCGTGTACCACAGATGGCGGCCGGCATCGTCTACTTAGCTAAGAGTAAGTTAGTACTTGTACGCTACTAGAGTATTCATGGGAGTAGATAGTTAACTTGGCTATGATGGTTGTCAATGTGGAAGTTCAGTATTCTATATGTGGATCAAACCTATTACTTTGCTCTGGATGTTGAACTTTCCGTTTGAACGTATGGAATGGGCTGTTATTTTTTTAAATGGGTTTTATTTATCCTCCACGGGTTTAGAGGCTGACTTGTGGGCCTAGCAAGTTGACGCATACACAATCAGGAGATGATTGTACGTGGAGAGGATGACAGCAGGGACCCGCCAAGGTCATGGCAGTACGCAAGCAAGTACCTCCTTATTTCAAGCCAATAAAAAAATGGCTCCTCCTAGTGCATTTCTGACATCTGGGTCCCATGCGATTGTCAACGTAGTCAATAAACGAGAGAATTGCACAACGAGCGGCTGACACCAGGGACCCAACAACTCGCCCAGTTATTTTTGTTTTGGGTTAATTTGATAAATGCCACTCCAAATCTGGTGTATCTGAGAAATGCCACTGCAATTTCCAAACTTTGAAAAATGCCATTTCATGCCATTTCTAGTGGCATTTTTCGAAGTCTGGAGTGGCATTTTTCAAAGTTTGCAAACTGTAGTGGCGTTTTTCAAAGTTTGCAAAAATTGCAGTGGCATTTTATAAAGTTTGGAAATTGCAGTGGCATTTTTATGAATCACCATAATTGGAGTGGCATTTATCTAATTTGTTTTTGAGACGGAAGCAGGGTGTCAACTGGGCTGTGCGGGACACTCTGGCCTGTCTAGACAGCCTTTTCTTTTATGTTTACCATGACCAGCCCAAGAGTTTTTTTTTTCTTTACGAAAATGGCTAGCCCAGCTTTTTGTGATTTGTCAAGTAAGTCGCTTTATCGTGCCTGTTGGGCTGCAAATCTTTCAAGACGAGGAGAGCTTCATTAATTTGCCGAGAAAATGGTCTATCAGTAATGAGAAATGGGTTGTACATTTTTAAAACACATCAAACCGGCAATTAGTTTCAAATATTTTTTTTTTCATTTTGAGATTTTAAATTGCACTAATTTTTATGCGTGGACAATTTATTGGATTTTATATTGATATACATTTATTTTTTAAATCAGTCTGAATGTGACTCGACATTTCGGGATTAAAAACAGTTCAGACCGCACCGACATATGCAAAATTTCGTATAATTTTTTAACCGTGGCCACAATATGGGCTGTAATACTAACAAAAATAATATGGGATCCAAAAAAACCCGTAAGAATTAGCAAATGGGCTATAAATTATTTGAAATAATAGCAGATGGGTTGTATGTTGTTTTCCACAGATTTGAGGCTTTCCACAGATGGCCTGTATACTGTTGGATGTCCATCCAATGGCCGTCGTGCTTCTTCAATCTCTGCTCTTCCTGGTCCAGCCGCTCCAACAAGAGTCAAGCGGGACTGCTCGCTTCCTCCTCCTCATGGCCGGCTGTCTTTGCCAGCAGCCTCACCGCCCAATCAGTACTCCCATCGCTGGCCTAGCCATCCATCTACTCACCCACAGTCCCACACCTGCTGTTATTCTGCGGCGACGGCAGACGAACCAGTAAACCCTCATACATCGTACTCCCCTCCGCGTGGGAAACAACTGCCAAGTCTTCCCTGCCTCCGTGTCGTTCCCTTCCTAGGCCTCGCCGTCGTCCACCGCCCTGGTGCTCTCGGCGTGGCATGGTCAACATGGTCAATGACCGACATGCATCTGAAGTGGACTGTGCGTGGAGAGGCTGACAGCTGGGTCCACGGCCGCACGCAAGGAAATACCTCCTTATTATGCGCAAAATAATGATTCCTCCACCTGACATCTGGGAGCCACCGAAAGGGCCTCAGATTTCACTTAAAAACGTTATCACTACCGACAACTCGGACCCACCAGCTATATCTTCGCACGCAAGGAAGTGCCTCCTTATTACGCACACAAAAATGAATACCCCCTGCTAGCTGGGACCCTGTATAGTGGGCCTACTAAGTTGATGGGGACGAAGGGCTTTGTCAACTTAGTCAATATGCACGATTCTAGCTCGACTGACCGTACAATGTCCATCCAACGGCCGTAGTGCTTCTTCAACCTCTGGTCTTCTTGCTCCAGCCGCCAAAGCAAAGGCCGCCGCTGCTCCGCCTCCGTGGCGGGCCGGGTCAGACGCCGCCATGAGGCCTCACCGCCCCATACTACTCCCACCGTGGCCGGGCCATCCCTCCACTCCACTCACCCACACCCCTGTTATTTTTCGGCGACGGCAACAACAAAGCCAACCAGTGAACCTCGTATTCTCTCGCGTGGGCATCCACTGCCGCGTCTTCCCCGGCTCCGCGTCGTCCCCTTCCTAGGTCTCGCCATCGTCCACCGCCATGGTGCTCTCGGCGTGGCGTGGTCAATGTGGTCAACGACCAAATTCCATCAAAAGAATACGGTATGTGGAGGGGCTGATAGCTGGGTCCACAGCAGCCATAAGGAAATGCCTCCTTATTACGCGGAAAATAATTATTCCTCCACCTGACAGCAGGGACCCACCGGACGGGTCACCAGTATTTCGCAAAAAAAATGTTTTCCCCTGACTGTTAGGACCCACCCGACGGGCCACCGTATTTCGCGAAAAAAACGTTCCCCCTGCTGTCAGCTCGGACCCACCGGAAGTGCCTCCTTATTACGCATAAAAAAATGAATACCCCCCTGCTAGCTGGGACCCACCTTGGTGGGAGGCTGACTTATGGGCCTACTAAGTTAACGGGGACGGAGGGCTTTGTCAACTTAGTCAATATAAACGATTCTAGCTCCAGTGACCATATGATGTCCGTCCAACGGCCGTAGTGCTTTTTCAACCCCTGGTCTTCTTGCTCCAGCCGCCCAAAGCAGCGCCGGTCGTGTCGCATGCTCCTGCCTCCCGTGGCAAGATGTGCTGCCGCGGAGGCCCTGCATCGACGGCAGCCTCACACCACAGCCGAACCAGTGAACCCTCGTACTCCTCTCCGTGCGGGCTTCCACTGTCGCGTCTTCCCCGGCTCCCTGTCGTCTCCTTCCTAGGCCCCGCCGTCATCCACTGCCCTGGTGCTCTCGGCACGGCGTGGTAAACATGGTCAAGGAACGACTTCCATCGGATGTGGACTATACGTGGAGAGGCTGACAGTTGGGTCCACGGCCGCAGCAAGGAAGTGTCTCCTTATTACGCGGAAAATAATTATTCCGCCACCTGACAGCGGGGACCCACCGGACAGGCCACCGTATTTCGCGAAAAAAATGTTTCCCCCTGACTGCTGGGACCCACCAGCTACATCTTCGCACGCAAGGAAGTGCGTCCGGGCAAAAATGATTCGCCGACCGCTGGAACCCACCGGCTACATCTACGCACGCAAGGAAGTGCTGACGGTCGGGACCCACGGTGAAGCGCACGTGGCGTTATCATTCGTCGTCGCGAACGGTATGCATATACTTGGTCGATGTAGAGGCGGCGCATGTGTCGAGTAGACGCGTGCACATGTCGTAGTAGGGCGCAGCACGTAGCATGTACACGCACGCATAACGCCAGTGGTGCAAGAAAGAAAATACGCCACATACGCATATACGGGCAGGGTCTCAATGCCTACTCACGCATACGTACATGGCTGGGTCGAACAGAGAAACAAAGATCGCTGCCGTGTTCATGGGGAGGCAACGGAATGCGTCGTGTTCATGGGAAGGCAACGGAATGCGTCGTGTTCATGGGGAGGCAACGGAATGCGTCGTGTTCATCAGGAGGCAATAGAAGGTGTGGGAGCCAACCGGCTGGGTCGAAACGGAATGCATCATCGTGTTCATTGGGAGGGCTTGCACGGAACAAGCGATGGAAACGAGGCCTGGCGTACCGTAGAACGGAGGAAACGGACCTCCTACGTTCGAAATGGGGGTCCTGTTGATTGGGAGGGGTGTGGCGTACCGCAAAACGGACGAAACGGACCTCCTACGATCGAAACGGGGGTCCTGTTGATCGGGAGGGGTGTGGCGTACCGCAAAACGGATGAAACGGACCTCCTACGTTCGAAACGGGGGTCATGTTGATCGAGAGGGGTGTGGCGTACCGCAAAACGAACAAAACGGACTTGTGTTGGAGCGCTACGGTCGAAACAGGGGTCCTGTTCATCGGGAGGGGTGTGGCGTACCGCAAAACGGGACTCCATGGGATATTGTTCATCTCCACCGTCGACCTCCTCCAGCCTCCACGGGCTACCGTCGACCTCCTCTAGCCTCCACGGCCCTCGCTCATCTAGCCTCCACCGCGGCTACTCCACCGCCATCGCTCAACCACCCTCCACCGCTCATCGGGTCATCCACCCTCCACACCACGGGTCCTGTTCAACCACCCTCCACGGCACCCTCCACCGCCATCGCTCATCCAGCGCTCCACACCACGGGTCCTGTTCATCCAGAGGCAACGCCATCGCCATCGCTCATCCAACCACCCCCACCCCCGCAACGCCACTCGCTCATCCAATTGATCGGCTTGATTTGCGGCGAAGAGCGGCGAATCGCCGATCGGGTTAAGTTAACGACCATCGATCGATCGCCGGGTTCAAGAACGCAGAGCTCTGCAGGCAATCACTCGGGTGATTAGAGCCCAACGCCTTCGGGTTCGATTAGAGACAACGCCGCAGACACGCGCAGACCAGACGAGAGAAACGCAGCGATCGCTCGGCCCCGACCTCCCACCGTAACCGAAAACTCCCCGAAACTTTCCTCCCCCTCGCTTCTACCACGGTTTTTCTATCATGGACGGCCCAAAGAATGTAATGCAACTGCGTCTCCGGCCCGCCCAGGACGAAAAGCCCATTTTCTGTCATGATTTTTTGTCATAGAAGTAGGAGCCCACCACATCTATGATGATACCGGGTTTTGTCACAATTATCGTCATAGAAGTGTCATATGTATGACAGAAAAAAAATCTTTCGGACCAATATGTCACGGATGTGTCTTTTTTTTGTAGCGACTCTCTTGTATTGAGTTTTCCCTTTGAAGTTATCTTATCGGATTGAGTCTTTAAGGATTTGAGAACACTTGATATATGTCTTGCATGTGCTTATCTGTGGTGACAATGGGAGGTTCACGTGATCTAGTTGACGTATGTTTTGGTGATCAACTTGCGGGTTCAGTGACCTTGTAAACTTATGCATAGGGGTTGGCACACGTTTTCGTCTTGACTGTCCGGTAGAAACTTTGGGGCACTCTTTGAAGTTCTTTGTGTTGGTTGAATAGATGAATCTGAGACCGTGTGATGCATATCGTATAATCATACCCACGGATACTTGAGGTGACATTGGAGTATCTAGGTGACATTAGGGTTTTGGTTGATTTGTGCCTTAAGGTGTTATTCTAGTACGAACTCTAGGATAGATCGAACGGAAAGAAGAGCTTCATGTTATTTTACTATGGACTCTTGAATAGATCGATCGGAAAGCATAACTTTGAGCTGGTTTTGTACCCTACAATAATCTCTTCGTTTGTTCTCCGCTATTAGTGACTTTAGACTGACTCTTTGTTGAATGTTGATGGATAGTTATATGATCCAGTTATGTTATTATTGTTGAGAGAACTTGCGGTAGTGAAAGTATGAACGCTAGGCCTTGTTTCGAAGCATTGCAATACCGTTTGTGCTCACTTTTATCATTAGTTACCTTGCTGTTTTTATATTTTCATATTACAAAAAACTATATCTACCATCCATATTGCACTTGTATCACCATCTCTTCGCTGAACTAGTGCACCTATAGAATTTTCCATTGTATTGGGTGTGTTGGGAAACAAGAGACTCTTTGTTATTTGGTTGCAGGGTTGTTTGAGAGAGACCATCTTCATCCTACGTCTCCCACGGATTGATAAACCTTAGGTCATCCACTTGAGGGAAATTTGCTACTGTCCTACAAACCTCTGCACTTGGAGGACCAACAACGTCTACAAGAAGAAGGTTGTGTAGTAGACATCAAGCTCTTTTCTGGCATTTTCGGGGAGGCTAGGTAAGCGGCACTAACACCCCGTCAACTAAGCTCTTTTCTGGCACTGTTGTCGGGGAGGTGAGTGCTTGAAGGTATATCTTTAGATCTTGCAAACGAATCTTTTAGTTTCTTGTTTCATTACTAGTTTAGTTTATAAAACAAAACTACAAAAAATGGAATTGAGGGTGCCTCATATGCTTCATCTTTTTAATATCTTTCATGAAAATAAGGATTCCGATAATCGTGACGAAGTGTTAGAAGAAGAATGCATTAGAATGTTTGCCACTAAATATTTGAATGATGAGCATGATTGCAGTGTTGTTAGTATGAACTCTTTGAATATCCATAGTACTAATGATGATTGCACTAGTCATGATGAATATGTCTCTTATAAGCATGCCAACTTTTGTGGAGTGCATAGAGTTTGCAAGTACACACCAAATAGGGAAGATAGATTTTGCAAGAAGCATAAGTATTTAGAAACTAAATGGTTGCAAGAGAGGCTAGAAGTTTGTGCTAAAAATCTAAAATTTCTTTGCCATCCTTGTGAACTTTGCAATGAACGTGATCATTTAAATACCCAATGCAAATTGTTTCATGATTGGATCGTGTCCAAAAATTGTGATGACTTGATTTCCCTTGCACATCATAGTGAACTTAGTTTGCTTATGGGTTATGAAGAAATGAAACGTCTAACTAAGAATCTTCCAGAGTTTGTCCTTGATAAAGTTCTTGATTTTGATCTAGAGGAAATTTATATGTATTGAGCAATGAATTGCATTGAAAATTCTTACATTGCCAATTACATAAAATCAGGAAAACAAATAGAAGATGAAGAGAATACTAATGAAAGTGAAGAGATTTCCCAATATCCTCCTATTCTTTCTTATGATGAATCAGGTAACGAGGAGGAGCCTTATATCCAACCAATCTCATTAATAAGGAGCTCCAAAAAGAGGGTTAACCCCACACATGATGCGAAAAAGAAAAAGAAAAGACGTAGAAGAAAAGGTAAAAAGGCACCCTTCCCAAATGATGTTGCTCCTATTACTCATTGTGATGATGATAATAGCTATACTATTGGTGCTATCCATACTATTAATGATGAGAGTGATTATGCTTATGATATGAAAAGGCCCAAGATTGGGGATGCTATGTTTTATGAGAATGACATGTTTGAGAATTTATTTGTTGCAATTAATGTTTGTCCCAAGCATGGGGATGCTATGTTTAATGAAGATGATATTTTTAGCCTCCCAAGTTTTGATGAGCAAATTTATTATGATGATAGCATGCCTCCTATTTATGATGATTATTGTGATAACACTTATGCTATAAAAAGTAGTGATGATTATATTTATAAAACTTGTCATGATTATGATTACCCTTTTCCTGAGCATTACTCTTTTAATGTGGAAAAAAATTATAGTATTCGAGTCTCTTATGATACTCCCACTATTCCGAATGACAAGAACTTTGTTTATGTGGAGAGTAATAAAATTTCTATGCCTGTAGATCATGAAAAGAATGCTTTATGTGATGGTTATATTGTTGAATTCATTCATGATGCTACTGAAAATTATTATGAGGGAGGAATATATGCTTGTAGGAATTGCAATAATATCAAGTTTCCTCTCTATGTGTTGAAAATCTTGAAGTTATGCTTGTTTTGCCTTCCTATGCTAGTTGATTATTGTTCCCATAAGTTGTTTGCTCACAAAATCCCTATGCATAGGAAGTGGGTTAGACTTAAATGTGCAATTCATATTCTTCATGATGCTCCCGCTATGTTTCAATTCTTATCTTTTATACGAGCATAATTGAAATCATCATGCCTAACTAAAAAGGCATTAAAGAAAAGCTCTTGCTAGGAGACAACCTGATACATCTCTGTCGTATCTATAATTTTTTATTATTCCAAGCTAACATTATTCAACTTTCATATACTTTTGGCAACTTTTTATACTATTTTTGGGACTAACATATTGATCCAGTGCCCAGTGCCAATTCCTGTTTGTTGCATGTTTTATGTTTCGCGGAAACCCCCATATCAAACGGAGGCAAAATGGGATAAAAACGGATGGAGAATATTTTTGGAATATTTATGATTTTATGGAAGAAAAATCAACGCGAGACGGTGCCCGAGGGGGCCATGAGGCAGGGGGCGCGCCCTTGGCCCTCGTGGGCACCCCGTAAGGCGGTTGACGCTCTTCTTTTGCCACAAGAAAGCTAATTTTTGGAGAAAAATCTGGGTGAAGGTTTCAATCCAATCGGAGTTACGGGATCTCGAGATATATAAGAAACGGTGAAAGGGCAGAATCTGAGAACGCAGAAACCGAGAGAGACAGATCCAATCTCGGAGGGGCTCTCGCCCCTCCCACGCCATGGGAGCTAAAGACCAGAGGGGAAACCCTTCTCCCAGCTAGGGAGGAGGTCAAGGAAGAAGAAGAAGAAGGGGGGCTCTCTCCCCCTTGCTTCCGGTGGCGCCGGAACCCTGCCGGGGCCATCATCATCACCGAGATCTACACCAACAACTTCACCGCCCTCATCACCAACTCTTCCCCCCTCTATGCAGTGGTGTAACCTCTCTTTTACCCACTGTAACCTCTACTTAAACATGGTTCTCAATGCTATATATTATTTCCCAATGATGTATGGCTATCTTATGATGTTTGAGTAGATCCGTTTTTTCCTATGGGTTAATTAATGATCGTGATTGGTTTGAGTTACATGTTTCATTATTGGCGCTGTCCTATTGTGCCCTCTGTGTCGCGCAAGCGTGAGGGATTCCCGCTGTAGGGTGTTGCGATACATTCATGATTCGCTTATAGTGGGTTGCTTGAGTGACAGAAGCATAAACCCGAGTAAGGGGGTTGTGGCGTATGGGATAAAGGGGACTTGGTACTTTAATGTTATGGTTGGGTTTTACCTTAATGATCTTTACTAGTTGCGGATTCTTGCTAGAGTTCCAATCATAAGTGCATATGATCCAAGAAGAGAAAGTATGTTAGCTTATGCGTCTCCCACATAAAACTTGATATCGGTCTAGTGAGGTAGTCAATTGCTTAGGGACAATTTCACAACTCCTACCACCACTTTTCTACACTCGCTATATTTACTTTATTGCTTCTTTATCTAAACAGCCCCTAGTTTATATTTACGTGCTCTTTATTATCTTGCAAACCTATCCAACAACACCTACAAAGTCCTTCTAGTTTCATACTTTTGCTAGGCAAAGCGAATGCTAAGCGTGCGTAGAGTTGTATCGGTGATCGATAGAACTTGAGGGAATATTTGTTCTACCTTTAGCTCCTCGTTGGGTTCAACACTCTTACTTATCGAAAGAGGCTACAATTATTCCCCTACACTTGTGGGTTATCAAGACCTTTTTTTGGCGCCGTTGCCGGGGAGTCATAGTGTGGGGTGAAAATATTCTCGTGTGTGCTTGTTTGCTTTATCACTAAGTAATTTTTATTTGTTGTTTTAAGTTGTTCTGTATCTTTAGTTATGGATATGGAACACGAAATACCAAAAAAAATTGGTGTACTTGCTACTCATGGAGATGGGGAACCTCCTAAAACACGAAATACCAAAAAAATTAGGTGTACTTGCTACCAAAAAAATTAGCTACCCATTCCCACCTTCTAATGAGAGTAACTCTTCAAATCATACATTGTTTTATTCCCCTTCATACCGAAGGATGATTGCTATGATGATTGCTATGATCCCATTAATTCATTTGAAATCTTTTTGATGATGCTTGCTATGCTTGTGGCCAAGATGCCAATATGAATGATGCTTATGGAGATGAACTTGCTATAGTTCCTTATGTTAAACATGAAATTGTTGCTATTGCACCCACGCATGATAGTCCTGTTATCTTTTTGAATTCTCCAAACTACACTATATCGGAGAAGTTTGTGCTTATTAAGGATTATATTGATGGGTTGCGTTTTACTACTACACATGATGATTTTGATAGATATGATATGCATGTGCTTGCTGCTCCTACTTGCAATTATTATGAGGAGGAATGAACTGATATCTTACTATATTTGATATACCTTGGGATTTTGATATACCTTGGGATGACTTTGAAGAATGCGTTTGTGAGACAACTCGAAGTTCTAGAGAGTCGCTTATTTCTATTGAGTGCTTTTATATAGTCTAGAAACAAAAAAATAATATAAAAGCACTCAAATGAAATAAACGACTCTCTAAAACTTCGGGTTGTCTCCGTGGCGCTTTTTAAAGCCATTAAGCTAGGCATAAAGTGTTCATAATGGATCCATCCGATCCCAAGGTATATCAAAGCCAATTTTAATTAACAATGATTTGTAATTTAGTAGTGAGCACAAAGTAATATTATCATGCAACAACGAAGTCTAACTCGCTTCCTATGCATCGGCATGTCATAAAAGAACAATTCATCCACACATAGTAAAGGCCAATGCATAATATAAACAGTTTCTTGCAATTTTATCATATTGGAAACATAGAGAGGTGGAGAAATAGTTCATCTCTCATAATAACTAGATCATGATAGTGCGCTTTGCCGCGCCCGCCTAATTTTATAATTAACGTACTTATTTAAAAATACAAAATGTAAAGTTAAATTTGTTCATAGCAGAAGTATATATTGTTTATTTTTAAGCTCGTTTGTTTCTCATTGTGTCATTTTGATAGTACTCACCCTGTCCCAAAATATAAGATGTTTCTGTAGTAAGAAAATATAAAGAAAAGGATTTGGCAAGAATGCATTTGATCAAGCCCTGGGGGGACACATCCATAATTCAACAAACCATAAGGCCGGGTACATGTGGATCATTTTCTAAAGTTCTCTGCATGTTTTTTTTGTCCAACAAAATTCAGTATTCCCAGTCTGGGCAACCAAAACTGAAACTTCAGCTTGGCATGCATAAAAAAAGTTAGATATAGCATATGTTCTAATTGATCTGAGTGTCACAAAAATTACGTCCCAAGTTTTGGTGAATAACAATGTTGTTATGCTTATTACATATTATAGTTCGAAACTTAAAATGTACTGTGATTAAATTTACTTAAAAAGATTACCTATGTAGGTCGTGTTGCCTCGCAAGATCGAAATAGGCAGGGCTCCATCCTAGTATAGGAAAGAGTTTGGATACACAAGATCAAAATAGGCAGTGCTCCATCGTAATTTAAGAAAGAGTTTGCATGCGCGGAGAAAGAGAAAGGATGGGGAGAAAGTGTCGGTACCAGACTACCAGGTAGGTAAGGGAGCGTTGTTAGAGCAACTCTAGCAGACCCCGCATCCGGCGCAAACCCGCATAATTCCGGCGATTATACGGGCTCGGCCCATTTTTCTGGCCAGACCAGAGCCCGCATCAGTGTCCGGCCCATAAATTTTTTGCCGCAGCCCGCAAACGCAAACCCTGAGCCACTATAACTGCGGGTTTCGGGGCAGATGCGGGTCGAAACCCTATCCTCCTGCCGCCGCGTTCCCCTCCAATTCCCCACCGCGCCGCTCGATTTCTCGCCGCCCGCGAGCCTTGAACCACCATGGCCGACTCAGGGGATGAGGCGGAGCGCCACCGCCGCGCGCTAGCGGGGGGCGCGTCGGTGGCTCAACCAGGGTGCCCGGCCATCGCCGGCATTCGACCAGCGCGAGCTCGACGAGTTCGAGCTTGAGCGTGCTCGTCGCCGCCACGCCTCCTCCGACACCTGGTCCGCGAGGAGCTCATCTGGCCACTGGTCCGCGGGGAGCTCATCCGTGGGCGCATCAAGCTCGCGACTCATTCCGGTGAAGAGGGAGCCGGAGGAGGCCGTGCCCGATGCGCAGTCACGCCGAGGCGTCATCGGACCCGAGGACTACCTCCCACCGGGGCAGGAAGAGCTCCTCGAGCGTGTCGTCCTCGAGCAATCGGCGAGGGAGCTGCAGGAGATGGAAGAGCGCATCCAGCGCGAGCTCGAGTACGAGCGGCTCTTCCTCGATTCGGGCCTCGCAGCATCGCACGCGCATGCATCGAAGGAGGCCGACCTGCGCGCGATGAAGGAGGAGCAGGCGAAGCTCTTCGTCGACCTCGGCTCCGACTCCTCTGACTCCGACTGATCGCCGCTAGTGGGCAGCTACCGCAGGAGCTCCGGTGAGCTCAATTTTGTTGCAGTGATGCGGTAGCGTTGGCCCTGTCTAGCATATCTAACCTCTATGTATGTATGTGGCGTGTATGAACTTATTATGCGAAGAAGAACCATGTATGCGAGCGAGCTCCGGCGAGCTGTTGCTTAAAATTTCTTGCGTGAAACAACTTTTTTAAAATTTAGGGGTTTGTTTGCGGTTTCTAGTCTGCCGTCGCAAATTTCGGCCTGCATAACCACCCCTTGCGACCTGCAAACACATTTTACGGATCGACAAAATGCGGGGTCTGCTAGAGTTGCTCTTAGCCAATAAGCACCTTCCTATGGAGGGCGGTCTTGGACTCTTGGACGGATACAAGCATACAAACGTCAGACGGAGCAGCATCGCAAGACACATCGGGCACAAGTGAGGAAGCTGGGAGTACGATGCACACAGCCGTCGTCGCTGTGCCGGGGAAAAGGTACGAAGCATTGGGATTCAGGAGAGATGGATAGTCGGCCGGAGTGAAGCGCGAGAAAGTCGCTGCCATCCCCAACCATACGCCATTGCCCAACCCACCACCGTCGTTGATGCGCCGCCACAGCCCACACGTCCTGCGCCGCCGAACGAGGAGGCCGAATCGTGACGAACGCCGCCGCCGCAAGGAGATGAACCGAAGCGAACGCTCGGGTGGGCTGTGGAGAACGAAGAAACAAATAGCATGGATCGGCTTCCAATAAACTCGGCCCTATTCGGCCCGACTAAAGAGAGAATGCCTGGTCGGTCTCGGAGCAATGCCCGGAGACGGTGGGCCAGGCACGGCAAGCGGGGTGACGGGTGAAAATGCCTCCCGGATGCCAGCGAGACGGCCAATCGATCTAGTGCGCTCGTGCAAGGATCCAATGGCTTAGTATCTCAAGTCGCTGAGAGGGCTCATAGGTGGCTATGTTATACTGTTTCTCAATTGCAAGTAGGAGCAGCAAGCACATGCATATTATATCTATCAAAATCATCATGTGCAATGGTAAAAGGCAACCCATCAATATAATCCTTAATAAGCACAAACTTCTCCGATATAGTGTAGTCGAGAGAATTCAAAAAGATAATAGGACTATCATGTGCAGGTGTAATAGCAACAATTTCATGTTTAACATAAGGAACTATAGCAAGTTCATCTCCATAAGCATAATTCATATTGGCATCTTGGCCACAAGCATAGCAAGCATCATCAAAAAGGGATATTTCAAGAGAATCTACGGGGTCATAGCAATCATCATAGCAATCATCCTTCGGTAAGCACGAAGGGGAATTAAACAGTGTATGAGTTGAAGAGTTACTCTCATTAGGAGGTGGGCACGGGTAGCTAATCCACTCTTCCTCCTTTTGTTCTTCGCTCTCCTCATCATATTTTTCATCCAATGAGCTCATAGTTTCAGTAATTTCCTCTTCCATAGCTTCCTGCAAAATATTAGTCTCTTCTTGGACAGCGGAGACTTTCTCAATAAACGCATCAATATTGTAATTGTATTCATAATTTTTATAGCAATATCTAAGTATAGCAAAATTTTCAGGTCTGTAAACTGAATCATCAAAATCTTCAAACTCTTTAAACATAGATTCAATCTCATAAGCACCCATAAAAGCAACGAATTCTTCTATTTGTTCCACATCATCGTAATTATAGATACCATTAGCATAAGAAGCTAAGGTTTTATTTTCATTGAATTCGCATGAAAAGGGAAGGTGTGGAGCCTTCATCCTAGAGCAACAAGTATAATCATATCTCAAGCATAGTTGCCTAACATACCAATACAACATATTAATTTGATCCCATAATAGTTTCCCTTTTTGTGTCAAGCGATAATCCCTAAAGTATTCACGTTGATCCAACGTGTCTCCCTTAACAAAAACTAATGGGGTTTTCTCAGGATTATCAAAGTAGTATATAATTTCTTTCACATAACGAGCATCGAGGGTTTTAGGAGGTTCCCCATCTCCATGAGCAGCAAGTACACCTAAATTTTTTGGTATTTCGCGTTCCATATCCATAACTAAAGATAGAGAACAACTTAGAACAATAAATAAAAACTACTTAGTGATAAAGCAAACAAGCACACACGAGAAAATTCACCCCACGCTATGACTCTCCGGCAACGGCGCCAGAAAAAGGTCTTGATAACCCGCAAGTATACGGGATCAATTGTAGCCTCTTTCAATAAGTAAGAGTATTGAACCCAACGAGGAGCTAAAGGTATAACAAATATTCCCTCAAGTTCTATCGACCACCGATACAACTCTACGCATGCTTAGTGTTCGCTTTACCTAGAACAAGTATGAAACTAGAAGTACTTTGTAGGTGTTGTTGGATAGGTTTGCAAGATAATAAAGAGCATGTAAATATAAACTAGGGGCTATTTAGATAAAGATGCAATAAAGTAAATATAGCGAGTGTGGAAAAGTGGTGGTAGGAGTTGTGAAATTGCCCCTAAGCAATTGACTACTTTACTAGATCAATAGCAAGTTTTATGTGGGAGTGGCATAAGCTAACATACTTTCTCTTCTTGGATCATGTGCACTTATGATTGGAACTATAGCAAGCATCTTCAACTACTAAAGATCATTAAGGTAAAACCCAACCATAGCATTAAAGCATCAAGTCCCCTTTATCCCATACGCCACAACCCCCTTACTCGGGTTTATACTTCTGTCGCTCAAGCAACCCACTATAAACGAATCATGAACGTATTGCAACACCCTACAACAGGAATCCCTCACGCTTGCGTGACACGGAGGGCACAATAGGACAGCAACATAACCACAGGCAAATTAAACCAACCATAGTAATTCATCAATCACCGGTAGGACAACGAAAATCTACTCAGACATCATAGGATGGCAACACATCATTGGATAATAAAATGAAGCATAAAGCACCATGTTCAAGTAAAGGATACAGCGGGTTGCGGGAGAGTGGACCACTGAATATAGATGGGGGAAGGTGATGGAGATGTTGGTTAAGATGGCGGAGGTGTTGGTGTAGATCGCGGTGATGATGATGGCCCCCGGCGGCATTCCGGCGCCACCGGAAGCAAGGGGAAGAGAGCCCCCCTTCTTCTTCTTCTTCCTTGACCTTCTCCCTAGATGGGAGAAGGGTTTCCTCCTCGGTCCTTGGCTCCCATGGCGTGGGAGGGCAAGAGCCCTCCGAGATTGGATCTATCTCTATATCTCTCTGCTTTCTACGCTCGGGATTCTCGCCCGCACCGCTTTTATATCCGGAGATCCGTAACTCGATTGGATTGAAACCTTCGCCAGATCTTTTTCAAAATTAGCTTTCTTATGCCAAAGAAGGGCATCAACCGCCTTTACGAGGGGTCCAAGAGGATGGGGCGCCCACCGAGTGGGCATGGGCCCCTATCTCGTGGTCACCCTGCACCGCCTCGCTGATTTTACTTCCCAAAATCACAAATATTCCAAAATAATTCTCCGTCCGTTTTTATCCCGTTTGGACTCCGTTTGATATGGGGTTTATGCAAAACATAAAACATGCAACAGATAGGAACTGGCACTAGGCACTGCATCAATATGTTAGTCCCAAAAATAATATAAAAAGTTGCCAAAAGTATATGAAACTTGAATAATATTGGCATCGTACAATCAAAAATTATAGATATGACAGAGACGTATCACGGCGAGAGCTGGTCAACCACTCGATGACTCATCGGAATCTTCGTGATTCCCTCCGTATTAAACGAAGGACCGTTACTCTGGTCACGTATGTAAACGCACCATATTCGGATAACCGCGGACATACCAGGGGCTATATAGTAGCCCCACCGTCAAACTCCTCTGGCTAAGTGAAAGTGTTAAAGCTCTATAGTCCGATTGCCTAGTTCGCTGCACTAACACCTCCTTAATGGACCAAGACGTTGGGTCAAGTGTGATCAAGTGTTTTTCCGAACACCCCGGTGTTATACGCGAGGGGGCTGAAGCCGACGACGGCAAACTTTCAGATTGTATTCTCGGTTCTGATCACGGGATCAGAATAATATTCTGATCACAACCTGAACTACCTGAGTAACGCGCCTGAACTTCTCTATGTACGAACCCGACCTTCGGGCTATCTTCGCAACCGTGCCTTCTACCGCGAGTTTTTCTGGTTAGTCGTGTTCCATCTGATGTAAGTGTAATCTTCAAACGATTTTTAGATAGGAATCTTGCTCATAGGCGGATTTTGCACTCGGGTCGTGAAGAACTCGCATTTTTTACGATTTTACTGCCTGAGTAACGCGCCTGACCTTCCCCGTGAACTCGGTTGAACTTCCGCCAACATTGCCCAAACAGGGCTTGCGATATACCGTTGGAAAGCTATGGACACGAATATCATGACCCAAGTTAAATTTTTCGCAAAATGTAAGCGGTTTAAGAGCAATTTTGAAAACCGTTTTTTCTTCACACAAAAAACGTGAATCGTAATTTCGATCGCATTTCTAAACCGTTTATCGGAATGAGACATATAATATGGCGTTGAAAAGCTGCTGCAAAACCGCTCTTCCACGTTTTTCTAATTCCCTATGGTTAAAGAGTAATTTCAGACAACGTAAAATTTCGTAAACCGAATAGCTGAATTCGTTTTTTCGATGTCATTTCTAAACGGCTAATCCAATGGAGGCATATGATATGGCGTTGAAAAACTTATGAAAATGCGCTACTTTTTCATCTTGAAAGTTTTTTCTAATTTTGAAGGGTTTAAGAGTAATTTAGAAAACGGTACAAGTCCTACCGAGTTCGTATTTTCAAGCTCATTTTTTAACCGTGCGTCCAAATGCAGCAAACGATATGGAGTTCCAAAGCTTGAACAAATCCGAAACTTTTTGGTATGTATTGTTTCTCCCAATTGTTTACGGTTTTAGGTCAGTTTCAAAAATGGTGTAAAACGTATTTTCACCATATTTTCTACAAACTTTATCGGAAAGGCGCAAATAATATACCGTTGAAAAGCTATGAAAAATGCGAAACTTTTTCATGTTGATGGTTTTCTCAAATTCCAAGCCATTTTCAAGTAATTGCGAAAATGGAGAGATCGTTCGTTCTGCCTTTATCACGAAACAGATCTTCAAAAATGCACCGCGTGAAGAACCTGAACTTCTCGGCGTGTGTACCTGAACTTCCCTCTGTTTTTCACGCGATTTTTTTGCCCGTAGCTCTCCATCCACTCGCCGGAACACTCATCGGAATTGAGCAAGTAATATACCGGTGGAAAGCTGATGTAAACATGCAACTTTCCCGTGTTGATCGTTTTTTCATACTCGCGACGATTTTAAGAGTTTTTCATCCGAAATTCATTCACTATAGTAGTTGAACTTTCCTGCTGTTTTCACGTTGAACTTCTGTGACGTATTTTTATTTGTAATTTTCTCATCGATTCGTCAGTGTTACACAAATGATATTCTTGTTGTACAAACCTCTCTCACAATAATTTTTTTAACTTTCTCCGACGGAGTACTTGAACTTATAACGACAACAAATTTAGCCTTTGCATTTTTATTTTTTTAATACAAAATGCACACCGTGTAGAACGTGAACTTCTGACAGTTTATCAACATGAACTTCTCTCGGTTATGTGAAAATATCTGAGTTTTTTATAAATATTAATCTGAATTTCTTAATCCTTTTTTTATGAATTTTGAAGCGCTCCATTTTTTAAAGTTGAACTTCTTGTTATTTTATTTTTGAACTTCTTGCTTCCATTATTTCATAACGAGGGAAATTTGAGTTTTATATAATCATCTAACTTCTCCATCTTTTTAATATGGACTTCCTGGTTTTTTTCTTAATCTTTTTTATGAATAAAAATATTTTAAGACACCAAAACAACATTTTTGTGTGTGTTTTTGCATTGGTTTCACGTCAAACCACGTCATCTTTAGAAATTGAACTTCTCCTTTTCTTTTTGTTTTCTTTCAACATTGTTTAGCAAGTCGAACCACGTCATCTTTCGAAATTGAACTTCTCCTTTCTTTCTGTTTTCTTTCAACATTGGTTTGCACGTTGAACCGCTTCATATTTAGAAATTGAACTTCTCTTTTTCTTTTTGTTTTCTTTCAACATTGGTTTACACGTTGAACTGTGTCATCTTTACAAATTGAACTTCTCCCTTTCTTTTTCTTTTCTTGCATGTTTTACCTTGCATGCTCAAATTTATTTTTGAACTTGCTGAGATAACACACTTGACCTTCTCGAACACAACATTTTGACCTTTGCAAAACATAAATTAAAGCCAAACTTTTGACCAACAAAGCATGTACAATTTTCTCCACCTTTTCAAGAATAAACGTTGAATCGCCCCGTTAGTTTGACATGAACTTCTGCTGCACATTTTCAAATGTCAGTTTGATTTTTCTTTTTCAAAAGCACATTGAGATTTTTTTATTATGGCCTAGGCGGTCCGTTTTTTGTTCATAGATGAATTTATTCAGTATGTGGTACACGTGAACTTAAGAATTTCTGAAATATGAACTTCGCATTCTATTGAAATTCAAGAAAATTACACACAACAATACACATACACTTCGTGTGCTACATGTATTTACACAATGACGAATGCACACATCTGAAAGAGCATAAAGTTCTCACACAGAGTTCAAAAAATAGAGTGAATTTTTTTTCCACAAGAAATGTTGGTCGTTTTTGGTAGGAACCTGTACAGTTTTTCAATTGGTTTGCACGTTGAATCACGTCATCATTAGAAACCGAACTTCTCCTTTTCTTTTCTTCTAATAAAAACACAACATTATAAAGGAAATAAAAATTTCTTTTGCAATCCTTTTGCATGGGGAACCATCCTCACATCAAAGAATGAACATACTGTTTTGCAATGAAGGTATGCATTTAAAAAAACACACACACATATACAATACACACTTGACCTTCTGCAACATAACATCTTGACCTTCACAAAAACAAATTTTTTAATCCAAATAAATCGCGCACTAGTACAAGCAAGTGCCAGTGAAGCCACCAAGCGTGGCTGCCGGAAAGTTTATATGCACAATAGCAAATCCCACAGCTTGTTCACACATTGAACCTTTCAAAAATTGAACTTCTCATCCACAATCTTCTTTTTTGTGTATCAACATCTCATTTGCACAATAGGTCACGGCGGCATCGCGTATGTAGCTGTAGAAATCTGAATTTGTTCAGAGAAGTAAGAACTCTGAACCTGTAGCTATAGAATCTGAACTTCTACTTTTCTGAAAAACTTGGTTATCGTGGCTGGAGGACGGAGGACCCGGATGGGGGTAGCGCTCGTCAGCCCATGTGCGTCCGGGACGGTGTCGCGTGTGCGGCCTTGGGTGGTGGCAGCTACAGAGGTAGGGGAAGGCCGGCGTGTGGAGGAGGAGGTGCTGGAGAAAAGCTACAGCCGCAGGTTGAGGAGTGCCGTGGAGATTGCTTGCTGTTGTGGGAAGCCGGTGGCCGTAGTGTGAAGCTCCTCGTCCACCCGAGATGCTCGACCAGACCTATAGTGGATGGGACCAGAACTGCAGTCGACGGGAAGATCAAGACGACCGTCGCTGGAAGTTCAACAATCCCTGTAGATCCACCGGAGCCGTGTCTTCACTGGAGAAAAGAGAGGAAGGAGCGGCGCACGGCTAGGAGGCGGCCGGAGGAGCTGTGGTGGTGGCGAATCCGGGGATGCCCCGGTGGTTGGGGGCGGCGCGAGGACGGCGGCGCCGGCTGTGTGCACGGCGGCGGTGGTGGAAGCGCGCATGGGGAGGGGGTGGGGGGGGTGCTCGGGGGAAGCCGACCGGCTGGGATCCGCGGTCGCGGAGCAGGGTAGGAGGCGGCGCTGGGTGGGGCGGCAACGGCGGCCCGCGGTGCGCGAGGTAGGAGGCGATGCGGGGTGGGGCTGCAGCGGTGACCCGTGGGGTGGTGCGGCTGGATCGGGGGGAGGTTGAGGGGAACGTGGGGAGGAAGGGAGGTTGCGGGAGAGAGGACAGGATTTCATGTTTTTTTTTTCTCGGGAGTTCGGGAAGACCTCCGTCGCCCCTATATAGGCTGACGTGATCCAAATAGTCATTTTGATCCCGGGATTAGAATAGTGCCACTATATATCATAGCCTTAAATATATGGCACTAAAACTTTTTGGGCAAAAAGTATAAAAACATAGCCTTAAATATATCATAATATTGTTATTACAATTTTGATACACCTCACTCGAACATTATATTCTTCGAGCACTGGCCCTCTATTAAGCGGGCACCCTCTAGGACATCTTCAAAGTAATGTTCTGGCATGTTAAGCTCCTTGCCCTCGGGTGGACTCTGCGCTGCAATATCGGTGGCCTTCATCTTCGCCCAATACATCTTGACACGGGCAAGGGCCATCCGTGCACCTTCAATGCACGTTGACCGCTTCACGATGTTGATACGCGGCACCGCATTAACAAGTTGCTGCACCAAACGGAAATAACTATTCGGAATGGGCTCATTTGGCCACAACCGCGCTATGACGTCCTTCATGGCAGTACCGGACATCTTGTCGAGCTCGGCCCATTGGGCCATTCTTTCAATGGTGGATGCTTTGGCGTGTCAAATTGCGACCAAAATAGCTTTTCTGTCGCATATCCTTATTGCGCATGAAAAAATTGATCCGCATCTGCAGCACTCTTCGGTAGGTCCATAAAGACGTCTCGAGAACTCCACAGTTGATTAAGCGGCGCATACTTCGGATCGCCAAACTTAGTTTGCAGTAAAATGGGCTTACCAGTCGCGATCTCCCCAGCTTGTCGGATCTCCTCCTGAGCTGCTCTAGACTCAGACCGAGCTTCCTTCGCCTCTTGTAAGGCCTTGTCAAGATCGGCCGCTTTGGCTTTGTTATCTTTCTCAAGAACTTGGCATCGGCTAGTGGCATCCTTTAGCTCAAGTGCAATAGTGGATATTCTTTCCTCGCACTGACGCCGAGCGGCCTGCTCGTCTTTTAATTCGGCAGCTACGTTTTCGGCAGCCGCTTTACTCATCCTGGCTTGCTCCTTGGCCCGGGCAAGTTCGGCCCGAAGGGTCTCAACTGCGGCGGCACTATCTGCAGTTATGCATATACAAATTTCCAGTATCACGCTCATTTCATAATACAAGCATGTACTGAGTGCCCCAGAGACATACCTTGCGCCTCATCGAGCCGCTTGTTCATAAGCATGATGTCATCATCCGCTACATCAATTTCTGCTTTAGATGTGCTACCTCTGTAGCTTGGGCAGTTGCCACGGATGTAACAACCTGTGTTTCAATTAGTCAGAGCATCTCCTGGGCGTACATTTTTTATCCTCTGATCGCATCCCTTTGGATGTCAACCAGAGTCTCAGGGGCTACTATGTATACAAAGGTACAAGTTGCATTTATAATATAATTGAAATTACACTACGTACCTCGAAGCCTCTTAGTAGACTCGTGAGGGCTTCATTCAATCCGCTTTTCACGGACCAAACTCTTTCAACCTCCGTACCCATCAAGGTATGATGTTCCTCTGAGATAGAGGCATGTTGCAATATGCCCATCAGAGTATCCGGCGCCTCCGGATCCGGAATGGGCTGCATCGTCCCTCCGACATTGGATAGTCTAGGACTTCTGTTGCTCCCCTTAGGAGCCGCACGCCCCGAACCCTGGGCGGCTGAAGTATTACCTTTGGACCCGGTCTTCATTGCCTCTTGAGCCACTCGTTGATCGGGAAAGATCCTCTGGGACGACACCTCGGTGTCGTATGCCTTATCAGGCAGAGAAATCTGTGGAGGCGTCTCGCTCTCCATCATCTCTGGAAGAAGATCCCCCGAAGAGGAGGACTGTTGAGGAAGGCTGCATGCCGGACTACAAATATGTGTTTAAAATGTCACCCTTACAGCCAGGAAAGAACGGGATATGTGTAAAGCACCCTGGTTCACTTACTATCCGGCTAGGGGCTCATCTTTGCGGGGTGACTGCGTGTTAGCGTCATCCCCTGACTGGGATGTCTTCCCCTGCTTAGAAGCTTCTCTCCTCAAGTCTTTGGAGGCGGTCCGCTTCTTCCCATGAGGAGAAGGGATGTCAACTTTCCCTTACCCTTCCACTTTTGGAGGTGGAAGTTCCTGTCTCCCTGGACAAATTGCCTGGTGTGCCTCGAGAATGAAGGTCACATTGGGCCTCTTTGCTCTCCTCCTTATCTTCCCCCGCCGGCACTTGATATGGCGCCGGAGCCAGCATCCTTGTTAGCACCAGATCGGCATATTCCTCGGGAAGAGGAGCCGGACACTTGATTCTCTCCGCCTTCTTTAGCCAACCCTGGCCGAGTGGAGTTTTATCAACACATTGTTATGAGTAATCTAACTAAACTGTGTTCGGGAATCAAGTACTTACCGGAGTATCCAGATGATTGCAGTCAAGACCAAGGTCTTCTGTTGTATCCGGCCACTGTTTTCGTGCGCCGAAGAACAATTTCCACATCTCTCCGAGCATTATGCCGGAGAAGTGTCGAAGGGTCCGTGGACCTTCCGGATTGAACTCCCACATGCGGAGAGGACGCCGCTGGCATGGAAGAATCCGGCAGACTAGCATTACTTGGACGATAAGGTTCCGAATATGACTTTGCAATGTCTGCACTCCATCAACAGAACCCCAGTCCAACCCCTTGTTGACCCATGATGCAAGCTGAAGCAGAGCACCAGATTGAAACGCAGGAGTAGCTACCCTCTTTGTACCACGAGGTTCGGTGATGTAAAACCATTCCCGTTGCCATAGATCAGAAGATTCTGCGAAGGAGCCCCTCGGCCAGGGGGAAGTGGTAAGTTTGCTTATTGAAGCACCTTCGCATTCCGCTTGTTTCCCGCTGATTACCTTTGGTTTCACGCTAAAGGTCTTGAGCCATAAGCCGAAGTGTGGGGAGATACGGAGGAAGGCCTCGCGCGTGGTGATAAACGCCGAGATGTGGAGGAAGGAGTCTGGGGCTAGATCATGGAAATCTAGCCCGTAATAAAACATGACCCCTCGAACAAAGGGATGGAGAGCAAACCCAAGCCCTCAAAGGAAGTGAGAGATAAACATGATCCTCTCATTGGATCTGGGAGTAGGGATAACCTGCCCTTGAGCAGGAAGCCTATGGTAGATTTCCGCAGTCAAGTATCTTGCCTCCCCGAGCTTCAAGATGTCTTCCTCTGTGACAGAAGAGGCCACCCACCGGCCCTGAAGGCCGGGTCCGGACATGGCTGGAAGCTCAAAGCGACTGGATTGACCCTTGGATGTTGGAACTTGAGGTGGGGGTGGAGGAAAGAACCAGCGTGGAAAAAAAGGACAGGCTTTAACCCCTTTATAAAGGTGACGAATATCAATGTCCCCTCCGTGGCCTTAAAACATGCCTATCCCCGAGGAGTTATGCCAACAGAACGGTTGGGTTACCCACGCCGGTGTTGATGAAAATCCCGTAATAAGGGGACACGATCTCTGCTTTGACAAGACGTGCCAATAAAAACCATCCCCCGAAACGTGGGGTAGCAGGCTAGAAAACGATTCAAAATAATAGCCGGGTAATGACGTAATGTCGTACTACCAAAATTGTCAGCGAATTGGACTCGTAAATATTATACTCTCTACGGTGGTTTGTAGAACTTGTTTTGCAGAGTCGGACACGATTCTTGTGTTCGAGATCTACTTTGGAGTATTCGGAGAAGGAACCCGCCTTGCAATGCCGAAGACAATCTGCGCGCCGGACTCATCGTCATTGAAGCCTGGTTCAGGGGCTACTGAGGGAGTCCTGGACTAAGGGGTTCTCGGACATCCGGACTATATACTTTGGCCGGACTGTTGGACTATGAAGATACAAGATAGAAGACTTCGTCCCGTGTCCGGATGGGACTCTCCTTTGCGTGGAAGGCAAGCTTGGCTATTCGGATGTGTAGATTCCTTTCTCTGTAACCGACTTTGTACAACCCTAGTCCCCCAGTGTCTATATAAACCAGAGGGTTTAGACTTCTAGGGTTTATCCACAACCATCAAAATCTCATAGGCTAGACTTCTATGGTTTAGTCATTATGATCTCGTGGTAGATCAACTCTTGTAATACCCATATTCATCAAGATTAATCAAGCAGGAAGTAGGGTATTACCTTCATAGAGAGGGCCCGAACCTGGGTAAACATTGTGTCCCCCGCCTCCTGTTACCATTAGCCTTAGACGCACAGTTCGGGACCCCCTATCCGAGATCCGCCGGTTTTGACACCGACACCCACCCCCTAGGCGCGCCCCCGATATCGTGGACGACTCGGAGACTCCCCTGACGTGAGACCTACGCCAAAAATTCCTATAAATACATAAACCTCCAGAAAATAACCTATATCGGGAGTTTCGCCGCCGCAAGCCTCTGTAGCCACCAAAAACCAATCGGGCCCCTGTTCCGGCATCCTGCCGAAGGGGGGATCCATCACCGGTGGCCATCTTCATCATCCCGGCGCTCTCCATGATGAGGAGGGAGTAGTTCACCCTCGGGGCTGAGGGTATGTACCGGTAGCTATGTGTTTGATCTCTCTCTCTCTCTCGTGCTTTTGATTCGGCACGATCTTGATGTACTGTGAGCTTTGCTATTATAGTTGGATCTTATGATGTTTTTGCCCCTCTACTCTCTTGTAACGGATTGAGTTTTCCCTTTGAAGTTATCTTATCGGACTGAGTCTTTAAGGATTCGAGAACGCTTGATGTATGTCTTGCATGTGCTTATCTGTGGTGACAATGGGATATTCACGTGATCTACTTGATGTATGTTTTGGTGATCAACTTGCGGGTTCAGTGACCTTTTGAACTTATGCATAGGGGTTGGCACACGTTTTTGTCTTGACTCTCCGGTAGAAACTTTGGGGCACTCTTTGAAGTTCTTTGCGTTGGTTGAATAGATGAATCTGAGATTGTGTGATGCATATCGTATAATCATACCCACGGATACTTGAGGTGACATTGGAGTATCTAGGTGACATTAGGGTTTTAGTTGATTTGTGTCTTAAGGTGTTATTCTAGTACGAACTCTAGGATAGATCGAACGTAAAGAATAGCTTCATGTTATTTTACTACGGACTCTTGAATAGATTGATCAGAAAGGATAACTCTGAGGTGGTTTCGTACCCTACAATAATCTCTTCGTTTGTTCTTTGCTATTAGTGACTTTGGAGTGACTCTTTGTTGCATGTTGAGGGATAGTTATATGATCAAGTTATGTTATTATTGTTGAGAGAACTTGCACTAGTGAAAGTATGAACCCTGGGTTTTTTTCGAAGCATTGCAATACCGCTTATGCTCACTTTTATCATTAGTTACCTTACTATTTTTATATTTTCAGATTACAAAAACCTATATCTACCATCCATATTGCACTTGTATCACCATCTTTTCGCCAAACTAGTGCACCTATACAATTTGCCATTGTATTGGGAGTGTTGGGGACACAACAGACTCTTTGTTATTTGGTTGCAGGGTTGTTTGAGAGAGACCATCTTCATTCTACGCCTCCCACGGATTGATAAACCTTAGGTCATCCACTTGAGGAAAATTTGCTACTGTCCTACAAACATCTGCACTTGGAGGCCCAACAACGTCTACAAGAAGAAGATTGTGTAGTAGACATCACACCCCAACCAAACCCTTGGATCTGGCAAATGTGGATCACAACTAAAGGCAACTCATATACTGACTTATGGCAACTGTGGAACACAAATGAATGCAACTCTTGTTTGAATACTGCATAAACTACCCCAACCTCTCTAGATTTGGCAACACGGTTATCATTAGTTAGGCGACCCCGCTACAGAAACTCGAAGCATTTCTTGTACCAACTCAACCTAGAAGGGTGAGTCACGCAACTTTGTATGCAGATATTAAGCAACACCCTAAAATCTAGAAACACAACTCATACAAAAAATGCCAGGCAACTCCTACGCAGATCTCAGGCAACACCCTAAAATTTAGAACGCAACTCATACGCATGAGTTCTTCAGGCAACTCATACAGAAAATGTCAAGCAACTCCTACGCAGATCTCAGGCAACACCCTAAATTTTAGAGCGCAACTTCAGGCAACTCATACAGAAAATGTCAGGCAAATCATACGCAGATCTCAGGCAACACCCCAAAATCTCGAACGCAACTCATACGCATGAGTTTTCATGCAACTCATACACAAAAAGTCAGGCAACTCCCACGCAAAATCTCACGCACCACGCGGAAATCTAGAACGCAACTCATACACATGAGTTTTCAGGCAACTCATTCACATAACTCAGGCAACAAAATCCGTAGATCTGCCCTCTCGTTCGCGAAGGAACACCTTCCTCCCTGCGCGCATGATCACATCTCCTCCTACCTTCACCCCATGAACCTACAAAAACGCTGAAAATGAACTAGCCCCACCCCCACCCCCTATCACCGAGCGAGGAAAATCCGTGCCATGAAAAACAGGAGGGGAACACCGCGATTCTTACCTAGGAAATTCCATGGCGACTTCCCCCCTGCAGGAAAAGCACCATCCCGGCGACCCTCACCCCCGCACCCTCGACGGCTTGGGAGGGAGAGCACCGCGGCGACCTTCACCCCAGCACCCCTCGATAGCTTGGGAGGCAAAGCACCACGGCGACCTTCACCCGCCCCGCCTTCTCTTATGCAGTCCCGCGGCCACCACCACAGCCTCACGCGTGCTTCACCACCACCCGCGGCCTCTGCGGCTGCCGCCGACCTCTGCGGTCGCCGGCGAGAGCTCCAATTTTTGCGGTGGCGAACGAATGCACGGTGGCGTGGTGCGGGGGGGGGGGGGGTTGGGAGAAGACAACGACACCCCTCGCCAGGCAGTTTCGAAAACTGCGCCAACGACACCAAAACGTGGGTGTAGTGATGGGCCCTTCAGGTCGATGGTTGTCATAAAGACGGGTCGCGCGAGACGACGAAGTGTCTCGTACAAAAAAACACATGCGCCTGATCGCGCGTGTGACGAGATCGGACGGCTGGTAGAGTGTGTGCTCGCGCGAGCAAACAAGCATCCAAGCGCTTTTTAGCATTTGGGATGATTTAAAGCCCCAAATTAGACATGTTGTATTGTTGTGTAATCAATGTATTTTGAAACGGAGGTATAGCAGTACTAATCCGCAGTGACCACTAATACCTCCGCCACCGTCCATTTCATTTCCACCCGACACAAGAAAACAAATCATCCAGCAAGCAAGAAAGAAATCAGCGCAATTAACTCGTCATTAATTGGAACAAATCCGTTGCATGACGCGGGGGCCCACGGGGGGCGCGCCACCTTCCTTGCTCTGGTCCGGTCCGGTTCTCCTCTTCCGTCCGGCCAGCGCAAGAGCAAAGCTGGCCTCCCCACTCTGACAGCCTTGCTCCGCCTCCGCCCCCGCCCCCGCCCCCTCCCTATATCTCTCCTCCCCAAACCCTAGTCCCAGCACAACACCCCAAGCTTTCTCTCTCTACCTCCCTCCCTCACTCCCGTGCTCTCTCTCCCACTCTCCCTCTCTCTCCCTCTCCTGCTCTGTCTTTCTTCACCGCAAAAGCTTGAAACAGCTCGCGGAGATGGCAGAGGAGCCGCAGCCACAGGCCGCCGCCGCCGCGGCCACGGAGGTGGTCGTCGCCGAGAAGGCGCCGGCGGAGGTGGAGAAGAAGGCCGAGGAGCCCGCGGCGGAGGCGGAGGCCGAGGAGACGGCCGCCGTCGCCGACGACGGGGGCGCCGTCGAGGCCACCGGCTCTTTCAAGGAGGAGAGCAACCTCGTCGCCGACCTGCCTGACCCGGAGAAGAAGGCGCTCGACGAGTTCAAGGAGCTGATCGTCGCCGCGCTCGCCGCCGGTGAGTTCAATCTGCCTCCTCCCCCGCCGCCGCCGAAGGCCAAGACTGAGGCCGCCGCTGAGGAGACCAAGACGGAGGCGCCGGCCAAGGAAGAGGCCAAGACCGAGGAGCCGGCCAAGGCGGAAGAACCAGCCAAGGAGGAGCCCAAGGCTGAAGAGCCGGCCAAGGAGGAGCCCAAGGCCGAGGCCGCGGCGGACCCAGCAGCCGAGGAGGCCAAGGCTGAGGTTGTTGCCGATGCAGCAGCCGAGGAGCCCGCCAAGGAGGAACCCAAGGCCGAGGAGGCCAAGCCGGCCGAGCCAAAGAAGGAGGAGGAAGCCGCCGTGGCCGCCGAGGAGGGCACCAAGACGGCGGAGGCGGTCGAGGAAACCGCCGCCGCCGCCACCTCAGAGCAGGCACCGGAGGCGGAGGCAGCCGCGCCCGAGCCGGTGTTCATCTGGGGCGTGCCGCTGGTGGGCGACGACGAGCGCACGGACGCGGTGCTGCTCAAGTTCCTGCGCGCGCGGGAGTTCAAGGTGAAGGAGGCGATGGCGATGCTCCGGTCCGCCGTGCTGTGGCGGAAGCGCTTCGGCATCGAGTCGCTCCTGGAGGCCGACCTGGCCTTCCCGGAGCTGGAGAAGGTGGTGTTCTACCGCGGCGCCGACCGGGAGGGCCACCCGGTGTGCTACAACGTGTACGGCGAGTTCCAGGACAAGGAGGTGTACGAGAAGGCGTTCGGCGACGAGGAGAAGCGGGAGCGGTTCCTCAAGTGGCGCATCCAGCTGCTGGAGCGCGGCATCCTGTCGCAGCTCGACTTCGCGCCCAGCGGCATCTGCTCCATGGTGCAGGTCACCGACCTCAAGAACTCGCCGCCCATGCTCGGCAAGCACCGCGCCGTCACCCGCCAGGCCGTCGCCCTGCTCCAGGACAACTACCCCGAGTTCATCGCCAAGAAGGTAACGCTTCTTCCCTCCGCCATTGAATTGCTTATTTCCAATCTCACAGCTGCAGCAGTAACTGTGATCCAACATTGTGACAGTGCACTTCGAAATTTAGCTGTAACTAGCCGTTTGTGCCCAAGATTCAGTTTCTATCCGTTCACAGTTTAACGTTGGGAGGGAATGATTGAGCCCAAAGCATGTTCTTTGGGCACTGCGCTAAAGGGTAGACCTTTATGCTTTCAAATTTGAGTCCTGGTTTGAGTTGACTCATGTCTTTTGGCGTGGGCTTTGGTCATCATCATAGCTCAAATTGGGGGATCTTTTCCTTTTGTTCATGCTTTTCCCAATTTTGATATGATCAGGATTGGCCAAGTGGTAGCATTTGTTTACTATGCCAATTTTTAGTTAATTACAGTAGTTTCAGTGGAATGGGATCATAAGTTTGGTTGGATCATGGTGTGTATGCAGGTGTTCATCAACGTGCCATGGTGGTATCTCGCTGCCAACAAAATGATGAGCCCTTTCCTCACCCAGCGCACCAAGAGCAAGTTCGTGTTCGCCAGCCAGGCCAAGTCACCCGAGACCCTCTTCAGGTATTGTGCACGACATGTTTAACAAATTCTGTTTTTGTTGTTGGATACTTGGATCTTCAAGGGATCAGAGTTCTCAACTAGTGTTCATCTTGTGTAACCAAATTCAGATACATCGCCCCGGAGCAAGTCCCTGTCCAATTCGGAGGCCTCTTCAAGGAAGATGACCCTGATTTCACCACCTCCGACTCTGTCACCGAGCTCACCATCAAAGCTTCATCCAAAGAGGCCATTGAGATCCCCGTCACAGAGGTTAGCCTCATTTGCATTATAAATTGGTGCTTGCTTATGAATTCTTCCGATGCATAGATCGTTCAACCTTATAATTGTTCATCTGCCATTGTAGAACTCAACGATTGTATGGGAGCTCCGGGTGCTGGGCTGGGAGGTCAGCCACGGCGCGGAGTTCACCCCGGACGCGGAGGGCGCGTACACCGTCATCGTGCAGAAGACGAGGAAGGTCCCCGCGAACGAGGAGCCCATCATGAAGGGCAGCTTCAAGGCCGGCGAGGCCGGCAAGATCGTGCTGACGATCAGCAACGCGGCGTCGAAGAAGAAGAAGCTCCTCTACAGATCCAAGGTGAAGAGCAGCACCGGCGAGTCGGTCTGAGGCCGACAGTCCATGACCACCATTGGAGTCCCTGATGATGATAGAAGAAGAAGAAGAAGATAAAACCGCCTTTTTGGTTTTTGTTCTTTAATTCCATTGGTTTTGTGGTTTTTGGTTCGCATTCCCGCATTTGTTTAATTAAAATTAAAATTGAAAACCCAAAGTGAGCTTGATTTTGCGACGGTACAGTAGTTGGGAGAGAGAGGAAGGTTGGTATGGCATGGCATGGCATGGATGACATAATGGCACATCGTGATGGTTGTTGAGGAGAAAATTGTGGGGAGCAAAGGAGGATGAGGAACACTACAATCTGCTGCTGCTGCTCTGTAAATTTGTCTGTACATTGTTGCAATCGCTGGATCCTCCTCATGGACATGTTATATTTAGAGGTACTACTACCTTGTCATCATTCATTCATCAATCCCATGTTACTCTCGTTACGTTCGTTTCGTCCCCCGTTTCCGCTGCCTCATGTTCGTTAGAGGAAGCTGTTGCGCCCTCTCCTTGGACGCCCGGATCCGCTTGCTCATTTCCAGCAAGGCAGGATCTGTTGAGGATCGGGCAGCGAAGTTATTGGCGTCCCTCAACAGCTCCAGACAATCTGGCCCTCATGGGACATGTTTCTCACAAAATTACCCTTTCTTCCTTTCACTGCTTAGCACTTCTGGGGATGAAAAGGACGCCATTTGTAAGTTTGTAACACGTTGTTGGCAGTACACCACATACCTGGGCAGCCTGGGCCGAGGGGAAAACAGGCCGGCAAGAGGGCCGGACAAGGCTGCAGGCCGGATTAAGAAGGAGAAGAAAGCGTTTGGTGCTCCCCTGCTACTGCTACTGTACTGTCACAAAATGATGGGGGCATAAACTAATCGTGGGTGGGGTGGGAAGAAGAACATCCATCCATGTATCCAGCGGGGGCGGAGGAGCCGCTGGCCGGCCCGGCCGTCCCGGTTCCAAGGCTGTCTCCGTGTCGTGTGGTGTCGTGCCCCGAAACAGTCCGCGGGAACCGAAGGGAAAAAGCGACGCCGAACCGAACCCCCAGCTGTGTCGCGGAATAAACAAGGGCGCGGCGCGCACTGTGCATGCAGTCGCCTTTTCCTTTGACCGCAACGGCAGCGCCCAGTAAAATACGCTACGCAAGGACCAACAGTGCAGTTCCTCCTCCTCTCAGGTCATATCCGTCCGTCCTCAGCTTGGGCCGGGCCGGCCATGCATGTGCGCCTCAGCTCGCCGCTTTGTGTATACTCGAATTTCTTTTTTTTTTCTTTCTTGTGACTGTAGCAACTTTCATCGAAGGGCGGGACAGGAGGGCTTTGTGCATTTTTGGCACTGATTACTGCTCTTTGCATGCCCAGCAAAGGGCTTTGGCAAACAAAGGCGAGCAAGACAGAGGGCCCGTTTTGGTTGCGGCTTTTAATGGCGATGATCCTCTCTACTAATAGCTCTAGGTGGTGTCATGGACGGACGGACGGACATGCAGCATTGTCATGTTTGACGATCGCGTGCCCCATTTATTCAGGGCCACCGGGACGTGTCGCTCTCCGGCTCCCGGCCTCCTCCATATTGCCATGGCCGGAGATCGGATGGCTGGTTAAATGCCACTACTCGTGGCGGGCGGGAAGCAAATTTATTTCGACCTCGTGCTCTCGGTGTTGTGTTGTCCGGTGCTGCCTGGTTGGGTCGCGGGGCAGGGTCTCCTTAACTCCGCGAACTATTTACCGGCCTTCATCTTGCCGCCTTGCCCATGGCGACGAGGACAGGGGCACGCGTGCTCGGCTGTCGGAACCGTGGGCTTGCTTCATTGTCGGGGCGAGACCGCCGTGAACCAGCCGAGAGCAGTTCCATACCATATGCCATTTCCAGGCAAAATTACTAGAAATATAAAAAAATGGAATGGCGTCAGGTGGGTGGTCCCTGCAGGCGCCGGCAGGGCTGACTGAGCACCAGCACGACGGACTCCAGAGGCAGCGGTGCATGGCTAGCCACGCTCCGAAACTTTCTGTTCGCAGCGGTGCATTTGTGTTTCGATCTCCAAGTTTCAAGTGGGCGAGAGATCGAGGGAAGCGATCCGCGACGATCGATCACGTTGGGAGGACGAACGCGGTACACTGATCGCTGCCTTGCTAGCCCCTACCGCTACTAATTTGTCCCCGTGCATCGCGTTCGGGGTCCCCGCCGCCGCCGGGGACGCCCGTCGTGGGCTATTAAATTGGGACGAGCGAACGACGCCGATCAAGGCGGCGTGGAGCAAGTGCATGAGCGCATCATTCGTGCATTTCGTGCATGTAGTTGGAACGGACCGGTCCGGACTGGGCTCCGCCCCGGTGGGTGCCCGGGACCAAGCCGGAACCGGCCGGGGCCGACGCCCATGGAGCACGCCGCGCGTACGCCACCGTGCGCGCGTGCGTGGGCGCACCTCCACCGTATCCGCCGGAGAGTAGATGTAGATGCGCGGGCGTTGGGAGGGACCGTGGCCTGTAGCTCCAGAAGCGTGAACTGCACTGCACTGCAGCAGGGCAAAGCGTGACGAGAAACGAAGCCCGCTGCACGGCTTCCCGTTACGCGATCGGCACCCCGCCCTCCGCGCTCTGGCACGGCGCGCCGATGCCCCGACGTGGCACCGCAGATCGCGCGCGGTGCAGGGGGACAGTGGAGCACGACATGGCGGGCACGCATGTGCGGACACAGCTCAGTTCAGCGCAGTGCGGCGAACCCCATCGCCATCGGATTCCTCCGATCGGGACCAGCCCAACAGCGGCCCGCCCGTGGTACTGCTGCGAGAATGAACTGACCAAGCGGGAGGGGGGTAGCTCAGGGTGACTAGGGCTTGGCGCTCCGTCCAATCTTTGGATCTTTGTATATATCGACGTGAAAAAACAATGTAGTAGGGCAGAGAGAATAGAACACACCACATGCACACATGCTGAGATGAAGATGAGCTTACGAGCTTTCCAATTATTAAGTACTGGCTCGAGCACGTTTTGGGTTAGCCATATCTGCCGTGCCGTCAGGATCCAAGGAGCTGGGACACTCGCAGATAATAAGGTGAAGGAAAGTGTAAAAAGCTACTACTGGTATGCAGTGAAGATCGGAGTGTGAATGAATGAATGAAATCCAAAGTGCAACGCTCCTCCAGTATCTGGGGAACCGGAAAAAGCGCTGCTCGCTCACTCCAGTAATCCCGTTTGCTGAAACCAGCTGCAAACCCTAACAAATTCCCTGGCCGGTAATAGTAGTATAGTGTTGGTAGCCGCCATTTTATGCCGGAGCAGAGCACGATGGAAAACACATGGAGGGGAAAACAGACAGCATTCTGAAACGGATCCTGTCTTACTCTACTGCCTCAGAAGGTCAAATGGAGTAGCTGAACCAGTGACCGTTCAGTCTCAGCTAGATTCTTTAGAACGGAGTAGCATTTGAATCCGTTCCTAGGCCGGGCCTTGGATTCCATTCCGATGGCAACGGTCGCAAGACCGATGCTCCACTGTCCGCGCTGCCGTTTTTTGGAGCCTTTGCACAAGTCAGGAGCGATCAAGTCCCGGAGATCCACAGCCCCAGGCCATGCTTTCCGAGGCAGCAAGATGCTCTTTCCGAATCATTCTATACCTTCCCATTCCCGCGGGCCGGGCCGGGCCCGTCGTGAAACTCACCATTATCAAACTGAATCAATCAATCAACGAAAGAAAAAGCTACTACTACAAACAAGCAGAGCAGATTTATCACACACAGTCTAGCCTGGCGTGATGGTCATCCGATGCCACAACAAAGCCTCGCTAGATTTGGCCAGCGTCCCACTAACCGAGACCAACACACACACATGACCAGCACAGTATCCAATTAGCAGCAGCGAGTAATAGCATCCGAGGATACATACATCAGATCAGATCTGCAGTCGGATGCTCTACCTTCTTGGATCTGTGTTGGCTCCTTTAAGATATGCTACTAGCATGACAAAAAAGCTTAGATAGCATGTCCGGTGCCCGTCTTCGGGTGAGACGATGGGTCACTGTGACGCTGCACGTACTATAGACTGCTCCTGGACCACATCTCTGCCTGCATCGTGTACCCAGCATCACCTGCTCGTTCGACGAGGTGAAAACAGCGTGGGTTGGTTAGGCACAGCTTCTGCGGTTCCAGTTCTCAACCTAGAATTTGCCATGAACACACACTGAGTAATGGCTAGTACAAGTCAATAACGGAAACCACAAGATAGTCGTTCCACAAGGGCTACTATTTCTGACATGTTCAGAGCACGAATGACGCCTGAAACCAGCAATAATAGTTTGCATACCAATGGTACAAACTCTGCTAAAAATTGAAGGCCCTTCTGTTAAATGATAGACAAGCAGAAGTATCACATGGTCAGCTGGCCTGACATTTGCAAGCCTAGGGAGCAGGGCGGTTTGGGGATCATGTGCTCCAGACGGATGAATATTGCCCTCCTCTCCAGATGGTTGTGGCGCATCTCGCAGGGTCATGGGGGCCTCTGGCTGGACATTATCCGGAAAAAAATACTGCTGCCAACAACCTCGCCTTACGCGAAGTCGGGTGGCTCTCGCCTGGCGATCGCTTGTCCGCCTCCTCCAGACTCGCATTGGGACCTCTATCTCGGTAGGCTCGGCGCTCGACGTTATTCTCGGTATGACCGTTGGGTGAGACGCCTTTATGCTCGCTTCCCCATTCTCTTTGCTATTTCGGTCGACCCCATGATCTCTGTGAAGGAAATATGCCCTAGAGGCAATAATAAAGTTATTATTTATTTCCTTATTTCATGATAAATGTTTATTATTCATGCTAGAATTGTATTAACAGGAAACATAATACATGTGTGAATACATAGACAAATGAATGTCACCAAGATGCCTCTATTAGACTAGCTTGTTAATCAAAGATGGTTAAGTTTCCTAACCATAGACAAAGGAGTTGTCATTTGATTAACAAGGTCACATCATTAGTTGAATGATCGATTGACATGACCCATTTCATTAGCTTAGCACCCGATCGCTTAGTATGTTGCTAATGCTTTTATCCATGACTTATACATGTTCCTATGACTATGAGATTATGCAACTCCGTTAACGGAGGAACACTTTGGTACTACCAAACGTCACAACGAATCGGGTGATTATAAAGGAGTACTACTGGTGTCTCAAAAGGCGATGTTGGGTTGGCGTTTCGAGATTAGGATTTGTCACTCCGATTGTCGGAGAGGTATCTCTGGGCCCTCTCGGTAATGCACATCACTTAAGCCTTGCAAGCATTTCAACTAATGAGTTAGTTGGGAGATGATGTATTACTTAACGAGTAAAGAGACTTGCAGAACGAGATTGAACTAGGTATTGGATACCGACGATCGAATCTCGGGCAAGTAACATACCGATGACAAAGGAACAAACGATGTTGTTATGCGGTCCGACCGATAAAGATCTTCGTAGAATATGTAGGAGCCAATATGGGCATCCGGTCCCGCTATTGGTTATTGATCGGAGACGTGTCTCGGTCATGTCTACATAGTTCTCGAACCCGTAGGGTCCTTGCACGCTTAACGTTTCGTTGACGATATAGTATTATATGAGTTATGCATGTTGGTAAACGAATGTTGTTCGAGTCCGGATGAGATCATGGACATGACGAGGAACTCGGAATGGTCCGGAGATAAAGTTTGATATATGGGATAATAGTGTTTGATCTCCGGAAGGGTTCCGAATTCAGGAAGGGGTTAGGATGTTTCTCGAAATGTTTGGGTACGAGAACACGTTATTTGGGCCTAAAGGAAAGCCCACAAGGTTTTGGAAAGCGCTAAAGGAAGTTTTATGAGTCAGGGGCGACGCCAGGTCCTCGGCGTCGGGTCCAGACGCCGGAACCTGGCGTCGCCCTGAGTCCGAGAAGGACTCTTGCCTTCGGGTGAAACCGACTTTGTGGAGGCTTTTACTCCAAGTTTCACCCCAAGGCTCAACATATAAATAGAGGGTAGGGCTAGCACCAAAGATGATCAAGAAACACCAAGCCGTGTCCGCAACCCCGCCCCTCTAGTTTATCCTCCGTCATAGTTTTCGTAGTGCTTAGGCGAAGCCTGCGGAGATTGTTCTTCACCAACACCGCTACCACGCCGTCGTCGCCGGAACTCATCTACTACTACTGTCTTCTTTGGATCGAGAAGGCGAGGACGCCATCGAGTGAACGATGTGCGTAACTTCGGAGGTGCCGTGCGTTCGGTACTTGGATCGTTCGGATCGTGAAGACGCACGACTACATCAACCGCGTTGATAAACGCTTCGCTTAGCGATCTTCAAGGGTATGAAGATACACTCCCTTCTCGTTGCTATACATCACCATGATCTTGCGTGTGCGTAGGAAATTTTTGAAATTACTGCGTTCCCCAACAAATGGTATCGAGCCTAGGTTTTATGCGTTGATGTTATATGCACGAGTAGAACACAAGTGAGTTGTGGACGATATAAGTCATATCGCCTACCAAAGATGTCATACTTTGGTTCAGCGGTATTGTGAGATGAAGCGGCCGGACCGACATTACGCCAGACGCTTACGCGAGACCGGTTTCACTGTTACGAGCACTCGTGCTTAAAGGTGGTGGCGGGTGTCTATCTCTCTCACTTTAGTTGAACCGAAGTGTGGCTACGCCCGGTCCTTGTGAAGGTTAAACGGAGTCTATTTGACAAACTATCGTTGTGGTTTTGATGCGAGGTAAGAACGGTTCTTGCTAAGCCCGTAGCAAACCACGTAAAATTTGCAACAACAAAGTAGAGGACGTCTAACTTGTTTTTGCAGGCATGTTGTGATGTGATATGGTCAAGACGTGATGCTATATTTTATTGTATGAGATGATCATGTTTTGTAACCGGTTATCGGCAATGGCGAGAGCCATATGGTTGTCGCTTTATTGTATGAAATGCAACGCATACGTAATTGCTTTACTTTATCACTAAGCGGTAGCGATAGTCGTAGAAGCAATAGATGGCGAACGACAACGATGCTACGATGGAGATCAAGGTGTCGGCGCCGGTGGCGATGGTGATCATGGCGGTGCCGAAGATGGAGATCACAAGCACAAGATGATGATGGCCATATCATATCACTTATATTGATTGCATGTGATGTTTATCCTTTATGCATCTTATCTTGCTTTGATTGACGGTAGCATTTTAAGATGATCTCTCACTAAAATTATCAAGAAGTGTTCTCCCGAGTATGCACCATTGCCAAAGTTCTTCGTGCCCGGACACCACGTGATGATCGGGTGTGATAAGCTCTCACGTCCATCTACAACGGTGCAAGCCCGGTTTGCACACGCGAATACCTGAGTTATACTTGACGAGCCTAGCAGATGCGAGATATGGCCTCGGAACACGGAGACCGAAGGTCGGCGTGAATCATATAGTAGATATGATCAACATAAGATGTTCACCATTGAAAACAACTCCATCTCACGTGATGATCGGTTATGGTTTAGTTGATTTGGATCACGTGATCACTTAGATGACTAGAGAGATGTACGTCTAAGTGGGAGTTCTTAAGTAATATGATTAATTGAACTTAAATTTATCATGAACTTAGTACCGATAGTATCTTGCTTATCTATGTTTGTTTGTAGATAGATGGCTCGTGTTGTTGTTCCGTTGAATTTTAATGCGTTTCTTGAGAAAGCAAAGTTGAAAGATGATGGTAGCAATTACACGGATCGGGTCCGTAACTCGAGGATTATCCTCATTGCCGCATGAAGAGTTACGTCTGGATGCACCATTGGATGCGAACTGCTGGCCGATGTAACCGACGACGTTAAGAACGTCTGGCGAGCAAAGTCGATGACTACTCTATAGTTCGATGTGCCATGCTTTACGGCTTAGAATCGGGTCTTCAACGATGTTTTGAACGTCATGGAGCATATGAGATGTTCCAGAGTTGAAGTTGATATTCCAATGTAATGCCCGGATTGAGAGATATGAAGTCTCCAATAAGTTCTATAGCCGCAAGATGGAAGAGAATGGGTGCATCGGTGAGCACATACTCGTAATGTCCGGTATTACAATCACTTAACTCAAGCGGGAGTTAATCTTCCGGATGATTGTGTCATTGATGTAATTCTTCAATCACCGCCACCAAGCTACAAAGGCTTCGTGATGAACTATAATATGCAAGGGTTAGTAAAGACTATGCCCGAGCTCTTCGCAATGCTAAAGGCTGCGGAGGTAGAAATCAAGAAGGAGCATCAAGTGTTGATGGTCAATAAGACCACTAGTTTCAAGAAGAAAGGCAAAGGAAGAAGAAGGAACTTCAAGAAGAACAAGAAGCAAGTTTGTCGTCAGAGAAGAAACCCAAGTCCGGACCTAAACACAAACCGAGTGCTTCTACCGCAAGCGGATCGTCATCGAAGCGGAACCGCCCCAAGTATTTGGCGGATAAGAAGGATGGCAAGGTGAACAAAGGTATATGTGATATACATGTTATTGATGTGTACCTTACTAGAGCTCGCAGAGCACTGGTATTTGATATTGGTTCATTGCTAATATTTGCAACTCAAAGCAGGGACTACGGATTGCTTAACACCGCAAAGGACGAGGTGACGATGCGCGTGGGAAATGGTTCCAAAGTCGATGTGATCGCGGTCGGCACGCTACCTCTACATCTACCTTGGGATTAGTTTTAGACCTAAATAATTGTTATTTGGTGCGGCGTTGAGCATGAACATTATATCTGGATCTTGTTTGATGCGAGACGGTTATTCATTTAAATCGAGAGAATAATGGTTGTTCTATTTATATGAGTAATATCTTTTATGGTCATGCACCCTTGAAGAGTGGTCTATTTTAATGAATCTCGATAGTAGTGATACACATATTCATAATGTTGAAACCAAAAGATGCAGAGTTGATAATGATAGTGCAACTTATTTGTGGTAATCGCCGTTTAGGTCATATCGGTATAAAACGCATGAAGAAACTCCATCTTGATGGACTTTTGGAGTCACTTGATTATGAATCACTTGGCACTTGCGAACCGTGCCTCATGGGCAAGATGACTAAAACCCGTTCTCGGTACTATGGAGAGAGCAACAGATTTGTTGGAAATCATACATACTGAGATGTATGTGGTCCGATGAATGTTGAGGCTCGTGGCGGATATCGTTATTTTCTCACCTTCACAGATGATTTAAGCGGATATGGGTATATCTACTTAATGAAACACAAGTCTGAAACATTTGAAAAGTTCAAAGAATTTGAGTGAAGTTGAAAATCATCGTAATAAGAAAATAAAATTTCTACGATCGATCGTGGAGGAGAATATTTGAGTTCTGAGTTTGGTCTACATTTGAAACAATGCGGAATAGTTTAGAACTCACGCCACCGGAACACCACGGGGTAATGGTGTGTCCGAACGTCGTGAATCGCACTTTACTAGATATGGTGCGATCTATGATGTCTCTTCTGATTTACCGCTATCGTTTTGGGGTTATGCTCTAGAGACGGCCGCATTCACCTTGAATAGAACACCGTCAAAATCCGTTGAGGCGACACCTTATGAACTATGGTTTAGCAAGAAACCAAAGTTGTCGTTTCTTAAAGTTTGGGGATGCGATGCTTATGTGAAAAAGCTTCAACCGATAAGCTCGAACCCAAATCGGAGAAATGTGTCTTCATATGATACCCAAAGGAGCAGTTGGGTACACCTTCTATCACAGATCCGAAGGCAAGACATTTGTTGCTAAGAATGGATCCTTTCTAGAGAAGGAGTTTCTCTCGAAAGAAGTGAGTGGGAGGAAAGTAGAACTTGATGAGGTAATCTGCCTTCTCCCTTATTGGAGAGTAGTTTATCACGTAAACCGGTTTCGCGACATCTACACCAAATAGTGAGGAAGTTGATGATGTTGATCATGAAACTTGAGATCAAGTTACTCTGTAACCTCGTAGATCGACAGAGTAAGATCCGCACTGAGTGGTACGGTAATCCATTCGGAAGTCATGCTACTAGATCATGATGAACCTACGAACTATGAAGAAGCGATGGTGAGCCCAGATTCGCAAAATGGCTTGAGGCCATGAAATGCGAGATGGGATCCATGTATGAAAACAAAGTGTGGACTTTGGTTGACTTGCCCGAGGGTAGGCAAGCAATAGAAAACAAGTGGATCTTCAAGAAGAAGACCGACGCCGACGGTAATGTTATCGTCTACAAAGCTCGACTTGTCGCAAAGGGTTTTCGACAAGTTCAAGGGATTGACTACGATGAGACCTTCTCACCAGAAGCGATGCTTAAGTCTGTCCGAATCATGTTAGCAATTGCGCATTTTATGATTATGAAATTTAGCAAATGGATGTAAAAGCGCATTCTGAATGGATTTACGGAAGAAGAGTTGTATATGATGCAACCGAAGGTTTTATCGATCCAAAGGAGCTAACAAAGTGTGCAAGCTCGACGATCCATTTATGGACTGGTGCAAGCATCTCGGAGTTGGAATAAGCGCTTTGATAGTGTGATCAAAGCATTTGGGTTTATCTGAGACTTTTGGAGAAGCTTTGTATTTACAAGAAAGTGAGTGGGAGCTCTGTAGCATTTCTGATATTATATGTAGATGACATATTACTAATCGGAAATAGAATTTCTGGATAGCATAAAGGGGTACTTGAATAAGAGTATTTCTATGAAGGACCTCGGTGAAGCTGCTTACATATTGGGCATCAAAATCTATAGAGATAGAACAAGACGCTTAATTGGACTTTCACAAAGCACATACCTTGACAAAATTTTGAAGAAGTTCAAAATGGATCAAGCAAAGAAAGGGTTCTTGCCTGTGTTACAAGGTGTGAAGTTGAGTAAGACTCAATGCCCGACCACCGCAGAAGATAGAGAGAAAATGAAAGATGTTCCTATGCTTGACCATAGGCTCTATCATGTATGCAATGTTGTGTACTGCACGATGTGTGCCTTGCTATAAGCTTAGCAGGAGGTACCAAAGTAATCCAGAGTGGATCATCGGACGGTCAAGAACATCTGAAGTACCGAAAAGGACTAAGGATATGTTTCTCGTATATGGAGGTGACAAAGAGCTCATAAATGGCAGTTACGTTGATGCAAGCTTTGACACCGATCCAGACGATTCTAAATCGCAAACCGGATACGATTTACACTAAGCGGAGGAGTCGGTTGGTGCGGTTCTAAACAAAGCGTCAGGCGGGATCTACATGTGAAGCGGAGTACATAGCGCTTCGAAGCGACTAATGAAGGAGTGCGGATGAAGGAGTTCATATCCGATCTAGGTGTCATACCTAGTGCATCGGGTCCAATGAAAATCTTTTGTGACAATTTCGAGCAATTGCTTTAGCGAAGGAATCCAGATTTCACAAGAGAACCAAACACATCAAGAGACGCTTCAATTCCATCCGGACTTGGTCGGTGGGAGACATAGAGATTTGCAAGATACATACGGATCTGAATGTAGCGGACCGTTGACTAAGCCTCTTCCACGAGCAAAACATGATCGGCACCAAGACTCCATGGGTGTTAGAATCATTACTATGTAATCTAGATTATTGACTCTAGTGCAAGTGGGAGATCAAGGAAATATGCCCTAGAGGCAATAATAAAGTTATTATTTATTTCCTTATTTCATGATAAATGTTTATTATTCATGCTAGAATTGTATTAACAGGAAACATAATACATGTGTGAATACATAGACAAAGCAGAATGTCACCAGTATGCCTCTACTAGACTAGCTTGTTAATCAAAGATGGTTAAGTTTCCTAACCATAGACAAAGGAGTTGTCATTTGATTAACAAGGTCACATCATTAGTTGAATGATCGATTGACATGACCCATTTCATTAGCTTAGCACCGATCGTTTAGTATGTTGCTAATGCTTTTATCCATGACTTATACATGTTCCTATGACTATGAGATTATGCAACTCCGTTCTGGGAGGAACACTTTGGTACTACCAAGCGTCACAACGAATCGGGTGATTATAAAGGAGTACTACTGGTGTCTCAAATGGCAGATGTTGGGTTGGCGTGTTTCGAGATTAGGATTTGTCACTCCGATTGTCGGAGAGGTATCTCTGGGCTCTCTCGGTAATGCACATCACTTAAGCCTTGCAAGCATTTCAACTAATGAGTTAGTTGGGAGATGATGTATTACTTAACGAGTAAAGAGACTTGCGATAACGAGATTGAACTAGGTATTGGATACCGACGATCGAATCTCGGGCAAGTAACATACCGATGACAAAGGAACAAACGTATGTTGTTATGCGGTCCGACCGATAAAGATCTTCGTAGAATATGTAGGAGCCAATATGGGCATCCGAGTCCCGCTATTGGTTATTGATCGGAGACGTGTCTCGGTCATGTCTACATAGTTCTCGAACCCGTAGGGTCCTTGCACGCTTAACGTTTAGATTGACGATATAGTATTATATGAGTTATGCATGTTGGTAACGAATGTTGTTGAGTCCGGATGAGATCATGGACATGACGAGGAACTCGGAATGGTCAGGAGATAAAGTTTGATATGTGGGATAATAGTGTTTGATCTCCGGAAGGGTTCCGAATTCAGGAAGGGGTTCGGATGTTTCGAAATGTTTGGGTGCGAGAACACGTTATTTGGGCCTAAAGGAAAGCCCACAAGGTTTTGGAAAGCGCAAAGGAAGTTTTATGAGTCGAGGCGACACCGTGGTCCTGGCGTGCAGGTCGAGCAGCAGGGAACCTGGCGTCGCCCCGAGTCCGAGAAGGACTCTTGCCTTCGGGTGAAACCGACTTTGTGGAGGCTTTACTCCAAGTTTCGACCCCAAGGCTCAACATATAAATAGAGGGTAGGGCTAGCACCAAAGCAGATCAAGAAACACCAAGCCGTGTCTTGCAACCCCGCCCCTTTAGTTTATCCTCCGTCATAGTTTCCAGTAGTGCTTAGGCGAAGCCTGCGGAGATTGTTCTTCACCAACACCGCTACCACGCCGTCGTCTTCGCGGAACTCATCTACTACTCCGCTGTCTTCTTTGGATCGAGAAGGCGAGGACGTCATCGAGTGAGCGTGTGCGAGAACTTCGGAGGTGCCGTGCGTTCGGTACTTGGATCGGTCGGATCGTGAAGGCGTCGACTACATCAACCGCGTTGACAAAGCGCTTCGCTTAGCGATCTTCAAGGGTATGAAGATACACTTCCCTTCTCGTTGCTATACATCACCATGATCTTGCGTGTGCGTAGGAAATTTTTTGAAATTACTGCGTTCCCCAACACTCTGTTGATAGGGCCCTATTTGACTTAGGGCGCCTCGCTTTCCGTCGGCCATTTGGGCCTGCGGAATCCGCCGCCTGGCGTGAGCTTCTTGAGTGCGTCGCTCTCCATGAGCATTGGTTGACGACGGCCAAGACCGTGTCTTGGCGGCACTTGGAGCCGTCGGCGATTCTCTACCAAATCGCTTCTGCGGCCATTGCACCCTCCTCCGCCCCCCTCTCGATGGTTTGGTCGTCGCCTCCCTCTCAAGATCCAGTATCTTCATGTGGCGGTGGATCCGGGGCGGACCCCTTGATGTGGAGGTTCGCATAGCGTAATGGTCCGGGTTACGGTCTCGCCCCTACGTGCTGTCCCGAGGACTCTAACCACATCTTCTTCGCTTGTGCCTCGCTTGATTCCTATGGAGCTGTTTTTGCTTGGTGGTCGGTGATGGTGGACTCACACCAACTTCCCGACCTTTTCTTTGAACTCAAGCGTCCCTCGTCCTCCCGCCACATTAGGTGGTGGAGGTTGAGAGCCCTAGCTCGACTCTTTGGACTGTTCGTAATAAGCTTGTGATCGAGCGTACCCTCTTCGTCGTAAGCTCGACGCTCTCTACAAATTCTCGGGTTTCTGCGGCTTTGGCGGCCGCTTAGCCGTCCTCGAGCGCGACGCCATCTCCGCCTTCATCGCCGACCTCCGCTCGATGGCTGTCGCCTTCGCCGCCCGCCGCCGCCTCCTCCGAGAACTGACTAGTCCCTGCGTGGGTCTTGCCGGCCTCGCCGGTTTCTTTTCTTCTTCTTTTTGGGCTTGTTGGTGTGCCTCAGCAGAACCTTTTGACTTTGTTGTGGAACTTGGGTGTGTGCGTTTGTACCTGTTGGGGTTGTATGTCTTATGGCGGTTTGCTTTATCTATAAAGCGGGGCGAAAGCCTTTTTCGGTAAATGATAGACAAGTGTCCGGCAGCTAGCGGAATTCCCAGACTAAGAATTTCCTACTCAGTTGATCCAACAAAACAAATGTACTCCCTCTGTAAACTCTCTTATATTTCTTTACGGAGGGAGCACTAGTTTCAGTTTATTCCAGGACGTCAATTACACATGAAAAGATACACACCAAACTTCTGTTTGCAGCCAAGTTAACAGTTAAGCCAGGGTGCTTATGATTGTACAAGTAAATTTATGCATTAAATGACCAGTCTAAGAACACTTTTACTCCAGTACTATATTGCAAACAACAATCTGTGACAAAAATATTCTTACAAAGAAACTTGTCAAGAGACTGCCCCATCTAACTACTGAGATCCCCTTTTTTTACTGATGGTGTGATGGTAAATAGAGCTTAAGAGGAAGAAACAAAATTGGTCATATTTGCTTTTTACCCGCTATTTAGCTTCTGTCCTTAGTTGAATTTAGTGATGAAGTCAGATAACACACTTGTGTCATTACAAGTGTCCCTTGTGGATAACCATCTGTCATCAAGCTGAACATTTACATCCCTGTTCCAGAATAAATAAACAAGTCATTTTTTCATACGCCACCAAGAATTTGGTTCAGCCTTACTGTAAAAACATATCTGTAAAAATACTTCCAGTATACTACTACATTTGCACCCATGCTTGGCAGGAAAAAAAGAAGACATGGCAAGTTCTGTACCTTAATAGTACAATAAGCTATTTACATTGACTCCACAATGCAAAGTTTATGTATATAGATGCCAATATATCGATATGATCGAAGGGAAAGGTTTTGTATGTTCATTATAATAAAAAGTTCATACCTCCTCAAACTGAGAACTTCATAGTTTTTTCGCAAGTAATCTGCATGTTTGACCAAAACATCCTGGGCATACTCCTTGCCTACAGTTCTAACTGCAGCTGTATTAAGTAGGTTTTCCAATGAACCATGTTTGTTCAGTAGTTTCACCGCAGTCTTGCGACCAAAACCAGGAGCCAGATGCTGGATTCCCGGAACACCATCTGCTTCATCACCCATAAAGCATCCTACACAGCATAACTTCTAATTCATCAGTTGAAAAGATAGAACCAGACTGCGATTGATGAACAAAAAAGAACTGAACAGTTGCAAATTATCCTACAAGACATATACTCACTGAGGCTCAAATCTACAGTTGGATCACACTTGTATTGTGCAACATAATGCCTCAGCGTATAAAAGGACCATCGGCCAATCTCAGGAATGGGCATAACTAACTGAACATCTTCAGATATCAACTGCTTGAAGTCCTTGTCTGGTGAGGCAATGACAACTCTATAACCTTTCTGCAATACTTGCTCTGTCAAGGTAGCCACTACATCATCTGCCTCGTATCCATCGACTTGCACAATCTGAGTTTGTCATTCACAAAAACATTAGGATCAGAACTGTGACAAAGAGAGCACTGCTGATTGCGTAACTAACACAAGTGTGTTTGTCATCTCTGGTCCACCCACCGGAACATTGCACTCGCGGAGCACGTCAACCACGCGGGAGTCGGCACCTGTGCCTACCCCGCGAGTCCGGTGCGCTTTGTACGACGGCAGCAGCCGCCTCCGGTACTCGTTCCCGCCTGCCCCGTCGAAGACCTAGCACAACGAGAGAGAATCAGTAAGTCGCTGGGAAGATTGACTACTTTGTAGGGTCTGGGAGGGTGTACACTCACGGCCACAACGGGGTCGCGGAGGCTGACGTGCGTGAAGAAGAGCGCGAGCCAGCGCGCGAAGGCGCTGAGGCTACGCTGGGAGCCGCGGAAGCATATCGGGTTGACGTCGAGGAAGAACACCCGGCCCTTTGAGGGCCTCGCCGGGGCGTCGCCTCTGCCCGCCAGGTGTTTGCGGGAATGCCTCGCAGACGGCGGGGGCGGCGAGCTGGAGATCGCAGAGGTTGAAGGAGAGGAAACCGTCGAAGGAGATGCGCGAAGTCGTATGGGACGATATCTAAGGGGTGCTGCTGCCGCGGCGGCGGTGACCGGAGCTATCGCCGACGCGGTGCCCGTGCCCACGGCGGGCAGCAGCAGTGGCATGGTGGTGCTCGGTTTGGTGGGAAGGGGATGTGGGAGTTGCGGATGTGGATAAGGGGCCGAAAGAAACAGAAAACGCTGTTCGGAATTTGCGAAGGCCCATCTAACATGTATGGGCTAAAATGGTCCCGTTGCAGTTTCAAATGTTGTGGGCTTAGGCTGTCCGATCTTAACAAAGTGGACATTTCTTAAAAAAAAGTGGACATTTGGAGCGAATTAATTTTTTTTCTAGTTATCTGGGAAAAAAATATTCTTTGAAAGTATTCTCTTGCTGATGAAGCACTCTAGTCTTTCAGAGACAAGCCGAATCGCATAGCGTTAACTCTTGACACGGTGTGTAATTAATCCCTTTTTTAGGGGTAATCAATCCGTTGTTTCAGAAAGTGAAGCTCCACTACAACACCCTGGGGGCCGATTCACCGCCGTGCTGCATATATTCGTTCCTTCAACCCGACGATCCGCAAGGGTCACAGCAAATGTACTATATTTATAAAGCGTTCGCCAATTGTCATCCCGCGGTGAGAACGACTGGAAGTTCGGCGACGACGCGTGAGCTTGCACATCAACGAATATCTCCCTTTATTTTTAGGAAATCCAACGAATATCTTGGTTCGCCGGCGAATGATAGCATGTTACTTTGCTTCATCCCCTCGTCCGAATTGACTTCTCTTTAGCATCTGGAGTACTATTAAACAAAAAAAAGTTGTACAGCTTGAAGTATTGGACGAGTTCATTACTGCGAATTAACCATAATAAGGTTGCCATCAGACTATGAGACGCGACGAGCCTACAACTCAGTCGCAGAATATCGACCCTGAACGTACGTCTCCGCACATGGCACGTAAATATTGTTCTTTTGGCCGAAAGTGCATGTGAGTCTGAAAAACTTCCAAATTTTTGCCGGGCTTAACCACTGATTTTGGTTCTCTTTTAACATGCGAGTTTCTTGATCACTTCACGTCTGTGTTGATTTGGACCGGCAGTGCCTTTTTCAAAAGACCCCAACAAAAAAAAGGACCGGCAGGGTCAACTCCTCGACGCTCTCGTACGAGGGGCGGGAAAGAAAAAGGCGCGAACTCCTAAACTGACGAATGGTAATATCGACAGACATCGATCTGTCGAGCGCCGCAAATCGGCCGACCATCGCGATGTCGCTGGCGAGCATTATCTAGTAGCTGGGTGGTACTAGGATTCCAAATGAGTGTGCGCAAGACAAGATCCCCACACAGACAGACATCATCATATAATTATGCTTCTACTAGATATCACGTCACATGGCAGCCGCTTATTTTGGTGACACGCTAGTATGCGATGACACGCCAGTTGAGCTGTGGCGTCGTGGTTCTAGCTGGGAGGAGAGAAGGTATCCCCTTTGTAGGACGCATGTGGATTTTGCAGCCTGTCGATCGTGCTGGGCGGCCGCCCCGGCCAGCGATTCCGCACTGAGCTTGTGGATGTGGCGCTGGCACTGCCCGCGTCGCGACCAGCCCGGCGGCCGGCGCCCTCCCTTTTTCCAGGGCTAGGCCACCGTCGTTTCATTCGCGCCGCTCCCACGTCCATGGAGCGTGTCCCGTCTAGGTGGACAAGCTGCACCGTGCTCTAATGTACTGTTCGGATAGCGCGGGTCAGAGCAATCAAACTCAAAAGGACGCGTGCTTTGTCTGGGTCGGCCGAGCGAACGGCTGTGTTCACCTTTTCATTTGGTTCGGCGCAAGCACCCAACATTAGCCCATCACATTTTTTTGCACGTGGACTTAGAAAAAACCGCACAAACAACTCCAAACTAACATATTTAAACATTAAAACGTCGGTTGAACGTTTTAGGACCGAGAGTATATCGACCAGGGGGAGGGGGGGTGAATGGGAGATTAAAAATTTCTTTTGAAAGTTTTGAAACCGATCCCAATCACAGCAGCGGAATAAAGTAAAAGAGGAAATAAACTGAATCAATCTTCTTCTTCTGAAGCATATTTCCCAATGAAAGAAGTTATACCAATACGTGCTTGGGAAAACACAGGTTTAACTAAGAAGAGAGTAATGCAACTTGCAACAGACACAGTAGGATGAGGCAAAACATGATGCGGGAGGTGAGAGATATGCACGAAGGTTATCCGAGGTAAAATGATGATGTCTAAACGGAGTGATGAAAATGCAATGGAAAGAGATACGAAGAATAACTTATGTGAATGACAACAGAAGCATATGAGTAAGAAAAACACAGTAAATGATAATGATCAGATAACTATCGACACAGAGCACGAAAGTAAACTGCTGAAGGAAATGCAGTAAAGTAGAATGAACAAGTTGTGCTCGATGACGACAATGAGATTTGGTAGACCGGTTCACCCTTCTGCCAAAGGGCTACGTCTGGTTTGAGGGCCTGTGTCTTAACACGGAAAATAAACTCTCTTCACCTTATTCTCCTTCAACTCGAAGCTGATCAGACTTCAGTAGATTTCACTCGTGGTAGATCCTTGTCGGTGATCTCCAACCCTTCGGTCGACCTTCGTGAACCACAATCACTCTTGGTTGATGAAGATCTAGCTCGGTGAAGACAGCAATTCTTCAACACTCGAGCCGAGACCTATCCGTCTAGAGAGTGCGCAACTCTCAAGAGTAACAGATACAAGAACTCTAACTCAGAACTACTGTGATGCTAAACCACGGTCTAAGTTTGGGCTCTTGATTTTTCTCTCGATGGATCTTAAACTCAAATCACTCGGAGAGGGTTTGCTCAAATCAATCTTCTGAGAAATCTCAAGTGGAGTAGCCAACGGACAACGTTGGAGCAGGGTGGCTATTTATAGCCGCAACCTTCCCTGGAGGGAAATGACCAAATTGGACATCGATAGCAGCCAATGGCCGAACGACACGAGTCCAACGGTCGGATTTGAGCACACCAGTAACATTACTTGTAGAGCAAGTAATGCCAACTCCTCGATCTGAGATAAATCTCTCGCATCGAAGAAGATCACAGTCTCTTCCTGGCAAGTATTTGCTTGGAAGACAAAGAGATTTCTCTGGCAACTTTCATAGGTTTTGACTAAGCATCACTACAGATCTAACCTTCGAGAACCTATACCCTTTTAATAGTACGGAGGTCACTACAAAAAAAAGACACATCAGTGACATTTTGGGCCGAACGAATTTTTTTGTCATACTTATGACACTTCTATGACGATAATTGTGACAAAACCCGATATCATCATAGATGTGGTGGGCTCCTACTTCTATGACAAAAAAGCATGACAGAAAATGGGCCTTTTGTCCTGGGCGGGCTAGAGACGTAGCTGCATGACATTCTTTGGGCCGTCCATGACAGAAAAAACTGTGGTAGAAGCGAGGGGGAGGAAATTATCGGGGTGTTCCCGGTTACGGTGGGTGGTCGGGGCCGAGCGATGCACGGAGGTTTGCGCGTTTCTCTCATACACGCACGCGCATGAGTGCGAGGCGTTGTGCTCTAACTGAACCCGAGCGAGTGTTCGCCTACTGAACCCGAGCGATTGCACTGCAGGCTACGCGTTACTACACCCAATCGATCGATCGATGGCTGTGAAATGAACCGATCGAGTGATTCCTTCACTACTGCTGCTAACTGAAGCCGATCGATGCTGCCTCTGGACGAATAGTGAGCGGTGTTGGGGGGTTTGGATGAACAGTTCCTGGTGGGGGTTGGATGAACAGGACCCCGTGGTGTTGCCGCTGGATGAACAGGACCCCGATCGATCGAGCCGGTTGGGCGTGGATGAACAGGACCCGTGGAGAGCTGGATGAACAGGACCCCGTGAAGGGAAGGTTGAACAGTAGGCGGTGGAGGGCTGGTTGAACAGTAGCCCGTGGAGGGGTGGTTGAACAGGACCCCGTGGCAAGGGCTGGTTGAACAGTAGCCGGTGAAGTAGCGCGCGGTGGAGGCTGGATAAACAGGAGCACGTGGATGAACAGTCGTAGGTGGACGCTGGAGGAGGTCAACGGTGGATGAACAATAGCCCGTGGAGGCTGGAGGAGGTCGACAGTGGAGATGAACAGTATCCCGTGGAGTCCCGTTTTGCGGTATGCCACACCCCTCCCAATGAACAGGACCCCCGTTTCGACCGTAGCACTCCAACACAAGTCCGTTTCCTTCATTTTGCGGTTCGCCACAGCCCTCCCGATCAACAGGACCGCGTTTCGACCGTAGAAGGTCCAACAGAAGTCCATTTCCTCCGTTTTGCGGTACGCCGGACCCCTCCCGATGAACATGATCCCGTTTCGAACATGGCCGGTCGAACACAAGGTCGTTTCCTCTGTTCTGCGGCACGCCAGGCCTCATTTCCATCAGCTGTTCCATTCAAGCCGGTTGGCTCCCACTCGTTTCGTTGCCTCCCGATAAACACTACGCATTCCGTTGCCTCCCAATGAATAGACGACGACGCAGTTTCTCCATTCCGACCAAGCCATGTACACGAGCCCAGGCAGTACGTATGCGCGAGTAGGCATTTGAGACCCGCCCATATGTACGTACGTGACCGTATTTTCTTTCTTGCACCCTGGCCACTGTACGTACGTGTACATGCTACGCGCGCGCCTATACTACGACACGTGCGCTCCTCTACATCGACCAGTATGTACATACACGTTCGCGACCAGAATAACAATGCTAAGTACGCTTCAACCAGGTGGGTCTCGACTGTTAGGCATTTCCTTGCGTGCGAAGATGTAGCTGGTGGGTCCCAGCAGTCAGGGGTGAATCATTTTTTTTGCCCGTAATATGGACGCACTTACTTGCGTGCGAAATGTAGCTGGTAGGTCCCAGCAGTCAGGGGAAAAGTTTTTTTTCGCGAAATACGGTGGCCCGTCCGGTGGCTGCCTGCTATTAGGTGGTGGAATCATTATTTTCCGCATAATAAGGAGGCACTTTCTTGCTGCGGCCATGGACCCAGCTTTCAGCCTCTTCACATACAGTGCTCTTCCGATAGAAGTCGTTCCTTGACCACGTTGACCACGCCGCGCCGAGAGCACTAGGACGGTGGACGACGGCGAGGCCTAGGAAGGGGACAACGCGGAGCTGGGGAAGACGCGGCAGTGGATGCCCATGCAGAGAGGAGTACGAGGGTTCACTGGTTTGGCTTTGATGTGAGGCTGCCGTCGCCGCAGAATAACAGGGGGTGTGGGTGAGTGGCGGGATGGCCTGGCCAGCGTTGGGAGTAGTAGGGGTGGTGAGGCCTCCGCGAGCACAACCGGCCATGGGAGGCAGGAGCAGGCGACAAGACCGATGCTGCTTTGGGCGGCTGGAGCAAGAAGACCAGAGGTTGAAGAAGCACTACGGCCGTTGGATGGACATCGTACGATCACTGGAGCTAGAATCGTTCATATTGACTAAGTTGACAAAGCCCTCCGTCCCCGTCAACTTAGTAGGCCCACAAATCAGCATCCCACTATGCTGGGTCCCAACTTTTAGGGGGAGTATTCAATTTTTATGCGTAATAAGGAGGCACTTCCTTGCGTGCGAAGATATAGCTGGTGGGTTCGACCTGTCAGCGGGGGAAACGTTTTTTTGCGAAATACAGAGGCCCTTCCGGTGGGTCCTAGATGTCAGCTGGAGTAATCATTATTTTGCGCGTAATAAGGAGGCATTTCCTTGTGTGCGGCCATGGACCCAACTGTCAGCCTCTCCACGTGCAAATCCACGTCCGATGGAAGTCGTTCCTTGACCACGTTGACCACGCCACGCCGAGAGCACCAGGGCAGTGGACGACGACGAGGCCTAGGAAGGGGACAACACGGAGCCAGGGAAGACGCGACGGTGGATGCCCACACGGAGAGGAGTACGAGGGTTCACTAGTTCGGCTGCGGTGTGAGGCTGCCGTCGCCGCAGGGCCTGACTAGCGGTGGGAGTAGTAGGGGGCGATGAGGCCTCAACGGCAGCACAACCGGCCACTGGAGGCAGGAGCAGGCGGTCTCACCGGCGCTAGTTTGGGCGGCTGGTGCAAGAAGAGCAGCGATTGAAGAAGCAGCAGGACCGTTCGATTCAAATCCAACGGTTACTGCTGCTAGAATTGTTTGTTGACTAAGTTGACAAGCCCTGCGTACGCGTCAACTTAATAGGCCCACAGGTCAGCCTCCCAATCGATGCGCCCCAGATGTTAGTGGCAGGAATCATTTTTTTCGCGTAATAAGGAGGCAGCTGATTGCGTGCGGCCAGGCCAGCGGAGGGAGTAGGGTGGGCCGGTGAAGCCTACGCGGCATTGATGTCTACTACGCAACCTTCTTGTAGATGTTGTTGGGCCTCCAAGTGCAGAGATTTATAGGACAGTAGCAAATTTCCCTCAAGTGGATGACCTAAGGTTTATCAATCCGTGGGAGGCAAAGGATGAAGATGGTCTCTCTCAAGCAACCCTGCAACCAAATAACAAAGAGTCTCTTGTGTCCCCAACACACCCAATACAATGGTAAATTGTATAGGTGCACTAGTTCGGCGAAGAGATGGTGATACAAGTGCAATATGGATGGTAGATATAGGTTTTTGTAATCTGAAAATATAAAAACAGCAAGGTATCTAATGAAAAAGTGAGCACAAAGGGTATTGCAATGGTAGGAAACAAGGCCTAGGGTTTATACTTTCACTAGTGCAAGTTCTCTCAACAATAATAACATAACTGGATCATATAACTATCCCTCAACATGCAACAAAGAGTCACTCCAAAGTCACTAATAGTGGAGAACAAACGAAGAGATTATTGTAGGGTACGAAACCACCTCAAAGTTATACTTTCTGATCGATCTATTCAAGAGTCCGTAGTAAAATAACATGAAGCTATTCTTTCCGTTCGATCTATCATAGAGTTTGTACTAGAATAACACCTTAAGACACAAATCAACCAAAACCCTAATGTCACCTAGATACTCCAATGTCACCTCAAGTATTCATGGGGATGATTATACGATATGCATCACACAATATCAGATTCATCTATTCAACCAACACAAAGTACTTCAAAGAGTGCCCCAAAGTTTCTACCGGAGAGTCAAGACGAAAGCGTGTGCCAACCCCTATGCATAGATTCCCAAGGTCACGGAACCCGCAAGTTGATCACCAAAACATACATCAAGTAGATCAATAGAATACCCCATTGTCACCGCGGGTATCTCACACAAGACATACATCAAGTGTTCTCAAATCCTTAAAAACTCAATCCGATAAGATAACTTCAAAGGGAAAACTCAATCCATTACAAGAGAGTAGAGGGGGAGAAACATCATAAGATTCAACTATAATAGCAAAGCTCGCGATACATCAAGATCATACCACCTCAAGAACACGAGAGAGAGAGAGAGAGATCAAACACATAGCTACTGGTACATACCCTCAGCCTCGAGGGTGAACTACTCCCTTCTTGTCATGGAGAGCGCCGGGATGATGAAGATGGCCACGGTGAGGATACCCCCTACGGGTAGGTCTTGGAACAGGTCCCGATTGGTTTTTGGTGGCTACAGAGGCTTCCGGTGGCGGAACTCCCGATCTCTTGTGCTCCCCGATGTTTTTAGGGTATATGGACATATATAGGCGAAAGAAGTCGGTCAGGGGAGCCATGAGGGGCCCACGAGGGTGGGGGGCACGCCCAAGGGGGTAGGGAGCGCCTCCCTGCCTCGTGGCTTCCTCGTTGCTTCCCTTACGTGCACTCCAAGTCTCCTGGATTGCTTCCATTCCAAAAATAACTCTCCCGAAAGTTTCATTCCGTTTGATATTCCTTTTCTTCGAAACACTGAAATAGGCAAGAAAACATCAATTTGGGTTGGGCCTCCGGTTAATAGGTTAGTCCCAAAAATAATATAAAGGTGCTTAATAAAGCCCATAAACATCCAAAACAGATAATATAATAGCATGAATACTTCATAAATTATAGATACATTGAAGACGTATCAGCATCCCCAAGCTTAATTCCTGCTCGTCCTCGAGTAGGTACATGATAAAAGAAAGAATTTATGAAGTGTGAATGCTAGCAGGTGCACAAGTTTGATCAATGATAATTTCAGTCACCTTTTCTAGCATCATTATATGTCATAATAGTAGCTCATCTCATAAAACTTTTCATGATCAAGTAACAAGCTATTCACATGTTAAAGCATAGACCAAAGACTTTCTTGAAAACTAGCAAACTATGTTCTCAATCATCAAACAATTGCAATTCATATTATTTCCAGGAAGGGTATATGTAAGAGCTTTGATTTAGCAAATCCCACATACTCAATTATCATATAGTCTTCCATGATTGCTACCACTCAAAGCATATTTTTAGAACAAATAGCATCGATCGAACACAGAGAAAGATAGGGGCTTAATGTTTCGCCTTCCAACTTACTTATCATATAGATAATTGCCAACAATAATAATTCATGATCAAATATATTTGAATGGCCATATATGCTTAGATCTTTCCCCATCACATGATGCCTGCCAACTAAATAGTAGGTTGGAATGAGAAGGAATACTACTGACTCTTGCATAAAAGTAAAAGATAGGCCCTTCGCAGAGGGAAGCAGGGATTTGCAGAGGTGCCAGAGCTCGATTTTGAAATAGAGATAAATATTTTTGAGAGGTATGCTTTCATTGTCAACATAACAACCAAAAGTTCCCAATATCTTCCATACTACATACATTATAGGCGGTTCCCAAGCAGAATGGTAAAGTTTTTACTCCCCCTCCACCAACAATCATCAATCCATGGCTTGCCCGAAACAACGGGTGCCTCCAACTTTCAACAATCTTGGGGGAGTTTTGTTTGCAATTATTTTGATTTGATTTTGATCTATTGATCATGGGACTCGACATCCCAGTTACCAGCCATTTTTCTCGTGAATGATGAGCGGAGTCCACTCATCGTGAGAATAACCCACCTAGCATGGAAGATACTGATAGCCCCTAGTCGCTACATGAGCGATTCGGGCATACAAAACAGATTATTATTTGAAGGTTTAGAGTTTGGCACATGCAAATTTACTTGGAACGGCAGGTAAATACCGCAAATAGGTAGATATGGTGGACACTCATGGAAGAAACTTGGTTCAAGGAGTTTGGATGCACAAGCAGTATTCCCGCTTAGTACAGATATTTGGCTAGCAAAGGATTCTAAACAACAAGCACCACATGTTGGAGTATCTATAACAATATAACTTCTATACAAATATACCCAAGCATAACTCATTATGTTGTCTTCATTGTCCAATTTCAACTAATTTGCTCAGGTTTGAAAATAATTAATGGGGCTCACAATCCTATAAAATGTCTAAGATAGTATATTTATATGTGAAATCTCTCTTTCTTCAACATTCTTTCATGAATTGTTCAAGTGACCAATACAATGTTTGCTAACCTTCAATAAATTTACCACCTCTACTTCTTAGATGTGAAGTCATTACTCCCAAAGGGTTAAGCATATGAAACATATATAATTTCAGATCTATGATATTCAAATCATTCAACCATTTACTCAAAGGATATAAGTGAAGCACACGAGTAAATGACAAACTACTCCAAAAAGATATAAGTGAAGATCAATGGGTAGTTAAATAATTATGTAGCTATGTGAAGACTCTCTCTCAATTAAGAATTTCAGATCTTGGTATTTTATTCAAACAACAAGCAAAGCAAAACAAAACAAAATGACGCTCCAAGCAAAACACATATCATGTGGTGAATAAAAATATAGCTCCAAGTAAAGTTACCGATGCACAAAGACAAAAGAGGGGATGCCATCCGGGGCATCCCCAAACTTAGGATCTTGGTTGTCCTTGAATATTACCTTGGGATGCCTTGGGCATCCCCAAGCTTAGGCTCTTTCCACTCCTTATTCCATAGTCCATCGAATCTTTACCCAAAACTTGAAAACTTCACAACACAAAACTTAACAGAAAACTCGTAAGCTCCGTTAGTATAAGAAAATAAATCACCACTTTGGTACTGTTGTGAACTCATTCTAAATTCATATTGGTGTAATATCTATTGTATTCCAACTTCTCTATGGTTCATACCCTCCGATACTACTCATAGATTCATCAAAATAAGCAAACAACACATAGAAAACAGAATCTGTCAAAAACAGAACAGTCTGTAGTAATCTGTATCAAACGTATACTTATGGAACTCCAAAAATCCTACCAAATTAGGAAAACCTTAGAAATTTGTATACAAATCCATATAAAAGAGAATCAGATCAAAAGCACGTTTCTTTGAATTATCAAAACTAATTTACTGGGTGAAACAGTTTCTGATTTTCAGCAGGATCAACACAACTATCACCGTAAGCTATCCTAAAGGTCTTACTTGGCACTTTATTGAAACAAAAGCTATAAAACATGATTACTACAGTAGCATAATCATGTGGACACACAAAAACAGTAAGGGTAAATATTGGGTTGTCTCCCAACAAGCGCTTTTCTTTAATGCCTTTCTAGCTAGGCATGATGATGACAATGATGCTCACATAAAAGGTAAGAATTGAAACATAACGGGAGCATCATGAAGCATATTAGTAGCACATTTAAGCCTAACCTACTTCCTATGCATAGGTATTTTGTGAGCAAACAACTTACGGGAACAATAATCAACTAGCATAGGAAGGCAAAACAAGCATAACTTTAAAACTTTAAGCGCATAGAGAGGAAACTTGATATCATTGCAACTCCTACAAGCATATATTCCTCCCTCATAATAATTTTCAGTAGCATCATGAATGAATTCAACAATATAACCAGCACATAAAGCATTCTTTTCATGATCTACTTGCATAGAAATTTTACTACTCTCCACATAAGCAAGTTTATTCTTTATGGCATACGTATCATCACAATAATCATCATAAATAGGAGGCATGCTTTCATCATAATAAATTTGCTCATCAAAACTTGGGGGGACAAAAACTATCATCTTCATCTAACATAGCTTCCCCAAGCTTGTGGCTTTGCATATCATTAGCATCATGGATATTCAAGGAATTCATACTAACAACATTGCAATCATGCTCATCATACAAAGATCTAGTACCAAACATTTTAATGCATTCTTCTTCTAGCAATTGAGCACAATTTTCCTTTCCATCATTTTCACGAAAGATATTAAAAAGATGAAGCGTATGAGGCAAACTCAATTCCATTTTTTTGTAGTTTTCTTTTATAAACTAAACTAGTGATAAAACAAAAAACTAAAATATTCGATTGCAAGATCTAAAGATATACCTTCAAGCACTCACCTCCCCGGCAACGGCGCCAGAAAAGAGCTTGAAGTCTACTACGCAACCTTCTTCTTGTAGACATTGTTGGGCCTCCAAGTGTAGAGGTTTGTAGGACAGTAGAAAATTTCCCTCAAGTGGATGACCTAAGGTTTATCAATCCGTGGGAGGCGTAGGATGAAGATGGTCTCTCTCAAGCAACCCTGCAACCAAATAACAAAGTGTCTCTTGTGTCCCCAACACACCCAATACAATGGTAAATTGTATAGGTGCACTAGTTCGGCGAAGAGATGGTGATACAAGTGCAATATGGATGGTAGATATAGGTTTTTGTAATCTGAAAATATAAAAACAGCAATGTATCTAATGAAAAAGTGAGCACAAAGGGTATTGCAATGGTAGGAAACAAGGCCTAGGGTTCATATTTTTGTTGCAAATATGCCCTAGAGGCAATAAAAAATGGTTATTATTATATTTCCTTGTTCATGATAATTGTCTATTGTTCATGCTATAATTGTATTGACCGGAAACCGTAATACATGTGTGAATACATAGACCACAACATGTCCCTAGTGAGCCTCTAGTTGACTAGCTCGTTGATCAATAGATGGTCGTGGTTTCCTGACTATGGACATTGGATATCATTGATAACGGGATCGCATCATTAGGAGAATGATGTGATGGACAAGACCCAATCCTAAGCATAGCACAAGATCGTGTAGTTCGTTTGCTAAAGCTTTTCTAATGTCAAGTATCATTTCCTTAGACCATGAGATTGTGCAACTCCCGGATACCATAGGAATGCCTTGGGTGTACCAAACTCACAACGCAACTGGGTGGCTATAAAGGTGCACTACAGGTATCTCCGAAAGTGTCTGTTGGGTTGGCACGAATCGAGACTGGGATTTGTCACTCCGTATGATAGAGAGGTATCTCTGGGCCCACTCGGTAATGCATCATCATAATGAGCTAAATGTGACTAAGTAGTTGGTCACGGGATCATGCATTACGGAACGATTAAAGTGACTTGCCAGTGAAGAGATTGAACGAGGTATTGGGATACCGACGATTGAATCTCGGGCAAGTAATGTACCGATTGACAAAGGGAAATGTATACGGGATTGCTTGAATCCTCAACATCGTGGTTCATCCAATGAGATCATCATGGAACATGTGCGAGCCAACATGGGTATCTAGATTCCGCTGTTGGTTATTGGCCGGAGAGTTGTCTCGGTCATGTCTGCATGATTCCCGAACCCGTAGGGTTTACACACTTAAGGTTCGATGACGCTAGGGTTATAGGGAAGGTTTGTACGTGGTTACCGTATGTTGTTCGCAGTCCCGGATGAGATCCTGGACGTCACGAGGAGTTCCGAAATAGTCCGGAGGTGAAGATTTATATATGGGAAGTCATCATATGGTCACCGGAAATATTCGGGGGTTTATCGGTATTGTACCGGGACCAGCGAAGGGGTTCCGGGGGTCCACCGGAGGGTCCACCTGCCCCGAAGGGCCCTTATGGGCTGTATGTGGAAGGGAACCAACCCCAAGTGGGTTGGGCGCCATCCTCCTAGGGCCATGCACCTAGGGTTGGGGGGAACCCTAAAGGGGGCGCCCCCCTTGGCTTGGGGGGCAAGCGCCCTCCCCCTGGCCGCCCCCCTCTAGATCTCATCTAGAGGGGCCGACCCCCTTCCCCCTTCACCCTATAAATAGAGGGGAGGAGGGAGGGCAGCCGCACCACATCCAAGGCGTAGCCCTCCCCCTCTCCAACACCTCCCCTCCTCTGTTTGTGCTTGGCGAAGCCCTATCGGAGAACCACTGCTCCACCACCACCACGCCGTCGTGCTGCTGCTGAAGCCTTCTTCGTCAACCTTTCCCTCCTCCTTGATGGATCAAGGCGCGGAAGACGTTACCGGGCTGCACGTGTGTTGAACGCAGAGGTGCCATTGTTCGGCGCTTAGATCGGAATCAATCGAGATCTGAATCGCTACGAGTACGACTCCTTCATCCGCGTTCTTGTAACGCTTATGTGTTGCGATCTTCAAGGGTATGAAGATGCACTCCCCTCTCTCTCCTTGCTAGTTTCTCCATAGATTGATCTTGGTGATGCGTAGAAAATTTTAATTTTTGCAATGATCCCCAAAAGTGGTATCAGAGCCAGGTCTATGCGTAGTTTCTATGCACAAGTAGAACACAAGTTGTTGTGGGCGTCGATTTTGTCAATTTACTTGCCACTACTAGTCTTATCTTGATTCGGCGGCATCATGGGATGAAGCGGCCCGGACCGACCTTACGACGCTTACGTGAGGCAAAGTTCCACCGGTCGACATGCACTAGCTGCATAAGGTGGCTAGCGGGTGTCTGCCTCTCCCACTTTATTCGGATCGGATTCGATGAAAAGAGTCCTTATGAAGGGTAAATAGCAATTGGCATATCACGTTGTGGTTTTGGCGTAGGTAAGAAACATTCTTGCTAGAAACCTATAGCAGCCACGTAAAAACTTGCAACAACAATTAGAGGACGTCTAACTTGTTCTTGCAGCACATGCCGTGTGATGTGATATGCCCAAAGGATGTGATGAATGAAATATATGTGATGTATGAGATTGATCATGTTCTTGTAATAGGAATCACGACTTGCATGTCGATGAGTATGACAACCGGCAGGAGCCATAGGAGTTGTCTTAATTTATTGTATGACCTGCGTGTCAATCAATAATGCCATGTAATTACTTTAATTTATTGCTAAACCGTTAGCCATAGTAGTAGAAGTAATAGTTGGCGAGACAACTTCATGAAGGCACGATGATGGAGATCATGGTGTCATGCCGGTGACGATGATGATCATGGCGCCCCGAAGATGGAGATCAAAAGGAGCAAAATGATATTGGCCATATCATGTCACTATTTGATTGCATGTTATGTTTATCATATTTTACATCTTATTTGCTTAGAACAACGGTAGCATAAATAAGATGATCCCTCATAAAATTTCAAGAAAGTGTTCCCCCCTAACTGTGCACTGTTGCGAAGGTTCGTTGTTGTGAAGCACCACGTGATGATCGGCTGTGATAGATTCTAAAGTTCACATACAATGGGTGTAAGCCAGATTTACACATGCAAAACACTTAGGTTGACTTGACGAGCCTAGCATGTACAGACATGGCCTCGGAACACAAGAGACTGAAAGGTCGAACATGAGTCGTATAGCAGATATGATCAACATGAAGATGTTCACCGATGATGACTAGTCCGTCTCACGTGATGATCAGACACGGCCTAGTTGACTCGGATCATGTATCACTTAGATGACTAGAGGGATGTCTATCTGAGTGGGAGTTCATTAAATAATTTGATTAGATGAACTTAATTATCATGAACTTAGTGTAAAATCTTTGCAATATGTCTTGTAGATCAAATGGCCCATGCTAATATTGCCCTCAACTTCAATGCATTCCTAGAGAAAACCAAGCTGAAAGACGATGGTAGCAACTATATGGACTGGGTCCGGAACTTGAGGATCATCCTCATAGCTGCCAAGAAAGCATATGTCCTAGATGCATCGCTAGGTGAAGCACCGTTTTCCAAAGCAACTCAAGGCGTTATGAATTCTCGGCAGCAGCGAGTGATGATTACTCCTGGTTCGGTGCGGCATGCTTCTGACTTAGAACCGGGGCTCCAAAAGCGTTTTGAGCAACACAGAGCATATGAGATGTTCCAAGAGCTGAAAATGGTTTTCCAAGCTCATGCCCGGGTCGAGAGATATGAAGTCGCGTTTTGAGCAACACAGAGCATATGAGATGTTCCAAGAGCTGAAAATGGTTTTCCAAGCTCATGCCCGGGTCGAGAGATATGAAGTCTCCAACAAGTTCTACACTTGTAAGATGGAGGAGAATGGTTACATCGTGACACATACTCAAAATGTCTGGGTTGCACAACCGCTTGTCTCAGCTAGGAGTTAATCTCCCGGATGACGCGGTCATCGACAGAATCCTCCAGTCGCTTCCACCTAGCTACAAGAGCTTTGTGATGAATTTTAATATGCAGGGGATGGTGAAAACCATTCCTTAGGTATATTCAATGCTGAAATTAGCGGAGGTGGAGATCAAAAAGGAACATCAAGTGTTGATGGTCAACAAAACCACTAGTTTCAAGAAAGGCAAGTGTAAGAAGAACTTCAAGAAGGACGGCAAGGGAGTTGCCGCGCCCGGTAAGCCAGTTGCTGGGAAGAAGCCAAAGCATGGACCCAAACCTGAGACTAAGTGCTTTTATTGCAAGGGAAACGGACACTGGAAGCGGAACTGCCCCAAGTACTTAGCCGACAAGAAGGCCGGCAACACCAAAGGTATAAGTGATATACATGTTATTGATGTGTACCTTACCAGTACTCGTATTAGCTCCTGGGTATTTGATACCAGTGAATTTGCTCATATTTGTAACTCAAAACAGGAGCTGCGGAATAAGCGGAGACTAGTGAAGGACGAGGTGACGATGCGCGTTGATACATCTCCAACATATCTATAATTTTTGATTATTCCATGCTATTATATTACCCCTTTTGGATGTTTATGGGCTTTATTTTACACATTTATATCATTTTTGGGACTAACCTACTAACCGGAGGCCCAACCCATATTGCTGTTTTTTTGCCTATTTCAGTGTTTCGAAGAAAAGGAATATCAAACGGAGTCCAAAACGGAATGAAACCTTCGGGAGCGTGATTTTTGGAACAAACGTGATCCAGAGGACTTGGAGTGCAAGTCAAGAAGCAACCGAGGCTCCCACGATATAGGAGCCCCCCCCTGTAGGGCGCGCCCCCTGTCCTCGTGGTCCCCTCATGCGGCCACCGACGTACTTCTTCCTCCTATATACCTATGTACCCCGAAAACATCCAAGAGGAGGATGAAACACAATTTCCACCACCGTAACCTTCTGTATCCGCGAGATCTCATCTTGGAGCCTTCGCCGGCACTCTGCTGGAGGGGGAATCGACCACGGAGGGCTTCGACATCAACATCCTTGCCCCTCCGATAAGTTGTGAGTAGTTTACCACCGACCTACGAGTCCATAGTTATTAGCTAGATGGCTTCTTCTCTCTTTTTGGATCTCAATACAATGTTCTCCCCTCTCTTGTGGAGATTTATTCGATGTAAACTCTTTTTGTGGTGTGTTTGTCGAGATCCGATGAATTGTGGGTTTATGATCAAGTTTATCTATGAATAATATTTGAATCTTCTCTAAATTCTTTTATGTATAATTGAGTTATCTTTGCAAGTCTCTTCGAATTATCAGTTTGGTTTGGCCTACTAGATTGATCTTTCTTGCCATGGGAGAAGTGCTTAGCTTTGGGTTCAATCTTGCGGTGTCCTTACCCAGTGACAGAAAGGGTTGCAAAGCACGTATTGTATTGTTGCCATCGAGGATAACAAGATGGGTTTATATCATATTGCATGAGTTTATCCCTCTACATCATGTCATCTTGCTTAATGCGTTACTCTGTTCTTATGAACTTAATACTCTAGATGCAGGTAGGAGTCGGTCGATGTGTGGAGTAATAGTAGTAGATGCAGGCAGGAGTCGGTCTACTTGTTATGGATGTGATGCCTATATACATGATCATGCCTAGATAATCTCATAACTATGCACTTCTCTATCAATTGCTCGACAATAATTTGTTCACCCACCGTAATACTTATGCTATCTTGAGAGAAGCCACTAGTGAAACCTATGGCCCCCGGGTTTATCTCTTATCATATTTGCTTTCAATCTACTTTTATTTGCATCTTTACTTTTTGCATCTATATTATAAAATACCAAAAATATATTTATCTTATCTTACTATCTTTATTAGATCTCACTTTCACAAGTGGCCGTGAAGGGATTGACAACCCCTTTATTGTGTTGGTTGCGAGTTCTCAGTTTGTTTGTGTAGGTGCATGGGACTTTTGAGGAGCCTCCTACTGGATTGATACCTTGCTTCTCAAACTCTGAGGGAAATACTTACGCTACTACTGCTGCATCACCCTCTCCTCTTCGAGGAAAACCAAGGCAAGCTCAAGACGTAGCAAGAAAGATTTCTGGCGCTGTTGCCGGGGAGGTCTTCGCTCAATTCAAGACATACCAAGTACCCATCACAAACCCATCTCCCTCGCATTTACATTATTTGCCATTTGTCTCATTTTCCTCTCCCCCACTTCACCCTTGCCGTTTTATTCGCCCTCTCTTTCCCAATCTCCTCTCTCTCTTTCGCTTGCCTTTTTCTGTTTGCTTGTGTGTTGGATTACTTGTTGCCAATGCGCAAGATAATACCAAATTGTGTGATTTCTCGAATACCAATAATAATGATTTCCTTAGTACTTCGATTGCTCCTCTTAATGATGTTGAGTCTTGTGAAATCAATACCGCTTTGTTGAATCTTGTTATGAAAGATCAATTTGCCGGCCTTCCTAGTGAAGATGCAACTACTCATCTAAATAACTTTGTTGATTTGTGTGATATGCAAAAGAAGAAAGATACGGATAACAATATTGTCAGATTGAAGTTATTCCCGTTTTCACTTAGAGATCGTGCTAAAGTTTGGTTTTCGCCTTTGCCTAAAAATAGTATTGATTCTTGGAACAAGTGCAAAGATGCTTTTATCTCTAAGTATTTTCCTCCCGCTAAGATCATCACTCTTAGGAACGATATTATGAATTTTAAACAACTTGATCATGAGCATGTTGCCCAATCTTGGGAAAGAATGAAATTGATGCTTCGCAATTGCCCTACTCATGGTTTGAATTTATGGATGATCATACAAAAATTTTATGCCGGTTTGAACTTTGCTTCTAGAAATCTCTTAGATTCGGCCGCGGGAGGCACGTTTATGGAAATCACATTAGGAGATGCTACAAAACTTCTTGATAATATTATGGCTAATTATTCTCAATGGCACACCGAAAGATCTTCTAGTAAAAAAGTGCGTGCTATAGAAGAAATCAATGTTTTTGAGTGGAAAGATGGATGAACTTATGAAGATGTTTGCTACTAAAAATACTCCTCTTGATCCCAATGATATGCCTTTGTCTTCCTTGATTGAGAATAATAATGAATCTATGGATGTGAATTTTGTTGGTAGAAATAGTTTTGGAAGCAATGCTTATAGAGGAAACTTTAATGCTAGACCGTTCCCTAGTAATTCCTCTAATAATTATGGAAATTCCTACAATAATTCTTATGGTAATTTTAATAAGATGCCCTCTTATTTTGAGAACAGTGTGAAAGAATTTATGATTTCTCAAAAAAAAATTAATGCTTTGCTTGAAGAAAAATTGCTCAAAGTTGATGATTTGGCTAGGAATGTTGATAGACTTTTGCTTGATGTTGATTCTCTTAAACTTAGATCTTATCCTCCTAAGCATGATATCAATGAGTCTCTCAAAGTAATGAGAATTTCCATTAACGAGTGCAAGGAAAGAACCGCTAGATTGCGTGCTAAAAAAGATAGCTTTATAAAAGCGTGTTCTTCTAGTTTCCATGAAAATAATGATGAGGATCTTAAAGTTATTGATGCGTCTCCTATTAGATATATGTTTTGCAATATGAATTTCGATGATTATGGGACTGATGATGAATCAACTTTGCCTAGAAGGCGTCCCAAAAATTCAGAGTCTTTAGATCTTGATGCTAAATTTGGTAAAAGTGAGATTGGAGAGTCCTCAACTTCAAATATATTGAACCTACTATCTCGGATTTCAAGGAATTTGATTATGATAATTGCTCTTTAAAAGGTTGTATTTCCTTGTTGCAATCCGTTGTTAATTCTCCTCATACTTATAGTCAAAACAAAGCTTTTACCAAACGTATCGTTGATGCCTTGATGCAATCCTATGATGAAAAACTCAATTTGGAAGTTTCTATACCTAGAAAACTTAATGATGAGTGGGAACCTACTATAAAGATTAGAATTAAAGATTATGAGTGTTTTGCTTTGTGTGATTTGGGTGCTAGTGTTTCCACGATTCCGAAAACTTTATGTGATATTCTAGGTTTCCATGATCTTGGTGATTGCTCTTTAAATTTGCACCTTGCGGATTCCACCATTAAAAAGCCAATGGGAAGGATCAATGATGTTCTCATTGTTGCTAATAGAAATTTGGTGCCCGTGGATTTTATCGTTCTTGATATAGATTGCAATCTTTCTTGCCCTATTATTCTTGGTAGACCTTTCCTTAGAACGATTGGTGCGATTATTGATATGAAGGAAGGGAATATTAGATTCCAATTTCCATTAAAGAAAGGCATGGAGCACTTTCCAAGAAAGAAAGTCAAATTACCTTATGAATCTATCATGCGTGCTACTTATGAATTTAGTGCCAAAGATGGCACTCGTTAGGTCTATCTTTGCTTTTATGCCTAGCTAGGGGCGTTAAACGATAGCGCTAGTTGGGAGGCAACCCAATTTTCTTTATGTTTTTTGTTTTTGCTCCTGTTTAGTAATAAATCTTGCATCCAACTTCTGTTTAGATGTGTTTTTATCTTTTAATTAGTGTTTGTGCCAAGTAGAACCTATAGGATAACTTACGATGATAGTTGATTTGATTCTGCTGAAAAACAGAAACTTTGCGCACACGAATATAATTTTGTTAAATCACAAAAACGTGATTTTGATTTGACTCTTTTTTCTTCTGATCAATAAACAAATTGTCCAGGACTTCCTATTTTGGTAGGATTTTTAAAGTTCCAGAAGTGTGCGTTAGTTACAGATTGCTACAGACTGTTCTGTTTTTGACAGATTCTGTTTTTTGTGTGTTGTTTGCTTATTTCAATGCATCTATGGCTAGTAAAATAGTTTATAAACCATAGGGAAGTTGGAATACAGTAGGTTTAAAACCAAAATAAATAAAGAATAAGTTCATTACAGTACCTTATGTGGTGGTTTTGTTTTCTTTCACTAACGGAGCTTATAAGATTTCCTGTTGAGTTTTGTGTTGTGAAGTTTTCAAGTTTTGGGTAAAGCTTTTATGGACTATGGAATAAAGGGTGACAAGAGCCTAAGCTTGGGTATGCCCAAGGCACCCCAAGATATTCAAGGATAGCCAAAAGCCTAAGCTTGGGGATGCCCCGGGAAGGCATCCCCTTTTTCGTCTTTGTTCATTGGTAACTTTACTTGGAGCTATATTTTTATTCGACACATGATATGTGTTTTGCTTGGAGCGTCGTGTATTATATTAGTCTTTGCTTTTTAGTTTACCACAATCATCCTTGCTGTACACACCTTTTGGGAGAAGCCTATTTGATTAGAATTTGCTAGAATACTCTATGTGCTTCACTTATATCTTTTGAGCTTGATAGTTTTTGCTCTAGTGCTTCACTTATATTTTTTAGAGCTCGGTGGTGTCTTAATTTTGAAGAAATTACTAGTCTCTCATGCTTCACTTATATTATTTTGAGAGTATTTTAGAACAGCATGGTATTTGCTATGGTTTTAAAGTTGGTCCTAGAATGATGAGCATCCAAGTTGGGTATAATAAAAACTATCATAGAAAGTGAATTGGATGCTATGATCAATTTGATGCTTGATAATTGTTTCGAGACATGGAGGTAGTGATATTAAAGTCATGCTAGTTGGGTGATTATGGATTTAAAGAATGCTTGGGTTGAAGTTTGTGATTCCCGTAGCATGCACGTATGGTGAACCACTTTGTGATGAAGTTGGAGCACAATTTTATTTATTGATTGTCTTCCTTATGAGTGGTGGTCGGGGACGACGATGGTCTTTTCCTACCAATCTATCCCCCTAGGAGCATGCGTGTAGTACTTTTGTTTTTGATGACTTCCAGATTTTTGCAACAAGTACATGAGTTCTTTTGACTAATGTTGAGTCCATGGATTATACGCACCCTTTCACCCTTCCATCATTGCTAGCCTTTCTTGTGCCGCGCAACTTTCGCCGTTACCTTACACCCACCATATACCTTCCTCAAAACAGCCACCATACCTACCTATTATGGCATTTCCATAGCCATTCCGAGATATATTGCCATGCAACTTTCCACTGTTCCGTTCATATGACACGCATTACTTTTGTCATATTGCTCTTTGCATGATCATGTAGTTGACATTGTATTTGTGGCAAGGCCACCTTCATAATTTTCATACATGTCACTCTTGATTCATTGCATATCCCGGTACACCGCCGGAGGAATTCATATAGAGTCATATCTTGTTCTATCTTTGAGTTGTAAATCCATAAAAGTGTGATGATCTTCATTATTAGAGCATTATCCTAGTGAGGAAAGGATGATGAAGGCTATGATTCCCCCACAAGTCGGGATGAGACTTCGGACTTTACAAAAAGAAAAAAAAGAAAAAAAGAGAGGCCAAAAAGAAAAGAAAAAAGAGAAAGAAAAAAAGAGAAAAAAGAGAAAAAGAGAAAAAGAAAAGAAAAAAAATAAAATGAGAGAAAAAGAGGGAAGGGACAATGCTACTATCTCTTTTTCCACACTTGTGCTTCAAAATAGCACCATGATCTTCATGATAGAGTCTCATATGTTGTCACTTTCATATACTAGTGGGAATTTTTCATTATAAGATCTTGGCTTGTATATTCCAATGATGGGCTTCCTCGAAAAGTGCCCTAAGTCTTCGTGAGCAAGCAAGTTGGATGCACACCCACTTAGTTTCTTTTGTTGAGCTTTCATATATTTATAGCTCTAGTGGATCCGTTGCATGGCAATCCCTACTCACTCACATTGATATCTATTAATGGGCATCTCCATAGCCCGTTGATACACCTAGTTGATGTGAGACTATCTTCTCCTTTTTGTCTTCTCCACAACCACCATTCTATTCCACATATAGTGCTATGTCCATGGCTCACGCTCATGTATTGCGTCAAAGTTGAAAAAGTTTGAGATTATTAAAGTATGAAACAATTGCTTGGCTTGTCATCGGGGTTGTGCATGATTAATTACTTTGTGTGATGAAGATAGAGCAACAACCAGACTATATGATTTTGCAGGGATAACTTTCTTTGGCCATGCTATTTTGAGAAGACGTGATTACTTTGATTAGTATGCTTGAAGTATTATTATTTCTTATGTTAATATGAACTTTTATTTTGTATCATTTGGATCTGAACATTCATGCCACAATAAAAAAATTACATTGAGAACTATGTTAGGTAGCATTCCACATCAAAAATTCTCTTTTTATCATTTACCTACTCGAGGACGAGCAGGAATTAAGCTTGGGGATGCTTGATACGTCTCCAACATATCTATAATTTTTTATTGTTCCATGCTATTATATTACCCCTTTTGGATGTTTATGGGCTTTATTTTACACATTTATATCATTTTTGGGACTAACCTACTAACCGGAGGTGAGGGAGTCCTGGACTAGGGGGTGTCCGGACAGCCAGACTATCATCGTCAGCCGGACTCCAAGACTATGAAGATACAAGATTGAAGACTCCGTCCCGTGTCCGGATGGGACTTTCCTTGCCGTGGAAGGCAAGCTTGGCGATACGGATATGTAGATCTCCTACCATTGTAACTGACTCTGTGTAACCCTAGCCCTCTCCGGTGTCTATATAAACCGGAGGGTTTTAGTCCGTAGGAGGACAACCATTACAACAATCATACCATAGGCTAGCTTCTAGGGTTTAGCCTCCTTGATCTCGTGGTAGATCCACTCTTGTACTACCCATATCATCAATATCAATCAAGCAGGAGTAGGGTTTTACCTTCATCGAGAGGGCCGAACCAGGTAAAAACATCGTGTCCCTTGTCTCCTGTTACCATCCGCCTAGACGCACGATTCGGGACCCCCTACCCAAGATCCGCCGGTTTTGACACCGACATTGGTGCTTTCATTGAGAGTTCCTCTGTGTCGTCACCGATAGGCTTAATGGCTTCTTCAATCAACAACAACGCCGTCCAGGGTGAGACTTTTCTCCCCGGGCAGATCATCGTATTCGGTGGCTTCGCACTGCGGGCCAATTCACTTGGCCATCTGGAGCAGATCGAAAGCTACGCCCCTGGCCGTCAGGTCAGATTTGGAAGCCTAAACTTCACGGCGGATATCCGCGGAGACTTGATCTTCGACGGATCCAAGCCGCAGCCGAGCGTGCCGCATTGTCACGATGGGTATGATCTAGCTCTACCGCCGGACAGTACTTTGGAGGCCGCACACGAATCCGCACCGACCCATAATTCGGAGCCGATCGCGCAGATCGAGGATGGGTGGCTGGACACCGCCTCGGGAGCTGCAACTTCCATGGCGATGGAGCCGAACACTGACCTCGTCCCTTATAAAGCTCGTGACTCCGAGGTGCCGGACTCCCTGCTGGACTCCGAACCTCCTGCGCCCCTGCCAATCGAATCCGATTGGGCGCCGATCATGGAGTTCACCGCCGCGGACATCTTTCAGCACTCACCCTTTGGCGACATCCTAAATTCGCTAAAACATCTCTCGCTATCCGGAGAGCCCTGGCCAGACTACGGCCAGGATGGATGGGATGCGGATGACGAAGAAATTCAAAGCCCACCCACCACCCACTTTGTAGCAACTGTCGACGAACTAACAGACATACTAGATCACGACTCCGAAGACATCGACGGTATGGACGACGATGCCGGAGACGATCAAGAACCAGCGCTCACCGAGCACTGGAAGGCCACCCCAACCCATGATGTATATATGGTGGACACCCCAAAAGGAAGCGATAACGAGGACCAACGGGGCGCGGCAAAGGATAATCCCGCCGACAAACAACCAAAATGGCAACGCAGACGCCGCCCTAAGTCCCGCCTCGACAAAAACAGCGCTCCTAATGACCCAGCAATAGAGCAGGCAAACCGGTGGGCACGAACATGCAACCAAGCAACCGTCCGAACAGGGCGAATCGGATAATCAATCCATGCCCGCGAAACCAGCAGTTCAGACGACCTCACGCGGACACACCACCGAGAATAAGAACCTTCACAAAAGACTCGTCGCCATCGCAAGAAGTCGAAGAAGGAAAACGGAAGCTCAAAACAGCGGAAGACATACTCAGAATGAGGTGGAGCAAAGTGCTCAAAACCGCAGACAAATACGGCAATGGCCATCAATCAAAGAGCTACCCGAAGCGCAAGCTGCTGCCAGAATTTGACGAGGAAGCCATAGCGCCACCATAGTCAAAAATTAAAGAAGCCGCCTGGCCGGATAGACGACCAGATGACAGGACAAAAGCGACAAGCGGCGCCGCGCACAAACCGACTCATGATCCTCGGAAAACAAATGGCCCGGTCAGGACCATTTACGGGCCAAAAAAGAGGGCCCCAGGAAGCAACACAACACGCCAAGTGTTCGAAGACAGCGGCACACCAAAGTATAGGGGCGCCGCACACCCACTATGTTTCACCAATGAGGTGCTGCATTATGAATTTCCAGCAGGGTTTAAACGCATAAACATATAGGCTTACGACGGAGCAACAGACCCTGGAGTCTGGATAGAGGATTATATACTACACATACACATGGCTAGAGGAGATGATTTCCACGCCATAAAATATCTACCCCTCAAGCTCAAAGGGCCAGCTCGGCATTGGCTCAAAAGCCTCCCAGAAAACACTATTGGAAGTTGGGAAGAGCTTGAGGACGCGTTTAGAGCAAATTTTCAAGGGACTTATGTCCGCCCTCCGGATGCAGACGATCTAAGTCATATAACTCAAAAGCCCGGAGAGTCAACGCGCAAATTCTGGAACAGGTTCCTTACTAAAAAGAACCAAATAGTCGACTGTCCGGACGCTGAAGCCTTAGCAGCTTTTAAACACAACGTCCGAGACGAATGGCTCGCCAGACACCTCGGCCAAGAGAAGCTGAGGACAATGGCCACGCTAACAAGCCTCATGACCCGCTTTTGCACGGGGGAAGACAGCTGGCTAGCAAGATGCAGCACCAGTGACCCAAGTACATCCAAGATCAGAGATGGAAACGGAAAATCACGGTGCAGAAAAGATCAGCGCCGGAATAAAGAGAAAAGCCCAAAGAACACGGCGGTCAACGCCGGATTCAAAAGCTCGCGGCCAAACAACAAAACACTGCCTCTTAAGGACAACAGTGATGAGCTATCCAACTTAAACAAAATTTTGGATCGGATATGTCAAATCCACAGTACCTCCGGAAGGCCTGCAAACCACACCCACCGAGATTGTTGGGTTTTCAAACAGTCCGGCCGACTCAACGCCGAACACAAGGGGCTCGACGCACCAAGCAAGGACGATGACGAACCCCACCAGTGAGAGCAGGAAAACAAAAACTTTCCCACAAGAAGTCAAAGCGATAAACTTACTTCATGTGATAGTACGGAAAACAATGCGGCACCCGCTAAGGCAGTGTCGCACGGTCCACCCCAATGGAACCTCGAGATTGGATGTCAAAACCAATAACTTTTGACCACCGGATCATTCGAAGTGTTGAAATGCAGGATGGACTGCTCGATATTGGATCCTATAATCGACGGATTGCAATTTACACAAGTCCCGATGGACGGCGGCAGCGATTTAAACTGCTATATCCGAACACAATCCGCAAGTTGGGGATAGACCTTACTAAAATTCGACATAGCCGCACTTCCTTTAAAGGAGTGATGCAGCCCTTACGCCAAGTGCACAGCTCCTTATTACTAGAAGTTGTGTTGGTCACGGACAACTTCCGACGCTAAAAGCTAATCTTTCATGTCGCCCCATTCAAAAGTAGCTATCAAGCACTATTGGGACGTGAAGCTTTTGTCCGCTTTAACGCAATACCACATTACACGTCTCTTACACTTAAAATGCCCGGTCCACGTGGCATCATTTCATTAAGAGGGTCATTCAAAGACCCCGGACACGGCTAGACGAGTCCGGCATAAATAAGCTAGGGGCTCCCTAGCCGCACACCCCTTCACAAGGGGCTGTGCATATAAGCAATAATGAGCTAATATAGACTCAGCCTTATTCATTTATTAATATTTTTTATGCACTTTTTCGCATGATTTCCTTTCAAACTAAGTTCCTCTCTTTTTTTACAGATGAACAACGTGCACACCCGTCCAGGATAACTGCACAACGGAGACACAGCGCAGCGTGCGGTGAGGGACCCGCTGCAAGGATTCTTTTGATTAAGACCTGCGTAAACCTTTTTTTGTCTCTTGTTGCTATAATCCCTGGTTTCTCATTATAACCAGAGTGGAGATCGACGTTTTGGCATCGGCCGTGTCGAGGACCTTGCCCATACCGGACACTAGGGGCTCGGGGCATTGTTACGCCCATTATTATAAAGACCGAACACCTTAGGGAGTGTTCGGCGTCTCGAGATTAGGCCTTATATGCATCAGCTCGAATCATGTCTTTGGTCAAATGTTGGGTTTGCGGCTCACGTGTTTTGCTGCCTTACGTTCCATATCATCGGCTAACGTGGCACCGGAGAACTCTGCGATTGTGCCCCGGTTAATTTGGCGAGCACCTCGATGAAAGCCGAAAATTGGTGTCATGATCTGCGAGATCGTCAACCACTCGATCGACCATCGGAATGTTTAGAATTCCTCCGCTTTGACGAAGGACCGTTTCGGTCAGCACATCTGCGCCCAATTCGAGAGCGCGGTGCCCGTGGGCTATATCGTAGTCCCACCCTCGAACTCAATGGCTAAGTGAAAGTGATAAAGCATTATAGTCCGGTTGCCTCGTTTGCTACGCTACCACCTCCTTAACAGGACCGAGACGTCGGATTAAGTGTGAAAATGCGCTATTTTTGCGAACACCCCCGCACCTTGTGCGTGGAGGCTGAAGTCGACGACTGCCATCTTTCAGGTTATACACACGTATACATAAACAGCCGCACAGGAGATATTTCAATACTTGAACGCACAAGTACAAAAAGCGCCTACATCATAAACATTGTTTTATAAAATTAAGCGTTCATTTGAGCGTGACATTTTTGAGCATCTGCGACTCTATTACACGAGCACCACGCAGAACTTCCCCAAAATAGTGCTCGGCGGGTAACCGCTTTCGTCCGAACCACGGGTGCAAGCAGCGGTGGCATCCATCTCTGTCAATGTGTCTTCACACGGCGAGTGCCATCCGTGCACCCTCTATGCAGCCGACCGCTTCATCGCCTTGATATGCGGCACCGCCCCAAGAAATTGCTGCAATAAGCCAAAATAGCTCTTCGGCTTGGGCCTATCCGGCCAGACATGAGTCACGATATCTGTCATGGCAAGCCCGGACAACCTATTTAGCTCAGTCCATTCGGCCAACTGATCGGTCAGCGGAAGTGAACGATCCGGACTATGGAATTGAGACCAAAACAGCTCTTCCGTCTTGTGATCCTTCTGACTTCGGAAGTGCACAATGGCATCTGCCGCACTCGCCGCTAAGTCCATATAAGGATCCTCCAGACCCCACAGCTGGCCAAGCTAGGCACACTTTGGATCCATAAACCTGCGGCGCAGCAGAAAAGGCTTGCCAGCCATAATGTCTCCGGCCTGGCGCAGCTCCTCCTTTATAGCTTTGCATTGCGAGCAGGCATCCTTGGCCGGCGGTGGCCTTCCCAGTCTTCTCGCCCGATAGGCGCTCCTTTTCAAGAGCCTCATTGCGGTCGGTAGCATCCTTCAACTTAACGACCATTTGGCCATCTCTTCCCTGCTTGGCGGTGTGCAGCCCTTCGACTTCTAACTCCTCGGCGCCCGAGGCGATCGCATCACTCTTCCGGCTTGCTCCTTGGCTTGAGCAAGTTCGCTCAAGGCTCTCCACAGCAGCGGCACCATCTGCGTCAAGCACAAATATTGTAAGAGGTGGGCTTTGGCTCCCTTAATAGGTGACTGCGGAGAAACAACTTACCTTGCGACTCGTCAAGTCGCTTGTTGACTAGCGCGATGTCCGCATCCGCAACATCGAGTTGCCGCTTTAATTCAGCAACTCCATCAGTCCGGCTAGCCCCCGGACTATCCGCCACCTGCATAGGAAAGGCGGCACTCAATACCTGCGATTTTGATCCTCGGCACGCTATCGCTTTCGACAACATACCGAGTCTCAGGGGCTACTATCTATACAGGGCGCACTTTATGTGCAAAACTATCAAAAAGGGGTGTCATTTTTACATACCTCAAACCCCGCCAGCAAACTCCTGACGGCATTGTGCAATCCGCTTTAGGCGGACGAAATCCTTCCAATCACCGTACTCATCAATGCACGGTGATCTTCTGAGATGGACGCCCTCTCAAGCAGATCCTTCAGCTCCCCCGGCCGAACACTAGTCGACGCCGAACTCTTCGGCTCTGCCGGGCTCGGGGATACCCTCCGTGATGACACTTCAGGCTCGTCCACCCTATCTGATGGCGCAGCGGACGGAGGCGTCTCGCTCTCCACCATCTCCAGACGAAGATCCCCCGAAGATGAGCTCATCTGAGAAGGTCGGAGATCCGAACAAGGTAAAAATTCGGTTATCCTCAGAAGCACAAATAGGGATGTCTCTTATTATCGAGCTCTCTTTTTTCTACTTACGGCTTGCTGGAGGGCTGATGCTTTAGGGGAGACTGTGCGGCCGGGGCCTCCCCGGACGCAGGACCCTCTGGTGAAGACTTCTTCCCCCGCTTAGGGGCTTTGGCCTCCGGATCTCCAGAGGTGGTCCTCTTCTCCCCTTGGAGGAGGATTCTCGATCCCCTTTTCAAGAGCCTCCTTGGGCGAGGCGGTAGCTCCTTATTTTCCCTCCGCCTTCTTCAAGGCGCAACCTCCAAACATCTTGGCCAAGACGGGATCGCGCGGTCTCTGAGGAGGGCCAGACACCGTATCAGCTTTGCTTGCGCTATCCACTCCTGTTGAAGGATAACGGGTTAAAAGGCAAATTGTAGAAAGGCAAACAAACGGTACGTCCGAACACTGAGCTACTTACTTGAGTATCCCAGCGATTGCAGCTTAGGACGGCGTCCTCGGTCAATTCCGGACACACCGCTCGTGATCCGAAGAACAACTCGTACATCTCCACGGGTGTCGTACCCATAAAGTGTTGGAGAATCCGTGGTCCCTCCGGATTGAACTCCCATAACCGGAGAGGACGGCGTTTGCAGGGCAGGAGACGCCTAATCAGCATAACCTGCATCACCACGACCAGATCGATCTCCCTCGCCTGGAGGTCTCGAATCCGACCCTGCAATAGGGGCACGTCTTTTGACGGCCCCCAATTGAGCCCTTCGTTGACCCACGACATCAACCGTCGAGGAGGTCCCGAGCGGAATACGGGCGGCGGCTTCTGCCTGCTGCCCTTCGGAGCGGTGATATAGAACCACTCCTGTTGCCATAAGCCAAGCTCCTCTTGGAAGGAGCCCCGGCCACGGGCATCGGCCCTCCGCTACGGCTGCCCGCCGACTCGCTGACGCCCCGATCATCTTGGCTCCACATTGAAGGTCTTGACCACGGGCGAAGTGGGGGTGACACGGAGGAAGGCCGCAAACAACAATAAGCGCGAAATATGGAGGATGGACTCCGGAGCCAAGTCGTGGAATTCTAACCCATAGTAGAACATGAGCCCTCTCACAAAAGGATCCATCGGAAGCCTAAACCCGACGGAGGTGGGATACAAAGACAGCGTACTCGCCGGGCTCGGGGGGTAGGGATGGCCTGCCCTTGGCAGCAACCTGTTGAAATCTCGTGGGGATGTACTTGGCCTCTCGCAGCTTTAGCACGTCCTCCTCCGTAACGGAGGAGGGCATCCACCGACCCTGAAGGTCGGAGCCGGACATTGTTGAAGGTCCGAAGCGCTCGAATCTGGGGCTCTGGGTGTTGGAACTTGGAGCAAGGAGAAGATTCGATGGAGGATTGAAGAAAAGAAGCGAGCCTTGGTCCTATTATAAAGAGGAGAATACCAAGAGCCGTCTCCGTGGATCTATTCGGGACTCGCCCGATAGAGGCGTGGCGGCGAGCGCGGTTGGGTTACACACATCCGTATTGATGAGAATCCGGAATAAGGGGAACACGATCTCTGCTCGACAAGGCGTGCCAAGGAAACCGCCGCTAAACGCTACCGAGGTGGTATAATAAAAACGATTCAAGTAAAGGCTTGGTAGTGGCGTGGCGTCATGCTACAAGATCGTCGTGAGAATGAACTTGTGTACATAATATTCTCTCTCTGGTGGAATGTGGAAATCATTTTTGAGCCGGACACTATCTGGTGTTTACAATCTTCTATGAATTATTGGAGGAGGAACCCGCCTTGCAATGCCGAACAAGATGCGCGCCGGACTCATCGTCATTGAAGCCTGGTTAGAGGCTCTTGAGGAGTCTGGACTAGGGGTGTCCGGATAGCGGACTATCATCGTCAGCCGGACTCCAAGACTATGAAGATACAAGATTGAAGACTCCGTCCCGTGTCCGGATGGGACTTTCCTTGGCGTGGAAGGCAAGCTTGGTGATACGGATATGTAGATCTCCTACCATTGTAACCGACTCTGTGTAACCCTAGCCCTCTCTGGTGTCTATATAAACCGGAGGGTTTTAGTCCGTAGGAGGACAACCATTACAACAATCATACCATAGGCTAGCTTCTAGGGTTTAGCCTCCTGATCTCGTGGTAGATCCACTCTTGTACTACCCATATCATCAATATCAATCAAGCAGGAGTAGGGTTTTACCTCCATCGAGAGGGCCCGAACACGGGTAAAACATCGTGTCCCTTGTCTCCTATTACCATCCGCCTAGACGCACATTCGGGACCCCTACCGAGATCCGCGGTTTTGACACCGACAGAGGCCCAGCCCATATTGCTGTTTTTTTTTCCTATTTGGTGTTTGAAGAAAAGGAATATCAAACGGAGTCCAAACGGAATGAAACCTTCGGGAGTGTGATTTTTGGAACAAACGTGATCCAGAGGACTTGGAGTGCAAGTCAAGAAGCAGCCGAGGCTCCCACGAGATAGGAGGGCATGCCCCCATAGGGCGCACCCCCTGTCTCGTGGGCCCCTCGGGTGGCCACCAACATACTTCTTTCTCCTATATATACCTACGTACCCCGAAAACATCCAGGAGGAGGACGAAACACATATTCCACCACCATAACCTTCTGTATCCGCGAGATCTCATCTTGGAGCCTTCGCTGACACTCTGCCGGAGGGGGAATCGACCACGGAGGGCTTCTACATCAACATCCTTGCCCCTCCGATGAGTTGTGAGTAGTTTACCACAGACCTACGGGTCCATAGTTATTAGCTAGATGGCTTCTTCTCTCCTTTTGGATCTCAATACAATGTTCTCCCGCTCTCGTGTGGAGATCTATTCGATGTAAACTCTTTTTGCGGTGTGTTTGTCGAGATCCGATGAATTGTGGGTTTATGACCAAGTTTATCTATGAATAATATTTGAATCTTTGCTGAATTCTTTTATGTATGATTGAGTTATCTTTGCAAGTCTCTTCGAATTATCAGTTTGGTTTGGCCTACTAGATTGATCTTTCTTGCCATGGGAGTAGTGCTTAGCTTTGGGTTCAATCTTGCGGTGTCCTTACCCAGTGACAGAAAGGGTTGCATGGCACGTATTGTATTGTTGTCATCGAGGATAACAAGATGGGGTTTATATCATATTGCATGAGTTTATCCCTCTACATCATGTCATCTTGCTTAATCGTTACTCTGTTCTTATGAACTTAATACTCTAGATGCAGGCAGGAGTCGGTCAATGTGTGGAGTAATAGTAGTAGATGCAGGCAGGAGTTGGTCTACTTGTTATGGACGTGATGCCTATATACATGATCATGCTAGATAATCTCATAACTATGCGCTTTTCTATCAATTGCTCGACAGTAATTTGTTCACCCACCATAATACTTATGCTATCTTGAGAGAAGCCACTAGTGAAACCTATGGCCCCCGGGTCTATCTCTTATCATATTTGCTTTCAATCTACTTTTATTTGCATTTTTACTTTTTGCATCTATATTATAAAATACCAAAAATATATTTATCTTATCTTACTATCTTTATTAGATCTCACTTTTGCAAGTGGTCGTGAAGGGATTGACAACCCCTTTATTGCGTTGGTTGCGAGTTCTTAGTTTGTTTGTGTAGGTGTGTGGGACTTTTGAGGAGCCTCCTACTGGATTGATACCTTGGTTCTCAAAAACTGAGGGAAATACTTACGCTACTATTGCTGCATCACCCTCTCCTCTTCGAGGAAAACCAACGCAAGCTCAAGACGTAGCACGCATCAGGAATGGTTCCAAGGTCGATGTGATCGCCGTCGGCACGCTACCTCTACATTTACCTACGGAATTAGTTTTAAACCTCAATAATTGTTATTTAGTACCAGCTTTGAGCATGAACATTGTATCTGGATCTCGTTTAATACAAGATGTCTACTCATTTAAATCCGAGAATAATGGTTGTTCTATTTATTTGAGAGATATGTTTTATGGTCATGCCCCGCTGGTCAATGGTTTATTCTTAATGATCTCGAACGTGATGTTACACATATTCATAGTGTGAATACCAAAAGATGTAAGGTTGATAATGATAGTCCCGCATACTTGTGGCACTGCCGCCTTGGTCACATTGGTGTCAAATGCATGAAGAAACTCCATGCAGATGGACTCTTGGAGTCTCTTGATTATGAATCATTTGACACATGCGAACCATGCCTCATGGGCAAGATGACCAAGACTCTGTTCTCCGAAATAATGGAGTGAGCAACCAACTTGTTGGAAATCACACATATTGATGTGTGCGGTCCAATGAGCGTTGAGGCTCGTGGTGGCTATCGTTATGTTCTCACCCTCACTGGTGACTTAAGTAGATATGGGTATGTCTACTTGATGAAACACAAGTCTGAGACCTTTGAAAAGTTCAAGGAATTTCAGAATGAGGTATAGAATCAACGTGACAGAAAAATAAAGTTCTTACGATCAGATCGTGGGGGAGAATATTTGACTCACGAATTTGGTACACACTTAAGGAAATGTGGAATTGTTTCACAACTCATGCCGCCTGGAACATCTCAGCGTAATGGTGTGTCCGAACGTCGTAATCGCACTCTATTGGATATGGTGTGATCTATGATGTCTCTTACCGATTTATCGCTATCATTTTGGGGATACACTCTAGAGACAGCTACATTCACTTTAAATAGGGCACCGTCTAAATCTGTTGAGACGGCATGGTATGAATTATGGTTTGGGAAGAAACCTAAGCTATCGTTTCTAAAAGTTTGGGGATGCGATGCTTATGTCAAGAAACTTCAACCTGAAAAGCTTGAACCCAAGTCGGAAAAATGCGTCTTCATAGGATACCCTAAGGAAACCATCCGAAGGCAAGATCTTTGTTGCCAAGAACGGGTCCTTTCTGGAGAAAGAGTTTCTCTCGAAAGAAGTAAGTGGGAGGAAAGTAGAACTTGATGAAGTACTGCCTCTTGACGCGAAAAGTAGTGCAGCTCAGGAAGATGTTTCTGTGGTGCCTGCACCGACTAGAGAGGAAGTTAATGATGATGATCAAGGTACTTCAGATCAAGTTGATACTGAACTTCGTAGGTCCACCACACCAGAATGGTATGGCAACCCTGTCCTAGAAATCATGTTGTTAGACAACGGTGAACCTTTAAACTATGAAGAAGCGATGCCAGACCCAGATTCCAACAAATGGCTTGAAGCCATGCAATCCGAGATAGAATCCATGTATGAAAACAAAAGTATGGACTTTGACAAACTTGCCCGATGATCGGCGAGTGATAGAAAATAAATGGATCTTTAAGAAGAAGACGAACGCGGATGGTAATGTTACCATCTATAAGGCTCGGCTTGTCGCTAAGGGTTATCGACAAGTTCAAGGGGTTGACTACGATGAGACCTTCTCACCCGTAGCGAAGCTGAAGTCCGTCCGAATCATGTTAGCAATTGCTGCATTCTATGATTATGAGATATGGCAAATGGACGTCAAAATGGCATTCCTTAACGGCTTCCTTAAGGAAGAATTGTATATGATGCAGCCGGAAGGTTTTGTCGATCCTAAGAATGCTAACAAGGTATGCAAGCTCCAGCGCTCCATCTATGGGCTGGTGCAAGCATCTCGGAGTTGGAACATTCGCTTTGAAGAAATGATCAAAGCGTTTGGGTTTACGCAGACTTATGGAGAAGCCCGCGTTTACAAGAAAGTGAGTGGGAGCTCTGTAGCATTTCTCATATTATATGTGGATGACATACTATTGATAGGAAATGATATAGAACTTTTGGAAAGCATAAAGGCCTACTTGAATAAGTGTTTTTCAATGAAGGACCTTGGAGAAGCTGCTTACATATTAGGCATCAAGATCTATAGAGATAGATCGAGACGCCTCATAGGTCTTTCACAAAGCACATACCTTGATAAGATATTGAAGAAGTTCAATATGGATCTGTCCAAGAAGGGGTTCTTGCCTGTATTGCAAGGTGTGAAATTGAGCTCGGCTCAAAGCCCGACCACTGCAGAAGATAGAGAAAAGATGAGTGTCATCCCCTATGCCTCAGCCATAGGGTCTATTATGTATGCCATGCTGTGTACCAGACCTGATGTAAACCTTGCCGTAAATTTGGTAGGGAGGTACCAAAGTAATCCCGGCATGGAACAATAGACAACGGTCAAGAATATCCTGAAGTACCTGAAAAGGACTAAGGATATGTTTCTCATTTATGGAGGTGACGAAGAGCTGTCGTAAAGGGTTACGTCGATGCTAGCTTCGACACAGATCTGGATGACTCCAAGTCACAAACCGGATACATGTATATTTTGAATGGTGGGGCGATGGTAGTGCGATTGCAAGCAAAGTGTCATGGCGGGATCTACATGTGAAGCGGAGTACATGGCAGCCTCAGAGGCAGCACATGAAGCAATCTGGATGAAAGAGTTCAGTACCGACCTAGGAGTTATTCCCAATGCGTCGGGCCTGATGACTCTCTTCTGTGACAACACTAGAGCTATTGCCCTTGCCAAGGAGCCCAGGTTTCACAAGAAGACCAGACACATCAAGCGTCGCTTCAACTCCATTCGTGAAAATGTTCAACATGGAGACATAGATATTTGTAAAGTGCATATGGATCTGAATGTCACAGATTCGTTGACTAAACCTATTCCACGAGCAAAACATGATCAACACCAGAACTCTATGGGTGTTCGATTCATCACAATGTAACTAGATTATTGACTCTAGTGCAAGTGGGAGACTGTTGGAAATATGCCCTAGAGGCAATAATAAAATGGTTATTATTATATTTCCTTGTTCATGATAATTGTCTATTGTTCATGCTATAATTGTAATGACCGGAAACCGTAATACATGTGTGAATACATAGACCACAACATGTCCCTAGTGAGCCTCTAGTTGACTAGCTCGTTGATCAACAGATGGTCGTGGTTTCCTAACTATGGACATTGGATGTCATTGATAACGGGATTGCATCATTAGGAGAATGATGTGATGGACAAGACCCAATCCTAAGCATAGCACAAGATCGTGTAGTTCGCTTGCTAAAGCTTTTCTAATGTCAAGTATCATTTCCTTAGACCATGAGATTGTGCAACTACCGGATACTGTAGGAATGCTTTGGGTGTACCAAACTCATAACGAATCGGGTGGCTATAAAGGTGCACTACTGGTATCTCCAAAAGTGTCATTGGGTTGGTACGAATCGAGGATGGATTTGTCACTCCGTATGACGGAGAGGTATCTCTGGGCCCACTCGGTAATTCATCATCATAATGAGCTCAATGTGACTAAGTAGTTGGTCACAGGATCATGCATTACGGAACGATTAAAGTGACTTGCCGGTGACGAGATTGAACGAGGTATTGGGATACCGACGATCGAATCTCGGGCAAGTAACATACCGATTGACAAAGGGAATTGTATACGGGTTTGCTTGAATCATCGACATCATGGTTCATCCAATGAGATCATCATGGAACATGTGGGAGCCAATATGGGTATCCAGATCCTGCTGTTGGTTATTGGCCAGAGAGTTGTCTCGGTCATGTCTGCATGATTCCCGAACCCGTAGGGTTTACACACTTAAGGTTCGATGACGCTAGGGTTATAGGGAAGGTTTGTACGTGGTTACCGAATGTTGTTCGGAGTCCCGGATGAGATCCTGGACGTCACGAGGAGTTCCGGAATAGTCCGGAAGTGAAGATTTATATATGGGAAGTCATCATACGGTCACCGGAGATATTCGGGGGTTTATCGGTATTGTACCGGGACCACCGAAGGGGTTCTGAGGGTCCACCGGGAGGGTCCACCTACCCTGGAGGGCCCTTATGGGCTGTATGTGGAAGGGAACCAGCCCCGAGTGGGCTGGGCGCCACCTCCCTAGGGCCCATGCGCCTAGGGTTGGGGGGGAACCCTAAAGGGGGCGCCCCCTTGGCTTGGGGGGCAAGCCCCCTCCCCTTGGCCGTCGTCCCTCTCTAGATCTCATCTAGAGGGGCCGGCCCCCTTCCCCCTTCACCCTATAAAATAGAGGGGAGGAGGGAGGGCAGCCGCACCACATGCAAGGCGCAACCCTCCCCCTCTCCAACGCCTCTCCTCCTCCGTTTGTGCTTGGCAAAGCCCTGTTGGAGAACCACTGTTCCACCACCACCACGCCGTCGTGCTGCTGCTGGAGCCTTCTTCCTCAACCTCTCCCTCCTCCTTGCTGGATCAAGCCGCGGGAGACGTCACCGGGCTACACGTGTGTTGAACGCGGAGGTGCTGTTGTTCGGCACTTAGATCGGAATCCACCGCGATCTGAAACGCTATGAGTACGACTCCTTCATTCGCGTTCTTGTAACACTTCCGTGTCGCGATCTTCAAGGGTATGAAGATGCACTCCCATCTCTCTTGTTGCTAGTTTCTCCATAGATTGATCTTGGTGATGCGTAGAAAATTTTAATTTCTGCAACGATCCCCAACAACTTTCACTAGTGCAAGTTCTCTCAACAATAATAACATAACTGGATCATATAACTATCCCTCAACATGCAACAAAGAGTCACTCCAAAGTCACTAATAGCAGAGAACAAACGAAGAGATTATTGTAGGGTACGAAACCACCTCAAAGTTATCCTTTCTGATCGATCTATTAAAGAGTCCGTAGTAAAATAACATGAAGCTATTCTTTCTGTTCGATCTATCATAGAGTTTGTACTAGAATAACACCTTAAGACACAAATCAACCAAAACCCTAATGTCACCTAGATACTCCAATGTCACCTCAAGTATCCGTGGGCATGATTATACAATATGCATCACACAATCTCAGAGTCATCTATTCAACCAACACAAAGTACTTCAAAGAGTGCCCCAAAGTTTCTACCAGAGAGTCAAGACGAAAGCGTGTGCCAACCCCTATGCATAGATTCCCAAGGTCACGGAACCCGCAAGTTGATCACCAAAACATACATCAAGTAGATCAATAGAATACCCCATTGTCACCACGGGTATCCCATGCAAGACATACATCAAGTCTTCTCAAATCCTTAAAGACTCAATCCGATAAGATAACTTCAAAGGGAAAACTCAATCCATTACAAGAGAGTAGAGGGGGAGAAACATCATAAGATCCAACTATAATAGCAAAGCTCGCGATACATCAAGATCGTACCACCTCAAGAACACGAGAGAGAGAGAGATCAAACACACTCTTGGTACATACCCTCGCCCCGAGGGTGAACTACTCCTCCTCGTCATGGAGAGCGCCAGATGATGAAGAAGGCCATTGGTGAGGATCCCCTTCGGCGAGGTGCCTAACAGGTCCCGATTAGTTTTTGGTGGCTACAGAGGCTTGCGGCGGCGGAACTCCCGATCTCTTGTGCTCCCCGATGTTTTTAGGGTATATGGACATATATAGGCGAAAGAAGTCGGTCAGGGGAGCTACGAGGGGCCCACAAGGGTGGGAGGCGCGCCCAGGGGGTAGGGCGCGCCTCCCTGCCTCGTGGCTTCCTCATTGTTTCCCTTTCGTGCACTCCAAGTCTCCTAGATTGCTTCCGTTCCAAAAATAACTCTCCCGAAGGTTTCATTCCGTTTGGACTCTGTTTGATATTCCTTTTCTTCGAAACACTGAAATAGGCAAGAAAACAACAATTTGGGCTGGGTCTCCGGTTAATAGGTTAGTCCCAAAAATAATATAAAAGTGCTTAATAAAGCCCATAAACATCCAAAACAGATAATATAATAGCATGAATACTTCATAAATTATAGATACGTTGGAGACGTATGAGGCATCACAGCGGGCTACAAGAGGAGGTAGCAGCCAGTCCTGCCGGCGCTAGTTTAGGTGGCTGGAGCAGGAAGATCAGAGATTGCGTGTTCCAAAAAGATTGCTCCCGAAGGTTTCATTCCGTTTGGACTCCGTTTAATATTCCTTTTCTTCGAAACACTGAAATAGGCGAAAAACATCAATTCGGGTTGGGCCTCCGGTTAGTAGGTTAGTCCCAAAAATGATATAAAAGTGTAAAGTAAAGCCCATAAACATCCAAAACGGGTAAATAGCATGGAACAATAAAAAATTATAGGTACGTTGGAGACGTATCTGTGGAATGTATATATGAACGGAAACATTTCGCGGGGCTGACTGTGTGGGATGAACTTACGACCGGAAATGATTTCGCCTGCATAATAATATTTTTTGAGCACTACTGTACGCATAACCATATTTGCTCGCTCGCCGGTTGCACACGACCTCATTTTGCCGAGCGTGTGTGCCAGGAGGGCATATCCCCGACGGTTTATGGGTCTTGTCTGAAGGACCCCCCTATCGCCCACACTCACAAGGTGACGGTTCTGAATGCCGTCGCGGAAAAGTGTTAAAAACCGTTTGTATAGCACCGACACGTGCCAGTGGAAGGTCGAAATGTGGAGGAGGGAGTTGGGGCTATGGAAATCTAGCCCATAAAAGAACATTAACCCCCTCACAAAGGGGTGTAGGGGAAACCCCAGCCCCCTAAGGAAATGGGGGGAGAAATACAACCCGTTCGCCCGGCCAGGGGATGATCGGGCCCTATTCAAGGGTCCGATGGGCAATGTTGACCGACAAATAGCCGGCCCGCTTCAGCTTCTGGATGTCGCTATCGGTGACAGTGGAGGCATCCCACTTCCCGTTGGCACCGGATCCGGCCATGGCTGGGGGCGGGGGGGGATGCGTTGTGGAGCATAGAAAACGGGGCGCTGGAGCTCTAAGGATCTGCGTGAGCGGGAGGTGGAAGAAGGTGTGGGATGCTGACTATAGTAGCCCCCCCTTTATAGGCTGTAGACAGGCCAGGGGTTCCTTTTTCCACACCGTTGGCTTCTCCACTTCCTGTGCGCCCGCAACGTTATGTGCGGGGAGGGGAATCGAAATCATTGATCGTATCCCCTGAAAGGCGGAGCACGATCCCCACCATGATGAGACGTGTCAAACATGGGTGGGCCTCGAGCCACGCTCCGAGAAATACTAACCACTTGGCGTTATGGCCGGACGTGACTCTTCGTTGAAAGAGAAAAGGTTGTCATATGAAGGCACTGTTTAGTCCTGAACGTTTTTTTTTGTTATTGCCTTCGTTGTTAAGTAAAAATACCATTTAAGATTCCGGACATCACTTGGCTCCGAATATGAACAAAGCACATTGAAGAACTTGCCTCATAAGCCGGATACTGTTGAGTGAGCGGATGCCGGATACAAGCCTTGGCATTGGAGGCAAGTTTGAGGGCTACTGAGGGAGTTAAGGACTAAGGGGTCCTCGGGGCGCCAGCCCATTGAATACGGGCCAGACTAGTGAAGCCGCATAGCGACGGAAGATCAATGAAGCCGTGGTGTGTCCTCCAAGTTAAGGATAGACATGATCTTTTTATCCCTTATTGTAATCTATCTCCGGTAACCCTAACCATATCAGTGTCTACATAAACCGAGGGTTGTAGTCTTTACAGGAGGTATATTCATTACCTCATCACCTTAGGGTTTAGCTTATGATGATCTCGAGGTAGGTCTACTCTGTAAACCATACTATACATCAAATGTAATCAAGCAGGATGTAGGGTATTACCTCTTCGAGAGGGCCCGAACCTGGGTAAACATTGTGGTCGCCATCCCTTGTTCCTCATTGATCCTAGATCCATAGCTCGGGACCCCCTACCCTGCGGTCTGCCGTTTTTGACACCGACAATGGGCCTCACTCCAAAAGTTCTTCTACTTGTCGCCCAAGACTTCGCCTTGTAAATCACGCTGGATCGTTAGGCCGACAGGATCAGACTATGGCTCTTGTAACCCTAGGCCTCATCCTTCTTTATAAGATGAGGCCAAAGACTACTCCAGGGCATCTCATATTCGCATAGGTGAAATCCTAGCTCTGGTATAACCTTCATATTCTCCATTGTAATCCTCATACAAGGCACCCATACATCAATCCAATCAAAGCAGGAGTATGATATTACCTTCAAAATGTGGGAACAGACCTATATAAACACTTCGTGTGCAATCCCTTATGTTTCTTTGGACCGATAAATCCTCTTCCCTGGCTTCTTTATGTTCATAAATTTCAACAATAGGCGATGTCCCTCATGTGCTATTGCGTACCACGACCATTGCTATTTTACTAGTGTCGAAGTTTACCTGCGGGCAAAGTGGGCCGAGATGCCACCTCAACTCTCCTTTTTTGTCCCATCCAAGATCATGCTCAAGCTCCACCACTGATGCCATGCATATCCGTTAGATGTCACATCTGCCCATCCTAAATGGCTTTCGCACCACGACAAAAACAACCCCTCCCCACCGCACCACGACAACAACAACCCCCCTCCTACCGCACCACGACAACAACAACCCCTTCCCTACCGCACCACGACAACAACAACCCCTCCCCCACCGCCATGGCTACAACAACCCCTCCCCCACCGCACCCCGACAACAACAACCCCTCCCCCACCGCACCATGGCTACAACAACCCCTCCCCCACCGCACCCCGACAACAACAAACCCTCCCCCACCGCACCACGACAACAACAACCCCTCCCCCACCACACCACGACAACAACAACCCTCCCCCACCGTACCATGGCAACAACAACCCCCTCCCCCACTGCACCACGACAACAACAACCCCCCCCACTGCACCATGGCAACAACAACCCCCCCCCCCACCGCAACACGACAACAACAACCCTCCCCCACTGCACCACCACAACAACAACCCCTCCCCCACCGCACCATGGCAACAACAACCCCTCCCCCACCGCACAATGACAACAACAACCCCCTCCCTCCACCCCAAGCTTCCTTGTATCAACCCTCGCCAAACATTTGTTAGAACACAACTGTCACGGGCTACCTCACTGCTGGCATCCATATACACAAACATGGAACTACTTGAGTGGCAACCAAATGCATCACAAACACGAGGCGGATGATACAACCATACAAAATACCTATAATGACGTGAAAAATGACCGATTACGCCTAAATAAAGGGACACATACCGCCCGTCCTTTGAGCCCGGGTGGCGACAGTAAATTAGGAAATCATGAGCGTGATGATACAAACATTATTGTCCATTCAAGAACATAAATACCACGTATTATTGCTAGAAGTTAACCCTATTTGTTAACTGTTAAGTTAACCTTTTCACACTAAGAGATTCCGTCCGTGTGCTAATGCATACCACAACTGTTGGTAGTTTACTAGTGGCATAGCTTACCTGTGGCCAGAGTGGGCTCGGACGCCACCTCGACTCTCCTTTAGGATTTTGGTCCCTTGCAAGATAGTGATGAAGCTCCACTGCCGATACCATGCATATCTGTCAAATGTCGCATCCGCCCACCCCCAACGGCTTCCGCATCACGACAGCAACAACCCCCCTCCCCCACCCCAAGCCTCCTTGTAGCATTTCTGGCCGAACATTTGTTAGAACACATCTGTCATGGACTACCTCACCGCTGGCATCCATACACACAACCACGGAACTACTGGAGTGCCTGTGAAGTGCATCACAAACGCGAGGCAGGTGATACAACCATACAAAATATATATGACGACGTGAAAAGTTACCGATTACGCCTAAATAGAGGAACACATACAGTCCGTTCTTTGGGCTCGGGCGGCGACAATAAGTTAGGAAATCGTGAGCGTGATACAAACATTATTGCCCATTCAAGAACATAAACATATTATTGCTAGAAGTTAACCCTTTTTGTTAACTGGTAAGTTAACCTTTTCACACTAAGAGATTCCATCCGTGTGCTATTGCATACCACAAACGTTGGTATTTTACTAGCGGCGTAGGTTACCTGTGGCCAGAGTGGGCTCGGACGCCACCTCGATTCTCCTTTAGGCTTTTGGTCCCTGATAAGATCATGCTCAAGCTCCACTGACGATACCATGCATATCTGTTAGATGTCTCATGCACCCACCCCAAACGGCCTACGCATCACGACAGCAACAACCCCCCTCCCCCACCCCAAGCCTCCTTGTAGCCTTCCTCGCCGAACATTTGTTAGAACACATCTGTCATGAACTACCTCACTCGCTAGCATCCATACGCACAACCACGCAACTACTGGAGCGCCAGCAAAGTGCATCACAAACGCGAGGCAGGTGATACAACCATACAAAAACATATAACGGCGTGGAAAATTACCGATTACGTCTAAACAGAGGAACACACACCGTCCGTTCTTTGGGCCCGGGCGGCGACAATAAATTAGGAAATCGTGAGCATGACGATACACACATTATTGCCCATTCAAGAACATAAATACCACGTATTATAGCTAACCTTTTCTTTTCTGTGAAGGATTCGTTCCCCCTAAAAGGAGACTTATTCATAAAAAATATATGAAATCAAAACTGATAACGCATCGCATTAGGCACCCATGAAAGGTACGCGAAACCACCGAGATCGCTTCCAAACGTGTCAGCGGTGGTAACTTGAGCGACCCGGGCTCCCTCCCGTTCTCTCCATCCAATCCAATAATTCAAACTGGCGCTTCAAATCGCACGGCTAGGCCGAGCAGAGAACACCTGCACACCACCGCCAGAAATACGCTTTCGTGCGCCCGCTGGTAATCTCCCCCTGTCGACGCCACCACCCGGAACCGGATCCAGTTCATACGTAGCACCGCCACCAGCACGGACCACGCGGGGACCATTTCGCCTGCCATGTCACGCGCGCACTGCCTCCGACGCGTTCGCGGTATATAAACAGCTCACCACCCAGTCCCACCACCCTCCCTCCCTCCCTCTCCCTGTTTCCTCCTCCCCCAATCTATTCTCCCCCCGCTCCGAATTCGTAGTCGCAATCCCCAGATCGAGAGCTCCGGCAGATTTCGCGGCGGCCGGCCGGTCCGTCCACCCCTCTCTCCGTCCCTCCCCGCGCGTCGTCGGCGGCCTCGCCCTCCGCCCGCGGGTCGGCGGCGCGCCGCGGGTGTTTTCTGCGCGCGCGCGTGTGCGTCCCTGTCTGACGGATTCCCCCGGGGTGGATTTTCCGATCAGGATGCCTTCTCCGCGCCCGTACGTAAGCTTCTGATGCCTGGGCTTTTCCCGAACCGGTGGGTTTTATCGGGGTGCCTGTTTGACGGCGCCAAGCAATCGCGGGGCTGTCGATTCCTGCGAGGAGCTCCTCCGGCGATCGCGAGGCATTTGTTTTTTGTTTGTTTCGCTGTTCGTTAGTTGCCGCCGTAGGTTTGCGCCGCCCGCCGTCTCCGTAGCCTGTGAACGTCGCTCCCCAGTCGTCGGGCTCCGCCTCGACGCCCGCCACCCCCCTCCTGCCCATAGCCTGCCACCGACAGTCGTCGAGCACCGCCGGCTTAGTTTCTGACCAGAGTTGCGTGTGCTGCGTCCAGAGGTCAGGGGCCAAACATTTGGATTCATCCGTAAGTCTATGGTCTTAAAGAGTATTATATTTGACGACATGATAGGTGAACTACATGTGGACTCGGTGCTTTCCACTGTATAGATTATTTGGCGTCTGGCTACTACTGTTGGGACAGTCGGTGTCCTTCAAGGAACACCTGTTTTTGGAACTTTTTAGTTTAGTTGCCCATGTTCTTACTAGAATCCTAGTGGTACGTACTATTATTTTCGGGAGTACTGTACACCATTCAAATTTATTCTGTATTATTTTCGGATGTTACATGAGCTTAGTGGTGTGACTTTGTAGAATCCACTGGTTGTTATTATTTTGATACAGTAACTTATTTTGCACTATCTCTGTAATTCTGGTGTGTCCTCTGAACTTCTGCTTCCAAATTCCCAATTTACGCTGGAACTTATAAACCAACTTACAACTAGACAAGCTCAATGCGAATAACTGGAGATTCTTGTAGTGCTGACCTGGATATTTCTAAAATTCTTAGATTGCTGTGATGGATATTATATATTTCTATGCGTAGTCCCTTCAGTTTCGGGACTAGCTGTCAAGATGATTCAGGGTTATTATATTTGCAGGTGGTCATATTTTTTGCTTGATAATCTGGTAAATCTGTGTCATGAGTAAAATGTGTCATGCAGTTGAATCAGAAGAGGCAACCATGGATGGGGAAAATAACGTCCTTACCTGTAGTGATTCTTGCTGGTACAAGTGTAGCCATGGTATTGATTCATCAGTTACAAATGGTGAGATGGAATGGCTGAGCATGCAGACAAGCTCTTGTGGCACTCCTTACAGCACTCCTTACGGTTCTCCCCGTTTTAGCAGAGGAAGTTCTTCTTCCAGCTATGCTAGTTGCTTTTCAAGCTTTGGTAAGTCTCTGTGCACCATTCTTTTATAGCTAAAATACTACCACTTCTATCATTCTGATTATTTGTTAACTGAACCTAACTATATTTTTGCTCCGTATTTCTCAGGTGGCTCCCTCATGGATACCGACTCTGAAGAGGACACTGAGCTCCTAGATACCGGTCAACTTCATCCTGATATCTTCGTCAGTGATGAATTTATGGAGCAAGGAGAAGAGAATCTAGTAAAAGAGGAAGAATGTGAACCCAGTCATACTACTGTATTCAGTGGTGGTGCTAATATTCCCATCCCGCCTGACCAAAATATTCTATCTAGTCAAACGCAGTTGCAGACTGATCAAGGTGCCACCAAGGAAAGTTTTGATGCCGGTAATGTCATCTTGGACACAAATGTATCTTCGGAACCTGATCGAGATATCCTGACCAATGATCAACTTACAGGAACACAATATGGTGAGGAGGTTACTAGCCTTCCCATGCCAGGAGGTGAAATAGTTCCGTTGAATGAGCAAGTTATGGATCAGGTTGACAGTAATAAGGAAAATACTATAGTTTACAACAACATATTGAATGCTGAGTCCGGCATGAAAGCAGATGCTGACTCTGAGAATGGAATTGACTGCCTTTATCCACTAGTTTTGCCCAGTTTTGAGACAGACCCTTTCATTTGGTTACCACCAGACCCAGCAAATAAGGAGGAGGATGTTGATACTCTTGCTAATCCCGATGATGATAGTGACAATGATACTAAGTGGGGTCAGTCAAGTTTGAATCCTAGCTTTGACGAGGAAGGAAGCAATAATAGCCGTGAAGATCAATTGCAGAAAGCAATGTCAGAAGTTATGAATGGGCAATTCAAGATCCTTGTTAGTCGTTTTTTGGCTGCTGAAGGATTCTCCTTGTCTGATGGAGCAATCGATAATATCTGGCTTGATATTGTTGCTTCGTTATCGTGGCGTGCTGCCTTACTCGTCAAGCCTGATGCCAATATGGGAAATGCAATGGATCCAGGGTTGTATGTAAAGGTGAAATGCATAGCTTCAGGATCTTGCCAGCAGAGGTAATGTGCTAGCGTCCTCCTCGTACTGCTCATTTTGTTACCTTATGATGCCTCAACTCTGTACTCACTCTCTTTCTTTGATAGTGAAGTGATCAACGGTCTTGTTTTTAAGAAGACCGCCGCACATAAGCAGATGCGTGCCAACATTAAGCATCCTAAACTGTTGATTCTTAAGGGTGACATTGGTCAATTTTCCACAGGGTTATCATCAATGAATTCAATGAAACAGGTGTGCATGCATGCTCTTAGTTAAATTTATTTATGTTACAGAGTTACAGTATCAGGTGATAAAGAAAATTTACAAAATTCCCATTCATCGTCATTGACCAGGAAAGCGAGCAGTTGGAGAAAACTCTCAGCGATATGATAGGCAAATGCCGGCCGGATGTTATATTGGTGGAGAAAGCGGTTTCACGAAATGTAAATGAATATGTTCAGAAACAAGGAGTTACCTTGGTTAGTGACATGAATATCCATCGCCTGGAAAGAATCGCTCTTTGTACTGGTTCTCCAATCATCTCATTGCAGGATGTTCGTACGAAAACTAACCTTATTAAGCAGTGTGAATCTGTCAATTTCAAAAAAATTGTTGAGGAGCATAATCTAACTGCAGAAGATGGAAGGAGGTCATCCAAAACATTTTTATTTCTAGAAGGTTTTCCGAAACCTATGGGATGCACAGTATGTCTTCTTATTTTTCCTTATTTCTATGTCATCTTTTCTCTTTCTGCTCTGCAATTTCAACTTTGTGTTTTTTCACTTCATAAAACAATTTTTGATGTTTATATGTTACTACCTCCTTTTTGGTTTAAAAGGCCCACGTGTATCCCTAGATCGATAATTTGACCAATGTAACACGAGTAATATATCACAAAAATATACCATTAGAAAAACTTCAAATGTTATATCTTCTAATGGTACAATTTTTGTGATATATACAATTTGTATTATATTGGTCAAATTGTTGATCTAGGGATACGTCTGGTCCTTTTAACCGCGAAGGAGAGAGTAGACAATTCATTTTATGATCATTATTATGACTGAGTTGAAGCGTTTGTGGCTGAGACTGAGGCAGTGCTATTCTTCCTTCTCTATATATATGTCTCCTTTTTGGTAACTTAGAATAATTTAGCCTTTTTCTTCTGTTTCTCGGTGGTTTGTACTTTCACTTTCTAAAGCTTTTTCTTCTAAGACAAAATGACATACATTTAGGGGTGTGTTCGAGAAAGAAAGTACTGAGTTGCTCATGGTGCAGCTGGTAACACCATTATTCTGTTTGTTTGCATAGTATTGAATTGGAAATTCGGAATGCATGAGCAAGGGTAATCTATTTCATTGAACCTTATATATAGCGAAGTGCACAGAGTACACATTTTTGCTCCTTGGTTGTGCTAAGATGTCCATTTGTGTTCAGTATCCTATATCGTGTGCTCTTTTATTTTTGCTCTTTCTGATTAGCTTGAACTTCTCTTGTAGATATTGCTAAAAGGATCAACAAGTGAAACATTGAAGAAGATTAAGCGTGTTCTCCATTTCACTGTCTTTGCAGCTTACCATTTGATCCTTGAAACATCATTTTTCACCGACCAAAGATCATTTATAACCGAAAAAAATGCTTCCCGTAAAGAGGACTGTTTAAAAATTGATTCACAGCTACATTTTCCTGGTCGCACTTCTGATGAGCAGTATGCTAATATGGAGGAGTTAGCCGACACTAAAAACTCCATGTCGCAGCATCTTCATGATTCCGAAATTAAGAATTCCAGCGATTCCAACAGCCAATGTATTCAGTCTAATTCATCGCAGCCTGATCCAGAACCCTCAGATATTATTGGGGACATCTCATATATCAGCTCTGCTGAGTCGACTTCAGGTGATGGGTTTGATGGGTCAAATATTGCTGCTGCTCCAGAAAAGTTAAATACGCATAAAAAGGAAGCATCTGGCAAGAAATTTAAAGAAACTTTTGATGATGAAACGCACACGGGGACTAGGATTTCTCTAAACCCTCAGACCATACTAATTTCGATGTCCAGCCAAAACATCAGGAATAAAGCAGTTTGTGAGCAGAGTCATCTTTCCAGGATAACTTATTATGGGAATTGTGACACATCTCTTGGGATGCATTTGCAAGATACTTTACTTAATGAGGTCATACATCTTAATTATTGTTATATTAATTTAACAAATCATTCATTGGCTTTAATTATGCGTCAGTAACAAGTAGATTACTTGCAGAAGCACAATTGCTTATCATGTGGTGAGCCTCCAGAAGCTCACATGTACTCTTACACCCACCATGATGGTACCCTCACTGTTCTTGTGAAAAGCCTTCCATTGGCGGAAGCACTTTCTGGTGAGGGTCAAAGAAGAATTTGGATGTGGACCAGGTGCTTGAGATGCAGTGGTATGCCCACACCGAGGGTTATAATATCTTCCTCTGCACGCAACCTCTCGTTTGCGAAGTTTTTGGAACTCAGTTTCTCAACCCATTCTTCTGATAAGAAGCTGTCAACATGTGGGCATTTGCTGCACAGGGACTGCCTACGTTTCTTTGGGTAAATTTTAGCAGGATGTTCCTACGTAAACATAGAAGTTCATTTCCAAAATGATATCACTAAAAATTTCTTCCTCTTGCAGATTGGGATCGAAAGTTGCTGTGTTCAGATACTCATCTATTGAAATATATTCTGCTACTAAGCCACCAATGACTTTGCAGTTCCATAACCCAAACAGAAAAGATTGGCTCGATGTTGAAGTTCACAGTGTGCGTTTCTACAAATATTTTGCTGCATCCGTACATTTTTATTTAACTAAATCATTCCTCATCTTAATATACTTCTATGCTTGAAGGTCCTTGTTGAATGGAAGCTACTTTTCTCTGGAATTGAAAACACAATACAAGGCTTGAAATCAAGATACTCTGGTGAAGCCATGGGGAAGAACACAAACAGTTCAGCATATGAGGGAATATTTTTGGAAGTCAGTAGTATGCTTGCACAAGAAAGGAATGAACTTGAGGTACGCCTCTTTTTTTTCTCTAGGTTGATTCTTCTCCTGACCCAAGGGTTGAGTTTTTGACATGTCAATATATCTTCTATATACTAGGTTTCTCTGCAGGCATTTGACCACATTGCAAGGCCTGAGACTTGTGCTCATGAGATCCTTAGCTTGAACTGGCTGTATCAGCAACTTCTTCTTGGATTCTATGTTTGGGATGTCCGTTTGTATCATCTTCTTCAGTACATTAAACTTGATGGCGCATCTTCAGACAATTCTAACCACAAAAGCATACCGGAGAATGAGCTGAGCTCTAAAAATATTTCCATACCCATAGATGGGGACACACTATCTGTCCTGAATACTGGAGTGGAAAGACTGGGAGCAACTATAAATTCTTTTGACGATTTTGACAATTCTCGTGGTGGCATTATTTCAGAGAAGGATCAGCTTACTGAGAAATCACCAATTAAAGAGCTTGGGTCTTCTCCAGGTGAGGTTGATGAAAATGGGTCACATCAAAATGTGTTACCAGTTAAGAATGATGAACACCCTGCACCAGCCAGAGGAAATGAAACTTACCCTATTGCCATGCCAAGTAAACATTTGCCTGTATTACAAAACTTGTTGGATTTCATGAGTGATGACACCAGAGAATGGGTCTGGAATAAGTTGAGTCACTTGGAAATGGGATACAAGAAAGAAATTGAAACTGGTGATTTGAATAAGTTCCGTCTCATCAATAAATACACCCCAACTTCTTCATCACTGACACAACTCAAATGTCAAATGAATTTGATGCATTTTGTAGCTGGCCCCTGTGGTAATATTTTGTCAATTGTTGAGGAAGAGATATCTAGCATCATTGCTTATGCACTGGCTATATCTGAAGAGCAAGGAATTTATTCTGAAGCTGCATTTGAAAAGGATGAACTTTTATCTAGAAGAAAGCTTGATAAGGTTGCACCTAGCAACTTGGCCAGAGGTACCTCTATGCCGTCATCAGTTATCTCTTCGAAGGAGTCTTTAGAAAAGGATCATAGCCTATTAAACAATACATCGTCATTATCATATGAGGAATCAACATCTGGATTTTATGATTCATTTCTGTCAGCATTAAAAGATATGCATCCTGAAATTTGTCTGAATAGTGAAAAGCTAGGTTTGAAGAGCAAATACACTGTGGTTTCTGTATACGCAAGGCAATTCTATGAGCTTCGGAAGATATGTTGCCCATCCGAGCTTGTGTATATTTCATCCATAAGCCGTTGTAAACTATGGAATGCACAAGGTGGTAAGAGCAATGCTTTTTTTGCGAAATCAATGGATGACAGATTTATCATAAAAGAAATCAAGAAAACAGAGTTTGACTCGTTCTTAAAGTTTGGTCTTGAATATTTCAAGCATTTTAGTGAATCTCAGGTCTCAAGTAACCCTACTTGCCTTGCAAAAATTCTGGGAATATATCAGGTACAGAATGAATTTTCGTCAAAGCTCTACCCTGTTAATGCTCACACTGTTAATTGTTTATGTTCTAATTATCTCTAACCGCTATTGTAGGTCAAGGAAATTAGGAATGGCAAGGAGGCAAGGACTAGTTTCATGATTATGGAGAATCTTTTATTTGGCCGTAACATACTGCGTAGATATGATCTGAAGGGTGCTCTTTTCTCACGATATGTTGCTGATTCAACAAATCCAGAAAGTGTACTGTTGGATCAAAATTTTATTGAAGACATGCGTACCATGCCTATCTACATTAAAGGAAAAACCAAGAACTTCATGGAACGTGCTCTTTGGAACGACACATCCTTTCTATGTGTAAGTATGCCTATATTGCCGCAAATAGTTTTCGTTGAGTTCACATGCATTTGGGTGTATGCCCATTACGTTGGCTCTGAAGCTCACAAGTTGCGTTTCTTGTGTTTCCAGAACATGAATGTCATGGATTACTCCTTGTTTGTTGGAGTGGACAAACAGAAGAAGGAACTTGTATTCGGGATAATAGATTACTTGAGGCAATATACCTGGGACAAACAACTGGAGTCGTGGGTGAAGACATCGCTTGTTGTCCCCAAGAATCTATCTCCAACAGTAATCTCTCCGAAGGAGTACAAATTAAGATTCAGGGCATTTATGTCTCAGTACTTCAAATCAGTTCCAGATGGTTGAGCTTCGAGGCGTGATCATTTGTGATGTTGGTGCCTGAACTTATCTTGAACTCTTGAGTATGGTCCATGCTGCCATGGTCCCTGTCTTGCTGGAAAATATGGTTGAGTCCATGTTTAGCATGCCAACAGCGTCTTATATATGTGTTCAGTGTTAAGTTTCGTTCTGTTCATATTTGTGGTGTGTGTATGATTGTCGATATTGCTTCTCGGCTGGTGTACATAGCATTAGGACTTGAGATACCCGCAAAAAGGTCAATGAATGGTGATTGGCATGCACATACCCGAAGAAATGATCTTTGTTGATGATCCTAGGGTGGAACATGTGTAATCAAATTTTGAAATTGGGAATAGATGCTGGTAATAAAACTGTCGAAAATGACTCTGAGAATGCGCAGGGGAGCCGCGCATCTTTCCATAGTGTGAAAGTTTGAGGCTTCTTTGTTTTAGTGTTACTTTGTTTAAGCAATGACTGGTAATTTGTGTCTACGAATTTCCATTAGTTGGTCGAGTCTTCTTTTACTACTAATGTTAACGTTTTTAAAATGTTTTCAGCCATTTATTAAATAATACTAGTACTCTATATCATTGCTTCAACAATCCGTTAATTGCTAGAAGATGGTTTGGTTATTAGATGTGTGTAGCCCATTCCCCCGGAAAAAAAAGATGTGTGTAGCCCATATTTACATGTTTTTATTAGGTGAACTATGGCGTGCATTAGCGAACCTGAACCATTTCAATTAACGGAAATGTTAACGCCCACACGTGTGGGCGTTTGCACATCGCTCACACGCCTCCATCACCACTCATTTTGCCACATATGAATAGATGACATCAGCAGATTTTTTTTTGGTTTTCGGCTTAAAAATGTTGTATCTCCTAAATAAAAAAGTGAACTAAAAATCCGTTTTCACCATTAAATCCGTCTCGACGAAATCTTCAAAACTAGACCCCATGTTGATATGTTTCGACGAATTTTATTTTTTTTGCCAGAAGTTGCCACAATGTTTACACTGCAGTTGTCATAGGGCTTAAACTAAAGTTGCCATGTGGCAATTTTAGTTTGTAGATCATGGCAATTTTAGTATTTTGATGATGGCAACTCCAGTATTTTGACCATAAAAATTATTTTTTGTATGAACCATGGCAATTTTACGTGCATGTATCATGATAATTTTAGTTTATGGTTCATGGCAAGTCTAGTTTCTTAATTCCCCGTTTTATAAATGTCAAATTTTACTTTTAAATGTAGAAGAAAATAGCTGAAACATATCATGGCAACTTCAGTGTAAACATCATGGCAATTCATATGCAATAGACATGGCAACTTTTAATCCAAAAAAATTTTCATCAAAACATATCAACATGGGATCTAGTTTTGAAGATCTCATCGCGAGGGATTTAATGGTGAAAACGGATTTTTAATCGGATTTTTCGTTTAAGAGATAAAACATTTTAAAAACTAAAAATCCAAAAAGATTCCTGCATGCATGCATGCGATGACGTGGCAATCTGTTTACATTAAAGACGTGTGGTGAGTCTCCCTTCCTGCCACACGTGTGGCAGTTAGCGCGGCCCTTCAATTAAATGAAAGAATGAGGATATAATGCAACAATTATGAATCATAGTAGAAGACACTTGCACCAGAAAGAACAAGGGAAACCGATACAAAATCGAAAAAGTGAGCAACATCTAGACTACGACCAGTGGAGGCAGGATTTGCAGAATCTGAGTGTTAGAGGGGGCGGCTAGAGTAAAAAGTATATAGTCTGCCTGTTCATATTGAAATTAGGCGTCTTGCCGTCGAGACGCGTCCAGACTACACATAAGAAACACCTCCCTGTTTGCCCAACGGCCACTCTACACCTTAAGCTAGGATTGTCACTGGCATCGTTGAGACTAGCCACAGTGGAAGTAACTTCAAAGCAGTAACATCGAGTCCAACTCAGCAAATTTGGTTATGTGGTAGTTTGAGTAACTTAGCTAGTTACTGTAACATCACATGTCCCAATGCAATATGAGTCTATAACCTAATAAATGAAGCTTTGCATGACACCATACTTATGTTACTATCCACTATGAAGGTAGTAACATAGTCTAGTGATATGTGTATGTTACTCCCACTGTGGAGCATCACGCACCACCGAGATCACATCACGACACCAGGGGTGATGTCACCGAAGAGCAATGTTCCATCAATACTAGCAGAATGCCCATGCGTTGCTACGGGCTATTCGTCATGTTATTTTGAACCCCCGAGCCCGACACAAAACTCCATCCGACGACGCACCATTTCCTTTTTCTGTCGGGCCCTCCCCTTCCCTCCCAGTTCCCTGCCGTAGCGGGACATTACTCGCTGGAGCCACCTCTTTTTTTTGCGGGAAAGGAAATTCTCATTCATCAGTCATTATGTTTACATTCAGAAATGACAATGCTAGCTATTTCCATAGGAGAGTTTCGAAGCCAACGGGCTGTGCGCTGTTGCGAGCGCCCCATACAAGCAAGGGTGTGACTTGCTACATTCGCATGTCTGCTGATTTTAGCTAGACTAATGTTCCTTTCATGAGCCAGAATCCTTCTGATCTCATTGACCTAGTTCGCATACCTCGAGCGCTCAACATCTTTAGACTGCACCATCTTCAACAACTCAACGCAGTCCGTCTCCACAACCAACGACAAATTGGACCAGTGGAGCGCAAGTCGAAGCCCTTCGTCCATGGCCGCCATCTCTGCTTTTAGAGGATCACCACAATTAAGAGCACTCGTGTCGCAGTGAAGATGACTGCTCCTTCATGATCCCGCAAAATCATCCAGGGGATGACTGCTCCTTCATGATCCCGCAAAATCATCCCAGCCTCGGCTGTACCATCCTCTTTCAAGAAAGCACCATCTATATTCAACTTAGCATAATTCACATCAGGGGTCTTCCATTGCGGCGTTACTGTTGTTTCATGTGTGTTCTTTGACGTGCTTCCCAGGTAATCGATCACCTGCTTACCCTTTAATCAAGAATGATGGCTCAAAAATAAGATAGTATCTTGATTTTAAATAACTGGCTCAAAAAGAATATAGTATCTTGATTAATATTTGTTCACACTTTATGCCTTCATATGCCATGTTGATGATTTTACTCCCTTCGATTAATTGATTTGAATATGCAATCAGAGTTATCTTGTACCATCATATTGTGTAGCATCAGCTCATGGAGATGCCTTTCATGATCATGGTTCTACTAACTTGCCATCACCGGTTATTCATCCAAGACTCTAAATTATAGCGGCATGTGTGGAGCAATGCTCTAAATACAATGTAGGGCCTCATCTGTATGAAAAGGACACCACCAGGGCTCTGCAAACTATCGAATGTCATTACCATGAAACAAAAATAGATTTGAATGTTGTAACATAGATTTGAATGTTGTGCATTACCATGAAACAAAAATATGATACCCATTGTTGCTATTCTAATATCTGAGAAGTGCAAACTTTAAATGTGACTTGACCAAAAAAGGGAAGTTCAAAAACCAGTTTATCCTTGCAATTGCATGTCACTGTAAGGATAGATAACCATTGAGACATAATGATCAGGCACAATTTACTAAGACTGTCAATAATTAATTTGTGTTGTGCGAAACATCTTATAAGATAAACAAATTAGCCAAATTGGACCCATTTATGAAGCAGACACAACCAACTATCAAGAGCATAGAAAAAAAAGATGTGTACAAGATAAAGCTCATATGGGATATTTGCCCATTTTCTCCTCCCATATCATGACCATGACATGGATTTTCACTTCAATGTATTCTAAATACATTTATGCCAATCAATGTATTCTAAATACATTTCTTCCACAACTAGAGGTATCACTCAAAAGTAAAAACACAGCAACAACAATTTCTCTAGGGTATTCGTCTAAGGCATTTTGCTGAACATTCCACATGTAAATATTAGAGCGGCTGGGAGTTGAAGATCGAAGGAAAACCTTTCCACCTGTTATGTTATTGCTCACACGTAATTGGACCTGCGGGTTGAAGACAAAATCCAAACTTAAAAATTAAGCAACAAAACGACGACAACGTATAAGAAATGGAAAAGCAAGGAAGCACACACCTACAGGCCCAAACAAAATATAAGACGCATCCGCACTATGATTTACTCACGACAGATCGTTAAGAATGACAATAAGGTGAAAGAGGCAACATCCCGTGTTGAAGTCTTTGATTTAATTTAGATCTGACAATAATGATACAAGCTTCACATCAAATTTAAGGTATTGACAAAACATTATGAACTTAGGAGTAATAATTAGATCAATCTTTCTCTTTCTCTCTCATCTCACTTCCGCTTGAAACATCGCATATAACTGGCAAGTGCTTAACTTTTGAAATTGGAGTACCGAAATTTATAATCTGAAGTTATACACACGGATAGGTCAATAGACATCTTAGTTCCGTATGACACAATTTTTTTGATTGAATCATCATTTTAGTCATCATCTTTTGTAGTTCAACAAATATTAAATGCAAAGGAAGCAAAGTTAGGAGGTTGATTCTGACAATTACCTCTAGACAAAGTAATTTTGAACTCCTATGGTGCTCTCTAAATAACCGAGAATAACTTTATATTGCGGCAAAGAGAAGCAAATATTTTATAGTTGACCAAAAAATTATTACCTCAATAGATCAACATGTATTCAGAGACATCACAACAACACGTCATATGAAACTGAGACGAGTCACTGTGCGATGTTGGCATTGTTCAACCAGAAGACACCACCCCAATCATCAGAGTTGACAACTCAGTCAAGGGCAAGCCGCATGCTTGTGCTCGGCATCTTCTGCCCCAATCTGACTAATGTTCACCACCGTCGCCACTCGCATGACTACATGTTTGAGTTTAATGAATCATCATTTAAATAGCTGACCTCGTAAAGGATAAAATAAAGGGAAAATGGTGATTGATCTTATAGATGGGAACAAAAGCTTCACGAAAGCATTTTGAAATCATGAAAGTAAGCAATAGCTTATTTAGAACCTTGGCTATCTAGACCATGCAAAGTGTTGCTAAGTTAAACTGAAACAACCTTGCAGCAGTGGATGTTATGGAAAAGTATGGTAGAGATTAATTTAGCAATGGCATGTTGCAAGTGTCCGAGCATGTCTTCATAGAATATTACATGAGTACCGTCTTGTGTCCATATATAGACAATATCGTTCCATATATACAATAAAAATGAATATGAACCTTGACGTTGGCTAGCGCATGGGATCTTGTAGCCCTTAGATGCAATTAGTGAAACTGAAAAAACAAAAACAGCACTTGATTGCAAAGTTACTTGTATGTACGCTTAAAAGCTTCGCTTGATCGATCAAGATGCCGAAGTTTCGTTTGCCCGGCCGCTATGTTCCTACAGGTGCAGAGCACATTATTATTCAAACCAAGGAATGAAAGTAGAATATCATGCTGTTCGTGGCACTTACATGGTCTACCATCGTACGGTGGCATCGTATTTTTAGTCTCTACCCCCATGCCGAGTTGAGAAATAATCTTCAGATACCCATTACTAACACACTCACGCACATAATGGCCCTTGGCTGATTGATTTGGCTGGCTGCAAACACAGGCAAACAGAACACAAAAATTCAGTTGATGGCCACACGTACTCATATCGATTCTTTAATGTATTCCAATTGAGGTGCAGTTCGTGCCACCTACTCACCCTGTCCGCTCGCCCATCGCGGTGATTGCCTGCTCGCCACTGGTGCTGACCGCTCGAGGTCGCCACCACCCGCTCACCACTGGCAATCTCCGTCGGATCCCCGTCACCTCTTGCGTGGTTGCGCCTCCCGCGTGTTCGCTGGTCGCCCCTCCCTCTCACTGCCCAATGTTGTTGGTTAGAATGCAGGCCTGCAAGTAATCCATGGATAGGTTGTAGCTCTGCTTGGGATCAGTCTTTCGGTAGGAGCAATTCATCTAACACACAAAAAATATCCACTCTCAGATAGAAAAGTTATATAAACTCATTTACGAAATACCCTGCTCTAAACTAACTCATGTGAAAAAATGAATCTAGTAGAAGTGCAAATTAGTAGCAGTACAAATTGTACGAAGCCCTCAAGTCAAACTATAATATAGCTAAAAAATTGATTAATTTAACAATTGTGATATATATGAATTAAACAACCACTTGATCGAAGATTCAATGATTGGAACACTGCAATTTTATTTATATGGACATTTACTAAAGACAATTTAGGCATGGAAGAGAAAAACATCACCTCCAATCATTAACATCGCATTATTCCGACGTAGATTTGGCACTGACTCCTCTAGATGAACAATGATTCCAATGTCCCTCTTACAGGAAATAGCAAGTCCAATGTCAACGGCAATATACAATATCAAGAATCATCTGAAATCTCGAGGTCCATAGCAATTAGAGTTCTTCTCAAGAACTTTTCCTGCTTCGATAACCACATATGAGCTGACCAGAGAAGCATGAACAGTGGATGCATTATTGGTGTATGTAGAGCACTCTCTTGCCATATCTCAAACTTAAATGGTCACATCTCTATCTCAAATTAATGGTCACATCTATCTCTCAAATAGAGCACTACATTCCACACCAATTCATCAGTGATTGCATCACAACACAGTGGATTATCTTGATCAACTCCTAAGAGGATTCAAGTCAGCATTGGAATCTGCAGGAAGACTGTGGATCAGCAATTTTCTGAAAGGAAATAGTCGTGACAAAAATAATCAAGATGCTGTAAATAAGCATGCCCATTATATAATAGTGTAAAATAACTGATTGGAACAATACGAACAGAACTGGAAATACCCTGTTAAGTTAGGAAATCAGAACATTGTTCAGCTTACTAAAACTCAAGCTTCATTTAACAACAGGAGAGCTCAAACTAAGTTCAGGTGGCTTCTGTTCAAGAAAACGCTCAGTAGTGTAGTGATATTGCTCTCTGCTAAAATACAACATCCAAGCAAGAGGGAATTCACACAACTTTGATGATTCAAGATGCTGCCGTTCAAGCCACTCTTGTCCCGTACTACAAAACAAAGATCAAAGCAATTAATCACCATAACAAAACAGGTGTAATGTGTAATTATGTTACCAATAATAGTTCAAATTGTCACCTGATCATGAGCATAGGGTGTAACACAATTTAGGCAGTGTTATACCCCGGTTTTCTCATGGATTGTGAGAAATTGAAACAATAGCCATCGGCCATTGCCATGGAGTCTGATATCTCCTACCCTGAAAAATCTCATACTACCACCTCCACGTGATGATTCCTAAGCCAGTGCAAATCAAGATGACCTCCAGTGTGAGGGCTGCAGAGATACATGTCTCCGCTATCTATGAATACTGTACAGGAACTAATGAATGGATGTAGAGGAACTAATTTGAGACTGAAATTCAAAATCAGTAGAAATCAAGGATTCTGAGTCCTTTTCCATTTGCCAACACAAAAAATCTAAAACAATTAACATGAAAAAAATGCAAAGAGGAAAATGAAGGAAATATGCCCTAGAGGCAATAATAAAGTTATTTATTTCCTCATATCATGATAAATGTTTATTATTCATGCTAGAATTGTATTAACCGGAAACATGATACATGTGTGAATACATAGACAAACATATAGTCACTAGTATGCCTCTACTTGACTAGCTCATTAATCAAAGATGGTTATGTTTCCTAACCATAGACATGTGTTGTCATTTGATTAATGGGATCACATCATTAGGAGAATGATGTGATTGACATGACCCATTCCGTTAGCCTAGCACTTGATCGTTTAGTATATTGCTATTGCTTTTTTCATGACTTACACATGTTCCTGTAACTATGAGATTATGCAACTCCTGTTTACCCGGAGGAACACTTTGGGTACTACCAAACGTCACAACGTAACTAGGTGATTATAAAGGAGTACTACAGGTGTCTCCAAAGGTACATGTTGGGTTGGCGTATTTTGAGATTAGGTTTTGTCACTCCGATTGTCGGAGAGGTATCTCCAGGCCTTCTCGGTAATGCACATCACTATAAGCCTTGCAAGCAATGTAGCTAATGAGTTAGTTACGGAATGATGCATTACGTAACGAGTAAAGAGACTTGCCGGTAACGAGATTGAACTAGGTATTGGATACCGACGATCGAATCTCGGGCAAGTAACATACCGATGACAAAGGGAACAACATATGTTGTTATGCGGTTTGACCGATAAAGATCTTCGTAGAATATGTTGGAACCAATATGGGCATCCAGGTTCCGCTATTGTTTATTGACCGAGAATAGTTCTAGGTCATGTCTACATAGTTCTCGAACCCGTAGGGTCCGCACGCTTAACATTACGATAACAGTTTTATTATGAGTTTATAAGTTTTGATGTACCGAAGTTTGTTCGGAGTCCCGGATGTGATCACGGACATGACGAGGAGTCTCGAAATGGCCGAGACATAAAGATTGATATATTGGACGACTATATTCGGACATCGGAAGTGTTCCGGACGCTGGAGAAAACCGAGGCCGGAGGGTTACCGAACCCCCCGGAGAAGTAATGGGCCCTATGGGCCTTAGTGGAGAGAGAGAGGGGCAGCCAGCATGGGCCGCGCGCCCCCTCCCCCTCTGGTCCGAATTGGACTAGGAGGGGGCGCGCCTCTTTCCCTCCTAGTAGTAGGAAAGGGGAGTCCTACTCCTACTAGGAGGAGGACTCCTCCTCCGGCGCGCCTCTAGGGCCGCCAGCCTCCCCTGCTCCTTTATATACGGGGCGGGGCACCCTAAGACACACAAGTTGATCTACGGATCGTTCCTTAGCCGCAGCGGTGCCCCCTCCACCATATTCCACCTCGGTCATATCGTCATGAGTTTAGGCGAAGCCCGCGCCGTAGAACATCATCATCGCCACCACACCATCGCGGCCGACGAACTCATCCCAAGCTTTGCTGGATCGGAGCCCGGGATCGCCATCGAGCTGAACGTGTGCTGAACTCGGAGGTGCCGTACGTTCGGTGCTTGGATCGGTCAGATCGTGAAGACATACGACTACATCAACCGCGTTGTCATAACGCTTCCGCTTACGGTCTACGAGGGTACGTGGACAACACTCTCCCCTCTCGTTACTATGCCATCACCATGATCTTGCGTGTGCGTAGGATTTTTTTTGAAATTACTATGTTCCCCAACAGAAAAATAGGGCACCTTCTGTGCGAAAATTTGAAGGATTAATGGATTGTGTGCCCAACCACAAACATACATGCAAATGAGCCGCCTTGGCCTTGATTTTCTAAGCGCTAGTGCACAAGCAGAGATGAGTCGGGCCTGCACACAACAGCACGCACGCACACATCAAATCGAGAAGAAGAAGAAGAAGAAGAGAAGGGGATGCACTCACGCATCAAATGCTCTTCTTGGAGGGGATCATGCTGGCTTGACCTGCAGTTGGAAGGAGGGGCTAGGGTTTCAGGCGGCGGTTGCGGTCGGACGTGGCGGCTAGGTCCTCTGCTGCTCGCTGCAGGCAACCATGGTGGCGCGTGAGACGGGGCTCCTCTGCAGCGACTGGAGAGAAGACGAGATGGGGGAGGAAGAACGCGGGCACGGGCTATGTCGTCGCCGTCGAGGCCATGGACCAGAGGGTGATCTGCAGCGCCACCGCCAGATCGGTCATCATGGCCGCGGGCGAGGGAGGCGACAGTGACGTCTTGAGTAGGAAGATGAGGGTGAGGGTGTGAGGAGGAGGAGGTCGGAACAGCGTTGGCTGGCTTCTCCCGGCGAGGTCCGGGAGGCGCCCGGGCGAGGCCTGCGAGGAACATGCAGCGGCGGCTGAGGAGGAGGGGCTAGGAACCCTAGCCATGGTGAGGGAGTCGTGGGTGGGTGGCGATGGATTGTGGGAGTGGGCTGCCTGTGAGCGCATCGACCGTGGGGAGGTAAAAAAACCAGAAGAAAAATAACCAACGAAAATAAAACGGAGGTGGAAGGATGACGAAAAAAACCAGCGAAAAAAAATCGCGAAGACACTTGCACCAGAAAGAACAAGGGAAACCGATACAAAATAGGAAAGTGAGCAACGTCTAGACTATGACTAGTGGAGGCAGGATTTGCAGAATCTGAGTGTTAGAGGGGGCGGCTAGAGTAAAAAGTATATAGTCTGCATGTTCATATTGAAATTAGGCGTCTTGCCGTCGAGACGCGTTCAGACTACACATAAGAAACACCTCCCTGTTTGCCCAATGGTCACTCTACACCTTAAGCTAGGATTGTCACTGGCATCGTTGAGACTAGCCACAGTGGAAGTAACTTCAGCAGTAACATCGAGTCCAACTCAGCAAATTTGGTTATGTGGTAGTTTGAGTAACTTAGCTAGTTACTGTAACATCACATGTCCCAATGCAATATGAGTCTATAACCTAATAAATGAAGCTTTGCATGACACCATACTTATGTTACTATCCACTATGAAGGTAGTAACATAGTCTAGGGATATGTGTATGTTACTAGTGTATGTTACTCCCACTGTGGAGCATCACGCACCACCGAGATCACATCACGACACCAGGGGTGATGTCACCGAAGAGCAATGTTCCATCAATATGACAGATCAGGACCTCAAACTCGACAACCACGACCATATGAGCACTATGCAAGAGGAGGAGAATGTCATACACTATTGAAATGAAATGGCGAACAGTCGGAACAAGGTGGATAGAGTACTTAGGGAATATCCAACGATATACATGAAAAGAGAGACACCAAATGTGTGTGGACACGTTCGGACATGTCCGCGGACGGCTTTACGGGAGCCAACCATCCAACCCGGTGCGTCAAATAAAAACTGGCATGACATTTTTATTAGTATTGGGATTTTTTGCATAGCAAAAGTTAAGGGTTTAAACCCACCCTAGTCTAAATCTTCACCGACCATGGGCACGTCCAGGTCCCACGTCCTTGTGGGGACCACAGTCTAGCTGACCAAAGTCGTCTATTGTGCATATGTAGTGATCCCAAGATCAGTGCTCACTTAACACAACGAACTAAATATCACATGTTACATCCATTACATAACGATAAAGTCTTACATAAATAGATACATTATGGTCAAGTCTTAAACATCAATGCCTCACGAGCGAAACTCCAAATGAAAAAGCGGCAGAAACTCCAACGATAACTTGAGCCCTAGTGTAGGATCGAAAGTATGTCTAGAAGGGGGTGATTAGACTACTTGACAATATAAAATTTATGCCTTTTGACAAAGACAAGTTTTTGGCAGATTCACAATTATGATCAAGTCAAGCATCACCCTACACATGCAATTCTAGAGTATAGGCAGCGGAAAGTAAATTGCACATGTAGTAAAGAGAGGTGGAGAAGAGCAAACGCAATTTTGGAGACGCGGTGATTTTTCTCGTGGTTCCGATAGGTTGTGCTATCGTACTTCCACGTTGATGGAGACTTCAACCCACGGAGGGTAACGGCTGCGAGAGTCCACGGAGGGCTCCACCCACGAAGGGTCCACGAAGAAGCAACCTTGTCTATGCCATCATGGCTTACGCCCACGGAGGGCTAGCCTTACTCGGGGTAGATCTTCACGAAGTAGGCGATCTCCTTGCCCTTACAAACTTCTTGGTTCAACTCCACATCTCGACGGAGGCTCCCAAGCGACACCTAACCAATCTAGGAGGCACCACCTCCAAAAGGTAATAGATGGTGTTGATGATGATGAACTCCTTGCTCTTGTGCTTCAAATGATAATCTCCCCAACACTCAACTCTCCTCACTAATTTGGCTGTGGTGGAAGAAAGGATTGAGTGGAAAGCAACTTGGGAAGGCTAGAGATCAAGCTTCATATGGTAGGAGTGGAGCAACTTGATCTCAACACAAGGGTAGGTAGTTCTCTTCTCGTAAATGTAAGGTAGGAGTGGTAGTTCTTTCGATGGCTCTCTCCACGAGTGAAGAGGGGTGGAGGGTATTTATAGCCTCCACACAAAATCCAACTGTTACACACATTTGACCAATCTCGGTGGGACGAAGTTGACAACTCGGTGAGACCGAAAGTTCAAATCATGTGAACGTTGGGATTTTCGTGGGACCGAAAATACAATCTCGGTTTGTCCGATTCATGCAAAGACAAGAGCTTGCCAATCTCGGTGGGACCGACTTCATCATCTCGGTGACACCGATTTGATGATGTAAGGTTCTGAAGCTTGGCAACTCAAGTTTCGTGAGACCGAGTTCGTAATCGGAAAATCCGAAATTTCTAGGGTTTGGCTTTGTGGCTGAGGTGGTTCATCTCGGTGACTGAAGTTTGGAAAATCGGTGGGACCGAGATTACTTATGAGTGTATATGGCGGTGAAAGTTCTTGATAGTTTAGGAGATGTATCACTAAGCACTTTGAGCAACCAGATCATCATCATAACCTCATCCCCTTTAATAGTATTGGCTTTCCTATGGACTCAATGTGATCTTGGATCACTAAACCAAAAATGGAGTCTTGAGCTTTTGCCAATGCTTGCCTTAGCATTTTGAGGGGTCCACTTCTTCATCCTTGCCATACCCATATCAATGAACTTTCGAAATGATTCTCAAGTAACTATTAGTTCAATGATATATATGTTGTTATTAATTACCAAAACCACCCGGGGATTAATTGCACTTTCAATCTCCCCCTTTTTGGTAATTGATGACAACATATAGATCAAAGCTTTGACAAAGGATATAATCAATGAATAATATCGTCGCTTTGAGAAGTATGTGATAAGCAAGAGCTCCCCTAAATTTGTGCATTATTTAAGATTTATGCTTGAATGCAAATGCACAATCGATTAGGATCATGGGTCACTCTTCCATGTCACATACATCTTGGTGGAGCGCACAAAATGATAAGAATGAACAGCATGTACCCAATCACCAAGACATGAGTAAATGGTCATACAAGATAGGAATGGCATATGATAAGCATTAAGCACACATTAAGGCATAGTATGCACCAAGCACTCATTAAAGTAGAATGAAACGAGTATCAAACACATGAATGTCTCGAAAACCAAAAGTATCTCAAAGAAACCGCAAATGAACGAAAGAGCAAAAGCGCAAAGACAACAACACTCTCTCTCTCTCAAGTCCTATGATCTATACAATCTTCCCCTTTGGCAACAAGTTACCAAAAAGTTCAAAAGGCATAGAGCTAAGCGCCACCGGGACTCTGCTGGTGGCTCTGTCTGGGTTGATGTTGGAGTTGATATGGCAAGATCGGCGAAGACTTGGTGATGTCTGGCCTTTGGAGGAGTGGTCACCGAGCTGGAGTCAGAGTAACCGATGGAGCTGTGGAGGTGCCAAGTCTGTAGTCCCGTGTCGATCCATCGAATAGCAGGTGATCGGGTCTTGTGGGAACCAGAGCGATCTGTTGATAATCATCTGGACTAAGTCATCCTGCATCTCACGATAAGCTCTTCCTTCTCCTCTTTGCTTCCTCAATGTCGCCTCAAGCTTGTTGACAATACTTGCACTTGATCACCTTCACATCCAGAGCGTGGATCTTGTCTTCAACAATCCTCTCTAGGCTCTCTGAGACTGCATAATGCTGGCTGTGCATTGTTCAATCCTTTGGGTAGCTTCAAGGAGCTGCTCTCCGACACTCTTTGGTTTAGCTGCTGCTGCTGCCGCTTCCTTGTCGACTTTGGCTTTCTTGGCAGCTTCAATCTTGGCTTGTCCTTCAACCGATGTTGATCCTCCTCATCCATCACAACAACATTATCCTCATGCTCGCTGCAGTGGTAAGTGTGCTCTATCCAACAAGTATGTGCCCGTGCCAAACTTGGCATTGATAAGCATCTCAATCATGGGCAAATCCACATGACCTTTTTCGTCGTCATTGCAGTCCTCTTAATGGTCTCAACCATCAAGTCCATCACCTTGAAAGGTGCTTTTCATCAAGTATATGCAGCATGTTGATAGAGTATCCTCTCGATCATGCGGTGATCTCGCACTTGGGCATCAAGGTATGCCTCAAAATAGTGTTAGTGGTAGGTAGACCTGCCCGAGATAGTACATCGAGCCGAGCTTCCAGATTCCCAAATCCTTAGCCGAACCTCTTTGTACATGTTCTTCATGGATTCATGGTTCTTCTTTGGAATACCATATACATCAATATCATCCTCTCTTTGCTTTGGAGCATTGAAGTTCTGCCCATTCTTCAACAAATGAAGAAAATCTTTGGCCTTCATCATCCATACAATCCTTCCATCCGGTAGAAGTGAGTGTGGCATGGAATTGCATAATCATCTCATCATTCCAATTTGTCAACTTCGACCTACAAAGTCTGCAACACCACATGCAAGTGAAGCTTTCATGCACATGTGGAAAGAAGTCTCTGTGGTTTTCATCGTTAATGTACTTCCAATCAACGATCGTGTGTCCGCAACTATGGGCTTCTTGTCCATCAAGATCGCCTCATAGAAGTCTTGCTGCTCTCGTGTGAAATCTGGATCTACAGCAGTTCTTCTCCTCACGGCATATGGGTCGATTGTCTCCATAGCCCGAGACCTCTATCCTTCCTTGCTTTCATATCCTCAGCGTGAGGATGAGCATCATTATGTAGTGGCAGTTTTTGACGAAGTTTCAGCAAAACTGGTCCTTCACCATGTGACTCAGCTGGTGGCACATCATCTTTGTTCTTTTCAGATGCTGGAATGTTTCTGATTGTCTTCTTGGGCTTGGCAGCAAGCTTTGCTGGAGCTGCCTTAGCTGGAGCAGATTGCTTGGGCTTTGAAGTGGCTCCAGCCTTGATGGCATCACCCATGAACTTAGACTTCTGAGGAGGAGGCTGGGGTGCTTCCTCATCCTCATCCTCTTCTGCTGCATCATCATGTACTAACCTCTTTCTCTTGGAAGTTTTCTTAACTTTGCTTGAAGTTTCCTCTTCCAAACTCAGCTTCTTGGCAACAATGGACTGCTTGACTTTTCTGGTGCCCTTCTTGGTTTGTTGACCTTGTGGCTCTTTGGCAACAACCTTTCTCTTGGGCTTTGAGGTGACTTCTTCCTCAACAACAAAATCTGAGTCTTCATCATCCGAGTTCCTCTTCTTTCGGCTCGTGGCTGCAGGAGGTAAACCACTTGGTGTACTCCTCTCACCATCATCCGATGAGCTCTTTGGGATCGGGACTAGTGCCCGCCTCGAATATCTCGCAATAGGTGTCTCGACTGTTCGACTGCCACCGCATCGACATGGCCGACAACCCGTGAATAGATAAGGTATAGGCAGAGAAGAAGAGTCATCACAAACGCAGAAGTTTTTGCAAACAAAATGAGTTCAAATTCTAGTATTAGGTTTTCACAGAAGACATTTCGGTCGATCGAGTCTAAAATTCGTGAATCCAAGTGTTCAAACAGAAGCTTTCACACCACTTTCGGTTGGACCAAGTGGGTTTCGTCCCGCCGAAAACACTAGGGTTTCACAGAATCCTCATTTCGTCACACCGATTTGCACAACTTCGGTTGGACCGAAGGGTGCAAAGGTAATGGCCATAGGCCAAATTGGTCATACCGAGAATGTAAAATCGGTCTCACCGAGATGTGTTCGCGGAAACCTAACCCTAAAACTTTTACTCAATCTAGTCCAAACGAACTAATCTGTGTTCGTGAAGATTTCAATCGTGGCAAGATACTAGGCAAACCAAACGTGCATTGAATCGGAGATGGGAGCACGAGTGGGATCAAACTCACCCTAACTTGGTGGAGTTTTCACGGCGGCAACGGTGCGGAGAGGATGTCTGCTGACGGCGACGGAGACTGCGGCGAGGGCGCAAAGCATTTACGGAGACGATCCGGAGACAGGCGACGGCAAAGAAGGGGTGGGGCTAAGCGTTTGAAGGAGAAATCAACGCTGCCCTCTGAGTATATATACCCTTTGTTGTCGGTGGGACCGAGTTGTAAAACTCGGTGGCACCGAGATGAATAACTCGCAGATTATGCACTTTGGTCACGCCGAAAATCACAACTCGGTTTCACCGAGGTGAAAACCTAGATCATCTAAATGCTTTCGGTTCGACCGAGTTTGAGTGAGTTGGTCCGACCGAAATCACTTAGAAGGTTTTGGAAGTTAGCCTTTGACGGATCGGTGGCTCGAAAGTGCTCCTCACTCGGAGGGTCCAAAATGACTTGTTCAAAGTTTGTGATGTAAGCATGAATAGAATTTGAGACAAGAAAGCATAGATAGCTAGGGAGGTACTTAGGCATTCTTGTCCATCCATTTGGTCGTAAAAATCAAACAACCAAAACAACAAATGGATGTCCTTGAATGGATAAAATCATGCATCCAACATGCTCACACAATAAGATAGCAAATGAAATATGTGTCAAACATGCACAATCAAAACTCTAGCTACTATCACACAATTTGTCGATGGCTAGGTCATCTTTATATGAGTATATTGACTTAGGAGCCAAATGAGAACATTTGATCATAGGTCATACTCATCGTTTAAGCACAAGTGGGGTTACCACTTTTACATAAAGCATTGATGTGTTCACATCATTTGAAGATGCTTTAGCTCAATTCTTTAGAGCAAAGCTCCCCTAGATGTGAGAACCCCTTTAAAGGGTCAAACTAACCTTGGGTTGTCGAGAAGACTTCATGTAGATGTTGAAGATGTGGATGCTCAATGTTGATGAAGATCATCAAGAGTTGGGAGCAATCCTTTGGATTCGGGCACTTTCAATACCTACATGGGTTAGTCCCACAAGGAACAAACAAGGATATCCATGGACATAGATTGAAGTTCACAATAGATGATGTCCATGAAAGCAATGATTACCTTGTCCCTTGACTTACCAACAAGAGGGTTTGTGACTCCATGAACTAGTGCACGATGTGGAAGTTGATTGCACAAGTTTTTGCCAAAATGAATGTGAGTGAAGTATGTTGGCGGAGTCACCTCAAGAACTCTCTAGTTCTTCTTCTTCGATCCACATCATCTTGATGGGAATCCTTGGGGTTGTAGTTGAGCTTGACGAAGTAGAACTTGACGCTTCCTTGGGAACCCACTTGACCATGGCTTGAGGTGCTTCAACAAATGCATCAATCTCCTCTTGAAGCTTGTCCTTGCCTTTTAGCTTGTGGTCTTGTGGTGGAAGGTCATCTTGAGCTTGTTCCACATTGGAAGAAGTAGGATCATACTTCTCCTTTTGAGAAACAAACTGTGGAGTGGGATATTGACCTTCTTCCCATTCAACACCCTCGGCGTTGAACTTTCGCTCAAAACCAATTCCTTGATTCTTCGGTGCCTTCCTTGCTTGCGGACAATTTCTCAAAGTTCTTGCTTCCGCAAGGCTCTTGTAGACACCTTTCTATAATCCCTTTCAATAAACTATTTTCTAGCTCAAGTGTAACTTGGCTTGAAACATTGTTAGTGGAATCAAGAGAACTACTAGAAGCAACAATATTGATTTAGCATGGTTATTGTTACTACTAGATGAAGAATTTTTCTTATGCTTGTCATGCTTAGTTTTAATGGGTGGCAAGAAATTAGACAAGAGAAGTCGTTTGGCAAGATATGAAGAACTCTTCTTTCGAAGATCGTCATTGATTGCTTTTAGAAACTCATGTTCTTGCTCTAGAGTGAGCTTCTCGAAGCGTAGCTTCTCATGAGATCTTAGGAGCTCTCTATGATCTTCTTGAGTTGTTTCATGAGCTAACTTAAGAGTGTTTAGTTCTTTATTTGACGCTCAATCTCCTTCATAGCATTGTCATTCGACTCTTCTCGACTATAAAGACTACTAGCATGTTCATCATTACTAGGCTCACTAGATTTATCATGTAAGAACTCATCTTCACCAAGCAAGTCATCCTCATCACTGTCAAAGTCAATGAATTCAGCGTGTGATACCTTGGGGCCTTTAGCCATGAAGCATCTTCCAATTCCCTCATTTGGTGAATCAAATAAGTCATAGGAGTTGGAGTTGGAGGATACGAGAGCAAGACCGGCAACACCTTCATCTTGACTGTAGTCGGAGTTGGAGTGATAGCTTCTTCGGATTGATTGTCTGAGTCGGAGCCGAGACCCATTCACCTACATGAGCTTGATGTTTTCTTCTTGTGTAGCTCCTTGATGACTTGTCTTTCCTCTCCTAATCCTTGCTTCTCCGAGAGGGTCTTCGCTCATAACGATCATCTCTACTCCTTCTCTCTTTCCGAGGTGACTCATCTCTTGAGCTTCTTCTTCTTGGAGATTCTTCTTCTCTTGTGGGGAGCCGAGCACTCATTTGAGTAGTGTCCGGTCTTCCACAATTGTAGCAGTTTCGATCACGACTAGAAGATCTCTTTTCATCATATGATCTAGACTTTGAGCTTCTCTCTTTGCTTCTACTCTTGTAGAATTTGTTGAAGTTCTTGACCATTAGGCTTATCTCTTCATTGGAAACTAGCTTGTCACTTGAGGTTGTGGGAGCATCACTTGTAGCTTTGTAAGCACCACTTGACTTGTTGTGAAGCTCTTCCTTATCCTTAAGTGTCATCTCATGAGCAACAATTCTTCCAATGACTTGGTTGGCTTGAGATTCTTGTAGTTTGGCATCATTTGGATCAAAGTGCACACGGTGTCATACTTTCCATCCAAAGCTCGAGAATCTTCTTGATGATGAATCGGTCGGTCATTTCTTCGCTTCCTAAGCCGGCAATCTCATTTGTGATGAGAGCAAGCCTAGAGTACATTTCAGCGAATTCCTTCACCTTCCTTCATCTTGAACTTGTCAAGTCGACCTTGAAGAACATCTAGCTTTGATTCCTTCACGGACTCGGTACCTTCCTCGCATTTCAACCAAAGTATCCCAAATCTCTTTTGCATTCTCAAGACGGCTGATTTTGTTGAACTCCTCGGGACACAAGGCATTGAAGAGAATGTCACAAGCTTGAGCATTGTTTTGCAACATCCGCAATTCTTCCGCTAGAAGCCGCGATCCGAACTTTTCCTTCCTCAAGAATTCACCTTGCATACCAACACAAATAATGCCCCATGCGGCTGGGTTATGGCCAAGAATATGCATTTTCATTTTATGCTTCCAACTAGCAAAGTTTGTACCATCAAAGTAAGGACCTCTACGAAAATTACCCTCACTAGACGCCATACTCTCCTAGGTTGTGAAACCAAGCTTATGGAGTCCAATGCAATGGAAACCAATACAATGGAGACCAAAGCTCGATACCACTTGTAGGATCGAAAGTATGTCTAGAGGGGGTGATTAGACTACTTGACAATATAAAAATTATGCCTTTTGACAAAGACAAGTTTTTGGCAGATTCACAATTATGATCAAGTCAAGCATCACCCTACACATGCAATTCTAGAGTATAGGCAGCGGAAAGTAAATTGCACATGTAGTAAAGAGAGGTGGAGAAGAGCAAACGCAATTTTGGAGACGCGGTGATTTTTCTCGTGGTTCCGATAGGTCGTGCTATCGCATTTCCACGCTGATGGAGACTTCAACCCACGGAGGGTAACGGCCATGCGAGAGTCCACGGAGGGCTCCACCCACGAAGGGTCCACGAAGAAGCAACCTTGTCTATGCCATCATGGCTCACGCCCACGGAGGGCTAGCCTTACTCGGGTAGATCTTCACGAAGTAGGCGATCTCCTTGCCCTTACAAACTTCTTGGTTCAACTCCACATCTCGACGGAGGCTCCCAAGCGACACCTAACTAATCTAGGAGGCACCACCTCCAAAGGTAATAGATGGTGTTGATGATGATGAACTCCTTGCTCTTGTGCTTCAAATGATAATCTCCCCAACACTCAACTCTCCTCACCGATTTGGCTGTGGTGGAAGAAAGGATTGAGTGGAAAGCAACTTGGGAAGGCTAGAGATCAAGCTTCATATGGTAGGAGTGGAGCAACTTGATCTCAACACAAGGGTAGGTAGTTCTCTTCTCGTAAATGTAAGGTAGGAGTGGTAGTTCTTTCGATGGCTCTCTCCACGAGTGAAGAGGGGTGGAGGGTATTTATAGCCTCCACACAAAATCCAACTGCTACACATTTGACCAATCTCGGTGGGACCGAAGTTGACAACTCGGTGAGACCGAAAGTTCAAATCATGTGAACGTTGGGATTTTCGTGGGACCGAAAATACAATCTCGGTTTGTCCGATTCGGTAAAGACAAGAGCTTGCCAATCTCGGTGGGACTAACTTCATCATCTCGGTGACACCGATTTGATGGCGTATGTTCTGAAGCTTTATAACTCAAGTTTCGTGAGACCGAGTTCGAATCGGAAAATCCGAAATTTCTAGGGTTTGGCTTTGTGGTGAGGTGGTTCATCTCGGTGTGACTGAAGTTTGGAAAATCGGTGGGACCGAGATTACTTATGAGTGTATATGGCGGTGAAAGTTGCCGATAGTTTAGGAGATGTATCACTAAGCACTTTGAGCAACCAGATCATCATCATAACCTCATCCCTTTTAATAGTATTGGCTTTCCTATGGACTCAATGTGATCTTGGATCACTAAACCAAAATGGAGTCTTGAGCTTTTGCCAATGCTTGCCTTAGCATTTTGAGGGGTCCACTTCTTCAGTCCTTGCCATACCCATATCACTGAACTTTCTGAAATGATTCTCAAGTAACTATTAGTTCAATGATATATATGTTGTTATTAATTACCAAAACCACCCGGGGATTAGTTGCACTTTCACCTAGCCATCATGTTTTATCCCTACAGACATTCTGACTGGGAGGTGTCCTAATTTGCAGGGGCGTCGTCAACAAACTCATCTTCTAGAAATAAATCCTCCACGCCTGACCAAGTTAATAGACCGGGATAACAATGTTAGATGAGTACTTTGAATGTACTCGCAAGTAACCCAAAAAAGAGTGATAACAGAATATTCATGCGGGCAGGGGTTAGTACAAAGAAAGGGTGCTTCTATACTATATTTCATTATCTGCGGAAGCAATATTTGAACACGTGTGATCCTATCGATTTTGCAAAACATTTTTAAAGCATCTAAGTATGACCCTATGGGTCAATGTTCTTACTCTGAATCCAACCAATAATATATATTCATGATTCACCATAATCCAAATTCCCAATTCATACTATCATCAAAATCATATACCCTCATCATAAAGTTCCGTATAGGTCATTATCCCGGGACAAGATCCACGTTTAAATGGCCATTCCACTATGCATCACACCGAAAGTACCACCTGCCATGAGTTTTTAAACCCAAAACACCCCACAAGTTTAGTGCGGACTCACTAGTCGTCCTTGACCATGGACACGGCTATTCCAATAGTTGTACACTTTGCAGAAGTTGTATACTTTACCCACAAGATTCGAAATGCTTATTGTGTTAGCCATGGCTCGACAAACAATAGGATTGATAAGTATGTCTAGAAGGGGGTGAATAGACTACTAAGATCAAGAAAGAATTGTTTTCCCAAATTTAAGTTCTTGCCGTATTAAACTTTTCTAACAAGTATAGGAGCACCCTACACATGCATATTACTCATATAAAGAATGTTGGAGTACCCGCTTCCTGGGAGCCTTCGTGGGTTAGAGTGCCTCCGCGCCGACCGTTTTGTGCACGCATAGTGCGACTGACTCCCTGGGATCCTTCGTGCTGTCCAATCTGTCCGGGACGCGCACCCAGGAGGCGTGCCTCGGAGGTCCATGACGGATGACGGGGTCCTAAACCCGGGGTACCTAACGTAAGGGAGCCCGACCTCGACCTTAACCTGGGCCCACTAGGCCCAAGGAGCATCAGGAAACCCTAAGAAGGCGAAGAAGGAGGGTGTGCCTTATTGATCTAATCTCCCCCTGTGTAAACCCTAGACCTCTCGTGTCTATATAAAGGGAGGCCTAGGTCCTCATTAGGGATCCAATCTAAACTCAACTCTCGGTAGACATCTTAAACACCATTGTAATCCTCTGCACAAGGTATCCCCGCACCAAGAATAACCTGACAAAGCAGGGTATTACTCTTAGAGGCCCGAACCTGGGTAAATCATGCGTGTAGACCCCGTCTCGGTACTTCCGGTCTCGTCATGAACCCTACCGAAGGATCTGACAAGAATTTGCTCCGGTGGACCCGCAGGCGTGGGCAAGGCCACCGTCATGTGGTGTTTTTGGTCGCACCCGTGTGCGTCCTCTAGCATGCTGCATGCATGCGACGGGGAGGTCGGGTCTGCCTGTCCGCGCCTTCGGCCCCGTCAGCCTAGTTCGATCATGACAAGCGGGTCGTACATCATGCCTGCGTATGTTGAATCGCGTGTGGGGCGGCCTCCGCCGGGCTGGTTCACTCGCGCCAGCTAGGTCTTGCGTCGCACCTGCTCGTGCATGGGTCCAGCCTGTCAAGACGGTTTGCCCCGTGTCGGGTTGGTTCGCTCGCGCTAACCATGTCCTGTGTCGCGTCTATAGAGCCGGCTCGCGTGTGGGGCCATCCTGTTAGGCTATTCGGTTGGGCCTGTCGGGTGCGCGCAGGCAGCTTGGCAAACCTACACATAGTAGGACAGGCCCCACGGATGGCCTCACCTGTGGGATTTTCGGGATTTTCCTTAAGGCGGTGGAGTTTGGTGGCTACATAAAAGGACACCCTCCCGATGTCGGGCAACCTTAATTTATTTTCCCATCTCCGTCACCTAATCCCTTCGTAACTCTCTCTTCGCATGCTGTAGCTGGCGAGAGAGGGGCAGAAGAAGATGGGGAGCTCGATGGCAGGGTAGATTTTGTGGCAGTGATATGTACGCATCAGAGGATGGCTCGCGGGGAGAGCTTGATGTGTTGGCGGTGAGGTCCCTCTTTCCATCTTTCATATTTCCATCGATGCTCTCTTCCTCTCACCTAGTGCCAGTTCTCTGCGGTCTGTGCTTGAACAATGGTCATTTGTGGCAAAGTCAAAGACGCTTGCTCAGGGAGAGGTGACGATGATAATGCGAATATGCAACATTGGCGAAGTGTGTCTTCACAATGGTATATTGTCTGACGAAGGCTCTTCACTAAGCAAGTGGGAGTCATGTTGCCAACGGCTCCAATACGGACTGGCAACTCGGTGGCGATGGGGCGGGCGACGTGCCCCGTCCTGGTGTGTCAGGTGAGTCGGAGGGCTGGTCGGCGGTGCAGTCGTCAGGGCGGCGAGCGCGCGCGGCCCGGGTGGTGGCTCCGGGCGCGGGGGCGTCTCCGCAATGGGAGGGGGGCGTTTCTGGGCGCTGGCCGAGGTAAGTGACGGCGAGGTCTCGGAGGCGGAGGATTCTGATGACGGCGGTGTTTCCGCCGGTCGGCGTGGTGCAGGGTCAAGGCCGTCGGTCGAAGCGCTCGTGGCCCTGGCGGAGGAGCTCGGGGGCTCCCTCAAGGCGGGGCGGCGCGGTGCGTTCGCACCGGGCGGTCGGGGCGCTCGCAAACCAGGGGTGTCGGGGTGGGCGCCGGCGGCGCATGTGGCGGAGGCGCTGAGCGTCCGTCCAGTGCGGAGGGGCGACGTGGTCGTGCCTTCCTTGCCGGCCTCTGGGCCGGTCCTGGTGTCGGAACCCAAGGGCGGGGAGACGCCGGCTGTGGCGCTGACGGCGGCGGCGGCGGCGGTGGTGGAGCCGCTTGCGTCCTGGCCTAGGGTTGGCGAGGATGGCGAGGCTGGGCTGGTGGGCCTGGCCTTCGTCCCGGGCCAGTCGGGCCCATCTGTTGCAGCGCCCAGGGGCGGGTGGATGCGAAGCGTGCACGGGCGGTCGCAGACGCCCAAGGAGGCCAGCCCGCCTGCCGTGGCTCGGCTAGTACTTAAGTGGCTCTGAATTCGCCGGGGCACCACAGACCGTGCTCTAGGGTTTCCAGCCACTCCCGCAGAGGTGAGGCGCTTCGGTCGTGCCGCACGCTCTCTCTCCCCACCTCCCCCTTCCCCTCCCCTAGATCGCTCGTTTGCGGAGGTCATCGCCATGGGATCCAAGGCGGATCGACGGGCGAACAAGCGGGCGGAGCCGGATCTGGAGGAGGATCGGCGGCGCGAGCGAGATCTGCGCGAGCAAGCTAAGGTGCGGGCGGCAGAGCGCGCCGGCGAGGAGGGCGGCTGGGGGCCTCCCCTGCCTGGTGGCTCAAAGAGCAAGAGCGCAAGAAGAAAAGGAAAGAGGAATACAAGAAGAAGGGGCTGGAGCTCAAGCGCAAGGAATCGCTCCATCCCCTCTGTGGCGACCGCGTCGGTGACCCTTTCAACAAGCCGAAGATGAAGAAATACAAGCCGGTGATAAAGGCGGCCTCCAAGCCCTCCTCCTCCAAGGGCACGGCGGCAGAGCCAATCCCCGTCGAGGAGTCGGCGGGGCCGGTATGCTTCAGATGCGGGCGCACGGGCCACTACCAGAACGAGTGCGCCTTCCAGCAAATGTGCGTGCTTTGTAGCATGGAGGGCCATGCGTCGGCGCACTCCCCCACGCGTGGCAAGCAGATGGTGCTCCAGACCATGGGCCATGCCTTCGCTGGGGGCGGCTTCTTCTGCCTGTAGTACCCAGAGGAGGCGGACGCGGGGGCGTCGGAGCTGCTGGGGGTCAACGCTGCTCTGGTGTCGGCTGCGCCCGGCGTCCTGTCGAAGGAAATTCTGGAGGCAGAGCTCCACCACCTCTTCGAAGGGGCGTGGGATTGGCAGGTGGCCCCTTTCAACGTGGATTGCTTCTCTGTGGCGTTCCCCGATCCGGCCTTGCTGAGGATGGCATCGCGCAGCGGCAAGCTGTTTCTCCCCATCAACAACATCACGGCGAACATCCGCGACGCTGTCCTTGTCGAGCCCAAGGCGCTGAAGATGCCGGAGGTTTGGGTCAAGATGTGGGGCATCCCCCCGAAGCATCGGCATGCGGAGCAGCTGATGGCAGCCACGACCATGATCGGGCGCCCCCTGGTGGTGGATGAGCTGTCCCTGATTCGCTCGGGCCCGGTGCGCATGCTCTTTGCGTGCCGTGTGCCGGCCAAGCTCTGTGGCTCCGTGCAGATCTAGTTCAACGGGGACGGGTACAACATCAAGCTCGAGCCGGAGTTGGGGTCGCGTCCGGCGGCCGCTGCTCTCCCACCTCCCCCGCCCCCTCCCAGTAACCGCGAGCCCGAAGATCAGGCCAAGGACAAGGACAAGCCAAAGGACAAGGATCATGAGCAGGATGCAAGCATGGAGGATGACGACTCCATCGACACGGCGGCGTGGGATAAGCTGGGGATCTCCGCGCCGGGCCCTACTGCGCAGGTGGACGGGGCTTCGAAGGTGCGGGCGGCGGTGGCTGGGGGCTCGGATGAGGTGACAATCTCGATCCCCAACCAATACGGATCGAACTTGGTGTCTGTCTCCTCTCCCCCCATGGTGGCTGCGGGTGCGGACGGTGGCCAGTCCCCGCTTGGCCTCTCCCCCGCCCCCTCGCGCCCCCGCCTGGCTGGGTCTTTGGCCTATGGTGGCTGCGTCTCCACCCTCAGCGGCTCGGTGAAGCCGATGAAGAAGACGGCGGTGCGCAAGGTCGGCGTGGAGGCGGTGCGCGCGATGGAGCCGCTGGGGGCGCCTGTCACTCCAAGGCAGTCTGTCATGGCATTGGCGGCCCCAACAGCGCCTCCCCCTGTGGACCTGATGCTGCTGGATGCCTCCAAGACGGCGTTGATCTCAAAGGCCAAGCGCACCAAGACGGTGCCAGCGGCGCCGGTGCGCACCAGCTCGCATTCTAAGGGGGCCAAGGGCAACATGTCGTCGCTGCAGCGGGCGCAACTCCTCCAAGCCCAGAAGAACATGGAGATCTCAGGTAACCCACCTCCCTGGTTTACGGTTCTTGATGACTTCTCAGACGATCATTTGCATGAGGTGTTGGATGCGAGCGGGGTGGATCCCACCTGTGTTGGAGGGGCTAGGGAGTTAGTTTCGCTTGTACGCGCTAAGGAGTTGGCACAGGCCGCGCTAGCGGCAGCCGCTGCAGAGCGTGCTGAGCAGAGAACCCGGGTACCCGAGGGAGGGGACGTCGTGGTGATCTCTGCGCCCGATAAGGGGGGACAAGCAACAGGGGTTGCCCCCTCTCCCTCGCCTTGTAGGGGAAAGACGAGGCGAGTGGCAAAAGTGGTCACCTCCAGGGGTGTCCGGCTTCACAACCGCGTGATTTAATGAGAGCCTTGTTCTAGAATATCTGTGGCTTCGGCCATGTAGGTCGGCGCACACAACTTAAAGAGTACATGCGCAAAGAATACATAGATATCGTAGGGCTTCAAGAGACGATTAAGGCGGAATTGCGTTACCACGATCTGCTTGTGCTTGATCCTCTGGAGCGCTTCGAGTGGCAGCATGTACCTACTGTAGGGCACTCAGGTGGCATGCTGCTGGGCTTGAGCTGAGCCCTGTACGAGGTTATCGACTGGGATGTAGGTTCATTTTTCATTGCGGCTAAGTTTCACATCCGCGCCTCGCTTCGCGAGCTAGCTGTCATCCAAGTCTACGGACCGGCCGATCACTCTCGTTCGGCGGAGTTCCTGGCGGAGCTCTAGTCCAAAGTCACCACGGTGACCGCTGCCGCGCTTCCGGTTCTGGTGGGTGGAGATTTCAACCTTATCAGATCGGGAGCCGATAAGAACAACAACAACATAAACTGGCCTAGGGTGGCTATGTTTAACTCCGCCATTGCTTCCATGGGCCTTAGGGAGGTGGCCAGGTCGGGCGCGAGATTTACTTGGACTAACAAACAACTTGCTCCGGTGCGATCAGTGTTGGACAGGGTGTTCATGTCGCCGGAGTGGGAAATAGGCTTCCCTCTCTGTACATTGGTTGCGGAGACGCACATAGGCTCTGACCATGTACCGCTCGTATTTTCCTCGGGGGAGGAGAGGATACGACGTAGCTCACGCTTCGTCTTCGAAACAGCCTGGTTTGAAGTGCCAGGCTTCGAGGAGATTTTCAGGGAGAAATGGCGGGCGTGTGTTGATTCGTTGGGTCCCCAGAGGGGCCCGATGGAGTTTTGGAATGCAGCTGGGGGTCGGCTCAGGACTAGCCTCAAGGGATGGAGAGCGAACCTAGGGAGGAATGACAAAGAGCACCGCGCCGCGATCCTTGCGGATATCGCAAGGATTGATGCGATGGCCGACGCTCGGGCCTTTTCGGAACAGGAATGGGCTCACCGCTACGATCTGGAGGGTCAGGTCGAAGCTTCACTTCGCGCGGACGAATAATACTGGCGCAGACAAAGTGGTTTGAAATGGATCCTGAAGGGCGACGCAAATACTAAGTATTTCCAAGCGTATGCTAACGGGCGCCGTCGGAAGTGCTCCATCCTCAGGTTGCAATCAGAGCAGGGGCTTCTGTTGCGACAGGAGGACATCTCACGCCACCTTTACAAGTTCTACATCAATTTGATGGGCTCGTGTGAGGCCCAGGGGGCAGGCCTTCGCGCGGACGTCTGGGAGGACTCGCAATGCGTGTTGGACTGTGAGAATGACACGCTGGGGCTCGCGTTCCTGCCAGAAGAGATTGACGCAACTCTCCTTGGTATGAAAGTGGACACAGCGTCGGGCCCAGACGGGTGGCCGGTAGCTATGTTCAAGCGCTTCTGGCCTATCCTTAGGGGACATATTTTTGATATTTGCAACGATTTCATGCGGGGGCAGTTGACATATCGCGCCTCAATTTTGGCGTCTTAACGCTCATCCCGAAGGTCCAGGGGGGCAGACAACATCAGACAATTCCGGCCGATCGCGCTCATTAACGTTCCCTTTAAAATTTGTGCAAAAGCGTCCGCCAATAGACTAGGTCCGGTGGCGCACCGCTCGATTAACCGTAGTCAATCTGCTTTCATTCGCGGCCGCAACATTTTAGAGGGTCCGCTCGCCCTTCAAGAGATCGTCCATGAACTTAAGCGCTCTAAGGAATCGGCGGTTTTGTTAAAACTCGATTTCGAAAAAGCATATGGCCGTGTGAATTGGGATTTCTTGCAGCAAGTGCTTATCGGTAGGGGTTTCTCCACGGTTTGGGTTCACCGCACGATGCAATTGGTATCAGGGGGCCAAACTACAGTTTCGGTGAACGGAGAAATAGGGCATTTCTTCCGGAACAAACGGGGACTCAGGTAGGGGGACCCGATGTCCCCTCTCCTGTTCAACTTTGTTGTCGATGCGCTGTCCACGATGCTTCGGAAAGCAGCCGCAGCTGGCCATATCCAGGGGTTGGTAGGCCACCTCATTCCAGGGGGAGTGACGCATCTACAATACGCAGATGACACGCTGCTTATGTTTTGCCCAGACCACCACAGTATAGCGTCGGTCAAGGCGATTCTTATCTGTTTTGAGCTCATGTCGGGGATCAAAATAAATTTCCACAAATGCGAGGTGCTCACGATGGGGGTTGAGCCGGAGGAGGGTAGGCGCATTGCTGATTTGCTCAATTGTAAGGTGGGCAAATTCCCGATGACATACCTCGGCCTCCCAGTTGGCACCAAACGGCCTACGATAGAGGATTGGGAACCTCTATGTGCAAAGGTGAGGGGTAGGGTGTGCCCTTGGAGGGGTAAATTCCTCTCAAAAGCGGCCAGGCTAGTTCTCACGAACTCAAGCCTCTCTTCCCTGCCTATGTTTGCTATGGGCCTGTTTTTGCTTGCAGAGGGAGTGCATGCAAAGTTCGACACACCCCGCGCTAAATTCTTTTGGGAAGGCACGAGCCCGAACCGCAAATACCATATGGTTAAATGGGCATGGGTGTGTCGACCCAAGGACCTGGGGGGCCTTGGGATCACCAACACGAGATTGCTTAACATCGCGATGATGTGTAAGTGGATCTGGAAAATCGTCCAGGGGGAGTCCGGTCTGTGGGTAGATATCCTAAGGGCCCAGTACTTCCCGAATGGGAATTTCTTTGAAGGTAGGGCAAGGGGCTCACCTTTTTGGAACGATCTCCAGTCGATCAAGGCGGCCTTTGCCTTGGGGGCTAAATTCGCGATTGGAGATGGGTGATCAGCGCGTTTCTGGACAGATCTTTGGATAGGATCTCGCCCCTCATGGGAGGAATTCTGCGATCTATACGACATCACAGTGAATCCAGGCATGTCGGTGGCTGATGCGCTACGATCGGCCCCTCCAGAGATTCGGTTCAAACGTGAACTTCAGGGGCAAGAGCAGGCCAGCCTCGAGCGTCTACGGCAGCTGATTGCTCAGGTGGATCTTTCGGACCAACCGGACTCGGTGAGCTGGGCGCTCACCAGCTCTGGGAAGTTCTCGGTCAACTCCCTATACCGCAAGTTGTGCCGGGGGCCAACGCAACTTGTGGTGGCAGGGTTATGGAAAGCGCGGTTGCCTCTTAAGATCAAAGTATTCCTTTGGCAAATGTTCCGCGATAAATTACCAACCTCCCTGAATGTGGCCAAACGCAATGGTCTGGCCGATGGGCCATGTGCGTTGTGCGGGGACCCAGAGGACGCGAACCACGTTTTCTTTCGGTGCCCCTTAGCGCGGTTTGCGTGGAGCGCAGTGAGGTCTGCGGCTAGGGTCACTTGGGACCCCCGTTCGGCAGCAGAGCTGATTCACATTTTAGACGCGTTGCAAGGCCCAACGAAACGGGTGGTGTGGAGTTGTGTGGGGGCACTTCTCTGGTCCATGTGGCTAACTAGGAATAAACTCACGATTGAGGGGATTTTGCCAACCCATCCGGCTAATATTATCTTCAAATGCAATCTCCTTTTGCAGCAGTGGAGTCCGTTGGGGAGGCGCAAGGATGTTGATTTGATCAAGACAGCTCAACAACGAATTCTGCAAGTGTACGCGGCGGCTAGGGAGTCGTGACTACGGTGGTTCATGTGGTCTTTTGCGTGCTTGACGAGCCTGCGCGCTCTGTACGGGCTATGCCTTGTAATGCGTCAGGAACTTCTTAATCTGTCGCCCGAACTTTGTGCGTGGGCTTCTGTGGCTTTTGGTGGTGTAAGACTTATTGCTGTCACTCTGCCGTTGGGGCTTTATTAATTTAAAGCCGGGCGCATCTGACGTCTTCGTTCTAAAAAACAATGGTATATTGTGTGTGTGCGGGTCAGCAGATTGTGATGATTTTATCCTTTTTTCTTAATTAATTGAGCAACTTTCTTCTTTGTGATGAATGACCTGCATCCTAAGGACTCTGATTTTAGAAAAAATGTGAGTTTCTTAAAAAAAATGTGTGGCTCAAGAGGTGCCGCAAGTATATATGCTCATAATACGGGCTTTCCCAATTCCCTTTGAAAAAAAATTACATTTTTCAACTTGGTTAAGAAAATGGACCGCTCCCTTGAGGGGGTTGATCAACAAAATCATTAATTATGGAGTACTCTTTTCAAAGATCACTTTCACCTAGGCGTGCCACTTGTTGCTACATGAGAGTTTTCTCTTTTTTGTATATCCGTTTATTCAAAATGTTTTGTCTCTTAAACCGTGCGTCCAAATCTCAAACCGTTTTCATCATTGGATTCCTCACGTCGAGATCTTCAAAAATATATCTCATTTTGGTAGGTTTTGACGAACTTTTTTTCATGAAAAAACAGATGAAAAAACCGAACCAGGAGCATGTTTTTTTCCTTTCCGAAAGAGGCACGGCCATGCCTCTCGCGGAAGGGAAAAAACAGAAAACATGTTTTTTGTCCCCTTTTTTTAGATCCTTTTGTCCGTTTCTGAGAGGCACGGTCGTACATCTCGCGAAAGCACAACCGTGCCTCCCGCGGAAGCAAAGCCGTGCCTCTCGCCGAAGAAAAAACAAACAGAAAGCACTTTTTTTATTTTTCGAGAGGCACAGCCATGCCTCTCGCGGAAGGGAAAAAATAGAAAATGTATTTTCCCCGTTTCCGAGAGGCATGGCCGTGCCTCTCGTGGAGGAAAAAACATGTTTTTCGCGCAATTTTTTTTCCGGATTTTGTTGTCCAATAGCTAAGGAAGACCGGTGAAAAATCAAAAGATCAGAAAAACCGTTTAAAAAGTCAAAAACGCATGAAAAAAATTAAAAAAAAATCCGGATGGAACGCCCAGAGCGCAACATATGGCGGCGGCTGAGACCGCGCCAAATGGCGCACTCTCGGCCCACCCCCCAAGTGACCGTTGAGAGGCTCCCGAAGGAGCACTCACCAACTAGTTACTCCTGTCGGGAGAACCACCCCATAGCGAACTAAGCCCAGTTAGCCCATTTAGTGCTCCTCCCAGGCCGACCACTGCTTTACAAAAATCCAAATTCTTGCCACCTTATAAAAAGCAGCTAAAATGAATTATAACGATCAAGGTTTTCGGATGCATAAAAATAGTTGCCACTTGTTGTAGATAATTGTCATCATGAAAGGAAAAATTTTGATCTATCAAAAAAATTCAAAAATTGCGAGTGACATATTTGTTTTTTTATGAATTTATTCATGAGATGTTTCATGCCATGTCACTGTGCAAAAAAAAATGCCATGTTTGTGAGAAAATTTGTTCTTTTTTTTTGCATGGACCAACTTCATTTATAAAAGTTTATATATTCAAAATGCCATGTGACAGTACAAAGAAATATCTAAAGTTTGCCATCCTCTTAATAATTAAAATGCCATGTTATTAATAATAAAACTGGCATGTACAACACAAACTTGACTTGTGAAGATTAGGGAATAAAAATGCCTTCCTATTAATAATAAATTATCCTGTACAAGAACAAACTTGACTTGTGAACATTATAGAAAATAAAAATGTAATTTTCTTAATAATAAAATGCCATGTTATTAGTAATAAAACTGACATGTACAAAAACAAACTTGACTTGTGAACACTGAAAACAAATGTTTAAATTTGCCATGTAACTTCAAAAAATTATAAAAAAAATCATGTCATTTGTTTTTAGAAAGAATGCCATGTACCTCAGTAGAAAAAATATTGCCATCTGGTAAAAAAGAAAAGGGAAAGAAAAGAGGGACCGGGATTCGGTCTCAGGTCTCCCAAGTGGAGGTTCACTTCACTAGCTAGTGCGGTAACCGGTAGTTTTTTTTTTTTTTTAGATCCAAGCAGTAGTCTTTTTTTTTATCGGCCAAGCGGTTGTGTTTTGAATAGGATAATGTGGCTGGTTTTGTATCACAGCAAGCGAGTTTAAAATCGGACGCGTCTCATGTTCCCTGCGCCAAGATTCATGCAACAAAACCAACGGAAGATAGCGTGTTTGTCGAGATTGCCCCCTGACAAACGGTTGCCAGTTAACAATTTTGTAAAAAGGGAGGCTTTCCAAATGACTCATTACACTGCATGAACGAATGGATTGGTTTTTTCGTCAGCTTTTCTGCACAGTACCGTGAGACATGCTTCATATTGGTCAGCAGTTGGGATATCTTCAACACCGGCCCTCAAAATGTCCGCGTACATTCGAGTCGAGCTATTCAGGCGTAGTTTGTCGTTCAACACTGATCCCTATTTGTTCGTGGACACATCCTCTTGTCAAAATTTTCGTAAACAAGACGCAAACTGATGGAAGGCTTGCGGGCATCCGGACCTCCGCCACGTCAGACCCTGACACTGCCAACCCACTCAAATCCCCCTCTCGTACCACTTTTCTTCCACTCCGCCTTGCTCCCTCCTTGATCTGCATCCATACTCTCGTCCGCCGCCGCCGAAGTACCTCTTTGCTCACCACCCAGGCATTGCCGGATGTCTGAAGCCCCCATCTTCACACATGCCCGTCTTGGACTACGTTGCCATCAACACAAGATTCATCCACAGTCATGTACCCTCTGCCCCTGCCAGCGCCGTCCATGGTGGACACCACGCCCGATAGGTGTTCGTTAGTTGAAATTCATATTGTCCACTAGCTCGTCCCTTGTTTGGATTATCGATCAGGCACGGTTGAGGTTTCTTTTACCTTCTTGGTTTTTCCTAGAGTAAGCACAATGACGGGGTATTCGATAAGTGACCAGACAACTTGAGAGTGGGATTTGCTCCTTCGACGATGGAGAGATATTCTTAGATCCCTCTCGGTGTGAAGGCATCCATCATCTTCTGGCCAGGCACAGGTGACTATGTCACGGGGATGCCGGAACACGTCAACGAGAAAGAAGAACAAAACCAGTAACGGGAGCAACGGTATAGTGAGCATGGTGATGACTCAAGAGGATATCGATGCACACCGAGTTTTGTAAAGTATCGCGAAGCAAAGGGAACATCACATGATAACCAAAGGTTCACTCGAATATCATTTGTGTAATCATAGAGACCGATATGGATGTCCATGGTTCCGGTACCAGTCATTGAACGAAGGGGTTTTCATTCATGTCTATGGTTACCGAACCTACGGGGTCACAAGCTTAAGGTAATCACGATCTACTGAGTGTTAGTACGACGGGAGTGATGAGAACATATTTGTGGAATTGTTTCATTAATATCTGGAATAGTTCTGAGAGGTTCCGGAAGCGTTTCGAGGTCACCAAAAGGGTTTCGATGAATGTCGGGTAATACCGGTTATTACCGATTAATTATATATAGGTGAACAATGTTTTCGGGATGCTAAATATATATATGATGCTCTGGAAATGTTTAAAACATTTTATATTTAATTTGAATATCAATGGGCCTTAAAAGGCCAAGAGATGGAAGGCAACTTGGGCCACAAGGGCTCAAGTAGGAAGGCACCCCCTTTCCTTATAGGGGGGCCGAATTGGACTTGGGGAGGAGTAGGACTCCTCCCCTTATGGCCGGCGCCCCAAGGGGGACTTTCCCCCCTTGGTGGCTGCCCTCTTCCTTCCCTCTAACCTATCTATACTAGAGGTTTCCCACCCTTTGTGGATACAAGTTTTGGAGCCGCCTCTAGTTGATCTAGTGCACGTTTTAGTTGGTCCTAGTTGACTAATTAGAGTGATCCCTAGCCACCTCTAATCCTCATAATTAGAAGCCCCGTGTGGTTCTAATTTCCTCCCTCTAATTCTCCGGCGACGGTTAGCTCTAGATGGCGAAGCGCTACTGGATCGTGAAGACAGTACGCTTGCAACCAAGTAGAGAGTTCGTGCTTGCGGTCTTCCGTTCGAGGAATTGTTTGTCGGGGGTTCGCAGGATCGTCATCGAAGTTCGAGGGACATCAAGTATGATCTACACCGACTCGTCTACTTCCGCTGCACTCCCGGAGTCGATGATGATCAATAATCACAACCCGTTATGCCTCTTCATATGGTTCTTGGGTGATCATAGGGCATTTTTTTTTGTTTTCTACTATGTTTTCCAACAGATAAATCAATCTAGTTGGCCAAAACAAACCAATAAATCGGAGAAGAAATACAAGGCTGTAATAATCATGCATAAAGGAGTTCAGAGAAAACTCAAATAATATTCATGGAGATCTAACCATAAAATCACAATTCATCGGATCCCAACAAACACACCGCAAAAAATCATTACATCAAATAGATCTTCAAGAACACCGAGGAGAACATTATATCTAAGATCGAAAAGAGAGAAGAAGTCATCTAGCTACTAACTATGGACCCATAGGTCTGTGGTAAAGTACTCACGCATCATCGGAGGGGCATCAAGGATGATGAAGACCCCCTCAATGATCGTTTCCCCCTCCGGCAGAGTGCCGAAAAGGCCACTAGATTGGATCTCGTGGTTCTGGAACTTGCGGCGGCGGAAAAAGTATTTCGTGTACTCCCTGATAGGTTTTGGGATTTTAGAGTATTTGTAGAGGCGGATGTAGGTCAAACGGAGGCTTATGGGGCCCACTACCCACCTGGCGCGCCCTGGTGCTTAGTGGGCCACTCCTTCGTCTTCTCGTGGCCTTTAGAAGCTTCAAGTGTCTCTTATTGCCAGAAAAAAAATCCAAAACGTTTCGTGGCATTTGGACTTCATTTGGTACTGATATTATACAAAGTCAAAAACAAGCAAAAAAAACAGCAACTGACATTGGGCATTAAGTTAATAGATTAGTCCCCAAAAATATATAAGTTGCTTGTTGTAGGATCGAAAGTATGTCTAGAGGGGGGGTGATTAGACTACTTGACAATATAAAAGTTTAGCCTTTTGATTAGGACAAGTTTTTAGCAAGTTCACAATGATGATCAAGTCAAGTATCACCCTACACATGCAATTCTAGAGTATTTGCAGCGGAAAGTAAATTGCACATGTAGTAAAGAAGAGGTGGAGAAGAGCAAACGCAATTGGAGACACGGAGATTTTTTCTCGTGGTTCCGATAGGTGGTGCTATCGTCAATCCACGTTGATGGAGACTTCAACCCACGGAGGGTAACGGCTGCGAGAGTCCACGGAGGGCTCCACCCACGAAGGGTCCACGAAGAAGCAACCTTGTCTATGCCATCATGGCATACGCCCACGGAGGACTAGCCTTACTCGGGGTAGATCTTCACGAAGTAGGCGATCTCCTTGCCCTTACAAACTTCTTGGTTCAACTCCACATCTTGACGGAGGCTCCCAAGCGACACCTAACCAATCTAGGAGGCACCACCCTCCAAAAGGTAATAGATGGTTTTGATGATGATGAACTCCTTGCTCTTGTGCTTCAAATGATAATCTCCCCAACACTCAACTCTCCTCACTGATTTGGCTGTGGTGGAAGAAAGGATTTGAGTGGAAAGCAACTTGGGAAGGCTAGAGATCAAGTTTCATATGGTGGGAGTGGAGCAACTTGATCTCAACACAAGGGTAGGTAGTTTTCTTCTCAGAAATGTAAGGTAGGAGTGGTAGTTCTTTCTGATGGCTCTCTCCACGAATGAAGAGGAGGTGGAGGGGTATTTATAGCCTCCACACAAAATCCAACTGTTACACACATTTGACCAATCTCGGTCGGACGAAGTTGACAACTCGGTGAGACCGAAAGTTCAAATCTTGTGAACGTTGGGATTTTCGTGGGACGAAAAATACAATCTCGGTGAGTCCGATTCTTCCAAAGACTAGGGTTTGCCAATCTCGGTGGGATCGACTTTATCATCTCGGTGACACCGATATGATGATGATGATTCTGAAGCTTGGCAACACTAGTTTCGTGAGACCGAGTTTGGAATCGGAAAATCCGAAATTACTAGGGTTTGGCTATATGGCTGAGGTGGTTCATCTCGGTGTGACTGAGTTTATGGAATCGGTGGGACCGAGATTACTTATGAGTGTGTGTTGGAATGAAAGATTGCTGATAGTTTGGGAGATAGATCACTAAGCACTTTGAGCAACCAGATCATTATCATAACCTCATCCCCTTTTAATAGTATTGGCTTTCCTATAGACTCAATGTGATCTTGGATCACTAAACCAAAAATGGAGTCTTGAGCTTTTGCCAATGTTTTCCTTAGCATTTTGAGGGGTCCACTTCTTCAGTCATTGCCATACCCATATCACTAAACTTTCTGAAATGATTCTCAAGAAACAATTAGTTCAATGATATATATGTTGTTATTAATTACCAAAACCACCCGGGGATTAGTTGCACTTTCAATCTCCCCTTTTGGTAATTGATGACAACATATAGATCAAAGCTTCGACAAATGATATAATCAATGAATAATATCGTCGCTTTGAGAAGTATGTGATAAGCAAGAGCTCCCCCTAAATTTGTGCATTATTTAAGATTTGCGTTTGAATGCAAATGCACAATCGATTAGGATCATGGGTCACTCTTCCATGTCACATACATCTTGGTGGAGCGCACAAAATGATAAGAATGAATAGCATGCACCCAATCACCAAGACATGAGTAAATGATCATACAAGATATGAATAGCATATGATAAGCATTAAGCACACATTAAGGCATGGTATGATCAAGCACTCATCAAAGTAGAGCAAACGTAGTATCAAACACACGAAATGTCTCGAAAAACTCAAAAGTATCTCAAAAGACCGCAAATGAAACGAAGAGCAAAAGCGAGCACTCTCTCTCGAAGTCCTATGATCTATACAATTTCTCCCCTTTGGCAACAAGTTACCAAAAGTTCGAAGGTATAGAGCTAAACGTCACTAGGGACTCTGGCGGCTCCTTTCTCGGGTTGATGGAGTTGAGATAGCTGCATCTGCAAAGGCTTCGCGATGTCTGTGGAATCGAGCCGATGGAGCTGGAGCGGAACCGATGGAGCTGTGGGAGGTCTTGATGTTGTAGCCCTGGTGTCATCCATGGGATAGCAATGATCTGGTCTTGTGGGAACCGGAGCAGCTGCTCATAGTCATCTGGACAAGGTCATCTGCATCTCCGCATGAGCTCGCCTTCTCCTCTTAGCTTCCTCGATATCCGCCTCAAGCTTGTTGACAAGTGACTTGCGCTTGATCGACTTGACATCCGAGCATGGAACTTGTCTTCAACTATCCTCTCAAGACTCTCCCGAGATCGCATAATCTTGGCAGGCGTTGTTCAATCCTCTGGGTAGCTTCAAGGAGCTGTTCTCCAACACTCTTGGGTTTAGCTGCTGCTTCGCCGCTTCCTTCTCAGCTTTGGCTTGTTTGGCAGCTTCAGACTTTGCTTGACCTTCAACAGACGTGGGATCATCCTCAGTCATCACAACTTCATTGTCCTCATGTTCAGGCTGCAGTGGCAAGTGTGGTCGTTCCAACAAGTAGGTGCCCGTGCCAAACTTGGCATTGATAAGCATCTGAATGTGCAGGGCAAACCCACATGACCTCTTCTGGTCTGCTGCAGTCCTCTTGATAGTCTCAACTATCAGGTCCATCACCTTGAAAGGTGCCTTCTGATCTAGTATATGCAGCATGTTGATGGAATAGCCTCTTATCATGCGATGATCTCCAGACTTGGGCATCAAGGTATGCCTCGAATTGTGTTCGTGGTAGGGAGACTGCTCGAGATGATACACCGAGCCGAGCTTCAGATCTCTACATCCTTAGTGGTACCTCATTGTACATATTTTTCATAGACTCATGGTTTTCTTGGGAATTCCATAGACATCAACATCATCTTCTCTCTGACTGGAGCATTCAGAAGGCAGCCCATTCTTCAACAGTTGAAGAGAATCTCGCCTTCATCATCCATACAATCCTGCCATCCGGATAGAAATGAGTGTGGCATAGAATTGCATGATCATCTCATCATTCCAAGTCGTCGACCGACCAACGAAATCAGCAACACCACATGCAAGTGAAGCTCTCATGCACATGTGGAAAGTAGTCTCTGTGCTTTTCATGTCAATGTATGCCCAATCAACATAGCGAGTGTCAAGAATAATGGGCTTCTTGTCCATAAGCACGATCTCATAGAAATCTTGTTGTTCTCGGTGTGGAACCTTGGGTCAACAGCAGTCCTTCTTCTCACAAAGATATGGATCAGCTTGTCTCCATAGCCCGAGACCTTTGTCCTTTCTTTCCTTCATGTTTTCAGCTCGAGGATGAGCATCATTGTGAATTGGCAGTTTCGACGGAGTTTCAAGAACACAGTGCCTCATCATCCGACTCATTGGTGGCACATTGTCTTTCTTCTTCTCTGAAGCGTGGATGTTTCTCACAGTTTTCTTGGGCTTGGCAAAGAAGCTTGGCTTGAGCTGCCTTTCTTTGGAAGCGAAGGCTTAGACTTTGAAGGTGCTCTCGCCTCGATGGCATCACCCATCAACTTAGACTTCGAGGAGGAGGTGGGGTGCTTCCTCATCGTAATCATCGAATCTCTTGCTTCATCATGCACAATCCTCGTCCTCTTGGAAGTTTTCTTTACCTTGCTGGATGTTTCTTCTTCCATGCTCGACTTCTTGGCAACAAAGTGGACTTCTTCACTTTATCGGTGCCTTTCTTGGTTTGTTGCCCTTGATGCTCTTTGGCAACCACTTTCCTCTTTGGCTTAGATGTGATCTCTTCCTCGGCAATAAAGTCGAATCTTCTTCATCGAATTCTTCTTCTTCACGGCCTGGTGGCGCAGGAGGCAAACCACTTGGTGTGCTCCTCTCACCATCATCGGAAAAGCTGCTGGCTTCGGGACTAGTGCCCGCCTCTGGAATCTCAAAGAATCGGTGATTCAGACTGTTCGCTGTCTTTGGCATCGACATGGTGACAACCCGTGAATAGATTAGGTATAGGCGCGAGAATAGAAGAGTTATCACAAATCGCATAAGATTTTGCAAAAAATGAGTTCAAATTTCAGTTTTAGGTTTTCACAGAATGCATTTGGTCGACCGAGTCTAAAATTCGTGAATCCAAGTGTCTAAACAGAACCATTCACACCACTTTCGGTTGGACCGAAATGGGTTTCGTCTAGCCGAGAACACTAGGGTTTCACTAAATCCTCATTTCGGTCACACCGATTTGCACAACTTCGGTTGGACCGAAAATTGCAAAGGCAATGGCAGAGGCCAAATCGGTCATACCGAGAATGTAGAATCGGTCACACCGAGATGTGTTCGGCTGAAACCTAACCCTAAAACCTTTACTCGAATTTCGTTCTAAGAACTAATCTGCTGGATAGGAAGATCTCAAACGTGGCAAGAAGCTAGGCAAACCAATCGTGCATAGAATCGGAGGTTGAAGCACGAGAGGGATCGAAACTCACCCTAACTTGGTGGAGTTTCTCTACGGCGGCAACGGCATGGAGAGACTGTCCGTTGACGGCGACGGAAACCTGCGGCGAGGGCGCACAGACGACGACGGAGACGATCCGGAGACCACGGCGACGGCAGCAAAGGGTTTGGGGGCGAGGCGTTTTGAAGAAAGAATCAACGCGCGCTGCCCTCAGGTATATATACCCTTTAGCTGTCGGTGGGACCGAGTTGTAAAACTCGGTGGCACCGAGATGGATAACTGCAAGCAGTTACACACTTCGGTCACGCCGAAATTTGCAACTCGGTTTCACCGAGGTGAAAACCTAGATCAATCCAAGTGCTTTCCGTCTGTCCGAGTGTGAGTGGGTTGGTCTGACCGAAAATACTTAGAAGGTTTTGGAAGTTAAGTTTTTGACGGATCGGTGGCTCCGAGTGCTCCTCACTCGGTGGGTCCGAAAAAGACTTGTCCAAAGTTTGTGATATAAGCATGAATAGAGTTTGAGACAAGAAAGCATAGATAGCTAGGGGAGGAACTTAGGCATTCTTGTCCATCCATTTGGTCAAAAAGAAATCCAAAAAACCAAAGCAACAAATGGATGTCCTCGAATGGATAAAATTATGCATCCAACATGCTCACACAATAAGATAGCAAATGAAATATGTGTCAAACATGCACAAACAAAACACTAGCTACTATCACACAATTTGTCGATGACTAGGTCATCTATATATGAGTATATTGACTTAGGAGTCAAATGAGAACATTTGATCATAGGTCATACTCATCGTTTAAGCACAAGTGGGGTTACCACTTTTACATAAAGCATTAATGTGTTCACATCATTTGAAGATGCTTTAGCTCAAATCTTTAGAGCAAAGCTCCCCTTGATGTGAGAACCCTTTTAAAGGGTCAAACTAACCTTGGGTTGTCGTAGAAGACTTCATGTAGATGTTGAAGATGTAGATGCTCAATGTTGATGAAGATCATCAAGAGTTGGGAGCAATCCTTTGGATTCGGGCACTTTCAATACCTACATGGGTTAGTCCCACAAGGAACAAACAAGGATACCCATGGACATAGATTGAAGTACACAAAAGATGATGTCCATGAAAACAATGATTACCTTGTCCCTTGACTTACCAACAAGAGGGTTTGTGACTCCATGAACTAGTGCAAGATGTGGAAGTTGATTGCACAAGTTCTTGCCAAAATGAATGTGAGTGAAGTATGTTGGCGGAGTCACCCTCAAGAACTCTCTAGTTCTTCTTCTTCGGGATCCACATCATCTTGATGGGAATCCTTGGGGTGGTAGTTGAGCTTGACGAAGTAGAACTTGACGTTTCCTTGGGAGCCCACTTGACCATGGCCTTAGGTGCTTCAATAAATGCATCAATCTCCTCTTGAAGCTTGTCCTTGCCTTTTAGCTTGTGGTCTTGTGGTGGAAGGTCATCTTGAGCTTGTTCCACATTGGAAGAAGTAGGATCATACTTCTCCTTTTGAGAAACAAACTTTGGAGTGGGATATTGACCTTCTTCCCATTCAACACCCTCGGCGTTGAACTTTCGCTCAAAACCAATTCCTTGATTCTTCCGGTGCCTTCCTTGCTTGCGGACAATTTCCTCAAAGTTCTTGCTTCCGGCAAGGCTCTTGTAGACACCTTTCTCTATAATCCCTTTCAATAAACTATTTTCTTGCTCAAGTGTAACTTGGCTTGAAACATTGTTAGTGGAATCAAGAGAACTACTAGAGGTAACAACATTGGATTTAGCATGGTTATTGTTACTACTAGATGAAGAATTTTTCTTATGCTTGTCATGCTTAGTTTTAATAGGTGGCAAGAAATTAGACAAGAGAAGTCGTTTGGCAAGATATGAAGAACTCTTCTTTCGAAGATCGTCATTGATAGCTTTTAGAAACTCATGTTCTTGCTCTAGATTGAGCTTCTCGAAGCGTAGCTTCTCATGAGATCTTAGGAGCTCTCTATGGTCTTCTTGAGTTGTTTCATGAGCTAACTTAAGAGTGTTTAGTTCTTTAGTTAAACGCTCAATCTCCTTCATAGCATTGTCATTCGACTCTTCTCGACTATAAAGACTACTAGCATGTTCATCATTACTAGGCTCACTAGATTTATCATGTAAAAGCTCATCTTCACCAAGCAAGTCATCCTCATCACTATCAAAGTCAATGAATTCAGGGTGTGATACCTTGGGGCCTTTAGCCATGAAGCATCTTCCAATTCCCTCGTTTGGTGAATCAAATAAGTCGTAGGAGTTGGAGTTGGAGGATACGAGAGCAAGACCGGCAACACCTTCATCTTGATTGTATTCGGAGTTGGAGTGATAGCTTCTTTCGAGTGATTGTTGAGTCGGAGCCGAGACCCATTCACCTACATGAGCTTGATGTTTTCTTCTTGTGTAGCTCCTTGATGACTTGTCTTTCCTTTCCGAATCCTTGCTTCTCCGAGAGGATCTTCGTTCATAACGATCATCTCTACTCCTTCTCTCTTTCCGAGGTGACTCTTCCCTTGAGCTTCTTCTTCTTGGAGATTCTTCTCTTCTCTTGTGGGGAGCCGAACACTCGTTTGAGTAGTGTCCGGGTCTTCCACAATTGTAGCAGTTTCGATCATGACTAGAAGATCTCTTTTCATCATATGATCTAGACTTTGAGCTTCTTTCCTTGCTTCTACTCTTGTAGAATTTGTTGAAGTTCTTCACCATTAGGCTTATCTCTTCATTGGAAACTAGCTTGTCACTTGAGGTTGTGGGAGCTTCACATGTAGCTTTGTAAGCACCACTTGATTTGTTGTGAAGCTCTTCCTTATCTTTAAGTGTCATCTCATGAGCAACGATTCTTCCAATGACTTCGGTAGGCTTGAGATTCTTGTAGTTTGGCATCATTTGGATCAAAGTGCACACGGTGTCATACTTTCCATCCAAAGCTCTGAGAATCTTCTTGATGATGAATCGGTCGGTCATTTCTTCGCTTCCTAAGCCAGCAATCTCATTTGTGATGAGAGCAAGCCTAGAGTACATTTCAGCGACTCCTTCACCTTCCTTCATCTTGAACTTGTCAAGTTGACCTTGAAGAACATCTAGCTTTGATTCCTTCACGGACTCGGTACCTTCGTGCATTTCGACCAAAGTATCCCAAATCTCTTTTGCATTCTCAAGACGGCTGATCTTGTTGAACTCCTCGGGACACAAAGCATTGAAGAGAATGTCACAAGCTTGAGCATTGTTTTGCAACATCCGCAATTCATCCGTTGTAGCTTCACGATTCGAACTTTTCCTTCCTCAAGAACTCACCTTGCAAGCCAACACAAATAATGCCCCATGCATGTGGTTATGTCCAAGAATATGCATTTTCATTTTATGCTTCCAACTAGCAAAATTTGAACCATCAAAGTAAGGACCTCTACGAAAATTACCCTCACTAGACGCCATACTCTCCTAGGTTGTGAAACCAAGCTTATGGAGTCCAATGCAATGGAAACCAATACAATGGAGACCAAAGCTCTGATACCACTTGTAGGATCGAAAGTATGTCTAGAGGGGGGGTGATTAGACTTTTAGCCTTTTGATTAGGACAAGTTTTTAGCAAGTTCACAATGATGATCAAGTCAAGTATCACCCTACACATGCAATACTAGAGTATTTGCAGCGGAAAGTAAATTGCACATGTAGTAAAGAAGAGGTGGAGAAGAGCAAACGCAATTGGAGACACGGAGATTTTTTTCGTGGTTCCGATAGGTGGTGCTATCGTCAATCCACGTTGATGGAGACTTCAACCCACGGAGGGTAACGACTGCGAGAGTCCACGGAGGGCTCCACCCACGAAGGGTCCACGAAGAAGCAACCTTGTCTATGCCATCATGGCATACGCCCACGGAGGACTAGCCTTACTCGGGGTAGATCTTCACGAAGTAGGCGATCTCCTTGCCCTTACAAACTTCTTGGTTCAACTCCACATCTTGACGGAGGCTCCCAAGCGACACCTAACCAATCTAGGAGGCACCACCTCCAAAAGGTAATAGATGGTTTTGATGATGATGAACTCCTTGCTCTTGTGCTTCAAATGATAATCTCCCCAACACTCAACTCTCCTCACCTGATTTGGCTGTGGTGGAAGAAAGGATTTGAGTGGAAAGCAACTTGGGAAGGCTAGAGATCAAGTTTCATATGGTGGGAGTGGAGCAACTTGATCTCAACACAAGGGTAGGTAGTTTTCTTCTCGTAAATGTAAGGTAGGAGTGGTAGTTCTTTCGATGGCTCTCTCCACGAATGAAGAGGAGGTGGAGGGTATTTATAGCCTCCACACAAAATCCAACTGTTACACACATTTGACCAATCTCGGTCAGACCGAAGTTGACAACTCGGTGAGACCGAAAGTTCAAATCTTGTGAACGTTGGGATTTTCGGTGGGACCGAAAAATACAATCTCGGTGAGTCCGATTCTTCCAAAGACTAGGGTTTGCCAATCTCGGTGGGACCGACTTTATCATCTCGGTGACACCGATATGATGATGTATGTTCTGAAGCTTGGCAACACTAGTTTCGTGAGACCGAGTTTGGAATCGGAAAATCCGAAATTACTAGGGTTTGGCTATATGGTGAGGTGGTTCATCTCGGTGTGGTGAGTTTATGGAATCGGTGGGACCGAGATTACTTATGAGTGTGTGTTGGAATGAAAGATTGCTGATAGTTTGGGAGATAGATCACTAAGCACTTTGAGCAACCAGATCATTATCATAACCTCATCCCCTTTTAATAGTATTGGCTTTCCTATAGACTCAATGTGATCTTGGATCACTAAACCAAAAATGGAGTCTTGAGCTTTTGCCAATGTTTTCCTTAGCATTTTGAGGGGTCCACTTCTTCAGTCATTGCCATACCCATATCACTGAACTTTCTGAAATGATTCTCAAGAAACAATTAGTTCAATGATATATATGTTGTTCCCCCGCAAAAAAAATTGATATATATGTTGTTATTAATTACCAAAACCACCCGGGGATTAGTTGCACTTTCACTTGTAAATGTATATAAAACATCCAAAATTGATAATATAATAGCACGAAACAATAAAAAATTATAGATACGTTGGAGACGTATCACTTGGCCCCACCCGAGCCGCCTCTGCCGCCTCGCGCTCTGACTGCCCAATGGCAAGCCGGAGCGCCTTCACGTTCTTCCGACGTAGGCGACGAGCGTCCGTCTCCGCCATCATCAGCGACCAACGGTAGACCCAAGAGAGGAGCCGCTCGTCCTCGTCGAGCTTCATCGGCAGCCCGCGGCTGCGACGCACGGACTGCTCCGCCGCGTCCCTCTCCCTTGTCTGCTGCCTTTCACGGCAGGCGGCGCGCGCCTCCAATTCCGGAGTCGCTTATGGCGCATGAGCGCACTAGCACTAACGCACGCCGCGAGAGTAGTGGCCGGCAGGGGAAGGGGTCGACGCGGGCGGGCAGATGTCCGCCGCCTAGGGGCCTGACGCGGCCGAGAGGGTCGACTCGGCATCTGCACTGCGTTGGCGCGAGAGCGGTGATGGTGCAGATCCGGAGTTGCCCCTGGTTTTCACCTCCGACCGCTCCAACGCAATCCGGAGGGCCAACTCCTCATCAACGTCGAGGTCGGAGCCGGAGTGGCTGCCGGAGCTCAACATGTCACCGGATTGGATTGGAATCGAAGAGGAGAGAGAAAGAGAGAGGACGAAACGAGAGAGAGAGGACAGTGAAGTGAGCGCTAGGGTTCGAAGAGGGGACGGATTGGGTTTTTTGTGTGGGGACGCCATGGGGTTGATGATGGGACCGGCTATCGTGCCCGTGCGGGACCGGACTATCCCATATCAGCCGTACATTTGGGCTAGATATGAGGGCGCCAAACATGAACGCCCCGGGTGTTTGAGGCCGGTTCGAGCACCGGGCTAGATCGGTTTTTTGTGACCGGAACGCCCGCTCGACGTTTGAGACGGTTTGAGGCGCACGCTGAAGATGCTCTCACATGTTATCGATAGGCAGTGCCGTGCTAGCAGCAGTCAATGAGAAAACCATTCTGATTTTTTTTGGGAAATTCTCATTTCTTGTTTGTGGAGTAAAACCATTCCTAACGTTGGCTGGTGTGCTAGTGCAGATACATCGAACCTGGCCCTGGTTCCCTGGTTAAGACGAATGTAAACACTGTACTAGTAGCATCTACTGACGTGTGTGGTCGAACCTAGACTTGCTTCCTGTGCTTTGTGCTTTACCGCCGGGTCCCTTTCCACGCTTCCTGGGCGAATGACATTTGTATGGCTTTTTTCATGCCGGTACTGGAATAGCAAATACTGAACGTCGACACAACGTAAACGCGACTGACACCGTTTCGAACGAGACAGGCTCAATACATCACAACACCGTCGTGTTAGGAAAAACGCGCTTCCACTGAGTTTATGTGCTGTGAACGGCGCGCAGTGTAGAGGGCTCTGTCTGAAAATGTAGCATTCTTTTTACCCCAATTGCTTGGGAGGGAGGGAGCCTCTTTCTTTCAAAGGGGGTGCAGCTCCCACGGGACGTTTCCCTCGTGGCTGGATTCGCCCAAAAGGTCTAGCCACGAGGAAACGTCTTTATAATAAAAAAATGTCATCATATTATTAATAAAAATGGCATGCGCTTAGTAATAAAACTGCAATGCCATTAAAAAATGCCATCATCTCAATGATAATTGACATTCTCTTAACAAAAATTATCATCCTCTAAAAAATAAAAATGCCATGTTATTAATAATAAAACATCCATGATATAAATAAGAATTTTGCCATGTGAGAAAGTAAAGATAAATCAGGATTTCTGGATGAATTGAAAAAGCAAATTAGCTTCAGAATGTTTAAACGCAAAAGTTAACAACCCCCCTCTCTCTCCCCCTCTCGGTCCAGTTGCAATGTGTGTCTTGCGCGAAGATAAGTCTAGCTTGGAAGGCACTGGGGTTGGTCTCCTGGCTGGCGGTCGTTAGATAACTTTTTTTTTGTTTTGTGTGAAAGAAAACAAAGGTTATTTGACTTGTACTCCCTCTCTATATATCCCTTTTTATCCATTTTGATGACAAGTATCTTCGGAGGAAGGGAGTACTATAACAGTTTATGATTTCACGACCTTTCGGTATTGAGCTCAGCTGAGCTGAGCAGTTGCCGAATTGTACTGTATTTTGTCAAAAGGAATCTATATCAATTCAATTTGAGCTAAATTGGTCTACGTAAGTTTGAAGCGTGCTCGCCGAGATTTGCTCAAGGGGCGTATCTGGCCGGGGCCACTCGCGTGCTAAGCAAGGAAGATCGAGTGTATCTGTACTCTTTTTTTTTTTCCTGCGAAATGAGAGTGCATCTGTACTCTGTCCAGATCAAACGCCTTCGCCCTGAACATTCCTGAAAACACAAGCAGGTTCATCCACAGAATCAAGAACTCGAACCACGCAAAAATGGAAAAGGAGATCCCTCTTTAATTTACTATACACAAACACATGGATCATGGACGGATCGGACGCCCAAGTTTTCGGCGAGGCCAGCCCTCATTGGTCAATGCACGTACACCTCATCTTCCGTACACAAAAGAAAAAGATCTCAACTCTCCTCAATAAACAAATAAAAAGAACAATCTTCCTAAATAAAATAAAATAAAATAACAACGGGGCCCCTTTGCCTCGATGACGCCAGTGAGAACGTTCGCAGGCGGCCAGCCAAGCCAGCGCGATGCGATCGGAGCACAAAGTCGTCGCCCTGACCGGACCGGACCCCGCGACCCGGTCCGAGCCCACGAGCCCAAGCGGGCCGCCACCGGCGCGTGGCCGGGGGCCGCGGGGGCGCGCACCGGCCCCGTCCGGTTTCCCATCCAGGTGCGTCCCCCCGTCCGCATTCCATTCCCCGGCCACACCACAGCACCAACCCGTCCCCGTCCCTTCCATCGCCTGGCCCTCGTCGATACAACCAAGCCAATCAAATCCCCCCTTGCCTTCCTCCCTCCTCCTCCTCCTCCACTCCGTCTCATCAGATTCCAAACACCGCGTCCGTCGTGAGCGCCGCGTGCCCGCGGGATCCCCAAACCCCGACCCCCCTCTCCGAGCCGGCCCATGCTTCCCTCCGCCGCGGCCCCGCCCACCCCCGCCGCCGCTCGCCTCCGCCGCTGCTGTAGCCTCCGCGACCCCTGCTGTGCCTGCTGTTGTTGTTGCGGGTGCCGTTCCTGAGCTGTCTGATTAGCTAGGGTTGCGGTTTCGCGTGAGGCGATTTGGGGAGAATTCGGAGGAAGGCATGGATCTCTCGCGGCCGGAGTCGTCGGACCTCTCGCTCGGGCTCCACCCGCACGCCCACGCCCACGCGCGCGTGCACGCGCGCGCCGCCACGCCGCTGCGGCTGTTCGACGACTCGGACGACGTCAAGACGGAGGGCAGCGTCGGGGGCGGCGGCGACGGCGACGACGGGGACGACGAGGGCGCCGACCAGCACTTCTCGCTCCTCGGCCACTCGCTCTGCGTCAAGCGCCCGCGCCGCGGACTCTTCGGCGGCGGCGGGGGAGGGGGCGGAGGGGAGGCCTCCTCCTGCTCGTCCTCGTCCGCGGCGGCCATGCGCCCCGCGAAGCGCCAGGCGTCGGGCGCGGATCTGGAGGCGCGCCGCGGCGCGGTCCGCGCGTGGGGGAACCAGCCGCTCGCGGAGGCCGACCCGGACGTGCACGCGCTCATGGAGCGCGAGAGGGAGCGCCAGGTGCGCGGCATCGAGCTCATCGCCTCGGAGAACTTCGTCTGCCGCGCCGTGCTCGACGCGCTCGGCAGCCACCTCACCAACAAGTACTCCGAGGGGCACCCGGGGGCTCGCTACTACGGCGGGAACCAGCACATCGACGCCATCGAGCGCCTCTGCCATGAGCGCGCCTGCACCGCCTTCGGCCTCGACCCCGCCTGCTGGGGGGTCAATGTCCAGCCCTACTCATGCACCTCCGCAAACCTGGCGGTCTACACAGGGCTTCTCCTTCCCAATGACCGTATCATGGGCCTTGAGCCGCCGTCTGGTGGCCATGTCAGCCACGGGTACTACACGCCTAGTGGTAAGAAGGTGTCTGGTGCCTCGATATTCTTTGAGAGCTTGTCATACAAGGTGAATCCACAGACTGGCTATATTGATTATGACAAGCTTGAGGACCGGGCAATGGATTTCCACCCCAAGATTCTTATATGTGGTGGGAGTTCCTACCCCAGGGAGTGGGACTTTGCACGGATGAGGCTGATAGCTGACAAGTGTGGCGCAGTGCTCATGTGCGACATGGCGCATATTAGCGGACTTGTTGCAGCAAAGGTACATTGACTTCTGTCAAGGCACATATTTGTTTAGTTATCTCATGGTGATAGTTTGGTTGCATATTGTGTTCTAAATGCACAATGGGTGGCTCTCACAATATCGCGTATAGCCACCTCGAAGCCCAATTAGCGCACGGGCTGCCCCCTCAACTCAACCCTGACGAGTACTATAGCTGGGAAAACCAGTTGTGAACCTGCGATTGCATCATATTGTTTACCTTTGTGCTTTGATAATGTTCCATTTCAAAGATTATCTCATTTCTGTTATCATTTATTTATAGTCCAGTGAACATGTGTATTGCTTACATCGATTAGCATAGCTTTTTGTTGCAAGACGTGAGGTAACATTATTTGGTTATGTTTGCGCGTCCAGTATAGATCAGCTAACATTTGAATTTTTTTGGTCAATGCATTAACTCAAATTGAAGGATTCTTTTTGTAGGGCCTTTGTTCTTGATTTGTTTGGTTTGTGCAAATCCAGGAATGATGATGTAAATTAATTCAAATGACAAGTAATTAGGAGCCTTTGGAGTTCTCTGTCATTGTCATTCATGCCTGAAATGTTGTACTCCCTCCGTTCCTAAATATAAGTCTTCCTAGAAATTTCAATATGGACTACATACGGATGTATATAAACATATTTTAGAGTGTAGATTCACTCATTTTACTCCGTATGTAGTCCATATTGGAATCTCTAAAAAGACTTATATTTAGGAACGGAGGGAGTATTGTTTATCATGGCATAGTTGTAACTTAATCTTAGGCTGTAGCTGCAAAATCACCTGTCCCTTATAACACTGGTGTTACAACAGAGAGAGTATCTCAAGTGACAAGCATATTTTCTGGTGTGCCATCTCATTTATGATTGCATCATTTCTTAATTAGCTGATACCTGATGGTTATACAAATACTATGCGGTAATTCTTCTTATGGAGCATATATGACTTGGTATTGTCATTAGAATAGACCATCATAACCACCTCACTTGAGTTGTATATAGGAACACCATTAAAACTTATTTTCAACTGAAAGAATTCTGTTCGCAAGTGATAAATGTTCATATTGATTAAAATGCTACTTGTTGGTTTTCTTGGTGATGTTGTCATGTTGAACTAAGCAAGTTAAACATTTATTCTTGCTCCTGTGCTGTTCCTTGCACTTTCACGTTTTGTTATCTATGAACACCCACCTTCTGAAAGATTGTCTGAATTGTTTCTACTGCTTAATCTGGGTATCAGTTCCACTATTTGATGTTTACATCATAGTAAAAAGTTCCTTTGTTGCTGTTTCCTGAACTTTTGTCACACTTTGCTGCTAGCTGAGTACTACTGTCTGCTGATAGCTATTTCTTATTGCTTTCACAGGAATGTCGTAGTCCATTCGACTACTGTGACGTTGTTACGTCAACTACTCACAAGAACCTAAGGGGTCCTAGAGGTGGAATAATATTTTTTAGGAAAGGGAAGAATATGAGGAAGCGAGGTGGATCTTTTTCTCAAGGGGATGAAAATGATTATGATTTTGAGGATAAGATAAATTTCGCTGTATTCCCTTCACTGCAAGGAGGGCCGCATAATAACCATATTGCTGCTTTAGCGATAACGCTGAAGCAAGTTGCGACGCCTGAATATAAAGCATACATTCAACAAGTTAAGAAAAATGCTCAAGCTTTGGCATCGGCCTTGCTCAGAAGAAAATGCAGATTGGTTACTGGTGGCACTGATAATCACTTGGTACTTTGGGACCTCAGAACTTTTGGCTTGACCGGTATAATTCTATCTTCCAATTTGCAGCGTACTTGTTTTCTGACTTTGTTATTGCAATGTATTCCCTTAATTGTCTTTTAAGAAGATGCAAATTCGGTTTCATATTGACTAATGGACAATAAGTCAGAAAATAAATTGGTTATGTGGTTTGCAGTTCAGCAAATATTCAAATAATAATGTATGTTAGGCATCATTGTTAGTTTTTCAAAGTAATGTACAGTATAATTCTTTCTCTTGTAAATGTTTTCTGTGAAGTGGTGATGCATGTGGCTTATAAAGTTGTTCATCATTTTGGCAGGGAAGAACTTTGAAAAGGTCTGTGAGCTGTGCCACATCTCTATAAATAAGACACCGATATATGGGGACAATGGCTCAATATCTCCCGGTGGCGTCCGTATTGGTTAGTTCTTATAACATGTCACTTTGTTTACTGTCTTCTGTTTGTTGTGTATATGAAGAGAAAGTAAGTATTTGCCCGCTGCTTATCATCATGGTGCTTTATGCTGCAGGAACACCTGCAATGACTACTAGAGGTTGCCTAGAAGATGACTTCGAGGTGATTGCAGACTTCCTCATCAGGGCGACACAGATAGCTGGCAGTGTTCTGAAACAACACGGAAAAGTGCAGAAGGAATTTCTAAGAGGCCTGGAGAACAATAAGGACATTATAGAGCTCGGTAACCAGGTCGAGGCTTTCGCATCACAGTTTGCGATGCCAGGTTTTGATGTATGACTGTGCATATACATTACATCTTCTTGGGGATTGTCCAGATTTATCAGCAAATAGCAACTATTTTCTTATCAGGCTGTTCACACAAAACTGGAAGTTGTTGCTCTCAACAGCAACAGTGTAGGAAACGATTTTTTAGTTGGAAATTGGTTTCGACTCTTTGACTCTAAAGCAATCATGTACAGGTCTATACCCTAAAGTCCTTTTATGATTTATGTATGTAGTGAATCTTCACGTAATGAGTTCTTATATGATATGTTTTGTCGCGTTTTTGGAACCTGAAATGTTAATTGGCTCATAGTCCAGACAAATAGTTTGGCTTGATTATTCCGTGAAATTCGCTGAGCTTTTATACTAGGGTGAGACATCTTCTGGATCCTTTTAAGTGTTTTAAGTTTGAACTTCGTGGATGAAAGGTTATTTAGGGAGCCTGTGTCGTTTTATAATGGGTGTTCTATCTTCTGGAACCATTTAGGTGTTTCAACTTAATTAACTGTCAGCTGTTCGTGGGTGGAAGGTTATTTAGCGAGCCTGTATTGTTTTATACTGGGTGTGCTATCTTCTGGAACCAGTTGAGTGTTTTAACTTAAATGTCAGCTGTTCGTGGATGAAAGGTTATTTAGCGATCGTTTTATATTGGATGTGCTATCTGCTGAAACCATTTGAGTGTTTTAACTTAACCATCAGCTGCTCGTGGATGAAAGGTTATTTAGCGATCATTTTATATCGTGTGTGCTATCTGCTGGAACCATTTGAGCGTTTTAAGTTAACCATCAGCTGTTCGTGGATGAAAGGTTATTTAGCGATCGTTTTATATTGGATGTGCTATCTGCTGAAACCATTTGAGTGTTTTAACTTAACCATCAGCTGCTCGTGGATGAAAGGTTATTTAGCGATCATTTTATATCGTGTGTGCTATCTGCTGGAACCATTTGAGCGTTTTAAGTTAACCATCAGCTGTTTGTGGATGAAAGGTTATTTAGCGATCGTTTTATATTGGATGTGCTATCTGCTGAAACCATTTGAGTGTTTTAACTTAACCATCAGCTGCTCGTGGATGAAAGGTTATTTAGCGATCATTTTATATCGTGTGTGCTATCTGCTGGAACCATTTGAGCGTTTTAAGTTAACCATTAGCTGTTTGTGGATGAAAGGTTATTTAGCGATCGTTTTATATGGGGTGTGCTATCTGCGGGAACCATTTGAGTGTTTTAACTTAACCATCAGCTGTTTGTGGATGAAAGGTTATTTAGCGATCGTTTTATATGGGGTGTGCTATCTGCGGGAACCATTTGAGTGTTTTAACTTAACCATCAGCTGTTTGTGGATGAAAGGTTTTTAGCGATCGTTTTATATTCGGTGTGCTATCTGCTGGAACCATTTGAGTGCTTTAACTTAACCGTCTGCCTTTCGTGGATGATAGGTTATTTAGGGAGCTTTTTACCTTTGTTGTTCAATGATTTACTAAAAGCTTTCTCATGCTTATAGTTAGTATGTACTCCCTCTGTACCACAGTACTTGTTGTTGGGGGAACTTGTATTAGTATTCCAACTGCAAGTATTTTGGTACAGAGGGAGTACTATATTACGTGGCGTTTTTGTAACCTGTTGTGTTCTCGGGTCAGAGTCAGGACTGAATGAGCCTAAAATATTTTAGCTCGTTTAACTACACGATGAAATTTGCTGAAACATTTATACTTGGTTTTGCTATTTGCTGAAACCGTCTAAGGGGGCAGGGGCGGAGAGAGGGAGAGGCGAGCAGGGGCTAGACCACGGCCAATGGCTCGTCCCCCTCAACGATTTGTAGCAGGTAGACCAGTGTATTATACGCTAATGGCCGCAGCTAATTACCTTATTAGCCCATACTATTAGCCCATATTATTAGCCCAATGAAGTGCCTAATTACATGAATAAATAATTTAGATGTGTACCCAATTACAACAGCCCAAAGCCCACAATGCGGGTAGTTGTTTTAGGCTTTTACCCAGGCCAGTGCCTCTGGACGTGAATACGTGCTCGGTCAGATTGATCTATTGTTTGATCTGATTCTAGGGCGTTTGTCTTGTCAGCATGCGTGTTCTTCCAGGGCGTTTGTCGCCGGCGTCGGCCACCGCTAGCATGTCTCCTGGTCAGGCGTTTTCGGCTGGCCGCCATTTGTGCGTATCCTGTTAGGCGCTTGCCGCCGGCCGAGGGCCGACGCTTGTGCATATCCATGATCACGAAACCTTCCACCGTTCTACGGTTCGTAGATGGCAAGATGCAAGCAGATGATGCCTGGAATTAGGATATAAGCAGGTACCATTATGCACTAAGCTATTATTTATCACTTCCTCCATTCACAAATATAAGATGTTCTGCCATTTTCTCATTTAGATGTATACATGCGCATTTTAGCGTGTTTGTCCAATTCTTTCACTCCACATGAAGTCTATCAATCCGTCCCATAATATAATATCGTTTAGGAAACTAAAACAACTTGCAAAACAATCTTATATTATGGGAAGGAGCGAGTATATTGAAATATTCAAAACATCTTATATTTGTGAATTGAGAGAGTATTATTTTTATAAATCATGATTTTAGTCGAGTTATTTAGCATTGTGCATAAAACAGTAAAAAATAGTCAGACACGTCTCCACACAAAATGGGAGACGACTCTCATAGGCGTTACACTATTAGAAAGAAAAAGCCTTAAAGATCAGTTGAGATAATCAACTTGTTGGATGTTGGTGATCATACAACTCAATTTATAATCTAATATATATAAATGTAATTTTTATTTGGTAGTACCAAACATATATTTGTATATGCATTGACATCAAGGCCATCGTGATGTTTTCTCTCTTGTGTGATCATTGACTTTTTGCCCCCCTCAAGTTCAAATCCTGGCTCCGCCCCTGTAAGGGGGTGTTTGGTTCAGGGTTTTCTTAGTCCCAGACACTAGAAAAAGTCCCTAAAAAGTTCCTAGAAAACAAACGGGAGGGACTTTTTCTACAGGGACTAGAAAAAGACTCTATTGGAGAGTCTTTTTGATTAGTCCCTGGGACTAGAAACAATCCTAAGACTTCTGAACTAAACACCCCCTGAGTGTTCCAACTTGCTTCGGAACGCTATTCACTCTTCTTTTCTACTGTGTCGTTCCATGATCAACAGAATGCTATCTGAAAATATACTACTAAGTCATTTACGTAGTTCTAGGTCATCGATTTGAGCAATTAAATATGTATTATATGTTACGAAAAGTATATCACTAGATTTCTACAAGGATGTAGTTTCTAAATATATATTTTTTATTACATATAATACATATTTAGATAGTTAAATCGTCAACTTAGAAATACGCGAATGACTTATTCACCGAGACGGAGGTAGTATTTGATATCTGTTGCGTAGGGGCAAGACGTACCGTAGGCTTGGTTGCATGTAGTATGTTCTCATTGAGTGTCTTGAAGCATCTACGATCGGACCCTGTACCGGCTCTAAACGCCCAGGCAGGCTGTTGTCAAAAAACGCATCCGACCAAATCCGGTGCAAATGCCTAGACCAAAAAAAAAGAAAAAAACTCGCATCCAACTGGACCTGGCGAATCTGCTCCAAACGCCGGGACTGACCGACGCTTCCCATACCTAGCCCATATTAGGACGGATGTCTGGGCGCGTTTGTCAAGTCGGCTCCGATAAGTCCGACCTATCTCAAATTCTCTCAAAATTGACTTCTCTTCTCTTCGACCAAAACCCTCCTTCCCTGTCCTCTATTTTCATTTCGTATAGCCGTCCACTTACTCCCTTGCTCACCGTCCTCGTCCCCCGTCGCCGATGTCGTTGCCGACAGCCCTGTCCGCCGCTATGGCCATGGATGATGTCACGACGGAATCGGCCGTCCTTCCCGGCCCGACGGCTCCTTGCAAGGCGGAGAACCTTGCTCGCAAGGAGTGTTGCCGGAGGCGAAGGCAGCAACGGAGGCGGAGGCGGCCGATCCCGAGATGCCCTTTGTTCCCGCTGCCGAGGACATGGACTTTGCCGCAACAGCCACCAATCCAGAGGTCGTGACCACGGAGACAATAAACTTGTCGGTGGAGCCCGACTCCCTCCCCCCCCCCCCCCACACACACACACCACGTACACACATCCTGGATTTGAGTTTTCGCAAGCCGTCCCCGACGCGTCCATGATTGCGGACTCGCCGCAGCTGCAAATGCATCGGGCGTCGTCGGGCAATGTCGGCTCGGAGCGTGACCACATGTTCGACGGAATGTCCGACCATGACTCAATATATGAATTTGCGTTGTATGGTCGTTGTGCATGGATTAGGGTATTGAGATATGGGGAGGGTGGTAGCGGATGCGGACAAATGGGGACCTGCCAGGCGCTGACCGCGTGCGTGTCCGGTCGCATCCGCTGGCGTAGAGGGAACCGGCTCCCCTGACGTACGTTGCCTGCAGTTGTGGCACTGCCATGTGGGCCTGTTTTTCAATGAGCCCACCTGTCACTGATTGAACGGCACCTGCCGAACGGCAGAGGAGCCTCGTCCGGCGTAGAGGGGATCAAATTTGCTACTTCCGGTTGTAGATGCTCTTACAATACGTTTTACTGTCCACCAACAGCAGCGACACTAGTGCTAGTCTAGTAGACTAGTTGTAGCAGTACCATAGTAGTAGTCGCATGTCTCAAGTCCCAGCAATCCAACTGCCACTTCCTTAAATGCGCATGGTTCGCCGTGTCAGTTCGAAATTAGAAAGGAGATTCAAGTTTGACCTACGAGATGAATATACCAGTATAATTTGCTGCTGCCGAGTCTCTCTCTCTCTCACGGAAAATCATCATGAAAACTTAGGGGCGGCCCCGTCTAGTTATTAGGCCTAGCGTCATCATCTCGTGTCTTGACCGGTGCCCCCAGACTTGGGCATGATGGTACGCTCCTTTCTGGCCATGATTTGGTAGCAATCGCGTCGGCCAGTCGCTTTGTCGCGGATCCATGGACACCGCATCGGTCGATCGCCTGCTCCTCCGTCCCCTTTTTCCCCGGTGAAATGATGCTCGATCGAGCAAGGAGCGCGACGAGGGCGGGAAGGAAGAAGGGGTCGTGTACTGTGCGCGAGCTTCGCGTTGAATGCGCGGCAGAAAGCAGCGCAGCTTCCAGCTGCCCTTCCACAGACGCTTTAATCATCTCGACCCTGTGTCTGCCTGGCATCGGTCGAGCCAGACAAACACCATAGGCCAGCCAGCCGGAGCCCGGAGGGAGGAGTCGGAGATGTTCACATCTCGTACTCGTAGTGGAGAGTCCTTGATGATGATGGAGTGAGCTCGCCACTAACAGGCTAAAAAACTCTCAACACTAGCTAGCCAGGTGACCCAGAGATGATATCTGATAATAACAATTCAGGGAGGGATCGAAAGAGCGATTTTGGCGTTTCATAGCGACTTTGCTTTCCTGCCTTTCTAAATCTAAAGGATACTCTACTTGCATAGCGCGAAATGGAAAGCGAAAATGCATAGTAGCTTTAGCTTTTGTCGGCAATGGATGTCATGTATGAGGAGGTTAATTAACGAGGCTCTGGCGCCATTAGTGGCGAACACATTGAGTTGGTGAGATGTGACTTTGACACACACCTGATCGAGGTTGGCGTGGCAGCACCATCACCTCACTGATCAGCACACGACCATGAACTGAAACCAGCTGTGGTTAAGCTTGCTAGTGCTCGCAGTATGAACATGCGACATTAACATCATGAGGCCAGATTAGTCTCCACTCCAACCAGCAGTAGCTTCGCGTTGCGGTTAAGTTTTGTTACTACTTGTGGTATGAACATGAGACATTAACATCCTACCCAGCCGGATTAGTCTCCATTTGTTTGGTAGACGTAGCTTTCATGCAGATGCCCCCATGCTCCCTTGGAGCCGAAGCTGTGAGGCGCAAGGCGGGAACACGCTTGAAGCCGAAGCTGTGGGCGGGGGCAAGTTGTTGGGTTTAATAAAAGTGTAAAGAGGAGCGAGAAAGTTCACCTATATTCTCTTGCTCTTGCCCTTGTGACAGACACAGACACCGCCTAGCTAGCTAGCACTGCAGTAGTCCAACACACACCACGGCCCCCATGCAGATGCAGGCGAGCAAACAAAAAGCAGCCTTTCGTGAAGCAACTGCCCGTGCTGCCCCTGCAACAACCAAACAAAGATCGATCGATCTCTTTCCCTCTCGCTCACGCTCAACCCGAGCTGCCTGCACACAAACAGTACTACAAACTAGCCTTTCCTTGCAGCCATCTCTCTCTTCCCTCGACCCCATCATGTCTCTGGTAGTAGTACGTACACTCTACTTGCATGGGTGAGAGAGACACTCAGACACACACAGCATAGCACGCACGTACGTACAGGGTACAGCAGCCAGGCAGCGAGAAAGGAAGTAGCAGAGCAACGACATGATGACCTGACCAAAACGCTGCGACACTCCACTCGACTCCACTCTCCGACCCCAGACCGGCATTGCAAAAGACGCCTACGACGACTACGTACTGCTGCCACTTATGGGCCGGAGCAGCATTGCTTTACTTGTACACCACCACCACCACCACGCGTTGCCACCAGGCAGGCAGGCGACAGGAACCACCATCATCGCCATCGATCGGGCCGGGCGGTCGTCAGTGGCTGCAGAGGTCGGAGAGCTCCTTGCGGCCCTCCACAATGTCGTCCAGGAAGTCGTCCAGCTGGCACGCCAGCCCGTCCGTGCCGGCGCGGAGCACCTCCAGCCACGCCTTCAGCTCCCCCGCCTTGCCCTTCACGGCGCCGTCGCGGTCGCCGCACTTGCCCCCGCCGGACGCCGCCGCGCGCTCCACCTCCTCCCGCGCCGCCTCCGCCGCCGCGCGCGCGCGCCGCAGCTCCTGCATCCTGATCATCCCCGGCGCGCCGTCGCCGTCGTCGCCCGCGGCCTCCTCCGCCATCCGCTTCTGCAGCGTCGCGATGGACGACATGAACCCGTCGTCGCTGCTGCTGTTGCTGTCCGCGCCGTCGGAGGACGAGCGCGGGGACCCCGCGACGGCCCCGCCGGCCAGGATGAGCAGGAGGAGGGAGCTGGCGTTGTGCAGCGCGTAGAGCAGCCCGCGGAAGCCGTTGAAGCCGCTGAGCCTGGCGTCGGCCGCGCGCCGCTCGTCCAGCTGCAGGGACAGCGGCGCGATCCTCGACTCGGACAGCGCGCGGTTCTCCTCCTCCGCGGCCATGGCTTCCCTCCTCGACGCCGATATCGCCCGCATCACCTGGTGTCGCCAATGCACGCGCGGCGCGATCAAATTAGAGCAGAGCACAGGAGGTAGTTCAAGAAACAGAGCAGACGGACTGAATCGCACAGTGCAGAAAGAAGTTGGAGAGAAGGAAAAAAAGGCGGCGACATGATCATTCATGATCACTATTCTTTTGTTCGAAAGAGAGATCATGATTACTGCCGCGCTGCTCGCGCGCAGAGGATGTTGGAATAAAGCGAAGGAACCGGGGCCAACCTGGCGAGTGGAGAGAGGGGAGGGGTCCTGGAGCCAGTCGTCGAGGGCGGCGGCGGCGCAGGACGCGGCGGCGCAGTAGCGCTCGACGGCGGCGAGGCCGAGCTTGACGGCGAGGCAGGCGTCCCAGAGGCGGGCCGTCTCGTCCATGTACTCGTCCAGCCACCGGCCGCCGGGCGGCAGGTGGAGCTGGCCGACGAGCACCATGAGCTGCGAGTGCAGGCCCCTGAGCAGCGCGGCCGCCCGGAGCAGCGCCGGCAGCGACGACAGCCCGCCCGCGCCGCTCAGGTCGTCCAGCCCCCGCGCCAGGGTCGCGAAGAAGGCGTTCACCATGGCTCTGAAGTCAGGAGAAGTACTGTGCGGTGCCGGTGAGGTCGGGACCGAGCTGGAAGCCGACGGCGCGCGGGCGGCAATATATATAGCGTGGGCTGGGGCGTGGGCGCGCGGTGCAGGAGCAAGAAGACGAGGGGGGAGTGGGAGAGGAGGGCGAGAGGGACACGACGACACGATCGGGGTGGGGGAGTGGAGTGCAATGATGGGTGTCTACAGGAGGGGGAGAAGGGCGATGATGAGGTTGGGGTGAGGCAGCGGCACGGCCATGGCTGCCCTGCCCTGCCCGCTTTGCTGGGTCGTGTGTCCTCTCTCCCTCTCTCTCGCGCGCGCTCGGCTTGTATGCCCTGTCCCGTTGTCCGTGCGGGGGCGGGCAGGCCTTGTGTGTGCGGGTGGGCGTGCTGGTGGTGACCTCCCTCCGCTTTGCTGGGTTTCCGGAAGGGGTTGAACATGGTGTGGTGTGGTTGGGAAATGGCTTTTTACACCACTGTTTCCCTGTCCGCCTAGATTTAGCAGCGAGGGTACGTATGTTTTGGGGCTTCTCTTTGGGGGAAACTGAAGAAATATCGCCTCAATTCTAGATTGTGGGCAGCGGCCAAATGCGGGAGCGGGAGCGTTCGCTGACGAAGTTGAGTGCATCAGTGGATTTACATCTCCTCGCAGTTATTTTTTTTTTTTGATGTGCTACGAAGATGTACCTTTTCATGTGCAATTTTGGGCTTTAAAATGCACTGCTAGAAATCATACAGATTAAAACCTGAAATTGCTCCCTTTTTTTTTCAGTTTTAGGCTTCATTTATAGTACAAACCAACATTATATAAAATGATCACCCGTGATTTCTGGCTTAAAATATGTAAACTATCACATTACACATTTGTAACATCAGTCAAAAACAAACAAAAATGTGTATTTTTGAACGAAATATGCAAACAAACGACTGGGCATTTGTAACCCTTAGATTACACAATGCAGCAATGTGCAATTTCAGGCTTTAGAGTATCACCACCCCCACCCCAATTGCAAATTCTAAACCCAAAAAAAGAACAAAAATGAACGATAATTTGCCATTTGAGGATTAAAAAGGTGGAAAGTATCCAATTGTACATTTCTAAAGCCATAAGTGCATAAAAAGCAAACTGTGTGCAAGTTTATAAATGTGTGGACTATACAATTACAAGATTTAAAATTACGCTAAAATATAGGTTTCAAAAAGTGTACCTACCTAATTTCACATTTGTAGTTGGTTGAAAAAGAATTCATATTTTTAATCCTAAATCTAGAAAATATAGGTATCTCCTTAGGGAAACCTGAAGAAATGTTGTCTCAATGCTATATTGTGGCCAACATTCAAATATGTGAGTTTGCTAAGGAAGTTGAGTACATCAGGCGATTTACTTTTCATCAAAATTAAGTCTTGATGTGCCCCCCCTAAACACGTCTAATACTTAGACAAAGTTAAAAGCCAAATAAAAAACTCATTAATTATTCTTTTCTACATAAGTACGGAATTGTACCTTTTCAGTGTGCAATTTTAGGTTTCAAATACATGTAAGTACATAGTTTTAAACATAAAGTTGCACAAAAAAATGTTTGCAATTTTGCTTCATTTCTAAAATCCAAATTTTTATAAAATAATCAGGTGCAATTCCAAGCTCAGACTATGTAAACAACCAAATTTCATGTTTGTAAACCCAAAGTCACAAACAAAGAAGTATACTATTTCAGGCTACGAAATGTGTAAACAATATTGTTGGGCATTCCTAACGCTAAGATTACACAAATCAGTAATGTGCTATTCCAGGCTTTAAAAGCGTGCAAACACCCCACATTGCACATTATAAACCCAAAATTGTACAAAAACAATAATTTGTAATTTCAAGCTTTAGAAATCTCTGTCGAATATAGAGTGGCAATCCTAACGAATTCATTGGTTATTTTTTGAGAGAAATTATGATGGTCCTGACTTATTCAATTCAAGATTTGTCTTTGAATGATCCATTCGGGATATTTGTTTCCTCTTCACGTAATTTATGTTGGTCCTGACTTAATCCATTAAACATATGGAAGATTTGGGCGCCTCCTAAATGCAAGTTCTTTGTGTGGCTTGTTATCAATAATAGGATTTGGGTTGCTGACAGACTTCAATGTCGTGGGTGGCCTAACTGCCACTTATGCCCCCTTTGCAATTAGGTCCAAGAATCGGCGGTCCATCCTCTTTTCCAATGCCCGTTACTCCATCGGAGTTTGGGACATGATCAAAAATTGGACCGGCCTCCATGATGTGAACCCTTTTGATTGGGGTGACGCAACTGCTGTTAAAGTGCGGTGGAGCCGCAAAGCTTCCAAGAAGACCCAATCGTGAAGGCCGCGTGTTTCCTTGATGTTGCCTATTTCCTAGGAGTTGTGGGAGAAGAGGAATGTGCGGGTCTTCTGTAACATTGTTGTTCCAGTTGGGGTCATTGTTGCTAGGATGAAAGAGGAGATATTAGGGGGGGGGGGGAGATATCACATGGAAACCAACATTCAGTGGAAACCGATGAAAAGCACCCAAAAAAGTTGTTCCAAAGTTTAAAAAAAACACGAGATGTTAAGAGGGTGATGTTTTATTGGCATGTGAAATCTCAAGTCTAAACACATGACGGGACGTGAGTTAAAAATAACAAAATCAACATTAAATAGTGTCGAACAATAACATCACTATTCATTGTTGAATTTGTCCTTTTCATAGCTCACATCTCATAATGTGTTTCAACTTGGAATTGCGCATGACAATAAAACATCACCCTCTTAACATTTCTTGTTTTTTTAGTTTTTCCCGTAACTTTCAAGCATGGTGCCCATGGAGTTTTCTTTGAATGTCATTTCCATGTGATATTCTCCCATTACTTTGGGGCCTTGCGAGGTCGCTGCAATTGTGGGGGCGAGAGAGATTGTTGTACTTTTGTTCTTGGGTCTTGACCTTTAAATCTTCTATATTAATCAATGAAATTGGCAAATCTTTTGCCGTGTTTTAAAAAAAAGGTGTAACTTTTTATGTGCAATTTTGGGACTCAAATTGTACCACTAAGCAATGACACAGTTCTAAACTTAAAATTACACAAAATTATTTGCAATTTTAGGCTTCATTTATAGAAACCAAACTTATATAAATAATTACACACAATTTCTGGCTCAAAATATGTAAACTACCAAGTTCCACATTTGTAACCATAAATCACAAAGAAACAAAAATGTTTTAAACTATGAAATATGGAAACAATACAGTTGGGCATTCCTAACCGTTAGATTACGCAAAGCAGTAATGTGCAGTTTCGAGTCTTAGCCCTCAATTGCAAATTCTAAACCCAACATGGCACACACAAGAAATGATGATTTACAATTTCAAGCTTTAAAATGTGGAATGTATCCAATTGTACAGTGCTAAATCCAGAATTGCATAAAAAGAAATCGTGTGCAGTTTTAAAATTTAAAATGTGTGGACTACACAACTACAAGATTCAAAATTATGTTCAAATATGGGTTTCAGAAAGTGTACCTGCCTAATCTCACATTTGTAATTAGTCGTAAAAGGATTCATATTTGTAATCCTAAAGGTGAAAATAATTAACATGAGCAACTATCTACTAAACGGAAAATAATACAAAACCCATTAGTGTAAGTATCAAATAAATAATCAAAATCTTTTTTTAAAAACGGGATTTCTTAACGGCATAGATGTTCACAACCAACACAAAAGATCAACAATAATTTAAACCCTTGCACATACAAATGCAAATTTTACTTTCTCTATAAATTTTAAATGCACCAAAGCATACTAGTTTTTTTTTAGTGAACTAGTCTATGAAGACTCAGGCCATGAGTTTCAACCCTCCATGAAGCACAAGCACAAACATCTTTACTTTTTTACAAAAAAACAAAACTCGCACTAATCTCCATGCAGGATCAAGGGTCCACAGGAAAGATTAGCCTTCCGCGTTTTACCAATCTCGGTCAAATATAGAGTGGCTATCCTAAACGAATCAATAGTTTTTTCTTTCTCGGAGAAATTATGCTGGTCCTGACTTATTCCATTCGATATTTTTAACGATCCAATTGGGATATTTGATTTCGCTCTCGCGTAATTTATGCTCCTGGTCCTGAATTATTCCATTCGAGTAAGAGATATTTGTACACCATAAATCAACGCAAAACCATTGCCTAGACCGGTGATGAATCCGGGGTTAAATTATGCCCTGCCATCGGATATTTATAAGTACCATCAATCTCATCAGCTTACCCGAAACCCCAAGCTTTGTTCCATGGGTTATTCGATTCTATCTCACGCACACGCCTTGCTTTTCCCTCCTCCCTTTATTTCCTTTCCAACTCACGGATGCAATTCCTATCCTGCCAGCGCCACTACCACAGCTCAAATGCTCCCACGGGTCTCTTGCTTCGGAATCTAGCTCAGCCGTGAGAAATTCATCACGTAACCATTGACCCGCCCGACAACTAGGCGTTTCTTCTGCGATTCAGTCAAAACTACAGGCAAAGGGTGAAAACACAGCCCAGAAAAAACCATGGAAAAATCACTGCGTGACCATTGACCCGACAGCTAGGCGTTGTGCGCGTCAGCGACGGTTTCGGTCGGTGGTAATTCTTTTGCGCGTACGGCGTGGGAGGGACGATCGCCCGACATGTACGAGGCTTGGACTGCATGGTGCCGGTCTGTCTGTGTGGGAGGCGAATTAAGTTGTTGCGATGAGCCTCTGCGCTTTATGTCCTGCTCTTGTTTAACGCGACGGAACATCCGCCTTAATTAGGTTCGTGCACGTTAGAGTGCGGAAACAGGTGGACAATGGGTAGAGTGAAGCAGTCGACACGATGATGCGCGGCAGCCATGGCAGGCAGGCCCCGAGCTAATGGAGACAGTATTTTCGAGGGTTTTGTCCGGGTCGCTGAGAGAGAGAGTATCCGATGGAGACAGATGAAAACCACGTCAAAATTCTGTTGTAAAGTCTTGCAAATTTCTTAGAAAGAAATACGGTCTGTCTTTTGTTTTGCGTGGAAAATTACGCTATGTCGAAGAGATGGTTTTAAGTTCTATATTTATATAAAAAAAGTAAACTTCTAAGTTCAAACACAATCTCCCCGCAAAAAAAAGTTCAAACACAATCTCCCCGCAAAAGAAAGTGCAAACACAATCAGACAGTAATCGTCGCTATTAATTGTTGAATTTGTGTTTTTTTTTCATACGTCATAAATGAGTTAGTGTTTGAACTTAAAATTTCACATGCTAATAGAACATCGACCTCTTTAAGTCAGTGCAAATTTGTACGCCCTGTCGCCGGCACTATGCAGATATAGCATCCTTGTTAGACTCCGCATATAATATCGTTTCTAAGGTGACACCTTCAGACAACGAGGCACCCTAAAGGCTAGCAACTAGGGTTTAGTGGTTTCATCGACGCCGAGTGTCAGGACCCCGACTCAATGCCACATCGATCTAGCATGTAACACCTCATATCACTTTGCGGCCTCACGCACGGTATCCCCACGGGTGTTGCCTTACCTTAGCCCAGGACCGTTTGCGCCTTTTGGCACACGTATATGATAGTGTCGCTAGCATCCATATGATAAGGAGCCCGGGCTGACATGGCTAGTCGTAAACCCAAAGTGGCACAGACTTACAGGGACATGCATCCATGACCCAGCCTCGAGCGTGTCGATCATGTTGAGTGAATCCAGTCAGTAGCATGGGCTAGCAGGACTCCGGTGAACCGGGCATGGCGGGCTAACAGGACTCCAGTATTCATCGCGTGACATTTCCCAAGGGATGTACACGAGAGCGAAGAAGGACACATGCCGGCCAGCCTAAGTGTTAGGAGCAAAGAGCAAGCTACCATGGCTCGGTGGAAACACTAGGAGACATTTTCCGTAAGAGAGGCTACTAAAGATAAACAACTAGATAGTCGATCCCTCACATACCAAGCATTTCAATAACATACACACAATATGCTCGATATGTGCGAATACAACAAGGCATCACAACATGACTCTCGACTCAAGCATTTATTCATTAGGCCCGAGGAGCGAGATATTACAAACATGGATCTCACGATCCAACATTGAGCATACAAGTCAAAGCACAAGCGGAAGCTAACATGTCCGAGTACGACATCTACAAATGAAAAAGGCCGAGAAGCGACTAACTACCAGATCTGTCGAGGGCACAAGATCGTAGCTGAGGTAACAAGCTAAGCGTCAAGTCCATGCGGAACTACTAGCGAGACCGAAGTCTCTCTGCAAAAACATAAAATAGGAAAACGTGAGTACAAATGTACCCAAACAAGACTTACATCGAACTAACTACATATGCATCATTATCAACAAAGGGGATGGTGGAGTTTAACTGCAGCAAGCCAGCTTTGACTCGGTGGCTAACCTGAACTACGACTGCAAGTAACTCTTTTGAGGTGGCGCACACGAGTCCACATATTCACCATATCAATACACCACTATGGATCCGCTCCCGTCTCCTTACGAGAACGCCATCCATAGCACTCACGCTTATCTTGCGTATTTTAGAGTATCCACTTTCACTTGTCTATGAACTATGCAAGGGTCCAAGCTTCCATATCCGAGGAATCCGGCTATTGAATAGATAATGATAACCTGCAGGGTGTACTTCTTCACACACGCTCTCGCCACTTATCGCCTCAGACACGTCATGTACCTCGGCAACCTTCAAGCGGAAGCCAGCGAGGGAGTCGGCCACGACCTACCTAAACACTCAAGTCTCTCGTCCAGGTTTATCGCCTATTCGGGTTCCATCCGCAAGGAGATCCGCCGGGTGTCGCCACGGCCCCAAACGATGTGTGCAGGGTTCCCGAGCCCACCATCCGGTGCCACTCGGTACACCGAGCCACGTGTGCCTAGTCATCCCAAGCCCACCTGCGGGTGCCACTTGGTAGAAAAATAGCACTACCTACAAACACCGAAACTAGTTGCAACTCACGGACAGAGAACAAGGGTGATTAAGAAGCCGAGAGGGTCGAGTTACGGAACCCAATGTGTGGTAATAACTGTTCATGGATCACAAACACAGAACTCAGTTCACGAGGACGGCTGCAATGAGACAATCCACCATGTACTCCTACATGGCCTCTCACCGCTACCTTTACCAAATCGTGTTCACACACTTAGCTCACACACAGTAGGACATGTTTACACACCTCCGATTCATTCCCGATGAATCAGACCGACACAACTCTAAGCAATAGCAGGCATGACAAACAAGCATGAATGAGTAGGCACATCAGGGCTCAAGCAACTCCTACTCATGCTAGTGGGTTTCATCTATTTTGTGGAATGACAGTCATGCGAGAGGATAAAGGGTTCAACTACCGCAGCAAGTAACACATGAATCGTTGTTGTCCTAATGCGATAAAAAGAGAGCAGGAGCGAGAGAGTAGGATTGTATCGGAATGAACAAGGGGTTTTGCTTGCTCGGCACTTAGAAGATAATATAGCTCTTCATCGGTGTCATCGATCACATCGCGGAACCACGTCTATCAAGAGGGGACAAATACCGGCAATAGAGAAGGAAACGCAATCAATGCAATGCACAATATGATGCATGATCATGACATGGCAAAATGAGTGTGTTGGGCTAATGCAACTAGAACCAAATGGGTTTGGGTTAGTTTGAACCCAAGGTTCAAGTTCAAATTGAAATTATGAATTAATAAAGTGCATTATCATGTTTTGATGTAAACAGCAGGTTTAAGTTGCTTAAACATGCATGAAACCAGTGCAGATGGATAGATTGGATTTTTCTGATCATTTTTCATATATAATTTGTTTGATTTGGAGCTACGGTTGATTTTCTATGAATTTTTGAAGTTTGTGGTATTTTCTGAAATTTTCTGAATTATTTTAAATCCAGAAAATGATTATCTGCGTCATCATTGCGTCATGCTGACCTCAGCAGGTCAACAGACCGGGTCCAGTCAAACCTGACACTGGGACCCACATGTCGGTGAAACAACTAACTAACGAGTTAGTTTAGCGTTAGGTTAGCACTAACCTAGGTTAATTAGGCCTGGGCCCACATGTCAGTGGCTTGGTTAGTTAGCTAAATTAATTTAACACTAATTAAATCTACGCTAATTAAGCAGGGGCCTGGCCCCACTTGTCAGCGACCCAGGAGGTCGAAACGGTCGTGAGGCTAAACCGGCGGCTCGTCGCCGTGGCGAGGGCACGACGGAGGCTCGGGTTCGCTCTCCGGCGCCCAAGCAGCGACGGAGGGCACCGCTGGGAGCTGGAGCTTCGCCGCATCCAGCGCAGCAAGCAGCAGCGGCTAGAGGCCGGAGCTCGTCGGAAGCGAAGCTCGGGCGGCGGCGGCGTTCGGGCGCAAGTGGCGCGGCGGCTACGGGTGCGAGAGGAAAGCGGATGGAGGAGAAGAGTCGATGGCTCACGGCGGTGGCGGCGGCCGTCGAAGTGGGCTCGGGAGGCGCGGAGGCGACGACGGGCGGCGGCGATCTCGGTGGCCGACGAGGGAAGCAGCGATCTTGGCGGCGTTAGAGGGCGCCCGAGGACGCGTGGCTTATGCAGGATGATCACGACGGCGAGACGGAGCCGATGGGCACGATGGTTTCTCGAGGGACGGCGGTGGCGCTGGTGGCGATGTCGGCGGCGGCAGCGGCGGGCGAGAGAGAGAGAGAGAGATCCGAGGAAGGGAGTGAGAGCGGGAGAGTGAGGGAGAGAGGAGGAGGTGCGTGGCGCCATCTAGACGCGTCGGGGAGAAGGCGGCAAGCGGGGCGTGGCCTGCAGCGTCTCGGCGTCTGGCGAACACGCCTCGCGTCCCTCCGCGCGAGGTGGGAGACGACAGCAGCAGTGGTGGTGGTGGGCGATTCCTGGGTGCAGTGTTGGGCCTGTGGGCTGTTGGTAGCGCTGTAAGGTCAGGTGAGCTTTCTCTCTTTCTCTTATTAATTGTTTATGTTTTCTATTTTGATTTAGTAATAATACTAAACCATTTTTAAAACTCCTGAGAAAATTTGTGGGCACTTTTAAAATGTTTACTAACAGCCCTCAAATGTTTTCAAATTATTAAGCATTTAAAATGTTTATAGCCATTAAATGCTCCAATTCAAATACTTATGATTTAATCCAAAACCTGAAATGACCTAGGAAAATATGCACCAATTTTTGTCGAGGTTTTCACGGTTTCAAAAATTATGGACTTTTCCTGAAGTCACTTTGGATTTATTGGAGGTGATTTTATTTGAGCCTATTTGAATTCATTTGGTGTTAGGGTTTGGTCGGTCCCCTATTTCAAATTTCTTTGGAATTTAAACATGATTGCATGATGAACAAGCAAAGTCAAGCAAGGGCTGAACTGGGGCTGTGACAACTCACCCCCACCAAACAAGAATCTCGTCTCGAGATTCAAGCGTAGGGTCAGATAAAGGGGAACGCGAACTAACATAATCTTCACGATCCAGGTGGCACTTCAGAGAACATTGACTCGATCACCATCATTGTCTCGATGTCTTGCCCCAAGATCCCCAACTAACATGACAATGAGAGGGAAAGGAAAACTCTAGAGGGATCGATCTTATCGAAGGTCGAACAACTCATGGCAACGTGAGTTGTCATGATACCATAACGATGCACCTTAGGGAAGGTGACTCGTAGAAATATCCCTTAAGTGGCAAAAAGAATTACCTTTGATTCAACGATCATAAAAACTCTTTATACCAGCTTAAGGCAAATCAATCGATCATTTAGAAGTTCGGTAGAATGACATGCTCGGACTAGTATGGATGATGTCGATTACCTTGTTGAAGACAACACAAGGGATGATTTTAGTGGCGGGAGAAGCCCAACAAGAGAGAGTGATTCCTTTGTTTGAGAAGTTATAGCATAACCGAGGGCGAGAGCAATCCCAATTAGTCTTGATGATAACACCTAGCGCTTGCGTGCTCTCAAGAACTTGAGCATTTCCATATTCATCGTGGTCTTACCAACATCCGTGTCGAGGATCCTGGCAACACATCATACTACCATGATGAACGGTGATGGAGGATGCGGATGCAAAAGGAGGACATCACTTTCTCAGATTTTTCCTTAGCAATGCCAAAGAAGCAAATCTGGATGATCGACCGAGAGACATTTAGCACTCCGCTTCTAATGTTCTCCTTGATGTACTAGGTACCACGGTCAATGCTTAAAGGCGTCAACATGGCCAACAAGTAGAGGTCGGACTTCGGGAGCACAAAATCCATAAGGAATAACTTGTGGAACAAGTCATACCAAAACCTCATGGACAAGATGGTTGAATTGCTCGTTCAAGATACTACAATAATAGATCTTCCGGCTAGGTGTGTCGGCCAGAACAACAACCTCGACGGGACCTACATCATAGATCTTGGAATGTTCCAGCCATCATATCTGTCTGAGATTCAGATCTGGCTGGTAACAGGATTTTTCAGACATGATGTCTAGAAAAGAATGGTTGCAACACAAGTCGATGAGATAACGTTGTGAGATTCTCAGGAAATGAACTACAATAGCAAGCTCCAAAACATGAGCTGGTTCTGCTACAACATGTGAACACGTTGTCCGAGACAAGCATGACCACACAGTAGTCTTATAATAAAACACTACCGAGTTCAGAGGGGAAACCATCATCGAGGATGTCGAAGTCCTTGCATAGGGTATACCCTTAAGAAGGAGCTTCTTCTCCTCGAACAAATCAATCAGTGGCTTGGTGTGCTAGGGATACAAATAGAATGAAGGTAGCGAGCCTATCAAACCATAGCATACTTCGCACATGCATGACTGACTTGAGATGGTTCCAGAGGAGGCAACATTGACTTTCTCGAATTCACGGCGGCAACTTGCATCAAATGCACATGAATTAGAGGAGGTCACTTGTTTCATCCGAGCATATGCTTCATGCACGGGACATGAAGATAATGCTTATAAAAGTTTCCAACACTAGCTTGATGTTCAACATGAATCATGGAGGAGACAAAATACTGCTGATGGGCTCAACAGCAACTCATCGAAATTTCCATATCACTGGACTTCCGCCATCATGTGAACACGGTGATAGTATTGGTCAGACCAAAAATGTAATGGTGTATGTTCGAGGAATCAACCACGAGTAAGACAACATTATGAACATCATTGGTTCTGATTTGATTTGACGATAGCCCATACTCAAATCAAAGATTGGGTAAGATGATAGGTCCATAAACTGATCACGGGGGTCAATAGATGAAAATACCATCTTTCTTCAACACACATACAAGATATCCCTTGGAATGAACTGAGTTGGACAAGCTTTTATCTTCCAACTCTCCAAGTTGTCGTTTAGCTTAACCAACTAGCTCAGGGGTATCCAACACGGATTCTTGGAGAAGGGGTGGTTTACAAGAAACCAACTTGATCACGAACTCAACATAGCGGCCAGGTGACAACCCGGTAATACTTCCGAGAAGATATTCGGAAAATCATGAACCACCGATATGTTTCTAAGCTCGAGAACAATCTTGCTTCCCAGAGCAAGACGATATGATCAAATAAGCAAGGGACTGAATAATCCTAATTCATTAATCGAAGAGTGCACTAGGAAAATGGACTAGGTGGCACAATCCACCTTAGGGTGATGATTCAAAAACCAACACGCTAAGAATGAAATTATTGTCCTTTAGCTACCAAGCAACAAGGTTGCTAGGAGTATAGATTTCCCACATCATAGTTCATCTGTCGGCATTCCGGTTGCGACAACACGGAACCGAGGGATGAATAATGATGGCGAGAAGTATCACTGCGTCAAGAATTCACAAGAGCCGGTGCAATTCTCATGAAAATCCTGACATAAAGATGGTAATACTTCAAGGTAGAACAGAACAAAAGCTGGATTGGCATTTTGATCTGCGGAGTGCAACTGCTTTGACCCAATCCTGGATATGGATGAGGTTCTGGAGTTTGTTTCTCCTAGTCATCCTGAATAGAATGACTTGACGGACCATAAGAATAATAAGCATCGATAACACGAATGCACAATTACTCCTGACTATCAATTGATAGACGAAGATCGGAATACGACTAAAGAGGGACAACTCAAAGGAACATATAACTTTCTGAGTTGCGAATGCATAGATTAGTATGTCGAGCAAAACTCAACATTTCTTCCGGATAACCCATGCAGAAGGTAGAACTGACAGATTCATAATATAGAATGGAGAACTCATCGAGAGCACTCTTGTTGTGATCTTTTGGTTCAAAAGAACTCCTGCCAAGAATGGTTCATGGTATTTGGAAGAACGATATACCACGGACCTCGAGGACTATCGCAAAGGTTACTAATATCCTAAAGGAACTAGCAACACTATCAACACGAGGTAAGTAGAGTGAATCTTGGGTCAAGAAACCCGGAGTAGAATACCTATTACTAAATGGCATCACGGGATGCTTTCGAGAATGAAGGCCAGAATCATCATCATTTGGGGCACAAACCATGGCTAGATTACTAGATGATCCCCTAAGGCACCTAGGGTCATAATAATAATTCCAACATATATGTCGAGGCAATAGAATACCTCAACTCAGCAATTAGTGTGATTACCCTGGCCCAAAGGAACATCGGAACGGGAGGAAGGGATTTTGCAAATGCTTCAGACTATTTAGAAACCTGGGATGACTCGGACAGCATAACGGCTGTAAATACTCAAAATGATTGGAGACATGCTACAAAAATGGTGGCATAGCCACTCAAGCACAATATCAAGGTTTGAGATCAACGATTATGAACATCTGTAGTAGTAAACCGAGCTGAGATTTGAAACTAACAATTCTATAAGTCTATGGTTTAGTAACACGTCATCCTAATAGATAGATGAGAATGCCTAATTCATAATCCCCGTAGAAAAGAAGAGGTTGACTCAGATCAGAAGGCCATGAGGTATAAGGAGTAAAAAGAGCTTTACGTTCCATCCCACAATCAATTCCCCTACATATAACTAAAGCATTTCTAGACTCAACTTGACCAGTTTGGCTTGGTAATCCTCTGAGCGATCAAGCTCGATACCAAAGCTGTCGGGACCCGACTCAATGCCACATCGATCTAGCATGTAACACCTCATATCACTTTGCGGCCTCACGCACGGTATCCCCACGGTGTCGCCTTACCTTAGCCGGGACCGTTTATGCCTTTTGGCACACGATATGATAGTGTCGCTAGCATCCATATGATAAGGAGCCCGGCTGACATGGCTAGTCGTAAACCCAAAGTGGCACAGACTTACAGGACAGGCATCCATGACCCAGCCTCGAGCGTGTTGGTCATATTGAGTGAATCCAGTGTGTAGCACTGGGCTAGCAGGACTCCGGTGAACCGGGCTGAAGCGGCTAACGGGACTCAAGATTCATCGCGTGACATTTCCCGAAGGGATGTACACAGAACGAAGAAGGACACATGCGGCCAGCCTAAGTGTTCCGGAGCAGTAGCAAGCTACCATGGCTCGGTGGAAACACTAGGAGACATTTTCCGGTAAGAGAGGCTACTAAAGATAAACAACTAGATAGTCAGATCCCTCACATACCAAGCATTTCAATAACATACACACAATATGCTCGATATGTGCGAATACAACAAGGCATCACAACATGACTCTACGACTCAAGCATTTATTCATTAGGCTCCAAGGAGCGAGATATTACAAACATGGATCTCACGATCCAACATTCAGAGCATACAAGTCAAAGCACAAGCGGAAGCTAACATGTCTGAGTACAGACATCTACAAATGAAAAAGGCTGAGAAGCCTGACTAACTACCAGATCCTGTCGAGGGCACAAGATCGTAGCTGAGGTAACAAGCTAAACGTCGAAGTCCATGCGGAACTACTAGCGAGACTGAAGTCTCTCTGCAAAAACATAAAATAGGCAAACGTGAGTACAAATGTACCCAGCAAGACTTACATCAGAACTAACTACATATGCATCATTATCAACAAAGGGGTGGTGGAGTTTAAGCTGCAGCAAGCCAGCTTTGACTCGGTGGCTAACCTGAACTACATTTGCAAGTAACTCTTTTGAGGTGGGCACACGAGTCCACATATTCACCATATCAATACACCACTATGGATCCGCTCCGTCTCCCTACGAGAACGCCATCCATAGCACTCACGCTTATCTTGCGTATTTTAGAGTATCCACTTTCACTTGTCTATGAACTATGCAAGGGTCCAAGCTTCCATATCCGAGGAATCCGGCTATTGAATAGATAATGATAACCCGCAGGGTGTACTTCTTCACACGCTCTCGCCACTTATCGCCCAGACCGTCATGTACCTCGGCAACCTTCAAGCGGAAGCCAGGCGAGGGAGTCGGCCACGACCTACCTAAACACTCAAGTCTCTCGTCCAGGTTTATCGCCTATTGGGTTCCATCCGCAAGGAGATCCGCCGGGGTGTCGCCACGGCCCCAAGCGATGTGTGCAGGGTTCCCGAGCCCACCATCCGGTGCCACTCGGTACACCAGGCCACGTGTGCCTAGTCATCCCAAGCCCACCTGCCGGGTGCCACTTGGTAGAAAAATAGCACTACCTACAAACACCGAAACTAGTTGCAACTCCCGGACGAGAGAACAAGGGTGATTAAGAAGCCGAGAGGGTCGAGTTACGGAACCCAATGTGGTAGTAATGCTGTTCATGGATCACAAACACAGAACTCAGTTCCTGAGGACGGCTGCAATGAGACAATCCACCATGTACTCCTACATGGCCTCTCACCGCTACCTTTACCAAATCGTCTTCACACACTTAGCTCACACACAGTAGGACATGTTTACACACCTCCGATTCATTCCCGATGAATCAGACCTGACACAACTCTAAGCAATAGCAGGCATGACAAACAAGCATGAATGAGTAGGCACATCAGGGCTCAAGCAACTCCTACTCATGCTAGTGGGTTTCATCTATTTACTGTGGAATGACAGGTCATGCAGAGGATAAAGGGTTCAACTACCGCAGCAAGTAACACATGAATCGTTGTTGTCCTAATGCAGTAAAAGAGAGCAGGAGCGAGAGAGTAGGATTGTATCGGAATGAACAAGGGGGTTTTGCTTGCCTGGCACTTCCGAAGATAATATAGCTCTTCATCAGTGTCATCGATCACATCGTCGGAACCACGTCTATCGAGAGGGGACAAATACCGGCAATAGAGAAGGAAACGCAATCAATGCAATGCACAATATGATGCATGATCATGACATGGCAAAATGAGTGTGTTGGGCTAATGCAACTAGAACCAAATGGGTTTGGGTTAGTTTGAACCCAAGGTTCAAGTTCAAATTGAAATTATGAATTAATAAAGTGCATTATCATGTTTTGATATAAACAGCAGGTTTAAGTTGCTTAAACATGCATGAAACCAGTGCATATGGATAGATTGGATTTTTCTGATCATTTTTCATATATAATTTGTTTGATTTGGAGCTACGGTTGATTTTCTATGAATTTTTGAAGTTTGTGGTATTTTCTGAAATTTTCTGAATTATTTTAAATCCAGAAAATGATTATCTGCGTCATCATTGCGTCATGCTGACCTCAGCAGGTCAACAGACCGGGTCCAGGTCAAACCTGACACTGGGACCCACATGTCGGTGAAACAACTAACTAACAGAGTTAGTTTAGCGTTAGGTTAGCACTAACCTAGGTTAATTAGGCCTGGGCCCACATGTCAGTGGCTTGGTTAGTTAGCTAAATTAATTTAACACTAATTAAACCTACGCTAATTAAGCAGGGGCCTGGCCCCACTTGTCAGCGACCCAGGGGAGGTCAAACCCCTGGTCAGCGGGGCTAAACCAGCCGGCGGCTCGTCGCCGGTGGCGAGGGCACTGACGGAGGCTCGGGTTCGCTCTCCGGCGCCCAAGCGAAGCGGCGGAGGCACCCTGGGAGCTGGAGCTCGCCCGCATCCAGCAGCAGCAAGCAGCAGCGGCTAGAGAGGCCGGAGCTCGTCGGAAACGAGCTCGGGGCGGCGGCCGGCGTTCGGGCACAAGTGGCGCGGCGGCTACGGGGTGCGAGAGGAAAAACGGATGGAGGGAGAAGAGTCAGTGGCTCACGGCGGTGGCGACGGCCGTCGAAGTGGGCTCGGGGAGGCGTCGGAGGCGACGTACGGGCGGCGGCGATCTCCGGTGGCCGACGAGGGAAACGGCGATGCTGGCGACGTTGTAGGGCGCCCGAGGACGCGTGGCTTGTCTGGGATGATGCAGACGGCGAGACGGAGCCGATGGGCACGATGGTTTCTCGAGGGACGGCCGGTGAGCGCGGTGGCAGTGTGCGGCGGCGACGGCAGCGGTCGGGCGAGAGAGAGAGAGAGATCCAGGGAAGGGAGTGAGAGCGCGGGAGAGTGAGGGAGAGAGGCAGGGAGGTGCGTGGCGCCATCTAGACGCGTCGGGGAGAAAGCGGCAAGTAGGACGTGGCCCTGCGCGTGCCGGCGTGCGGCGAACACACGCCTCGCGTCCTTCTGGCGCGAGGTGGGAGACGACTGGCAGCGGTGGTGGACTGGGCCAGTTCCTGGGGTGCACAGTGTTGGGCCTGTGGGCTGTTGGTAAGCGCCAGGTAAGGTCAGGTGAGCTTTCTCTCTTTCTCTTATTAATTGTTTATGTTTTCTATTTTGCTTTTCTGTTTTGATTTAGTAATAATACTAAACCATTTTTAAAACTCCTGAGAAAATTTGTGGGCACTTTTAAAATGTTTACTAACAGCCCTCAAATGTTTTCAGAATTATTGAAGCATTTAAAATGTTTATAGCCATTAAATGCTCCAATTCAAATACTTATGATTTAATCCAAAAACCTGAAATGACCTAGGGAAAATATGCACCAATTTTTGTCAGAGGTTTTCACCAGTTTCAAAAATTATGGACTTTTCCTGAAGTCACTTTGGATTTATTGGAGGTGATTTTATTTGAGCCTATTTGAATTCATTTGGTGTTAGGGTTTGGTCGGTCCCCTATTTCAAATTTCTTTGGAATTTAAACATGATTGCATGATGAACAAGCAAAGTCAAGCAAGGGCTGAACTGGGGCTGTGACACCGAGGCACTCTAAGGCTAGAAGTTAGGGTTGATTGGTTCCGTCGACAATTATGGATCTCTTAACTATATTAAAGGTGAAGTTGTGAACCATGCCGAACTTGTGAGCTATGTTATGAATTTTGATGTTTCAATGCGATGTTGTTTTATACTATTATGGGTCCGCACTAGAAGGTACCAGTGAAATCAAAGCACGTACACAAAACATATATTGCACCCACATCATCTTTCATACATTTTCAAGGAGAGCCTCAAGTTCTACCAAGTTGCAGAAATTATACACCCGATAGTACCGCTGTGCTGAGCAGTAGTATTGCCCTTTTGGGGGAGCAATACTCTGCTGGCACTACCAGACATGTTGTACCGCGCACTAAAGAGGTAGTACCGCTCCCCTCTTGGGAGCAGCACTACCGTTGGGTCTATTTTTGCCCCTGGTCCTAGTTCTTTACTTGTGCGGCACCGCACCGGAAGTACGAGTTATTTAATTTTAGCCGGTACTACTGGACACCCGCATGTGTTGTACTTGTGCGGCACCGCACTGTAAGTATGAGTTATCTTATTTTAGCCTGTACTACCGGACACCCGCGTGTGCTGTACTTGTGCGGCACCACACCGAAAGTATGAGTTATTTTATTTTAGCCGGTACTACCGGACACCCGCGTGTGTTGTACTTGTGCGGCACCGCACCGAAAGTATGAGTTATTTTATTTTAGCCGGTACTACCGGACACCCGTGCGGTAGTACCTCTCAGGTGTTCCAATGCAACCCTATGGGAGACCGTGGTAGTACCATTACTGCCGCCCTAGAATGTGTGTGCTTTCCTAGGGACAACGGTAACACCGCTCTCCGGAGTAGTACTACCTCTCGGTCTGCACATAACAGTTGAATTTGGGGAGAGTTATAAAAGGAGGGCTTCTTCCTCCTTTGTTCTTACCCCTTGCCTCTCTCTCTCTCTCTCTCTCTCTCTCTCTCCCTCTCTCCCGATCCTCCCTAGCCACTCAAACTTATTGATTTTCTAGGATTTGTTTGAGGGAGATGACTTAGACCTACACTTCCACCTAAAGGAAATTTGATTGCCCCTACTTTCTCTTATGGATCTTGTTACTCTTGGATGATTGGGCACCCTACACGGAAGAGGTCACCTCAGAGCCACAATCCATTATCGTAAATTTCGTCATGGTATTTTGAGCCTCCAATTAAGTTGTGGAGACAGCTACAACTTTATTTGTAAAGGTTCCAGTCGCCACCTTCCAGGGCACCGCATAGTGGAATCTTAATACGTTGCATTGTGCGAGGGCGCGAGGAGAATATGGTGAGCCATTGTGGCACTTGTTGAGCATCGTGTCGCCACACCCCTCCAACAGAGGTGTACCTCCCGCAAAGGAGGAACTCCGGGAACTACATCGACGTCTCCAGTTGCGGTTACATTTTATGTTTACTTACTTTGTGTAGCTTGTATTATTGTGCTTACCTTCTAGCTTGTTGTTGTTAAGCTTGTTATATAGGTTGTCCACTCAGTTGCATATCTAGACAACCTACATACTTATTGTTTCCCTAATATTGGAAAATAAATTAAAAATTATAATTCGCATATTCACCCCCCTCAAGTTGACCATACTGATCCTTTCAAACATGATGCAACAAATGCATTGGTTTGAGCATTATGCATACGATGTGATCAAGCAACTCACTCGGAAGTTCCTCTTGATAGTATGGCTATCAAACATATAATCTGGCCTCCCACAAACCACCATGAGACCGAAAAAACTAGCAAAACATAGCTAAGTTATACCTTTGCCTTACGTATTCCACTTGAGCTTGACGACGACGTTAATGTTTGCCTCAAGTTGTTATACTTTTCCTGAACGATCACTTTGGTGCGGATTCTTGAACCGCTTCTCCATATTCATAGTTCAATTTGGTTTACCAGCGCTAGTGACAAAGTTCATCTTAAGCATATCATCGGAAAACTTCGGAATAACTGACGACATTACTAGCGACAATGACAAAGTTCGTCTGGTCGCTGACGAATTTGGTCACGTTGAGGAGTTAGGATTTCGCAAGTGCTATCTGCCTATCATGAGGAAATTGAGTGCCCCAATGAAATTCAAAGTTCAATTTTCCGACCATGGATACGTCGCGTGCCAATTGTCGAGTGGGTCCTTATCCAGACAACGGTCATGTATGAGAAGGGCATTTATGACAATTCTATTGGGGAACGTAGTAATTTCAAAAAATTTCCTACGCACACGCAAGATCATGGTGATGATATAGCAACGAGAGGGGAGAGTGTTGTCCACGTACCCTCGTAGACCATAAGCGGAAGCGTTATGACAACGCGGTTGATGTAGTCGTACGTCTTCACGATCCGACCGATCCAAGTACCGAACGTACGGCACCTCCGAGTTCAGCACACGTTCAGCTCGATGACGATCCCCGGGCTCCGATCCAGCAAAGCTTCGGGGATGAGTTTACAAGACGACGGCGTGGTGGCGATGATGATGTTCTACGGCAGCGAGGCTTCGCCTAAACTCATGACGATATGACCAAGGTGGAATATGGTGGAGGGGGCACCGCACACGGCTAAGGAACGATCCGTAGATCAACTTGTGTGTCTATGGGGTGCCCCTGCCCGTATATAAAGGAGGAGGAGGAGGAGGCCGACCCTAGGAGGGGCGTGCCATGGGGAGTCCTACTCCCACCGGGAGTAGGATTCCCCCTTTCCTAGTCCAACTAGGGGTCCTTCCATGTAGTAGGAGTAGGAGACTAGGAAGGGGAAGAGAGAAGGGAAGGAAGGAGGGGGTGCGGCCCCTCACCCTAGTCCAATTCGGACTAGGCCTTGGGGGGGGGGGGCGGCTTGCCCCAGGCAGCCCCTCTCTCTTTCCCACAGGGCCCAATAAGGCCCAATACTTCTCCCCGGCGAATTCCCGTAACTCTCCGGTACTCCGAAAAATACCCGAATCACTCGGAACCTTTCCAAACTCCGAATATAGTCGTCCAATATATCGATCTTTACGTCTCGATCATTTCGAGACTCCTCGTCATGTCCCCGATCTCATCCGGGACTCCGAACTCCTTCGGTACATCAAAACTCATAAACTCATAATATAACTGTCATCGAAACCTTAAGCGTGCGGACCCTACGGGTTCGAGAACTATGTAGACATGACTTAGAACTATTCTCGGTCAATAACCAATAGCGGGACCTGGATGCCCATATTGGCTCCTACATATTCTACGAAGATCTTTATCGGTCAAACCGCATAACAACATACTTTGTTCCCTTTGTCATCGGTATGTTACTTGCCCGAGATTCGATCGTCGGTATCCAATACCTAGTTCAATCTCGTTACCGGCAAGTCTCTTTACTCGTTCCGTAATACGTCATCTCATAACTAACTCATTAGTTACATGCTTGCAAGGCTTAGGTGATGAGTATTACCGAGAGGGCCCAGAGATACCTCTCCGACAATCGGAGTGACAAATCCTAATCTCGAATTATGCCAACCCAACATGTACCTTCAGAAACACCTGTAGAGCACCTTTATAATCACCCAGTTACGTTATGACGTTTGGTAGCACACAAAGTGTTCTTCCGGTAAACAGGAGTTGCACAATCTCATAGTTGTAGGAACTTTGTATAAGTCATGAAGAAAGCAATAGCAACATACTAAACGATCAAGTGCTAGGCTAACGGAATGGGTCAAGTCAATCACATCATTCTCCTAATGATGTGATCCCATTAATCAAATGACAACTCTTTTGTCCATGGCTAGGAAACATAACCATCTCTGATAAACGAGCTAGTCAAGTAGAGGCATACTAGTGACACTATGTTTGTCTATGTATTCACACATGTATTATGTTTCCGGTTAATACAATTCTAGCATGAATAATAAACATTTATCATGAAATAAGGAAATAAATAATAACTTTATTATTGCCTCTAGGGCATATTTCCTTCAGTCTCCCACTTGCACTAGAGTCAATAATCTAGTTCACATCGCCATGTGATTTAACACCAATATTCATATCTGCATATGATTAACACCCATAGTTCACATCATCATGTGACTAACATCCAAAGGGTTTACTAGAGTCAATAATTTAGTTCACATCGCTATGTGATTAACACCCAAAGAGTACTAAGGTGTGATCATGTTTTGCTTGTGAGAGAAGCTTAGTCAACGGGTCTTTCACATTCAGAGCCGTATGTATTTTGCAAATATTTTATGTCCACAATGCTCTGCACGGAGCTACTCTAGCTAATTGCTCCCACTTTCAATATGTATCCAGGTTGAGACTTAGAGTCATCTGAATTGGTGTAAAAGCTTGCATCGTTGTAACCTTTTACGACGGGCTCTTTTATCACCTCCATAATCGAGAAACATCTCCTTAGTCCTCACTAAGAATATTCTTGACCAATGTCCAGTGATCTACTCCTAGATCACTATTGTACTCCCTTGCCAAATTCAGAGCAAGGTATAAAATAGGTGCAGTACATAACATAGCATACTTTATAGAACCTATGGTGAGGCATAGGGAATGACTTTCATTTTCTTTTCTATTTTCTGCCGTGGTTGGGATTTGAGTCTTACTCAATTTCACACCTTTGCAACACTGAGCAAGAACTCTTTCTTTGACTGCTCCATTTTGAACTATTTCAAAATCTTGCCAAGGTATGTACTCATTGAAAATCTTATCAAGCGCCTTGATCTATCTCAATAGATCTTGATGCTCAATATGTAAGTAGCTTTTATTGAGGTCTTTTCTTTTAAAGAACTCCTTTAAAACACTCATTTATGCTTTGCAGAAAAATTCTACATCATTTCTGATCGACAATATGTCACTCACATATACTAATCAGAAAGGCTGTAGTGCTCCCACTCACTTTATTGTAAATACAGGCTTCATCGTAAGTCCATATAAAACTATATGCTTTGATCAACTTATCAAAGCGTATATTCCAACTCCGAGATGCTTGCACCAGTCCATAGATGGATCACTGGAGCTTGCACATTTTGTTAGCACCTTTAGGATTGACAAAACTTTCTAGTTGCATCATATACAACTCTTCTTTAATAAATCCATTAAGGAATGCAGTTTTGACATCCATTTGCCCCATTTCATAAAATGTGGCAGTTGCTAGCATGATTCAGACAGACTTAAGCATCGATACGAGTGAGAAAATCTCATCGTATTCAACACCTTGAACTTGTTGAAAACCTTTTGCAACAAGTTGAGCTTAGTAGATAGTAACATTACTATCAGTGTCCGTCTTCCTCTTGAAGATCCATTCATTTAATATGGCTTGTTGACCATCGAGCAAGTCAATCAAAGTCCATACTTTGTTTTTATACATGGATCATATCTCAGATTTTTATGGCCTCAAGCCATTTCGCGGAATCTGGGCTCATCATCGCTTCCTCATAGTTCGTAGGTTCATCATGGTCTAGTAACATGACTTCCAGAACAGTATTACCGTACTACTCTGGTGCGGACTGTACTTTGGAAGACCTACGAGGTTTTGTAGTAACTTGATCTGAAGTTTCATGATCATCATCATTAGCTTCCTCACTAATTGGTGTAGAAATCACTGGAACTGATTTCAGTGATGACCTATTTTCCAATTCGGGAGAAGGTACAAATTACCTTATCAAGCTCTACTTTCCTCCCACTCACTTCTTTCGAGAGAAACTCCTTCTCTGGAAAGGATCCATTTTAGCAACGAATATCTTGCCTTCAGATCTGTGATAGAAGGTGTACCCAACAATTTCCTTTGGGTATTCTATGAAGACGCACTTCTCCGATTTGGGTTCGAGCTTATCAGGATGAAACTTTTTCACATAAGCATCTCAGCCCCAAACTTTAAGAAACAACAGCTTAGGTTTACTACTAAACCATAGTTCATACAGTGTCGTCTTAACGGATTTAGATGGTGCCCTATTAAACGTGAATGCAGCTGTCTCTAATGCATAACCCCAAAGCGATAGCGGTAAACCGATAAGAGACATCATAGATCGCACCATATCTAATAAAGTACGATTACGACGTTCGGACACACCATAATGTTGTGGTGTTCCAGGTGGCGTGAACTGTGAAACCATTTCACATTGTTTTAGTTGAAGACCAAACTCGTAACTCAAATATTCATCTCCATGATCAGATCGCAGAAACTTTATTTTCTTGTTACGATGATTTTCCACTTCACTCTGAAATTCTTTGAACCTTTCAACTATTTCAGACTTATGTTTCATCAAGTAGATATAACCATATCTGCTCAAATCATCTGTGAAGGTTAGAAAATAATGATACTTGCCACGAGCCTTCATACTCATTGGTCTGTATACATCGGTATGTATTATTTCCAATAAGTCGGTAGCTCGTTCCATTGTTCAAGAACGGAGTTTTAGTCATCTTGCCCAAAAGGCACGGTTATAAGCATCAAATGATTCATAACCAAGTGATTCGAAAATCCATCTTTATGAAGTTTCTTCATGCGCTTTACAATCGATATGACCCAAGCGGCAATTGCCACAAATAAGTTGCACTATCATTATTAACTTTGCATCTTTTGGCCTCAATATTATGAATATGTGTATCACTACAATCGAGATCCAACAAACTATTTTCATTGGGTGTATGACCATAAAAGGTTTTATTCATGAAAACAGAACAACAATTATTCTCTAACTTACATGAATAAGCGTAGACGCAATAAACATGATCAAATCATTTTCATGCTCAACGCAAACACCAAATAACACTTATTTAGGTTTAACACTAATCCCGAAAGTATAGGGAGTGTGCGATGATGATCATATCAATCTTGGAACTATTTCCAACACACATCGTCACTTCACCCTTAACTAGTCTCTGCTTATTCAGAACTCCTGTTTGAGTTACTAATCTTAGCAACCGAACAAGTATCAAATACTAGGGGCTAGTATAAACACTAGTAAGGCACACATCAATAATATGTATATCAAATATACCCTTGTTCACTTTGCCATCCTTCTTATCCACCAAATATTGAGGGCATTTCCGCTTCTAGTGACCATTTCCTTTGCAAGTGTAAACACTCGGGCCAGGCTATGGTCCAGCTTTGGGCTTCTTCGCGGGAGTGACAACTTGCTTGTCTTTCCACTTGAAGTTCCCTTTCTTTCCTTTGCCCTTCTCTTGAAACTAGTGGTCTTGTCAATCATCAACACTTGATGGTCTTTTCTTGATTTCTACCTTCGTCGATTTCAACATCACGAAGAGCTCGGGAATCGCTTTTGTCATCCCTTGCATACTATAGTTCATCACGAAGTTCTAGTAACTTAGTGATGGTGACTAGAGAATTCATCAATCACTATCTTATCGGAAGATTAACTCCCACTTGATTCAAGCGATTGAAGTACCTGCATAATCGAGCACATGCTCATTAGTTGAGCGATTCTCCTCCATCTTTTAGCTTTAGAACTTGTTGGAGACTTCATATCTCTCAACTCGGTATTTGCTTGAAATATCAACTTCAATTTTCGAACATCTCATATGGTCCATGACGCTCAAAACGCCTTTGAAGTCCCGATTCTAAGCCGTTAAGCATGGTGCACTAAACTATCAAATAGTCATCATATTGAGCTAGCCAAATGTTCTAGCGTCGCATCTCGCTCCTGCAATAGGTTTGTCACCTAGCGGTGCATCAAGGACATAATTCTTTCTGCAGACAATGAGGATAAACCTCGATTCACGGATCCAATCCGCATCATTGATACTAACATTTTTCGACACAGTTTTCTCTAGGAACATATCAAAATAAACATATGAAAGCAACAATGCAAGCTATTGATCTACCACATAATTTTCAAAATACTACCAGGACTAAGTTCATGATAAATTTAAGTTCAATTAATCATATTACTTAAGAACTCCCACTTAGACAGACATCTCTCTAGTCATCTAAGTGATCACGTGATCCAAATCAACTAAACCATGACCGATCATCACGTGAGATGGAGTAGTTTTCAATGGTGAACATCACTATGTTGATCATATCTACTATATGATTCATGCTCGACCTTTCGGTCTCTGTGTTCCGAGGCCATATCTGCATATGCTAGGCTCGTCAAGTATAACCTGAGTATTCCGCGTGTGCAAAACTGGCTTGCACCCGTTGTAGATGGACGTAGAGCTTATCACACTCGATCATCACGTGGTGTCTGGGCACGACGAACTTTGGCAACGGTGCATACTCAGGGAGAACACTTCTTGATAATTTTAGTGAGAGATCATCTTAAAATGCTACCGTCAATCAAAGCAAGAATAAGATGTATAAAAGATAAACATCATATGCAATCAAAATATGTGACATGATATGGCCATGATCATCTGGCACCTTTGATCTCCATATCCAAAGTACTGTCATGATCTCTATCGTCACCGGCACGACACCATGATCTTCATCATCTTGATACTTGCAGCTATTGCTCTTGCAGCTATTGCTATCGTATAGCGATAAAGTAAAGCAATTATTTGGTACTTGCATCTTATGCAACAAAGAGACATCCATAGGGCTTCTGCCAGTTGCCGATAACTTCAACAAAACATGATCATCTCATACAAAAACTTATATCTCATCACGTCTTGACCATATCACATCACAACATGCCCTGCAAAAACAAGTTAGACGTCCTCTACTTTGTTGTTGCAAATTTTACGTGGCTGCTACGGGCTTAGCAAGAATCGTTCTTACCTACGCATCAAAACCACAACGATAGTTTGTCAAATAGACTCCGTTTTAACCTTCACAAGGACTGGGCGTAGCCACACTCGGTTCAACTAAAGTTGGAGAAACAGACACCCGCTAGTCACCTGTGTGCAAAGCACGGCGGTAAAACCAGTGTCGCGTAAGCGTACGCGTAATGTCGGTCCAGGCCGCTTCATCCAACAATACCGCTGAACCAAAGTATGACATCTTTGGTAGGCAGATGACTTATATCGTCCACAACTCACTTGTGTTCTACTCGTGCATATAACATCAACGCATAAAACCTAGGCTCGGATGCCATTGTTGGGGAACGAGTAATTTCAAAAATTTCCCACGCACACGCAAGATCATGGTGATGATATAGCAACGAGAGGGGAGAGTGTTGTCCACGTACCCTCGTAGACCGTAAGCGGAAGCGTTATGACAACGCGGTTGATGTAGTCGTACGTCTTCACGATCCGACCGATCCAAGTACCGAACGCACGGCACCTCCGAGTTCAGCACACGTTCAGCTCGATGACGATCCCCGGGCTCCGATCCAGCAAAGCTTCGGGGATGAGTTTAATTCGCACGACGGCGTGGTGACGATGATGATGTTCTACTGGCGCAGGCTTCGCCTAAACTCCGCATGACGATATGACCAAGGTGGAATATGGTGGAGGGGGCACCGACACGGCTAAGGAACGATCCGTAGATCAACTTGTGTGTCTATGGGTGCCCCTGCCCCTCAGATATAAAGGAGGGAGGGAGGAGGAGGCCGGCCCTAGGAGGGCGCGCCATGGGGAGTCCTACTCCCACCGGAGTAGGATTCCCCTTCCTAGTCCAACTAGGGGTCCTTCCATGTAGTAGGAGTAGGAGACTAGGAAGGGAAGAGAGAAGGAAGGAAGGAGGGGTGCGGCCCTCCCCTAGTCCAATTAGGACTAGGCCTTGGGGCGCGGCTTGCCCCTGTGCAACCCTCTCTCTTTCCCGCAGGCCCAATAAGGCCCAATACTTCTCCCGGCGAATTCCCATAACTCTCCGTACTCGAAAAATACCGAATCACTCGGAACCTTTCCGAACTCCGAATATAGTCGTCCAATATATCGATCTTTACGTCTCGACCATTTCGAGACTCCTCGTCATGTCCCCGATCTCATCCGGGACTCCGAACTCCTTCGGTACATCAAAACTCATAAACTCATAATATAACTATCATCGAAACCTTAAGCGTGCGGACCCTACGGGTTCGAGAACTATGTAGACATGACTTAGAACTATTCTCGGTCAATAACCAATAGCGGGACCTGGATGCCCATATTGGCTCCTACATATTCTACGAAGATCTTTATCGGTCAAACTGCATAACAACATACTTTGTTCCCTTTGTCATCGGTATGTTACTTGCCCGAGATTCGATCGTCGGTATCCAATACCTAGTTCAATCTCGTTACCGACAAGTCTCTTTACTCGTTCCGTAATACGTCATCTCATAACTAACTCATTAGTTACATGCTTGCAAGGCTTAGGTGATGAGTATTACCGAGAGGGCCCAGAGATACCTCTCCGACAATCGGAGTGACAAATCCTAATCTCGAATTATGCCAACCCAACATGTACCTTCGGAAACACCTGTAGAGCACCTTTATAATCACCCACTTACATTATGACGTTTGGTAGCACACAAAGTGTTCTTCCGGTAAATGGGAGTTGCACAATCTCATAGCTGTAGGAACTTTGTATAAGTCATGAAGAAAGCAATAGCAACATACTAAACGATCAAGTGCTAGGCTAACGGAATGGGTCAAGTCAATCACATCATTCTCCTAATGATGTGATCTCGTTAATCAAATGAAAACTCTTTTGTCCATGGCTAGGAAACATAACCATCTCTGATAAACGAGCTAGTCAAGTAGAGGCATACTAGTGACACTATGTTTGTCTATGTATTCACACATGTATTATGTTTCCGGTTAATACAATTCTAGCATGAATAATAAACATTTATCATGAAATAAGGAAATAAATAATAACTTTATTATTGCCTCTAGTGCATATTTCCTTCAAATTCATGTCGGGTTGCCCCTAGCTATAAATAGCCCCCCATAACCACTTGTTGGTTGGCTGCTCTAGAGAGAACTTGACACTTGTCATTTGAGAGCAGCCCATCCTCTGACAACTTTGAGAGAATATCAACTGAGGAAAAACCTAACCAGAGCAAAAGTGATTGAGCATCACTAAAGATATTGAGCTTTGTGATCCGACGCGTGTTACCATTGAAGACTGCCATTCTTCCACACGGTTAGGCATTGATACGTCTCCAATGTATCTATAATTTTTGATTGTTCCATGCTATTATATTATCTGTTTTGGATGTTTTATATGCATTAATGTGCTATTTATATTATTTTTGGGACTAACCTATTAACCTAGAGCCCAGTGCCAGCTTTTGTTTTTCCTTGTTTTTGACTTCTACAGAAAATGAATACAAAACGGAGTCCAAACGGAATAAAACTTCCGCGATGATTTTTTTGGACTAGAAGACACCCAGAGGACTTGGGGAGGGGGTCAAAAGACTCACGAGGAGCCCACAAGCCCTCAGGGCGTTCCCTAGGGGGGGGGCTGGCTGGCTTGTGGAGCCCTCGGGAGTCCCCCCAACCCTAATCTTTGCACTTTAAATTCCAAAATATCCCCCCAACATCAAAAGTGTCCACCAAAATACTTTTCCGCCGCCGCAAGCCTATGTTCTGTGATATCCCATCTTGGGGCCTTTTCCGGGGATCTGCTGGAGGGGGGTTTGATCACGGAGGGCCTCTACATCAACCTTGCTGCCCTTCCTATGATGTGTGAGTAGTTTACCACAGACCCACGAGTCCATAGCTAGTAGCTAGTAGCTAGATGGCTTCTTCTCTCTCTTTGATCTTCAATACAATGTTCTCCTCGATGTTCTTGGAGATCTATTCGATGTAATACTTTTTTGCGGTGTGTTTGTTGAGATCCAATGAATTGTGGATTTATGATCAGATTATCTCCGAATATTATTTGAGTCTTCTTTGACCATGAACCGAATAATGGAGATTGCCACTCGGTATGCAAATGGTGAAGAGGAAGATGGCCTCCGCAGACCGCAGTGGCAAAGGAAAGGCTAATGAGCACGACCCCAACAACACCAATCCCAGCCGGAAACAGAAGCGCGCGTCGGTCAAGCAGAAGCGGTCGTCGTTGCTACCCAAGGCAAGTTCAAAGGGAAGGCCAGAAAGCAGTGAGTTCCTAAGAAGAAGAGAGATCAGTCATGGCAAGACGTCCTTGATCTTCCGTGTGCCATACACACAAACAAAGATGAGGATCGTAACCTGATCTTACCCAAGCATACCAGTTGGTAGTGCAGGCTGTTGATCCAGCAGTTCCGTGATGGATAGTCGAGTGAAAAGAGCCACAAGGATGACGAAGAGGAAAAAGACAATTATTACCCCAAGGTCAATGCCACTCTGGTGATTTTTGCTGACGTCGAGAGTAAAAGCCGACTGAAAGTCATTAACCGAGAGGTGAACATGGCTGCTCCGGTGACTACAATGTATCTCACGTGGTCCAAGACTCCCATAACCTTTGATCAGTCGGACCACCCATCTCATGTGGCTACCCCTGGCGGCAGGCGCTGGTGGTTGATCCAGTTGTGGGAGGCACTCGGTTGCATAAGGTCCTCATGGATGGTAGGAGTGGTTTGAACATACTCTACACTGAGACCCTGAACGAGATGAGCATCCTGGTGTCACGACTCAGCGAGAGCAACATGCAGTTCCACGGATTCATTCCAGGGAAGAAGGCAAAATCACTCGGTCAGATTGCTCTGGATGTGGTTTTTGGTGACTAGAAATTTTTCGGAAGGAGAAACTGACATTTGAAGTGGTAGACTTTCACAGTGCTTATCACGATATCATCGGTCGACCAACCTATGCACGTTTCATGGCCCGTCCATGCTACATGTACCTCAAGCTGAAAATGCCCGGACCCAAGGGCGTAATCACGGTTATGGGGAATAGGCAAAGGGCCGAGGAGTGCCTTCAGCAAGGATCCAAAAGTGCTGATGAGTAGATGCCCATGGTGGAATTGGAAGAGTACAAGAGAAATGCGGATCCGACTGATCTACTCTGATCCAAGAGGCCAACTTCTGAATCTGCTTTCCAGTCGACGGGTGAGACGAAGCAAGTTCACATTCACCCGGAAGATCCCACAGCCGCTCCAATGAACATCTCCACGACACTCCATACCCAATAGGAAGCCACGCTCATCTAGTTCCTCCGTGAGACTGGGACATCTTCGCATGGAAGCCGTCTGACATGCCGGGTGTATCCAGGGGACTGGCTGAGCACCGCTTGAGAGTTGACTCGATGGCCAAACCTGTTAAGGAGCATCTCCGCCATTTGGTCGCGGAGAAGAGAAAGGCGATTGGTGAGGAAGTAGCTCGGCTCCTTGCAGCTGAGTTTATACGCGAGATATACCACTCTGAGTGGCTCGCCAACATCGTCATGGTCCCCAAGAAGAACAAGTCACTCCGTATGTGTATCGATTTCAAACACATCAATCGAGCCTGACCGAAAGATCATTTTGCGCTCCCCCGCATCGACCAAATAGTTGACTCGACTGCGAGATGTGAGCGTCTGTCTTTTCTTGATGCATACTCCGGGCACCATCAAATCCGACTATATGGGCCAGATGAAATAAAAACTGCCTTCATCACCCCTTCCGTGTGTTTCTGCTATGTCACCATGCCATTCTGTCTCAAAATGCTGGTGCTACTTTCATGCGCATGATCTAGAAGTGCCTACTCACTCAGATCAGTTGGAACGTTGAGGCCTACATGAATGACATCGTGGTCAAGTCGCGCAAAGGTTCCGACCTGCTGACTGACCTCGCTGAAACCTTGGCCAACTTACGGAGGTATGACATCAAGTTGAATCCGTCCAAGTGCACCTTCGGAGTGCCTGGAGGAAACTTACTTGGTTTTCTTATTTCCGAACAAGGAATAGATGCCAATCCCGAGAAAATCAGTGCAATTGTCCGAATGAAGCGCCCTGAGCGCGTTCATGATGTCCAGAAGCTCACATGTTGTCTTGCTGCTCTGAGTCTGTTTATTTCTTGTCTGGGAGAAAAGGCATTGCCTTTATACCGACTGATGAAGAAATCCGACACATTCGAGTGGACTCCCGAAGCATAAGTAGCGTTTCTTGAGCTCAAAGCCCTGCTCTCCACCCAGCCGGTGCTTGCTGATACATCTCCAACGTATCTATAATTTTTGATTGTTCCATGCTATTATATTATTTGTTTTGGATGTTTAATAGGCATTTATATGCTATTTTATATTATTTTTGGGACTAACTTATTAACCGAGGGCCCAGTGCCAGTTTCTGTATTTTGCCTATTTTAGAGTTTTGCAAAAAAGGAATACCAAACAGAGTCCGAACGGAATGAAACCTTCGCGATGATCTTTCTTGGACTGAAAGCAAACCAGAAAACTTGGAGATGAAGTCGGAGAGGAAACGAGGTGGCCACGAGGCAGGAGGGCGCGCCCAGGGGGGTAGGGCGAGCCCCCCACCCTCGTGGGCCCCTTGTAGTTCCCCTGACCTAGTTCCTTCGCCTATATATACTCTTATACCCTGAAAACATCCAGGAGAGCCACGAAATCACTTTTCCACCGCCGCAACCTTCTGTACCCGTGAGATCCCATCTAGGGACCTTTTTCGGCATCCTACCGGAGGGGGATTCGATCACGGAGGGCTTCTACATCAACACGATTACCTCTCCGATGAAGCGTGAGTAGTTTACCACAGACCTTCGGGTCCATAGTTATTAGCTAGATGGCTGCTTCTCTCTCTTTGACTCTCAATACCATGTTCTCCTCGATGTTCTTGGAGATCTATCTGATGTAATACTCTTTTGCGGTGTGTTTGTCGAGAAATGATGGATTGTGGATTTATGAACAAGATTATCTATGAATATTATTTGGTTCTTCTTTGAATTCTTATATGCATGATTTGATATCTTTGCAAGTCTCTTTGAACTATCGGTTTAGTTTGGCCTACTAGATTGATCTTTCTTGCAATGGGAGAAGTTCTTAGCTTTGGGTTCAATCTTGCGGTGTCCTTTCCCAGTGACAGTAGGGGTAGCAAGGCACGTATTGTATTGTTGTCATCGAGGATAATAAGATGGGGTTTTCATAATATTGCTTGAGTTAATTCCTCTACATCATGTCATCTTTCTTAATGCGTTACTTCGTTCTTTATGAACTTAATACTCTAGATGCATGCTAGATAGCGGTCGATGTGTGGAGTAATAGTAGTAGATGCAGGCAGGAGTCGGTCTACTTGACACAGACATGATGCCTATGTTCATGATCATTGGCTTAGATGTCATCATAACTATGCGCCTTTCTATCAATTGCTCGGCAGTAATTTGTTCACCCACCGTAATATTTGCTATCTTGAGAGAAGCCACTAGTGAAACCTATGGCCCCCAGGGTCTCTTTTCCATTATATTGAATCTCGTTTACATCTTGCTAGTTTCCAATCTACTATTTTGCAAACTTTACTTTCCAATCTATAAACCAAAAATACCAAAAATATGTACCTTACCATTTATCCATCTCTATCATATCTTACTTTTGCAAGTGATCGTGAAGGGATTGACAACCCGTTTATCGCGTTTGGTGCAAGTTGTTGATTGTTTGTGCAAGTATTCGGTAACTTATGCGTTGTCTCCTACTGGATTGATACCTTGGTTCTCAAAACTGAGGGAAATACTTACGCTACTTTGCTGCATCACCCTTTCCTCTTCAAGGGAAAACCAACGCAAGCTCAAGAGGAAGCACTTGCTGCCCCGAATAGTAAAGAACCTCTGCTTTTGTACATTGCGGCCACTGGTTAAGTTGTCAGCACGGTCCTCACTGTGGAGCGTGAAGAAGGCAAGCCCTACAAAGTTCAATGACCAGTGTATTACATCTCTGAAGTCCTGAGTCCGTCCAACCATAGGTATCCTCATTACCAGAAACTTGTCTATGGCATTTACTTAACATCGAAGAAAGTCGCACATTATTTTCAAGAACACTCGACCTCAGTCATGAGTGATGCCCCGCTGTCTGAAATCCTGAACAATCGGAATGCAACTGGTTGAGTGGCCAAATGGACCATCGAACTTCTCCCTTTTGATATCAAGTTTCAAGCAAAAAAGGCAATTAAGTCCCAGGCACTCGCAGATTTCTTGGCCGAATGGATAGAACAGCAACAACCGACTCAGATCCACTCGGAACACTGTACTATGCTCTTCGATGGCTCCAAGATGCTAAATGGTTCTGGTGCTGGAGTGGTTTTGGTATCCCCAAAGAATGAACGGCTCAGTTACATCCTGCAGATTCACTTTGATTCCTCCAATAATGAGGTCGAATACGAAGCGCTCCTCTACGGGTTGCATGTGGTCATTTCACTTGGCGTTCGTCGCCTGATGGTTTAGGCGACTCAGATTTGGTGGTCAATCAAGTAATGAAGGAATGGTACGTCAAAAACCTTGCTATGACAGGATACCGCAATGAGGTGAGGAAGTTAGAGAAGAAATTCGAGGGTCTGGAGCTTCATCACATTCCCCGAATCAAAAATCAAGCCGCTAATGATTTGGCAAAAATCGGTTCCACTCGGAAGCCTATTCCCAGCAATGTGTTCCTTGAGCACCTCCATTCCCTGTCAGTGCAGGAAGTTCCTTTCACTAAGGAGCCTCCTCAGGCGATAAGTCCCTCCGACCTGACTGAAATCGAGGTCCCTGTAGGAATTGACTTGGTTTTGGAGATTCTAGTAATTACCCCCGACTAGACAGTGCCATAAATTGCATATTTGCTTAGGCAAGAACTCCCAGAGGATGAAGTTGAGGCACGTCAGATTGTCCGCAGATCCAAAGCATTTATTGTGATGAACGGACAACTTTATAGGGAGAGTGTCACTAGCGTAGCCCAACAACGTATTTCTCCAGAGGAAGGTCGATTGATTTTGGAAGAGACCCACTCGGGGACCTGTGGTCATCAGGTGTCCTCTCGGACAATTGTGGCCAAAGCATACCGAGCTGGATTTTACTGGCCACGTGCCAACGAAGCTGCCAAAGAGATTGTTCACCACCGCCAGGGGTGCCAGTTCTATGAAAACTTGTCCCACAAACCTGCATCTACTTTGAAGACCATACCACTCGTGTGGCTGTTTGCCGTGTGGGCATTGGACATGGTTGGACCGCTCAGGACTGGCAGGAGCGGTTTCACTCATCTGCTCGTAGCAGTAGACAAATTCACCAAGTGGACTAAGGCTAAGCATATTAAAAAAGCTAGATTCATGCACAACCATCAAGTTCATGAGAGGGTTGATATTCAGATATGGAGTCCCACATAGCATCATCACAGAAAACTACTCAAACTTCGATTCGGAAGAATTCAGAAGGTTCTATGCCACCCAAGGCACTCGGGTGGACTACGCATCCGTTGCGCACCCGCAGTCGAATGGACAGACTGAGAGAGCTAATGGCCTTATCCTTCAAGGGTTGAAGCCACGTCTCATGCATGATCTCGAGCATGCGGCCGTGGCTTGGGTGACTGAACTGACGTCTGTCCTGTGGGGTTTAAGGACGACTCCCAACCGGTCTACTTGTTGGGGAACACGGTAATTTCAAAAAATTCCTACGATCACGCAAGATATATCTTGGTGATGCATAGCAATGAGAGGGGAGAGTGTGTCCACGTACCCTCGTAGACTGAAAGCGGAAGCGTTTAGTAACGTGGTTGATGTAGTCGAACTTCTTCGCGATCCAACCGATCCAAGTACCAAACGTACGACACCTCCGCGTTCAGCACACGCTCAGCTCGATGACGTCCCTCGTGCTCGACGACAGGGTATTGATCGAATCCTCGACATCGTGGTTCAACCGATGAAATCATCGAGGAGCATGTGGGAGCCAACATGGGTATCCAGATCCCGCTGTTGGTTATTGCCCGAGAGTTGTCTCGGTCATGTCTGCGTGTCTCCCGAACCCGTAGGGTCTACACACTTAAGGTTCGGTGACGCTAGGGTTGTATGAATATGAGTATGCAGCATACCGAATGTTGTTCGGAGTCCCGGATGAGATCTCGGACATCACGAGGAGTTTCGGAATGGTCCGGAGGTAAAGAATAATATATAGGAAGTGGTGTTTCGGCCATCGGGAAGGTTTCGGGGTCTCCCGGTAATGTACCGGGACCACCGGAAGGGTCCCGGGGGTCCACCGGGTGGGGCCACCCATCCCGGAGGGCCCCATGGGATGAAGTGGGAGGGGAACCATCCCATAGTGGGCTGGTGCGCCCCCTAGGCCCACCCCCTGTGCCTAGGGTTGAAACCCTAGGGGTGGGGGGGGGGGGCGCCCCACTTGGCTTGGGGGGCACTCCACCCCCTTGGCCACCGCCCCCCCTTGGAGATTGGATCTCCATGGGCCGGCGCCCCCTTGGAGGCCTATATAAAGGGGGGGGGAGGGGCTGCTGTTCCTTGTGCTTGGCGCCCCCTCCCCTGCTACACCTCGTCCTCCTCCGTAGTTGCTTGGTGAAGCCTGCGGAGTTCACAGATCCACCACCACGCCGTCGTGCTGCTGGATCTTCATCAACCTCTCCTTCCCCCTTGCTGGATCAAGAAGGAGGAGACGTCTCCCGTCCCGTACGTGTGTTGAACACGGAGGTGCTGTCCGTTCAGCACTTAGACATCGGTGATCTGAATCACGTCGAGTACGACTCCATCATCACCTTGCAAGCTTCCGCACGCGATCTACAAGTGGTATGTAGATGCAAACTCTCTCCCTTGACTCGTTGCTTAGATGAACTCATAGATGGATCTTGGTGAAACCGTAGGAAATTTTTTAATTTTCTGCAACGTTCCCCAACAGACAGTAACATTACCGTCAACACCAGTCTTCTTCTTGAAGATCCATTTATTTTCTATGGCTTTCCAATCATCGGGCAAATCCACCAAAGTCCACACTTTGTTTTCATACATGGATCCCATCTCAGATTTCATGGCCTCAAGCCACTTCGCGGAATCTGGGCTCATCATCACTTCCTCATAGTTCATAGGTTCATCATGGTCTAGTAACATGACTTACAGAAGAGGATTACCGTACCACTCTGGTGCGGATCGTACTCTGATTGACCTACGAGGTTTGGTAGTAACTTGATCTAAAGTTTCATGATCATCGTCATTAGCTTCCTCACTAATTGGTGTAGGAATCACTTGAACTGATTTTTGTAATGAACTACTTTCCAATTCTGGAGAAGGTGCAATTACCTCATCAAGTTCTACTTTCCTCCCACTCACTTCTTTCGAGAGAAAACTCCTTCTCTAGAAAGGATCCATTCTTAGCAATGAATATCTTGCCTTCGGATCTGTGATAGAAGGTGTACCCAATAGTTTCTTTTGGGTATCCTATGAAGATAAATTTCTCCGATTTGGGTTCGAACTTATCAGGTTGAAGCCTTTTCACATAAGCATCGCAGCCCCAAACTGTAAGAAACGACAACTTTGATTTCTTGCCAAACCACAGTTCATAAGGTGTCGTCTCAACGGATTTTGATGGTGCCCTATTTAAAGTAAATGCAGCCATCTCTAAAGCATAACCCAAAACAATAGTGGTAAATTAGTACGAGACATCACCATTACGCCGTGGTGTTTCATGTGGCGTGAGCTGTGAAACTATTCCACGTTGTTTTAAATGAAGGCCAAACTCGTAACTCAAATATTCTCCTCTATGATCAGATTGTAGAAACTTTATTTTTTTGTTACGATGATTTTCCACTTCACTCTGAAATTCTTTGAACTTTTCAAATGTTTCACACTTATGCTTCATTAAGTAGACATACCCATATCTGCTCAAATCATCTATGAAGGTCAAAAAATAACGATACCAGCCACGAGCATCAAACACTCATTGGACCGTATACATCGGTATTTATTATTTCCAATAAGTCACTAGCTCGTTCCATTGTTCCGGAGAATGGAGTTTTAGTCATCTTGCCCATAAGGCACGGTTCGCAAGCATCAAATGATTCATAATCAAGTGATTCCAAAATTCCATCTTTATGGAGTTTCATTATGAGCTTTACACCGATATGACCCAAACAGCAGTGCCACAAATAAGTTGCACTATCGTTATCAACTTTGCATCTTTTGGCATCAATACTATGAATATATGTATTACCACGATCGAGATTCAATAAACCACCAACATTGGGTGTATGACCATAGAAGGTTTTATTCATGTAAACAGAATAACAATTATTCTCTGTCTTAAATGAATAACCGTATTACAATTAACATGATCTAATCATATTCATGCTCAACGCAAACACCAAATAACATTTATTTAGGTTCAACACTAATCCCGAAAGTATAGGGAGTGCTTGATGATGATCATATCAATCTTGGAACCACTTCCAACACACATCGTCACTTCATCCTCAACTAGTCTCTATTATTCTACAACTCCTGTTTCGAGTTACTAATCTTAGCAACTGAACAAGTATCAAATACCCAAGGATTACTACGAGCACTAGTAAGGTACACATCAAAAATATGTATATCAAATAATACCTTTGTTCACTTGGCCATCCTTTTTATCCGCCAAATATTTGGGGCAGATCCACTTCCAGTGACCATTTCCTTTGCAGTAGAAGCACTCAGTTTCAGGCTTAGGTCCAGCTTTGGGCTTCTTCACGGGAGTGACACTTGCTTGCCATTCTTCTTGAAGTTCCCTTTCTTTCCCTTTGCCCTTTTCTTGAAACTAGTGGTCTTGTCTAATCATCAACACTTGATGCTCTTTCTTGATTTCTACCTTTGTTGATTTCAGCATAACGAAGAGCTCAGGAATTGTTTTCGTCATCCCTTGCATACTATAGTTCATCATGAAGTTCCAGTAACTTGGTGATGGTGACTACAGAAGTCTGTCGACACTATCTTATCTGGAAGATTAAATTCCACTTGATTCAAGTGATTGTAGTACCGAGACATTCTGAGCACATGCTCACTAGTTGGGAAATTCTCCTCCATCTTTTAGGCAAATTACTTGTGAGAGGTCTCATACCTCTTGACACGGGCATGAGTCTGAAATACCAATTTCAGCTCTTGGAACATCTCATATGCTCCGTGACATTTCAAAAACGTTTTTGAAGTCCTAGTTCTAAGCCGTAAAGCATGGTGCACTAAAGTATCAAGTAGTCATCATATTGAGCTAGCCAAACATTCATAACATCTACATCTGCTCTTGCAATAGGTCTGTCACCTAGCGGTGCATCAAGGACATAATTCTTCTGTGCAGCAATGAGGATACACCTCAGATCACGGACCCAGTCCGCATCATTGCTACTATCATCTTTCAACTTAGTTTTCTCAAGGAACATTTAAAAACATAGGGAAGCTATAATGCGAGCTATTGATCTACAATATAATTTGCAAAATACTATCAGTACTAAGTTCATGATAAATTAAAGTTCAATTAATCATATTACTTAAGAACTCTCACTTAGATAGACATACCTCTAGTCATCTAAATTATTACGTGATCCAAATCAACTATCCGATCATCACGTGAGATGGAGTAGTTTTCAATGGTGAACATTTTTATGTTGATCATATCTACTATATGATTCACGTCTGACCTTTCGGTCTCAGTGTTCCAAGGCCATATCTGCATATGCCAGGCTCGTCAAGTTTAACCCGAGTATTCCGCATGTGCAAAACTGGCTTGCACCCGTTGTATGTGAACATAGAGCTTATCACACCCGATCATCACGTGGTGTCTCAGCACGACGAAGTGTAGCAACAGTGCATACTTAGGGAGAACACTTATACCTTGAAATTTACTAAGGGATCATCTTATAATGCTACCGCCGTACTAAGCAAAATAAGATGCATAAAAGATAAATATCACATGCAATCAAAATATCTGACATGATATGTCCATCATCATCTTGTGCTCATGATCTCCATCACTAAAGCATCGTCATGATCTCCATCGTCACTGGTGCGACACCTTGGTCTCAATCGTAGCATCGTTGTTGTCTCGCCAACTATTGCTTCTACGACTATCGCTACCGCTTAGTGATAAAGTAGAACAATTACATGGCGATTGCATTGCATACAATAAAGCGACAACCATATGGCTCCTGCCAGTTGCCGATAACTTTGTTACAAAACATGATCATCTCATACAACAATTTATATCACATCATGCCTTGACCATATCACATCACAGCAAGCCCTGCAAAAACAAGTTAGACGTCCTCTACTTTGTTGTTGCAAGTTTTACGTGGCTGCTACGGGCTTCTAGCAACAACCGTTCTTACCTACGCATCAAAACCACAACGATTTTTTGTCAAGTGTGTTGTTTTAACCTTCAATAAGGATTGGCCGTAGTCAAACTCAATTCAACTAAAGTTGGAGAAACAAACACCCGCCAGCCACTGATACATCTCCAACATATCAACTTTTTCTCACGCTTTCCTCTTGTTTTGGACTCTAATTTGCATGATTTGAATGAAACTAACCCCGGACTGACAATGTCTTCATTAGAACTACTATGGTGTTGTTTTTGTGCAGAAATAAAAGTTCTTGGAATGGAATGAAACTTTGCGAGGATTTCTTATATCAATAATAAGAGTTTCTGGAGCCAAGACCTGCAGGAGAGGGGCACCTGGGTGGGCACAACCCACCAGGGTGCGCCCCCCTCTTCTGGCGCGCCCAGGTGGGTTGTACCCACCTAGTGGCCCTGCAGACGACCCCCCTGATACTATAAAATCACATATTTCGAGAGAAAAATAAGGGAGACAGAATTATCGCGATCCATGAGATGGAGCCGCCGCCAAGCCCTGTTCTTCCTTGGGAGGGCAGATCCGGAGTCCGTTTGGGGCTCCAGAGAGAGGGGGGGGGGTCTTCGTTCTTCGTCGTCACCAACCCATCTCCATTGCCAATTCCATGATGCTCCCCACCGGGAGTGAGTAATTCCTTCGTAGGCTCGCTGGTCGGTGAGGAGTTGGGTGAGATTCATCATGTAATCGAGTTAGTTAATTAGGGCATGATCCCTAGTATCAATTATGTTCTTAGATTGATGTTGCTATGACTTTGCTATGCTTAATGCTTGTCCATTTGGGCCCGAGTTCCATGAACTCAAATCTGAACCGTTTGTGAATTCATCATTATATCCATGTTTTAGATCCGATCTTGCAAGTTATAGTCACCTACTACGGTTATGGTCCGACAACCCCGGAGTGACAACAACCGGGACCACTTTCGGTGATGACCGTAGTTTGAGGAGTTCATGTATTCACTATGTGTTAATGCTTTGTTCTAGTTGTCTATTAAAAGGAGGCCTTAATATCCCTTAGTTACCAATATGGACCCCACTGCCACGGGAGGGTAGGACAAAAGATGTCATGCAAGTTCTTTTAATAAAGCACGTATGACTATTTACGGAATACATGCCTACATTATATCGATGAACTGGAGCTAGTGCCGTATCGCCCTAGGTTATAACTGTCACATGATGAATATCATCCAACAAGTCACCGATCCAATGCCTACGAATTTATCTTATATTGTTTCTGCTAAGTTACTACTGCTGCTGCTACTGTCACACTTGCTACAATACCACTGCTATCATTGTTACCGTTACTATTGCTACTGCTGCTATCATCAAAACTATCATACTACTGTGCTACTAATCACTTTGCTGCAGATAACTAATCTCCAGGTGTGGTTGAATTGACAACTCAGCCGCTAATACCTTCAAATATTCTTTGGCTCCCCTTGTGTCGAATCTATAAATTTGGGTTGAATACTTACCCTCGAAAACTGTTGCGATCCCATATACTTGTGGGTTATCAAGACCTTTTCTGACGCCGTTGCCGGGGAGCATAGCTATATTTGTTGAGTCACTTGGGATTATTATCAATTTATCACTATGAAGAATCTGAAGTATGCAAAGACTAAGATATTTCCCTCAAAGATGAGGGGAGGTAAGGAACTGCCATCCAGTTCTACTTTAGATTCACCTTCTGTTATGAGTAAACTTGCAACACCACCACCACATGCTATTAATTTTGATATGTCGCAAGTTATTGATAATGCTACTTCTACTATGAATGATGCTTATGATGATGCTAGTCCCATGCTCGATAATGATGATGTGCCACTTGGTGAATTTCTTGATGAACAAATTGCTAGAGTGATACAACATGATGTTGTTGAATCTGATGATGAGCTTGAAACTGAAACTCCAAAACACTTGCTAGAGCTAGCCCTCCTAGATATGAATTTCCTAAGGTACCAGAAGGCTATGTTATGAGTGAAGAGGCAACTAGAGATATTCTTGCTTGTAAGGATAGAGATGGTCTAGAGAAAATTTTTTTTTGACTTGAAGACTGCAGGGCTTGCACCCCACAGCATTTTATTGAAAGCAAGGCAAAACAGTATAATTACAAGGTGTTCCTCGAAATGAGGAAAGAGAGCAAGGAAAAGAAAAAAAAAAAAAACAGCAAAAGGAAACTATACAGAAGAAAGAAAGGATGTACAGAGAAAGAGTATAGGCACTCCCTTCAAGGAGGAAGGAAATCAATCCATTTTAGTAGAGCTTCCTTGTGCTTCTGCTTGATTCTATGAGAAAGCAGAGTGAGGTCATGAATGAATCCAGATCTCCATGCTCTGAAGGAGGGTGTGATGCTCCTGAATGCCCTGTCATTTCTGGCTTTCCAGATATTCCACCAGGCAGTAAACACCACTTCAGCAAAGAAAGGCTCTTTGAATTCCTTCTTCGCATGCAATGCAATGTCCACCATATCTTGACTGCCTTTCCATGGGATCTGCAAATAGATCCATACACGAACACTGAAATTGCACTGAAAGAAAAGATGATTTCTGTCTTCCAAGGCCCCTGTCTAGAGAAATTATTACACAAGTATAAAGAAAAATCTCTAAATGCTAGAATGAAATGTGACCCTAAGTTTTCTACTTCACCTAGTGCTATTGCTGATAAGGATTATGAATTCTCTGTCGACCCAGAATTAATTACTTTGGTTGAATCTGATCCGTTCCATGGTTATGAAACTGAAACTGTTGTGGCACATCTTACTAAGTTGAATGATATAGACACCCATTTTACTCATGATGAGAAAACTCAATACTACTTTATTCTCAAATTATTTCCTTTCTCATTAAAGGGTGATGCTAAAGCTTGGTACAATACTCTTTCTCCTGGTTGTGTGCGTAGTCCCCAGGATATGATTTACTACTTCTCTAAAAAATATTTTCCTGCTCATAAGATACAAGCTGCCTTACAGGAAATATTTAACTTTGTTCAAACTAAAGAAGAGAGTCTCTCACAAGCTTGGGGGAGGCTTTGCCAGTTACTTAATGTTTTGCCTGATCATCCTCTTAAGAAAAATGAAGTACTTGATATCTTCTATAATGGACTAACCGATGCTTCTAGGGACTTCCTAGATAGTTGTGTTGGTTGTGTTGTCAGGGAACGAACTATTGCTCAAGCTGAAGATTTATTGAATAACATATTGAAAAATTATGATGATTGGACTATTCCTGAACCACCGCCTAAACCCACTCCGAAGAAGAGGGGTATCTTATATCTCAGTCCTGAAGATATGCAAGAGGCAAAGAAATCTATGAAGGAAAAAGGTATTAAAGCTGAGGATGTTAAAAATTTACCTCCTATTGAAAAAATACATGGGCTTAATACACCACCACTACCAAAGATGGTAGAAGTAAATTCTCTTACGAAGTTCAATGAAAATCATAATCCTCACAATATGCATCCTAGCCAATGCCTTTATGAGTTTGAAAACTACATTAGTAAACAAGACCACTTCAATGCAAATGTTATGAAACAATTAAAATATAACTCTGATATGATTGCTCGCTTAAGTGACTTGTTATTTAGAATCTTGAGATTTTAGAGGTGTTGGAAAACATGCATCTACGGTTCAAACCCAGTTAGAACAAGTTGCTAAATCACAAAGACAATTACTTGATGAAATGAATCATAATATACATGACTTTGCTGTTAGAGTTGCAACTAGAGGAGGTAAAATGACTCAGGAACCACTTTATCCTAAGGGACACCCAAAAAGAATTGAGCAAGATTCGCAAAGAAATAACACTAGTGCACCTAGTCCTTCTAAAAAGAAAAAGAAAAGAAAAATGATAGGACTTTGCATGCTTCTAGTGAACCTGAAATAGATAAACCTCCTGATAATGAAAACGAAACTTCTATCTCTGATGCTGAAACTCAATCTGGTAATGAACATCCACCTAGTGATAATGAAAAAGACAATGATGAGGTTCATGAAGACACTCAACCAAATAATGATAAGGAACCAGATAATGATGTTGAGATAGAACCACCTATTGATCTTGATAACCCACAACCTAAGAATAAAAGATATGATAAAAGAGGCTTTGTTGCTAGAAAACACGGTAAAGAAAGAGAACCGTGGGTTCAAAAACCTATGCCTTTTCCACCCAGGTCAACTAAAAAGAATGATGATGAAGAATTTGAACGCTTTGATGAAATGTCGAGGCCGGTCTTTATGCATCTTGACTTCGATATCCTTAAAATGCCTCCTTATGCAAAGTATATGAAAGATATCATCACAAATAAGAGAAAAATACCAGAAGCTGAAATCTCCACTATGCTTGCTAACTATACTTTTAAAGATGGAGTACCTAAAAAACTTGGAGATCCGGGTATACCAACTATACCTTGCTCTATCAAAAAGAATTATGTGAAAACTACTTTGTGTGATTTAGGAGTTGGTGTTAGTGTTATGCCTTTCTCTTTATATAAAAAACTTGACTTGAATAAACTCACACCTACTGAAATATCTTTGCCAATGGCTGACAAATCAACTGCCATACCTACCGATATCTGTGAGGATGTGCCCGTTGTTGTTGCTAATGTTACTAATTTGACTGATTTTGTTATACTTGAGATGCCCGAGGACGACAACATTTCGATTATCCTTGGTAGACCCTTCTTGAATACTGTAGGGGCTGTTATTAATTGCAATAAAAGCAAGGTCACTTTTCATATCCAAGTGAATGGTATTAATGTTATTGAAAAATCTCCGACAATCACTATTGGAAGTTTTCAAATACCTCTACCTACTATAAAAAAGAAACATGAAATGCTTATTATTGGGGAAATGCATATCCCCATTAAGGTAACTTAGTGATTTACGAAAGTTTGTCGGTTTCATGCTAATCTAAAGTGGTTGTTAATAAGACCTGATCAACCTTATTAATGAATCATTTTTGAGCGGTATGAAGTTGATGAATTTAGTAAGCACTACCTTCTGTCCCTACCTTTTGATTTCTATTTTTATTAGTTAAATAAAATAAAAATGCCATGTTTTGTCTATTTTCTGAATTTCCCGTGCAATAAAACAATGACCCAAAAATAGAAGTTCTCAAAATGCTCTAAAAAATTTACACGATTTTTTCCTGAATATTTCTGAATTTCTGGTGCAAATAATACCAGAGGGAGGTGCACCAGGTGGGCACAACCCACCTGGGCGCGCCAGGACCCCTAGGCACGCCCTGGTGGGTTGTGGTCCCCACGTGGGCCGCCTCACTTATCTCTTTATCCCACATGATCACTTACCTCCAGCAAAAAATCTCCATTGCTCTCTCTCCCATGTTCTTGAGCTCAAACCCGCAGATTTCAATCTCTTAGCTCGAAGCTTCGTTTCCAAAACTGTTTCGAGGGAAAATTGTGTGACTCCACATTTGTCCAATTAGTTTTTGTTTTAGTGATTTATACTTTGAATAATTAGCTACACTTGGTGCTGCTGTAGATGAGCTTGCATGTTGAATTCTTAGTAGTTTGAATGCTTGCTAAGGCCTCTATGTATCCCTATGAGTAGCTGCTATCAATCTTATAAAGTTTTGTTGACAAATTTTTGTCACCTCAAAATTTTATTTCAGAAAATTGTACGCGGACATGATGAACCTATTTGGAAGGAGCTCTTCGAGAGATGATCCTCGAGGGCATCTTCCAGTAGCAGTTCTGCTCGCCGGTCTTTGTTGAACCAAGTGAAAGTTCCACGCGTGACCCCGCCACCAAAACATGCTTATGGCCTTGTGATGAATATATGATGCATGTGGGCATTAAGGAGGAACTTGAGCAATATGTTCAAAATGCTGGCCTTGGTCCCTACCTTTCAAATAAGTGTGAACAACGCCAACTTCTCACTGAGTCATTTGTCAAAGCATTCACATTTTTCCCTCGTGAGTCTAGGGTGTCTTTTAAGCTTTATGATAATCCATTTACCATCTCACTGGAGAATTTTGCTTACCATTGCAAACTGCTATATTGGGGTTCGCTTGATGAACCACTAAGGGCTGAGTACGAGTCTTTCTTGACTAGCCTTTGTTACGGTGAAAATAGGGGAGTGGCACAAGGCAGAATAAAGAGTATCCACTTTCCTGCAATTCAGTATTTTGCATTATTTAACAGGAAATGCATAGTAGGCAAGCAAGACTGTAGCATACTTTGTGCGCCAGACTTGAGCCTCATTTACACCGATCTCATTGGTGAATGGAACTATAACCTTGGAGCGATTGTTGTGCGTCGACTTCAGAATAATGCTAACAGTGGCTGGTTCTATGGGGGAATTTATGCCACACGTTTGGCACGAGAGTATACCTGGCCATACCTCGGGCCGGGCCTAGCCAAGCCCGATGAAAAAAACCCAGGCCCAAGCCCGGCCCGACCATCGGGCCTGTTTTCTGTGCCCGAGCCCGGCCTGAACACGTAAAAGCCCGTCGGGCTCCGGCCCGGCCCGGCCCGACCTTTAGAGAAATGCAAAAACAACGGGCCCAGGCCCGGCCCGGCTCGACCTTCGGGCTCAAAATCTAGGCCCGAGCCCGGCCCGGGGGCAGCGTCGGGCCGGGCCGGGCTTCCCATGGCCAGGTCTACACGAGAGCTGGGTGTTTCACCTTTGCCCTTTGACCCTATCCTACCCACGCAGAATTTAGATTTTGCATCTTTTAAAAGCCATAAGATCCTCAAAGGAAAAATTCATGACTTCACTTATAATTTGTTGTTTAACCAAACCTCTGTTGTGCACACACATTTGCCTGCGCCTGCTCTTTTTGATTATCACAGCAAGGGGAGATATTTTGTTCTTGAGAGCGAGGCCCGAGATCATAACGCAGCAGTGGTGGCAGCACGGCGTGCCGAGGCATCCACACCGAGAGCCTCTATGAGCTTCCACGCAGACTTCTACCCTCCAGGCTACTGACAAATTACCAACTTAGGCCAAAAGCCTAAGCTTGGGGGAGTACATGTTTCCCACCGGCATTATATTCATGTCTACTTATCATTCTATTTGTCGGTGTTCACACTTTTTCATTGTATCATCCATGCTTAGATTTATTTTCTTGCTTTCTTCTTGTGTATTTGAAAAACTTTAGAAAAAACCAAAAAAATTAATTGTAGCAATTTTCTTTCTATGCATGCTTAGTAATAGAACTAAAAAGAAAATCCAAAAAGATTTCCGTGCTCTTCTTTTGCTTGTTGGGAGCTTTCTCGTGTAAATAGTATTTCTCGTTTTTGCTTCCCTTTTATTTGCCCGTTCTAGAAAATCAATAACTCCAAAAATATTTCAGTGTGTTTCTCTGAATTTCTTTTCCTTTAATTTGAGTTGTACCGAGGAGAAGACCATGATGAAAATGTTGAGTGGCTCTCATATGAATAATTGTTGAACTAATAAGAGCACATTTTACCATGTCTTCTGCTATTGAATAAAATGTCTTGCAGATTCCAGCTTAGTCCATGGCACTCTTGCACTATTATTATTTTCATATCGTTCGGTCGTGCAAGTGAAGGCAATAATGACGACATCCGATGAACTAGCCATGGCAGGGAGAAACTGGTATGAACTCGACTTGTTCTATTTTTGTAAATATGTTTGAGGGAGTCCAGACTAGGGGGTGTCCGGATAGCCGAACTATCATCTTCGGCCGGACTCCTGGACTATGAAGATACAAGATTGAAGACTTCGTCCCATGTCCAGATGGGACTTTCCTTGGCGTGGAAAGCAAGCTTGGCGATACGGATATGTAGATCTCCTACCATTGTAACCAACTATGTGTAACCCTAACCCTCATCGGTGCTTATATAAACCGGAGGGTTTTAGTCTGTAGGAGGAACGACAATCATACCATAGGCTACCTTCTAGGGTTTAGCCTCTCTGATCTCGTGGTAGATCTACTCTTGTACTACCCATATCATCAATATCAATCAAGCAGGAGTAGGGTTTTACCTCCATCGAGAGGGCCCGAACCTGGATAAAAACATCATGTCCCTTGTCTCCTGTTACCATCCGCCTAGACGCACAGTTCGGGACCCCCTACCCGAGATCCGCCGGTTTTGACACCGACATTGGTGCTTTCATTGAGAGTTCCTCGTGTCGCCATCTTTAGGCCCGATGGCTCCTTCGATCATCAACAACGATGCGGTCCGGTGAGACTTTCCTCCCGGACAGATCTTCGATTCGTGGCTTTGCATGCGGGCGATTAAGCATGGCCATCTGGAGCAGATTGAAAGCTACGCCCTAGCCATCAGTCAGATTTGAAGTTTGAACTACACGGCCGACGTCCGCGGAGACTTGATCTTCGACGGTTCGAGCCTGCCTAAGCGCCGCCAGACCGCCACGAGGGCATGATCTAGCTCGCCCACGGACGATGCCCTCGAGGCCGCACAGAGTCCACTCCGACCCTTAGCTCAAGCCGATCGCACCGTCGAGGACGGATGGCTGGACACCGCCTCGGGGGCTGCTATCTCTACGGCAATTGAGCCGAACACCAACTCTGTCCTTTGCGAAGCTCGTGACTCCAAGGTGCCGGACTCCTCTCCGGACTCCGAACCTCCCGTGCCCCTGCCAATCGAATCCGGTTGGGCGCCGGTCATGGAGTTCACTGCCACAGACATCTTTCTGCACTCGCCCTTTGGCAACATCCTGAATTCACTAAAGTCTCTCTCTTTATCAGGAGAGCCCTGGCCGGATTATGGTCAGGAAGGTTGGGATGCGGACAACGAAGAAATTCAAAACCCACCCACCACCCACTTTGTAGCCACTGTCGATGATTTAACCAACATGCTCGACTTCGACTCCGAAGACATCGATGGTATGGACGACGATGCAGGAGACGACCAAGACCCAGCGCCAACAGGGCAGTAGAAGGCCACCTCGTCATACGACATTTACATGGTGGACATACCAAAAGATGGGAATGGCGATGGAACAACGGAGGATGACCCCTCCAAGAAACAGCCTAAGCACCGGCATCAGCGGCGCCGCTCTAAATCCCGCCACAGCAAAAACGGTGATTCCAAAGACGGAGACAATAACACCCTGATAAAGGTCGAAGACAACTCCCTCCAGCAGGACTCAGTGCGGGAGGATGGAGAAGCCAGCCCTCATGAGAGAGCGGCAGGCAGAGAGGTAGAGGACGATAATTACATGCCTCCCTCCAAAGACGAGGCAAGCCTCGACGACGACGAATTTGTCGTGCCTAAGGATCCCATCGAACAAGAGCGTTTCAAACGCAGGCTTATGGACACGACAAGCAGCCTCAAGAAAAAGCAGCAACAACTTATAGCTGACCAAGACTTGCTAGCCGACAAATGGATTGAAGTCCTTGCGGCCGAAGAGTATGAACTCGAACGCCCCTCCAAGTGCTACCCAAAACGCAGGCTGCTACCCTGATTAGAGGAGGAAGCACCTAAACCTACATCACCAACACATAATACGGCCGACCGGTCACCTCGTGGCCGCGACAGAGAGGCCTCTTGGCCCTCCACTCAAGCCGCACCCCGGCGCCGCTCAAAAAATACCAAGACGTGGGAGAATGCGCTAGACCTGCTGGATATACTGGAGGACAAGGAAGGCAAACAAGATCGAACTACGGATCGCGTGGGCGCCCCACGATACGTGATGATAACCGTCACGCCGGATATGGCAATTCCGGCCGGGCCGAACACAGTAGACAAAGCTCATTTGAGCTGTGTCGTGATATAGCCCATCTGAGGCGCCGCACACCCACTATGCTTCACGCACAAGTGATGGATCATCAAATCCCTGAGGGTTTCAAACCCGTAAACATTGAATCATACGATGGCACAACAGATCCTGCGGTCTGGATCGAGGACTATCTCCTCCATATCCACATGGCCCGCGGTGATGATCTACACGCCATCAAATACCTCCCACTCAAGCTTAAAGGACTAGCTCGGCATTGGCTTAACAGCTTGCCAGCAGAGTCAATTGGTTGTTGGGAAGATCTGGAAGCCGCATTCCTCGACAACTTCCAGGGCACCTATGTGCGACCACTAGACGCCGATGACCTAAGTCACATAATTCAGCAGCAGAAGAATCGGCCAGACAATTCTGGACACGGTTCCTAACAAAGAAAAATCAAATCATCGACTATCCGGATGCAGAGGCCCTTGCAGCCTTCAAACATAACATCCGCGACGAGTGGCTTGCCCGGCACCTAGGATAGGAAAAGCCGAAATCCATGGCATCCCTCACAACACTCATGACCCGCTTCTGCGTGGGAGAGGATAGCTGGCTAGCTCGTAGTAACAACATGACCAAGAGCCCTGGTAATTCGGATACCAAGGACAACAACGGCAGGTCGCGTCGCGACAAGCACAAGCGCCGCATTAATGGCGATAATACTGAGGATACGATAGTCAATGCCGGATTCAGAGGCTCTAAACCCGGTCAGCGGGAAAATCCATTCAAAAGAAAAAATCCGGGCCCGTCCAATTTGGACCAAATACTCGATCGCTCGTGCCAGATACACGACACCCCCGAAAAACCAGCCAACCACACCAACAGGGATTGTTGGGTGTTCAAGCAGGCAGGCAAGCTAACTGCCGAAAACAATGACAAGGGGCTGCATAGCAATGACGAGGAGGAGCCCCGACCGCCAAACAATAGACGACAGAAGGGCTTTCCCCCACAAGTGCAGACGGTGAACATGATATACGCAACCCACATACCCAAACAGGAGCGGAAGCGTGCACTAAGGGACGTATATGCAATGGATCCAGCCGCCCCAAAGTTCAATCTGTGGTCCTCCTGCCTGATCAATTTTGATCGAAGGGACCACCCCACTAGCATCCGCCATGGCGGATTCTCTGCATTGGTTCTAGACCCAATCGTTGACGGATTTCACCTCACTAGAGTCTTGATGGACGGCAGCAGCAGCCTGAACCTGCTTTATCAGGATACAGTGTGCAAGATGGGCATAGACCCCTCAAGGATTAATCCCACAAAGACGACCTTTAAAGGCGCCATACCTGTGTAGAGGCCAACTGCATGCAGCTCGATTACACTTCAAGTGGTCTTCGGATCACCGGATAACTTCAAGCGAGGAATTAATCTTCGACATAGTCCGTGCTGGCGGCTATCACGCGATCGCTCGGACGAACCGCATTTGCAAAGTTCAATGCGGTGCCACACTACGCATACCTCAAGCTCAAGATGCCAGGCCCTCGAGGAGTCATTACAGTCAACGGAAACACCAAACGCTCTCTCCGAACGAAGGAGCGTACGGCGGCCCTCATTGCAGAAGTACAAAGTAGCCTCTTAAGGCAATTCTCGAGTTCGGCTATTAAACGGCCGGACACCATCAAGCGTGCTCGGAGTAACCAACAACAAGACCGCCTGGCACGTTCCGTGCACGCGTAGCAATGCGGCCCCAACCTCAGCCATCGCGAAATTGTGAAACCAGTACTATGCGTACATAATTACGCTCTGGAAATACCATGGGCATAGGGGGAGGGGCACGACCACGCAGGCCCGCACGCGCTCAACCGCACTGGGGCTCCCAATTGTGTCATTCTTCTTTTTCTCTTACTTTCAGGACTCCTTTCTCAAGAAGCCCTGTCCGGCAGTAAATTGCCGAACACACGATGCAACAGCCAGGGAAGCAGAAAGCTACATCGAGTGTCCAGGTGGTCTCTATAACGAGCAGTATACTTGTTTTACACATCATATCGCAGCTCGCTCCCTGGAGGGCGACATGTCAAATAGTCCCGTCCCTTTCTTATCGCACTATTTGTATCGTTCTGCCTTTACCGCAGCCTTTTTTGAATAAACAATGCATAGCTTTTTGCCTATTATTGCATTCCTTTTTCTATCTATATATTTTTACTTGTGACATGTTGCACCCGTACGCTTTGGTACGGCTAAATACACCAGGGGCTTAAGTACCCCAAAATATGGTGTGATAAGTCCGAACACTTTCACAAGTGCGGCACCCCGAACTTATAGCATTATATGCATCGGCTCCGAATCATGTCTTGGGTCAATAGTTGGGTTTGCCCGGCTCCCATGTTTTGGTACCTTACGTTCCGTTATATCCGCCAAGGTAGCGTTGGGAGAACCACTGCGATTGTGCCCCGGTTGAGCTGGGTTGAGCACCTCAGCGGAGAAAGCTAAAACTGACCGTCATGATAGGGCAAGAGCCAGTCGCTGTTCGAGAGGTCTCTTCGAGTCCCTAAAGACTTATGCCGCTTAGAGCGAGGAGTCGGCTTTGTCCGACCCAGGCGTGGATAGCGCCCGAACTCGGTCTTCCGAATACTAGGGGCTTCGCCGAAATTTAAAATTATAGAATTCTATGGCTAAGTGAGAGTGTTCAATCATTATAGTCCGGTTGCCTTGTTCGTTGTGTTGAGCGCCTCCCTCGAAGGACCCAAGAATGGCAAAAAGAGCGCTCAAGTTTATTCCGAACACCCCAGCAGTCGTGGCATGGGGGCAGAAGCCGACGACTCGCCATCTCTCAAATTTAGTAAACGGCCGCATAGAAGGTAATATTTTAAATTCTGGCGTTGCTTACGTGATATGAACAAGTTTTCAAGCGTCTGAGGATAACAAATGCGAAGTTTACTCAAAATTACATCTTTGGAGCATTCACCGCTATAAAGCGGGCACCCTTCAGACGTTATCGTAATACATCTCGGCTTGTGATACTCCCCTGCCCGGCGGTGGAGCATCCGTCACAAGCTTCTCGGCGTCGGCTTGCCCCAAATGCACTTTAGCATGGGCAAGGGCCCTACGGCACCTTCGATGCAGATGGAGCGCTGACGACTTCAATCCATGGACAAAGGCCCACCAGCCGCCTCACCAGCCCAAGTAGCTTCTGTGCATGGTTTCTCGGGCCACACCAACTATGAGGCCCTTCACGGCTGTTCGCCACCTTATGGAGCTCGACCAGCTGCTTCACTGGTCGCTCAGGCACCGGTGTCCGCCTCAAAGATACCGAGACCGAACACCTTCTCTGCCGAGCTCCCTTCGCGGCCCGGTAGAATGCGGCGGCGTCGGACACACTGCGGGGCAGATCTGTGAATGCTCCTAGAGAGCTCCTGATTCGGGTAAGTAACAAGTAATTCACTTTCACGTGCTTGCTTTGCATGAAGAATTCCTTACCCGCCGCTATCTTCTTTATTGCCTCAATTTCCTGGAGGGCTTTTTGGGCTTCGCCTTAGCGGCTTTGGCGCTCAAGAGCCGAGGCGAGCTCGGACTCTCGAGTCTTTGAGTCACGCTCCAAACTCTCGTGTTTTTTCACGAGAGCCTGGAGCTCTTGCCGCACCTCCGCCACCCGCGCCTCCTGCTTCTCTCGCTCGATGCGTTCTGCGGCCGCATCGCTTTCGGCCCTGGACACCGTGTCCTTCAGGGTCACCACCTTGTTCGTGGCCCCTGCAATTTTCACGTTATTCTTGTTATTTTTTGCAACCACATTTTTTATATACTCCCATAAGGTATTACTTACCTTCCTTGTCCTCGAGCTATTTCTTGGCAAGGCCGAGCTCGTTCTCGGACTGCTCGAGGCTCTGCTTCAATGCATTGGCCTCTGCAGTCAGTGCGGCAGAGGTCAGCAGTGCAACCTGCATTCCCATATTGACATACTTATGTTAGACCCCTGCGTACATCTTTTTTAAGATCCTCAATTCGGTTTTTCTTTCCGAACACCAAATTGAGCATCGGGGGCTACTGTCTATGCGGTAATATTTTTACATATCTTAAATACATACCTCAAAGCTCGTTAGAAGGTCTGGCGCAGCTTCACCAGCCCGCTCTTGGTGGGTCGAACTTTCGGATCACCACACTCATAACAAAGTGCGGTGCTCCTCGTCGATGGAGGCGCCGTTAAGCGCCTCCAGCAAATTATTCGGTGCCTCCGGTTGGACGGAGGTCACCGGTGTCGCAGTCTCACCCTTCTGACGAAGGGGCCGCCCGCCGGACTTCGGAACCACTGAAGGTTCCGGTGCGGAGTCCGGCCCAGGGCCGGACTTAGAGCCCTTTGGGGTTTGATCCCCCTTGTGCCTAGAGTCCGGGAGGTTTCCTTGCGGCGCCTCTGGGACCTCCTCCTCCTGGCTAGCCCCCTTTTGGGACCTCACCTCGGCTTCATCCGCAGCGCGAGGAGAGGAGACGGCCGAAAGTGAAGTGCTATCCACGTCCGATGGCGCCAGGGAGCCGCTCGTTGAAGTTATGAGCCCATCCTTAGGCGGGCTGCAGGGTTATATTCGGCGTTAAGAGATTCTATAAGACAAACGAAACACCATGAGTCATTCTGGTATCCGGACACTTACGAAGTCGCCAGGGGCATAGTTCTTTGTGGCCACTCCTCTTCATCGTCGTCGGTGTTGGTGGAGTAGTCCGGAGGGAGGGTCCTTCCTTCTTGGACCCTTGGCCTCCCCGTTAGGCGGCCTTCCTTTTCTTCTCTCTCCCCGCTGGGGGAGAGGCCTCTTTTTCCACCTCCCCGCCTTCGTGGGAGGAGTCCGCCTCAGAGTCGTCGGACGATGAGTCCGACAACACCTGGCGCCGAGAACTCTTTCGAGTTCCCGTGGCCTTCTTCTTGGCCTTCTTCTTCGGCACCACGTAAGGTGCTGGAACCAGCAGCCCCATCAATCAGGCGTCCGCCGGGTATTCTGGAAAGGGAGCCGGACAGTTAACCTGCCCGGACTTCTTTTGCCAGGCCTGTCAAAGGCAAGGGAGTTTAGATCGCGCAGAGTCAAACTATGGAAAATAAATCTCCTGTAAAGGGTAAAATAGCTTACCTCGCCGGCTTGACGCTGTGAGCTGAATCCGTGATCTTCGGTAGCAGATGCGGGAGCCTCGGCGCCCTTGAACAGCACCTTCCAGGCATCTTCGTACATAGTGTTGAAGAGCCTGCTCAAGGTTTGGTGCTGTGCCGGATCAAACTCCCACAAGCTGGAGGCCCGTTGTTGGCACGGGAGGATCCGGCGGATGAGCATGACCTGGACTACGTTGACAAGCTTGGTCTTCTTGTTCACAAGGTTTTGGACGCAGGTTTGGAGTCCGGTCAGCTCTTCCGAATTACCCCATGTCAGGCCCTTCTCTTTCCAGGAGGTGAGCCGTGTGGGGATGCCAGATCGGAACTCGAGGGCCGCTGCCCATTCAGGGTCACGCGGCTCGGTGATGTAGAACCACCCCGATTGCCACCCTTTGATGGTTTCGACGAAGGAGCCCTCGAGCCATGTAACGTTGGGCATCTTGCCCACCATGGCGCCTCCACACTCTGCCTGTTGGCCCCCCACTACCTTCGGCTTGACATTGAAGGTCTTCAGCCATAAGCCGAAGTGGGGCTTGATGCGGAGGAAGGCCTCCCACACGACGATGAACGCCGAGATGTTGAGGATGAAATTCGGGGCTAGATCGTGGAAATCCAGGCCGTAGTAGAACATGAGCCCCCGGACAAATGGGTGAAGTGGAAAACCTAGTCCGTGGAGGAAGTGGGTGAGAAACAACACCCTCTCATGGGGCCCGGGGGTGGGGATGAGCTGCCCCTTGTCGGGGAGCCGATGCGCGATGTCGTTGGACAAGTATCCGGCCTTCCGCAGCCTCTTGATGTGCCCCTCCGTGACGGAGGAGGCCATCCACTTGCCTCCCGCTCCGGACATGGCTTGGGAAGGTTGAGGTGAGATGTGCGGACTTGGGCGCTGGAGCTCGAGTGCACGGAAATGGATAAGCAAAGGAGGAAGAAGGCATAGGTAAAGAAGGTGGATCCTTATCCCCTTATATGGACGGACGAAGCTATGCGTCCCCACCAGCCTGGTAAAACTCGCTTATCTCCCAAGCGCCATAATCAATGGCGCGGTTGGGTTACCCACGCCCGTATTGATGAGAATCCCAGAATAAGGGGACACGATCTCTGCTTTGACAAGATGTGCCAAGGAAACCGCCCGCTAAACGCTACCGAGGTGGGACAAGAAAAGATTGAATAAAGGCTTGGCCGTGGTGTGATGTCACGCCACGGAATACGTCAGCAAATTGAATTTGTGTAAATATTATTCTCTCTTCGGTTGTATGTGGAACTTATTTTGCAGAGCCGGACACTATCCTTGTGTTCAAAATCTTCTATGAAGTATTCGGAGGAGGAACCCGCCTTGCAATGCCGAAGACAATATGTGCGCCGGACTCGTCATCATTGAATCCTGGTTCAGGGGCTACTGAGGGAGTCCCGGACTAGGGGTTGTCCGGATAGCCGAACTATCATCTTCGGCCGGACTCCTGGACTATGAAGATACAAGATTGAAGACTTCGTCCCGTGTTCGGATGGGACTTTCCTTGACGTGGAAGGCAAGCTTGGCGATACGGATATGTAGATCTCCTACCATTGTAACCGACTCTGTGTAACCCTAACCCTCTTCAGTGCTTATATAAACCGGAGGGTTTTAGTCTGTAGGAGGAACAACAATCATACCATAGGCTAGCTTCTAGGGTTTAGCCTCTCTAATCTCGTGGTAGATCTACTCTTGTACTACCCATATCATCAATATCAATCAAGCAGGAGTAGGGTTTTACCTCCATCGAGAGGGCCCGAACCTGGGTAAAAACATCGTGTCCCTTGTCTCCTGTTATCATCCGCCTAGACGCACAGTTCGGGACCCCCTACCCGAGATCCGCCGGTTTTGACACCGACAATGTTTAACCTAGTATCCATGATTTAGCACATTATGATTAAACATGTTTGCAATGACAATTAGAGATTATAGTTTCTCTTGCCATGCATAAGTAGCTGGGAGTTGATAATGATTTATCTTGGATATCAACATAGCGTTAAAATGATTGTGATGTAGTAATGGTATCCTCCTCTGAGTGTTCAAGTGGCTTGGCTTGGCACATGTTCATGCATGTAGTTGAATCAAAACCAACATAGCCTCTATTATATTTATGTTCATGGTGCTCATATCCTACTCATGCTAGTGTCCAATGTTACTTATGCATAATGCGTGGTTATGATCGTTGTTGCTCTCTAGCTGGCCGCTTCTCAATCTAAATTGCTAGCCTTTGCCTGTACTAAGTGGGGATTCTGCTTGTACATCAAAAACCTTGAAACCAAAGTTATTCCAGATGAGTCCACCATACCTACCTATATGCGGTATTACCTTTCCGTCCTAAGTAAATTTGCTTGTGCCACCTCTAAAAACTTTTAAAAATTATCCTTTTTGTGTGCCTGAATCATTCATGGAACGACAGGAGGTGGTCGGTATCTTCCATGCTAAGCGGGTTATTCTCAGGTCGAGTGTTTATTCACTCGCCATCGCACGAGAAAATGGGCGGTAATAGGGATTCCCAGTCCCGAATTCAAAAATGCAAATAATTAAACAAAACTCCCGCAGGACTGATGTTGGTATGGACGACACCCGTTGTTTCAGACAAACCGTGGAGTGTGATTGATGGTGGAGGGGGAGGAAACCTTTACTTTTATCGCTTGGGAACCACCACTAGCGTGCTTAGCATGGAAGATATTGATAACTGATGGTCATGAAGTGAATAAGAAAGGTGCATGTCTCAAAATTTCATTTATCACCTCTGCAAATCACTGCTTCCCTCTGTGAAGGGACTATCTATTTACTTTTATGTTGTGTCACCACCTTCTAAAACAAGCGCCAGAAACTGAGTAGAGCACAATTGTCATGATTTATACATTATGTGTAGCTAATGTTGGGTGCATCATGACTGGATCTTTTCTACCATCAATTACAATGTTTAGTCGCTGCTTGAACTTTGAAGGTGATCCGCATTTATGTTTTGCGGTCTCAGAAAGGGCTAGCGAGATACCACTATTGTCATATTATATCATGGTTGTTTTGACAACGTGTTGCTATTTGAGATATTTTATTATTGCTCGCTAGCTGATTATGTCATTGACATGAGTCATTATAATCTTTAAATGTTATTGTTGACATGGTTAGTTATAATGTTGGCTGAAAACCAGGGTGTTGTTTAAGCTGATTTATGCAAATAAGAGCAAAAGAGTTCATAAAAGGTTTTTTTTCTCACTTTCAGTTTATCAACTGAATTGCTTGAGGACAAGCAAAGGTTTAAACTTGGGGGAGTTGATATGTCTCCAACTTATTGACTTTTTCTCACGCTTTTCCTCTTGTTTTGGACTCTAATTTGCATGATTTGAATGAAACTAACCCGAACTGATGCTGTTTTCAGTAGAACTACCATGGTGTTGTTTTTGTGCAGAAATAAAAGTTCTCGGAATGGAATGGAACTTTGCGAGGATTTTTTATATCAATAATAAGAATTTCCGGAGCCAAGACCCGCAGAAGAGGGGCACATGGGTGGGCGCAACCCACCAGGGCGCGCCCCCTCTCCTGGCGCCAGGTGGGTTGTACCCACCTGGTGGCCCTGCAGACGACCCCCCTGATACTATAAAATCACATGTTTCCAGAAAAAAATCAGGGAGAAAGAATTATTGCGATCCACGAGACGGAGCCGCCGCCAAGCCCTGTTCTTCCTCGGGAGGGCAGATCTGGAGTCCGTTTGGGGCTCCGGAGAGGGGGATCTTCGTTCTTCGTCATCACCAACCTATCTCCATCGCCAATTCCATGATGCTCCCCACCGGGAGTGAGTAATTCCTTCATAGGCTCGCTGGTCGGTGAGGAGTTGGATGGGATTCATCATGTAATCAAGTTAGTTTTGTAAGGGCATGTTCCCTAGTATCCACTATGTTCTTAGATTGGTGTTGCTATGACTTTGCTATGCTTAATGCTTGTCACTTTGGGCCCGGGTGCCATGAACTCAGATATGAACCGTTTATGAATTCATCATTATATCCATGTTTTAGATCTGATCTTGCAAGTTATAGTCACCTACTACGGTTATGATCCGACAACCCCGTAGTGACAACAACCGGGCCCACTCTCGGTGATGACCATAGTTTGAGGAGTTCATGTATTCACTATGTGTTAATGCTGTGTTCCAGTTCTCTGTTAAAAGGAGGCCTTAGTATCCCTTAGTTTCCAATATGGACCTCGCTGCCATGGGAGAGTAGGACAAAAGATGGCATGCAAGTTCTTTTAATAAAGCACGTATGAGTATTTAGGGAATACATGCCTACATTATATCGATGAACTGGAGCTAGTGCCGTATCGCGCTAGGTTATAACTGTCACATGATGAATATCATCCAACAAGTCACTGATCCAATGCCTATGAATTTATCTTATATTGTTTCTGCTAAGTTACTACTGCTGCTGCTACTGCCACACTTGCTATAATACTAGTGCTATCACTGTTACCATTACTATTGCTACTGCTGCTATCATCAAAACTATCATACTACTGTGCTAATAATCACTTTGATGCAGATAATTAACCTCCAGGTGGGGTTGAATTGACAACTCAGCTGCTAATACCTTCAAATATTCTTTGGCTCCTCTTGTGTCGAATCTATAAATTTTGGTTGAATACTTACCCTTGAAAACTGCTGCGATCCCCTATACTTGTGGGTATCAGCCACCTGTGTGCATAAGCACATCGGTAGAACCAGTCTCATGAACGTGGTCATGTAGTGTCGGTCCGGGCCGCTTCATCCAACAATACCGCTGAATCAAAGTAAGACGTTAGTATAACTATTATCGCCCACAACTCTTTGTGTTCTACTCGTGCATAAAACATCTACGCGTAAACCTGGCTCGGATGCCACTGTTCGGGAACGCGGTAATTTCAAAAAAATCCTACGATCATTCAAGATCTATCTAGGTGATGCATAGCAACAAGAGGGGAGAGTGTGTCCACGTACCCTCGTAGACCGAAAGCGGAAGCGTTTAGTAACGCGGTTGATGTAGTCGAACTTCTTTGCGATCCAACCGATCCAAGTACCAAACGTATAGCAGCTCCGCATTCAGCATACGTTCAGCTCGATGACGTCCCTCGTGCTCTTGATCCAGTTGAGGACGAGGGTGAGTTACGTTAGCACGACGGCGTGGTGACGGTCATGATGATGTTACCAGTGTAGGGCTTCTCCTAAGCACTACAATGGTATGATCGAGGTGTGTAACTGTGGAGGGGGGCACCGCACATGGTTAAGAGAAACTTGTGTGTCTTTGGGGTCCCCCTACCACCATATATAAAGGAGGGAGGGAGGCTGGCCCCCCAGGGGTGCGCCTAGAGTATGGAGTCCTAGTAGGACTTCCAAGTCCTAGTAGGAATCTCTTTCCCTTTTAGGAGTAGGAGAGAAGGAAAGAGGGAAAGAGAGAGGGAGTAGGAAAGGGCAAGGGGGCGCCGCCCCTTCCCCTTGTCCAATTTGGACACATGGGGGGGCGACCTCCCCATTGGCTTGCCTCCTCCTTTCCCGTATGGCCCAATAAGGCACATTACTTCTCCCGGTGAATTCCCGTAACTCCCCAATACTCCGAAAAATACCCGAATCACTCGGAACCTTTCCGATATCCGAATATAGCATTCCAATATATGAATATTTATGTCTCGACCATTTTGAGATTCCTCGTCGCGTCCGTGATCTCATCTGGGACTCCGAACAAACTTCGGTCATCAAAACACATAACTCATAATACAAATCGTCATCGAACGTTAAGCGTGCGGACCCTACGAGTTTGAGAACTATGTAGACATGACCGAGACACATATTTGGTCAATAACAAATAGCAGAACCTGGATGCTAATATTGGCTCCTACATATTCTACGAAGATCTTTATCCGTCAAACTGCATAATAACATACGTTGTTCCCTTTGTCATCGGTATGTTACTTGCCCGAGATTCGATCGTGGGTATCATCATACCTAGTTCAATATCGTTATCAAAAAGTCTCTTTACTCATTCTGTAATACTTCATCTCACAACTAACTCATTAGTCACATTGCTTGCAAGGCTTATAGTGATGAGCAATACCGAGAGGGCCCATAGATACCTCTCCGATACACGGAGTGACAAATCCTAATCTTGATCTGTGCCAACTCAACAAACACCTTCGGAGACACCTGTAGAGCATCTTTATAATCACGCAGTTATGCTGTGATGTTTGATTGCACACAAGGTGTTCCTCCGGTATTCGGGAGTTGCATAATCTTTTAGTCTTAGGAACGTGTATAAGTCATGAAGAAAGCAGTAGCAATGAAACTATAACGATCATAATGGTAAGATAACGGATGAGTCTTGTCCATCACATCATTCTCCTAATGATATGATCCCGTTCATCAAATGACAACACATGTCTATGGTTAGGAAACATAACCATCTTTGATTAACGAGCTAGTCAAGTAGAGGCATACTAGGGACACTATGTTTTGTCCATGTATTCACACATGTACTAAGCTTCCGGTTAATACAATTCTAGCATGAATAATAAACATTCATCATGATATAAGGAAATATAAATAACAACTTTATTATTGCCTCTAGGGCATATTTCGTTCACCACTGACGTCACCCCGTTTTTCATGGTGTATGGATCCGGAGCCGTGTTGTCGAGCGATCTCCTTCACAACTCGCCCCGTGTGGATCTCTATTCAGAAACCAAAGTGGAGCAGGCGTGGCAAGACAGTGTGGATCTCTTGGAGGAAGAACGAGAAATGGCCTCAAAACCGTCGAATGTTTATCAGCAAGACCTTCGTCATTTCCATGCAAGACACGTAATGGATCGGGCATTCCTAGAGGGGGATCTTGTACTCTGAATGGATCAGCAGCAACCATACAAGCTTGCCACCCGCATGGGAAGGGCCCTTCATCGTCACCAAGGTGTTACATAACGGGGCCTACCACCTCTACAACCTCGCGAAGAAGATTGACGAGCTGCGCGCCTGGAACGCGGATCTTCTTCGTGAATTCTATACTTGTCGATTGGATTGTCAAGATGTAATAAGAATACTTTTAGATTGTTTATTGAAGACATAACTCCTGCAGTCCTATGATGATTTCGCTCGCACAAGAGCATGTTCAAAACCCTCAGTGGGTGGCTTAGTCGTGAACCAGTTTTCGCCTAAGTTAAGAAACTACTCCCAGTGAGAGTATCCCTCCCACTCGGGGGCTTAGCCGCGAGCCAGTCCTCACCTAAGTTAAAAAACTACTCCGAATGAGAGCATCCCTCCCACTCGGGGGCTTAGCCGCAAGCCAGTCCTCGCCTAAGTTAAAAAACTACTCCGAGTGAGAGCATCCCTCCCACTCGGGGGTTTAGCCGCGAGCCAGTCCTCACCTAAGTTAAAAAAACAACTCCGAGTTAGAGCATCCCTCTCATCAGGGGCTTAGCCGCGAGCCAGTCCTTGCCTAACTTAAACACCCACTCCGAGTGAGAGCATCCCTGCAACTCGGGGGGGGGGGGGGCTTAGCCGCAAGCCTGTCCTCACCTAAGTTAAAAAACCACTCCGAGTGAGAGCATCCCTCCCACTCAGGGGCTTAGCCGTGAGCCAGTCCTCGCCTAAGTTAAAAAAAACAATCCAAGTGAGAGCATCCCTCCCACTCAGGGGCTTAGCCGTGAGCCAGTCCTCGCCTAAGTTAAAAAACCACTCCGAGTGAGAGCATCCCTCCCACTCGGGGGCTTAGTCGCGAGCCAGTCCTCGCCTAAGTTAAAAATCCACTCAGAGTGAGAGTATCCCTCCCACTCGGGGGCTTAGCCCCGAGCCAGTCCTCGCCTAAGTTAAAAAACTACTCCGAGTGAGAGCATCCCTGCCACTCAGGGGCTTAGCCGCGAGCCAGTCCTCGCTTAAGTAAAAAACCACTCCGAGTGAGAGCATCCCTCCCACTCGGGGGCTTAGCTGCGAGCCAGCCCTCGCCTAAGTTAATAACTACTCTGAGCGACGGACATCCCGTTCACTCAGAGATTTATCCGCAAACCAGGCGAAGTAAATTGTGCAATAAATTGCAAAGCAACGTTCAAATAAATCCTTAACCTCAAGTTCTCAAGTGCAGATAAAGTACTCAGGCAGAAAGTCAAGCCCGAACGAGTTTTAACGATTACAAAATCACTCGGCATACCGAGGCAAATGGGTTCCGACTGGAAGATAAAGTTTTCTTTCAAGCACCGGTGGGACTCGAGAGCTCGACGAAGGTGTCCAAGTCTATGCCATCCACAATCCGAGTGGCCGCCTCAATGAAAGTCTCCATGAAGTCTTCAAACTTGAGCTTCTTTGTGTTTGACACATGGAGAGCCTTCAGCTTATCTTGCTTAGTGATGTCTACTACACGACCTTCATCTTGTAGACGTTGTTGGGCCTCCAAGTGCAGAGGTTTGTAGGACAGTAGCAGATTTCCCTCAAGTGGATGACCTAAGGTTTATCAATCCGTGGGAGGCGTAGGATGAAGATGGTCTCTCTCAAACAACCCTGCAACCAAATAAGAAAGAGTCTCTTGTGTCCCCAACACACCCAATACAATGGCAAATTGTATAGGTGCACTAGTTCGGTGAAGAGATGGTGATACAAGTGCAATATGGATGATAGATATAGGTTTTTGTAATCTGAAAACATAAAAACAGCAAGGTAACAAGTGGTAAAAGTAAGCGTAAATGGTATTTCAATGCTAGGAAACAAAGCCTAGGGTTCATACTTTCACTAGTGCAAGTTCTCTCAACAATAATAACATAACTGGATCATATAACTATCCCTCAACATGCTAGAAAGAGTCACTCCAAAGTCACTAATAGCGGAGAACAAACGAAGAGATTATTGTGAGGTACAAAACCACCTCAAAGTTATCCTTTCTGATCGATCTATTCAAGAGTTCGTAGTAAAATAACACGAAGCTATTCTTTCCATTCGATCTATCATAGAGTTCATACTAGAATAACACCTTAAGACACAAATCAACCAAAACCCTAATGTCACCTCGATACTCCAATGTCACCTCAAGTATCCGTGGGTATGATTATACGATATGCATTGCACAATCTCAGATTCATCTATTCAGCCAACACAAAGAACTTCAAAGAGTGCACCAAAGTTTCTACCGGAGAGTCAAGACAAAAATGAGTGCCAACCCCTATGCATAAGTTCACAAGGTCACTGAACCCGCAAGTTGATCACCAAAACATACATCAAGTAGATCACGTGATATCCCATTGTCACCATAGATAAGCACATGCAAGACATACATCAAGTGTTCTCAAATCCTTAAAGACTCAATCCGATAAGGTAACTTCAAAGGGAAAACTCAATCCATTGCAAGAGAGTAGAGGGGGAGAAACATCATAAGATCCAACTATAATTGCAAAGCTCGTGATACATCAAGATCGTGCCATATCAAGAACATGAGAGAGAGAGAGAGAGAGAGAGAGAGAGAGATCAAACACATAGCTACTGGTACATACCCACAGCTCCGAGGGTGAACTACTCCCTCCTTGTCATGGAGAGCGCTGGGATGATGAAGATGGCCGCCAGTGAGGGATCCCCCCTCCGGCTGGGTGCCGGAACAGGGTCCCGATTGGTTTTTGGTGGTTACAAAGGCTTGCAATGGCGGAGCTCCCGATCTATTGTGTTCTTGGATGTTTTCGGGGTATATGGATATATATATATATATATATATATATAGGTGAAAGAAGTCGGTTAGGGGAGCCATGAGGGGCCCACGAGGGTGGGGGTGCGCCCAGGGGGTAGGGTGCACCCTGGACCCTCGTGGCCACCTCGTTGCTTCCCTGACATCCCAAGTCTCCTGGATTGCGTTTGTTCCAAAAATAACTCCCCCGAAGGTTTCATTCCGTTTGGACTCCGTTTGATATTCCTTTTCTGCGAAACACCGAAATAGGCAAAAAACAGCAATTTGAGCTGGGCCTCCAATTAATAGGTTAGTCCCAAAAATAATATAAAAGTTTATAGTAAAGCCCATAAACATCCAAAACGGGTAATATAATAGCATGGAACAATCAAAAATTATAGATGCGTTGGAGACGTATCAAGCATCCCCAAGCTTAATTCCTACTCGTCCTCGAGTAGGTAAATGACAAAAACAGAATTTTTGATGTGGAATGCTACCTAGCATCTTTCTCAATGTAATTTTCTTTATTGTGGCATGAATGTTCAGATCCAAATGATTCAAGATAAAAGTTCAATATTGACATAAGAGTAATAATACGTCAAGCATACTAAAAAAGTAATTATGTCTTCTCAAAATAACATGGCCAAAGAAAGTTATCCCTACAAAATCATATAGTCTGGCTATGCTCTATCTTCATCACACAAAATATTCAAATCATGCGCAACCCCGGTTTTAGCCAAGCAATTGTTCATACTTTACTGTTCTCAAACTTTTTCAATCTTCACGCAATACATGAGCGTGAGCCATGGACATAGCACTATATGTGGAATAGGATGGTGGTTGTGGAGAAGACAAAAAAGGAGAAGATAGTCTCACATCAACTAGGCATATCAACGGGCTATGGAGATGCCCATTAATAGATATCAATGTGAGTGAGTAGGGATTGCCATGCAACAGATGCACTAGAGCTATAAGTGTATGAAAGCTCATCACAAGAAACCAAGTGGGTGTGCATCCAACTTGCTTGCTCACGAAGACCTAGGGCAATTTGAGGAAGCCCATCATTGGAATATACAAGCCAAGTTCTATAATGAAAAATTCCCACTAGTATATGAAAGTGACAACATAGGAGACTCTCTATCATGAAGATCATGGTGCTACTTTGAAGCACAAGTGTGGAAAAGGATAGTAACATTGTCCCTTCTCTCTTTTTCTCTCATTTTTTTATTTTTTTTATTTTGGTGGGCTTCTTTGGCCTCTCTTTTTTATTATTTGGGCTTCTTTGGACTCTATTATTTTTCATAAAGTCCGGAGTCTCATCCTGACTTGTGGGGGAATCATAGTCTCCATCATCCTTTCCTCACTTGGGACAATGCTCTAATAATGAAGATCATCGCACTTTTATTTACTTACAGCTCAAAAATGTTAGAACAAAATATGAATCTATGTGAATGCCTCTGGCGGTGTACCGGGATATGCAATGAATCAAGAGTGACACATATGAAAGAATTATGAAAGTGGCTTTGCCACAAATATGATGTCAACTACATGATCATGCAAAAGCAATATGACAATGATGGAGCGTGTCATAATAAATGGAACGGTGGAAAGTTGCATGGCAATATATCTCGGAATCGCTATGGAAATGCCATAATAGGTAGGTATGGTGACTATTTTGAGGAAGGTATATGGTGGGTGTATGATACCGGCAAAAGTTGCTCGGCACAAGAGAGGCTAGCAATGGTGGAAGGGTAAGAGTGCGTATAATCCATGGACAAACATTAGTCATGAAGAACTCATATACTTGTTGCAAAAATCTACAAGTTATCAAAACAAATTACTACACGCATGCTCCTAGGGGAAGGGTTGGTAGGAGTTAACCATCGCGCGATCCCTACCTCCACACATAAGGAAGACAATCAATAAATAAATCATGCTCCAACTTCATCACATAACGGTTCACCATACATGCATGCTACGGGAATCACAAACTTTTAACACAAGTATTCCTCAAATTCACAACTACTCAACTAGCATGACTCTAATATTACCATCCTCATATCTCAAAACAATCATCAAGTATCAAACTTCTCATATTATTCAATGCACTTTATATGATAGTTTTTATTATACCTATCTTGGATACTCATCATATTAGGACTAATTTTATAACCAAAGCAAATTACCATGCTGTTATAAAAGACTCTCAAAATAATATAAGTGAAGCATGAGAGATCATCTATTTCTTCAAAATAAAACCACCGCCGTGCTCTAAAAGATATAAGTGAAGCACTAGAGCAAATGACAAACTACTCCGAAAGATATAAGTGAAGATCAATGAGTAGTCGAATAATTATGCAACTATGTGAAGACTCTCTAACATTTAAGAATTTCAGATCTTGGTAGTTTATTAAAACAGCAAGCAAAACAAAACAAAAGAGAATAACACTCCAAGCAAAACACATATCTTGTGGTGAATAAAAATATAGCTCCAAGTAAAGTTACCGATGAACGAAGACAAAAGAGGGGATGCCATCTGGGGCATCCCCAAGCTTAGGCTCTTGGTTGTACTTGAATATTACCTTGGGGTGCCTTGGGCATCCCCAAGCTTAGGCTCTTTCCACTCCTTATTCCATAGTCCATCGAATCTTTACCCAAAACTTGAAAACTTCTCAACAGAAAACTCGTAAGCATCGTTAGTATAAGAAAATAGATCACCACTTTTGGTACAGTTGTGAACTCATTATAAATTCATATTGGTGCAATATGTACTGTATTCCAACTTCTCTATGGTTCATACCCTCCGATATTACTCATAGATTCATCAAAATAAGCAAACAACACATAGAAAACAGAATCTGTCAAAAACAGAACAGTCTGTAGTAATCTGTACCATTCGAGTACTTCTGTAACTCCAAAAATTATGAAATAAATTTAGGGACCTGAGGAATTTGTCTATTAATCATCTGGAGAAAGAATCAACCTAAAGACACTCTCCAGTAAAAAATGGAAGCTAATCTCGTGAGCGCAAAAGTTTCTGTTTTTTACAGCAAGATCGCATAGACTTCACCCAAGTCTTCCCAAAGGTCCTACTTGGCACAAACACTAATTAAAACATAAAACCACATATAAACAGAGGCTAGATGAATTATTTATTACTAAACAGGAGCAAAAGCAAAGGACAAAATTAAAATTGGGTTGCCTCCCAACAAGCGCTATCATTTAACGCCCCTAGCTAGGCATGTTGATTTTAATGATGCTCACATAAAAGATAAGAATTGAAACATAAAGGGAGCATCATGAAGAATATGACTAGCACATTTAAGTATAACCCACTTCCTGTGCATAGAGATTTTGTGAGCAAACAACTTATGGGAACAATAATCAACTAGCATAGGAAGGCAAACAAGCATAACTTCAAAATTTTCAACACATAGAGAGGAAACTTGATATTATTGCAATATGTAGAAGCATATGATCCTCTCTCATAATAATATTCAGTAGCATCATGAAGGAATTCAACCATATAACCAGCACCTAAAGCATTCCGTTCATGATCTACTTGCATAGAATTTTACTACTCTCCACATAAGCAAATTTATTCTCATCAATAGTAGTGGGAGCAAACTCAACAAAATAAATATCATGTGAAGCATAATCCAATTGAAAATTAAAATGATGATGACAAGTTTCATGGTTATCTTTATTCTTTATAGCATACGTGTCATCAAAATAATCATCATAAATAGGAGGCATGCTTTCATCATAATAAATTTGCTCATCAAAACTTGGGGGACAAAAATATCATCTTCATCAAACATAGCATCCACAAGCTTGTGGCTTTGCATATCATTAGCATCATAGGTATTCAAAGAATTCATACTAACAACATTGCAATCATGCTCATCATTCACATATTTTATGCCAAGCATTCTATGTAATTCTTCTTCTAGTACTTGAGCACAATTTTCCTTCCCATCATTTTCACGAAAGACATTAAAAAGATGAAGCATATATGGCAACCTTAATTCCATTTTTTTTGTAGTTTTCTTTTATAGAATAAACTAGTGATAAAACAAGAAACTAAAAGATTCAATTGCAAGATCTAAAGATGTAGCTTCAAGCACTCACCTCCCTGGCAATGGCGCCAGAAAAGAGCTTGATGTCTACTACACAACCTTCTTCTTGTAGACGTTGTTGAGCCTCCAAGTGCAGAGGTTTGTAGGACAGTAGCAAGTTTCCCTCAAGTGGATGACCTAAGGTTTATCAATCCATGGGAGGCGTAGGATGAAGATGGTCTCTCTCAAACAACCCTGCAACCAAATAACAAAGAGTCTCTTGTGTCCCCAACACACCCAATACAATGGCAAATTGTATAGGTGCACTAGTTCGGCGAAGAGATGGTGATACAAGTGCAATATGGATGATAGATATAGGTTTTTGTAATCTGAAAAATATAAAAACAGCAAGGTAACAAGTGGTAAAAGTGAGCGTAAACGGTATTGCAATGCTAGGAAACAAGGCCTAGGGTTCATACTTTCACTAGTGCAAGTTCTCTCAACAATAATAACATAACTGGATCATATAACTATCCATCAACATGCAACAAAGAGTCACTCCAAAGTCACTAATAGCGGAGAACAAATGAAGAGATTATTGTAGGGTACGAAACCACCTCAAAGTTATCCTTTCTGATCAATCTATTCCAGAGTCCGTAGTAAAATAACACGAAGCTATTCTTTCCGTTCGATCTATCATAGAGTTCGTACTGGAATAACACCTTAAGACACAAATCAACCAAAACCCTAATGTCACCTAGATACTCCAATGTCACCTCAAGTATCCGTGGGTATGATTATACGATATGCATCACACAATCTCAGATTCATCTATTCAACCAACAGAAAGAACTTCAAAGAGTGCCCCAAAGTTTCTACCGGAGAGTCAAGACAAAAACGTGTGCCAACCCCTATGCATATGTTCACAAGGTGTAGGATCGTTGAAGGCAAGAGTGTCTAGAGGGGGGGTGATTAGACAACTCGACAAGATAAAAGTTTATGCCTTTTGATTAACATAAGTTCTTAGTAAGTTCATAATGAAGACCAAGTCAAGCATCATGCATACAAGACGAGCAACATACTAAACATGCAATTCTAGAGTATAGGGCAGCGGAAAGTAAATTGCACGAATAGTAAGGGAGAGATTGTGAAGAGCAAACGCAATTTGGAGACACGGAGATTTTTCTCGTGGTTCCGATAGGTGGTGCTATCGTCAATCCACGTTGATGGAGACTTCAACCCACGGAGGGTAACGGCTGCGAGAGTCCACGGAGGGCTCCACCCACGAAGGGTCCACGAAGAAGCAACCTTGTCTATGCCATCATGGCTTACGCCCACGGAGGACTAGCCTTACTCGGGGTAGATCTTCACGAAGTAGGCGATCTCCTTGCCCTTACAAACTCCTTGGTTCAACTCCACATCATGACGGAGGCTCCCAAGTGACACCTAACCAATCTAGGAGGCACCACCTCCAAAAGGTAATAGATGGGGTTGGTGGTGATGAACTCCTTGCTCTTGTGCTTCAAATGATAATCTCCCCAACACTCAACTCTCCTCACTGATTTGGCTGTGGTGGAAGAAAGGATTGAGTGGAAAGCAACTTGGGAAGGCTAGAAATCAAGTTTCATATGGTGGGAGTGGAGCAACTTGATCTCAACACAAGGGTAGGTAGTTTTCTTCTCGTAAATGTAAGGTAGGAGTGGTAGTTCTTTCGATGGCTCTCTCCACGAATGAAGAGGAGGTGGAGGGTATTTATAGCCTCCACACAAAATCCAACGTTACACACATTTGACCAATCTCGGTCGGGACGAAGTTGACAACTCGGTGAGACCGAAAGTTCAAATCTTGTGAGCGTTGGGATTTTCAGTGGGACCGAAAATACAATCTCGGTTAGTCCGATTCTTCCAAAGTCTAGGGTTTGCCAATCTCGGTGGGACCGACTTTCTCATCTCGGTGACACCGATTTGAGTCTGAAGGTTCTGAAGCTTGGCAACACCAATTTCGGTATGACCGAGTTTGGAATCGGAAAATCCGAAATTCTTAGGGTTTGGGTATATGGTGAGGTGGTTCATCTCGGTGTGGTGGGTTTGGAATCGGTGGGACCGAGATTACTTATGGGTTTATGTTGGAATGAAAGATTGCTGATAGTTTGAGAGATAAATCACTAAGCACTTAGAGCAACCAGATCATCATCATAACCTCATCCCCTTTTAATAGTATTGGCTTTCCTATGGACTCAATGTGATCTTGGATCACTAAACCAAAAATGGAGTCTTGAGCTTTTGCCAATGTTTTCCTTAGCATTTTGAGGGGTCCACCTTTCTAGTCCTTTTGCCATGCCAGAGTGATTGACTTTCCTGAGACATACTTGATAAAAGCATTAGTCCAACCACAAAGTATGTTGTCATTAATTACCAAAACCACCTAGGGAGCAAATGTGCTTTCAATCTCCCCCTTTTTGGTAATTGATGGCAACACACAGAAAAAGATATCAAAGCTTACTGAAAGAAAGACAGGATTATCATTAAAGCTTTGACAAACATGTAGTACACAAGCTCCCCCTACAAGTGTGCAAGATTTTAGATTTTGGTTTTGGACTGCCACAAGCACACGTGAGAGAAAAGCAAGATGAGCTACATGCAGCTTGGCTATATGCATCAGAGCAGATGAAGGAAAATGAGAGATGATACATATGTGCATGGTGATTTCTTGCAAACAAGTATTCACAAGCAAGTCACCATCATGCACATTCTGCAAGATGCATATACTTACCTTGGAGTTCCTTGGTATTGTACCTGAAGAAATAAACTTGGGAAAACAAGGTTAGATAACACAAGAGTAGTTCTTCAACCAATAGCAAGAACACCAAGAGTACCAAGCCAGGGATGACATGTATAAAGAGTGTCTCATGTTGAGCACTAGCTTGAATCAGCCAACATGTCTCCCAAGACTAAAAGATTTTCAATGAGCTCTGAGAGATTTTGCTTTTCATAGGAAACCAATTGTATAAGATACCAATTGTAACCAATCGTATAAGATACCAATTGTAACCAATCGTATAAGATACCAATTGTACTTTTCAGAAGATATCCATAGTGAGGACAAGAGAAGCAAAATCAAGAGAGTAATGCCAAAGTGAAATATATGGCAAAGCTTTGATGTGATCCTCTCCCCCTTAAGGTAAGATTGTTCTTCTTCCTTTAAAATATCTTTTCTCCCCTTATCCTCCAATCCTCCCTTAAGCTCCCCCTAAATCTTCTCCCCCTTTGACATCAAGTGCCGAAAAGGACAGTAAACCAGGAAGGGCAGGAAAGATGGAAGGAAAGAAGTGGGTTCCTTAAGAATCACAACTGAGCAAATTAAGTATGCAGAAGAGATCATTTAGATGAGCTGTAGAAGATGATATCTTGGTGAATGTAAACCGGTGACACCGAATTGATATGGATCGGTGAGTCCGAAAGTCAGAGACTTAGGGCAGATCCTTTTTCGGTCGGACCGAAGTGATTGAATCGGTGACGCCGAGTTTAATTCCAAGGAAATACAGAAATAATTCAGCTCACTTTGCAAGGAATGTTTCAGAAGATTTGCAATGAATTTGTAAATGATTTTCAGGGAATTTATCAGAGCTAAAAGATATACACAAGAACAGAAGAAACAGAAATTGAAAAGATTGCTAGATGAAGGGTTTTTTTTTAAAAAAAGGAAAAACTCAACAAGAGAATCAAAAAGAGACAATAGCAAAACTCCAAACCGTATGTACTTCATCTAGACAGGGTCGGCGACTAGGTCACCTATGTTTGAGTATATTGACTTAGGAGTCAAATGAGAACATTTGATCATAGGTCATACTCATCGTTTAAGCTCAAAATGGGGTTACCATTTTTTCGATTAAGCATTTGATGTGATCAAATCTTTTGAAGCTGCTTGTACTCATGTCTTTGAGCAAAGCTCCTTCAAGATGTGAAAAACATACCTTGGGTTTGTTGTTGCTTATACTCATGTAGGTGAACTTGATGTTGATGCTCATAGAATGTGAAGTTGGAGCACCATTCCAAGTGTATAGTTCATCTTCCTACATGGGTTAGGCAAGCAAGGAAATACTCAAGAATATCCAATATGACATGAGTGAAGTTCTAGACGTATGTGATGTCAAAAAGGATATGTGGAATTTTGTTCCTTGAACTCAACATCCCAAAGAGCTAGATACTTGGTCAATGACAAGATTACTCATGATTTGAGTGAGTGTGATATTCTTGTAGAATGTAGTCCATCCAAGTACCTGCAAGGAGTTAGATGCAATACAAGGGGGCAAATGTGTCCAAGACATATGATCAGCATTATAAGAGAAATGTCAAGGATTAGTCAATTAGGCTCATGCCTTGCATGCATCGATGGAGTTTTCACTCCAAGTTTGAAGCATCAATGATGTTCAATTCACTCCTTAAGCGACAAAACACTTTCTTATCAAGTGGTTTTGTGAAGATATCTGCAAGCTGTTTGTCAGTACGAACATGTTTAAGATCAATGTCACCCTTAGCAATGTGATCACGAATAAAATGGTGACGAACTTCAATGTGTTTCGTGCGAGAGTGTTGCACGGGATTGTGTCCAATCTTAATCGCACTCTCATTGTCACAAAGCAAAGGAACATGTCTTGCATGTATCCCATAGTCTTTAAGCATTTGTTTCATCCATAGCAACTGAGCACAACACGAACCAGCAACAATATATTCTGCTTCTGCAGTAGATAAAGATATCGAGTTTTGTTTCTTGGATGACCAAGACACAAGGGATCGACCGAGAAATTGACATGTACCCGAAGTTGACTTTCTATCTATCTTGTCTCCGGCATAGTCCGAGTCGGAATAGCCAACAAGATCGAAAGAGGCCCTCTTAGGATACCAAATGCCAAAGTTAGGTGTGTGTATCAAATATCTCACAATTCTTTTAACAGCTTTAAGATGACATTCTTTAGGAGCAGCTTGATATCGAGCACACATGCATACACTCAACATTATATCAGGACGAGAAGCACAGAGATATAGTAGAGAACCAATCATGGATCGATAAACCTTTTGATCAACAGGTTCTCCATCTTTATTCAAGTCATTATGTCCATTAGTAGGCATGGGGGTTCTCATACCTTTGCTCTCTTGCATGTTGAACTTCTTGAAGAGATCCTTAGTGTACTTAGTTTGTGAGACAAAAGTACCCTCCTTAGATTGCTTGATTTGCAACCCAAGGAAGAACTTGAGTTCACTCATCATGGACATCTCATACTTCTCCGACATAAGCTTTCCAAACTTCTCACTAAAATCAGGGTTAGTTGAACCAAAGATAATATCATCGACATATATTTGGCACACAAATAGTTCACCGTCAACCCTTTTTGTGAATAGCGTTGAGTCAATTTTACCAATCTCAAATCCTTTTTCAAGAAGAAAGCTAGTCAAGCATTTGTACCAAGCTCTAGGAGCTTGTTTAAGACCATAAAGAGCTTTGTGCAATTTGTAAACATGATTGGGCTTTTTAGGATTCACAAATCCGGGAGGTTGTTTCACAAAAACTTCCTCCTCAATTTCACCATTTAGGAAAGCACTTTTAATGTCCATTTGATAGAGAGTAATGTTGTGGTGGTTGGCATAAGCAAGAAGAATGCGAATGGACTCAAGTCTAGCAACGGGGGCGTAGGTCTCACCATAGTCCATACCTTCGACTTGTGTGTAACCTTGAGCTACGAGACGAGCCTTGTTGCGGATGACTTGTCCATCTTCATCTTGCTTGTTCCGAAACACCCATTTGGTTCCAATGACGTTTTGGTCATCATTGGGCTTCTCTACCAAAGACCAAACGTTGTTCCTCTCGAAGTTGTGCAGCTCTTCATGCATAGCGTTCACCCAATCCGGGTCTTCAAGCGCTTCTTCTACCTTCATAGGTTCAAGACTGGAAATGAATGAGTAATGCTCACAAAAGTTAGCTAAACGAGTTTTAGAGCGAGTGATTCTCCCGGAGTCGATGTCATCCATCATTTGTTCCACGGGATGGTCCTTCTTGACTCTTGCTCGAACTCGGGATAGCTTTTGTCGTGGTCGTGGCTGAGCTTCCTCATTATCCTCATCTTCTTCTTCATCTGTGTTGTTGGTGTTGTCTTGAGGTGGTGGAGAAGGAGGTTGTGGTGGATCTTCTTGTCGCACTTCCTCATCTTGGTGAGTTCCACTTGTGGAAGCCTCCATGTTGCCTTGAGGTTCACTTTGCCGTGAGGTAGGGGGCTCCACATATGTAGATGAGGTACTCTCCTTCACTTCCATGGGACGAATCTTTCCAATGGATAAATCTTGTATGCCTTCCGATGGGTCCTTGTCTCCTACATCAATAGGCATTTTCTCTACTTGCGAGCCATTAGATTCATCAAACTTCACATCTACCGTCTCTTCAACCTTTCGGGTGAAATTATTGTAGACATGGTAGGTGTGAGAGTTTGATCCATAACCGAGGAAAAAGCCTTCATGAGTTTTAGGAGCAAATTTAGACCGACGATGCTTATCAAGAATATAGCACTTTGAACCAAAGACACGAAAATATCCCACTTGGGGTTTGTTACCCGTAAGGAGCTCGTATGAAGTCTTGCCGAGGAGCTTGTGAAGATAAAGTCTGTTGATGGCATGACAAGCTGTCTCGACGGCTTCACCCCAGAAGTGTTTTGGTGTCTTGTATTCATCAAGCATTGTCCTCGCCATCTCAATGAGCGTTCGGTTCTTCCTCTCAACAACCCCGTTTTGTTGAGGTGTGTACGTAGCTGAGAACTCATGTAGAATCCCTTCCTCATTGAGAAAAGAGTCCACATGGGCGTTCTTGAACTCCGTTCCGTTGTCACTCCGAACCTTCTTGATCTTTACTTCAAACTGATTCTGAGCCTTTCTAGCAAAGGTTTTGAAGATTTTCTGAACCTGCGATTTGTCATCGAGGAAAAATACCCACGTAAATCTGGAATAATCATCAACAATAACTAGACCAAAGGAGTTACCACCAAAGCTTTTGTAAGCATTGGGACTGAAGAGATCCATATGAAGAAGCTCAAGCGGTCTCCTTGTGGTCATGATATTCTTCACGGATGACTTCCACCTACTTGTTTTCCTGCTTGACATGCCTTCGCAGAGTCTATCTTTGTCAAAGAAAACATCTTTAACACCAAGAATGTGATCACCTTTGATTAGCTTATCTAAATTTCGCATACCAACATGTCCAAGCCTTCTATGCCAAAGCCATCCTTTAGCAGATTTAGCAATAAAGCAAGTTCTAGGTTGAGCTTTCTTAGTGAAATCGACAATGTATAGGTCACCTCTACGAATGCCAGTAAAGACCATGTTATTATTGTCACTACGAAAAACTTGGCAATCTACTTTGGTGAATAGCACGTTGAATCCAAAGTCAGCTAATCTAGACACGGAAAGTAAATTGTATCCAAGCGATTCAACAAGCATGACATTTTTAATGGAGCTATCATGAGATATGGCCACCTTACCAAGGCCAAGTACCTTTCCCTTGGAGTTGTCTCCAAATGTCACATACTTGCGTGGACCATCGTTCTTTGCAAGCTCTCGAAACATGTCTTCATCTCGGTCATGTGATCGGTGCATCCACTATCAAGAATCCACTCTTTTCCACCGGATATGTAGTCTCTCGATTTGCCATAAGATCGAGACTCTTCATGATCTTGTCTAGTTCGGTGTCCGAATCATCATCATGCTCATGCTCATCATCATATTGACCCATAGATAATTCATCATCAATACCTAGGTCAATTTGACAATGACTTGCATCAGTTTTATCAACGTGATAATAATCATCGGAATGCAATACAAGAGCATTTCTAACAAGAACATTGATAAGTCCGGAATCACCCTTCCGTTTCATAAGATCACGAAGCTCAAAGAAGCATTTATCAAAGTTGGGATCATTGGGGCGCAACATATCAAATTCAGTAGTCTTGTATAGAATTTCATCAAGACCTCTCAAAGAGTAGTCCGGATAAAGTTCTTCCAAGAACTTCCACATAGCATGGGCGCACTCAAAGTTTGTGACAAGCTTAAGCAAGTTATCCGGCAAGCCTCTAATGATAAGATTGACAGTTCTAACGTTACGAAGCAAATCAAGCTCTTCATCCATAGTGGGGTGCAAGGGTCAAATGGTGGTACATATGGGGTTTCAACATATTTGCATAAGTTGTACATCTTAAAGATAGCAAGCATTTCAATCCTCCACGAGTTATAAAACACTCCATCAAGAATAGGCACTCTATGACTAACACTCCCAAACGTAGACACGTCCATCTTCCTCCAATGGTGTGCAAACCAAAGCAATGGAGACCAAAGCTCTGATACCAATTGTAGGATCGTTGAAGGCAAGAGTGTCTAGAGGGGGGGTGATTAGACAACTCGACAAGATAAAAGTTTATGCCTTTTGATTAACATAAGTTCTTAGTAAGTTCATAATGAAGACCAAGTCAAGCATCATGCATACAAGACGAGCAACATACTAAACATGCAATTCTAGAGTATAGGGCAGCAGAAAGTAAATTGCACGAATAGTAAGGGAGAGATTGTGAAGAGCAAACGCAATTTGGAGACACGGAGATTTTTCTCGTGGTTCCGATAGGTGGTGCTATCGTCAATCCACGTTGATGGAGACTTCAACCCACGGAGGGTAACGGCTGCGAGAGTCCACGGAGGGCTCCACCCACGAAGGGTCCACGAAGAAGCAACCTTGTCTATGCCATCATGGCTTACGCCCACGGAGGACTAGCCTTACTCGGGGTAGATCTTCACGAAGTAGGCGATCTCCTTGCCCTTACAAACTCCTTGGTTCAACTCCACATCATGACGGAGGCTCCCAAGTGACACCTAACCAATCTAGGAGGCACCACCCTCCAAAAGGTAATAGATGGGGTTGGTGGTGATGAACTCCTTGCTCTTGTGCTTCAAATGATAATCTCCCCAACACTCAACTCTCCTCACTGATTTGGCTGTGGTGGAAGAAAGGATTGAGTGGAAAGCAACTTGGGAAGGCTAGAAATCAAGTTTCATATGGTGGGAGTGGAGCAACTTGATCTCAACACAAGGGTAGGTAGTTTTCTTCTCGAAATGTAAGGTAGGAGTGGTAGTTCTTTCGATGGCTCTCTCCACGAATGAAGAGGAGGTGGAGGGTATTTATAGCCTCCACACAAAATCCAACGTTACACATTTGACCAATCTCGGTCGGACCGAAGTTGACAACTCGGTGAGACCGAAAGTTCAAATCTTGTGAGCGTTGGGATTTTCGTGGGACCGAAAATACAATCTCGGTTAGTCCGATTCTTCCAAAGTCTAGGGTTTGCCAATCTCGGTGGGACCGACTTTCTCATCTCGGTGACACCGATTTGAGTACAGAAGGTTACAGAAGCTTGGCAACACCAATTTCGGTATGACCGAGTTTGGAATCGGAAAATCCGAAATTCTTAGGGTTTGGGTATATGGCTGAGGTGGTTCATCTCGGTGTGACTGGGTTTGGAATCGGTGGGACCGAGATTACTTATGGGTTTATGTTGGAATGAAAGATTGCTGATAGTTTGAGAGATAAATCACTAAGCACTTAGAGCAACCAGATCATCATCATAACCTCATCCCCTTTTAATAGTATTGGCTTTCCTATGGACTCAATGTGATCTTGGATCACTAAACCAAAAATGGAGTCTTGAGCTTTTGCCAATGTTTTCCTTAGCATTTTGAGGGGTCCACCTTTCTAGTCCTTTTGCCATGCCAGAGTGATTGACTTTCCTGAGACATACTTGATAAAAGCATTAGTCCAACCACAAAGTATGTTGTCATTAATTACCAAAACCACCTAGGGAGCAAATGTGCTTTCACAAGGTCACTGAACCCGCAAGTTGATCACCAAAACATACATCAAGTAGATCATGTGATATCCCATTGTCACCACAGATAAGCACATGCAAGACATACATCAGGTGTTCTCAAATCCTTAAAGACTCAATCCGATAAGATAACTTCAAAGGGAAAACTCACAAGAGAGTAGAGGGGGAGAAACATCATAAGATCCAACTATAATAGCAAAGCTTGTGATACACCAAGATCGTGCCATATCAAGAACACGAGAGAGAGAGAGAGAGAGATATCAAACACATAGCTACTGGTACATATCCTCAGCACCAAGGGTGAACTACTCCCTCCTCGTCATGGAGAGCGCCGGGATGATGAAGATGGCCACCGGTGAGGGTTCCCCCTCCGGCAGGGTGTCGGAACAGGGTCCGATTGGTTTTTGGTGGCTACAGAGGCTTGCAGTGGCGGAACTCCCGATCTGTTGTGTTCCTGGATGGTTTCGGGGTATATGGATATATATATAGGTGAAAGAAGTCGGCCAGGGGAGCCACGAGGGGCCCACGAGGGTGGGGGCGCGCCCTGGACCCTCGTGGCCACCTTGTTGCTTCCCTGACGTCTACTTCAAGTCTCCTAGATTGCATTTGTTCCCAAAACTAACTCTCCCGAAGGTTTCATTCCATTTGATATTCCTTTTCTGCGAAACACTGAAATAGGCAAAAAAATAGCAATTTGCCTCCGGTTAATAGGTTAGTCCCAAAAATAATATAAAAGTGTATAGTAAAGCCCATAAACATCCAAAACGGGTAATATAATAGCATGGAACAATAAAAAATTATAGATACATTGGAGACGTATCACTTAGCATCCTTGCAGTGGACACGAATGAGTGAGAGTGCCACATCGGCTTCACAACGAGCGGCAGACTTCTTCCATACTTGCACTCGACTAGGGATGTTATCAAGTCGAGTCATCATTGACTCAAGATCACTCTGAAGCGTATCCTCCGGTCATAGTTCCTTGTCTATCTTTGCTAGCACGGCCCTCAGATGAGTGATGCATTCCCAGACACCATTGAGGCGAGCTTCGAGTCGCAACATGTTCAGACACCATTGATGCATTCCTTGATGAGTGACTTGGTGGGGTCTAGATCCATCTCGATCCGATCAGTCTCCTCCCCGAAGTTTTGACAAAATTTTGTATAGAGAAGAAAGACAAGATTGGTTACGCCCTTGCGTTCAGATTTAGAGAAATTAACTCGGGCAAAGAGAGGTACCTTCAAGCATGCCGTACATATTCTTTGCGAAACCCCCCAGATATTTCTCCAGCTGGTCCCTCTTTTAGGTGAGCTGGCCCACCTTGTCATTCAGAGTCGACTTCTTCGATTCAAAAGCACTCACTTGATCTTCCATCTTCTTGGCCCACTCGGCCTGTTCTTTCTTGAGCTCTTCAACTGAAGTCTTCGGAGATGCATTTTCCTCTTCCAACTTTCCGACTGAGGCCAACTTCAACTCAGCAGCTTCGATGTTCTCTCTAGCCACCTTCTGGGCCCCCAAGTGCATTGTATGTATCTTCTAGAGCCTGCTTCATGGTGTCTAAAAATATAACACTCCTGAGTCGTGCTTGAAGCTGACGGTTTTCATTACGCACATCTGTTTGAGTGAAACTACTCAGCTCAAAGGACAGAAAGAAAGAATAACAGTGCACTCAGTCGACAAGGTTTACCTCCTAAGGTCTTCGCCTCCGCATGAGCCCGATCCAAGTTGCTTTTTGCCAGCTCCAAGTCCAGTTGAAGTTGGATCTTCTCCTTCTCCAGGGTAGCATACTGGATCCCGAGCTCGCAAGTTTTCTGTGATCATCAAAGAAATAATTTACACGGCAATGATAAAGAGTTCCAAATATCCTTTACTTCCGAGTGGGGAAGAGCAAATCCAGTTGCTACAAACAAACAATTCTAAGACCCCGCCGAATCGAACATTCAGTGGTAGTCTCGGGGACTACATCAGTGGGTGCACTCAGCGTGCCCCAGTGGATCCATTCCCACTCGGCACGGCCTGATCGGCCTGAGTGGAGAGCTGCAAGCAAAAGCGTTCTAAGACCCTCGCCAAATAAGACATTCGACAGCGATCTTGGGGACTACACCCATGTGCACCCACTGGATCCATTTCCACTCAGCTTCAGCTTGAGTGGCCCGAGTGGGAAGCAAAAAAAAAACATGTTCATGAAGATTCCCGCCGAATCAAACATTCAACGGCGGTCTCGGGGACAACACCCAGTGGGTGCACTCAGTGTGCCCCCACTAGATCCAGTCCCACTCGGCACGGCCTGACTGGCCCGAGTGGACAGCTGCAAGCAAAAGCATTCTAAGAACCCCGCTGAATCAGACATTCGACGGCGGTCTCGAGGACTACACCCAGTGGGTGAACTCAGCGTGCTCCCACTGGATCCATTCTCACTCGGCTTCGGCCTGACTGGCCTGAGTGAGAAACTACAGAGTGAATACCGACGTTCTAAGTCAGAAGAAAACACCCAATGGGTGTACAGAGTCAAGATGGACAAGAAGTAATTCAACCAGAAAGCAACTTACAATCGCACTTACTTGGACATTCGCTTGCAGAGCTGTACTGGCATCATAAGCCAAGTTGCTTCCTTCATACACCTCCTTCTGACGCTGCATCATCAGATCATCTTGAATCATGGCTTCCTTGCTGGCCCCAATCCGATCTTCAGGGACATGATGCAGAAGGAATACATTTGATGCAAGAGTCGGTGACGCAGCTGGAGGGATCAGCACTTGAGGTTAACCAGTTGGACCCGAAGCGGGGACAGTTGACACCAAAGGCGAGGCAGTCGACAGAGGAGCAGCAAAGATAGCACGAGTTTGAGACAAACCAACTTGTTCTTGAGGCACAACTTCAGGTGGCGCACAAGACGTTTGGCCCGACGACACTCTCTGGGTGAAGCTACAGGGAGTGGTCGAGGTCGTACATTCGCCACCCGTGTTCTTCTGAGGCTCGTTTTCATCACCAGGTGGAAGATATCTGTGGGCTCTACAGTCACTCAACAACAACAACTCAGTCAACTGTCGAATCAACGAATGAAACTGAATAAAGTGAAAACCTGCCATACCTCATCAAGAAGTGGCCGCGTCCGCAGTGTCCATCTCCACATGGTCATCGTCAACTTGCATGGGTGACGTTACCGAAGTGGCAGCTCTGGCACAATTCGGTCAGCAAAAGCGTGAAGTTCCGCAAAAGTAAGAAGAGATGAAAAGAACACTCATGTTCAAGCAAAGGGCACGCGACCTTTATTCTGGGTAGGGCCTTCCGAGGCTTCGGTGGAACAATCTTGGGTTGCTTCGCAGTCTTCTCAATCGGATCTGGAGTTGCCGTCTGAGTGTACTTCGGGTTCCTGACATTCGACACCCAGGCCTTGCTCTGGCTAGCAATCGGATCTTGATTTGCCTTGGTACGACGCTCGGTGCGGGGAGGTGACTCGATTTCTTTGCTGTCATCAGAGTCATCACTGCCATCCTCACTATCGTCAATGTAAATGATATCAGCACTCCCGCCCTTGCTCTCCACTCCTTCAGCGGGCTGCTCCGTTCGACATGGGCAAAAACATCTTCGTGAATGCCTGTAGAGCACAAATATCAAAGTCAGTCGGTTCTCAATACGGTGGCATATTGGAAACAAAAAGTACGACACTCAACAAGTTATGTCTCACCTCCCCCGGAAGGTGCTCGGCATGGAAAGGCAGAACCCGCTCGGATCCACGTGGATTTTTATGAGCTCCGGTGATGCTCCTAAGCCATTGCATCACGGTATCTTCCTTACCTTCCTCTGGATGTGTCTGAGTGGAATCATCTGGGCACGTGTACTACTACATGGGATGACTCCACGCCTGCAGAGGCTGGATCCATCGACTGAGGAACACCTCTAACAGATCCAAGCCCGTCACTCCACCTCGGATCAGCTTGACTATAGCTTCAACCAAGATACCTACCTCAGCTTTCTCCTCCTCGTCTACAGTCAGTGAGCAAGGAGCACTAAGTCTTGCCAACGAGAAAGGGGGAACTCCAATAAACAAACTAGGAGATGGAACATCAGTGCAGTAAAACCAAGTCGACTGCCAACCCCGAACCGACTCTCGAAAGGTCATGGCAGGGAATGCACTCCTGCCTCTCATCTGGACTCCTAAACCCCCACACAACTGGATCACATGGGTCCTCGCATAACTCGGGTTCACTTTCTTAACCGACTGGGAGCAGCATGTGAAGATGTGTTTGAACAACCCCCAATGGGGGTGACAACCCAATAAATTTTCACACATCGAGACGAAGGCAGCAAGGTATGATATGGCATTCGGGGGAAGGTGGTGGATTTGCGCACCAAAGAAATTCAGGAAACCATGAAAAATGGATGAGGAGGCAAGGAAAAACCTCTCTCCACGTGGGTGAGGAGGAGGACCCGCTCTTCGGGGCGCGGTGCAGGCTCGACCTCCCCCTCCGGCAGCCTTCAAGATCCAGGGACCAACAGTCCATCAACGGCGAGTCCATTGAGGTCCTCCGTCGTGACCGTTGAGGGTAACCAACCACCCTGGATCCAGCCTGGCAGTAGTAGGCCCTGAGAGCTCAAAGCCTTCTTCCCCTTGGCCGCCTTCTTGGCATGTGTTGGTGTCAAAACCTGTGGATCTCGGGTAGGGGGTCCCGAACTGTGCGTCTAGGCTAATGGTAACAAGAAGCGGGGGACACAATGTTTACCCAGGTTCGGGCCCTCTCTATGGAGGTAATACCCTACTTCCTGCTTGATTGATCTTGATGAATATGAGTATTACAAGAGTTGATCTACCACGAGATCGTAATGGCTAAACCCTAGAAGTCTAGCCTATGAGGTTGTGATTGTTGTGGCTAAACCCTAGAAGTCTAAACCCTCCGGTTTATATAGACACCGGGGGAGCTAGGGTTGTACAAAGTCGGTTACAGAGAAAGGAATCTACATATTTGAATCATCAAGCTTGCCTTCCACGCCAAGGAGAGTCCCATCCGGACACGAGACGAAGTCTTCTATCTTGTATCTTCATAGTCTAACAGTCCAGCCAAACAATATAGTTCGGCTGTCCGAGGACCCCTTAGTCCAGGACTCCCTCAGTAGCCCCTGAATCAGGTTTCAATGACGATGAGTCCGGTGCGCAGATTGTCTTCAGCATTGCTAGGTGGGTTCCTTCTCCGATTACTTCAAAGTAGATCACGAACACAAGAATCATGTCCGGCTCTGCAAAACAAGTACACACGCAACCGTAGAGAGCATAATGTTTACGAGTCCAATCCGTTGACAATTTTGGCAGCACGACATTACGTCACTACCAGGCCATTATTTTGAATCGTTTTCTAGCCTTCCACTCCAAGTTTTGGGATCAACAAGGGGTTGGAATGGGGTTCCGTTGATGAAGTGCAGACATTGCAAAGTCATATTCGGAGCCTCATTAAGATGGGCACCGGCCTCACCAATATCGTCCAAGTAATGCTAGTCCGCCGGATTCTTCCATGCTAGAGGCGTCCTCTCCGCATGTGGGAGTTCAATCCGGTATAATGCTCAAAGAGATGTGGAAATTGTTCTTCAGCGCACGAAAACAATGGCCGGACACAACAAAAGACCTTGGTCTTGACTGCAGTCATCCGGATACTCCGATAAGTACTTGACTCCCGAATACAATTTAGTTAGATTACTCATAACAATGTATTGATAAAACTCCACTTGTCTAGGGTTGGCTAAAGAAAGGGGAGAGAATCAGGTGTCCGGCTCCTCTTCCCGAAGACTATGTCGATCCGGTGCTAATAAGGATGCTGGCTCCGGCGCCATATCAAGTGCCGGCGGGGGAAGATAAGGAGGAGAGCGAAGAGGCCCAGGCAACCTTCATTCCAGAGACACACCAGGCAATTTATCCGGGAGACCGGAACTTCCCCTTCCAAAAGTGGAAGGGAAGGGCAAGATGACATCCCTTCTCCCCATGGGAAGAAGCAGACCACCTCCGAAGACTTGCAGAGAGAAGCTTCTAAGCGGGGGAAGACATCCCAGTCAGGGGAGGATGCTGATATGTAGTCACTCCGCAAAGATAAGCCCCTAGCCGGATCATAAGTGAATCAGGGCGTTTTACACATATCCCATTTTTTCCTGGCTATAAGGGTAGCATTTTAAAAACATGTTTGCAGTCCGGCACGCAGCCCTCCTCAACAGTCCTCCTCTTCGGGGGATCTTCTTCTGGAGATGATGGAGAGCGAGACGCCTCCACAGATTTCCTTGCCTGATAAGGCAGACGACGCCAAGGTGTCGTCCCGGAGGATCTTTCCCGATCGACGAGTGGCGCAAGAGGCAATGAGGACCGGGGCCGAAGGTAATACTTCAGTCGCCCAGGGTCTGGGGCGTGCGGCCCCTACAGGGAACAACAAAAGTCCAAGACTATCCAATGTCGGAGGGATGACGCAGCCTGTTCCGGATCCGGGGGCGCCGGATACTCTGATGAGCATATTTCTCATAGGACCATCGTACCTTGATGGGTACAGTGGTTGAAAGAGTTCGGTTCGCAAAAAGCGGATTGAATGAAGCCCTCACGAGCCTACTAAGAGGCTTTGAGGTACATAGAGTAATTTTGAATTATGTTATAAATGCAAATTGCACTTATGTATAGATAGTAGCCCCTGAGACTATGGTTGGCATCCCAGAGGGAGGCGATCAGAGGATCAAAATTATATGCCCAGGAAATTATATGACTAATTTGAAACATAGGTTGTTACATCCGTGGTGACTGCCCAAGCTACAGAGGTAGCACATGTGAAGCAAAAAGTTGATGTAGCGGATGACGATGTCACACTTATTAACAGGCGGCTCGATGAGGCGCAAGGTATGTCTTTGGGGCACTCAGTACATGCTAGTATTGTGAAATGAGCGTGATACTGAAATTTTGTATATGCATAACTGCAGATAGTGTCGCCGCAGTTGTGACTCTTTGGGCCAAACTTGCCTGGGCCAAGGAACAAGCCAGGATGAGCAATGCGGCTGCCAAAAAGGTAGCCGCCGAATTGAAAGCTGAGCAGACTACTCGGCATCAGTGCGAGGAGAAAATATCTTCTATGGCACTTGATCTGAAGGATGCCACTAGTCGATGCCAAGTTCTTGAGAAGGATAACAAAGCCAAAGCGGCCAATCTTGTCAAGGCCTTACAAGAGGCAAAGGAAGCCCGGTCTGAGTCTAGAGCAGCTCAAGAGGAGATCCGACAAGCTGGGGAGATCGCGGCTGGTAAGCCCTTTTTATTGCAAACTAGGTTTGGCGATCCAAAGTATGCCCCGCTTAATCAATTGTGGAGTTCTCCAGACGCCTTTATAGATCTGCCAAAGAGTGATGCCGATGCGAATCAATTTTTCCTTGCGCAAGAAGGACATGCGATGGAAAAGCTATTTTGGTCACAATTTGACACGCCAAAGCGTCCACTGTTGAACGAACAGATGGCCCAGTGGGCCGAGCTCCACAAGATGTCTTGCACTGCCATGAAAGACGTCATAGCCCGGCTGTGGCTAGATGAGCCCATTCTGAATAGTTATTTCGGTTTGGTGCAGCAACTTGTTAATGCAATTTCGCGTATCGACGCTGTGAAGCGGACAACGTGCATTGAAGGTGCACGGATGGCCCTTGCTCGTGTCAAGATGTACTGGGTGAAGATGAAGGCCACCGATATTGCAGCGCAGAGTCCACCCGAGGGCAAGGACCTTAACATGCCAGAACATTACTTTGAAGATGTCCTAGAGGGAGCGCGCTTGATAGAGGGCCAGTGCTCGAAGAATATAATGTTTGAGTAAGGTGTATCAAAATTGTAATAACAATAACATGATATATTTAAGGCTACATCTTTATACTTTTTGCCCAAAAAGTTTTGGTGCCTCCTGTGCGGCCATATTTTTTTATGTATACAATCTGAAAGTTTGCAGTCGCCGGCTTCAGCCCCCTCACGTATAACGCAGGGCTGTTCGGAAAAGCACTTGATCACACTTGACCCAACGTCTTGGTCCATTAAGGAGGTTTTAGTGCGGCGAACTAGGCAATCGGACTATAGAGCTTTAACACTTTCACTTAGCCAGAGGAGTTTCACGGTGAGGCTACTATATAGCCCCCGGTATATCCGCGGTTATCCGAATATGGTGCGTTTACATACGTGACCAGTGTATGGTCCTTTGTTTAATACGAAGGGAATCATGAAGATTTAGACGAGTCATCGAGTGGTTGACCAGCTCTCGCCGCATCATGACAATCAGTTTTCGGCTTTCTCTACTGAGGTGCTCATCCGTGCTAGCCGGGGCACAATTGCAGTAGTTCTCCCTTTACTACCCTAGCCGATATAGCGGAACGTAAGGTAGTAAGCACAGGAGCCGGGCAACCCAACTATTAACCAAAGACATGATTCGGAGCTGATGCATATAATACCAAACTCGCGACGCCGAACACTCCCTATAGGTGTTCGGACTTTACAATGTACACCGGGCTGAATACAACCCTTGGTGATAGACCCATGGTATCAAGGCACATGTGGCAATCCGATGTGGGGAAAGAGCGCAGGTGATGAGAGCATAAATCTGAAAACACAATACGAACGGGGCTGCTTCTATAACATCCACTTTAGGACGACAAGCCACATGTTTACAGATAACACCGATATCTTTCTTGGACATTTTACATGTCAGGAAAGTATAAAACCTTAATGCGGGGCCCTGTTGCACGTCTGCACCTTTGTCTCCGTTGTGAAGTGTCCTTGAAGGGTATAGTGTGATGGCCATCTGTAAAAAAAGGAAAAAAACCAGGTAAAAGAATCTGGTGTGGCCGTAAGTAAAGCTAGTTCGTTTTAATGAACCGTGAAGGATAACTTCTAGGGTCCGAATAGGGTCAAGCCAAACTATGGACCTTTTGCGTGCAGAGTGCCTCTGAAGCCGCCCAAGGGATTTTTAGTGTATCTCCTTATGGGGCGGTCGATGGGGGCGTAATTTCTAATCGAGCTCAGGTTTACCTGAGCTGCTGCACTGAGATGTGCGCCGGACATGTTTAGCTGTGTCAGGGGTCTTAACGACCGATGAGCTGCTTGGCTTGAATAGGCCATTTTGTGCTTATTTGCTAGAGCGCCGTGTATTCTTACATACGAAGAATGCTCCTTATTTCCTTGTGATAATGGCGCCCGTGGTCGGACATTTTGAGTTTTAGATAAGCATAATGCGGGACTACGTTAAAACGGGCGAAGGCCATTCTTCCGAGTAGTGCATGGTAGCCACTTCGGAACGGAGCAATGTCGAAGATTAGTTCGTCGCTTCGAAAATTGTCAGGGGACCCGACTACAACATCAAATGTTAGAGAGCCCATGCATCGAGCTTCCACGCACGGTATAAGTCCTTTAAAGGTAGTGCTGCTTGGCTTGATTCTTGACGGGTCTATCCCCATCTTGCGGACAGTGTCCTGATATATCAGACTGAGGCTGCTGCTATCGGATGTTGGGTTCCGGCAGACCGTTAAGGTTCGAACTCTGGGGTGCGCGCAAAGATCTTCCCCCTACCAATCCACGTCCGATCGCCTCGCGAGAACCTAGCTAAAATGATGAACAACACGAGGGACACAAGATTTATACTGGTTCGGGCCACCGTTGTGGTGTAATACCCTACTCCAGTGTGTGGTGTGGTGGATTGCCTCAGGGGCGGATGATGAATAGTACAGTGAAAGAACAGCCTCGCGAGAGGTGTTCTTGAGCTGGCTCAATGAGCTACTTGGGTGAGTTCGATCGCCTCTAGATCTGATGGGAACTCGATGCCCTCTACTGTGGTGGTTAGCCCTATTTATAGAGGCCCTGGTCCTCTTCCCAAATATTGAGCGGGAAGGGAGCCAACAACGACCATTTTGAAGGGGAACATCTAGTACAAGTTATCCTAACTAAAGTTGGTCTTCAACTGCCAAAGGCACCGGGGATGACACCGTCTTGGGCTCCACGGTGACCTCCATCCTGCTGCTCTGCTGGTCTTGGTCTCGTTGCACTGAAATGGCAACCTTTGCCTAATGCCTTGGTACTCCGCGCCTGTGCTTGCCCCCTTTGCACCAAAGAGGAAAAAAGGACACTGCGCAGGCCGACGCCTGCCTGGTCTCGATCGTCACGGCTTGTGTCACGAGCACCTCGTGAGGTACCCTTGCCTTGATCTCTCCGCCCCTCACGAGCCTGCCTGGCGAGGCCGCTCCAGAGGAAGCCTTGCGTCGTCCGCCCCGCGAGGCTTGGCCCCTTGAGAGGGTCTTAAGTCTTGCGTTGATGACGATGGGCCGTACTGGGCCACCTCTCGAGCCACGCCACAAGCCGCAGGCAGGCAAGTCTGGGGACCCCCGTTCCCAGAATGCCGATAGTAGCCCTCGGGCCCAAGGCGCGCTCGGACTTGGCTTAGCAGAGAAGCGAAGGGGCAAGTGCGGAGCACCGCGGGCCCAAACAGCTTGCGGCCTTGGGAGCCGCGTGGCGATTGATTGGATGTGGGCGCCTCCGCTTCCCCACGCTGCCTCGGCAACTGCTGGACTTGACAAGTCCCTGCATGCAGAAATGAGCCATGATTACCTGTGATCGTGGAGGCCGACAGTTGGCCTCCTCCGGACTATAAGTATGGACGCGCGAGAGCACCCGCAGTCCATCCCTTCCTGCTTCACTCTCTCTTCCTCGCCCTTGCTCCACTTTATGCCAATGGCACCGATCCGCCGGTTTTGTGGAAGAAAGGGAAGGCCCGGGAGGTCGACTTCGCTTCCACGAAGAAGCAGCGGTCCCGCGCGCCGCGACGTGGTCGCGTGGCGAGCCGTCGAGCCACAATGAAGCGGCCGCCGCCTGGGTTTCCGCTGCGATTGTGCGCCCGAGCCGAGGGCCCTGAAGAAGAAGACGCCGAGCGGCACCGCCAGCGCCGCCGGCGACGCCGACGAGTCACGGCGGTGCGCCTCATCTCCCCTGGGGTCCATGCCGAGGGCTCTTCTCGCGAGCTTGTGCTTCAGGCCGCTATGCCTGCACGCTCTTGGATTCACCTTCCTCCCTCCTTGTCCTTTGAGATGCCGCCGAGGGGGCCTCTGGAGCTCTGGCTGCAGCATGCTGTCTGCAGCAACCTTGCGACCAGAGCGGAGATCAAGGTTTTCGCTCCGGGCAAGGTCTACATGACCTGGGGCTAGGGCGAGATCGCCCGGGTCTGCCGGACAGGGGGTGCCCTCGTAATTCATCTTGAATACAATGGCGCCTCCTTGATGTTCTTCAAGGTCTTCGACGCGGATGGACGCCGACTCGAGTGCTGCCCCAAGGAAGGCGGCCGGGGCATCGAAGTGGCGAGGGCCAGGCCTGCCAACCGCTTCCCCAGTAGCTCCTCTGGTAGCAGCGGAGAAACCGAAGGGTCTAGCGACTCTCCCAAGCTTCTCATGACTCCGTAGACGAGCGACAACAACTACGAGCCCCCGAGCTCGCGTCGTGCTCGGAGTGAGGCAGCTGCATCGGGCCGCCGACGCCACTAATCTGGATGGGGTTGGCGCCCACACTTGACGGCCCACTATTGATGATGGCGTCTCCTATGGAGGCGCGCGTAGTTTGCGTTCCTTAGGATTAGAACCTTTTGTTCCCTGCAAGGAATCGAAGAAACACCCCGCGGGGGTATGTAAGGCGTCTGCCATATCTTTTGTGAATATTATCCTTATTACGGAGCGATGCGAGATGCTTGTCCTGTCTCGGCTCGGCTCCTCATATCTATCCACACGAGGGCTTGGTGCTATACGCTGACAGGTTCCGGTCCCCAGGCAGGCTTCGGCCGTCGCTGGTATGCCAAGTCGCGATGCCGTGGCCAAGGCCAGGAGGTGAGCGGCCCAAGTTCCAGTAAGAGCCCCGAGGCGCGATGCTCAGGAGGTCCCCTTTAGCACTCAAGTAGCCTCCACTGGGCAAGGAAGGAAGGCAACGCCGCTGTGATAGAGCCGCACTAGGCGAGGGTTTAGCGTCGCGTTGATTTAGCTTTTGCAGGGCGTGACTTATCTCGTGAGCTTGGAGTTGTTCTTAGGCGAGGTGCCGGGCCTGCACGCCGGCAGGTGGGGTGTCGCTGGGTTGGGTCCTCGTGAGCTTCTCCCCTCTTCCCTGCACTTTCCTTCATGCTCTACGTCCTCAGGTCCCGGCCCTCGAGCGAGCTCAGCCGCCGCTGGTATAACAGGTCACGATGCCGTGGGTCAAGGCCAGGGGGTGAGGGCTGGAGAGCCAGTAAGAGCCCCTGTGTTGCGATGCTCAGGCGCCCCCCTTTTAACGGGTGAGCGGATCGCACGGGAGAGAGAGAGAGAGGGAGGGAGGGAGCTCACGATGCCCCCCATGCTATTCCTTAGGCTGATCCTGTACATCAGCACGAGGAAAACAAGGACTGCCATTACGGTTGCCAGCCAGCCATTGGTTGCTCCGAGGGAGTGATTGAGGCACTGAGGGCCTGGTGAGGTGGCGCTAGCGCTTGGGCTGCCGCGTCCAGAGCTCGACCACTCAGATTTATCGATGTTGTAGGGACGGACCCATGCGCAAGCGTCATGCTAGAGCGAGCGGCTCCAAAGGTAGGTGTCAATTGAGTAGGCGATTATCTCAAGCAGGTTAAGCATGAATAGGCAAATCAACTTAGATACATGCGAGAGAAGGCTGCCGCCACTGGGTCGAGCCAGCGGCTTGGGGATGATGCAGCCCGAGGGCGCCCCAACAAGGTGGTGAAGACATAAGTAAAACGGATACATGCCGCGGAGCAGACCCACCACGACACAGGAATGATGCAACCACGAGGCGCCCGGCTGAAACGAAACTTGAGAGAAGTCACCTGATACCATTGCAGAGCGAGTGTCGGAGTAGCTGACGGTGCATGGTGAGGAAGCGGATCCTCACGAGCCCTCGGAGCTCTGAGCCTCGGGAGGCTCGGGAGGTCCGGGCCTCTCGGCGAGGCCCATCTCCATTTTCTCCAGGAGTGCGCGGTGCATGGCCACCCGAGCTTCCGGAATGCTCCTTATTAGGCGCTGGTGAGCAGCAGCCGCGTTCGGCAGGCCGAAGGGCATGCGAACGAAGCTGTGCGGTGGACCCTCGCAATGCCCCACGCGCGAAGGCCCGAAGCACTCCTGAGACGTGACTCGATTGAGCCCTAGGTAGTCGATGCACACGTGTAGCCCGCCATCCTTGCCTGGATGGGGAGCTACACTGGGCAGGCGGTGGTTGCCGCGCATGACTCTCGATTCCTGCAACTCCTGAGCGACCTTGGTGATGAACTCCTGAGGGTTGGACCCTCCTTGCCTTACGCCTTCTTGAGGGAAATGTGCTGCGAAGCACGCCTCCAAGTGGTGCCCGAGCGCCTCCCTCGTGATCTTGGCAAAGTCAGTGGCTCCCCAGGAGAGAGCCCCCGAGCCTTGCCCGAGGAGGGCGCCAGGCGCGCCTCCCTATGCGACAGAGGGTGGCGCCCCTTGGATGGGCGCATATCCGGATGTGGCGCCTCCGGAGGTGCCTGCCTCCTGAAGCCTTGAGTCAGGTGATGCCTTCTTCTTCTTGGGAGCTGCTTCGGGAAGGTTTCCACTCTTGTTGTCTAGGTCCTCGATTGACGTAGCTTGGAAGGCACGCTCAAGAGAGCACACCGCATCCTTCTCTTCACAGGGGACCGTCATGACTCCGCAACTTCCTGGCATCTTGAGGACGTTGTAGCCGTCACTGCCATAAACTTGGCCAGGGCGGGATACCCGAGGATGGCATTGTATGGCAGGCGAATGTGGGCAACGTCGAAGTCAATAAGCTCGCTACGGTAGTTCTTGCGCTGTCCAAAGGTGACAGGGAGGTGGACCTGCCCTATCGGGACAGTGGAACCATCAGTGACTCCTGAGAAAGGCTTGGTTGGTTGAAGCTGATGGTATGGCACTTGGAGATTGTTGAACGTCTCGACGGACAGGACGTTGAGCCCTGCCCTGCCGTTGATGAGGGTCCTGGTAACTTGCACATTGCTGATGACTGGGGAATAGAGCATTGGGAGGACACCGTCCATTGCCGCGCACTTGAGCTGATCCGCTGAGCTGAACGTGATGGCACCTGCGGACCACCTGAGAGGGCGCGTGGCCTCAAGCTTGGGGAGGACTGCATTCACTTCGCGAGCAAACTGCTTGAAGATGCGCTAGGAGGCTGGGGCTTGGGCACCGCCCAAGATGCAAGTGATTGCACGCGGCTCCTGGAAGCCCCCAGCCCTCTCGTCGTGATGATGGTCGTCATTCCTTCTTGGTGGTGGTGGCAGAGGAGGAAGTCCTGCGTTGCCTTGCGGGCGATCCTCATGAGGCTGATCCCTCCAAGCCCCCTCGCGAGGCTGGTCCTGCCAGCGGTCCTCGCGAGGCTGGTCACGCCACCCTTGGCGAGGACCACGACCGTCCCATCATCCTCCACCTCTTCCTCCGCCTTGGCCGTAGCCCCGGTCGTTGCACTCGGGGAGTCGATCGACACAGCCTTCTCGCACAGCCCTGAGCTCTTGGCATTCGTTGGTGTTGTGGGTATGGAGATCGTGGTACACACAGTACTGGCTGCCCTTGGACGACTCCAGCTGGTCCCTGTCGCGCTTCATGTCCGGCTCTACCGCAAGCACAGCTGCTCCCTTGCGCTTCACATGCCTGGCCTTGGCTTTCTTCTCTTCTGGATCTGCAGCAGGGAGCTCGAGAATGGAAAGGCGTCCCTCCTCAGCCCTTGCGCACTTGGTCGCCAGGTTGAACAACTCCAATGACGTGCACAGATATTCATGGATTGCTAGCTCCTCCTTCATCTTGACATCGCGGACACCATCAGAGAGCGCCGAGTTGAAGCGCTGGATGTACTTCTGCAATGTCTCTCCGGGCTGCTGCTTGATGCGGCATAGGTCACCCACGGCCTGTGGACGGTCGTGAGTGCCCTGAAAGTTGGCGATGAAGTGAGTGTGCATCTCATCCTAGGAGGAGATCGTGCCAGTGGGAAGGTTTAGGAGCTAGGTGCGGGCATCGTCCTTGAGTGCCATGGGAAACCAGTTCGCCATGACCTTTTCGTCCCCGTTGGCGGCTTCGATGCCATGCTCATAGAGCTGCAGGAACTCCACGGGGTCGGCGGTGCCGTCGTAGCGAGCGGGCAGGTCAGGTTTGAACTTGCCCGCGAGCGACATTGCGTGCTTCGGTGGTGAAAGGCGCTGCAGCTGCGATGCCACCGGAGCTCTCTGCGATCACGGGCTTGCTCCTAAAGGGATTCTGCATGTCATTTGCACGGGAAGTCTGGGGGTCTTGAGCGTCTTTGGCCTTGAGGATGCGATCGTGGTGCACTCGGTGCCGGAGCACGCGTGCACCTTCTTGGGACGAGGATTTCTTGGTAGCTCCTTTCTTGTCGCTGGGCGCCGGGACAGTGGATCTCGTCTGGGCCGCGCCTTGGAGCAGGCGCCTTCTTGGGGAGGAGGTGGCGGGCGCCTCGATCTGCGCCACCAGCAGAGACAGAGGGCGAGGCAGCGAGAGGGACGGCATAGGGGAGCCCCTCAAGGGCGGTGACAAGCTCGGTGATCGAAGCGAGCCACTCCTCGTAGAGGTCGTCGGCGAGACGGTAGTCAGGAGCTCCGCGCCAGAGCAACTGGCGTCTTGGCGTCAGGTGGGGGCGCAACGGGTGTGGGACGATGAACCAGCTGGAGTCAGTGGCGGGTGGCGGTGCATCCTTCCCGCCGCACCGAAGGATGCAGCGATGAGGCCTGCTGCTTGCACTACAAAAAAAAGACACATCCGTGACATTTTGGGCCGAACAAATTTTTTTTCTGTCATACATATGACACTTCTATGACGATAATTGTGACAAAACCCGGTATCATTATAGATGTGGTGGGCTCCTACTTCTATGAGATTCTGGGCGGGCCGGAGAATGGGCTTTTCATCCTGGGCGGGCCGGAGACGCAGCTGCATGAGATTCTTTGGGTCGTCCATGACGAAAAAAACCGTGGTAGAAGCGAGGGGAAGGAAAATTTTGGGGAGTTGCCGGTTACGGTGGGAGAGCGATGCACGTTTCTCTCGTACAGGTACGCGCATGTGTGCGAGGCATTGGCTCTAACTGAACCCGAGCGAGGCATTGGGCTCTAACTGAACCCGGCGACAGCACTCTGAGCTACGCGTTCATCGAACCCGGCGATCGATCGATGGCTGATAAGCGAACCCGATGGGCGATTCGCCGCTCTCGCGCTAGCGAAGCCGATCGATGCCGCCTGGGATGAGCAAATGAGCATTGCGGGGGGTTGGATGAATGGCGGTGGCGTTGCCTTTGGATGAGCAGGAACCCGTGGTGTGGAGGGCTGGATGAGCGATGAGCGATGGAGGGGTGGCGTGGAGGGTGGTGGAACAGGACCCGTGGTGTGAGGGATGGATGAACGAGAGCGGTGGAGGGTGCCCGTGGAGGGTGGTTGAGCGATGGCGGTGGAGTAGCGCACGGTGGAGGCTGGATGAGCAGAGCCCGTGGAGGTGGAGGAGGTCGACGGTAGCCGTGGAGGCCGGAGGAGGTCGGCGGTGTAGATGAACAGTATCCGTGGAGTCCGTTTTGCGGCACGCCCACCCTCGCCCGTTTCGACCGTAGCGCTCCAACACAAGTCCGTTTCGTCCTTTTTGCGGTACGCCACACCCCTCCCGATCAACAGGACCCCTGTTTCGACCGTAGGAGGTCCGTTTCCTCCGTTTTGTGGTACGCCACACCCCTCCCGATCAACAGGACCCCCGTTTCGACCGTAGGAGGTCCGTTTCCTCTGTTTTGCGGTACGCCAGACCCCTCCCGATGAACAGGACACCGTTTTGAACGTGGCCGGTCGAACACAAGGCCGTTTCCTCTATTGTGCGGTATGCCAGGCCTTGTTTCCATCGCCTGTTCCGCCCAAGCCCTGCCGATGAACACGACCACGCATTCCGTTCCGACCCAGCCGGTTGGCTCCCACGCGTTCTGTTGCCTCCCGATGAACATGACGCATTCCATTGCCTCCCCATGAACACGACACATTCCGTTGCCTCCCCATGAACACGACGCATTCCGTTGCCTCCCCATGAACACGACGCATTCCGTTGCCTCCCGATGAACACGACGCATTCCGTTGCCTCCCCATGAACATGAGCCCTTGCCGTACGTATGCGCGACTAGGTGTTCGAGACCCCGCCCGTATGTACACATACGTGACCGTATTTTCTATCTTGCACCCTGGCCGCTGTACGTACGTGTCCATGCTACGTGCACGCCTCTACTACGACACGTGCTCGCCTCTACTACGACACGTGCACGCCTCTACATCGACCAGTATGTACGTACACGTTCGCGACCAGGATGACAACGCTACGTACGCTTGACCGTGTGGGTCCGACCGAGCACTTCCGTGCTGCGAAGATGTAGCTGGTGGGTCCCAGCGGTCGGTAGTGTTTTTTTGCCGACGCACTTCCTTGCGTGCAAAGGTGTAGCTCTTGGGTCCCAGCAATGTCGAAGCGAATCGTTTTTTTGCGGGACGCACTTCCTTGCGTGTGAAGGTGTAGCTGCTGGGTCCCAGCAGTCAGGGGGGCAAATCGTTTTTTTTGCCCGGACGCACTTCCTTGCATGCGAAGGTGTAGCTGGTGGGTCCCAGCAGTCGGGGGGCGAATTGTTTTTTTTTCAGACACACTTCCTTGCCTGCGAAGATGTAGCTGGTGGGTCCCAGCAGTCAGGGGGGCGAATGGTTTTTTTTCGGACGCACTTCCTTGCGTGCGAAGATGTAGCTCGTGGGTCCTAGCAGTCAGGGGGCGAATCATTTTTTTCACAAAATATGGTGGCCCGTCCGGTGGGTCCCCGCTGTCAGGTGGAGGAATAATTATTTTGCGTGTAATAAGGAGGCACTTCCTTGCAGCTGCCGTGGACCCAGCTGTCAGCCTCTCCATGTACAGTCCACGTTCGATGGAAGTCGTTCCTTGACCATGTTGACCACGCTGCGCAGAGAGCACCACGGCGGTGGACGACGGCGAGGCCTAGGAAGGGGACGAGGCGGAGCCGGGGAAGACGCGGCAGTGGATGCACACACGAAGAAGAGTATGAGGGTTCTTGGTTCTGCCTTGCCGCCGCCGCAGAGAATAACGAGGGTGTGGGTGAGTGGAGGGATGGCTGCCAGCGGTGGGAGTAGTAGAAGGCGGTGAGGCCTCGCGGCGGCCTGACCCGGCCACGGAGGCGAGGAAGCGGCCAGCACGACCGACGCTGCTTTGGGCGGCTGGAGCAAGAAGACCAGAGGTTGAAGAAGCACGACGGACATTGGATGGACATCGACGGTCCTTTGCAGCTAGAATCGTTTATATTGACTAAGTTGACAAGGTCCTTGGTACGTCAACTTAGTAGGCCTGAGTCGACTTCAAAGCAGTGCGCCCCGGATGTCAAGGGATGAATCATTTTTTGGGCGGGTGAAGCTAGAATATCCGAGATTGAAGAAGAAGCACGGCATCCGTTGGATGGACATCCAACGGCGACTGCTGCTAGAACCGTGTGTTGACTATAAGTTGACAAAGCCTTGTATACCCGTCAACTCTGTTTTTTTAGGGGTCGTGTCAACTTAGTAAAGCCAGAAGTGTGTGGCAGAGAACTTATAGCCCATTTGAGATTTGTAAGAATGTGTAGCCCATTTTTGAATTCTAATGGAATTTACTACAGCCCATTTACAGTTTGTTAAAAGTACAGCCCATTTCAACCAACCGTTCAAAACAGAATTCAATAAAATTTCCCACATTTTGATAGGATCCGAATATTTTTATCCCAAAATTTTAGTCAGATTAAATACAATTTTAATTTAAATTTATATTGCGTAAAAATCCAATGAAACATTCCGCTCGCAACAATTAACGAAATTAAAATTTTCAATATTCCACAAATAATATTTTATAAAGTAATCACTATTTGGTGCATTTTTTTATAGTTACTATCTAGTTTTTATAATTACATCCCATTTATTATTTCTTAAAGCCCATTTTCTTGTTAATCCTAATGCATCCCTCCTAGGAAAGATTTGCAGCCCGACGGGGAGGAGAATAACAACTTGACCTTGCCTCGATATTCCTAAAAAAAGTATAGCTGGGCTAGCCATTTTCAGCTTGAAAAAAAATTAATATCTGGGCTGGATATAAGTGCAGGCTAGGCGGGCCATAGCCGCCAGATTAATACTGCAATGATGTTTTCGTTGTTGTTGAGAGGAGAAAAATTAATATCTGGGGTAAACATCGAAAAACTCTGCAGTGCTCACACCTCAAAAACACAAATACTGCTCGAGCTGCTTGGTCCCAGCTGTCGGCCGCTTCTTGTGCAATTCTCTCGTTTATTGACTACTCCCTCCTTTTCGGTTTATAATGCTCAATTCAAAAATCTCACCAATCAAGGTAGATGGCGAGTGGTGGAATACTTTTTCTAGTTTTGCAAAAGCACCTAATTAATGCTCTTGTTATCCTCAAAAATTATGTTTATCAAAGCATTAATTGCAATGCATGCATGCATAAAGTACATGCATTGGTCAATTTTCTCTTAATACTTGCATGCAATGATTTAATGCACCTTGGAATCTGAACATGTGATGGAAAACAACCAAATTGAGCCTTATAAAATGGAAAAACTAAAATTTTGAGATAAGCCCTATAAACCGGAAAGGAGGGAGTACATAGGTAGACAATGGTGTGGGACCGTGATGTCAAGAAACCAGGAGGAAGCAAAATAAATTATAGTTATATATATTTATATATATATAATAAGGAGGCACTTGCGTATGTGAGGCTATGGACCTGGTGGGTCCCCATTGTCATCCTATCCAAGTAAATTGATCTCCTCGCCCGCGTGCGCTTTCCGCCCAAAACAGTCAGTGCCGGCCGCCCCGCTTCCCGGTGCAGGCAATTGCTCCGCCTTCAAACGACACAAGTGTCGTCCGTCCGTCAAGCTGCCGCACACATTAATGATACGCGGTTGCCGAGGCGGCTACTCCGGCGCCACACGTCCGTCCCTCTGCCCGCCCACCATTGCTATATAAACTGCTGCGCCGGCCATAGCCGCAGTCATCCGCATCCGTTGCCTTTCTCCTGTCCACACCACAACTGCCCACCATGGCTTCCTCCCGCTCCAGCGCTCTTTGAGACGGGCGGATGACGGACCACAAGGAGATAGCAGCCATTGCTGCCGACCGGCTGGCCGGCAGGCAGCCGGAGGACGACGACGTCCCAATGGAGAACATGGTAGTCGACGATCCGGTGCCAACCCCTCCTCCGCGCCATCCTCGCCGGTGCATTGCACCATGACCATCGGCAAGGCCCGTGCCCAATATATGGACAGGGTGAGGCAGATGCGTGAGGAGCAGTTCCGGGAGGCGCAGGCCGATGCCGCCTACAACCACCATCTCCTCCAGGAGCACCTGCAGGCGGAGGAGCAGATCGCCGCGGAGTGGGTGGAACAGGAGGCGCTGCTCGACTCGTATCGCTCCGCCCGCAAGGGCCGCCTCAAGCGCTGGCGGTACCGCATGCGGGTGGCGGAGGCTGCGGCCGCCTACAAAGAGGCTAGCAAAGAGGGCGATGAAGCAGGCGAGGCGCTGTTTGGCGAGACCGAGGACGAGGCAGAGGACAATGCCGGCCCCGACGAGTCCCCGCTTCGCTGGCGTCGACGACGCCCTGGTCCGCCGACGCCACGCGGCGCCAACGTCGAGGCAGAGGACACCGCCGGCTCCGCCGAGGCCCCGTGGCGCCAACAACAAGGCAGAGGACACCGCCGGCTCCGCGGAGGCCCCGCCCCGCCAACAACGAGGCAGAGGACATCACCGGCTCAGCCGAGGCCCCACCGTGCCGGCAACGTGGGGGAGAATTTCCACCACTCCGCTGAGGCGCCGCCCGCCGGCAACGAGACAGAGGCATCGCCGGCTCTGCCAAGGCCCCGCCCCGCTGCCAACAAGGCCGCGCCACACAGAAAACGAGGAAGAGTAAACACGGTAGGTCGCCGCCGCTCGGGTCCAAGTAAGGCCACCGCTGCTACCCTCCGGTTGAAGCCAAGCTAGGCGGGTTGACCGTTGACGGCCGGTTAGCTTCTTGGCAGCGACGTGGAGTCGGAGAGCTGCGCTGGAGAAGAACGCTGCTTCTACTTAGCTTGCTGGTGCGGTTGGTGGTCGACACATGGGCCCAACAGCCCCATGTCGATTCTGCGAATCGCACCTACAATTAAGTCACTAAAGCTTCTATTCAGCTCAGCGGGACAAAGGTGGGTAGCTTCGGTTAATTAATTATACCTCCAGCGCACCCCTTTTTAGTTTTTTTTTCGAAAAGGAGGATGACCCCCGGCCTCTGCATCTGGAAGATGCATGCGGCCACAAACAGCCCTTTTTAGTTGAAGAATGTATGAAATGTAATGAAATCCGGCATGTTTATATGAAATCCAACCGTGTATGATTGAATTTATTTCGATTAGTTCGAATTCCTATATCACTGGCATTGGATGAACATGCAAAACAATATGTACTAGCATTATTCCCAGGGTGATCACCACGTTTGCAGCAGTTTCACATGTACTCCTCCCGTCCTTTCTAGTCTCGCATACAAGTTTTATTCGCGGTCAAAGTATCTCTACTTTGACCAATCTTATACAAAAAAGTATGCACTTTCACAATGTGCGAAGTAAAAAGGAATAGAAGGAGTACAAAGAGTTTGAGCAGTTTTTTAGCGTTTCTGTACATTGCAATCAAACACACAGGCCTGGCAATTCATAGAGAACATTCAAAACAATCGATGATTATGCATCTCAGCGACTCACATGTCAGAGGCAATATTTACTTCACAACTAAAGAATAAAGAAAAATTGATCGCCGCTTGCGACAAAGAAAGTCGTCCCATTCGAAAATATCAAACGCATATCTTGCTAAAATCAATGAGCAAAATTTGACAAGGTTATCCCATTCCAAAATATCAAATGCCTACGATTGTGGAATGGGCAGGGTTTGCCATCCGTTCGGACATTGACATGGCACCTCGTGCTAAATAAACCAGCTGTTCTTTTTGTGCAGTTCCACCAAAATCAACCAAATTCGCGCATATCTTGTATGATTTCGCCCTTATATGTTGCAACGCCTTGAACTTATGGGCACCTCCTTTCTTGTGGTGGAAATGAATGATTCGATGTATTCATGAACATTTTGTGCAGTTCCCGTTGAAATCAAGCTGAGCACCCTTGTGTGCACAAATACAAAAAAGTGATTAGTATAAAGCAAACTGTACTATGAATTGACAGTTTCAACAGGCACATACATGGTCCATGTAGAGCACACTTTTAGAAAAATGGAACTCACCAGAAAGAATCCTAGAACAACATTGTACTCGCATCACAGAAAAAAAATGGAGATTTGTCAGTCCTTCTGAGCTGAAGTTAGTTTGGTCTTGTGGGGAGTAATGTAACCATCCTTCAACTGCTCCTTCTGATGAGAAGATAGACAGTGCTTCTTCATCCTGGCATAATCGGAACTAGTCACTTCACGTACTCCATATTCTTCTTAAGAGGAAGATGATCCTATTGTGCAAAGACAAGAGGACTACTAAATGCTAGCATCCATGTTTGCTCAAAAAAGGAAAGGAAATATTTAAAACAACACAGATGAAGCACTTCCCAAGGACAATACCACTTTTTCATGACAGTATCTAAACAGTAGCACAACACCAATAGAGATGACAAAGCTCAGTCATATGGATGAAATCAGTGGGCGAGTACCAACCTTTGTCAGGAGGCTGATTGTGTAGAGCATACAGATGAAGCACTTCTCGGGAACCATCTGTTGCTATCTATGGGGGTGGCCATGCTTACTATATACTCCTCGAATAGTTTAATGTTTCCAACATCTTCTTGTGCAGTTCCACTAAAATATATGGTATCTTCAAAGAAGATCACTGTTTGCACAAGTAGAGATAATTACGTACGACATCAAATCAGTGGCAAAACAATTGCTCATTCCAGCCATAGCAATAAATTAAGATGCAAAACTATATAATTACTTGTGTCATCACAGTTCCAGTGCTTCTTTACAGCACTGGGAGTTAATTTTTGTTTTTCTTCCGCTTGTTCTTCCCCGTCATCACTTGGTTCAATAACAGACAAGCTTCGCCTTCAATGTAAGATTTGGCATGTCAATTAGGGAGCACAAGTATAATACTAAACTTAATTTTCTAATGAAAGTGGCAAAATACAGGCCAGCAGTTGTGAAATTGTCACGCCCAATATGCGACCCTATCCAAAAGGAACTCGAAGGTCCCACCAAGGATAGACCCGCATATTGAAACGCTTTTGCAAGGTGGATATCATTACATCAACATTACATAATAGATGGGGATACATACATAAGGCAAACAATGCCACACGAATACAACATCATCTTACATAAGAGCACCATCCGACTACGGATGAAACACAAATGTAAACTCAAACGACATCCACCTCGCTAGCCCAGCTGCCGACCTGGAACCTATCCCCTGATCGAAGAAGAAGCAGAAGAAGAACTCCAAAACAAGCAAACATCGCTCTCGCGTAATGATCATCGCAACCTGTACCTGCAACTGTTGTTGTAGTAATCTGTGAGCCACGAGGACTCAGCAATCCAATTACCATGGGTATCAAGACTAGCAAAGCTTAATGGGAAAGGAAGGGGTAAGGTGGTGAGGTCGCAGCAGCGGCTAAGCATATATGGTGGCTAACATACGCAAATGAGAGCGAGAAGAGAAACAAAGGAACGGTCGTGAAGCTAGCAATGATCAAGAGGTGATCATGAACTCCTACTTACGTCAAACATAACCCAAAGACCGTGTTCACTTCCCGGACTCCGCCGAGAAGAGACCATCACGGCTACACACGCGGTTGATGCGTTTTAATTCGGATCTGGTGTCAAGTTATCTACAACCGGACATTAACAAATTCCCATCTGCCACATACCGCGGGCACGGCTTTCGAAAGATCATAACCCTGCAGGGGTGTCCCAACTTAGCCCATGATAAGCTCTCGCGATCAACAAAGGATATACCTTCTCCCCGGGAAGACCCGATCAGTCTCGGAATCCCGGCTACAGGACATTTTGACAGTAATAAAACAAGACCAGCAAGACCTCCCGGCGTGCCGACATCCTAATAGTAGCCGCGCGTATCTCGTCTCAGGCCACGACCTAATGAGCAGTACGTACAACTAGAACCAGCCCTCAAGTTTGCCCGAGGTGGCGCTGCAAGTGGCTCTAGTTTGGACCAACACTTAAACAAGCATTGGCCCGGGGAGGCTAAAATAAAGTTGACCCTTGGGATGCGCGACTCCCAAGGGAAAAAGGTAATAGGTGAGGCAAATGGTAAAACCAATGTTGGGCCTTGCTGGAGGAGTCTTATTCAAAGCGAACTGTCAAGGGGGTCCCATAAATCACCCGACCACGTTAGGAACGCAATCCGGGAACATAACACCGGTATTACGGAAACTAGGGCGGCAAGAGTGGAACAAAACACCAGGCACAAGGCCGAGCCTTCCACCCTTTACCAAATATATAGATGCATTAATAATATAAGAGATATTGTGATAGCCCAACCAAAATCCTGTCCACCATGGAGCAATCTTCAACTTCACCTACAACTAACAACACTATAATAGAGGCCGAGCAAAGCGGTAACATAGCCAAGCAACGGTTTGCTGGGAAGGGTGTCAAAGGTCAGAGGTTCATGGCAATTTGGGAGGCTTGAAGAACAAGTTATAGGAAGCGCAGCAAAGCGATAGAACGAAGCAACTAGCATAGCAATTATAGTAGTGAGATCCAGGGTAGCGGTCATCTTGCCTGAAATCCCGCTAGGAAGAAGAATGAGTCCATGAAGAAGATGAAGCCACGAAGACAAACCAAGCGTAGACGAACGAATCCTCATGATCGCAACGAAACGAGAACTATCGAGAAGAAGCACACAACATGGTAAACACACCACACATAGGCAAGACATGATGCACAACAAGCATGATGCATGACAAGGCTACTTGAAGCTACTCATGGCAAGAGATGATGCAAACAAGAACAACACATCAAGGCAAGTTTAAATGAGGCCGGGAACAACATATAACAATTCCGGTAAGTCCTCATATGCATATTTCGAAATTAGTCCTGAACTGAATAAACCTTATGTTCAAGTTGTTAAACAGCAAGTTAAGATGCACCAAGATGATCTACACGAGATTCTAGACAAGTTACATATAAATTTCATTAGATTCGGAGCTATGGCCTAGAAGATATGAGCAAAACAAGTTAAACAGGGCATTGATGCAAAATGCATACAAACATCAAGCAAACACCTCAAAACAAGGATGCAACATGATAATATGAAACTACATGCAAAATCAAGCAAGTTTCATATAGAGCACACTCAAAACGGAGCAACGGTTCAACACACACACACACTATACAAGTCATAGCATCAATCTGTCCATAACAGCAACTAGGCATCTTACAAGCATGAAACCAACAGGCTACAGCACCCCAATATATGAACAAAAGGCATGGGCATGAAGTACAGGTAAAGCATGACAAAACATGAACACTGAGCTATCTCCAGAAACAACTAGAACATGCTCAAAAGGACATGGGAAGATTGCAAATAATAACAGTTTCAGACTTATCAGGAAATAACATCAGGTTGCAATGTTTAGAGCTATCAAACAACATGTTACAGGAACTTATCATGGCAAACAAAGGCATGGCATGATACTACTAAATGCATAGAACAAAAGTCCCCTTACTGAACATCAGCCAAAAAGGATCAGAAGATATGATGGCACCCATGTAAACATGACAAGTTATATGACAGATTCATACATGGCAGGAACAACAATAAGTAGGCATGTTCGTGAGCTTGAACCACTCACCACAGAGTAATACATGGCATGGCAAGGCAACCAACAGTAAGAAGACATGTTTGTGAAGCTAAGCATGGCAAGAACAAGTTCATAGGGTGCATGGATCACTAGCAAAACACATGGCCAAAACTGAACTTAATGTTAACAAGCTGACAGCAACATTATTTAGCAAGTTCGAAGCAAGATAACAACATGTTACAGCAGGCTATAAATGCAACCAGGGGCATGAATGGATAGAGCAAGACATGTATAACAAAACATCCTTAGTGAACATCTCCAGATTATGCACGATATGACTTGTAGAAGCAGGTTTACATAGCAACAAAATATAACAGAATAAGTCAGGAAAACAACAACAGCAAGTACCCTACTTAACAAGCTCGATGCACTCAGTACACAAGTCACAAAAATACATGGTTTGCACCTACGGAAAGATGACATATCATAGATCAAAACACATGTAGACATCAAACTCACAGGATGCACACATCAAACATGGCAAAAATGACAAATGAGCATGTTATAACAGTTTCAGCAGATTAACATCACATAGCACTCTTCCAACAGCATTTCGGCCATCAAGATGAGCTCAAATGAAAATGATGCAATGGAAAGAAATGAATTACTCGTCGAGGCGAACAATTTGACATATTACACGCACGAAATGGAGCTACGGATGCAGAGTTATGATGCAATGAACATGGCATGATAATGCAAATATCTCGGGACTTGGTCATATTTCGAGGTCAACCTCTACACGGATATTGAGGCGGTGGCGGATCTGGCCGGAGATTTGCCGGAGACGACAGGGGCGGCGACCGGAGTGGGAGAAGGGGTCGCCGGCTTGCGGGGTCAGATCCGCATGGCGCCGGATCCGGCGACGACGAGGCCGGGCGGAAGGCGAGGGTCGGCCGAGGCGCTTAGGGCGGCGACGGTCGGCAGCGAAGCGGGCGGTGGAGGCGGCGAGCTCGGCGCAGGAGATCTTGGCGGCGGCACGCTGGTCCGGGCCGAGGCGGGAGCCGGCAGACGACAAGGCGATGGCGGCGGGCGACAGCGGGCGGGGCCGGGCGAGGCAAGGCGAGGCGGCGCGACGAGGCGGGCGACGGGCGAGGTCGGGTCCGGCGAGGCTCTCGGGCCAGCGGCGGAGGATGTGGGCCTTGAGCGCCAGATCGGGCCCGGGCGGGCATGGTCGAACCCCGGCGGCTGCTGGCGGCGGGCGGGGCGCGTGAGTGTGGCGGCTCGGGAGTGGAGGAGAGAGGCGGTGGTGCTGAGGTGTCGGCCTCTCATTGGTCGGAGCGATGTGGCTGCGGGGATGGACATGTCCGGCGTGACGCGGACGCGTCCGGCGGCGCAGGGAGAGGCTAGGATAGGGTTTTGGGACCCGAATTTCGGAGGGGGAGGTGTTTATATAGGTAGAGGGAGCTAGGAGAGTCCAAATAAGGAGCGGTTTTCACGCACACGATCGTGATCGAACGACCGAGAGCATGGAGGGGAGTTTGCTGGGTTTTGGGCCACTTTGGAAAGGGTGTTGGGCTGCACACAAAAGAGGCCTTTGCGGTTACCCGGTTAACCGTTGGAGTATCAAACTACCTCCAAATGGCACGAAACTTGATAGGCGGTCTACCGGTGCTATACCAAGGCCGCTTGGCAAACCTCGGGGCATTCCGAGAACGTTTAACACCCACTCACGAAAAGAGAGAAGAGGGGGACGCCGGATTGCAAAACGGACAACGGGGAAAAAGCTCAGATGCATGAGACGAACACATATGCAAAATGAAATGCACATGATGGCACAATGCAAATGATGACATGATATGAAATGCAACACGCAAGGAAATGACATGGCAACGACGGCGAAAAACTGGCGGACACCTGGCGCATCGAATCCGGGGCGTTACAACACTCCTCCGCTAACAAGAGATCTCGTCTCGAGATCTTAGGACCGAGACGGAAGGAAAAAGGGATGAGGTGAAACAAGAACTCAAGAGAAGGAGCAAAGAATCGAGAGCACTCGAGAAGAAGAGATGACCGACGAGAATGACGAGAATCGAAAGCTCACGGAATCAGATAGACTATGAAACCACTCTGGTTAGAACGAGATAAGAAACGAATAATACAGAAAGGATTTAGGCAGAACTCTGACTGAACATGGAAAGAATAGAACAAGAACATGAGAGGATGGAATGATACTTGATGAAGACATGACACAAAACCTCCGGAAAGAATTAAAAGAGTTGAATGAAAAGAACGGATAAGAAAACAACACCTTGTGCCACGAATGAAATTGAAAGCATCTTTAGAAGGAAGGTTTAAATGGAGTTGAATATCTGAGAGGAACGAAGAAATGCAAAACTCCACTTCAAAAGAAATACGGAGAATTAATTACACTTTGATATGCAAGAAGAAAGATACTTGAGCTCCTTCGAGAAGAATCTTGATGAACACTTGAGGAGTGAATTAAATCCTGAAGAACGCCATGTAGAACTCCGGTGACAAAAAGATGATGAGATAGAGTTCTAGGATGGAAAGAATAAGATTAAGGCCCTGCGATGATTTAGATGGGGTTTCCGACGAGATGGCCGAGGAAAAATTGAAATCCGGAAAAGAAAAGAGGAAAACACTTGAAACTAGAATTTATTCATCAAGAACAAACTCCGAAGAAAGGGATTAATCACTTGGATGAAATAAGAATAAGATTTATTGTATGCTTATCCTTAATCAAATTAAATTGATGACAAGCAATGGATTTTGCATACTACTTATTCTTCTTGAAAAAAAGGATTAAGGGGGGGTATAGCACAAAACTTGAGAAAGTCTTCATGAACCACCGGTAGGGTTGGAAAGAACAAATGGATTAAAATGATAAACAAGGAAAAGAATCTGAAAGAACCACCGTGAGAATTCGAAAATGACTGATGAAAGAGACTTAATCACCGGGAAGAATTAGAAGAACAAATATGCTTGAGGGGATTTAGATGCACAAGAACAAAGAGATCAAGAGTTGATTCAAGAACACTTGAACGAAGCACCAGGGTAAATAGAGAACGATAACTGGAATGATGGCCTCCGGTAAAAAGAAATGGAAAAACAACTCCTGACATACTCCGGATGGGTAAGAAAAGGAATATCTGACAAATGTAATAATTCAAGAGGATAACAAGAAGCTAGAACCGCGAATCTCTGGGAGAACGGACAAGATTTAAGAGAAATCTTGTTCTTTGGTCTTCAAATGATGATGAGAAACACCACCAAAATTACCGAGGTACTCCGGTAGAATGACAAGCGAAGAGGTTGAGCCAACAATGAAAAGAATTTGAAAGCGATCTTGGAGAAGGCATGTGACTGATGGAATCCATTCTTACATCACACTTGAAAAGAATTGAGAATAACTCCGGGGAATTAGAAGAGTCAGGTAAGATCATGGGAAAAGACCTGTGGGTTAGGGCCCACTGAGGAGATAACACCATTGAAAAGGATTGTTGAATAGATAAAAGAAGCACCGGAACAATTGAAGTATTTGAATGAGGTGACAACCTAGAATTAATTGAAACAGAGACAAATCTCCTGAGATGTCTTGAACACTCCGGAAGGATAATCTGGCGAGAGGCAAATGAGCAAGGAGAACACTTGATCCAAGGAAAAGAATATGGTCAACCCGAAAAAAAAAACTTGGATTGAGTCCACCGAAAAAGAAAAAGAGATGAAGAATGATGAACGAGACGAGAATTCACCAGTTGAAATAATTAAGGGAAGACTGAAGAGGCTCCACACGAATGAATATGATGGTCGAAAGAGACTCGGACTCCGGGAAGAAGAGGGTGGGAGGGCGGGAAAAACAAAGGCAACTTGGAGAGGGAAACCGACGAATATCTAGAAGAGAAAACAACGGTTGAAATCATTGAGGAAAGAAAGCAAAGACTTTGCACGAGTAGGATGGATACTCGATTAGGGACTCCGGTTCTGAGAGGAAGAAGGGTGGCGGGTGGGAAAATAAAACAACTGAGGATTGAACTCAAAGATGAAGAGACTTGAGTCAACTTGACGAGAAATGCACCGGATGAAAAGAGCTGAGAACCAACGATCGAAAAACCAACTGCGTGAACCTAAAGAAAAATTTGAAGGGGAAGAGGAGTAATACAAAACACCTACGTCAAGATTCCTTACGGAGAGCGATTTAAGGGCTGAGGAGTAAAAAGAATTCCTACTCTCGATATAACTAGACTCGTAAAACAGTTTTCTTCTAGACTCAACAACGCCAAACTACACGATCAATCAAGGGGCTCTAGGGTCGGGCCGAGGCTCGATACCAACTTGTCACGCCTAATATGCGACCCTATCCAAAAGGAACTCGAAGGTCCCACCAAGGATAGACCCGCATATTGAAACGCTTTTGCAAGGTGGATATCATTACATCAACATTAGATAATAGATGGGGATACATACATAAGGCAAAAATTGCCACACAAATACAACATCATCTTACATAAGAGCATCATCCGACTACGGATGAAACACAAACAGAAACTCAAACGACATCCACCCTGCTAGCCCAGGCTGCCGACCTGGAACCTATCCCCTGATCGAAGAAGAAGCAGAAGAAGAACTCCAAAACAAGCAAACATCGCTCTCGCGTAATGATCATCGCAACCTGTACCTGCAACTGTTGTTGTAGTAATCTGTGAGCCACAAGGACTCGGCAATCCCATTACCATGGGTATCAAGACTAGGAAAGCTTAATGGGAAAGGAAGGGGTAAAGTGGTGAGGTTGCAGCAGCGGCTAAGCATATATGGTGGCTAACATACGCAAATGAGAGCGAGAAGAGAAACAAAGGAACGATCGTGAAGCTAGCAATGATCAAGAGGTGATCCTGAACTCCTACTTACATCAAACATAACCCAAAGACCGTGTTCACTTCCCGGACTCCACCAAGAAGAGACCATCACGGCTACACACGCGGTTGATGCGTTTTAATTCAGATCTGGTGTCAAGTTATCTACAACCGGACATTAACAAATTCCCATCTGCCACATTAGCACGGGCATGGCTTTCGAAAGATCATAACCCTGCAGGGGTGTCCCAACTTAGCCCATGATAAGCTCTCGCGATCAACGAAGGATATACCTTCTCCCCGGGAAGACCCGATCAGTCTCGGAATCCCGGCTACAAGACATTTCGACAGTAATAAAACAAGACCAGCAAGACCTCCCGGTGTGCCGACATCCTGATAGTAGCCGCGCATATCTCGTCTCAGGCCACGATCGGATGAGCAGTACATACAACTAGAACCAGCCCTCAAGTTTCCTCGAGGTGGCGCTGCAAGTGGCTCTAGTTTGGACCAACACTTAGACAAGCATTGGCCTGGGGGGCTAAAATAAAGATGACCCTTGGGATGTGCGACTCCCAAGGGAAAAAGGTAATAGGTGAGGCAAATAGTAAAACCAATGTTGGGCCTTGCTGGAGGAGTCTTATTCAAAGCGATCACCCGACCGCGTTAGGAACGCAAAATCCGGGAACATAACACCGGTATGACGGAAACTAGGGCGGCAAGAGTGGAACAAAACACCAGGCATATGGCCGAGCCTTCCACCCTTTACCAAATATATAGATGCATTAATAATATAAGAGATATTGTGATATCCCAACCAAAATCCTGTCCACCATGGAGCAATCTTCAACTTCACCTGCAACTAACAACGCTATAAGAGAGGCTGAGCAAAGCGGTAACATAGCCAAGCAACGGTTTGCTGGGAAGGGTGTCAAAGGTTAGATGTTCATGGCAATTTGGGAGGCTTGAAGAACAAGTTATAGGAAGCGCGGCAAAGCGATAGCACGAAGCAACTAGCATAGCAATGATAGTAGTGAGATCCAGGGTAGCGGTCATCTTGCCTGAAATCCTGCTAGGAAGAAGGACGAGTCCATGAAGAAGATGAAGCCACGAATACGAACCAAGTGTAGACGAACGAATCCTCACGATCGCAACGAAACGAGAACTATCGAGAAGAAGCACACAACATGGTAAACACACCACACATAGGCAAGACATGATGCACAACAAGCATGATGCATGACAAGGCTACATGAAGCTATTCATGGCAAGAGATGATGCAAACAAGAACAACACATCAAGGCAAGTTTAAATGAGGCCGGGAACAACATATAACAATTCCGGTAAGTCCTCATACGCATATTTCGAAATTGGTCCAGAACTGAATAAACCTTATGTTCAAGTTGTTGAACAGCAAGTTAAGATGCACCAAGATGATCTACACGAGATTCTAGACAAGTTACATATAAAGTTCATTAGATTCGGAGCTACGGCCTAGAAGATATGAGCAAAACAAGTTAAACAGGGCATTGATGCAAAATGCATACAAACATCAAGCAAACACCTCAAAACAAGGATGCAACATGATAATATGAAACTACATGCAAAATCAAGCAAGTTTCGTATAGAGCACACTCAAAACGGAGCAACGGTTCAACACACACACTATACAAGTCATAGCAACAATCTGTCCATAACAGCAACTAGGCATCTTACAAGCATCAAACCAACAGGCTACAGCACCCCAACATAAGAACAAAAGGCATGGGCATGAAGTTAGGTAAAGCATGACAAAACATGAACACTGAGCTATCTCCAGAAGCTACTAGAACATGCCCAAAAGGACATGGGAAGATTGCAAATAATAACAGTTTCGGACTTATCAGGAAATAACATCAGGTTGCAATGTTTAGAGCTATCAAACAACATGTTACAGGAACTTATCATGGCAAACAAAGGCATGGCATGATACTACTAAATGCATAGAACAAAAGTTCCCTGACTGAACATAAGCCAAAAAGGATGAGAAGATATGATGGCACCCATGTAAACATGGCAAGTTATATGACAGATTCATACATGGCGGGAACAACAATAACTAGGCATGTTGGTGAGCTTGAACCACTCACCACAGAGCAATACATGGCATGTCAAGGCAACCAACAGTAAGAAGACATGTTTGTGAAGCTAAGCATGGCAAGAACAAGTTCATAGGGTGCACGGATCACTAGCAAAACACATGGCCAAAACTGAACTTAATGTTAACAGGCTGGCAGCAACATTATATAGCAAGTTTGGAGCAAGATAACAACATGTTACAGCAGGCTATAAATGCAACCAGGGGCATGAATGGATAGAGCAAGACATGTATAACAAAACATCCTTAGTGAACATCTCCAGATTATGCACGAAATGACTTGTAGAAGCAGGTTTACATAGCAACAAAATATAACAGAATCAGTCAGGAAAACAACAACAGCAAGTACCCTACTTAACAAGCTCGATGCACTCAGTACACCAGTCACAAAAATACATGGTTTGCACCTATGGAAAGATGACATATCATAGATCAAAACACATGTAGACATCAACCTCATAGGATGCACACATCAAACATGGCAAAAATGACAAATGAGCATGTTATAACAGTTTCAGCAGATTAACATCACATAGCACTCTTCCAACAGCATTTCGGCCATCAAGATGAGCTCAAATGAAAATGATGCAATGGAAAGAAATGAAGTACTCGTCGAGGCGAACAATTTGACATATTACATGCATGAAATGGAGCTACAGATGCAGAGTTATGACGCGATAAACATGGCATGATAATGCAAATATCTCAGGACTTGGTCATATTTCAATGTCTACCTCTGCACGGATATTGAGGCGGTGGCGGATCTGGCCGGAGATTCGCCGGAGACGACAGGGGCGGCGGCCGGAGTGGGAGAAGGGGTCGCCGGAGCGCGGGGAGGGGCTGGATCCGGGCATGGCGCCCCCGGATCCGACGACGACGAGGCCGGCAGGCAAAGGCGAGGGCCGGCCGGAGGCGCTAGGGCGGAGGCGGTCGGCGGCGAAGCGGGCGGTGGAGGCGGCGACCTCGGCGCCGGAGATCTTGGCGCGGCAGACGCTGGTCCAGCGCCGAGGCGGGAGCCGGCGGGACGGCAAGGCGACGGCGGCGGGCGCACCGGGCGGGGCCGGGCGAGGCAAGGCGGAGGCGGCACGACGGAACCAGCGACGGGCGAGGTCGGGTTCGGAGGCGCTTCGGGCCGTGGCGGGAGGTCTGCAGGCCTCGGGCGCCAGATCGGGCCAGGCGGGCAGCGGGGCGGCGGCTGGGCGCGGGCGCGTGAGGTGGCGGCCTGGGAGTGGAGGAGAGAGGCGGTGGCGCTGAGGTGTTGGCCTCTCATTGGCCGGAGCGATGTGGCTGGGGGGATGGACATGTCCGGCGCGACGCGGACGTGTCCGGCGGCGCGGGGAGAGGCTAGGCTAGGGTTTTGGGACCCGAATTTCGGAGGGGGAGGTGTTTATATAGGTAGAGGGAGCTAGGAGAGTCCAAATGAGGAGCGGTTTTCGCCCACACGATCGTGATCGAACGACCGAGAGCATGGAGAGGAGTTTGCTGGGTTTTGGGCCACTTTGGAAAGGGTGTTGGGCTGCACACAAAAGAGGCCTTTGCGGTTACCCGGTTAACCGTTGGAGTATCAAACGACCTCCAAATGGCATGAAACTTGACAGGCGGTCTACCGGTGCTATGCCAAGGCCGCTTGGAAAACCTCGGGCCATTCCGAGAACATTTAACACCCACTCACGAAAAGAGAGAATAGGGGGACGCCGGATGACAGAGGAGCGCCGGATTGCAAAACGGACAACGGGGAAAAAAGCTCAGATGCATGAGACGAACACGTATGCAAAATGAAATGCACATGATGACACAATGCAAATGATGACATGATATGAAATGCAACACGCAAGCAAATGACATGGCAACGACGGCGAAAAACTGGCGGACACCTGGCGCATCGAATCCGGGGCGTTACCGAAATACCTTTATCTTTCCTCAATGGGATATTACGGTGCACATACAGATTGGAAGTCTTGTCTCCATTTGTGCAGTTCACTAAAATCGAGCAACATTATCGTACAAGTAGCACAACATATGAAAGCACACTACAGAATCATGTGAAAGAAGGCTAGTAGTTATGAAAATACAGGCCAGCAGTTGTGAAATATCCTTATATTACTTCAATGGGATATTATGGTGCACATACAGATTGGAAGTCTTGTCTCCATTTGTGCAGTTCACTAAAATCAAGCAACATTATCATACAAGTATCACAACATATGAAAGCACACTTCAAAATCATGTGAAAGAAGGCTAGTACTGACCTCTCATGATGCGGAATTCAAACAACTCACAAGAAGAAGATTTGAACCAAATTCACCTTAACGGATAGGAAGTAAGATCTCCTCTTGTGCAGTTCCACTAAGATCAAGCAATCAAACAACATTGTCAGTGTGACATTTCGGTTGAACTGCACAAAACACTCTTAAAACAAAAGTGTTTTGTGCAGTGCAACAAAAGGTCACAATGGCAACGAGGTGAAATAGATAACCCTGTTTACACAGAGGTGCAAAGGAAACAATTAGTGGTCAATAACGGTGGATGACATAGAAGCCAACAAAAAGAAGCATCTACCTTATCTAAATGGGAAAGAAAGCAAGATAGTAGCATTTCTCAAACGGTGGCATTGATTAATATTAACATAGAGATTATATTAACAATAAAATCCGTTAAACATGTAATTTGCTTTTAACCGTGGCATTGCATCAATTTTCCAGCGACATTATTAGAGGGTGTTTGTTTACAGGGACATTTTGGTGTAGGGACTAAAAAAACTCTGTGTCAGTCACATCTAAACCAAACGAGAGGGACTTTTCGGGACTAAAAGTGGGCATTTGGGACTAAAGAAAGAAGACCCCGAGGGAGTCTTTTTGGGACTTTTTCCAACAGTTGCCCCTGACACGCATCGCACCTTGTTTCTATTAGTTCATTACTAGGGGTAACATGGTCTTTTATCATGTCATTTAATAACCTCTAGTCCATGTTTAGTCCCTGGAACCAAGCAGGTGGGGACTAGGGAGTTTTTAACCAAACAGGGCCATAGATTAACAACAGCTAATGAGTTGCACGGGACAGTGGACGCACCAGCACCATGTGCATCTACCGATGTACTGTGGTCATAAACAGTCTGTTGCAACAAAGAACAAACAACCAAGGAGCATATTTGTGTTGGTCCTAGTTTTGTTATCTTTAGACACCTTTCCCTATGTGAGCGCAACAAATCTAGTCCTGCTCAAACTCTACAGCCTTGTCCCTTCCTTTCCTTTTTGAACTAGTACTTTCGCCCCTTCCTTTCCTCTTTGAACCACGTCCTAGATTTATGCGATACAACTTTCCCCACTACTTTCCCCCATTCCTGTCCTCATTGAACCACGTCCTAGATTCATGCTATACAACTTTCCCCCTTCATTTCCTCTTTGAACCACGTCCTAGATTCATGCTATATACAACTTTTCCCACTACTTTCCCCCACTCCTTTCCTCTTTGAACCACGTCCTAGATTCATGGTATAGATGCAGCTAGAGAAATGCATGTAGAGTAAGTAAAATATACCTTAAGGTTCTTGGGGCGTGGTTCGGTGGGCGATGGGATGGCGGCGAAGAAGAAGGGGTTGGAGGCCCTCCCGCGCTGCCGCTGGGTGGAAAGTGAACAGCAGCGCTGGTAGTGGATTCCCTCCCTCGCGGACGGCGACAGCGTTAAGCCTCCTTCCCTTCCCGACGGACGGATCCTACCGGCTCTTTGAGCAGCAGTGAGGGGAGAGAGAGGCCAACGAAGTCTTGTTTAGATCTGGAGAGGGCGAGAGAGTGTGAAGAGAGCAACTACAAGCGCTGAGGATCTAGCGGGAGAGGGCGAGAGAGTGTGAAGAGAGCAACTACAAGCGCTGAGGCTCCAGCGTGTATATATATACTGGAGAGAGAGTGTGAAGCGTGCAAACCCTAGAAAACATTTTGACCAGTCAAAGAATCCTCCTAGCAAAAATTATGCTCAAGTGTAGTTATCGAACCCGAGACCTCAAGTTTGATGAGCGAACAGGCTAACCAGCTACACAACCCTCCCGTTATGTTCATCGAGAGGAAAATAACCTTTTATACATTCCTGCAATCGTGTGACAGGCATGCCGTGTTTTTGTGTGTGTGTGTGTGTGTGTGTGTGTGTGTGTGTGTGTGGGAGTCATTAGGATTTCAATCATAATCGTGTCATGTGGCTTTGGTGGTAAGACTATCCACAGTGGTGCAGAAATAATGCAGCCTTAGTCACCTTACCTCTCTCCACGTAGTACGTTGGGTCCCACAGTCAGAGGGTGAAACAAATAAATTAATAAGAAAAATTAAAAGCGCCAATGTGTATCTTACTACCTCACACATCTCGCCATCGCTGGGAACACCGTCCAATTGATCCCTCTGTTCGCTCACGTACTATTTTAAGTGAATCCTTATTATAACATGCACACATATTTTGGGCACTTGTATTCGACTTAAGTCAGTGTGCCACCGTATCTCGTATACTTACTACTCCCTCCGTCTAGGTGTAATAAGTCACGTTAGAAGGTGCAACGAGACCAAGGTGCGTGCGTGTGTGTGTGTGTGTGTGTGTGTGTGTGTGTGTGTTTAACAGCATGTGTGTGTTAGAGAGTGCGACAGATCGACCTACTCCTACAGAGATATGGTGTGTAGTGTACGATTTTAGCCGTGAGGGTCGGTGCATCCTCTCGTTTACGGGTGTGTCCGGTAGGGACATGCGGACAGCTGCCACGCCCGCTCCTGACCAGCCTGGCCCACCCAAAGCCCCTCCACCGCCCGCGCGTGCTTCCCGCCCGAAACGGTCAGCACCGCTCCAAAGAATCGGTGCCGCATTTATACCCGGGCAGAGCGGACGCGACCTCTCACTGGCGCAACAGTGATGGTTGCTTCGTCCGTCCAACTTACTGTTGGGTCTATGTGATTTGACGGCTCATTGGTCTTTATTACTGAGGTGGCAGGACTGCTGGATGTCCCACGCTTTTAGCGAAAGGAGGTAGTAGATTACAATTTTCTCCATTCTTACAGCGAAGGAGTGCAAGAGCAGTGAAAACACGTAGGCTCGGTGATTACATGGGCCACCTCACACTATCACCGTGCGACACCTAACTCTTTACGTAGTACTCCCTCCGTTCCTAAATATTACTAGATGAGTCCCCGCTTGTTGCCGCGGAATAGCGGTATATCTCTCTACGCAAAATTATCAATTTCATAGAACTAAAAAAAATCTATAACTGCATGACAAATGTGGTAGCCAAACTAAATAAACTCCCATCATCATTTAGATCATCCCACGTAAGGAAAAAGATCAGCCAACTCCTACTGCATAACGGGATTATATTTTTCTTTTTGACATGATAATGGGACTTAAAAGCTCACTTACATGCATGCTACCGGTGCATGCTTGCATGCAGACATGTTGATGTGATTTAAAACCCACTCACATGCAGGTGCCACGGTATTTCTGCATGCTTGCATGTGGCTTAGTGCTGAGCCTCTCAACGTCTAGATCAGATGGCTATTATGACTGATTTACTTCATCTAACGGCTACGTCAATTTTGATGATGTGGCTCAAGGAGAGGATAGAAAATTCCTAGTAGTGGGGGCTAGCTATTACTAGTAGATAAGTCTTTGTAGAGATTCCACTAAGTGAACTACATACGGAACAAAATGAATGAATCTACACTTAAAATGCATCTATATACATTCACATGTGGTTAATGGTGAAATCTCTACAAAGACTTATATTTAGGAACAGAGGAAGTACTAGTATAGTACTAGTACGTACTGTAATTTATCAGCGAGATAAATTTGTACAATGCTATGAAGCTTCCAGCTCCTGTTACATGTATCTTGTGTCCAAGGTTGCCCGTTGCAACATTTCATCAAATACAAAGGTGACTAACATGCATGCTATTGCATCTCAATGATTGACAGATCATAGCAAATATGTACTCCCTCCGTTCCACAATAAGTGTCTCAACTTTGTGTAAACTTTAGTACAAAGTTGTACTACTACTAAAGTTGACACTTATTTTGGAACAGAGGCAGCTAAAGAAAAAATGATCCATGCAGTCCCTAGCCCTTGAACCGTGAACCCTGACCAGGCTTCAATTTGCTGGCAATGTTCGAGCTTCCTAATAAATGAAGTTTGCAACCTTTTGACCATCGGATCATTTTGTGCAGTTTCACCAAAATCGAGATGAGCATCCCTATGGCAAAGAAATTGAAGAAGCGTGATTATAATAAGATTACTAGGACTAGTTGATGAGGCATCAACTCATCACAAATACAGTACGTAGAAGCCAGTAGAGGTATCAGGTATGTGCGGGGCAAAGAAGTAGAGAAATATCGACAGGGAGTGATGTGGGCAGATGGAGCAGTGGTGCAAGCCGGCTGTAAAGGGAGTTGTACCTGAGGGACGTAGCTCGACCTTGAGGAGGGCGGCGGGAGGCAGCAACTGCCCACGTCGCGGCAGCGAGCAAGGGACGAAGGCAACCCCATCGGCTTTGTGAGAGAGAACGGCGGGGACCCCTGATCGGGACGTGCCGACAGTGGGTTTTCACCGTCGGCGACGGCCATCGCATCTACACTAAGCATCCACCCCTTCCCCAAGCGGACATGACCCGCCGGGATGTTAGAGATGTGGCCACAGTCGTTTTGTGCGAGAGAGTGTGAAGAGAGCAACCCCAGCAAGCAACCGTGTAGGCTGACCCATCCTGACTATGTATATAGTGGAGCGGTTTCCTTTTCTCTCCATATGAACCTATCATATTTGCGTACGTGCCACTGAAGAAAAAAATTATTTATAAATGACGTAGCACCTACTACTCGTTCTCCTATAACCTTGCGCTTGGCATCTCCAAAATATTAACCTTGCGATTGGCTCTTTGCCTCTTCGGGAAGTCGAGCAATAATGGTAGTGCAGTATATATTGTTCTGGCTATATGAGACCGAATGAATTGTTGCACGTCCACCACGTGGGCGAGGGTCGAGGGGCGAGGGAGAGTGCTACCACATACGGAGCAAAATGAGTGAATGTACACTCTAAAATATGTCTATATACATCAGCGTTTGGGGTATGTACTAGTAGTTCATATTGAAATCTACTAAGGACATATATATTCCAAACAATATGATATAATCTCTATAACCAAGGTAGTAGGGACGAGGAGTAAACGGAGGGAGTAGTAAATTTTTCTCCTCGTCCTGCGAGCCACCGCGCGCATGGGCGAGGGAGGAGCAAGCTTCACCTCATCCTGTGAGCCACCGCGCCCGGGAGACGCCGTACTAAGCAAGCTTCTCCTCGTTCTGCGAGTTGACGGGACACATCAAAAGTACTCCAGTGTATAGAGCCTTGCCTCTAAGGTAGTCCCCACATGGTTTGCCTGTTTTTTTAATTTAGCATAACGCGTCAAGTCGCAATTTGTTTGTTCACCCGTGGTAGACGATCCTCCCTCCACCAAGTGGACAACCAGTACACGTGCCAAATTACCATGTGGGCTGCCTTTTTCGTATAGAAATGAGCTCCACCATGTACCCTCATGGGTGTGGTTGGGAAAGAGACAGGAGTACGTGCGCCGTGCATGCACCTCTTCTCTTCGTGCACGTCCCCCACCTACGTGGGTGTGTGTGAGAGATACAAACCACATTTGTGAGTATTTATTGTTTTGTGGTGGGGGGGTGGGGCGGGGTGGGGTTGATTTCGTGAATTATTTCTGGGAATATGTGTCGATGACATCTCAAAAAAAATTGCATGCAATGTGTGTGAAATGGAGGCCTATCCATATCATACATAGAGGGTCGGGCAATCCACGAGAAGAGAGGGAGGGTTCATAGCTATCGATAGAGTCGAAGAGAGGATCAAGTACGGGTGGGTGCGAGATCGATGAAGAGAGCCATCAAAATTGTGTGTGTGTGTGTGTGTGTGTGTGTGTGTGTGTGTGTGTGTGTGCAAGTCAAAGGTATAGGGCGACTAGCCTACCGGAACGTTAGAGGGCACATGTCAAGTTTGTGTGTGGCAGGGAGACATGACTAGAGCGCTTGATGTATCGGTGTGTGTGGGGGGGGGGGGGGGGGGAGGGGTAGGCAGAGGCCTAACTATAGAGGTAGAATGACTCGTATATGTGTTGAGAAGGAGAGACCCAGCTATGTCATGAGGGAGATCGGTCGACATCCATACATAATCAAGGACGGGAAATATGATGGGACAGAGAGAGAGAGAGAGAGAGAGAGAGAGAGGGAGGAGAGGGAGGAGAGGGGTAGAGTTTGGATGGGTGATGGAGTTGCTTCTGAGATGTTGGGAGAGGCCTACTAGACAAACCGAGGGTGGAACTGCAATGTTATCAATAAGAGTGGGGATGTGTTTCGTGTGTGCACATGCGTGATAGATCTGTCGGGACACATCCATGGATGATGAAGGGGAACCATGTGTTTGGTAAGCAAACCTAACTAGATCGGTAGATCAATTGTTGTTTGTCGGAGGAAGGGAGAGACACAACTAATGAGGTAGATCGATCGATGTGTGGGTAAAAACGAGTTATAAGGACCTAGCTGGCTATATGTATAGTGGGAGATCGGTCGGTGTACGTCCATTTGTTAGAGGCAAATAAGGCCCAGCGAGACGGATAGACAGAGAGAATGGAGCTAGGAGGTGGTGCGAGAGGCCCAACTACTAGCTAGATAGGGGGAGGAGTGTGCGGTTGTGAGATCGATTAAAAGAGGGGTGAGAGTTTACACGTCTGTCTGACCATATGAGAGACACGAGGCAAGGACACATAAAGGAGGAGATTGAAGCTGTGTGTGTGTGCTGTAGGCAGGCATCGCTGGAGAGGTTTATCGATCGGTGTGTGTCGGAAAGGAGTTGTGGAGACTCCGGGAGAACGACCTAAAGGAAAAAATGAATGTGCCCGGTGGATAGAATGCCGAGGGAGGGGGAGGGCGAGGAGGGCGTGTGCATGCACGAGAGAAAGTTAGTGGTAGCTACAAAGGTTAGAGGATTGTGTGGGTGTAAGAGACTAACAAAGATCATAATTTGATATGAAAGCGGATTCATATATTTGAATAGGAGATCATAGTGTTTTAAACATTGCATGCATGAATATAGCGGTGATACACGTGTTGTGCACATGTTATACCATAATGTGATAATGCATGGCGTTTATAACTCATAGCTAAATGCCGAACAATCTAAACCATACTATACATCAAACAATCTCACATTTTATTTGAATTTGTGATAAGGTGTGGCGTTTGCAGCTTACAACTAAATATCGAGCAATCTAAACAATACTCTATATTGAACATTCTCACATTTTATTTGAATTTGTGGTAACATGTGGTGTTTGCAACTCACATCTAAATACTTGTAGGCGTAGGGGGCGGGGCACCATACATAATGTGATAAACACATTATACATATGAGACATGGTTTATATTATGAAGATCTAGCTAGAGCTAGAAATGTAATGTGATTCGAAATCAAAATAAAGTGGATTCAAAAAATCTAGTTCGAGTTCATATAGTACACATAGTTCATATGTAACTCGATACTGATCATGTGGTGTGATGTGAAGATAATACACAAACGATGGTTTAACTTGACAATAATATGATTGTAGATCTTATTAAAACAGAGAAACAAATTCAAATGCTTTGACTTCACAACAATCATTACTGTAGATCTTATTCAAATTTAGTTCATATTGAAGTGGTAGTATATACGTTTGGAATGCACTAAAACGTTCATTTAAGTAGTAGGTTGCATGCATTATACACGTAGAGAAATATTTTAATTGAACATAACATGAATTCAAAGTTTTGAATGACATTTGTAGTGCGCATTGATTTGATAAAGTACAAGTTAGGCTTGTCCGGAAATTTCAACCCGCGCCTTGTTAGCCCAGAATATTTAAGATATATCTTTGTCTCGTTGTGCTCTGACAACTCCCTCCATCTCAACCCGCGCCTTGCTATTCCGAAATTACAACGTGTGCGCCGGGGTAAAGGAAGAACCAGCCGCAGCGGGGAGGGGGGCTCGCCGGAGAGGTACCCCACTATCTATCTTAGGGTTCAGGATGGGGGCAGTGGTCGCCGGCGGTGGCGGGGCGTTGGCGGGGCCGTGGCGTGGGGATCGCCGGAGAAAAAGCTCGGCACCGGGGGGGCTAGAGGGATGGCCGGGGCGGCGGCAGACCGGCGATGGGGAGTGTTTTCGGGGCGGGCGGGGGGCTGCTGTTTGGCCGGTGGTGGCTAGCAGCTCAGGGGGGTGGAGGTTGAAGATGAACCGCAGGCCCTTGATTTCGTATCCAACGGCTGCAAAATCGACTGACCAAAGATCAAACAGTTAGTCGACCGATGTGTAGCCTCACCTTGCTAGTGCGTTCGGGCCGACAAAGACAAAATTCAGTTTCGACTGAAAGAAAGTTCAGTTTGGGACAGCTTAGGTTCAGTTTCGACAGTTAAGTTCAGTTTCGACAGTTAAGTTCACAGATGAGCGGCTGATGTATTTTACATCTAGCACTTTGTGGTTATGTATTTTACGTCATGTATTGGAGATGCTATTAGAATTCCACTCAGGTTAACGTTGTTCGTTGTCTCTCTTGCCCTGCTTCAGCCTCGGCGTCGTACAACTCACCGGAGTTGCTCCAACGACGAAACCCTCCATCACAGCGGAGCAGTACCTCGGGCTCCATCTCCATAAGCCTAAGATCTTCTTCCCCTCCTCTGACAGTAAAGTCAGTCGGAGCATCCTCACCGGCCAACCCAATCACGCTGAGATCGACATGGCTTCGCCAAAGAGGTTGTACACTTGTTGCATCTCTTTTTTACTCTACATGTTATATATATATTGTCCACTAAGCACACGGATTTGTTCCTTTAGTGTCTCCTCGAAAGAAAAAACGTAGGAATTTTAATTTTCACTTGTCCTCCTTTTCAAATTCCTATTCATGAAGCACAAGACTAAGAGATAGTAACATAATAGCATTATAACCGTACATTTTCTTGTGGTTTGACTTAATCTCACCATGCTTCTTTGCATTCTGTGATCTTCCAATTGTTGTGAATCAAACACCCAGATTGGCAGAAATCCTGTATTTTTAAATTCTCTGTTTTGCACGTGCATTCCTATCCTATTCCTGTCTATTTCCTATCCATGCATTGTTGGAATCCTCCAATTCAAACGAGCCCTTACAGAATTACTTCTCTTACAGATAGTTGTCAAAGAAAACCTTGCGTGGTTTGTCCCGGCCCTGCTGTGCCGTCGTCCACCCCAGCTCAGCTGCTCCAACGACAGAAGGGTCCAACACAGCAGGGATCCGACCTCCAGACTGTCTTTCGCCGCCTCAGATCTTCTTCCCTACTGCTGGCAGCCATGAAAACTCCATTACCATCATCAACCGAGCAGATAACCTCGAGATCTACACGGGTCCGCAAGAGAGGTCGCGCTCTTTCGTGTCTGCTCACGTTATGCATCGCTTAATATTACATGCTACTTTATCATCATGTTCACCGATTAGACTCTGAGTCAGCTCCAAACTAATGGTCAAACTTGAGTTTTTTAAATGGATGTGGGGTACATATCGGGGCCGCTATCAATAGTATATATCTACTATCTGGTTAATCTCTGGTGTCTACTATGAGTTTCATGTTGGGTGGGAAACAAATAGTAAAGAAGACATTATCTGTATTTATTAACTGAAGCCATTATCTGCCTGCTATTATAGGTTTTGGGTCTATCCACAGGTTGCTACCATCACTCTGGATTTCTGCATGCACTCCTTACATAATCTCACTATGTTTTATTCCTATGCATGACAGTTATTGTAAACAATGGAACTGAACATGTAGAGCAAAAGAGACGAGCCTTGCGTGGCAATATAATTTCATGCAGACGTTGCTCCATGGTAGGCGCAAAGGCAGCCCCCCTCCATGCATTTCGGATTGTAATCGAGAGGAAGATATATGTTCTAAGGGGGATTCAGAAGGAGAAGATAACTCCTATTTACCCCCTGAGATCTTCGCTCTAAATTGGCATGCTGATGTTGGTTATATCATGCATATGGTGTCTTGCATTGCTTACTTTATACATCAAATATGTCATCTGCTTAGTTTAGACATCCTTTGTGCGAATGCCATCTATTTAGTTTATTCATCGTTTATGTGAATTATGCAACGCCACCTTGTTTAGCCAGGCATCATATATGTGAATTTTGCAATGCCATCCTGCTTAGCCAGTCATCTTATATGTAAATTATATCACGCCATCCTTTTTTTTGTTACATATTACATTCGTCAACAATGTTAGTACATTCAACTGCTCTTCGTGTGCATCAGCAATTTGACACGGTGATGGCAAATTCTGGAGTGAAAACAAGGTCTTCTGAGCAGACTATGCTATCTGACGAAGCGCATATCTCGCTGGTTACGGATAGCTCCTCAGAGGAGGATTCAAAGAAAGATGACCAGTCCTATTCCCCCCCCCCCAGGTATATGCTCTAACTTGGCAGGGTTATGTTGCTCATATCGTGTGTATGGTGTCTCGCATTGCTATGCCATTTGATTAGTTTAGACATGCTTTGTGTGAATGCCACCTGTTTAGTGTCTAACTACCATATATGTGAATTATGCATTGCCATCTTGTTGCAAGACATTATATATGTGAATTATACAATGCTATCTTGTTGCAAAGGCATTATATATGTGAATTATGCAATGTCATGCTGTTTAGACAATCATCATGTATGTGAATTATATCATGCTATCATTTTTTTGTATTACGTGTTCCATTTGTCGACAACGTTTGTATATTCAACTACTCTTCCTGTGCATCAGCCATTTGAAGCGGTGATGGAAGTATCTGGAGTGAAAACAACGTATTCAGAGCAGACAATGCTACCTGCTGAAGCAGACATCTTCTTGGTTCAGAGAGCTCCTCGGAGGAGGATTGAGACCGATGACCAGTCCTATTTCCCCCCTGAGGTCTATGCTCAAACTTGGCAGGGTTATATTACCCATGTCATGCATGTTGTCTTGCATTGCTTAGTTTTTACATCATATATAGATTGCCATCTGCTTACTTGCTTACTATATAAATCATATATTTGAATTATATCATACCATCATGTTTACATAGTACATACACATCATCTGTCTGAATTATGGCATGGCAACCCATTTAATAAATACATCATATAGTTATATCATCTCATCCTTTATAGTGTTTACAGTCATCATATTAAGAATTATGGCATTCTATCCATGAATGTATGTGAATTATGGCATGCCAACCTATTTAATAAACACATTATATAGTTATGTCATGTCATCCTGTTTACATAATCTCATATTTTGAACTATGTCTTTCCATCTTTTTTAGTTAGCCATCATAATGTGAAATTGTGTCATGCTATCCTGTTTAGTTAGCTATCATATATGTGAAATTGTGTCATCCTATCCTGTTTGGTTAGACAACATAAATATGAATTATTTCATGCCCTCTTTTATTCCCCACTATCCATTGCACCTGTCTATCATACAATGTCTATACTTTCAATTACTTTTCTTGTTTATCAGCCATTTGAATTGGAGAGCGTGATGGCAGTATCTAAGGGAGTAACAACACGGTCTTCGTAAAAGATCGTGCTACCGATTGATGCAGATAGAACCACGGTTGTACTTGCCCAAGGACCAGATCCACCACACATAACCCAGACTCGCAGATTGTACCCTACCCAGTTGGACAGAGAACTAGCTACACCTTCTAACCCCAACCCGGCAGATAGTAACCTGGCCCAGTTGACACAAAGCACCGTCTCCACCACAGAGCACCCAAACACGAGCGGTTAGTAAGGGAATTGCAGTGCCCAAAGCACGAGGACCACCACTCCGAATCCCAACTCAACGCTTAAAGGAGAAGAAGATTTGTTCTCAGGTCAGGTTCTGTAGCTATTGTCGGGGATATGCCCCGCGGTGTAAACCGGCCGGAAGGATAAACCGGCCGGACTTGGCGATTCACCGGGTGACCTACACAGACCAGACGGTTTACAGCTCGTTGGTAATCCGGCAGGCGGGCCAGAGGAGCAACAAGACCCGGTGGCCTGTCTGGCGGTTCATGAAGGCCGGTTCGTACTATGGTGGGCCGGTTTAAGAGGAAAGGCATGAGGAATATTTACCTTACAAGGAGTTGAGACCAGGACTTGTATCCGGTTTGTATTAGAGATAGACTAGTCCTAATCCTAATAGGACTCCACATGTAAACCGCACCTTCAACATATATAAGGAGGGGCAGGGCTCCCCAAAGAGGGACAAGTTAGAAGCTACAAGTTACAAGCAATAATCTTAGGGCTAGACACAAAGAGGAGAGCCGGTTTACGGCGACTCCCTCGTGATGATAATGAGACCTAGCCTCAAACAGCATGTAGGGTTTTTTACCGGATGATGTTTCCCGGGGCCCGAAGCTGTCTAAATCCCTGTCTTGTGTTGCGTCTCTCGATTCCGCTCAACCCCTCTCAAGCTACCACATAGATGTGTTGGCCTCGCGACTAAGTCCTGACACTGAGGACATCTGCCGTGACAAATCCACGACAGTTGGCGCCCACCGTGGGGCCAGCGCACGGTGGTGTTGAGTTCTTGGAGGGATCTCTTACAGGGATCGGAGAAGGTCGTAAATTTCCGGATGAAGAAAAGTCAGTTTTGAAAGGATTTATATCAATGTTGATCAAAATCAGAAATTATTTAGTGGAGTTCATCCGGTTGGTTGGTGAGATTATCAGAGAAGATCCCGAAGGATTGGCTTGGTTCAGTGTTGGTTCACCGAAATCCAATGGGTGCAAATCATCCACATGAACAAGGCCAATTTGTTTCAAGCCGCCGCAGACACCCGGCTCGTGGGCGTATTCATCGCGTTTCACCTTAAAACGCCACACCTCGAGCAAGTTTGCCTCTTCTTCACCGGGTCAATTCCATTGATTACAGGCTGTGTTGTTTGTTGCTTCGACCAAGGACTCGAGTGCTGCCTCCGTGGTTAACTTCGCCTTCGCCTTCGAATCCGTGTTGGAGCCGTGAGTCGCCGTATCTATTCTGAGTTGCCCCAGGGAATCAGCTTCCGCCACGGACTCTAGGCTGCTGTCGCTGTCATCCACCTGTTTCCGTCTTTGTTACGTCCTGCAAACCGTACGGCCACCGCCCTAAAGATCGCCAGGACCAACAAGATTTTCTGCTGCCGCTAATTGAAGGAGTTGGCTCGGCCTGACACGTATTTTTCTTAGTTCCAACACATATCCAATTCATTGAGCGGCCAGGTCGTGTTTGAGAAGACCGATTCCACTGTAGCCTTGCTACTTTCCACGTGAAGCAAAGTCCAACTTTTATTTCACTGCCAAGAACCAGTACTAGTACTAGCATGCAATAGTTTTGGACTGACAAAAACGGGGTTGAAAAACACACAAGGAAGCCAATTCAAGATTCAAGGGAAGAAAAAGTTAGTACTGACACGTGGATCCAGAAACCCCTACGACCTGGAAGCAGGTTTAAGTCATGGGTTCAGTCTCCGCGCACGGGAGGCTCTGGCCTTTGCCGGTTTACTATCGCTGCTGCGATGCCCGGACCAGCCGACCCGCCAGCCGTTTCACCCCGTTCCAGATGGTGCTGGGTCACCGTAGTGCCATGCGGGCAGTTGCTGTAGCCCGCTGGTTCGGCCGGTTCTAAGGTGGAATATTGATGCTACTCACAGGGCGTCATTCAGTCAGATTGATTTGCTGCTGATCCAGCATCATCACAATTATTACACTCACCCAAGCCATCTGGCAAAAATATCAGGTGCTATCTTCACGCTTATTTAATTAGAAACATTTTTTTCCTCCGACAAACAAACTACTTTGCTATGTGGTATTTTTTTTCGCAGGACCATTATTCATTACAACAGTGTCGCAAAGGGGCGTGTGCCAATATCATTTTTGCATTAACGCGTTCGTGCTGTGCTGCTGGACGGATACATGTGCAAGTCGCCGCCCCCGCTACATCAACACGACGAGGCTGACTCATCCGTCCAGCGGTTTTACCGCTACCGCGATTGACTTCGCCCGTCGCTCTCATGGACGGTTCACGCGACCGCGCCGGTTTACAAGCCACGGACGACTCACCCGTCCGCCCTCATAGCCGCTTCATGACGGCCGGCTTCAACAACAACTTCGACATCCACTGTTGACAAATTTCGGAGTCCATCACACCCGACTTCACCAAGATCGTGATCTTTTTCGACTCGAGCTAAGAAGGCTCGGATCATGCCACCTCCGGTTCATCAATCTCGCGCTGCGAAGTCTTCAAAGTTCCGGCTCTCGCCGCTGTCTCGAGCCGTCAGTCGGGTTACCTGCTTACGACTCCCGCTGGACCATCTCCAACTTCGCCGGCTTATGCCACATCATAAAAACAAGCTAAGTCACTTTTACATTTAAATTTCATTTTTTCCAGCCAATTAAATGTATCCGGCACCTTTGAGTTAATCTTGGGGGCTATCATTTCTTCTTATAAAGTTGAGTCGTAAGGTTACCAAAGAGGACTATTTGCCATGATGCACAGTTCAAACATGGGTGCCCTACATATCAGCGAAATAATTTTATGTTTGTTCTTTACTAAGTCAGATGCAAGTCGTAACCGACCAAGTAGTGGGTATGGTATTGTCAATCGACTCTGATGCCTATCATGGACTTTGTCGAATTGAACATATCATATTTCCATGAAAAAGTCCACGCGAGAGCCTACTTAGTCGAGTCAAACGATTAACAACTTGAACACAAGTTGACAAAGTCATCAAAATTATTATTTAATTTTGTTGTATATATCACGAATGGTGTAATGCATTCATGTGTTTTATTTCAGGAACAAAGAGCTTGAAGACGACTCCTTGAGTCGCCTGAAGCCTCGAGGGCTATCAAGCCGGAATTTGTGAAAAAATGGACTTTGTTCGTTACCAAAACACAAGTTCACATACTCTCTCATTCGCGCCGGCTTACAACGTCGTGTCCGGTTCATCTGTCTAAGCCGCTTCTGATGATGCGGTCATCCTTGCCATCCATCTCTCGCAGCCTGGTCTACATCAACATACCAGGCCATACATGTCTGCATGAACAAGTCACAGCTTGGGTAGCCTGGTTTTCTTTCAAATTGGAAGCAAATTATCATCAACCGCCGCCTGCACTGGATGGCTCAATGGGCAGGCGCACTAGTCGCCGCCGCTACAGTTTGGTTATCTTCACATCACCAGTTGGAAGGAACCATTGGCCAAGTTGCTGACACGGCTCATACGGGATCGTTTATAACCCGCCGCAGTCACCTCAACCTTCTGTGGATTCACATCATGCTATCAACACCAACGTTATACAAGTTATGCCGGTTTATATGACGGTCAAATATGGAGAATCTCAAGCCAACTCTTCGAGTCACCTTGAGACTCGGGGGCTATGATGATATGACGCAACAAGTCTTGCGATTTCAGCAAATTTAAGAACCCGGGACGAGGAGGAAAGATAACCCGGTCCAGGAGGCTACTGTTATTTGAAGGCCGTCAGAAAATTTCCGGCTTAGAAAGTATATGACAGTTACAAAATCCCGGCTCAATGAAGAAGATCCGGGTCATCAGAAAGGATTCCGGTTTAAAATCCGGCTCAAGGGAAGTCAGTCTCATTGAAGCTCTCAAATATCTGGTTTACAATCCGGTTCAAGGGAAATCTGTTCTCCCACAAAGCTCTGAAGCGCCCAAATCCGGTTTAATAATGTCCGGTTCACAAAGAAATTAACTTCTCACAAGTTTGAGTTTAAAGACCGTCAGAAAATTTCCGGCTGAAAATGAAGATTCCGGTTTATAATCCGGGTCAAGGGAAAGATGTCTCCCACGAAGCTTTGAAGCTCTCAAATATCCGGTTCAAGATCCCGGTTCAAGCAGAATTTATCTCTTGCAAAAAGTTAAAAATTGCCAAAGAGGACGTGCTGCCATGATGTGCGGTTCAAACATGGGTATCCTGCCTTTATTGGCCTAACATATTGATCACATGGGGGCTTCTGCTTCATAAAGCGGGGTCTCTATTCTTTTTTACATCAGGCGTGGTTACATGGGGTGCTTCTGTTTTAAAGCAGCCTCCGGTTTACCCCTTGACATTTGTTTTTATCACTTGGGGGCTTGGTCGTGTCCGAACCAATGCAACACCTCTTGATAGGCGAAAGCCACCAGATCATTTGGGGACACGGTCACGTCTGAACCGGTCACGCCTCTTGGTCGGCCAATAGGGCCAGAGTCATTTGGGGGCTTGGTCGAACCCGAACCAATGTCATGCCACTTGGCCGGCGTACTCGCCAAGAGTCTTTTGGGGACCTGGCCGACTTGCACCATCGCTACGCCTTCGGGGAGCTTGGTTGCGTCTGACCATGGTAATGCCATCTGACCAGCTCAGTAAAGCTTTTCTTTTGCAAAGAGTTATTGCCTTTGTTGCCATATTTTTTCATAATTGGTATTCAATTTTTTGTTGCGTTTTTTTTCAAATCGACAACATTTTAATCCGGTTCGACTGTCAATTGACGGAACACGGTCAATTCTTAATCCAGAGACTATCTGCCCGGTTTGATTTTCTGTTACCATCCTATTATGGAGTAAACCGGTGTTTATCAACCCGGCTCGCTTTCAACTACAAGTTGTCAAGACACAATCAAGTTATAACTGGAGACTATCAGCCCGATGCGGTTTGACTACAAGTCACCATATTATATATGGTTAATCCGGTGTTTATCACAACCCGGTACGGTTTATCATTAACCGGCACAATATGAAAGGAGTTATCATTACTCAAGATTGGGGTTATTGTCCTTACTACAAAAAAGTTGGTAAGCCAATGATGTGATTCAATGTCACAGGTATGGTATATTTCATATTTGATTATTCTTAAGTGCAGCCTTGGTTATAAACCTGGGTTATATGTTAAGTATTATGATTCCGTCCGTGTAAACCGCCAGGACACTTTAAACTTGTTGTATGCAGAAACAGGTTGAATAAAGCATGATGATAAATTATCCGGTGTTTATTAAACCGGCCCGGCTTTGGACTATAGGTTGCCAGTATATATTTGGATTACGCCATTGGAATCATGCGCTTATAAATCATTGGGTTATATTATTCAAATAGCCAAACTTGGCTGAAATTTCATTATGATATTGGATGAATAAGGTTTTCATACCGGATTATATTATCTTGAATAGCCAACATGGCTGGATTTTTATTATGGTTATTAATATTATGATTAAGGTTTTCAAAGTCGCTTTAGCGCAATGGATATTATGTTATCAATGGATATGGATTTTATTCTACAATCGAAGGAATAGTCCCGAGTTGCTGCAGGCTTACAACCCGGCACTTGGGGGCTACATTATTGAAGTTGAGATTACATCAAATATGCAAGTCTCATGTCGCTGCAAGCATGCACCATGACACTTGGGGGCTAATGCAAAGTCATTCTTTGTTCATCTTATTGAAGACCCGACTCATCACATTATAATGAGCCGGCCCTTGGGGGCTACCAATTGCTCCTGTTAAACAATTTAAGGTACAAAGCTTTTTATTCATTATATTGAAGGGTCCACTGCTCAGTTGGTAAAGCACAAGGCTCTTAATCTTGTGGATGTGAATTCAAGCCCCATGATGGGGGTTACATCATATGATGTTATTTTCATAGAAGTATATATCAAAGTCCCTGCTCATTATTGCATAATGACCCGCCCTTGGGGGCTACATGGTTGAAGTTTTATGAGCATCAGAATTACAAGTCCTGTGTTGTCGCAAGCATAACAACCCGACACTTGGGGGCTACATAATTTGGAGTGTTCAGTTTTACTAAGTGGACTGGGATGAACAATATGGATTTCTTCTAAGTGGCAGTAATTATATGGAAACAAGTCTCAAATCATCACTTTGTTACATTTCAAGACTTGGGGCTAAGGTAATATGGATATAAGGGAGAAAAATCTTCAAGTTCTCAGTTTTGAGCAATAATTATGACCTGGAGTTGGTGACAATTATGACTTGGTGCCATCCATATTTACAATCTGGCAATTTTGGTAATATTAATCCGGCAAATTTTACATCTTCAAACCGGCTGAATATCAGATGAGTATGTCAAGACCAATATTTCTTAAACCGGCGCTTTGGAAGCCGATTCAAGTGGATTATTCTTCACAATATTTTTTATATAAGAAGCCAACATCAGCAAATTGAGTATGACGCTGGCTTATTGACCTGGATTTTCTAGAAGGAGGAAATGACAAGGACTTAAGGATGATCAGGTGCCGGTCTACAAGAATTCTTAACCCGGAACACAACCTGCCAAATTTGTTCTGGTGTTTATTTTGCAGCATAAGTTTACCATGGATAAATCCAAGCTAAACTTGGGGGCTAATGTCGGGGATATGCCCCGCGGTGTAAACCGGCCGGAAGGATAAACCGGCCGGACTTGGCGATTCACCGGGTGACCTACACAGACCAGACGGTTTACAGCTCGTTGGTAATCCCAAGCAAAGGGCGGAGGAGCAACAAGACCGGTGGCCTGTCTGGCGGTTCATGAAGGCGGTTCAGTACTATGGTGGGCCGGTTTAAGAGGAAAGGCATGAGGAATATTTACCTTACAAGGAGTTGAGACCAGGACTTGTATCCGGTTTGTATTAGAGATAGACTAGTCCTAATCCTAATAGGACTCCACATGTAAACCGCCCCTTCAACATATATAAGGAGGGGCAGGGCTCCCCAAAGAGGGACAAGTTAGAAGCTACAAGTTACAAGCAATAATCTTAGGGCTAGACACAAAGAGGAGAACCGGTTTCTGGCGACTCCTCGTGATGATAATGAGACCTAGCCTCAAAAAAGCATGTAGGGTTTTTACGGATGATGTTTCCGGGGCCAAGCTGTCTAAATCCTGTCTTGTGTTGCGTCTCTCGATTCCGCTCAACCCCTCTCAAGCTACCACATAGATGCGTTGGCCTCGCGACTAAGTCCTGACACTGAGGACATCTGCCGTGACAAATCCACGACAGCTATGGTTCATACTCCTTTGCTCTTGCATTACTGTATTTACTCATACCAACTATTTTAAAATTTGAAGGATGGAATTGAAACCCCAATGGCGCAACAGGTATGTTTTAAACCTGTTTCTTTAACTGGTTTGCTGTTGTAACCTGCTTTATGTTGATTTCAGTTTCAATTGAATAAACAGTTATGTTCTCATGTCATGCACATTACAAGTGTTGTTATTGCTCTATCGTTACCCACACTTATATTCTGTCTATTCTGCTTTGTCTTGAACAAATATTATTTGAACTGTGTCTCTATCTTGATTTGGCAACAAAAACTAGAATGATATAGACCATAAAGTGACCATGGCACATAGATATATGTTTGTTTCATGTTGTTATCCTGTCCACTTTACTACTGAACTCATTTACCAAAATGAGTTTCATAAAGAACATGGTAAACATGTGATGTGTCTGCTTGTTTCTCTTTTAGAATGCGGACAAAATATTGGAGAACAGTACCGCGTTATCCAATGGTAAAGGAAGTAATGTAGATAAGGTTCAAGATAGTGAGACATCCCTGTTGGTCTCCAAGAAAGCTGATAAAAACTATCTTGACGACAGTGAGGGAACCCAAAAGTCATGTCTTGATGTAGTGTTTGAGTTACTGGCCACTACTGCTGGCACAAGCTCTTCGAACTCGCTGCCTGAATCAGTTCGTCTTCTTGAGTCTCAACTTCAAGTTGAAAGACATCGATCAAATATGCTGCAACAGGAAGCTGAAGGACTGAGGAAGTCCCTGCAGAATTCAGATGCATAATTTCTGGTGCAACAGCAAGCGCTACAGGATTTAAGCGCCAAACAAGAGAAAGTTAATAAGCTTGCTAAGCATCTTGCCAAAGCATTATGGGTACCTGTGATATTGTTTCTTGAGATATTCGAAGTGGTTTGATTCTGGATTTGTTTTGTCTTGGCGTTTATTTGCGCTGGTCGCCAACTTTGACAACCAATGTATATGATATGTCGCTTTGTTCCCTATATTTGCATTGGTGGCTAACTTTGATGCCCAATGGATGTAATATGTGTAACAATGTGATAGCCTAGCATAAGTTGCTTGCTTATTTATTTCCTTGTTGTCTTGTTTATTTGTTTGCTTGTAGTCGGTGCAGTTCTTTTTAAAACTAGGCCACAATAACCATGGGCTAATATTTCTTGTAGTGACTTTGGGCCTCCTACGGGTCAGAGAAAGCGATGGGCCTTCTACGAGCCAGAGAAAGCAAGAGGGCCTTCTACGGGCCGTAGAAACAATGGGCCTTCTACGGGCCGTAGAAACAATGGGCCTTCTACGGGCCGTAGAAACAATGGGCCTTCCACGGGTCGTAGAAACAATGGGCCTTCTACGGGCCGTAGAAACAATGGGCCTTCAACGGGCCGTATCATCAATGGGACTTATACGGGCTGAAAGGATCGATACGGTCGACTAGAGGGGGGTGAATAGGAGACTACAAATTTTAATCTTTCTTGTAGATTTAAAGGCTTAGCGGATAAAAGAGTTCACTAGATATGCAACTAGGTGAATGCAACCTATATGACAAGTAAGCTCCAAGATAAATATGCTAGGCAACAAACTACTTAGCATGCCAACAAGCATACAACAACAAGGAAAGGTGCGGGAAAGGATTAACCACAAGTGAGACGAGGACGCAGATTTTAACCCGAAGTTCACTCTTCCTTGGGGAAGAGCTAATCTCCGTTTGGAGCGGTGCCGGAGCCAAATCTTGCGGAACGCCACCGAAGGCTCACCGTATTCTCCTTCGAGTCACCCCCAACGGATGAGCCTCGAATCACTCGGGGTTGGTCTTGAAGGCGACCACCACACCTTTACAAACTTCCCCGGAGCACACCACAAGCAAGGAAGCTTCCGGAGGAACCTCTAGCCGCCTAGGAGCCCTAGCTCCAAGAGTAAGAAGTCAATGGGGAAGAAATGTTGGGGGAACGCGATTTGGTTTGGTCAAGATGTAGATCGGGTCTTGCTCTCCCAATCCCCAAAGTTTCAACAAGTTTGGGTGGAGGGATTGAGAGTATTGAGCAAAAGGAGTTGTAGCAATGGTGGGGCTCAACAAGACATTAGGGTTAGGGGTTGGAGGTGGAAGAAGGGCCTTTATATAGTGTGCAGGGGCTGGTGAGGATTTCTACCCGTTGGACCCCGTGCGCACGGGCTAAGTCAGCCCCGTGCGCACGGGGTACTCAGAGACAATCACGCCACCCCATGCGCACGGGGTCAAAGACCCGTGCGCCGGGTACCCAGAGATTATCTAAGCCCGTGCGACGGGTCACTGAACCCGTACACGGGTACCAGAGAGTTATAAGATCACAGGCGACGGGGTCAACAGACCCGGCGCACGGCTACCCAAGAACTTTCTATTGCAACTTCTCGAGTACCACAGCATACACATTAGGCACTTATTAGGTGCTCGGAGTGGTAAGGGTAAGAGAGTGAGGCTCAGCAATGGCATTCCCACACCGACATTTATCCACATTGCCCCTCTTGATAGTGCGGTCTTTCCTACGACTCAAGCAAACCAAAACTAAACCTTGAGCGCCGAAAGACAACGCCTTTGTCCATTTTGAAATGGGGGGGGGGGTCGCACATCTCCATCGCGGGCACTTAGAACCAATAACCTAAGATAAACTTTAGCAACCGATATTAGTTCAACTAACCACATTGTCATCACACCAAAATAAAGCATAAGTGCCACTTAACACTTTCAATCTCCCCCTTTTTGGTGCATTGATGACAACGTGGTTAGAGCATGGCATAGAGGATAAATAGATAGAAAGCCACGGAACAAATAATGATCATGATAGCTCCCCCTAAAAGTGTGCCCGAAAACAAGAATGCATCTAGAACACTCATAGGAGATTCGACCAAGATCATTATAGAACGTCATGAGTTTCAACAAAATAAACCTATAACGGTGCCTAGAACTCATGACACAGTGTGGAGAGCAAATAATGTGAGACCCAATAAGCATAAGAGGATAATGGCAAGGTTCAATAATAAAGCTAGTGAAGGAAATATGCCCTAGAGGCAATAATAAAGTTATTATTTATTTCCTCATATCATGACAAATGTTTATTATTCATGCTAGAATTGTATTAAACGGAAACATGATACATGTGTGAATACATAGACAAACATAGTGTCACTAGTATGCCTCTACTTGAACTAGCTCATTGATCAAAGATGGTTATGTTTCCTAACCATAGGCATGTGTTGTCATTTGATTAATGGGATCACATCATTAGGAGAATGATGTGATTGACTTGACCCATTCCGTTAGCTTAGCACTTGATCATTTAGTATGTTGCTATTGCTTTCTTCATGACTTATACAAAGTTCCACGCAACTATGAGATTGTGCAACTCCGTTTACGGAGGAACACTTTGTGTGCTACCAAACGTCACAATGTAAGCGGGTGATTATAAAGGTGCTCTCTGGTGTCTCTCAAGGTACATGTTGAGTTGGCATAATTCGAGATTAGGTTTTGTCACTCCGATTGTCGGAGAGGTATCTCTGGGCCCTCTCGGTAATACTCATCACCTAAGCCTTGCAAGCATTGTAACTAATGAGTTAGTTATGAGATGCTGTATTACGGAACGAGTAAAGAGACTTGCCAATAACTAGATTGAACTAGGTATTGGATACCGACGATCGAATCTCAGGCAAGTAACATACCGATGATAAAGGGAACAACGTATGTTGTTATGCGGTTTGACAGATAAAGATCTTCGTAGAATATGTGGGAACCAATATGAACATCCAGGTTACGCTATTGGTTATTGACCGAGAATAGTTCTAGGTCATGTCTACATAGTTCTCGAACCCGTAGGGTCCGCATGCTTAACGTTATGATGACAGTTTTATTATGAGTTTATAAGTTTTGATGTACCGAAGGTTGTTCGGAGTCCCGGATGTGATCACGGACATGATGAGGAGTCTCGAAATGGTCGAGACATAAAGATTGATATATTGGATGACTATATTCGGACACCAGAAGTGTTCCGTGTGTTTTCGGAGAAAAGAGTACCGGAGGGTTACCGAACCCCCGGGAAGTAATGGGCCTTGATGGGCCCTATTGAGAGAGAGAGGGGCGGCCAGGCAAGTGGCGCCCCTCCCTTGAGTCCGAATAGGACAAGGAAGGGCGGCCCCCTTGCCTTCCCCTCCCCTCCTTCCTTCCCTCCTTCTTGGAATAGGAAAGGGGGGAAACCTACTGGAGTAGGTTCCCCCTCCTAGGGGCGCCTCCCCTTAGGCGGCCCCTCCTCCTCTCCCCTTTATATACTGGGGCGGGGGCACCCCATAGACACACAAGTTGATCTACGATCGTTCCTTAGCCGTGCACGGTGCCCCTCCACCATATTCCACCTCGGTCATATCGTCACGAGTTTAGGCGAAGCCTGCGCGATAGAACATCATCATCGCCACCACGCCGTCGCGGCCGTGGAACTCATCCCCGACGCTTTGCTGGATTGGAGTCCGGGGGACGTCATCGAGCTGGACGTGTGCTGAACACGGAGGTGCCGTACGTTCGGTGCTTGGATCGGTCGATTCGTGAAGACGTATGACTACAACAACCGCGTTGTCATAACGCTTCCGCTTATGGTCTACGAGGGTACGTGGACAACACTCTCCCCTCTCGTTGCTATGTCATCACCATGATCTTGCGTGTGCGTAGGAAATTTTTTGAAATTACTACGTTCCCCAACAGTGGCATCCGAGCCTAGGTTTTTCGGTTTGATGTTATATGCACGAGTAGAACACAAGTGAGTTGTGGGCGATACAAGTCATACCGCTTACCAAAGATGTCATACTTTGGTTCGGGCGGTATTGTTGGATGAAGCGGCCGGACCGACATTACGCCAGACGCTTACGCGAGACTGGTTTTACCGCCGTGCTTTGCACACAGTGACTAGCGGTGTCGATTTCTCCTACTTTATTTGAACCGAGTGTGGCTACGCCTTTGGTCCTTGCGAAGGTTAAAACACCATCAACTTGACAAACTATCGTTGTGGTTTTGATGCGAGGTGAGATTGATTCTTGCTTAAGCCCGTAGTAGCCACGTAAAACTTGCAACAACAAAGTAGAGGACGCCTAACTTGTTTTTGCAGGCATGTTGTGATGTGATATGGCCAAGACGTGATGCTATATTTTATTGTATGAGATGATCATGTTTTGTAACCGGTTATCGCAATCTGGCGAGAGCCATATGGTTGTCGCTTTATTGTATGAAATGCAAACGCCTTTGTAATTGCTTTAGTTTATCACTAAGCGGTAGCGATAGTCGAGAAGCGATAGATGGCGAACGCGACAACGATGCTACGATGGAGATCAAGGTGTCGCGCCAAAGTGGCGATGGTGATCACGACGGTGCTTCGGAGATGGAGATCACAAGCACAAGATGATGATGGCCATATCATATCACTTATATTGATTGCATGTGATGTTTATCCTTTATGCATCTTATCTTGCTTTGATTGACGGTAGCATTTTAAGATGATCTCTCACTAAAATTATCAAGAAGTGTTCTCCCGAGTATGCTTTGTTGCCAAAGTTCGTCGTGCCCGGACACCACGTGATGATCGGTGTGATAAGCTCACGTCCATCTACAACGGGTGCAAGCCAGTTTTGCACACGCAGAATACTCGAGTTAAACTTGTCGAGCCTAGCATATGCGAGATATGGCCTCGGAACACGGAGACCGAAAGGTCGAGCGTGAATCATATAGTAGATATGATCAACATAATATGTTCACCATTGAAAACTACTCCATCTCACGTGATGATCGGTTATGGTTTAGTTGATTTGGATCACGCGATCACTTAGATGACTAGAGATGTACATCTAAGTGGGAGTTCTTAAGTAATATGATTAATTGAACTTAAATTTATCATGAACTTAGTACCTGATAGTATTTTGCTTGTCTATGTTTGTTGTAGATAGATGGCTCGTGTTGTTGTTCCTTTGAATTTTAATGCGTTCCTTGAGAAAGCTAAGTTGAAAGATGATGGTAGCAATTACACGGACTGGGTCCGTAACTTGAGGATTATCCTCATTGATGCACAGAGGAATTACGTCCCGAAGCACCGCTGGGTGCGAACTCGCTGCCGATGTAACCGACGACGTTAAGAACGTCTGGCGAGCAAAGCTGATGACTACTCGATAGTTCGATGTGCCATGCTTTACGGCTTAGAACCGGGTCTTCAACGACGTTTTAAACGTCATGGAGCATATGAGATGTTCCAGAGTTGAAGTTAATATTTCAAGCAAATGCCCGGATTGAGAGATATGAAGTCTCCAATAAGTTCTACAACTGCAAGATGGAGGAGAATAGTTCACAAGTGAGCATATACTCAAAATGTCCGGGTATAATAATCACTTGATTCAACTGGGAGTTAATCTTCCGGATGATAGCATCATTGATGAATTCTCCAATCATCGCCACCAAGCTACAAGAGCTTTGTGATGAACTATAATATGCAAGGGATGAACAAGACTATTCCCGAGCTCTTCGCAATGCTAAAGGCTGCGGAGGTAGAAATCAAGAAGGAGCATCAAGTGTTGATGGTCAACAAGACCACTAGTTTCAAGAAAAGGGCAAAGGGAAGAAGAAGGAACTTCAAGAAGAACAGCAAGCAAGTTGTGCTCAAGAGAAGAAACCCAAGTCCGGACCTAAGCTTGAAACCGAGTGCTTCTATCGCAAGCGATCGGTCTTTGAAACGGAACTGCCCCAAGTATTTGGCGGATAAGAAGGATGGCAAAGTGAACAAAGGTATATGTGATATACATGTTATTGATGTGTACCTAACTAGAGCTCGTAGTAGCACCTGGGTATTTGATATTGGTTCTATTGCTAATATTTGCAACTTGAAACAGGGACTACGGAATAAGCGAGCACTGGCCAAGGACGAGGTGACGATGCGCGTAGGAAACGGTTCCAAAGTCGATGTGATCGCGGTCGGCACGCTACCTCTACATCTACCTTCGGGATTAGTTTTAGACCTGAATAATTGTTATTTGGTGCCAGCGTTGAGCATGAATATTATATCTGGATCTTGTTTGATGCGAGACGGTTATTCATTTAAATCAAAGAATAATGGTTGTTCTATTTATATGAGTAATCTCTTTTATGGTCATGCACCCTTGAAGAGTCGTCTATTTTTATTGAATCTCGATAGTAGTGATACACATATTCATAATGTTGAAGCCAAAAGATGCAGAGTTGATAATGATAGTGCAACTTATTTGTGGCACCGCCGCTTAGGTCATATCGGTGTAAAGTGCATGAAGAAACTCCATCTCGATGGACTTTTGGAATCACTTGATTATGAATCACTTGGTACTTAAGTAACCGTGCCTCATGGGCAAGATGACTAAAACACCGTTCTCCGGTACTATGGAGAGAGCAACAGATTTGTTGGAAATCATACATACAGATGTATGTGGTCTGATGAATGTTGAAGCTCGTGGCGGATATCGTTATTTTCTCACCTTCACAGATGATTTAAGCAGATATGGGTATATCTACTTAATGAAGCATAAGTCTGAAACATTTGAAAAGTTCAAAGAATTTCAGAGTGAAGTGGAAAATCATCGTAACAAGAAAATAAAGTTTCTACGATCTGATCGTGGAGGAGAATATTTGAGTTACGAGTTTGGTCTACATTTGAAACAATGTGGAATAGTTTCGCAACTCACGCCACCTGGAACACCACAAAGAAATGGTGTGTCCGAACGTCGTAATCATACTTTACTAGATATGGTGCGATCTATGATGTCTCTTACTGATTTACCGCTATCGTTTTGGGGTTATGCTTTAGAGACGGCTGCAATCACAATAAATAGGGCACCATCTAAATCCGTTGAGACGACGCCTTATGAACTGTGGTTTGGCAAGAAACCAAAGTTGATGTTTCTTAAAGTTTGGGGCTGCGATGCTTATGTGAAGAAACTTCAACCAGATAAGCTCGAACCCAAATCGGAGAAATGTGTCTTCATAGGATACCCAAAAGAGACTGTTGGGTACACCTTCTATCACAGATCCGAAGGCAAGACATTCGTTGCTAAGAATGGATCCTTTCTAGAGAAGGAGTTTCTCTCGAAAGAAGTGAGTGGGAGGAAAGTAGAACTTGATGAGGTAACTATACCTGCTCCCTTATTGGAAAGTAGTTCATCACAGAAATCAGTTGTCAGGACCCCGACTCAATGCCACATCGATCTAGCATGTAACACCTCATATCACTTTGTGGCCTCACGACGGTATTCCCACGGTGTCGCCTTACCTTTGCCCGGGACCGTTTATGCCTTTTGGCACACGATATGATAGTGTCGCTAGCATCCATATGATAAGGAGCCCGGCTGACATGGCTAGTCGTAAACCCAAAGTGGCACAGACTTACAGGACAGCATCCATGACCCAAAGATCGAACGTGTCGGTCATCACGAGTAAGTTAGGGCTGTAGCACTGGCTAGCAGACTCGATAAACCGGGCTGTAGCGGGCTAACAGGACTCCAGACTCAACGTGACATTTCCCGAAGGGACAGACACAGGAACGAAGAAGGACACATGCCGGCCAGCCTAAGTGTTCCGGAGCAGTAGCAAGCTACCATGGCTCGGTGGAAACACTAGGAGACATTTCCCGGTAAGGGAGGCTACTAAAGATAAACAACTAGATAGTCAGATCCCACACATACCAAGCATTTCAATAACATACACACAATATCGCGATATGTGCAAATACAACATGGCATCACAACATGACTCTCTACGACTCAAGTATTTATTCATTAGGCCCGAGGAGCGAGATATTACAAACATGGGTCACATGACCCAACATTCAGAGCATACAAGTCAAAGCACAAGCGAAGCTAACATGTGCAGTACGAGACATCTACAAATGAAAAAGGCTTAGAAGCCTGACTATCTACTAGATCCTGCCGAGGGCACAAGATCGTAGCTGAGGTAACAAGCTAAACATCGAAGTCCACGCGGAACTACTAGTGAGACCGAGGTCTCTCTGCAAAAACATAAAATAGGCAAACGTGAGTACAAATGTACCCAAAGAAGACTTACATCGTAACTAACTACATATGCATCATTATCAACAAAGGGATGGTGGGGTTTAAGCTGCAGCAAGCCAGCTTTGACTCGGTGGCTATCCTGAACTACTTAACGCAAGTAACTCTTTTGAGGTGGCACACGAGTCCACATATTCACCATATCAATACACCACTATGGATCCGCTCCGTCTCCCCACGAGAACGCCATCCATAGCACTCACACTTATCTTGCGATTTTAGAGTATCCACTTTCACTTGTCTATGAACTGCACAGCAACCCGAAGTCCTTTTCGGACACGGCTATTGAATAGATGATGTTAACCTGCAGGGTGTACTTCTTCACACACGCTCACCACTTACCGCCGTTTACACGACATGTACTCGGCAACCTTCAAGCGTAAGCCCAACGTGGGTGTCGGCCACGGCCTACCTAAACACTCAAGTCCCTAGTCCAGGTTTATCGCCTATTTGGGTTCCATCCATGAGGAGATCCGGCCAAGTTTCGCCACAGCCCCAAACGATGTGTACAGGTTCCGTGACACCAAATGGGCGCCGGTCTGCCACGCGTGCCTACCGCATCACAGCCCACCCCTACGGTCAGCTGCGACTGGCCTCCAAAGATACTACAAACACGAAACTACTTGCAACTCCCGGACAGAGGACAAGGGTGATTAAGAAGCGAGAGGGTCCATTGGTTTCGGCCCAATGCGTGGTAGTAGCTGAATCATGGATCACAAACACGTAACTCAGTTCTCGAGGACGGCTGAAATGAGACAACCCACCATGTACTCCTACATGGCCTCTCACCGCTACCTTTACCAAATCGTGTTCACACACTTAGCTCACACACAAGAGGACATGTTCAAGCACCTCCGATTCATCCTCGATGAATCGGACCGACTCAACTCTAAGCAAGAGCAGGCATGACAAACAAGCATGTATGAGTAGGCACAACAAGGCTCAAACAACTCCTACTCATGCTAGTGGGTTTCATCTATTTACTGTGGAATGACAGGTCATGCAAAGGATAAAGGGGTTCAGCTACCGCAACAAGTAACAGTTGAATCGATGTTGTCTTAATGCAGTAAAAGAGAGCAGGAGCGAGAGAGTGGGATTGTATCGGAATGAACAAGGGGGTTTTGCTTGCCTGGCACTTCTGAAGATAATATAGTTCTTCATTGGTGTCATAGATCTCGTCGTCGAAACCACGTCTATCGAGAGGGGACAATTACCGGCAACACAAAAAGAACACAATCAATGCAATGCACAATATGATGCATGCTATGACATGGCAATATGATGTGTGATAGGTCTAATGCAACTTGGGACATAAAGGGTTGAGTCCATTTGAACCAAGGATTCAAATGATCACCCAAAATAATAAATGATATAAGTGCATTAGCTTCTTTCACCTAAACAGCAAGATTGAAGTGTTCTGACATGCATGAAACTAGTACAGATGGATAGATTGGATTTTTCTGATCATTTTACATATATAATTTGTTTGATTTGGAGCTACGGTTGATTTTCTATGATTTTTAGAAGTTTTGGTTATTTTCTGGAATTTCCTGTAAAAGAATAATTCCAGTAATTGAATTAATGCGTCAGCACTGCGTCATGCCTACGTCAGCAAGTCAACAGCGCTGACCAGGGTCAAACCTGACGTGCGGGTCCCACTGGTCAGTGACTCAGGGCTAGTCCGACTCACAGACAGGTGGGACCAGTCAAACGCCACGTCAGCAAAGTCAATGCTGACGCGTGGGGCTACTGTGTTTAGATTAAACTTAAACTATTTTTGTTAGCTAGTTAGTTAGGCAGTGGGGCCCGGCTGTCGGTTTCCTCACCGAGGTTAATTAGTAGGGTTATTAGTGGCTAATGACGTACACGCCACCGCCACCGGAGTTCGCCGCGGCGACTAAACGCGGCGGATGTTCGCTGTGGCTGCCCTACAAAGGCGGCCGGGCAAGAGAAGGGCACAGGAGGAGTCCTCACTCGCGCATCGAATGGAGCAGTGGGAGGTCGGGGTGGTCGGAGTCGCCGGAAGTGAGTTTCATGGCGGCGCCGGAGTTCGGTGAGTCTTGGGGTTGGCGCTGTGGTGCAGGAGGCATGTTAGCATGTGCGTTATGCTCTGGTGGCTTCTGAGCGCTTGATGCGCTCCTAATCGAGCTCAGCGGCTGCAAAGACGGCGGCGACATGGCCGGGCGGCGGGGAGCTCGGCCACGGCAGGCTACGGCCTAGAGGGCGGCGCGCGACTGGGGGAAGGGGAGACGACGCGGTGCTCACTGGTGCGTTCGTTAGCGTCCGGCGCAGGTCGGGAGCGGTCGGGTTGCCGCGAATCGACGATGACGATTGCCGGTGCAGAGGGCGAAGACAATGGCGATGGCGGCGCTGGCGGGCGCCGTCGTTGCTTCGGTGGAGACGAAGAAGAGGTCGGGCAGAGCTCTTGGGGACGGAGAGGGAGCGGGGAGTGGTTGTGGCAGTGGTGGTGCACGCGGGCGACGGAGGGCGCGTTCGGTGGCGCGCCAGAGGGAGAGAGCAGAGGAGGGTGGAAGCGCCCAGGGAGAGAGTGGGAGTCGGGTGCGTGGCGTCTCCGTGGCGCTGGCTGGAAGCGCCGAGACGTCGTGGGGCGGAAGCAGAGCCTGGCGCGGCTCAAGGCTGCTGCTAAGACGGGCGTCGTCCTCCTGGCAAAAGCTAGGAGACAACTGGCAGGGTAGGTTGGTGGGCTGGGCCAACTGGGCCAGCTCCAAGTAGTGGCTGGGCTTCCAAGTGGGCTACACAGCAGTAGGTCCAGGTAAGTTACAGGTAAGCTCCCTTTTCCTTTTATTTCGGTTTTTCTATTTCTTTTATTCTGTTTTGAATTAGTAAAAATACTAATCCATTTTGTAAAATCCTGAAAATAATTTGGGCGCTATTTGAAATATATGCAACAGCCCTCATTTAGTTTCAGAATTATTTGAGCATTTAATTATTTATAGCATTTAAACGCCCAAATTCAAATATTTTATGAATTAATTCAAAAATCCAGGAATAGCCTATAAATATGTTCATCATTTTTGGAAGGGGTTTTCACCTTTAACAGAAATCATGAACATTTCCAAAGGGCATTCTGGGTTATTGAAAATATTTTTATTGAACCTAATTAAATTTCATTTGGTGCTAGGGTTTCAACAATCCCCATTTCAGGTTTAAATGAAATTTAAACATGATGCAACACTCTAATGCATGCACTAGGCATTGTCAGAACTAGGGATGTGACAACTCACCCCCACTAACAAGAATCTCGTCCCGAGATTCAAGACGTGAGGTAAGAAGACAAAGGGGACACTAAGTATCACAAACTTCATGATCCAACCGTCTTCTCGAGGGTGTTGATCTGTTGACTCAATCGATCTTGACGTCTTTGCTTGCGAGGTCTTCATCCAACGTGATGACGACAGAAAGAGACTCTTCAGAAAACGATCTCCTCGAAGATCGAGTATTCAAGATCAACTCATGGAGTGAGAGGTAAGAACATCTATCGAGCTGAGATATGAAGCATTCATCCAAAAGGATGGAGTGGAACAGATGTTGAAGATTCACTAGGTAGGCAATATTCCGCACCTAAAAAGGTGGTGAACGGTTGTCAATGTAGCAAGGAGTAGAGTTGCCATGATACCACAACGAGACATTAAGGAGGAGGGTGATTCATAGATTATTACCTTAAGTGGCAAAAAGAATTACCTTTGATTCAGAGATCATTGAAAATCTTTATACCAGCCTAAGGCAATCACAATCGATCATTTGGCAGGGTTCAAAAGAATGACATATCCGGAATCGAATGGATGATGTGGATTACCTTGTTGAAAACAACACAAGGGTTGATTTTAGTAACTGGGGAGAAGCTCAACAGTAGAGAGTGAGTCCACTATTGAAAGGGTTATAGCATAACCGAGGAAACTGAGAGCACTATGCAATTAATGCCGACGATAAAACCTAGCACTTACGCGTGCTCTCAAGAGCTTGAGCATTTCCATAATCATCAAGGTTTTATCAACATCCATGTCAAGGGTGCTGACAACACAACATACTACCATGATGAATAGCGATGGACGATGCAGATGCAAAGGAAGATAACACTTTCTCAGATTCCACCTTAGCGAGACCAAGGGGACAAAATCTAGATGATCGACCGAGAGACATTTAGCACTCCGCTTCTAATGTTCTCCTTGATGTACTAGCGTATCCCATTCATAGATATGGTTTGATATCTAGAACATCAAGTAAAAGGTCGGACTTCGGAAACACCAAAATCCATAAGGAACAACTAGGGAGTAAATCCTACGAAATCCTTATGGAGAGGTGGCCAACTTTTTCAATCAAGATACTATAACAAATAGGTCTTCCGACAGGGTGTGTTGGCCATGACATCCACCTTACCGGTTACAGAGAGACCAAAATTATAGTTCTTGGAAACGCTCCAACCATCATATCTGCCTGAGATTCAGATCTGGTTGGTGTCAGGATATTCCAGACTCATCATGTCTGAAAGGAAGGATTGCATCACAAATCGACGAGATGACGTTGCAAGATCCTTAGGAAATGAACTACGGTAGCAAACTCCAAAACATGAGCTGGTTCTGCTTCAAACCCGTGAACACGCTGTCCAAGACAAGCATGACCACATAGTAGTCTTATGATAAAACACTACCGAGTTCAGGTGGGGAACCATCATCGAGGATATCGAAGTCCTTGCGCAAGTCTAGCTCTTAAAAAGGAACTTCTTCTCCTTGAACAAATCAGTTAGTGGCTTGGTGTGCTAGGAAATTCATATGGAACGAAGATGATCGGTCTAACATACCACGAATACTTCATGACGTGCATGGTGACTTGGGATGGTACCAGAGAAAACAAAACAATCTTTCTCGAACTCACGGCGATAACTTGCACCAAATGCACGTGAATCAGAGAAAGTCACTTCTTACATCCGAACATATGCTTCATGGGCTAGCATGAACAAATGCTTTAAAAAGTTTTCCAATACTAGCTTAATGTTCAACAAAATTATGGAGAAGACAAGGATGTTGTAGATGGGCTCAACAACAATTCATCCTGGTTTCCATATAAATGGAATTCCATAGTTATGTGAACAAGTGATAGTATTGGTCAGACCAAAGGATATAATGGTGTATGCTCGAGGGATCAACCACGAGTAAGACAACATTACGAACATCGTTGGTTCTGATTTGACTTGATGATAGCCCATACTCAAGTCAAAGTTTTGGCAAGACAATAAGTCCAACAACTAATCACGTAGATCAATCAATGAAGATATTACCTTTCTTCAACAAACACACACAAGGATATCCCTTGGAGATGAACTAAGTCAGGTGAGCTTTTATCTTCCAACTCTCCAAGTTGTTGTTTAGCTTATCCAACTAGCTCAGTGGTATGCAACACAGATTCTTGGAGAAGGGGTGGTTTATATGAAACCAACTTGATCACAAACTCAACATAGCGGTCAGGTGACAACCTGGTAATACTTCCGAGAAGATATTCGGAAAATCACGAACCACCGCTACGTTACTAGGCTCGAGAACAATCTTGCTTTTCAGAGCAAGATGATATGATCAAATAAGCAAGGGACTGAATAATCCTAACTCATTGATCGAGGAGTGCACCAGAAATAAGGACTAGGTAGCATAATCTATCTTAGAATGATGATTCAATAATCAGCATGCTAAGAATGAAGTTGTTGTCCATTTAACTACCAAGCAACGGAGTTGCTAGGCGTATAAATTTCACACATCATAGTTCACCTGTCGGCATTCCGGTTGCAACAACACGGGAACCGAGAAATGAACAATGATGGCGAGAAGTATCACTGCGTCAAGAATTCACAAGAGCCGGTGCAATTCTCATGACAATCCTGACATAAAGAAGGTAATACTTCAAGGTAGAACAGACCAGAAGCTGGATTGGCATTTTGATCTGCGGAACACAACGACTTTGACTCAATCCTGGATATGGATGAGGTACTGGAGTTTGTTTCTCCTAGTCATTCCGGAATGGAATGGCTTGACGGACCACAAGAGTAATAGGCATCGATGAACGAATGCACGCATACTCTTGACTATCAATTGATAGACGAGGGTCAAAAGACGACTAAGGGGGACAACTCAAAAGAACATACGATTTTCTGAGTTGTGGACGCATGGATTAGAATGTCGAACGAGTTCAACATATTTCTTCCGGCCAATCCATGCAGAGAGGTAGGACTGGCAGGGTCACAACATAGAATCGATAATTCATCGAGAGCACTTTTGTTGTGATATTTTGGTTCAACGAGGAACTGCTGCCATAAGTAGTTCATGGTATTTGGAAGAATGATATACCACGAACCTCGAGGACTATCGCAAAGTTTACTAATAACCTAAAGGAACGAGCAAACACTATCAACATGAATTGAGTAGGGTGAATATCGGGTTCAAAACCCAGGAGTAGAATACCTACTACTAAATGGCATCACGGGATGCTTTCGAGAATGAAGGCCAGAGTCATCACACTGGGATACAAATCATGGCTAGATTACTAGATGATCCCCTAAGACACCTAGGGTCATAATAATAATTCCAACATATATGTCGAGGCAATAGAATACCTCAACTCAGCATTTAGTGTGATTAACCTGGCTCAAAGGAGCATCAAAACCAGAGGGAAAGGATTCGCAAGTGCATCAGACTATTTAGAAACCTGGGATGACTCGGACAGCATAACGGCTGTAAATGCTCGAAAAGATTGGAGACATGCTACAAAAATGGTGGCGTAGCCACTCGAAGCTTAATATCGTGGTTTCGAGATCAACGATTATGAACATACGGAAGTAGTAAACTGAAGCGAGATTTGAAACTACAATTCTATAAGTCTATGGATTAGTAACACGTCATCCTCGATAGATAGATGAGAAGGCCTAGTTCTTAATCCCGTAGAAGAGAAGAGGATGACTGAGACTGAAGGCCATGAGGTATAAGGAGTAAAAGAGCCTTATGTTCCATCCCACAATCAATTCCCTTATATAACTAAAGAATTTCTAGACTCAACTTGACCGGTTTGGCTCGGTAATCCTCTGCAGTCAAGCTCGATACCAAAGCTGTCAGACCCGACTCAATGCCACATCAATCTAGCATGTAACACCTCATATCACTTTGCGGCCTCACGCACGGTATTCCTACCGGTGTCGCCTTACCTTTGCTCGAGACCGCTTGCGCCTTTTGGCACACGATATGATAGTGTCGCTAGCATCCATATGATAAGGAGCCCGGCTGACATGGCTAGTCGTAAACCCAAAGTGGCAGACTTACGAGGACAGCATCCATGACCCAAAGATCGAACGTGTCGGTCATCGAGTAAGTTCCGGGCTGTAAGCTTCGGGCTAGCAGGACTCAGTAAACCGGGCTGTAGCGGGCTAACAGGACTCGGTACTCAACCCGTGACATTTCCCGAAGGGACAGACACGAGAATGAAGAAGGACACATGCGGCCAGCCTAAGTGTTAGGAGCGGTAGCAAGCTACAATGGCTCGGTGGAAACACTAGGAGACATTTCGTAAGGAGGCTACTAAAGATAAACAACTAGATAGTTAGATCCCACACATACCAAGCATTTCAATAACATACACACAATATGCTCGATATGTGCAAATACAACATGGCATCACAACATGACTCTACGACTCAAGTATTTATTCATTAGGCTCCGAGGAGCGAGATATTACAAACATGGGTCACATGACCCAACATTGAAGCATACAAGTCAAAGCACAAGCGAAGCTAACATGTCCGAGTACGACATCTACAAATGAAAAAGGCTTAGAAGCCTGACTATCTACTAGATCCTGCCGAGGGCACAAGATCGTAGCTGAGGTAATAAGCTAAACGTCGAAGTCCACGCGGAACTACTAGCGAGACCGAGGTCTCTCTGCAAAAACATAAAATAGGCAAGCGTGAGTACAAATGTACCCAGCAAGACTTACATCGTAACTAACTACATATGCATCATTATCAACAAAGGGATGGTGGGGTTTAAGCTGCTGACAAGCCAGCTTTGACTCGGTGGCTATCCCGAACTACGATCGCAAGTAACTCTTTTGAGGTGGCGCACACGAGTCCACATATTCACCATATCAATACACCACTATGGATCCGCTCCGTCTCCCTACGAGAACGCCATCCATAGCACTCACACTTATCTTGCGTATTTTAGAGTATCCACTTTCACTTGTCTATGAACTGCACAGCAACCCAAGTCCTTTTCATGCGGACACGGCTATTCAATAGATGATGTTAACCTGCGGTGTACTTCTTCACACGCTCTCACCACTTACCGCCGTTTACACGACATGTACTCGGCAACCTTCAAGCGGAAGCCCAATGTGGGTGTCGGCCACGCCTACCTAAACACTCAAGTCCCTAGTCCAGGTTTATCGCCTATTTGGGTTCCATCCATGAGGAGATCCGGCAAGTTTCGTCACAGCCCCAAACGATGTGTCTGAGGTTCCGTGACACCAAGCAGGCGCCGGTTTACCTGCCACGTTCCTACCGTGATCACAGCCCACCCCTACGGTCGGCACAAGCAAGACGGCCTCCAAAGATACTACAAACACGAAACTACTTGCAACTCCCGGACAGAGGACAAGGGTGATTAAGAAGCCGAGAGGGTCCATTGGTTTGGGCCCAATGCGTGGTAGTAGCTGAATCATGGATCACAAACACGTAACTCAGTTCTGAGGACGGCTGAAATGAGACAACCCACCATGTACTCCTACATGGCCTCTCACCGCTACCTTTACCAAATCGTGTTCACACACTTAGCTCACACACAAGAGGGCATGTTCCGCACCTCGATTCATCCTCGATGAATCGGACCCGACTCAACTCTAAGCGATAGGAGGCATGACAAACAAGCATGTATGAGTAGGCACAACAAGGATCAAACAACTCCTACTCATGCTAGTGGGTTTCATCTATTTCTTGTGGAATGACAGTCATGCAAAGGATAAAGGGTTCACTACCGCAACAAGTAACAGTTGAATCGATGTTGTCTTAATGCAGTAAAAAAGAGCAGGAGCGAGAGAGTGGGATTGTATCAGAATGAACAAGGGGGTTTTGCTTGCCTGGCACTTCTGAAGATAATATAGTTCTTCATTGGTGTCATAGATCTCGTCGTCGAAAGCACGTCTATCGAGAGGGGACAATTACCGGCAACACAAAAAGAACACAATCAATGCAATGCACAATATGATGCATGCTATGACATGGCAATATGATGTGTGATAGGTCTAATGCAACTTGGGACATAAAGGGTTGAGTCCATTTGAACCAAGGATTCAAATGATCACCCAAAATAATAAATGATATAAGTGCATTAGCTTCTTTCACCTAAACAGCAAGATTGAAGTGTTCTGACATGCATGAAACTAGTACAGATGGATAGATTGGATTTTTCTGATCATTTTACATATATAATTTGTTTGATTTGGAGCTACGGTTGATTTTCTATGATTTTTAGAAGTTTTGGTTATTTTCTGGAATTTCCTGTAAAAGAACAATTCCAGTAATTGAATTAATGCGTCAGCACTGCGTCATGCCTACGTCAGCAAGTCAACAGCGCTGACCAGGGTCAAACCTGACGTGCGGGTCCCACTGGTCAGTGACTCGAGGCTAGTCCGACTCACGCATGAGTGGGACGATCAAACACCACGTCAAGAAAGTCAATGCCGGCATTGGGAACCTTGTGTTTAGATTAAACTTAAACTATTTTTGTTAGCTAGTTAGTTAGGCGGTGGGGCCCGGCTGTCAGTTTCATTGGAGGTTAATTAGTAGGGTTATTAGTGGCTAATGGCGTGCCACGCCACCGGCCACCGGAGTTCGGCCGGCGGCAACTCAAAAGCGGGCGGATGTTCGCGGGGCTGCCCTACTGCGGTATTTGGGCAAGAGAAGGGCACAGGGAGGAGTCCCTCACTCGCGCGCATCGAATGGAGCAGGTGGGAGGTCACGGGGTGGTCGGAGCTCGCCGGAAGTGAGCTCGCGACGGCGTCGGAGTTCGGGTGAGTGCGGGGTTGGCGCTGTGGTGCACGGGAGGGCATGTTAGCGTGTGCGTTATGCTCCTGGTGGATTCTCGGCGCGACGCGCCCTAATCAACTCAGCGGCTGCAAAGACGGCGGCGACATGGCCGGCGGCAGGGGGAGCTCGGCCACGGCAGGGCTACGGCCTAGAGGGCGGGCGCGACCAAGGGGGAAGGGGGAGATGACGCGGGTGCTCACAGCGCGTTCGTTGGCGTCGTTGGCGAGGTCGGGGGCGGTCGGGTTCTTTGTGAATCGGCATTTACGCACGACGGCTGTGCAGTCTGGGGCGAGACAATGGCGATGGCGGCGCTGCGGGGCGCTCCGGCGTCGTTTAGCTCGGTGGAGACGAAGAAGAGGTCGGGGCGGAGCTCTTGGGGACGGAGAGGGAGCGGGGTAGTGGTTGTGGCCGCGGTGGTGCACGTCGGCGACGGAGGGCGCGTTCGGTGGCGTCGTAGGGAGAGAGCAGAGGAGGGGTGGAAGCGTCCGGGGGAGAGAGTGGGAGTCAGGGGGTGCGTGGCGTCTCCGTGGCGCGGCTGGAAGCGCCGAGACGTCGTGGGGCGGCAAGCAGGAGCTGGCGGCTGCCAATTGCTGCTGTGGCGTCGACACGGCGTCGTCCTCCTGGCAAAAGCTAGGAGACAACTGGCAGGGTAGGTTGGTGGGCTGGGCCAACTGGGCCAGCTCCAAGTAGTGGTTGGGCTTCCAAGTGGGCTACACAGCAGTAGGTCCAGGTAAGTTACAGGTAAGCTCCCTTTTCCTTTTATTTCGGTTTTTCTATTTCTTTTATTCTGTTTTGAATTAGTAAAAATACTAATCCATTTTGTAAAATCCTGAAAATAATTTGGGCGCTATTTGAAATATATGCAACAACCCTCATTTAGTTTCAGAATTATTTGAGCATTTAATAATTTATAGCATTTAAACGCCCAAATTCAAATATTTTATGAATTAATTCAAAAATCCAGGAATAGCCTATAAATATGTTCATCATTTTTGGAAGGGGTTTTCACCTTTAACAGAAATCATGAACATTTCCAAAGGGCATTCTGGGTTATTGAAAATATTTTTATTGAACCTAGTTAAATTTCATTTGGTGCTAGGGTTTCAACAATCCCCATTTCAGGTTTAAATGAAATTTAAACATGATGCAACACTCTAATGCATGCACTAGGCATTGTCAGAACTAGGGATGTGACATCAGTTCCTGTGACAAATACACCAATTAGTGAGGAAGCTAATGATATTGATCATGAAACTTCAGATCAAGTGTCTACTGAACCTCGTAGGTCTACCGGAGTAAGATCGCACTGAGTGGTGCGGTAATCCTGTTCGAAGTCATGTTACTTGACCATGATGAACCTACGAACTATGAGGAAGCGATGATGAGCCCAGATTCCGCAAAATGGCTAGAGGCCGTGAAATCTGAGATGGGATCCATGTATGAGAACAAAGTATGGACTTTGGTTGACTTGCCCGATGATCGGCAAGCCATTGAGAATAAATGGATTTTTAAGAAGAAGGCTGACGCTGATGGTAATGTAACTGTCTATAAAGCTCAACTTGTTGCAAAAGGTTTTCGACAATTTCAAGGGGTTGACTACGATGAGACTTTCTCACCCGTAGCGATGCTTAAGTCTGTCTGAATCATGTTAGCGATTTCCGCATTTTATGATTATGAAATTTGGCAGATGGATGTCAAAACTGCATTCCTGAATGGATTACTGGAAGAAGAGTTGTATATGATGCAACCAGAAGGTTTTGTCGATCCTAAAGGAGCTAACAAAGTGTGCAAGCTCCAGCGATCAATCTATGGTCTGGTGCAAGCATCTCGGAGTTGGAATAAACGCTTTGATAGTGTGATCAAAGCATATGGTTTTATCTGAGCTTTTGGAGAAGCTCAGATTATTTAGAAAGTGAGTGGGAGCTCAGAGCATTTCTAATATTATATGTGGATGACATATTGTTGATTGGAAATGATATAGAATTTCTAGATAGCATAAAAGGATACTTGAATAAAAGTTTTTCAATGAAAGACCTCGGTGAAGCTACTTACATATTGGGCATTAAGATCTATAGAGATAGATCAAGGCGCTTGATGGACTTTCACAAAGCACGTACCTTGATAAAGTATTGAAGAGGTTCAATATGGATCGAGCGAAGAAAGGGTTCTTGCACGTATTATAAGGTATAAAGTTGAGTCGGACTCAATGCCCGACCTTTGCATAAGATAGAGAGAAAATGAAAGGAGTTCCTATGCTTCAGCCATAGGCTCTATCATGTATGCAATCTTGTGTACGGACCTGATGTGTGCCTTGCTATTAGTTTGGCAGGAGGTACCAAAGTAATCCAGAGTGGGTCATTGGACAGCGGTCAAGAACATCTGAAATACGAAAAGGACTAAGGATATGTTTCTCGTATATGGAGGTGACAAAGAGCTAGTCGTAAATGGTTACGTCGATGCAAGCTTTGACATCGATCCGGACGATTCTAAATCGCAAAACCGGATCGTATTTTTATTAAGCGGTGGAGCTGTAAGTTGGTGCGATTCTAAACAAAGCGTTGTGGCGGGATCTACATGTGAAGCGGAGTACATAAGCGCTTTAGAAGCAGCAAATGAAGGAGTGCGGATGAAGGAGTTCATTTCGATCTAGGTGTTATACCTAGTGCATCGGGACCAATGAAAATCTTCGTGACAATATGGTGCAATTGCCTTGGCAAAGGAATCCAGATTTCACAAGAGGACCAAGCACATCAAGAGACGCTTCAATTCCATTCGGGACCAAGTCCAAGTGGGAGACATAGAGATTCGCAAGATACATCCGGATCTGAATGTTGCAGACCCGTTGACTAAGCCTCTCTCACGAGCAAAACATGATCAGCACCAAGACTCCATGGGTGTTAGAATCATTACTATGTAATCTAGATTATTGGCTCTAGTGCAAGTGGGAGACTGAAGGAAATATGCCCTAGAGGCAATAATAAAGTTATTATTTATTTCCTCATATCATGATAAATGTTTATTATTCATGCTATAATTGTATTAACCGGAAACATGATACATGTGTGAATACATAGACAAACATAGTGTCACTAGTATGCCTCTACTTGAACTAGCTCATTGATCAAAGATGGTTATGTTTCCTAACCATAGGCATGTGTTGTCATTTGATTAATGGGATCACATCATTAGGAGAATGATGTGATTGACTTGACCCATTCCGTTAGCTTAGCACTTGATCGTTTAGTATGTTGCTATTGCTTTCTTCATGACTTATACAAAGTTCCTACAACTATGATATTGTGCAACTCTGTAGGATCGAAAGTATGTCTAGAGGGGGGGTGATTAGACTACTTGACAATATAAAAGTTTAGCCTTTTGATTAGGACAAGTTTTTAGCAAGTTCACAATGATGATCAAGTCAAGTATCACCCTACACATGCAATTCTAGAGTAATGGCAGCGGAAAGTAAATTGCACATGTAGTAAAGGAGAGGTGGAGAAGAGCAAACGCAATTTGGAGACACGGAGATTTTTCTCGTGGTTCCGATAGGTGGTGCTATCGTCAATCCACGTTGATGGAGACTTCAACCCACGGAGGGTAACGGCTGCGAGAGTCCACGGAGGGCTCCACCCACGAAGGGTCCACGAAGAAGCAACCTTGTCTATGCCATCATGGCATACGCCCACGGAGGACTAGCCTTACTCGGGGTAGATCTTCACGAAGTAGGCGATCTCCTTGCCCTTACAAACTTCTTGGTTCAACTCCACATCTCGACGGAGGCTCCCAAGCGACACCTAACCAATCTAGGAGGCACCACCCTCCAAAAGGTAATAGATGGTGTTGGTGATGATGAACTCCTTGCTCTTGTGCTTCAAATGATAATCTCCCCAACACTCAACTCTCCTCACTGATTTGGCTGTGGTGGAAGAAAGGATTGAGTGGAAAGCAACTTGGGAAGGCTAGAAATCAAGTTTCATATGGTGGGAGTGGAGCAACTTGATCTCAACACAAGGGTAGGTAGTTTTCTTCTCGGAAATGTAAGGTAGGAGTGGTAGTTCTTTCGATGGCTCTCTCCACGAATGAAGAGGAGGTGGAGGGTATTTATAGCCTCCACACAAAATCCAACCGTTACACACATTTGACCAATCTCGGTCGGACCGAAGTTGACAACTCGGTGAGACCGAAAGTTCAAATCTTGTGAGCGTTGGGATTTTCAGTGGGACCGAAAATACAATCTCGGTTAGTCCGATTCTTCCAAAGACTAGGGTTTGCCAATCTCGGTGGGACCGACTTTATCATCTCGGTGACACCGATATTATGACGAATGTTCTGAAGCTTGGCAACACTAGTTTCGGTGAGACCGAGTTTGGAATCGGTAAATCGAAATTACTAGGGTTTGGGTATATGGTGAGGTGGTTCATCTCGGTGTGGTGAGTTTATGGAATCGGTGGGACCGAGATTACTTATGAGTATATGTTGGAATGAAAGATTGCGATAGTTTGGGAAATAAATCACTAAGCACTTTGAGCAACCAGATCATCATCATAACCTCATCCCCTTTTAATAGTATTGGCTTTCCTATGGACTCAATGTGATCTTGGATCACTAAACCAAAAATGGAGTCTTGAGCTTTTGCCAATGTTTTCCTTAGCATTTTGAGGGGTCCACATCTTCAGTCATTGCCATACCCATATCACTGAACTTTCTGAAATGTTCTCGAGAAACAATTAGTTCAATGATATATGTGTTGTTATTAATTACCAAAAGCACCCGGGGATTAGTTGCACTTTCAATCTCCCCCTTTTTGGTAATTGATCAACATATAGATCAAAGCTTCGACAAATGATATAATCAATGAATAATATCGTTGCTTTGAGAAGTATGTGATAAGCAAGAGCTCCCCCTAAATTTGTGCATTATTTAAGATTTGCGTTTGAATGCAAATGCACAATCGATTAGGATCATGGGTCACTCTTCCATGTCACATACATCTTGGTGGAGCGCACAAAATGATAAGAATGAATAGCATGCACCCAATCACCAAGACACGAGTAAATGATCATACAAGATATGAATAGCATATGATAAGCATTAAGCACACATTAAGGCATAGTATGATCAAGCACTCATCAAAGTAGAGCAAACGTAGTATCAAACACATGGAATGTCTCGAAAATCTCAGAAAATCTCAAAAGTATCTCAAAGAAACCGCAAACGAAAGAGCAAAAGCGAGCACTCTCTCTCTCGAAGTCCTATGATCTATACAATTTCTCCCCCTTTGGCAGCAAGTTACCAAAAAGTTCGAAAGGTATAGAGCTAAACGTCACTAGGGACTCTGCTGGCGGCTCTATGCAGGTTGATGGAGTTGAGATAGCTGCATCTGCAAAGGCTTGGTGAAGTCTGTGGAGCTGGAGGAGTGGACCTTGGAGCTGGAGCTGGAATTGATGGAGCTGTGGGAGGTCTTGATGCAGTAGCCACAGGTGTGTCATCCTTTGGAATAGCAGTGATCTGGGCTTTGTGGGAACCGGAGCAGGCTGCTCATAGTCATCTGGACAAGGTCATCCTGCATCTCCTTCATGAGCTCTGCCTTCTCCTCTTGGCTTCCTCGATATCTGCCTCAAGCTTGTTGACAAGTGACTTGCACTTGATCGACTTGACATCGAGCATGGAACTTGTCTTCAACTATCCTTTCAAGACTCTCCGAGGCGCACTATGTTGGCCAGCGTAGTTCAATCCTCTGGGTAGCTTCAAGGAGCTGCTCTCCAACACTCTTGGGTTTAGGCTGCTGCTGCTTTGCTTCCTTCTCGACTTTAGCTTGTTTGGCAGCTTCAGACTTTGCTTGACCTTCAACAGATGTGGGATCATCCTCGGTCATCACAACTTCATTGTCCTCATGTTCAGCTGCAGTGGCAAGTGGGGTCTATCCAACAAGTAGGTGCCCGTGCCAAACTTGGCATTGATAAGCATCTGAATGCGCGGGGCAAACCCACATGACCTCTTCTGGTCTGCTGCAGTCCTCTTGATAGTCTTAACTATCAGGTCCATCACCTTGAAAGGTGCCTTCTGATCTAGAATATGCAGCATGTTGATAGAATAGCCTCTTATCATGCGATGATCTCGGACTTGGGCATCAAGGTATGCCTCGAATCGTGTTTGTGGTAGGAGACCTGCTGAAGATGATACATCGAGCCGAGCTTCCAGATCTCTACATCCTTAGCTGGTACCTCATTGTACATGTTTCTCATAGACTCATGGTTTTCTTGGGAATTCCATAGACATCAACATCATCATCTCTCTGACTTTGGAGCATTCAGAAGGCAGCCCACTCTTCAACTGTTGAAGAGAATCTCGCCTTCATCATCCATACAATCTGTCATCTGGATAGAAATGTGCTGTGGCATAGAATTGCATGATCATCTCATCATTCCAAGCTGTCAGTTTCTGACCAACGAACTCAGCAACACCACATGCAGTTACGCTCTCATGCACATGTGGAAAGTAGTCTCTGTGCTCTTCACTGTCAATGTATGCCCAGTCGACATAGCGAGTGTCAGCAACAATGGGCTTCTTGTCCATAAGCATTGTCTCATAGAAATCTTGCTGCTCTCTGGTGTGGAACCTTGGATCAACAACAGTCCTTCTTCTCACGGCATATGGATCAGCTTGTCTCCATAGCCTGAGACCTTTGTCCTTTCTTTCCTTCATGTTTTCAGCTCGAGGATGAGCATCATTGTGAATAGGCAGCTTCTGGCGGAGTTTCAGCAACACAGGTGCCTCATCATCTGACTCAGCTGGTGGCACATTGTCTTTCTTCTTCTCTGAAGCAGGAATGTTTCTCACTGTCTTCTTGGGCTTGGCAGCAGGCTTGGCTTGAGCTGCCTTTGCTGGAGCAGACGGCTTAGTCTTTGAAGGTGCTCCTGCCCTGATGGCATCTCCCATCAACTTAGGCTTCTGAGGAGGCTGGGGTGCTTCCTCATCAGAATCATCATCAGCTGCTTCATCATGCACAATCCTCTTCCTCTTGGAAGTTTTCTTCACCTTGCTCGAGGTTTCTTCTTCCATGCTCACTTCTTAGCAGCTGTGGACTTCTTCACCTTGTTGGTGCCTTTCTTGGTTTGTTGCCCTTGATGCTCTTTGGCAACCACTTTCCTCTTAGGCTTAGATGTGATCTCTTCCTCGGCTATGAAATCGAATCCTCTTCATCGTAATTTCTCTTCTTCGCCCTGGTGGCAGCAGGAGGCAAACCACTTGGTGTGCTCCTCTCACCATCATCGGAAAAGCTCTTGGCCGGGACTAGTGCTGCCTCTGGAATTTCAGCAATTGGAGATTCAGACTGTTCGCTGTCACCGGCATCGACATGGTGACAACCTGTGAATAGATTAGGTATAGGCAGAATAGAAGAGTTATCACAAACTGCAGAGGATTTTGCAAAAAAAATGAGTTCAAATTTCAGTTTTAGGTTTTCACACAATGCATTTCGGTCTGACCGAGTCTAAAATTTGGTGAATCCGAAGTGTCTAAACAGAACCATTCACCCCACTTTCGGTTGGACCGAAATGGGTTTCGGTCTAGCCGAGAACACTAGGGTTTCACTAAATCCTCATTTCGGTCTTACCGATTTGCACAACTTCGGTTGGACCGAAAAGGCAAAGGCAATGGCCAGAGGCCAAATCGGTCATCCGAGAATGTAGAATCGGTCACACCGAGATGTGTTCGGCGGAAACCTAACCCTAAAACTTTTACTCGAATTTCGTTCTAAGAACTAATCTGCTGGATAGAGAGATCTCAAACGTGGCAAGAAGCTAGGCAAACCTATCGTGTATTGAATCGGAGGTTGAAACACGAGAGGATCAAACTCACCCTAACTTGGTGGAGTTTTCTCTGGCAACGGCGCGGAGAGATTGACCGCTGACGGCGACGGAGACTGCGGCGAGGGCGCAAAGCATTTACGGAGACGATCCGGAGACCACGGCGACGGCGGCAAAGGGTTTGGGGCGAGGCGTTTGAAGAAAGAATCAAGCGCTGCCCTCGGTATATATACCCTTCATTTGTCGGTGGGACCGAGTTGTAAAACTTCGGTGGCACCGAGATGGTTAATCGCAATCGTTACACACTTGGTCACGCCGAATTTGTAACTTCGGTTTCACCGAGGTGAAAACCTAGATCAATCCAAGTGCTTTCGGTCCGTCCGATTTTGAGTGAGTTGGTCGACCGAAAATACTTAGAAGGTTTTGGAAGTTAAGCTTTTGACGGATCGGTGGCTCGAAAGTGCTCCTCACTCGGTGGGTCCGAAAAAGACTTGTCCAAAGTTTGTGATATAAGCATGAATAGAGTTTGAGACAAGAAAGCATAGATAGCTAGGGGAGGAACTTAGGCATTCTTGTCCATCCATTTGGTCAAAAAGAAAAAATCCAAAAGACCAAAGCAACAAATGGATGTCCTCGAATGGATAAAATTATGCATCCAACATGCTCACACAATAAGATAGCAAATGAAATATGTGTCAAACATGCACAAACAAAACACTAGCTACTATCACACAATTTGTCGATGACTAGGTCATCTATATATGAGTATATTGACTTAGGAGTCAAATGAGAACATTTGATCATAGGTCATACTCATCGTTTAAGCACAAGTGGGGTTACCACTTTTACATAAAGCATTAATGTGTTCACATCATTTGAAGATGCTTTAGCTCAATTCTTTAGAGCAAAGCTCCCCCTTGATGTGAGAACCCTTTTAAAGGTTCAAACTAACCTTGGGTTGTCGAGAAGACTTCATGTAGATGTTGAAGATGTGGATGCTCAATGTTGATGAAGATCATCAAGAGTTGGGAGCAATCCTTTGGATTCGGCACTTTCAATACCTACATGGGTTAGTCCCACAAGGAACAAACAAGGATATCCATGGACATAGATTGAAGTACACAAAAGATGATGTCCATGAAAGCAATGATTACCTTGTCCCTTGACTTACCAACAAGAGGGTTTGTGACTCCATGAACTAGTGCAAGATGTGGAAGTTGATTGCACAAGTTCTTGCCAAAATGAATGTGAGTGAAGTATGTTGGCGGAGTCACCCTCAAGAACTCTCTAGTTCTTCTTCTTCGGGATCCACATCATCTTGATGGGAATCCTTGGGGTAGTAGTTGAGCTTGACGAAGTAGAACTTGAAGTTTCCTTGGGAACCCACTTGACCATGGCCTTAGGTGCTTCAATAAATGCATCAATCTCCTCTTGAAGCTTGTCCTTGCCTTTTAGCTTGTGGTCTTGTGGTGGAAGGTCATCTTGTGCTTGTTCCACATTGGAAGAAGTAGGATCATACTTCTCCTTTTGAGAAACAAACTTTGGAGTGGGATATTGACCTTCTTCCCATTCAACACCCTCGGCGTTGAACTTTCGCTCAAAACCAATTCCTTGATTCTTCCGGTGCCTTCCTTGCTTGCGAACAATTTCCTCAAAGTTCTTGCTTCGGCAAGGCTCTTGTAGACACCTTTCTCTATAATCCCTTTCAATAAACTATTTTCTTGCTCAAGTGTAACTTGGCTTGAAACATTGTTAGTGGAATCAAGAGAATTACTAGAAGCAACAATATTGGATTTAGCATGGTTATTGTTACTACTAGATGAAGAATTTTTCTTATGCTTGTCATGCTTAGTTTTAATAGGTGGCAAGAAATTAGACAAGAGAAGTCGTTTGGCAAGATATAAAGAACTCTTCTTTGAAGATCGTCATTGATAGCTTTTAGAAACTCATGTTCTTGCTCTAGATTGAGCTTCTCGAGCGTAGCTTCTCATGAGATCTTAGGAGCTCTCTATGATCTTCTTGAGTTGTTTCATGAGCTAACTTAAGAGTGTTTAGTTCTTTAGTTAGACGCTCAATCTCCTTCATAGCATTGTCATTCGACTCTTCTCGACTATAAAGACTACTAGCATGTTCATCATTACTAGGCTCACTAGATTTGTCATGTAAAAGCTCATCTTCACCAAGCAAGTCATCCTCATCACTATCAAAGTCAATGAATTCAGGGTGTGATACCTTGGGGCCTTTAGCCATGAAGCATCTTCAATTCCCTCATTTGGTGAATCAAATAAGTCATAGGAGTTGGTGTTGGAGGATACGAGAGCAAGACACCGCAACACCTTCATCTTGACTGTATTCGGAGTTGGAGTGATAGCTTCTTTGGAGTGATTGTCTGAGTCGGAGCCGGAGACCCATTCACCAACATGAGCTTGATGTTTTCTTCTTGTGTAGCTCCTTGATGACTTGTCTTTCCTTTCCGAATCCTTGCTTCTCCGAGAGGATCTTCGTTCATAACGATCATCTCTACTCCTTCTATCTTTCCGAGGCGACTCTTCTCTTGAGCTTCTTCTTCTTGGAGATTCTTCTCTTTTCTTGTGGGGAGTCGAACACTCATTTGAGTAGTGTCCGGGTCTTCCACAATTGTAGCAGTTTCGATCACGACTAGAAGATCTCTTTTCATCATATGATCTAGACTTTGAGCTTCTTTCCTTGCTTCTACTCTTGTAGAATTTGTTGAAGTTCTTCACCATTAGGCTTATCTCTTCATTGGAAACTAGCTTGTCACTTGAGGTTGTGGGAGCTTCAACTGTAGCTTTGTAAGCACCACTTGACTTGTTGTGAAGCTCTTCCTTATCTTTAAGTGTCATCTCATGAGCAACAATTCTTCCAATGACTTGGTAGGCTTGAGATTCTTGTAGTTTGGCATCATTTGGATCAAAGTGCACACGGTGTCATACTTTCCATCCAAAGCTCGAGAATCTTCTTGATGATGAATCGGTCGGTCATTTCTTCGCTTCCTAAGCGGCAATCTCATTTGTGATGAGAGCAAGCCTAGAATACATTTCAGCGACTCCTTCACCTTCCTTCATCTTGAACTTGTCAAGTTGACCTTGAAGAACATCTAGCTTTGATTCCTTCACGGACTCAGTACCTTCGTGCATTTTCACCAAAGTATCCCAAATCTCTTTTGCATTCTCAAGACGGCTGATTTTGTTGAAATCCTCGGGACACAAAGCATTGAAGAGAATGTCACAAGCTTGAGCATTGTTTTGCAACATCCATAATTCATCCGCTGTAGCTTCACGATCCGGAACTTTTCCTTCCTCGAAGAACTCACCTTGCAAGCCAACACAAATAATGCCCCATGCGGCGGGGTTATGTCCAAGAATATGCATTTTCATTTTATGCTTCCAACTAGCAAAATTTGAACCATCAAAGTAAGGACCTCTCGAAAATTACCCTCACTAGGCGCCATACTCTCCTAGGTTGTGAAACCAAGCTTATGGAGTCCAATTCAATGGAAACCAATCCAATGGAGACCAAAGCTCGATACCACTTGTAGGATCGAAAGTATGTCTAGAGGGGGTGATTAGACTACTTGACAATATAAAAGTTTAGCCTTTTGATTAGGACAAGTTTTAGCAAGTTCACAATGATGATCAAGTCAAGTATCACCCTACACATGCAATTCTAGAGTAATGGCAGCGGAAAGTAAATTGCACATGTAGTAAAGGAGAGGTGGAGAAGAGCAAACGCAATTTGAGACACGGAGATTTTTCTCGTGGTTCCGATAGGTGGTGCTATCGTCAATCCACGTTGATGGAGACTTCAACCCACGGAGGAGGGTAACGGCTGCGAGAGTCCACGGAGGGCTCCACCCACGAAGGGTCCACGAAGAAGCAACCATTTTATGCCATCATGGCATCGCCCACGGAGGACTAGCCTTACTCGGGGTAGATCTTCACAAGTAGGCGATCTCCTTGCCCTTACAAACTTCTTGGTTCAACTCCACATCTCGTGGAGGCTCCCAAGCGACACCTAACCAATCTAGGAGGCACCACCCTCCAAAAGGTAATAGATGGTGTTGGTGATGATGAACTCCTTGCTCTTGTGCTTCAAATGATAATCTCCCCAACACTCAACTCTCCTCACCGATTTGGCTGTGGTGGAAGAAAGGATTGAGTGGAAAGCAACTTGGGAAGGCTAGAAATCAAGTTTCATATGGTGGGAGTGGAGCAACTTGATCTCAACACAAGGGTAGGTAGTTTTCTTCTCGAAATGTAAGGTAGGAGTGGTAGTTCTTTCGATGGCTCTCTCCACGAATGAAGAGGAGGTGGAGGGTATTTATAGCCTCCACACAAAATCCAACCGTTACACACATTTGACCAATCTCGGTCGGACCGAAGTTGACAACTCGGTGAGACCGAAAGTTCAAATCTTGTGAGCGTTGGGATTTTCGGTGGGACCGAAAATACAATCTCGGTTAGTCCGATTCTTCCAAAGACTAGGGTTTGCCAATCTCGGTGGGACCGACTTTATCATCTCGGTGACACCGATATGATGATGAATGTTCTGAAGCTTGGCAACACTAGTTTCGTGAGACCGAGTTTGGAATCGGTAAATCCGAAATTACTAGGGTTTGGGTATATGGCTGAGGTGGTTCATCTCGGTGTGACTGAGTTTATGGAATCGGTGGGACCGAGATTACTTATGAGTATATGTTGGAATGAAAGATTGCTTATAGTTTGGGAAATAAATCACTAAGCACTTTGAGCAACAGATCATCATCATAACCTCATCCCTTTTAATAGTATTGGCTTTCCTATGGACTCAATGTGATCTTGGATCACTAAACCAAAAATGGAGTCTTGAGCTTTTGCCAATGTTTTCCTTAGCATTTTGAGGGTCCACATCTTGATCATTGCCATACCCATATCATGAACTTTCGAAATGTTCTCAAGAAACAATTAGTTCAATGATATATATGTTGTTATTAATTACCAAAACCACCCGGGATTAGTTGCACTTTCAAACTCACATTTACGGAGGAACACTTTGTGTGCTACCAAACGTCACAACGAATCGGGTGATTATAAAGGTGCTCTCTACAGTGTCTCCGAAGGTACATGTTGAGTTGGCATAATTCGAGATTAGGTTTTGTCACTCCGATTGTCGGAGAGGTATCTCTGGGCCCTCTCGGTAATACTCATCACCTAAGCCTTGCAAGCATTGTAACTAATGAGTTAGTTATGAGATGATGTATTACGGAACGAGTAAAGAGACTTGCCAGTAATGAGATTGAACTAGGTATTGGATACCGACGATCGAATCTCGGGCAAGTAACATACCGATGATAAAGGGGACAACGTATGTTGTTATGCGGTTTGACTGATAAAGATCTTCGTAGAATATGTGGGAACCAATATGAACATCCAGGTTCCGCTATTGGTTATTGACCGAGAATAGTTCTAGGTCATGTCTACATAGTTCTCGAACCCGTAGGGTCCGCACGCTTAACGTTACGATGACAGTTTTATTATGAGTTTATAAGTTTTGATGTACCGAAGGTTGTTCGGAGTCCCGGATGTGATCACGGACATGATGAGGAGTCTCGAAATGGTCGAGACATAAAGATTGATATATTGGATGACTATATTCGGACACCGGAAGTGTTCCGGGTGTTTTCGGAGAAAAACCGGAGTACCGGAGGGTTACCGGAACCCCCCCGGGAAGTAATGGGCCTTGATGGGCCCTATTTGAGAGAGAGAGAGGGGCCGGCCAGGGCAAGTGGCATGCCCCCTCCCCTTGAGTCCGAATAGGACAAGGAAGGGGGCGGCGCCCCCTTGCCTTCCCCCTCTCCCACTCCTTCCTTCCCCCTCCTTCTTGGAATAGGAAAGGGAGGGGGGAAACCTACTTGGAGTAGGTTTCCCCCTCCTAGGGCACGCCTCCCCTTAGGCGGCCCCTCCTCCTCTCCCCTTTATATACGGGGGCGGGGGCACCCCATAGACACACAAGTTGATCTACGGATCATTCCTTAGCCGTGTACGGTGCCCCCCTCCACCATATTCCACCTCGGTCATATCGTCACAGAGTTTAGGCGAAGCCCTGCGCTGGTAGAACATCATCATCGTCACCACGCCGTCGTGCTGACGGAACTCATCCCCGACGCTTCGCTGGATTGGAGTCCGGGGGAAGTCATCGAGCTGGACGTGTGCTGAACACGGAGGTGCCGTACGTTCGGTGCTTGGATCGGTCGATTCGTGAAGACGTACGACTACATCAACCGCGTTGTCATAACGCTTCCGCTTACGATCTACGAGGGTACGTGGACAACACTCTCCCCACTCGTTGCTATGTCATCACCATGATCTTGCGTGTGCGTAGGAATTTTTTTGAAATTACTACGTTCCCCAACAGCTAGAGTCTCACAACCACATAGACAGAAGGTAAATAAGAGTATCTCAAGCCAACTAAAACCAACCAACAGCGAGAAACACGAGGCTTGAGATCTCAACACACCCACGAATGCACACCACACACCACTTCTCCCCCTTTGTCATCAAGACAACAAAAAGGAGATAAATGGCGACACGAGACCCATTAGACAAGAGGAGGAGCACTCGAGGCATCATCTTCATCAAAACGCCACCCGGCCATTGGGAAAGACCGGGCAGTGGCCTCACTGTCGATGTCCTCTGAACCTGGATGGACCTCCTCACCAGTAGCAGCCCTTGCTGCCTTCTGCTCATGCCGAACAAGCTTCTCCTTGTTGATTTCCTTGATCTGACGACGCTGAATGGACTGACACATCTTGAACATGTTGCTCAAGGTCTTGAACAGTGACTTCTTCTCTCCCTTGGCAAAGATGGCCTCAGAACCAACAGACTTGGCCCGACCACGAGGGATCCGTGCGAGAGAGGACATGCGAGTGTAGGTAGCACGATCCTCGGGCCTAGGGTTGCGCCCCTTCTTGATAGGCACATAGGGAGCAGGAGGAGCAGCAGGGTCCAGTTGGAGTTGCGCTTGGGAATGAAGTCTTGAAGGCGGCAATGTACTTTCTTTGGATGACGGTCTCAATCAATGCCTATATGAAAGGAGCATAGATCAAGGACTTATTCTCTTGTACACACTGACGCAGCTCGTAGTACATGAAGTCCAGAACATCCACTTTCTTCTTCTGATGAAGATACACAAAGACATCAAGCATGGAGCTCCGAATGTTATGGGAATCCTCGGCCTTTGGAGTGAGGGTATACCTCAGGATATGGCGCATGGTATCATAGAGGGGCAAGAGGTCTTTGATTGACCCAGTGACAAATGACTTCTCTTGTTTGTAAGCAAAGGCAATCTCATCTTTAGTGCGCTGCCCACTTTCCCGAACAACGCCAAACTCATCAAAAACGGTCTCTTCATCCATGAACGGGTAGGGAATGATCTCGGAGAACTTTGCCATAGGAGCTGAGCACTGATGCATTCCGGACATCCAGGTGAGGGTGCCAGCAGAATCATTGGAGAAGTACAGAGTGGCAAAGAACTGCATCACTAGATCTTCATTATAGGGGTGGTTGAAAGTGACAAACGGAATCAGACCCAGTCATCCAAGCGCGGAGTACACACCGGGATACAAATGGCCATTGTCGCGCAAACTCTCAGTGTTGACTTGCTTGTGAGGGGAAAACTTCTTGGACTTGGTCATAAGAAGCTCATGATAGACCCTTTGCTGAAACTCATTCTTGAACCTGGGATCCACTCCCATACCAGTGGCAGCAACATAAGGATGGCTCTGTCTCTCAGCCCAGATCTCTGGCTTGGTCCACTTGACAAGAGGCAAATTCCGGAGGTCACGCCTCCCCGGAATGGCTTGCTCCGGACTAGACTCCTCATCCTCTTATTCACCTTCCTCACCACGATCATCTTCTTCTTCTATCTCATCATCATTATTGGGATTGGCGTAGTAAACATCATCTTGCGAGTCATATTCTTCCTCAGAATTATCGAAAGCCTCTACAACGGGCCGCTTTGAAGCAGCATGTCGAACACGGCCCTGACCAGACCCAGACCCCTGACCCATGCCTTCGACGAGCAATGGTGAAGTCCTCTGATCCTCATTTTCCACGCTTGCGACGAAGCTCGTACCTCTTGTCAGCGGAGTCTGAAAACAAATGCAAACACCCAACAACACAAAGCACGAACCACAAATGAGTACAAGTGCAAGATGAATGGCAAGGGGATAGACAAAAATCTAGGCAAAAGTTCCTGGATAGCCCGTGCACACGGGGGTTTAGACCCCGTGGGCACGGGGGTCCCGTGTGCACGGTACAGGACCATGGACACGGGGCCCCGTGCGCACGGGGGTCAAACACTCCGTGGACACGGGGGTCTCCCAGCAGGAGCCACTACCAGAATGAACTCCGAGAGTGGGTGAAGCAGAGGGACCATAAGATCTAAGCACTAGACTTCTATCTACCGACATTTGAGGCCAAGCGAATCTAGGGAGAAAAGAAACCCTAAAGCTAGAGAAAAAGAAAGAAACACAAGGAAAAAAACCAAGGAGGCAGGACCAACCAGAGGAGGACCCCATCTGGATGCAGATCCACCTAGGAAGAACCCGACAAAGCCGGAGGAGCTCGGCGAGGGAGGCGACGGCGGGCGGCGCCTGGAGGCTTTCTCGGGAGTGGAGGGGCGAATGAGTGGCAAGAGCCCGAGCCTCCCCACGCCCCCACCTTCAGACTCAGAACCGCAGACCCGTGCGCACGCAGGCTAAGAGATCTCCGTGCGCCGCACGGGGTCCCGTCTTGCCTGATGTACAGAGCCCATGGGAGCAGGGGCCCTGTGCACTGCAGTACAGGCCCGTGCGCACGGGGTACTCAGGAACTTTGACATGAGTGGATTTGTTTTAAATACAGGGCTGAGTGTAAACTCTTACCCCTACTTCACAAAGCACTCGGTCGATATTTCTGAATACGCCGCGAGGAAAGACCTATCACTATGGAAAGGGAATATGTGGAGCACTTGTACCAAAAGAGAAGTAAGAAGAACAAAACACAAAAAAAAGAAAAGAAAAGAAACAACACACCACATAGGTGAAACAAACACGGACACAACCCTCAAGCAAGGGCGGTGTCCAAGGCCACCATGTTTGATTTTACTTGGTATGGCACCGCGAAGATATGAACCTTGGGCCCAAGACCAATACTCATCTTTGAAGCACAAGTACCGCGAAGATTTTGATTTATGCACTTCCAGGATAAGATAGCTCATGGGTTGAGCTCCCCCTAGACATGTGCCTACATCTTAGCAAGATAGTACATGAGTATGTGTGTATGAGCAAGAGTTTCATCTGAAGTTACTAATATCCACGATATTTAGCTCATGCCTTAACTCCCGGAATCTTGCTTCGTCAAGGGGCTTGGTGAAAATGTCTGCAAGTTGATTCTCGGTGTTGACATGGAGTAACTCAATGTTTCCCTTGGCCACATGATCTATAATGAAATGATGATGAATCTCAATATGCTTGGTCTTGTGAAAGTGCAACTAATCCCCGGGTGGTTTTGGTAATTAATAACAACATATATATCATTGAACTAATAGTTTCTTGAGAACCATTTCAGAAAGTTCAGTGATATGGGTATGGCAATGATCAAGAAGTGGACCCTCAAAATGCTAAGGCAAGCATTGGCAAAAGCTCAAGACTCCATTTTTGGTTTAGTGATCCAAGATCACATTGAGTCTATAGGAAAGCCAATACTATTAAAAGGGGATGAGGTTATGTTGATGATCTGGTTGCTCAAAGTGCTTAGTGATATATCTCCCAAACCATCAGCAATCTTTCACTCCAATATACACTCATAAGTAATCTCGGTCCCACCGATTTCCTAAACTCACCACACCGAGATGAACCACCTCACCACAAAGCCAAACCCTAGAAATTTTGGATTTTCCGATTACGAACTCGGTCTCACGAAACTAGTGTTGCAAAGCTTCAGAACCTTCGTCATCAAATCGGTGTCACCGAGATGATGAAGTCGGTCCCACCGAGATTGGCAAACCCTAGTCTTTGGAAGAATCGGACTCACCGAGATTGTATTTTCGGTCCCACGAAAATCCCAACGCTCACAAGATTTGAACTTTCGGTCTCACCGAGTTGTCAACTTCGGTCCGACCGAGATTGGTCAAATGTGTGTAACAGTTGGATTTTGTGTGGAGGCTATAAATACCCTCCACCCCCTCTTCATTCGTGGAGAGAGCCATCAGAAAGAACTACCACTCCTACCTTACTTTTCTGAGAAGAAAACTACCTACCCTTGTGTTGAGATCAAGTAGCTCCACTCCCACCATATGAAGCTTGATCTCTAGCCTTCCCAAGTTGCTTTCCACTCAAACCTTTCTTCCACCACAGCCAAATCAGTGAGGAGAGTTGAGTGTTCGGGAGATTATCATTTGAAGCACAAGAGCAAGGAGTTCATCATCATCAACACCATCTATTACCTTTTGGAGGGTGGTGCCTCCTAGATTGGATAGGTGTCGCTTGGGAGCCTCCGTCCAGATGTGGAGTTGAACCAAGGAGTTTGTAAGGGCAAGGAGATCGCCTACTTCGTGAAGATCTACCCCGAGTAAGGCTAGTCCTCCGTGGGCGTATGCCATGATGGCATAGACAAGGTTGCTTCTTCGTGGACCCTTCGTGGGTGGAGCCCTCCGTGGACTCTCGCAGCCGTTACCCTCCGTGGGTTGAAGTCTCCATCAACGTGGATTGACGATAGCACCACCTATCGGAACCACGAGAAAAATCTCCGTGTCTCCAAATTGCGTTTGCTCTTCTCCACCTCTCTTTACTACATGTGCAATTTACTTTCCGCTGCCTATACTCTAGAATTGCATGTGTAGGGTGATACTTGACTTGATCATCATCGTGAATCTGCCAAAACTTGTCTTAATCAAAAGGCTGAATTTTTATATTGTCAAGTAGTCTAATCACCCCCTCTAGACATACTTTCGATCCTACAAGTGGTATCGAGCTTTGGTCTCCATTGTATTGGTTTCCATTGCATTGGACTCCATAAGCTTGGTTTCACAACCTAGGAGAGTATGGCGTCTAGTGAGGGTAATTTTCAGAGAGGTCCTTACTTTGATGGTTCAAACTTTGCTAGTTGGAAGCATAAAATGAAAATGCATATTCTTGGACATAACCCCGCCGCATGGGGCATTATTTGTGTTGGCTTGCAAGGTGACTTCTTCGAGGAAGGAAAAGTTCCGGATCGTGAAGCTACAAACGGATGAATTGCGGATGTTGCAAAACAATGCTCAAGCTTGTGACATTCTCTTCAATGCTTTGTGTCCCGAGGAGTTCAACAAAATCAGCCGTCTTGAGAATGCAAAAGAAATTTGGGATACTTTGGTGAAATGCACGAAGGTACCGAGTCCGTGAAGGAATCAAAGCTAGATGTTCTTCAAGGTCAACTTGACAAGTTCAAGATGAAGGAAGGTGAAGGAGTCGCTGAAATGTACTCTAGGCTTGCTCTCATCACAAATGAGATTGCCGGCTTAGGAAGTGAAGAAATGACCGACCGATTCATCATCAAGAAGATTCTCAGAGCTTTGGATGGAAAGTATGACACCGTGTGCACTTTGATCCAAATGATGCCAAACTACAAGAATCTCAAGCCTACCAAGTCATTGGAAGAATTGTTGCTCATGAGATGACACTTAAAGATAAGGAAGAGCTTCACAACAAGTCAAGTGGTGCTTACAAAGCTACAAGTGATGCTCCCACAACCTCAAGTGACAAGCTAGTTTCCAATGAAGAGATAAGCCTAATGGTGAAGAACTTCAACAAATTCTACAAGAGTAGAAGCAAGGAAAGAAGCTCAAAGTCTAGATCATATGATGAAAAGAGATCTTCTAGTCGTGATCGAAACTGCTACAATTGTGGAAGACCGGACACTACTCAAATGAGTGCTCGGCTCCCCACAAGAGAAGAGAAGAATCTCCAAGAAGAAGAAGCTCAAGAGAAGAGTCACCTCGGAAAGAGAGAAGGAGTAGAGATGATCGTTATGAACGAAGATCCTCTCGGAGAAGCAAGGATTCGGAGAGGAAAGACAAGTCATCAAGGAGCTACACAAGAAGAAAACATCAAGCTCATGTAGGTGAATGGGTCTCGGCTCCGACTCGACAATCACTCCGAAAGAAGCTATCACTCCAACTCCGACTACAGTCAAGATGAAGGTGTTGCCGGTCTTGCTCTCGTGTCCTCCAACTCCAACTCCTATGACTTGTTTGATTCACCAAATGAGGGAATTGGAAGATGCTTCATGGCTAAAGGCCCCAAGGTATCACACCCTGAATTTATTGACTTTGATAGTGATGAGGATGACTTGCTTGGTGAAGATGAGCTTTACATGACAAATCTAGTGAGCCTAGTAATGATGAACATGCTAGTAGTCTTTATAGTCGAGAAGAGTCAAATGACAATGCTATGAAGGAGATTGAGCGTTTAACTAAAGAACTAAACACTCTTAAGTTAGCTCATGAAACAACTCAAGAAGATCATAGAGAGCTCCTAAGATCTCATGAGAAGCTACGCTTCGAGAAGCTCAATCTAGAGCAAGAACATGAGTTTCTAAAAGCTATCAATGACGATCTTCGAAAGAAGAGTTCTTCATATCTTGCCAAACGACTTCTCTTGTCTAATTTCTTGCCACCTATTAAATCTAAGCATGACAAGCATAAGAAAAATTCTTCATCTAGCAGTAACAATAACCATGCTAAATACAATATTGTTGCTTCTAGTAGTTCTCTTGATTCCACTAACAATGTTTTAAGCCAAGTTACACTTGAGCAAGAAAATAGTTTATTGAAAGGGATTATAGAGAAAGGTGTCTACAAGAGCCTTGCCGGAAGCAAGAACTTTGAGGAAATTGTTCTTAAGCAAGGAAGGCAGGAAGAATCAAGGAATTGGTTTTGAGCGAAAGTTCAATGCCGAGGGTGTTGAATGGGAAGAAGGTCAATATCCCACTCCAAAGTTTGTTTCTCAAAAGCAGAAGTATGATCCTACTTCTTCCAATGAGGAACAAGCACAAGATGACCTTCCACCACAAGACCTCAAGCTAAAAGGCAAGGACAAGCTTCAAGAGGAGATTGATGCATTTATTGAAGCACCTAAAGCCATGGTCAAGTGGGTTCCCAAGGAAACGTCAAGTTCTACTTCGTCAAGCTCAACTACAACCCCAAGGATTCCCATCAAGATGATGTGGATCCCGAAGAAGAAGAACTAGAGAGTTTTTGAGGGTGACTCCGCCAACATACTTCACTCACATTCATTTTGGCAAGAACTTGTGCAATCAACTTCCACATCTTGCACTTGTTCATGGAGTCACAAACCCTCTTGTTGGTAAGTCAAGGGACAAGGTAATCATTGCTTTTATGGACATCATCAATTGTGTACTTCAATCTATGTCCATGGATATCCTTGTTTGTTCCTTGTGGGACTAACCCATGTAGGTATTGAAAGTTCCCGAATCCAAAGGATTGCTCCCAACTCTTGGTGATCTTCATCAACATTGAGCATCCACATCTTCAACATCTACATGAAGTCTTCTACGACAACCCAAGGTTAGTTTGACCCTTTAAAAGGGGTTCTCACATCAAGGGGGAGCTTTGCTCTAAAGAATTGAGCTAAAGCATCTTCAAATGATGTGAACACATTAATGCTTTATGTAAAAGTGGTAACCCCACTTGTGCTTAAACGATGAGTATGACCTATGATCAAATGTTCTCATTTGACTCCTAAGTCAACATACTCATATATAGATGACCTAGTCATCGACAAATTGTGTGATAGTAGCTAGTGTTTTGTTTGTGCATGTTTGACACATATTTCATTTGCTATCTTATTGTGTGAGCATGTTGGATGCATAATTTTATCCATTCGAGGACATCCATTTGTTGCTTTGGTCTTTTTGGATTTTTCTGACCAAATGGATGGACAAGAATGCCTAAGTTCCTCCCCTAGCTATCTATGCTTTCTTGTCTCAAACTCTATTCATGCTTACATCACAAACTTTGGACAAGTCATTTTCGGACCCTCCGAGTGAGGAGCACTCGGAGCCATCGATACGTCAAGGGCTAAACTTCCAAAACCTTCTAAGTGATTTCGGTCAGACCAACCCACTCCAACTCGGTCAGACCGAAAGCACTTGGATTGATCTAGGTTTTCACCTCGGTGAAACCGAGTTGTGATTTTCGGCGTGACCGAAGTGTGTAACTGCCTGCAGTTATCCATCTCGGTGCCACCGAGTTTTACAACTCGGTCCCACCGATAGCAAAAGGGTATATATATCCGAGGGCAGCGCGCGTTGATTTCTACTTCAAAACGCCTCGCCCCGAAACCCTTTGCTGCCGTCGCCGTGGTCTGCGGATCGTCTCCGTCGTCGCCTGTGCGCCCTCGCCGCAGGTCTCCGTCGCCGTCAACGGACATTCTCTCCGCGCCGTTGTTGCCAGAGAGGAACTCCACCAAGTTAGGGTGAGTTTCGATCCCTCTCGTGCTCCCATCTCCGATTCTATGCACGATTGGTTTGCCTAGCATCTTGCCACGTTTGAGATTATCCTTAACACCAGATTAGTTCGTTTGAACGAAATTCGAGTAAAAGTTTTAGGGTTAGGTTTCCGCCGAACACATCTCGGTAAGACCGATTTTACATTCTCGGTATGACCGATTTGGCCTCTGGCCATTACACTGCACCTTTCGGTCCAACCGAGTTGTGCAAATCGGTGCGACCGAAATGAGGATTTAGTGAAACCCTAGTGTTTTCGGCAGGACCGAAACCCACATCGGTCCAACCGAAAGTGGTGTGAATGCTTCTGTTTGAACACTTCGGATTCACCGAATTTTAAACTCGGTCTGACCGAAATGCATTCTGTGAAAACCTAAAACTGAAATTTGAACTCATTTTTTTTTGCAAAATCCTCGGCAGTTTGTGATAACTCTTCTACTCGCCTACACCTTATCTATTCACAAAGTTGTCACCATGTCGGATGCCGGTGACAGCGTAACAGTCTGAATCACCAATTGCTGAAATTCGAGGCGAGGCACTAGTCCCGAGGCCAAGCAGCTTTTCAGATGATGGTGAGAGGAGCACACCAAGTGGTTTGCCTCCTGCTGCCACTGGGGCGAAGAAGAGGAATTCGATGAAGAAGACTCGATTTCATTCTTGAGGAAGAGATCTCCTCCAAGCCAAAGAGGAAAGTTGTTGCCAAAGAGCATCAAGGGCAACAAACCAAGAAAGGCACCAGTAAAGTGAAGAAGTCCACTGTTGCCAAGAAGCTAAGTATGGAAGAGGAAACTTCCAGCAAAGTGAAGAAAACTTCCAAGAGGAAGAGGATTGTGCATGATGAAGCAGCTGAAGAAGATGAGGATGAGGAAGCACCCCAGCCCCCTCCTCAGAAGTCAAAGTTCATGGGTGATGCCATCAGGGCAGGAGCACCTTCAAAGCCCAAGCCATCTGCTCCAGCAAAGGCAGCTCAAGCCAAGCCTGCTGCCAAGCCCAAGAAAACTGTCAGGAACATTCCAGCTTCAGAGAAGAAGAAAGATAATGTGCCACCAGCTGAGTCAGATGATGAGGCACCTGTATTGCTAAAACTTCGTCAGAAACTGCCAATTCACAATGATGCTCATCCTCGAGCTGAAAACATGAAGGAAAGAAAGGATAGAGGTCTCAGGCTATGGAGACAAGCTGATCCATATGCTGTGAGGAGAAGAACTGCTGTTGACCCAAGATTCCACACAAGAGAGCAGTAGGACTTCTATGAGACTGTGCTAATGGACAAGAAGCCCATTGTTGCAGATACTAGATATGTTGACTGGGCTTACATTGACAGTGAAGAGCACAGAGACTTCTTTCCACATGTGCATGAGAGCTTCACTGCATGTGGTGTTGCAGATTTTGTTGGTCGGTCGATGATTGGAATGATGAGGTGATCATGCAATTCTATGCCCTGACTCATTTCTATCCGGATGGTAAGATCACATGGATGGTGAAGGCCAAAGATTCTCTTCAACTGTTGAAGAATGGGCAGCACTCGCTGAATGCTCCAGTCTGAGAGAGAGGATGATGTTAATGTCTATGGTATTCCCAAGAAGAACCATGAGTCTATGAAGAATATGTACAATGAGGTACCAGCTAAGGATGTAGAAATCTGGAAGCTCGGCTCGATGTGTATCATCTCGAGCAGGTCTACCTACCACAAACACTATTACGAGGCATACCCGATGCCCAAGTCGGAGATCATCGCATCATCGAGGGTATTCTATCAACATGCTGCATATACTTGATCGAAGGCACCTTTCAAGGTGATGGACACGATAGTTGAGACTATCAAGAGGACTGCGGTGACGAGAAGAGGTCATGTGGATTTGCCCGCACATTCAGATGCTTATCAATGCCAAGTTTGGCATGGGCACATACTTGTTGGATAGACCACACTTGCCATCGCAGCCTGAGCATGAGGACAATGAAGTTGTGATGGATGAGGAGGACCCAACGTCGGTTGAAGGTCAAGCAAAGAGTGAACTGCCAAGAAAGCCAAAGCTGAGAAGGAAGCAGAAGAGCAACAGCTAAACCAAGAGTGTTGGAGAGCAGCTCCTTGAAGCTACCCATAGGATTGAACAACGCCTGCCAACATTATGCGATCTCGGGAGAGTCTTGAGAGGATTGTTGAAGACAAGATCCATGCTCGATGTGAAGTCGATGAAGTGCAAGTCATGTCAACAAACTTGAGGCAGATATCGAGGAAGCAAAGAGGAGAAGGAAGAGCTCATGCGTGAGATGCAGGATGACCTAGTCCAGATGATTATGAACAGCCTGCTCCGGTTCCCACAAAACCCAGATCATTGCTATTCAAAGGATGACACCAGGACTACACCTCGGACCTCCCACAGCTCCATCGGCCCAGCTCCAGCCAAAGTGACCACTCCTCCAGCTCCACAGACATCGGTGAAGACTTCGCCGATGCTGCCATCTCAACTCCATCAACCTGCATAGAGCCGCCACAGAGTCCCTAGTGACGTTTAGCTCTATACTTTTGAACTTTTGGTAACTTGTTGCCAAAGGGGAGAAATTGTATAGATCATAGGACTTCGAGAGAGAGAGAGAGTGCTCGCTTTTGCTCTTTCGTTTCATTTGCGGTCTTTTTGAGATACTTTCGAGATTTTCGAGACATTCCGTGTGTTTGATACTACGTTTGCTCTACTTTGATGAGTGATTGGTCGTTCTATGCCTTAATGTGTGCTTAATGCTTATCATATGCTATTCATATCTTGTATGGCCATTTACTCATGTCTTGGTGATTGGGTGCATGCTATTCATTCTTATCATTTTGTGCGCTCCACCAAGATGTATGTGACATGGAAGAGTTACCCATGATCCTAATCGATTGTGCATTTGCATTCAAACGCAAATCTTAAATAATGCACAAATTTAGGGGGAGCTCTTGCTTATCACATACTTCTCAAAGCGACGATATTATTCATTGATTATATCCTTTGTCGAAGCTTTGATCTATATGTTGTCATCAGTTACCAAAAAGGGGGAGATTGAAAGTGCAACTAATCCCCGGGTGGTTTTGGTAATTAATAACAACATATATATCATTGAACTAATAGTTTCTTGAGAACCATTTCAGAAAGTTCAGTGATATGGGTATGGCAATGACTGAAGAAGTGGACCCCTCAAAATGCAAAGCAAGCATTGGCAAAAGCTCAAGACTCCATTTTTGGTTTAGTGATCCAAGATCACATTGAGTCTATAGGAAAGCCAATACTATTAAAAGGTGATGAGGTTATGTTGATGATCTGGTTGCTCAAAGTGCTTAGTGATATATCTCCCAAACCATCAGCAATCTTTCACTCCAATATACACTCATAAGTAATCTCGGTCCCACCGTTTCCTAAACTCAGTCACACCGAGATGAACCACCTCAGCCACAAAGCCAAACCCTAGAAATTTCGGATTTTCCGATTCTGAACTCGGTCTCACCGAAACTAGTGTTGCCAAGCTTCAGAACCTTCATCATCAAATCGGTGTCACCGAGATGATGAAGTCGGTCCCACCGAGATTGGCAAACCCTAGTCTTTGGAAGAATCGGACTCACCGAGATTGTATTTTCGGTCCCACCGAAAATCCCAACGCTCACAAGATTTGAACTTTCGGTCTCACCGAGTTGTCAACTTCGGTCCGACCGAGATTGGTCAAATGTGTGTAACGGTTGGATTTTGTGTGGAGGCTATAAATACCCTCCACCCCTCTTCATTCGTGGAGAGAGCCATCGAAAGAACTACCACTCCTACCTTACATTTCGAGAAGAAAACTACCTACCCTTGTGTTGAGATCAAGTAGCTCCACTCCCACCATATGAAGCTTGATCTCTAGCCTTCCCAAGTTGCTTTCCACTCAAACCTTTCTTCCACCACAGCCAAATCAGTGAGGAGAGTTGAGTGTTCGGGAGATTATCATTTGAAGCACAAGAGCAAGGAGTTCATCATCATCAACACCATCTATTACCTTTTGGAGGGCGGTGCCTCCTAGATTGGTTAGGTGTCGCTTGGGAGCCTCCGTCGAGATGTGGAGTTGAACCAAGGAGTTTGTAAGGGCAAGGAGATCGCCTACTTCGTGAAGATCTACCCCGAGTAAGGCTAGTCCTCCGTGGGCGTATGCCATGATGGCATAGACAAGGTTGCTTCTTCGTGGACCCTTCGTGGGTGGAGCCCTCCGTGGACTCTCGCAGCCGTTATCCTCCGTGGGTTGAAGTCTCCATCAACGTGGATTGACGATAGCACCACCTATCGGAACCACGAGAAAAATCTCTGTGTCTCCAAATTGCGTTTGCTCTTCTCCACCTCTCTTTACTACATGTGCAATTTACTTTCCGCTGCCTATACTCTAGAATTGCATGTGTAGGGTGATACTTGACTTGATCATCATCGTAAATCTACCAAAAAATTGTCTTAATCAAAAGGCTGAATTTTTATATTGTCAAGTAGTCTAATCACCCCCCCCTCTAGACATACTTTCGATCCTACATCTTGCTATGTTGAAACGGATTCTCGGCGATCTTGATGGCACTCTCATTGTCACACCAAAGAGGCACTTTGTCACATTTGACACCATAATCCATCAAAGTTTGCCTCATCCATAATAATTGGGCACAACAACTTCCGGCAGCAATATACTCGGCTTCGACTGTGGAGAGAGATATACAATTTTGCTTCTTTGAAGACCAACTTACCAATGACCTTCCTAAAAATTGACATGAACCAGAGGTGGACTTGCGATCAACCTTGTCTCCGGCCCAATCTGAATCCGAGTAACCCATTAACTCAAATGAAGATCCCTTGGGATACCAAAGGCCTAAGTTTGGGGTATGAACCAAATATCGAAGGGTCCTTTTCACTGCCAAATAGTGGCTCTCCTTAGGAGCAGATTGAAATCTTGCACACATACACACACTAAACATAATATCTGGCCTAGATGCACAAAGGTAAAGCAGGGAGCCGATCATAGAGCGGTATACCTTTTGATCCACTTCTTTACCATTTGGATCAAGATGAAGTTGACCATTTGTGGCCATGGGTGTCTTCTTTGGCTGGATATCTTGCATTTTGAATCTCTTGAGCATGTCTTGGATATAACGAGATTGATTGATAAAGGTTCCGCCTCTTAATTGCTTCACTTGAAAACCGAGAAAGAACTTCAACTCTCCCATCATGCTCATCGCAAATTCCTTAGTCATAAGATTCTCAAACTCAACATTAATAGCATGGTTAGTTGACCCAAAGATAATATCATCAACATATATTTGGCAGACAAACAACTCTCCTTTTACCCTCTTTGTAAAGAGAGTGGAATCTATTACCCCAATCTAGAACCCTTTCTCGCTTAGGAACGCCGTAAGGTGATCATACCAAGCACGAGGTGCTTGTTTGAGTCCATAGAGTGCCTTATGGAGTTCATAAACGTGAGAGGGATGATCGGGGTCTTCAAAACCGGGAGGTTGCTTGACATACACTAACTCCTTAAGAGGACCATTAAGAAAAGCGCTCTTAACATCCATTTGACATAATTTGAAATCATGATGAGAGGCATAAGCAAGTAAGATCTTGAATGGATTCGAGGCAGGCAACGGGGCAAAAGTTTCACCAAAGTCCAAACCTTCAACTTGGGTGAAACCTTGTGCCACTAACCTTGCCTTGTTCCTTATTACTTGTCCATATTCATCTTGTTTGTTCTGGAAAATCCACTTTGTTCCAATGACATTATGAAATTCCTTGGGTCTTTCTACAAGGGTCCATACTTTGTTGCGTGTGAAGTTGTTGAGTTCTTCATGCATGGCATCTATCCAATCCGGATCGTCAAGTGCATCTTCCACCTTAAGGGGTTCAACACAAGAGACAAACGAGTGATGATCACAAAAGTTTGCCAAACGTCTACAAGTAGTTACCCCCTTTTTGATGCTTCCGTAGTTGTTCTCGGTGAGGTGTTGAAGATGTTTCAGCTTGGTGGCCACTTTTTGCTCTTTGCGGTCAAGCTCTTCTTCACTTGGTTTTGGACTTGATGAGGAGGCTTGCCCTTGAGATTGCTTTAACCTTGGAGACACTCTTCTATTTGCAACCACATGTTCTTGCTCTGTAGGAAGTGATGTCGATGAAGACACATGTGGTTGGGGTTGATCTTGATCCTGATCATGACTTTGAGCTTGACCTTGAGCCTCAACGATTGGTTCTTCATTATTCGGACGAGTTCGCTCTTGATCTTGCTCAGGAATATGAGGGTCTTGATCTTGTTCTTGGATAGGTTCATTATTTCCCGAAGCATCTTGGACAAGTGGCGTTGGTGATGACTTCCCTTGTGGAGAATCCTCAAGAGGGGCTCTTACTCCTTCTTCTTCTACTTGGACATGGGGTGTTTCTTGTGGGAGAATGTGGCCTATCCCCATTGTCCTTATAGCTTGTGAAGGAGCCTCATCGCCTACAACACTAGGAACAATTTGCTCCATGCGGGAGCCGTTATCTTCATCAAACTCCACAGTTACCGTTTCCTCAATGCATTCGGTGGATTTATTGAGAACTCAGTAAGCATGAGAGTTTGATGCATATCCAACAAATATGCCCTCATAAGTTCTAGACTCAAATTTAGCTAACCGGGATTTTTTGTTTAAAATGAAACACTTACAACCGAATACCCGAAAGTATTTGACGTTGGGCTTTCTCCCGATTAGGAGCTCATAAGGGGTCTTGTTCTTGAGCTTGCGGAGATAAAGCCGGTTTGAAGCATGGCACGCGGTGTTGATGGCTTCTGCCCAAAGCTTGTATGGTGATTTGTACTCATCAAGCATGGTCCTAGCCATCTCAATAAGAGTCCGATTCTTCCTCTTTGCAACCCCATTTTGTTGGGGAGTATATTGTGAGGCATATTGGTGCTTTATCCCCTCTTCACTCAAGAAATCATCCATTGTATAGTTTTTGAACTCGGTGCCATTGTCACTCCGGATTGCCTTGATCTCACAGTTATGTTGACGTTGAGCTTCTTTGGCAAAGTTGATGAAGGTTTCTTGAGTTTCATCTTTAGTCTTGAGAAAGAACACCCAAGTATATCTTGTGAAGTCATCAACAATGACAAGGCAATATCTCCTTCCTCCCAAACTATCATATGTGGGAGGCCCAAAAAGATCCAAATGGATAAGCTCGAGGGGCCTCAAGGTGGTGATGATAGTCTTCACCTTGTGAGCTTTTTCATGAAGCTTTCCGGCAATGCAAGCACTACAAGGACGATCTTTGGCAAAAGACACATTGGTTAGTCCAAGAATGTGCTCCCCCTTTAAGAGAGCTTGTAAATTTCTCATGCCCACGTGGGCTAGTCTACGGTGCCATTGCCACCCCACGTCGGCCTTGTCCATTAGGCATGTTGCAAGATGAGTTTTCTCTTTCGAGAAATCAACCACGTAAAGATTGTCTTCAACATGCCCAACGAAGACCACTTTGAGATTGCTTCTCTTAAAGACGGTCACATGGAATTCACCAAAATGTGAATCATATCCGGCACGAGCCAATTGAATAGTTGAAAGTAAATTGTAGTGAAGGGATTGGACAAGCTTGACATTTGAAAGAGATGAATCATTAGAGATTACCACCTTGCCCAAACCTAATACCTTGCCCTTGCTATTGTCACCGAAGGAGATGTTCGAAGAGGCCTTGAAGTGAATCAACGAACTCCACGAGCATCTCCCTTTCTCCGGTCATATGATTTGTGCATCCACTGTCGATCACCCATTGAGTTCCACCAGAGACATAGTCCTACAATAATCAAGCTTTGGTTATAGGTACCCATTTTGCAATGGGTCCTGGTGAGTTAGCAACAAGGATCTTGGGAACCCAAATAGTCCAAGCATAATCATCATAGTTAGTTCCAACAAATTTTGCAAAGGTATGGCCATCATCTCCTCTCATGAGAACGTATGATGGATTGTTCTTGCTGGCAAAATTCTTGGGAATGGCCTTGTCCCAAATGACCTTTCCATTCCCAACACCCTTTAATTCCTTCTCCTTCTCCTTGTGCCCTTCATGCACAAACACTACCTTTTCGGGAAGGGAAGAAGTCGGACTGATTTTCTTGTTGGTATTCTTCTTCTTTTTCTTACCACTCTTGGATGCGGGATTAAACCCAACTCCCTCCTTGGCAACACACTCCTTTTGGTTGCTCAAGAGGTCATTTAGATTTTTCTCCCCTTGGATGCATGACACAAGCCCTTTCTCAATTTGAGCTTTCAACTTCTTATTTTCCTCTTGAAGGAAAGTGCAATCATGAGCAAAGTTAGCAGTACAAGCATCATCATTTAAATCAATATGAGGTGCGCAAGTGAGAGCCTTAATGGTTGTAGCTTTTAGTTGGGCATAAGACTCGGTGAGGGCAATGAGGTCACCTTTGACAACCTTGGAACTAATCACAAGGAACTCATGCTCCTCAACAAGTTTTGTATGGTCAACTAGAAGCTTTTCAACTCTAATGTTAAGAGCATCTTTATTCTCAAGAGCAAGTTGCAAAGCATCGTTGGTTTTAACAAAGTCAATTTGATGAGCAGATAAGGCTTCCTCAAGTGATGCTCTCATGACACTCTCTTCATTAAGTTCGTGCTCGAGGAGATCCACTCTCTCTTTTTCCTCTATAAGGAGGTTCTCAACGTTCTCAATAAAGCCATCGTTTTCGGCAAGTGACTTAAGGAGATCGCCAAAACGAGCATGATCTTCACCATGAAGAGTTTTCATGAAAGCCATTAAGGATTCCTCATCATTATCCACACCCTCCTCACACTCATCCTCCACTATCTCACATGAGACATGGGAGTGTAGTTGTTGGGTTTCTTGGGTTCGGACTTTGTTTTTACCTCTGGCCATGAGGCACCGATGAGTGAATGGCTTGTCCTCGTTTGGAGAGTCGAAGAGGCCGGTGGTGGAGGAGGTAGTGGCATGGATGGCAAAGGCGGCCGTGCCCACTTGATCATCATCACCGTCATCTTCATCTCCAGACATGTATTCTTCATGAACAAGAGCCTTGTCATCCTTCCTCTTTGCAAACTTGGTGAACTTCTTCTTCTTAAGCACAAGCTTCTCGGACTTGTCTTCACGTCTCTCATATGGACAATTATGAACAAAGTGTCTTGGGCTATCACAATTGTAGCATTTCCTTCGTCCAAAAGATCTTCCTTGAAGATTTCTTCCTTTGTTTGCCATGGTCCCGGAGTACTTTTTGACTAAGAGAGTCAAGTCTTCCGCAAAATCATTTGCCGGACACGAGGTGTCAATATCCTCCTCACCAATCTCTTCACTCACTTCTTCCTCCCTCGAGGGTTGGCTCACAACTTTCTTGGCCTTCAAGGCAAGATTGGAGTTCTTGGTTGCTTGAGCCATTGTGAATGTTTTCTTGGACTTGGTTTCCAAAAGAACATGGGTAGAGAAGGTGGAAACAACTTGAGCCGAAGTCAGCTTGTGATAGTCCGGACGTTGATGGACCATCATGACCATGGTATGTTCCGTGAGAACCATAGCATCTATGAACTTGTCCTTGATGAAGTCATCATTTGCCCAAGTGCACCCAAAGGTTCTCAAGTTGAGCACAAGAGACTTCAACCTTCGGTAAACCTCTTCTGCGGACTCACCCTCATTCCTCACAAAGAGATTGACTTCTTGTTTGAGCAAGGCCAACCAAGATCTTCGAATTGCTTCATCTCCTTCAAGAGCCTCCTCAAGGAAAGCCCAAATTTCCTTTGCGGTTTTGAGAAGAGCAATGGAATCACTATAGTCTTAAGTCACAGGGTTGCGAAGCATGTTGTGTGCGGTAGCATTGAGTTGATCGTCAACTGCTTCTCTTGGAGTGAGATTCATTGGGTCCTTGGGGTTGAATCCAATGACCACAATCCACCACAATTGAGTTGAAGCACTGCGCATGTGAGACTCCATATCTAGCTTCCACTTAGCAAAGGCATTAGCTTTCAAAGGGGGCGGAGGCCCAACAGGATTAATGCGAGGATGCTGCAAGGGTTGAGGAGAGTAAAAGGGTTCCACGGCATTGTACTTGGGAACTTGAGTACGAGCCGGAGAAGCAAGAGGTTCCCTCGAGTCATCCGCATCATGAACTTCATTTGGATTAAACGAGTTTGATGCGGACGTTGATGGCTTTAAGCGGGCATCAATTTCCTCCTTGACCGAGGCCCGAACCTCTTTCATCATAGAGACTTTGAGGTCCGCAAACATTGAAAGAAGATCGGCCGCGGTCAAGGGAGCATTCAGGTTAGGAGGAGTGGCGGGAGCAATGACAGGAGCACCAAGTGGCTCGGTCGCGGCGGGGGGTTGGTTTTGACCATCCTCCGCAACGGGTAAGCCACCTCCCTCATTCCCTAGATTGACCATATCCTCTAAGGTTGTAAAACCTTATATTAGAGCACGAGGCTCTAATACCAATTGAAAGGATCGATATGGTCGACTAGAGGGGGGTGAATAGGAGACTACAAATTTTAATCTTTCTTGTAGATTTTAAGGCTTAGCGGATAAAAGAGTTCACTAGATATGCAACTAGGTGAATGCAACCTATATGAAAAGTAAGCTCCAAGATAAATATGCTAGGCAACAAACTACTTAGCAAGCCAACAAGCATACAACAACAAGGAAAGGTGCGGGAAAGGATTAACCACAAGTGAGACGAGGACACAGATTTTAACCCGAAGTTCACTCTTCCTTGGGGAAGAGCTAATCTCCGTTTGGAGCGGTGCCGGAGCCAAAGCTTGCGGAACGCCACCGAAGGCTCACCGTATTCTCCTTCGAGTCACCCCCAACGGATGAGCCTCGAATCACTCGGGGTTGGTCTTGAAGGCGACCACCACACCTTTACAAACTTCTCCGGAGCACACCACAAGCAAGGAAGCTTCCGGAGGAACCTCTAACCGCCTAGGAGCCCAAGCTCCAAGAGTAACAAGTCAATGGGGAAGAAATGTTGTGGGGAACGCGATTTGGTTTGGTCAAGATGTAGAACGGGTCTTGCTCTCCCAATCCCCAAAGTTTCAACAAGTTTGGGTGGAGGGATTGAGAGTATTGAGCAAAAGGAGGTGTAGTAATGGTGGAGCTCAACAAGACATTAGGGTTAGGGGTTGGAGGTGGAAGAAGGGCCTTTATATAGTGTGCAGGGGCTGGTGGGGATTTCTGCCCGTTGGACCCCGTGCGCCGGGCTAAGTCAGCCCGTGCGCGCACGGGTACTCAGACAATCACGCCACCCCATGTGCACGGGTCAAAAGACCCCGCAGGCACGGGTACCCAGAGATTCTGCGATACCCGTGCGCAAGACGGGGTCAACTGCACCACGTCTTGCACGGGTACCCAGAGAGTTACAGTACCCGTGCGCATTGTGGTACCCGGTAACTTCTGTTGCAACTTCTCGAGTACCACAGCATACACACTAGGCTCTTATTAGGTGCTCGGAGTGGGAAGGGTAAGAGAGTGAGGCTCGGCAATGGCATTCCCACACGACATTTATCCACACAGACCCCTCTTGATAGTGCGGTCTTTCCTACGACTCGAAGCAAACCAAAACTAAACCTTCGAAGCGTCGAAAGACAACGCCTTTGTCCTTTTTGAAATGGGGGGTCGCACATCTCCATCGCGGGCACTTAGAACCAATAACCTGAGATAAACTTTAGCAACCGATATCAGTTCAGCTAACCACATTGTCATCACACCAAAATAAAGCATAAGTGCCACTTAGCACTTTCACGGGCCGTATGACCATAACGGGCCATTGTTAATAGGCCGTGTTTGATGATGCTATGAAAACGTCCCAACGTATTAACGGACCACAAACGGGCCGATGTAACCACGGGCTGAATTTGGCCCACAAGAAGAAAATGACAGTAACGGGCCGTAAGTAAACGAATGCTAGAAATGAGCCCAAGAATAAATGGGCTCTGAGAAGGCCGAAAGATAAAATTTGCTAGAAACGGCCCAACTGAATAACGGGCCCTTAATGGGTATAAAGTGATATACTGTTCATTATGGGCCAGTTTCACCACGGGCCGTTAGTGGGTGTAAAGTGATACACTGTCCATTGCGGGCAAGTTTCACCACGGCCCGTTAATAGGCCAAGAGTTACATAGGGCCTCATATGGGCCGAAAGACGTCATGGGCCATACATGGGCCGGAAGTGAAAACGGGCTGGAATCATATTGGATGGCCCAGATGACGCTACTGGGCCTAATTCGGATAGGGCGTAACGGCCCTTGGGTTAGCGGGCTGTAAATAGGCTATATGCGAATAGGCCATTAACAGGCTTTCCATGGGCCGGCCCGCCACCTTTTGACCAAGTCAAACGGGCCAGCCTTTTCACAGGAATGGGCCTCTGTTGGGCCGTGCCACATGTCGACGTATCATAGGCGCCTTCTGTCCAATGAGTGGATGACATCTGTCCCAACAGTGAGCCAACACGTGTTTCCTCCAGCCAATGATGATTTTACACGTGGAAAATCCCCATTGGTCGGAAACGTTAACGGTTATCGGATCCAAAATCCGACCCGATAGCTTAACGGCGTTCGTTACGGTGGATGCCATGTGTCGGTCACCCTTGACGAAAGTAGTTCTGTGACGCGCGATTTATCGTCATGGAAGTGGACACTTCCATGATGATAATTTTGGTAATGTCATCGAACACTTCTACGACAGCACAGGTATGAATATCTTGATTCTGTCATAAATTTGTCATGGATGTACATGCATGACAAAAAACGTGACCTACTGTGACAAACACGTATCATCACGGATGTGTATTTTTTTTTTGTAGTGTTGTTCCCCGCCGGGCCGGCGGCGGCGTTGGCGGCAGGTGACGGGGAACGACGGGAACACCCGCCGACGGGAGCCGTCTGGGTGACGCGGGCGGCGAGAGCATCCCGACGCTCGGCGCAAGTCTGGCGAGCATCAGCCATGGACATGACGGGTGATCGAACGCGGAACAGCGGAAGAAAGATTCCGGCGCACCCCTACCTGGCGCGCCAAATGTCAGATGTTGGGTTCCGGAAGATCCTTAAGGTTTAAACTCTGGGGTACTCGCGAAGATCTTCCCCCTACCAATCCACGTCCGATCGCCTCGCGAGAACCTAGCTAAAATGATGAACAACATGAGGGACACAAGATTTATACTGGTTCGGGCCACTGTTGTGGTGTAATACCCTACTCCAGTGTGTGGTGTGGTGGATTGCCTCAGGGGCGGGTGATGAACAGTATAGGGAAAGAACAGCCTCGCGAGAGGTGTTCTTGAGCTGGCTCGATGAGCTACTTGGGTGAGTTCGATCGCCTCTGGATCTGATGAGAACTCGATGCCCTCTACTGTGGTGGTTAGCCCTATTTATAGAGGCCCTGGTCCTCTTCCCAAATATTGAGCGGGAAGGGAGCCAACAACGGCCATTTTGAAGGGGAACATCTAGTACAAGTTATGTTATCCTGACTAAAGTTGGTCTTCGACTGCCAAAGGCGCCGGGGATAACGCCATCTTGGGCTCCACGGTGACCTTCATCCTGCCGCTCTACTGGTCTTGGTCTCGTTTCACTGAAATGGCAACCTTGGCCTGATGCCTTGGTACTCCGTGCCTATGCTTGCCCCCTTTGCACCAAAGAGGAAACAAGGACACTGCGCCGGCGCCCGCCTGGCGCCCGCCTGGTGTCGGTGTCAAAATCGGCGGATCTCGGGTAGGGGGTCCCAAACTGTGCGTCTAGGCGGATGGTAACAGGAGACAAGGGACACGATGTTTTACCCAGGTTTGGGCCCTCTCGATGGAGGTAAAACCCTACGTCCTGCTTGATTAATATTGATGATATGGGTAGTACAAGAGTGGATCTACCACGAGATCAAGGATGCTAAACCCTAGAAGCTAGCCTATGGTATGATTGTTGTAATGTATGTTGTGTCCTACGGACTAAAGCCCTCCGGTTTATATAGACACCGGAGAGGGCTAGGGTTACACAGAGTCGGTTACAATGGTAGGAGATCTACATATCCGTATTGCCAAGCTTGCCTTCCACGCCAAGGAAAGTCCCCTCCGGACACGGGACGGAGTCTTCAATCTTGTATCTTCATAGTCTTGGAGTCCGGCGGACGATGATAGTCCGGCTGTCCAGACACCCCCTAGTCCAGGACTCCCTCAGTAGCCCATGAACCAGGCTTCAATGATGATAAGTCCGGCGCGCATAATGTTCGGCATTGCAAGGCGGGTTCCTCCCTTAAATATTCCAGAGAAGATCATGAACGCCAGGATAGTGTCCGGCTCTGCAAAACAAGTTCCACATTCCACCGTAGAGAGAATAAAATGCACACAAGTTCAATCTGTTGACGTATTTTGCGGCATGACGTCACACCACTACCAAGCCTTTACTTGAATCGTTTTTTATTTTACCGCCTCAGCGCGTTTAGCGAAGCGGTTTCCTTGGCACGTCTTGTCGAAGCAGAGATCGTGTTCCCCTTATTCCGGGATCCTCATCAATACGAACGTGGGTAACCCAACCGCGCCCGTCGCCATGCCTCCTCCATCGAAGGCGAATCCCGAACGGTTACGAAGACGGCTCTTTGTATTTTCCCTCTTTATAAGAGGACCAAGGCTCGTTCTTTTTCTTCAATCTTTCCACCGAATCTTCTCCACGCTCCAAGTTCCAACACCCTGAGCCCCAGATTCGAGCGCTTCGGACCTTCAACAATGTCCGGCTCCGACCTTCAGGGCCGGTGGATGCCCTCCACCATTAAGGAGGAGGACGTGCTAAAGCTGTGAGAAGCCAAGTACCTGTCATACGAGATTTCGCACAGGTTGCCGCCGAAGGGCAGGCCATCCCCACCCTTGAGCCCGGCGAGTATGTCGTCTCTGTATCCCACCTCCGTCGGGGTTTAGGCTTCCCAATGGATCCTTTTGTGAGAGGGCTCATGTTTTACTATGGGTTGGGATTCCACGACTTGGCTCCGGAGTCCATCCTCCAAATCTCCGCATTCATCGTTGTCTGCGAAGCCTTCCTCCGCGTCACCCCCCACTTCGGCCTGTGGTTGAAGACCTTCAATATGGAGCCGAAGATGATCGGGGCGTCAGCGAATCTTGGCAGGCGGCCATAAGCAGGAGGGCCGATGCCCCGTGGCCCGAGGGCTCCTTCCAAGAGGAGCTCGGCTTGTGGCAGCAGGAGTGGTTCTATATCACCGCTCCAAAGGGCAGCAGGCAGAAGCCGCCTCCATTCCGCTCGGGACCTCCATGACGATTGATGTCGTGGGTCAACCAAGGGCTCAATTGGGGGCCGTCAAAAGATGTGCCCCTATTGCAGGGCCGGATTCGAGACCTCCAGGCAAGGGAGATCAATCTGGTCGTGGTGATGCAGGTTATGCTCATTAGGCGTCTCCTGCCCTGCAAACGCCGCCCTCTCCGGTTATGGGAGTTTAATCCGGAGGGACCACGGATTCTCCAAGACTTCATGGGTACGACACCCGTGGAGATGTACAAGCTGTTCTTTGGACCGCAGGTGGCGTGTCCGGAATTGACCGAGGATGCAGGCCTAAGCTGCAATCGCCCGGATACTCAGGTAAGTAGCTCAGTGTCTGGACGTACCGTTTGTTTGCTTATAATTCTCCTTTTAACCCGTTATCCTTCAACAGGAGTGGATAGCGTAGGCAAAGCTGATACGATGTCCGGCCCCCCTCCCAGAGACCGCACCGGAGCCCGTGCTGGTCAGAATGTTGGAGGTCGTGCCTATAGAAGAAGGCGAAGGGGAAAATAGAGGAGCTATCACCTCGCCCAAGGGGGCGCTTGAAGAAGGGGGGATCGAGAATCCCTCCCTCCAGGGGGGAGAAGAGGACCGCCTCCGAAGACCGAGAGGCCAAAGTCTCTAAGCGGGGGAACAAATCTTCACCAGAGGGTCCCGCGTCCGGGGAGACCCCGGCCGTACAATCTTCTCTAAAGAATCAGCCCTCCAGCGAGCCGTGAGTAGAAAGAAGGGGAGTTCATCAATAATAAAGCATCCCTATTTGTGCTTCTGAGGATAACCGAAATTTTTACCTTGTAGTTCGGATCTGCAACCTTCTCAGATGAGCTCGTCTTCGGGGGATCTTTGTCCGGAGATGATGGAGAGCGAGACGCCTCCGTCCGCTGCACCGTCGGATAGGGCGGACGAGCCTGAAGTGTTGTCACGGAGGGTATCCCCAAGCCCGGCAGAGCCGGAGAGTTCGGCGCCGACTAGTGTTCGGCCGGGGGAGCTGAAGGATCTGCTTGAGAAGGCGTCCATCTCAGAAGATCACCGTGCATTGATGAGCATGGTGATTGGAAGGATTTCGTCCGCCGAAAGCGGATTGCATAATGCCGTCCGGAGTTTGCTGGCGGGGTTTGAGGTTAGTAAAAAACGACGCGCCTCTTTTTTTTTGACAGTTTTGCACATGAAGGTGCGCCCTGTATAGATAGTAGCCCCTGAGACTCGGTAGGTTGCCGAAAGCGACAGCGTGCCGAGGATCAAAATCGCAGGTATTGAGTGTCGCCTTTCCTATGCATGTGGCGGATAGTCCGGGCGAGCGGACTGATGGAGTTGCCGAATTAATGTCGTCAACTCGATGTGGCGAATCTGAACATCGCTAGTCAACCAGCGACTTGGCGAATCGCAAGGTAAATGAATTCTCTGCGATCACCTATTTAAGGGGCCAAGCCCACCTCTTACAATATTTATCTTTGTGGACGCAGATGGTGCTGCTTTGTGGAAACCTTGGGCGAACTTGCTCAAACCAAGGAGCAAGCGGAAGGAGTGATGCGGCTGCCTCGGCGGCCGAGAGTTAAAAGCGAAAGGGCTGCACTGCCCTAAGCAGGAAAGAGATGGCGGAATTGGCCGTGAAATTGAAGGATGCTACCGACCGCAATGAGGCTCTTGAAAAGGAGCGCCTATCGGGCGAGAAGACACTGGGAAGGCCACCGCCGAGGCCAAGGATGCCCGTTCTGCAATGCGGGCTATGAAGGAGGAGCTGCGCCAAGCCGGAGATATTGTGGCTGGCAAGCCTTTTCTGCTGCGTCGCCGGTTTACGGATCCGAATTATGCCCAGCTTGGCCGGTGTGGGGTCTGGAGGATCCATATATGGAATTAGCGGCAAGTCTTGGCGGATCTTGTTGTGCACTCCGGTCGGAAGGATCACAAGACGGAAGAGCTGTTTTGGTCTCAATTCCATAGTTCGGATCGTTCACTTCGGCGACCGATCGGTTGGCGAATGGGCTGAGCTGAACAGGTTGTCGGACTTGCCATGACGGATATCGTGGCTCATGTCGGCGAGAGGCCCAAGGCGACGAGCTATTTTGGCTTATTGTGGCAATTTCTTGGGCGGTGCCGCATATCAAGGAGATGAAGCGGTCGGCCTGCATAGAAGGTCGCGGATGGCCCTTGCACGTGTGAAGACACATTGGGCGAGATGGATGCCACCGCTATTGCGACCCAGGATTCGGACGAAAGCCGGTTACCCGCCGAGCACTATTTTGGGGAGGTTATGCGTGGTGCTCGTGTAATAGAGTCGCAGTGCTCGAAAAATGTCACATTCAAATGAACGTTTTATCTTGTAAAAAAATTATGATGTAATCGCTTTTTATACTTGTGTGTTCCAAGTATTGAAATATCTCATATGCGGCCGTTTATGTATACGTTTGTATAACCTGAAAGATGGCAGTCTTCGGCTTCAGCCCCCACGCACAAGGTGCGGGGGTGTTCGCAAAAATAGCGCGTTTTCACACTTAATCCGACGTCTCGGTCCTGTTAAGGAGGTGGTAGCATAGCAAACGAGGCAACCGGACTATGATGCTTTATCACTTTCACTTAGCCATTGGAGTTCGAGGGTGGGGCTACGATATAGCCCACAGGGCACCGCGCTCTCCGAATTTAGAAGCGCGTGTGTGCTCGACCGAAAGCGGTCCTTCGTCAGCGGAGAAATTCTAAACATTCGGTGGTCGATCGAGTGGTTGACCGGTCTCTCCATCATCATCATGATCGGTTTTCGGCTTTCTCTCTTGAGGTGCTCGCCAAATTAACTGGGGCACTGTCGCAGATAGTTCTCCGGTGCGCGTTAGCCGATGATACGGAATGTAAGGCAGCAAAACACAGGAGCCGGGCAAACCCATCATTTGACCAAAGACATGATTCGGAGCTGATGCATATAAGGCCTAACTCGAGACGCCGAACACTCCCTAAGGTGTTCGGTCTTTATGATAATGGGCATAACAATGCCCTAAGCCCCTAGTGTCCAGGTACGGGCAGGGTGCTCTGACGCGGCCGATGCCAAAATGTCAGGTTCCACTCAGGTTATAATGAGAAACCCGGGGATTATAGCAACAAGAGACAGTAAAAAAGGTTTACGCAGGGTCTTAATCTAAAAAGAATCCTTGTGACGGGTCCCTAATGCACGTCTGCGCCTGTGTCTCCGTTGTGCCGTTATCCTGGACGGGTGTGCACGTTGTTCATCTGTAAAAAGAGAGGAACTTAGTTTGAAAGGAAATCGTGCGAGAAAAAGGTATATGAAAAATATTAATACATAAGCAAAGCGGAGTTTATATTAGCTCATTGTTGCTTGTACGCACAGCCCCTTGTGAAGGGGTGTGCGGCTAGGGATCCCCTAGCATATTTATGCCGGACTCGTCTAGCCGTGTCCGGGGTCTTTAAATGACCCTCGCAGTGAAATGATGCCACGTGGACCGGGCATCTTAAGTGTAAGAGACGCGTAATGTGGTATGGCGTTGAAGCGGACAAAAGCTTCGCGTCCTAGTAGTGCTTGATAGCTACTTTTGAATGGGGCGACATGAAAGATTAGTTTTTCGCGTCGAAAGTTGTTCGGTGACCCGAATATACTTCTAGTAATAAGGAGCCTGTGCACTTGGCGTAAGGGCCTGGCGTCACTCCTTTAAAGGAAGTGCGGCGATGTCGAATTTTAGTAAGGTCTATCCCCAACTTGCGGATTGTGGTTGGATATAGCAGGTTTAAATTGCTGCCTCCGTCCATCAGGACTTTTGTAAATTTCAGTCCGTCGATTATAGGATCCAATATCAGAGCAGTCCATCCTGCATTTCGGACACTTTTGGAATAATCCAGGCGGTCAAAAGTGATTGGTTTTGACATCCAATCTTGAGGTTCCGCTGGGGTGGATCGTGCGAGACCCATCTTAGCGGGTGCCGCATTGTTTTTCCGTATTATCACATGAAGTGAGTTTACTGCTTTGACTTCTTGTGGGAAAGTCTTTTGTTTTCCGGTGCTTTCTGCTGGTGGGGTTTATCATCATCTTAAGCTGATCGTCAAGCCCCTTGTGTTCGGCGTTGAGTCGGCGGACTGTTTGAAAACCCAACAATCTCGGTGGGTGTGGTTTGCGAGCCTCCTGAAGTCTTGTGGATTTGACATATCCGATCCAAAATTTTGTTTAAGTTGGATAGCTCATCACCGTTGTCCTTAAGAGGCAGTGTTTTGTTGTTTGGCCGCGAGCTCTTGAATCCGGCGTTGACCGCCGTGTTCTTTGGGCTTTTTTCTTTATTCCGGCGTTGATCCTTTTTGCGTCGTGATTTTCCGTTTCCATCTCTAATCTCGGATGTACTCGGGTCGCTGGTGCTGCATCTTGCTAGCCAGCTATCTTCCCCCGCGCAAAAGCGGGTCATGAGGCTTGTTAGCGCGGACATTGTTCTCGGCTTCTCTTGGCCGAGGTGTCTGGCGAGCCATTCGTCTCGGACGTTGTGTTTGAAAGCTGCTAAGGCTTCGGCGTCCGGACGATCGACTATTTGATTCTTTTAGTAAGGAACCTGTTCGAGAATTTTGTGACTCTCGGGCTGTTGAGTTATATGACTTAGATAAATTCGCATCCGAGGGCGGAAATAAGTCCTTGAAAATTTGCTCTAAAAGCGTCCTCAAGCTCTTCCCAACTTCCAATAGTGTTTTTCGGGAGGCTTTTGAACCAATGATGGGCTGGCCCTTTGAGCTTGAGGGTAAATATTTTATGGCGTGGAGATCATCTCCTCTAGCCATGTGTATGTGTAGTATATAATCCTCTATCCGAGACTCCGAGTGCATTGTTCCGTTATAAGCCTCTATGTTTATGTGTTTAAACCTGCTGGGAATTCATGATCCAGCACATCATTAGTGAAACATAGTGGGTGTCTGGCGCCCAGATTTGGGTGTACCACTTGTCTTGAATACGGCGTGTTGTGTTGCTTCTGGGGCCCTCTTTTTGGCCCGTAAATGGACTGGCTGGGCCATCTGTTTTCGAGGTCATGAGTCGGCTTACGTGCGGCGCCGCTCTTAGGTTTTCGCCTATCATCGGCCGTCTATTCGGCGGCGGCCTCTTGTTTTTTGGTTGTGGGGCTCTATGGCTTCCTCGTCAAATTCGGCAGCAGCTTGCGCTTCGGGTAGCTCTTTGATTGATGGCCATTGCCGTATTTGTCTGCGGTTTTGAGCACTTTGCTCCATCTCATTCTGAGTATGTCTTACGCTGTTCTGAGCTTCCGTTTTTCCTTCTTTAAACTTCTTGCAGTGGCGACAAGTCCGTTCCGAAGGCTTTTATTCTCCGGTGGTGTGTCCGGCGTGAGGTCGTCTGGACTATTTGTTTCGCCGGGCATGGATTTATTATCCGACTCGTCCTGTTCGGATGGTTGCTTAGCTGCGTGTTCATCGTCCACTGGTTTGCACTGCTCTATTGCCGGGTCATTAGGAGCGCTGTTGTCGTCGAGGCGGGACTTAGGGCGGCGTCTGCGTCGCCTTTTTTGTTGTTTATCGGCGGGATTATCTTTTGCCGCGCCCCATTGGTCCTAGTTATCGCTTCCTTTTGGGGTATCCACCATGTATATGTCATATGACGAGGTGGTCTTCCAGTGCCCTGTAGGCGCTGGTTCTTGTTCGCCTCCGGCATCGTCGTCCATACCGTTGATGTCTTCGGAGTCATAGTCTAGCATGTCGGTTAGATCGTCGACAGTGGCTACAAAGTGGGAGGTGGGTGGGCTTTGAATTTCTTCGTCATCCGCTTCCCAACCATCCTGGCCATAATCCGGCCAGGGCTCTCCGGATAGCGAGAGATGCTTCAGTGAATTTAGGATGTCGCCAAAGGGCGAGTGCTGAAAGATGTCCGCAGCGGTGAACTCCATGATCGGCGCCCAATCGGATTCGATTGGCAGGGGCGCAGGAGGTTTGGAGTCTGGCAGGGAGTCCGGCACCTCGGAGTCACGAGTTTTACAGGGGACAAAGTCCGTGTTCGGCTCCATCGCCGCGGAAGTTGCAGCCCCCGAGGCGGTGTCCAGCCACCGATCCTCGATCTGGCGTCGGCTCGGGCCGAGGCGGGCGGATTCGTGTCGACCACCAAGGCCTTGTCCGTGGTAGAGCTATATTATGCCCATCGTGTGAAGGCGGCACGCTTCGGTGTGGCTCGAGTCCGTCGAAGATCAAGTCCCGCGGATGTCGGCCGTGAAGTTTAGGCTTCGAACGACTGACGGCCAGGGCGTAACTTCGATCTGCTCTAGATGGCCAAGTGAATTGGCCCGGTCGCGAGCGCCGAATACTAAGATCTGTCCGGGAGAAAAGTCTGCATACGACAGCGTGGTTGTTGATTGAAGAGGCCATCGAGCCTATCGGTGGCGACACGAGGAACTCTCAATGAAAGCACCAATGTCGGTGTCAAAACCGGCGGATCTCGGGTAGGGGTCCCGGCGTGCGTCTAGGAGGATGGTAAGAGGAGACAAGGGACACGATGTTTTACCCAGGTTGGGCCCTCTCGATGGAGGTAAAACCCTCGTCTGCTTGATTAATATTGATGATATGGGTAGTACAAGAGTGGATCTACCACGAGATCAAGGAGGCTAAACCCTAGAAGCTAGCCTATGGTATGATTGTTGTAATGTATGTTGTGTCCTACGGACTAAAGCCCTCCGGTTTATATAGACACCGGAGAGGGCTAGGGTTACACAGAGTCGGTTACAATGGTAGGAGATCTACATATCCGTATCGCCAAGCTTGCCTTCCACGCTAAGGAAAGTCCCCTCCGGACACGGGACGAAGTCTTCAATCTTGTATCTTCGTAGTCTTGGAGTCCGGCGGACGATGATAGTCCGGCTGTCCGGACACACCCTAGTCCAGGACTCCCTCACCTGGTCTCGATCGTCACGGCTTGCACCACGAGCACCTCGCGAGGTACCCTTGCCTTGTTCTCTCCGCCCCCTCACGAGCCTGCCTGGCGAGGCCGCTCCTGAGGAAGCCTTGTGTCGTCCGCCCCGCGAGGCTTGGCCCCTCGCGAGGGTCTTGAGTCTTGGGTTGGTGAAGATGGGCCATACTGGGTCACCTCTCGAGCCACGCCGCAGGCCGCAGGCAGGCAAGTCTGGGGACCCCCGTTCCCAGAACGCCGACAGCTGCCGCCGTCCATGAGGACTCGAGTGAGGTGGTATCTGTCGATTATTGGGTCGAGCACTAGGGCAGCTGAACCCCCGTGACGGATACTAGTTGGATGATCCCTACGATCAAAGGTGATCGGACAGGCCGATGGGTTAAACTTGGGGGCGACGGGCTCAACGGCGTAGGCATGTCGGAGTGCGCGCTTGCGCTACCACTTTGAGATATGAGTGACATAGATCATGTTCACTAATTTGATCTTCGGTGGAAATTTCTTCTTTCCCCCCGTGTTCGGCTAGCGAGGTTCATCCTCATCTTCGCTCTGAGGTCCCTTCCCTTTGTGTTCGGCGTTGATTTTGCCGGCCTGCTTGAAGACCCAACATTCTCTGTTGGTATGATTAGCTGGTTTATCGGGAGTGCCGTGGATCTGGCAGGGCCTGTCTAGGATTTTGTCCAGGTTGGATGGATTGTCCTTGTTTCCTTTAAATGGCTTCTTCCGTTGATCGGGTCTGGAGCCCCTGAATCCGGCGTTTACCGCTATATTGTTTGGGCTTTATTCATTGTTTCGAAGTTTATTTTTGTTGCGTCGTGGTTTTCCATTGCCATCCCTGACCTCAGATGTGTCGGGATCACTGGTGCTGCTACGGGCTAACCAGCTGTCTTCGCTTTTCCTGGCCGAGGTGTCTGGCTAGCCATTCGTCCCGGACACTATGTTTGAAGGCTGCTAAGGCTTCGGCATCCGGACAGTCGACAATTTGGTTCTTCTTAGTGAGAAACATTTTCCAAAGCTTACGGGCTGATTCTCCGGGTTGTTGGATTATGTGACTTAGATCGTCTGCGTCCGGGGGCCGGACATAGGTCCCTTGGAAGTTGGCCCGAAAAGTGTCCTCAAGTTCCTCCCAACTTCCGATGGAATTTTTAGGGAGGCTTTTTAGCCAGTGCCGAGCTGGTCCTTTTAGCTTGAGGGGTAAATATTTAATGGCGTGGAGATCATCTCCACAAGCCATGTGGATGTGAATAGTAACGTCTTCTATCCAAACCGCGGGGTCCGTCGTTCCATCATATGCCTCGATGTTTACGGGTTTGAACCCTTCTGGAAAATCATGCTCCAGCACCTCATCGATGAAGCATAGGGGATGTGCGGCACCCCTGTATCTGGCTGTGTCGTGGATGGGGTCCGACGGTTGTAATGTTCGGTATTGGTTCCAAGCTGGTAAATGGCCGACATGTTTTGTTTGATAATCATGATCCCGTGTAGGAGCACATTCCCTGGATCCATAGATGGACCTGGTTTTGCCAGCTTTTTTGTCTAGGTCCTCACGTAGATCGTGTTTCTGGTCCTGGGCCGCAGCCTTCCTTCCTTTGCGGGGAGGGGGTGCGGGCTTGTGTACAGCATTGCTAGCTGCTGTGTCGCGACCATGAGGTGGTCGGTCCGGCTTGTCAGACATATTATTTTTCGGCGGTATAGGCGCAATAGCCTTGTCGTCGAATTTGGGCAGCAACTTATGTTTAGGATAGCTCTTTGTTTGGCGATTACCGCCCTATTTTTCCTCAGCGTCTAGCTCCTCGTTCCATCTGTCGTTGAGTGTATCCTGTGCGGCTTTAAGCCGCTACTTCTACTTCTTCAAGCTCCTTCTAGTGGCGGTAAGCCTTTGGTGGAGGCGTTCTTGTTCTAATGGTTCTTCTGGAATGACGAACTCGTCGTCGCCCAGGCTGATCTCCTCTTCAGAGACGGGTTGGTAATTGCTATCTTCGGCGTCGCTGTGGTCAGACAACATCTCCGGACTGTGTTCGCCGTCCTCTCGGACGCCTTGCTCCAAAGCTGGGTTCGCTGGGTCCTCGGCTTGGTTCAGATTGTCATCATCGTCCGTGGCCATGTTGTTGTTTTTCCTTTTGCCGGATCGAGGTCGGTGCTTGGGGCACCGGCGTTTAGGAGGTTAATCGACAGGCATGCTGTTATCACCGTTGGCCTCATTCTCCTTTGGTGTGTCCACCATGTATATATCGTATGATGATGTAGCTGTCCACTACCCTAAAGGTGGTGGTTCTTGTGCCTGCTCCTCTCCGGCATCGTCGTCCATACCATCGATGTCTTCGGAGCTATAATCGAGCATGTCGATTAAGTCCTCGACAGTGGCAATGAAGTGGGTGGCGGGTGGGGAACGAATTTCTTCATCGTCCGCTTCCCATTCAAGCCAAACATAGTTCGGCCGAGAGTCCTCTCACAAGGAGAGGGACTTCAATGAGTTTAATACGTCGCCAAGAGGCGAGTGCTGGAAGATGTCCGCGGAGCTGAATTCCAAGACCGGCGCCAATTAGGTTCGATGGGCGCGGATGCATGCGGTTTGGAACCCATAGCCTAGGTTCCGGTGACACAAGCCCAGCTTGGCGTTGGGTCTGTGTGCGGCTCTAGCACCGCTGAGTCTGCGGTCTCCGTGGTGGGGTTAAGCTTCCCATCTTCGGACGACGCAGTCCGCTCCGGCTCTAGGGCCAGGGCGGTCACAGGCGCTATCTCCTGTGTGCGGCCGGATGACAGATCTAGGTTATGTTCATCGTGGTGGCTGGGGACAACCGTCATGGGCTCGAATCCGCCGAAGATCAAGTCTCCGCGGATATTGGCCACAAAATTCAGGATTCCAAATCTGACCAGATGGCCAGGGGCGTAGCTATCGATCTGCTCTAGATGGCCAAACGAGTTGGCCCGCAGTGCGAAGCCGCCGAATACGAAGATCTGTCCGGGGAGGAAGATCTCCCCCTGGACTACGTTGTTGTAGATGATTGATGGAGCCATCAAGCCTTCTAATGACGAGGCAGCGGAACTCTCAATGAAAGCACCAATGTCGGTGTCAAAACCGGCGGATCTCGGGTAGGGGGTCCCGAACTCTGCGTCTAGGCTAATGGTAACAGGAGGCGGGGGACACAATGTTTACCCAGGTTCGGGCCCTCTCTATGGAGTTAATACCCTACTTCCTGCTTGATTGATCTTGATGGATATGAGTATTACAAGAGTTGAACTACCACGAGATCATAATGGCTAAACCCTGGAAGTCTAGCCTATGAGGTTATGATTGTTGTGGCAAAACCCTAGAAGTCTAAACCCTCTGGTTTATATAGACACCGGGGGAGCTAGGGTTGTACAAAGTCGGTTACAGAGAAAGGAATCTACATATCCGAATCGCCAAGCTTGCCTTCCACGCCAAGGAGAGTCCCATCCGGACACGGGATGAAGTCTTCTATCTTGTATCTTCATAGTCCAACAGTCCGACCAAAGTATATAGTCCGGCTGTCCGAGGACCCCTTAGTCCAGGACTCCCTCATCGTGCTCCAACTTCGCCCTCTTGTCCTTCGCCATCTCCGCGAGGTCGTCGAAACCGAGTAGGGCGGCGTGGCGCGGGGGTGAAAGGGGCGGAGAGACAAGGAGGAAGGGGGGAAAGAGGAGAGCATTGTTTCACCCCTCGCCTGCATCGCTCTTCATACCTGCACGCCCGAGTCACTGACCCGTGGGCCAGCAAGATCCCAGCACATCCCGCAACCGGCGTCTGCATGATGCGTGGCAACAAAGGGAGAGAAAAAAAATCAAGGAGACCCTCCCCACTTGCCCCACTTACCGCGCTACAGCCGGCCCGTGCACCTCTCCAAATTTTCAGATCCCGTGAAATCCAAGATCTGGCAGGACAATCAATCACATCAAAGATATCCACGTCTACTGGGGTCTGACTCGACGCCTGAGATCACTCGATCGCATGTCAAACCAGAATCGATTGAAGCATCAGATAAAGAATTAAAGCAGTGTGGGTGTTTGCAGGACCCAGAAGCACCTCTGAAGCACCGAGTCTAGCCAGAACCCGCACCGATCCTTTTCACTCGAGCTCCGATCCATTCGGGGGCTAATGACGATGACATGTACCTAGGATAGGATCCTAGGCCTGACCTACATACCCTACCCAAGGACACTACATACATGAATCCAAGACCTACAAAGTTAGAAAGGAGATGCCAACCGGAATGACCGCAGCGTGCAAGTCACTCGACAGCAAAATCCACTCGGTTACACCTCCACCACTCGACCATCCCTATTCACTCGGAGTACCTGGTTTCACTCAAAGGCAGAAAACCTAGAGTCACCCTGGGATAACAACGGTCAGGCGATCAGTTCGTCGCTATAAAGATTATTAAGTGTAGGCGCTACTAGTAATGTATGCACCTTTACTTCTCCATTGAACCCTTGGGTAACGGGGCATTCATGAGGGGCCAACGGACTCTATATAAACCTCCCCTCTGCTCCTGTACAAGGGTTCGCACCCCCTGTAACTCAACACTCCATTCAACAAGCTCCCGCAGCACCGAGACATAGGGTCATTACCTCCTCCGAGAGGGCCGTGAACTCATAAATCCGAGTGTACAACCTCGCCATAGCTAGGCTCTGCCCTCTTCTACGTACCCCTAACCTCTACTGTTAGATCCGTTCCCACAACAGGGCCCATGTGGCCCCAACGGTTGACCACCCCTAGACTACATTAGGGGGCACATGGAGCCTATAGGCATCCCCCGGGTGCTCTGTGGGACCCCTGGTTCTATATTACCCTAAAAACTTCCTATTGGTTTTATGTGATTTTTCTGCCGCCGTTTGCGAGGCGGAACAGACGCGAAGCACTTTCACATCCAGCAGGTTGATCTATCGAAATTCCATCCATCCGAGAGGGGAAAAATCAAAGCCATCATTATTACCAACAATCAGTCCATCATTGGGATCATCATCACCATCTCCATCACCTCCATATCCCCCTACTTTTTATTTTATGAACTATTACCTCAGATCTATTGTTGAGATGACTTGCATGTGTTGATTATTGCTTGTAGTTGATGCTTAGATGTTTAATTGGGAGAGATTTGTATGTTCAGATTTGTAATCATATATCACCTCACTGGTCATGGTCTGTATGATGTATTTTTAAAATTATGAAGTTGTGTGATTCTCTGGTGATGATGTGCGAACGTCGAGTGTATGTCACTTCACCGTTATCGGCCTAGAGGAGAGCAATGTGTGATTAGTTTATTTATGATGGGTGGTTGGAGTGACAGTAACTACCAAACCCTAACTTTATGAACTCTTGTTCTATCCTAAGGAAATTTTCTGCATTTAACTTGACTTTGATAGGATTTTTGAGAACTTAAATCCTAAGGATTTTTTATGGAACCTCTTTGGATCATAGGATGTGGGTTACCAAATTCCTATTGAATCCATTCTTATGCCCCTCATTCCATAGGAATTCCTACATCAGATCAATTCTCCTTTTATTTTTACTTTGCGAAGTCCAATGCACATTCCCTCTATCTCACTACCCTCTCTCATCAATCCTATGAAATTACACCATCGTCTAAAGACACTCATTACATGATTCCCGTATACTAAAATCTTGTCGGATTTCACAATATGTGATATTTCAATGCTACATTTTCTTATTCCTACGTTTTCGTATTACCGCAATCCAATCCAATCCAAAGAGACCCTAACCATATTAAGTACTTTTCTTTGGGTGGCGGCCGTCGTGGTGTGTTCTTCCACAGGTGGGTAGCATAGTCGGCGAGCTCCGTTGTATGCCAGGAAGTACCCCTCGGAACCTGGGTGTAGATGAACTCGATATGGAAAAAGTAATTTACCACATGAGAAAAAGCCAAAAATATTGTAATTTTCTGGGAACGAACTTGACCTACTGGTGTGGACTCGTATAAATATTTTTCACGAACGAAAACTCCTCTTGACTTCAAGACCAAAGAAAAAAAAGTAAGAACAAAAAGAGTAAATAATAACAAGTATATTTGTTTGTATATTATTCCATCTGGACGTAGTCGACAAAGCTTCAAAGTAGATTCCTGCCGTCTCCTTGGGGCTGTGAGGCTAGGGTTTCTCACCATGTGGCGAGATTTGGTGTCGCTTTAGAACTATCAAGGTTTCAAGGACGATGGTCGTGGCTCCAGGGTGTTGGTCCTTCGGGGCACGTGCACGAAGACTTCCTGGCTATCATCGACAAGGTCAAACCAACTCTTGTAGGGGAGCGACGACAGCGGTGTGTCGGCGGCTCGTATTGACGACACTAGTGGTCGTTAGGTGGTTTCAGAATCTTGATGTAATTTCTAGTATGTTTAAGTTGTTTTGTACTTCCAGTGAACTTTAATAATAGATCTGGACCATTCTCGAAAAGAACAAGTATATAATGATCATTTGTTTTGTGGGAAGTATATAATGCTGATTTGTTTTCTTTTTTCACCCGCAATACCATGAAAGTCATTCCTTCGCATTTTTTTACATGAGTGTAACACTTGATCATATTTGTTTCCAAAATTTTCAGGGTTTTTTTGACAATTTTGTAACTACTAAATTATTTTTTCAATTTGTGTTCTACATCAAGGCTCCGAACGTCTGCCTCCGCAATATTATGGTGTAGCAGCCATTGCTTGTGAGCCGCCACCTTAATGAGTCTTCCTTTGCTGACAGCGGACTAAATGTATTGATTTGCTCCCATAGGCTCATGTAGTGTGCAAGGGCTGAAATCTTAATATATTTTGCCTTTTTCGAAGGAAATAAAAGCTCTTTCACCTAGACTTTACAGACATACTCCCTCGGTCCCATAATCTAAAAACGTTTTTGACACTATAGTTCCATAATATAAAAGTGTTTTTGACACTATGTAAGAAACACTCTTATATTATATTATGAGATGGAGAGAGTACTATTTTTCTAACAATGTGCATCATGAAACTGAAGAAAATGTATGCAGGTAGTTACAGCAACTCCAATGGGGCGACCCATCTCGTCCGCCCGCGTCCGTTTGGGTCGGCGCGGACAAAAGTGGCGGCCCAACGCACCGACCCAAACCCATTTCACGTCCGCGTCGCGTCCGCGCCGACGCATTTGCGGCCCAAATTTGCGCCTAGAATGCGTTGGCGCGGACGCAAAGCGGACGCGCCGCGCGTCTCCTCGCCGTCCGCCACATCCCCACCTGGCGGCCACCCAACCGCTACCGGTCATCTTATTTATGACGACCACCGACAGCGGGCCCACGCGTCAGCCAGTGCGCGCGTCCTTTTTTAACCACGCGTGCGGCGGGGTCGGCCTCATCCACTTCTCCCGTCCACATCTGGCCCCCCACCACTCCCTTTGCTTCCTCGCCAGCGACCGCAAACTCTAGCGCGGCCATGGGCCTCTTCGGCGGCAGCAAGGGAAAGGGCAAGGGCACTCTCGACGCCTCGTCATCCCGAGCTTCCCCTCCTCCACCGCGGTAGCGTTTCCGCCACGAACGTCGGCGCTGCACATCCGGTGCACCAAGCGCGATGGCACCTGGGAGTCTGAGCAGCCCTCCCTACCCCGACGTGTGTTGCCGCACCATTGGCATTTAGATCCAAACCGGATCCGTTGCGGCGGTCCCACGAGGCAATGAGCGACGACGACGAGTGCGCTTGGCGCGCGCTGCGCTTGCTCATCTTTGGGCAGCGTCGGTGCCAGAGTACATGCCGACTCTCCCAATCGGGAGGCTTGGTTCGCCCTCGAACACGAGGAGCAACGGCGCCAGTGTTGATCTTGATCTCGCCGCCGTTCCCACCGCCGCCCCCGGATGTAGAGCCGCAGGACATGGAGGCGGAGGCGGAGTACCAAGCCGCCTTGAGGAGGCCTGCGACATCGTTGGAGGCTAACCGCATCGGCGAGGCCTTACTGGGATGGGCTGGAGCAAGCCCTTGCCCTGTCGGCGGCGGAGGACTCCGTCCACTCTCCGCTCTTCGTGTCGTCGCCTCCACCGTCGTTGCCCGTCCAGCCCAAGCCGGAGCCGGAGCTGTCGCGTAAGCGCTCCCCGCCTCCACCCACTTGGCCGGAGGAGGCGTACTCGTGGACAGGCGATCGCGGCCTGGTCAAGGCGCCTCCCACGCCGCCGCCACGCCGGAGGAGGAGGCGGCCCACCTCGAGCGATGGAAGGAGCACTGGCTCCACCAGGAGCAGGCCGACGGCAAGGAGCAGATGCGCTACGACGCCATGCTCCAACGCAACGCGGAGGCGCTCCGGCTTGAGGAGGAGGAGGAGGAGCGCGCGCGGCTTGCCGCAATGCCGCCGCCCCAGCAGACGCCGGAGGAGGTTGCCCTGGCAGCGTACCAGGCGGCGTTCGGGTGGGGCTGGCCCTGCTCCGGTCTCCATCGACCTCACTGACGACGGCGGCGTCGAGGGCAAGGGCAAGGGCAAGGCCGACGACGTCTAGGGCAGCGTGCGAGGCGGCAGTAGGCGGGCGCAGACTTTTTTTAATGTTTTATTTAATGTTTATTAGATTTAGGTGGACTTTGGCCGGCGTTTGACCGGCCACTTTATGTTTATTTCGTGCAAACTTATTTTTTCCACGCCGGCACATTTGGGTCGGCCTCCTCGTTGGGCGGTCAAGTCGATCCATTTTAAAATGCGAACGCGCACGTCCGCCTGGCCGACCCAAACGGACAAAAAGCGGACGAAATCGCCGTTCGTTTGGGTCGGCCCGTTGGAGTTGCTCTTATTTCCGAAAATACTCTAGTGTTATTGCGTACGACCAAAATGCGAATTCTGAACTTCATCCGCCCCACAAGCGCTGCAGGCACGCACGCACGCAGCGTGATCTTGCAGTCTCTCGGCCCGGCGACCACTTTCCAGCGCAAACAACGCATCCCCCGGCCACCTCCTCCCTACTGACGCGTAACCAAAAAACCACTCGCCCGGTGCAACGGCAATCCACAAGTCGCATCCAAAACCCACCCACACCCAGAACTCCGCGAATCTTGAGATTCACCATCTCTGTGACCACACCCACACCCACATCAAATCCGGCAGGATCACGTCCGCCGCAGTGCGCCCAACCACCGCGACATCCGAGCGCCACTCCCCAATTAACTACGCTAGAGCAAACAGCAATCCGCCAGCCACCAAACAGCGATCACCCGAGGCGCGAACAACGGCCGTACCGAACCGAATCATGGCCGCCTCCATCCGTCGGACCATGTCCTCCGGCGATCGATCGATCGATCGGCGCCCGCCGTGCTGGCGTGTCGGCCCGCCCGACAGCCGATATAGGCTCCGCCCGCCCCGATATCGGAACCACATGATGCCGCCAAGGACAAGAATTACTCGTGCTCCGCGATCTTTACAGCCTAGCTCTAGCTCCTCCACACACAGCTAATACCAGTACTATAACTTGGTAAACGTAGTACGAGCATTGAAACACAGGCAGATCAACCAGCAGTGCTGATTCTGAGATCGTGTCACCTACCGGCCAGGGACAAACGAGCTACCCGGGCAGCAAAAGCATGATTATTATACGGCGGGGGTCCGGCCGGCCGGATTAATTAGGCTGCGCGGTGGCGCTGGCCATCATCATGCCGTGTCCAAAAAGAATCAAAGGCCTCCTCCGGCCGGTCTCATGGCCCGCCGCAGCCTTTCCTGGGGTTTCTGTCGCCGTGCAAGCGCAAACCCAAACGCAAACCACAGACGCAAACGCGGTGTGATCATGGATGATCCATCGGTGGTCAAAAGAAAAGGAGGGGCTTAGTGGTTCAATGAGACAATTATTGCTAATCCCCTCCATTATATTAGGGCCGAGTGAGTTCGTGTGGCTTTGCTATAGCCTGCTTCGCCGCTAGCTGTGGGCCTTTCGGACTGGCATAATTGCGGCCATAATTACCGCAATGAGTGACCATGATGGGACTCACTCGAGAGGCCTCAGCAGCAGTGCGCCTGTCCCTTCCTACGCCCTTTGATCCATGTGCATGGATGCAGTCAGTGTGGTAGAGGAAATTGATCTCATGCATGCTTCCAGTACCATGTCGATCGCCTCCATATCTTTCTTTGCACCAAAAAGATCGATCGCTCGATTGATCCCTGGGATTGTATTCTAGTCCACTGTTTAACACATGCTGAATTACTTGCTCATGTCATGTGTTTGTTCTAGAAAAGATTTGGCTGTCTCGTAGTAGCAGACGATTTGTGCCTAGTCACGCATTGGACACTACCACATGCTTTGCAAACACTAACTGTAACTGTAGTACCTAATTAGGGAAGGTACGATCCAAATGGTCGCGTTTGGATCACACTGTCAGGAGCAGATCAATCTCTCCTGATTTTAAAACGCAATCTTCTAGGCACCGGTCACATGTTTGCGTCGCAATAACCGCGTGATTAGATCACGCGAGATCACGGTTTAGGGGGGCTGCTTGGTTTTCTAGGGTTATAGCATCTCTCTCCACTCCAGCATATCCAGAGAAATGCTTTGTTTATGGGAGAAGCGTACATGTGTTTGTTTATTAATTGTTTCGTGCTTCTTTCGCCATGGAAGGGTGGAAGCATCACATTCTCCGAGATCCCACGGCCGGGTAGCCCTAGCTGCATTGCTTCTACCCCAAATCTCTCCCTTTTGGTGGAAGATTTATCCATGTGATTAGCGATTGCGTATGCTGGTTCTGTTGATATGATAAGATAGGATAACACCACATTGGCTTAGGGGAAAACATTGAGAAGGAAAAGCGCCGTTGTATAAAGAGCAGAGGAATATATCGATCGAGTGGGATTAGCTGTTAATGCAAGTCTTAGTCAAAAGTGGCATCCGACATTTGGGGGCCTTGGCCATGAACCCATGACAGTGTTTACTAATGATCACCACGGCTTAGGGAAGAAACTTGTACGTTCGCTCGCTGGATGCTGATCCTACGCATGAATAATCTACACCTTGTATTTTCGGGTGTAGCAATCTGCATACACTTTTAACTTCAGTTTTTTAGATAAAAACTTCAGATTTTCCGATGAAGATTCAGAATAAAAAAACTAGTAGGCCGCCTACAGTCTAGTGCTCGAAGCCTGATATTTGGACCACCCACGGCCTACTTGGAGCGGCCTGCAAGCAAACCGAAAGCCTTGCGCATTGCTACTTTGCTGTCAACGAAGTCACGATTTGCCACAAAAAATAAGCTCGCCATTGCAGACGGCAACCACAGAAAGGGAGAAAAGCAGGTATGCATAGTGTAGAACACTGAACACCACAGAAGTAGTCGCAGTCAATTGTGTTGACGAAAAAAAAAAGTTGGAGTACCCTGTCAGACAACCTGAGAGCCACCCTGGTCAGCTAGTGCTGAACAGGAACGATCCTCTACAGCCATAGATCATGTCTCAACTGATGATCCTGCCGTTAATCACGCTCTGGCCCACAGGTGCCATGTCATCAACCAGGGTTAAGTGCTTGCCTCCTTATTGGTAAAGGATGCAGCGGTACGACTACTATAGAACAGATCCTGTTCAAGTAAGGTCGTGCTGGTTAGCGCAGGGTCTCTCCTTTTAAACCGGTGTTGCTTCCGCTAAACAACCGAGGTGGTACTAAACTACGTTTGTGCCCTGTAATCTCGCATGTGTTATGCTGTGGGCCGGCCTCGTTTGTTATCCCGAGTGGCTTAAAGCCCGTTGATATCTGGGCTTCCAGGTCGCATAAGCGTGGGAGCTCCTAGTTGGCGCCTTCTGCGCCGGTTACCTTAAGTGGCGCCTGTAGGGCGTCGTTGGTGGGCTGTTTCTTCGCTGGCCCAAGTAGTTGCGCGCTTATACTGTTTCTTCGTTCGGCTGTTTGTTCGTTCTGCTGTTTCTTCTACCTTCCGACAATACAATTCGAACTGCAAATTTCTTTCCGAATATGTATGAAATGAAATATGCTTGAACAAAATATGGAACGAACTTTCTTAACAATGGAAAAATCTCCATAAATCACAGAAACTTGCTAATTGAAATCTTTAAGAATTTGGATCTGGCTTCCAGTAATTTAGTTGTTCGAAAGGAAAATTCTTTGTAAGAAGTAAACTCAATTTAAAAATTAATGCTCTGGACAGATTTCGAACATGTGCGGTTTCACTAACAAACGAGTTCTGCTAACCACTCGGACTACTTACGACTAGTGATAGGTAACAGCGCAAATTATGTAATAACAATGTTGCAGTGCTATTTTATTGGACAAAACTGTACCAATTACTATTTTTTGAATTATTTGGCGAACAAAAATCGTGAATATGAAAAGGTTCATAGATTTCGAACAAAGTTCATTAACTTTCAAGAAAAGCTCACAAACTTGAAAAAACGTTCATCAATTTTCAAACAAAAGTTCATCGATTTTGAATATGTTCATCAAATTTTGAAAAAAGTTCATCGAAATTGAAAAAAGTTCATGGATTTCAAAATTAGTTCATCAATTTTTAAGAAAATTCACAAACTTGAAAAAAGTTCATCAATTCTTAAACAAAAAGTTCGTCGGTTTTTAAAAAAGTTCAACAAATTTAAAAAAGTTCATCGAAATTTTAAAAAAGTTCATGGATTTTCAAAAAATGTTCATCAATTTTCTAGAAAAGTTCACAAACATGAAAAAAAGTTCATCAAAATTGACAAAAATATCATGAATTTCTGAAGAAAGTTCATCGAGATTGAAAAACAAGTTCATGAATTTTTTAGAAAAAATCACAAAAATTGAAAACAGTTCATGGATTTTTGAAAACTTCAAGATTTTGGAAAAAGTTGACTGGATTTGGAAAAAGCTTCGTCAAATTTGGAAAGAAATCCTTGATTTTTTTTAAAAAGTGCATCATTATCAAAAAAGTTCAAATATTTGAAAAAAGTCCATCATTCAAAAATACAGAAGGAACAGATTCAATGGAAAAAGAACACAGATTTAAAAAATAAAAAAATAATAAGAATACCCGAATAACAACCGCCCCGAAAATGACCAATGATTCAATGAACCGTGAAAAAACCGGCTTGGGAAGTTTTTTGACGCTTCCCAAAACCAATGGATTCCCGCGATTGAAGATACAAATAAAAACGAAAAAAGCAAGTTATGAAACAGTAGTTGTTCGATGTCCTAGTGGTAGCTGTGTTGGGGTCGCTGCAACTGATCGTGAGTTCGAACTTCCGAGTCTCACATTTTTTGAACTTTTAAACAGAAAAGAAGAAGATATACATGGGCCGGCCCAGGTCGCAGCGGCTGCAGGCGACCGTTTGCGAAATGCCCTAGAACGGGCGCCTGCAGAGCTAAATAGGAAATGCCCATAAGCGTAAGCACATGTAACATGTTCAATCTCGACTAAAAAAATTCTAACATGTTCAATCTGATGTTGACCAAAGGAAAATTCAATCTCATGTGCAGCATGCCCATCGTGCTTAATTTCTGTTTCTGTCTCTTCATCTCTTGATATGCACGTAGGTTGTGTGCCAAAAATAGCAGCTATTTCGTCGAAAGTGCCTTTCTGCTCCCGAGCTCATTTGAGCTTGGTGAACAGTAAAATCTAAAAAAAATCTAAAAAAGTTCAAAAATTACAAATTTTTTTGGAGAAACATTGACAAAAGTTCTAGGTGCTTGCAAAAATTCATCATGAAATCACATTCCTGTAAGGCGTGGCAAAAAAACAAATTCAGTTCTCCAAAATGCTTTTGAAAGTAGCATTTCAGAGTACTGATTTATTTATTTTTTGCCACGCCTTCTAGAAATGTGATTTCATGACGAATTTTTGCAAGCACTTAAAACTTTTGTCAATGTTTCTTCCAAAAAAAATTGGATTTTTTTGAATTATTTTTGATTTAGTTTGGATTTTACTGTTCATCCGAGCTCATTTGAGCTCGGGTGCACAAACTCCACGTCCCTATTTCGTCTATATGTCGTCTATGTTCAGACATAACGCCACCAACTCATCAGCATGGCATGGTGACCTGAACCGAGCACATGCACAGAGAACACGAGGCAGACAGCACGACAGATACCACCATTGGCCATGCCTTAATGTTTTTGCAAAAAAAGGAAGTAAAAAAAGAAGCTCCCATCTTTCTTTTGCAACCCCTTAATTTTTTTGTCTAATCTATTTTACTAAAACTCCTCACATAACTCTCAAGATTATGTTTGGCGTCTCCTCGATCAATATACTCCCTCCTTCCGGAATTACTTGTCGTATAAATGTATGAAAATGGATGTATCTAGAATTAAAATACATTTAAATACATTCATTTATCCGATAAGTATTTCCGGACGGAGGAAGTACCATAATACATGTATATACTGTATATGTATAAGACATGATTACATGTTAGCATATGAGTGTGAGGGATCTTCTACAACACTCATACCCTATTACATGTGGCAATAACTTGCATAGGACAAGATATGGCATACCAGTAATCCATGCCTATCTCTACCTAATAATAAATAAGCTATTGCTTCTTATGGTACGTTATCGAAATTGCCATCAAAGTTGCGATAAAGTACCACTATGTCACCCATAAATTATTCGTTTTTATTTCAAAGTCACGCCCAGCGGGTCCGTTGTTCTTATAGACTGATACACTCACATAACACGAGCACCTGAGCAGTGCAATGCCTAGGACCTCCGCCTTTCTCAAGGGTGACCATGTTTCGATCCCTGGTTCTACCCTCTTTTATCTTCTTTTTTCTCTCCTCCTCCCGCACGCAGTAATGGCCCGGCCCATTTGCAGGTCGTGGCTCACTCTGGCGGCGGCGAGGAGGGGATGGGAGGAGGAGAAGGGTGTCGGCGGCGCTCGGCTGGTTGCCGCCCGAGCCGCTCGTCACGAGCGACGCGGGGACGTCCTCTACTACCTCTGTTTCTAAATATAAGTCTTTTTAGAGATTTCAATGCGGACTACATAAGGAACAAAACGGATGAATCTACACTTTAAAATATGTCTATATACATCCGTGTGTAGTTTTTATTGAAATCTCTAAAAAGACTTATATTTAGGAACAAAGGAAGTAGATGTTTTGCTCTTTTTCTAAGATTTCTGACATGCCTACATTTCCCTGCTTAGGCGTACATTTATAATGTGTAATAGATGGAATTTTTTTACATACCCTGTTTATAATGATTTAACAGAATGAAATTATACACAATCTACTGATATGCTTTCATAGAACACCTATGGTGTCCAATACATATGGCTATACCTAGATATTGAGTAACGAACCACAGAAAATTGCATTAAGGTTTTGACATAATGTTAATGAATAATCTACTCCCCATAGCAATGATGGGACCATAAGCACATTCTTTTTTACCCTTATTATTGAGACGATCCAAGAAATAGCAATGGAAATATTGCCAAATAATGATTCGATGGTTGGTTGCTTAGATCCATTTTACTTGTCAATGACCATGAGGGTAGAGATGAGAAGTGGACACGCTGTTCTCAAAATGGTAGCATCTGCATCCTGCAGGTACTATAATTATGAAATTGAATTGTCATGACCAAAACATGTGTCCGGGAGCTACTTCATTGAGGGATGGGATGCTCAGAAAAGTACGTTAATGGTGATGTGCTCTTTATGGCCGTAATGAACCACATGAAAGAATCCATCCCATGGTTGTTGCACCGTGTTTCTATTTAAGCGCGAGAAATATATGAAATATGATCCTAGTTTGCAAAGTCATCTTGCACACATGAGCCGAGAAAAATTAGAGCTCAGTCACTGGTAGGTTTACATCATCATACCATTACATCATCATACCACATGTTCACTGTAGATAAGCTTTACACATCCGGACAAACATCATATGACTTGGAAGCATCAGGATTTGCGATATGTCTGTCAATTTCCACATAAGGTCGCTTCAAATTGCTCGTCAACTGGACATGGATACTTCTTCAAGGACTCATTTAATTGGTGAGCTCGATCATGCTAGTATCCATGACCTCACAGGCCATTTCAGAATGTGTATTTATTCTGCTAACATGTTGGCAGTCAGTTGGTATGTACTTCAATGTTGTGTCTTGGCTAGATTTGTGGATTATACTGCATAATCGTCCAAAGTTTGAGAACATATATGATGATGCTTACTCCTAGCCACTGAAATGCACATTTACCATATGGTCTACCTGATAAAAGGAGGATAATTTTTGCCGTGATATTAACTCAAAAATGTGTTATAAAAAAACCAAGCCAAGCACGCAAAATACAAGAACAAAATAAAAAAATAACCGCAAGGTGAACTAAACACGGATGCATGGGACCTAGAGACAAAAAAGTTAGTCGCACGTCCAAAATTAAGTTGCCAAAATGCCCCAGTAGAAGTCTAGCTTGCCGAAAGGCGAACACTAGACCGACTCGGGCATGGGGGCGATGACACTCACATGATGCACTAGGCATGGATGCATCAGACTTAGGGACAAGCCGAGGTTGAAGATTACTCACACATCCAAAGATCTCGTTGTGACGAATTTACTGGAGAAATTTAATTTTTATTTAATTTTTTCATTTGAGAGAATATATTTTGAATTTTTGAAATATGAAAGAACCTTCCTAACATCATTTTTGCGTGTGTTTACTTGCGTGCAATATCCTTTGGTAGAAATGTGGTAAAGAGAAGCATCATGGTTAGGTTAAAGGTGTTTGGTAGTATTACATAACGTTTATCGAATAGTGTGGTCCATTAGAAAATGTGGGGACACGCAACTGAAACATCAGAAATTGATGAAATACATGCGCCGGGAAAAGATGCCATGCGAGAGAGATAGAAAATAGGTCAATACCAAAAAATGTTTTAATTGTCTCTTCGGCTTCCTTTTCATGGTGGTTGGTCTCGTTGGTCCTACATTATTTAATGGAAATGTGTTTAATTGTGTGATGTGAGCTATTTAAATAAACGACAATATGTTTTACCTTTTTCTAAGATTTCTAGCATGCCTATATTTTTCTGGTCAGGGGTACCTTTATAAGATATAATAGATGGAAATTTTTACATACGTTCTCTATAATGATTTAACAAAATGAAATTATACGGAATCTACTGATATCTAATACTACATCTATGGTATCCAATACACATGGCTAAAACTAGATACTGAGTAACGAACCGCGGAAAAATAGATTAAGCTTTTTGACATAATTTTAATGATTAATATACTCCCCATATCAATGATGAGACGATAAACAAATTTTTACCCTTATTAGTGAGATGAACCAAGAAGTACATGTGGAAACATTTCCATCTTTCAGTGGAGATATTTGGGTAAGGCGTTTACCAAATTATGAGTTGATGGCTGGTTGCTTAGATCTATTTTACTTGTTAGTGACCATGAGGGTGGGCATGACAAATGCACACATTGTTCTCAAAATGGTGTCATCTAGGTACTAAATTACGAAATTGAATTTTCATGGTCAAAACATCTATTAGAGAGCTACTTCATTGAGGGATTGGATGCTCAGAGAAGTTTTTTTTTTTTGCGAATACAAAGAAGTACATAATGCGGATGTGCTCTTTATGACTAATGAACCACATGAAAGAATCCATCGCATGGTTGTTGCACAATGTTTCTATTTAAGCGTGAGAAATAGATGGAACATGATCATATGCACAAAGTCATCTTGCACACATAAGCCAAGCATGCAAAGGTAGAGCTTGGTCGCTGGTTTATTTATATCATCATGCCACATATGCAATGTAGATCAGGTTTGTGCTTAATTAGACAAACATCATGGGACTTGGAGGCATCAGAATTTGTGATTATACATCGGTGGGTTCCCGCCTAAGATTACATCAACCTGGTCGTGAACTGGAGATGGATTCTTCTTGGAGGACTCGTCCTTTAATTGGTCTGCTCGATCATATATCCATGACCTCACAGGTCATTTCCAGACCAAGTATTTATTTTGCGAAGATATGTTGGCCATTAGTGAATTGATGCGCTCATGTTGTATCTTGACTACTACTCCCTCCGTTCCCAAATAATTGTCTTTCTAGCCATCTCAAATGGACTACAACATACAGATGTATGTAGACATGTTTTAGAGCGTAGATTCACTCATTTTGCTCCGTATGTAGTCACTTGTTGAAATCTCTAGAAAGACAATTATTTAGGAACGGAGGGAGTAGATTTTAGTGGATTATAGTGCCTAGTAGCCCAAGGTTTGAGAATATAAGTGACGATGCTTACTGCTAGCCGCTGAAATACACATTTATCACATGCTCTACCTAACAGAAGGAGGAGAATTTTCGCATTTGTCACGTTAACTGGAAAATTCGTTCTAGAAAACCGAGCCAGGCATGCAAACAAAATCAAAAGATAGCCACAAGGTGAACTAAACGTGCATGCACGGGACCTAGAGACAAAAACCGAGGACACTGTTGATTGTTAGCGATAAATAATTCACTTCAACCAAGGCAAACATAAATATCAAATTAATTATTTTTTTTGAAAAGGAGAAAGTCTCTGCATCCGGAAGATGCATGCAGCCACTTTATTAATTATTCACAAAGATCTTACAAAGTAATACATCAGTAAGTCTGAAACAATCATCTTGGCACCATCTGTCGCTACTCCTATCCACTTGATGAAGGGGTGCCAATAATCCGAGCCAAATACCAAACAGAACCCGCACCATAGCCTAACATCTAAAACCGGAGGCTCCAATCAAGCCACATTGCCGGGTCTGGGGCACACACCGGCCCGGCACACTCTTAGAGGCCGTCGCCGCCGTCTTCTAACGATCCATCTTCAGAGTTGTACTGACACATCGACCTTGCTAGGCCTAACTACCGTCGACGCCACCGTGACGCCAGACAGCGCCACCATCCAGCGCGCGTCCATCAGCATACGTCCATCGTCGAGACCCCGCTGCGCCACACAGCCAACACCCGGCGTCGTCAACGCGTTAGATGACACACCGCACCACCTCCTGATCCATATCGCCGCTAAGGCCAACCTACCAGCCAACAATCTCCCAAGGCGGCGCCTTGAAAAAGGAAACAACGCCGAAGACACTATCGCCGCCCACCGCAGTTAGGGCTTCCACCCAAGAAACAAATGACGTGATGGAGGTGAAAGCAGATCTGACGAAACGTCTCCATGGAGAGAAAACGACGCCCTCGGACGTCGTCAGTGAAGGAAATATGCCTTAGAGGCAATAATAAAGTTATTATTTATTTCCTCATATCATGATAAATGTTTATTATTCATGCTAGAATTGTATTAACTGGAAACATAATACATGTGTGAATACATAGACAAACATATAGTCACTAGTATGCCTCTACTTGACTAGCTCATTAATCAAAGATGGTTATGTTTCCTAACCATAGACATGTGTTATCATTTGATTAATGAGATCACATCATTAGGAGAATGATGTGATTGACATGACCCATTCCGTTAACCTAGCACTTGATCGTTTAGTATATTGCTATTGCTTTCTTCATGACTTATACATGTTCCTGTAACTATGAGAATTATGCAACTCCCGTTTACCGGAAGAACACTTTGGGTACTACCAAACGTCACAACGTAACTGGGTGATTATAAAGGAGTACTACAGGTGTCTCCGAAGGTACATGTTGAGTTGGCGTATTTCGAGATTAGGTTTCGTCACTCCGATTGTCGAAGAGGTATCTCTGGGCCCTCTCGGTAATGCACATCACTATAAGCCTTGCAAGCAATGTCACCAATGAGTTGGTTACGGGATGATGCATTACGTAACGAGTAAAGAGACTTGCCGGTAACGAGATTGAACTAGGTATTGGATACTGGCGATCGAATCTCGGGCAAGTAACATACCGATGACAAAGGGAACAAAGTATGTTGTTATGCGGTTTGACCGATAAAGATCTTCGTAGAATATGTAGGAACCAATATGGGCATCCAGGTTCCGCTATTGGTTATTGGCCGAGAATAGTTCTAGGTCATGTCTACATAGTTCTCAAACCCGTAGGGTCCGCACGCTTAACGTTACGATGATAGTTTTATTATGAGTTTATAAGTTTTGATGTATCGAAGATTGTTCGGAGTCCCGGATGTGATCACGGACATGACGAGGAGTCTCGAAATGGTCGAGACATAAATATTGATATATTGGACGACTATATTCGGACACGGAAGTGTTCGGGTGATTTGGAGAAAACGGAGTGGGAGGGGTTACTGGAACCCCGGGAGAGTTAATGGGCCACATGGGCCTTGGTGGGAAGAGAGAGGCGGCGGGGGTGGGCGCGCCCTCTCCCTCTGGTCCGAATTGGACTAGGAGGCGGCGCCCCTTCTTTCCTTCCCTCTCCCCTTCCTTCCCCTCCTAGTAGGAGTAGGAAAGGAGGAGTCCTACTCCTACTAGGAGGAGGATTCCTCCTCCTTGGCGCACCCCAAGGGCCGGCCGGCCTCCCCTCCTTGCTCCTTTATATACGGGGGCGGGGGGCACCCCATAGACACACAAGTTGATCTACAGATCGTTCCTTAGCCGTGTGCGGTGCCCCCTCCACCATATTCCTCCTCGGTCATATCGTCGTGGAGTTTAGGCGAAGCCCTACGCCGATAGAACATCATCATCGTCACCACGCCGTCGTCTTGTGGAACTCATCTCCGGAGCTTTCTTTGGATCGGAGCCCGGAGATCGTCATCGAAATGAACATGTCTTTGAACTCGGAGGTGCCATACGTTCGGTGCTTGGATCGGTCGGATCGTGAAGGCGACGACTACATCAACCGCGTTGTGCTAACGCTTCGCCACGTTCTCACGAGGGTGCGTGGACAATACTCTCCTCTCGTTGCTATGCCATCACCATGATCTTGCGTGTGCGTAGGAAATTTTTGAAATTACTCGTTCCCCAACAGTGGTATCAGAGCCAGGTTTTATGCGTTGATGTTATATGCACGAGTAGAACACAAGTGAGTTGTGGGCGATATAAGTCATACTGCTTACCAGCATGTCATATATTGGTTCGGCGGTATTGTGAGATGAAGCGGCCCGGACCGACATTACGCGTACGCTTACGCGAGACTGGTTTCACCGTTACGAGCACTCGTGCTTAAAGGTGGCTGGCGGGTGTCTGTCTCTCTCACTTTAGCTAAATCGAGTGTGGCTACGCCCGGTCCTTGCGAAGGTTAAAACAGCACCAACTTGACGAACTATCGTTGTGGTTTTGATGCGTAGGTAAGAACGGTTCTTGCTAAAGCCCGTAGCAGCCACGTAAAATTTGCAACAACAAAGTACAGGACGTCTAACTTGTTTTTGCAGGGCATGTTGTGATGTGATATGGTCAAGACGTGATGCTATATTTTATTGTATGAGATGATCATGTTTTGTAACGAAGTTATCGGCAACTGGCAGGAGCCATATGGTTGTCGCTTTATTGTATGAAATGCAAACGCCATGTAATTGCTTTACTTTATCACTAAGCGGTAGCGATAGTCGTAGAAGCAATAGATGGCGTAACGACAACGATGCTACGATGGAGATCAAGGTGTCGCGCCGGTGACGATGGTGATCACGACGGTGCTTCGAAGATGGAGATCACAAGCACAAGATGATGATGGCCATGTCATATCACTTGTATTGATTGCATGTGATGTTTATCCTTTTATGCATCTTATCTTGCTTTGATTGACGGTAGCATTTTAAGATGATCTCTCACTAATAATCAAGAAGTGTTCTCCCTGAGTATGCACCGTTGCGAAAGTTCTTCGTGCTGAGACACCACGTGATGATCGGGTGTGATAGGCTCTACGTTCAAATACAACGGGTGCAAAACAGTTGCACACGCGAATACTCAGTCATACTTGACGAGCCTAGCATATCTGAGATATGGCCTCGGAACACGGAGACCGAAAGGTCGAACGTGAATCATATAGTAGATATGATCAACATAGTGATGTTCACCATTGAAACTACTCCATCTCACGTGATGATCGGACATGGTTTAGTTGATTTGGATCACGTGATCACTTAGATGACTAGAGAGATGTCTGTCTAAGTGGGAGTTCTTAAGTAATATGATATTGAACTTAAATTTATCATGAACTTAGTACCTGATAGTATTTTGCTTGTCTATGTTTGTTTGTAGATAGATGGCTCGTCTTTGTTGTTCCGTTGAATTTTAATGCATTCCTTGAGAAAGCAAAGTTGAAAGATGATGGTAGCAATTACACGGATCGGGTCCGTAACTCGAGGATTATCCTCATTCTTTGCACTGTAAAAGTTACGTCTGGAAGCACCGCTGGGTGCCGAACTTCTTCTTGATCTAACCGACGACGTTAAGAACGTCTGGCGAGCAAAGCCGATGACTACTCGATAGTTCGATGTGCCATGCTTTACGGCTTAGAACCGGGTCTTCAACGACGTTTTGAGCGTCATCGAGCATATGAGATGTTCCAGGAGTTGAAGTTAATATTTCAAGCAAATGCCCGGATTGAGAGATATGAAGTCTCCAATAAGTTCTATAGCTGCAAGATGGAGGAGAATAGTTCGTCGGTGAACACATACTCAAAATGTGCGGGTATAATAATCACTTGATTCAACCGGGAGTTAATCTTCACGATGATAGTGTCATTGATGTAATTCTTCAATCACGCCACCAAGCTACAAGAGCTTTGTGATGAACTATAATATGCAAGGGATGAACAAGACTATTCGAGCTCTTCGCAATGCTAAAAACTGCGGAGGTAGAAATCAAGAAGGAGCATCAAGTGTTGATGGTTAACAAGACCACCAGTTTCAAGAAAAGGGCAAAGGGAAGAAGAAGGGAACTTAAAAAGAACGGCAAGCAAGTTGCTGCTCAAGAGAAGAAACCCAAGTCGGACCTAAGCACAAATCGAGTGCTTATCTCGCAAGCGATCGACCTTTGGAAGCGGAACTGCCCCAAGTATTTGGCGGATAAGAAGGATGGCAAAGTGAACAAAGGTATATGTGATATACATGTTATTGATGTGTACCTTACTAATGCTCGCAGTAGCACTGGTATTTGATCTTGGTTACATTGCTAATATTTGCAACTCGAAGCAGGACTACGGATTAGCGAAGATTGGTGAAGGACGAGGTGACGATCGCGTGGGAAATGGTTCCAAAGGCGATGTGATCGCGGTCGGCACGCTACCTCTACATCTACCATCGGGATTAGTTTTAGACCTAAATAATTGTTATTTGGTGCCGCGTTAAGCATGAACATTATATCTGGATCTTGTTTGATGCGAGACGGTTATTCATTTAAATCGAGAATAATGGTTGTTCTATTTATATGAGTAATATCTTTTATGGTCATGCACCCTTGAAGAGTGGTCTATTTTTATTGAATCTCGATAGTAGTGATACACATATTCATAGTGTTGAAACCAAAAGATGCAGAGTTGATAACGATAGTGCAACTTATTTGTGGCATTGCCGTTTAGGTCATATCGGTGTAAAGCGCATGAAGAAACTCCATACTGATGGGCTTTTGGAATCACTTGATTATGAATCACTTGGTACTTGCAAACCGTGCCTTATGGGCAAGATGACTAAAACGCCGTTCTCCGGAACTATGGAGCGGGCAATTAATTTGTTGGAAATCATACATACTGATGTTTGTGGTCCAATGAATGTTGAGGCTCGCGGCGGGTATCGTTATTTTCTCACCTTCACAGATGACTTAAGCAGATATGGATATATCTACTTAATGAAACACAAGTCTGAAACATTTGAAAAGTTCAAAGAATTTCAGAGTGAAGTGGAAAATCATCGTAACAAGAAAATAAAGTTTCTACGATCTGATCGTGGAGGAGAATATTTGAGTTACGAGTTTGGTCTGCACTTGAAACAATGCGGAAAAGTTTCACAACTCACGCTACCCGGAACACCACAACGAAATGGTGTGTCCGAACATCGTAATCGTACTTTACTAGATATGGTGCCATCTATGATGTCTCTTACTGATTTACCGCTATCATTTTGGGGTTATGCTTTAGAGACGGCCGCATTCACGTTAAATAGGGCATCATCAAAATCCGTTAAGACGGCGCCTTATGAACTGTGGTTTGGCAAGAAACCAAAGTTGTCGTTTCTTAAAGTTTGGGGCTGCGATGCTTATGTGAAGAAACTTCAACCAGATAAGCTCGAACCCAAATCGGAGAAATGTGTCTTCATAGGATACCCAAAAGAAACTATTGGGTACACCTTCTATCACAGATCTGAGGGCAAGATTTTTGTTGCTAAAATCGGATCCTTTCTAGAGAAGAAGTTTCTCTCGAAAGAAGTGAGTGGGAGGAAAGTAGAACTTGATGAGATAACTGTATCTACTCCCTTATTGGAAAGTAGTTCATCACAAGAACCGGTTCCTGAGACAACTACACCAATTAGTGAGGAAGCTAATGATATTGATCATGAAACTTCAGATCAAGTTTCTACGGAACCTCGTAGGTCTACCAGAGTAAGATCCGCACCAGAGTGGTATGGTAATCCTATTCTGGAAGTCATGTTACTTGACCATGATGAACCTACGAACTATGAGGAAGCGATGATGAGCTCAGATTCCGCAAAATGGCTAGAGGCCATGAAATCTGAGATGGGATCCATGTATGAAAACAAAGTATGGACTTTGGTTGACTTGCCCGATGATCGGCAAGCCATTAAGAATAAATGGATCTTTAAGAAGAAGACTGACGGCGATGGTAATGTAAGCGTCTATAAAGCTCGACTTGTTGCGAAAGGTTTTCGACAAGTTCAAGGAGTTGACTACGATGAGACTTTCTCACCCGTAGCGATGCTTAAGTCTGTCGAATCATGTTAGCTATTGCTGCATTTCATGATTATGAAATTTGGCAAATGGATGTCAAAACTGCATTCTTGAATGGATTTCTCGAAGAAGAGTTGTATATGATGCAGCCAGAAGGTTTTGTTGATCCAAAAGGTACTAACAAACTATGCAAGCTCCAGCGATCCATTTATGAACTGGTGCAAGCATCTCGGAGTTGGAATAAATGCTTTGATAGTGTGATCAAAGCATATGGTTTTATCTGAGACTTTCGAGAAGCTTTGTATTTACAAGAAAGTGAGTGGGAGCTCTATAGCATTTCTGATATTATATGTAGATCACCTATTATTAATTGGAAATGATATAGAATTTCTGGATAGCATAAAGGGATACTTAAATAAAAGTTTTTCAATGAAAGACCTCGGTGAAGCTTCTTATGTTGGAAATATGCCCTAGAGGCAATAATAAAAGTATTATTATATTTCAATGTTCATGATAATTGTCTTTTGTTCATGCTATAACTGTGTTATCCGGAAATCGTAATACACGTGTGAACACTTAGACCCCAATATGTCCCTAGTGAGCCTCTAGTTGACTAGCCCGTTGTGATCAATAGATGGTCATGGTTTCCTGACTATGGACATTGGATGTCGTTGATAACGGGATCACATCATTAGGAGAATGATGTGATGGACAAGACCCAATCGTAAGCATAGCATAAAAGATCGTATAGTTCGTTTGCTAGAAGCTTTGCCAATGTCAAGTATCTCTTCCTTCGACCATGAGATCGTGTAACTCCGGTTACCGTAGGAGTGCCTTGGGTGTATCAAGCGTCACTGGCGAATCGGGTGACTATAAAGGTGCATTACGGTATCTCCGAAAGTATCATTGGGTTGACACGGATCGAGCGGGATTTGTCACTCCGTATGACGGAGAGGTATCTCTGGCCCACTCGGTAATGCATCATCATAATGAGCTCAATGTGACCAAGGTGTTGGTCGGGGATCATGCATTACGGTGCGAGTAAAGTGACTTGCGGTAACGAGACCGAACAAGGTATTGAGATACCGACGATCGAGTCTCGGGCAAGTAACGCATCGATTGACAAAGGAATTGCATATGTGGTTTGATCGAATCCTCGACATCGTGGTTCAACCGATGAAATCATCGAGGAGCATGTGGGAGCCAACATGGGTATCCAGACCCGCTGTTGGTTATTGCCCGAGAGTCGTCTCGGTCATGTCTGCGTGTCTCCCGAACCCGTAGGGTCTACACATAAGGTTTGGTGACGCTAGGGTTAGTAGGAAGACTAGTATGTGAATACCGAATGTTGTTGAGTCCGGATGAGATCCCGGACGTCACGAGGAGTTCGGAAGGGTCCGGAGGTAAAGAATAATATATAGGAAGTGGTGTTTCGCCATCGGGAAAGTTTGGGGTCTCCGGTAAAATCTGGGACCACCGGAGGGGTCCTGGGTCCACCGGTGGGGCCACCTATCCGGAGGGCCCCATGGGCCAAGGGGAAGGAACCAGCCCACAGGGGCTGGTGCGCCCCAGGCCCACCTCGCGCCTAGGGTTGAAACCCTAGGGGTGGGCGCCCTTTGCTTGGGGGCACTCCACCCCTTGCCGCCGCCCCGGAGATTGGATCTCCAGGGCAGCCACTTCTGTGGGGCCTATATAAAGGGGGAGGAAGGGGCTGCTGTACCAATTCCCAAGGCGCAGCCCTCCCTCCCAACACTTCTCCTCCTCCGTAAGAGCTCGGCGAAGCCACCGCCAGATCTCGCTTCTCCACCATCACCACGCCGTCGTCTTTGCCGGTGGAGCTGTCTTCCTCAACCTCTCCTTCCTCCTTGCTGGATCAAGGCGGAGGAGACGTCGCTCGTCCGCACGTGTTTTGAACGCGGAGGTGCTGTCCGTTCAAACACTTGGACATCGGTGATCTGAATCACGTTCGAGTACGACTCCATCATCACCTTGCAAGCTTCGCACGCGATCTACAAGTGGTATGTAGATGCAATCTCTCTCCCATTACTCGTTGCTTAGATGAACTCATAGATGGATCTTGGTGAAGCCGTAGGAAAATTTTAATTTTCTGCGTTCCCCAACAAGTGGCATCATGAGCTAGGTCTATCGTAGTTCTCTAATGCACGAGTAGAACACAATTTGTTGTGGGCGTTGATCTTGTCATCTTACTTGCCTCTACTAGTCTTTTCTTGCTCAGCGGTATTGTGGGATGAAGCGGCCGGACCAACCTTACACGTGCGCTTACGTGAGACCGGTTCCACCGACTGACATGCACTAGTTGCATAAGGTGGCTGGCGGGTGTCTGTCTCTCCCACTTTAGTTGGAGCGGATTCGATGAACAAGGCCCTTATGAAGGGTAAATAGAAGTTGACAAAATCACGTTGTGGTGATTCGTAGGTAAGAAAAACGTTCTTGCTAGAACCCAATCGCAGCCACGTAAAAAATGCAACAACAATTAGAGGACGTCTAACTTGTTTTTGCAGCGATTGATCATGTGATGTGATATGGCCAGAAGTTGTGATGAATGATGAATTGTGATGTATGAGATCATGTTCTTGTAATAGGATTCACGACTTGCATGTCGATGAGTATGACAACCGGCAGGAGCCATAGGAGTTGTCTTTATTTTTTGTATGACCTGCGTGTCATTGAAGAACGCCATGTAAACTACTTTACTTCATTACTAAACGCGTTAGTCATAGAAGTAGAAGTAGTCGTTGGCGTGACAACTTCATGAAGACACGATGATGGAGATCATGATGATGGAGATCATGGTGTCAAGCCGGTGACAAGATGATCATGGAGCCCAAGATGGAGATCAATGGAGCTTGATGATATTGGCCATATCATGTCACAACTATATAATTGCATGTGATGTTTATTATGTTTATGCATCTTGTTTACTTAGGACGACGGTAGTAAATAAGATGATCCCTTACAAAATTTCAAGAAGTGTTCTCCCTAAGCGTGCACCGTTGCTACGGTTCGTCGTTTCTAAGCACCACGTGATGATCGGGTGTGATGGATCCTTACGTTCACATACAACGGGTGTAAGACAGTTTTACACAACGAAAACACTTAGGGTTAACTTGACGAGCCTAGCATGTACAGACATGGCCTCGAAACACGGAGACCGAAAGGTCGAACACGAGTCGTATGGAAGATACGATCAACATGAAGATGTTCACCGACGATGACTAGTCCGTCTCACGTGATGATCGGACACGGGCTAGTCGACTCGGATCGTGTAACACTTAGATGACTAGAGGGATGTCTAATCTAAGTGGGAGTTCATAATTTTGATTAGAACTTTATTATCATGAACTTAGTCTAAAACCTTTGCAAATATGTCTTGTAGATCAATGGCCAACGCTAATGTCAACATGAACTTCAACGCGTTCCTAGAGAAAACCAAGCTGAAAGATGATGGCAGCAACTATACGGATCGGGTCCGGAACACGAGATCATCCTCATAGCTGCCAAGAAACAATATGTCCTAGAAGCACCATTAGGTGACCCACTGTTCTCCCAGTATTTGCAAAGGCGATTTGAGCGTCTGGCAGACTCGTTCGATGATTACTCCCTCGTTCAGTGCGGCATGCTCTACAGCTTAGAACCGGGGCTCCAAAAGCGTTTTGAGCATCACGGAGCATATGAGATGTTCGAAGAGCTGAAACTAGTTTTCCAAGCTCATGCCCGGGTCGAGAGATATGATGTCTCGACAAGTTCTACAGATTGTAAGATGGAGGAAAACAGTTACAAGTGAGCACATCACGAAGATGTGCAGGTTGCACAACCGTATGACCCGGTGAACATTAACCTCCCGGATGAGGCGGTCATTGGCAGAATCCTCCGATCGCTTCCACCAAGCTACAAGAGCTTTGTGATGAACTACAACATGCGAGGGGATGGTGAAGACCATTCTGAAGTGTACTCAATCGTGAAGTCGCAGAGGCTGAAATCAAGAAAGAACATCAAGTGTTGATGGTCAATAAGACCACTAAGTTCAAGAAGGGCAAGGGAAGAAGAACTTCAAGAAGGACGGCAAGAATGTTGCGCGCCCGTAAGCTTTGTTCTTGGGAAGAAGTCAAAGAATGGACCCAAGCACGAGATCGAGTGCTTTTATTGCAAGGGAAGGGTCACCGAAGCGGAACGCCCCAAATACTTAGCGGATAAGAAGGCCGGCAACACCAAAGGTATATTTGATATACATGTAATTGATGTGTACCTTACCATTACTCGTAGTAACTCCCGGTATTTGATACGGTGCCGTTGCTCATATTTGTAACTCACAGCAGAGCTGCGGAATAAACGGAGGCTGGCGAAGGGCGAGGTGACGATCTTGGCGTCGGGAATGGTTCAGAGTCGATGTGATCGCCGTCGGCACGCTGCCTCTACATTTACCTACGGGATTAGTTTTGAACCTTAATAATTGTTATTTAGTGCCAAGTTTGAGCATGAACATTGTATCTGGATCTCGTTTGATGTGAGATGGCTACTCATTTAAGTCTGAGAATAATGGTTGTTCGATTTATATGAGAGATATGTTTTATGGTCATGCTCCGATGGTCAATGGTTTATTCTTAATGAATCTCGGCGTAATATTACACATGTTCATAGTGTGGATGCCAAAAGATGTAAATTTGATAACGATAGTCCCACATACTTGTGCATCGCCGCCTTGGTCACATTGGTGTCAAGCGCATGAAGAAGCTCCATCTTGATGGACTTTTAGAGTCTCTTGATTATGAATCGTTTGACACATGCGAACCATGCCTCTTAGGCAAAATGACCAAGACTCCGTTCTCCGGAACAATGGGCGAGCAACCAACTTGTTGGAAATCATACATACCGATGTGTGCGGTCCAATGAGCGTTGAGGCTCATGGAGGATATCGTTATGTTCTCACTCTCACCGATGACTTGAGTAGATATGGGTATGTCTACTTAATGAAACACAAGTCCGAGACCTTTGAAAAGTTCAAGGAATTTCAGAATGAGGTGGAGAATCAACGTGACCGAAAGATAAAGTTCCTACGATCGGTTCGTGGAGGAGAATACTTAAGTCACGAATTTGGCACACACTTAAAGAAATGTGGAATCGTTTCACAACTCACGCCGCTGGAACACCTCGGTAAACGGTGTGTCCGAACGTCGAATCGCACTCTATTGGATATGGTGCGGTCTATGATGTCTCTTACCGATTTATCGCTGTCATTTTGGGGATACGCTCTAGAGACAGCTACATTCACTTTAAATAGGGCACCGTCTAAATCCGTTGAGACGACACCGTATGAATTATGGTTTGGGAAGAAACCTAAGCTATCGTTTCTAAAAGTTTGGGGATGCGATGCTTATGTCAAGAAACTTCAACTGAAAAGCTCGAACCCAAGTCGGAAAATGCGTATTCATAGGATACCCTAAGGAAAGCGTCGGGTATACCTTCTACTTAAGATCTGAAGGCAAGGTCTTTGTTGCTAAGAACGGATGCTTTCGGAGAAAGAGTTTCTCTCGAAAGAAGTAAGTGGGAGGAAAGTAGAACTTCGATGAAGTACTACCTCTCGAGCGGAAGAGTGGTGCAGCGAGAAACCGTTCATGTGATGCCCACACCAAGCAAGAGGAAAACAATGATGATGATCAAGGTACTTGGATCAAGTTACTCTTGAACCCGAAGGTCCACGAGGACACGTTCCGCACTGTGAGTGGTACGGCAACCTGTCATGGAAATCATGTTGTTAGACAACAATGAACCTTGAACTATGAAGAAGCGATGGCGGGCCCGGATTCCAACAAATGGCTTGAGGCCATGAAATCCGAGATAGAATCCATGTATGAAAACAAAGTATGGACTTTGAGACTTGCCGAAGATCGGCGAGCAATAGAAAACAAATGGATTTTTAAGAAGAAGACGGACGCGGATGGTAATGTTACCATCTATATAGGCTCGACTTGTCGCTAAGGGTTATCGACAAGTTCAAGGGATTGACTCTGACGAGACATTCTCTCCGTAGCGAAGCTTAAGTCCGTCCGAATCATGTTAGCAATTGCCGCATACTATGATTATGAGATATGGCGATGGACGTCAAAACGGCATTCCTTAACGGACATCTTAAGGAAGAGCTGTATATGATGCAGCGGAAGGTTTTGTCGATCCTCGAACGCTAACAAAGTATGCAAGCTCCAGCGATCCATTTATGGACTGGTGCAAGCGTCTCGGAGTTGGAACATTCGCTTTGATGAGATGATCAAAGCGTTTGGGTTTATGAGACTTATGGAGAAGCTGCGTTTACAAGAAAGTGAGTGGGAGCTCTGTAGCATTTCTCCTACTATATGTAGATGACATACTCTTGATGGGAAATGATACAAAACTTTGGACAGCATAAAGGCCTACTTGAATAAGTGTTTTTCAATGAAGGACCTTGGAGAAGCTGCTTATATATTAGGCATCAAGATCTATAGGGATAGATCGAGGCGCCTCATAGGTCTTTCACAAAGCACATACCTTGATAAGATTTTGAAGAGTTTCAAAATGGATCAGTCCAAGAAAGGGTTCTTGCCTATGTTACAAGGTGTGAAATTGAGCTCAGCTCGATCACCGACCACGGCAAAAGATAAAGAAGAGATGAGTGTCATCCCTATGCTTCAGCCATAGGATCTATTATGTATGCCATCTGTGTACTGCACCGATGTAAACCTTGCCGTAAGTTTGGTTGCAAGATACCAAAGTAATCCCGCAAAGAACACCGGACAGCGGTCAAGAATATCTGAAGTACCGAAAAGGACAAAGGACATGTTTTTCGTTTATGGAGGAGACGAAGAGCTCAAATCGTCAGAAGGGTTACGCCGACGCTTAGCTTCGACTCAGATCCGATGACTCTAAGTCACAAACCGGATACGTGTATATGTTGAATGGTGGAGCGATGAAGTGGTGCGGTGCAAGCGAAGCGTCGTGGCGGGATCTACGTGTGAAGCGGAGTACATGGCAGCCTCGGAGGCAGCGCATGAAGCGATTTGGGTGAAGGAGTTCATCACCGACCTAGGAGTCATACCCAATGCGTCGGGGCCGATCAAACTCTTCGTGACAACACTGGAGCTATTGCCCTTGCCAAGGAGCCCGGGTTTCACAAGAAGACCAGCACATCAAGCGTCGTTTCAACTCCATCCGTGAAAATGTTCAAGATGGAGACATAGAGATTTGCAAAGTGCACACGGATCTGAATGTCGCAGATCCGCTGACTAAACCTCTCTCACGTGCAAAACATGATCAACACCGTAACTCTATGGGTGTTCGATTCATCACAATGTAACTAGATTAGTGACTCTAGTGCAAGTGGGAGACTGTTGGAAATATGCCCTAGAGGCAATAATAAAAGTATTATTATATTTCAATGTTCATGATAATTGTCTTTTGTTCATGCTATAAGCGTGTTATCCGGAAATCGTAATACACGTGTGAACACTTAGACCCCAATATGTCCCTAGTGAGCCTCTAGTTGACTAGCCCGTTGTGATCAATAGATGGTCATGGTTTCCTGACTATGGACATTGGATGTCATTGATAACGGGATCACATCATTAGGAGAATGATGTGATGGACAAGACCCAATCGTAAGCATAGCATAAAAGATCGTATAGTTCGTTTGCTAGAAGCTTTGCCAATGTCAAGTATCTCTTCCTTCGACCATGAGATCGTAACTCCGGTTACCGTAGGAGTGCCTTGGGTGTATCAAACGTCACAACGAATCGGGTGACTATAAAGGTGCATTACGGTATCTCCGAAAGTATCTGTTGGGTTGACACGGATCGAGATCGGATTTGTCACTCCGTATGACGGAGAGGTATCTCTGGGCCCACTCGGTAATGCATCATCATAATGAGCTCAATGTGACCAAGGTGTTGGTCACGGGATCATGCATTACTGATGCGAGTAAAGTGACTTGCCGTAACGAGACTGAACAAGGTATTGAGATACCGACGATCGAGTCTCGCAAGTAACGCATCGATTGACAAAGGAATTGCATGTGGTTTGATCGAATCCTCAACATCGTGGTTCAACCGATGAAATCATCGAGGAGCATGTGGGAGCCAACATGGGTATCAGACCCGCTGTTGGTTATTGCCCGAGAGTCGTCTCGGTCATGTCTGCGTGTCTCCGAACCCGTAGGGTCTACACACTTAAGGTTCGGTGACGCTAGGGTTAGTAGGAAGACTAGTATGTGAATATCGAATGTTGTTGAGTCCGGATGAGATCCGGACGTCACGAGGAGTTCGGAAGGGTCCGGAGGTAAAGAATAATATATAGGAAGTGGTGTTTCGCCATCGGGAAAGTTTCGGGTCTCCCGGTAAAATCTGGGACCACCGGAGGGGTCCGGGGTCCACCGGTGGGGCCACCTATCCGGAGGGCCCCATGGGCCAAAGGGAAGGAACCAGCCCACAGGGGCTGGCACGCCCCCAGGCCCACCCTGCGCCTAGGGTTGAAACCCTAGGGGGAAGCCCCCGGCTTGGGGCACTCCACCCCTTGCGCCGCCGCCCGGAGATTGGATCTCCAGGCCGCCACCTGGGGCCTATATAAAGGGGGAGGGAAGGGGCTGCTGTACCAATTCCCAAGGCGCAGCCCTCCCTCCCCAACACTTCTCCTCCTCCGTAAGAGCTCGGTGAAGCCACGCCGAGTATCGCTTCTCCACCATCACCACGCCGTCGTGCTACCGGTGGAGCTGTCTTCCTCAACCTCTCCTTCCTCCTTGCTGGATCAAGACGGAGGAGACGCCGCTCGTCCGCACGTGTGTTGAACGCGGAGGTGCTGTCCGCTCAAAGACTTGGACATCGGTGATCTGAATCACGCTCGAGTACGACTCCATCATCACCTTGCAAGCTTCCGCACGCGATCTACAAGTGGTATGTAGATGCAATCTCTCTCCCATTACTCGTTGCTTAGATGAACTCATAGATGGATCTTGGTGAAGCCGTAGGAAAAATTTTAATTTTCTGCAACGTTCCCCAACATCTTACATATTGGGCATCAAGATCTATAGAGATAGTTCAAGACGCTTAATAGGACTTTCACAAAGCACATACCTTGATAAAATTTTGAAAAAGTTCAAAATGGATCAGGCAAAGAAAGGGTTCTTGCCCGTGCTTCAAGGTGTGAAGTTGAGTCAAACTCAATGCCCGATCACAGCAGAAGATAGAGAGAAAATGAAAGATGTTCCCTATGCTTCAGCCATAGGCTCTATCATGTATGCAATGTTGTGTACCGGACCGACGATGCTTAGCAATAAGTTTGGCAGAAGGTACCAAAGTAATCCCGAGTGGATCATGGACATCGGTCAAGAACATCCTGAAATACCTGAAAAGGACTAAGGATATGTTTCTCGTATATGGAGGTGACAAAGAGCTAGTCGTAAATGGTTACGTCGATGCAAGCTTTGACATTGATCCGGACGATTCTAAATCGCAAACCGGATACGTGTTTTTATTAAACGGTGGAGCTGTAAGTTGGTGCAGTTCTAAACAAAGCGTCGTGGTGGGATCTACATGTGAAGCGGAGTACATAGCTGCTTCTGAAGCGCAAATGAAGGAGTGCGGATGAAGGAGTTCATTTCGATCTAGGTGTCATACCTAGTGCATCGGGACCAATGAAGATCTTACGTGACAATCTTGGTGCAATTGCCTTGGCAAAGGAATCCAGATTTCACAAGAGGACCAAGCACATCAAGAGATGCTTCAATTCCATTCGGGACCAAGTCCAAGTGGGAGACATAGAGATTTGCAAGATACATACGGATCTGAATGTTGCAGACCCGTTGACTAAGCCTCTCTCACGAGCAAAACATGATCAGCACCAAGACTCCATGGGTGTTAGAATCATTACTATGTAATCTAGATTATTGACTCTAGTGCAAGTGGGAGACTGAAGGAAATATGCCGTAGAGGCAATAATAAAGTTATTATTTATTTCCTCATATCATGATAAATGTTTATTATTCATGCTAGAATTGTATTAACCGGAAACATAATACATGTGTGAATACATAGACAAACATATAGTCACTAGTATGCCTCTACTTGACTAGCTCATTAATCAAAGATGGTTATGTTTCCTAACCATAGACATGTGTTATCATTTGATTAATGGGATCACATCATTAGGAGAACGATGTGATTGACATGACCCATTCCGTTAGCCTGGCACTTGATCGTTTAGTATATTGCTATTGCTTTCTTCATGACTTATACATGTTCTTGTAACTATGAGAATTATGCAACTCCCATTTACCGGAAGAACACTTTGGGTACTACCAAGCGTCTGGCGAATCGGGTGATTATAAAGGAGTACTACGGTGTCTCGAAGGTACATGTTGAGTTGGCGTATTCGAGATTAGGTTTTGTCACTCCGATTATCGGAGAGGTATCTCTGGCCCTCTCGGTAATGCACATCACTATAAGCCTTGCAAGCAATGTCACCAATGAGTTGGTTACGGGATGATGCATTACGTAGCGAGTAAAGTGACTTGCGTAACGAGATTGAACTAGGTATTGGATACCGACGATCGAATCTCGGGCAAGTAACATACCGATGACAAAGGGAACAACGTATGTTGTTATGCGGTTTGACCGATAAAGATCTTCGTAGAATATGTAGGAACCAATATGGGCATCCAGGTTCCGCTATTGGTTATTGACCGAGAATAGTTCTAGGTCATGTCTACATAGTTCTCGAACCCGTAGGGTCCGCACGCTTAACGTTACGATGACAGTTTTATTATGAGTTTATAAGTTTTGATGTACCGAAGATTGTTCGGAGTCCCGGATGTGATCACGGACATGACGAGGAGTCTCGAAATGGTCGAGACATAAAGATTGATATATTGGACGACTATATTCGGACACGGAAGTGTTCGGGTGATTTGGAGAAAACGGAGTGGGAGGGGTTACTGAGACCCCCGGAGAGTTAATGGGCCACATGGGCCTTGGTGGGAAGAGAGAGGGGCGGCCAGGGTGGGCCGCGCGCCCCCTCTCCTCTGGTCCGAATTGGACTAGGAGGGGGCGGTGCCCCCTTCTTTCCTTCCCCCCTCTCCCCCTTCCTTCCCCGCCTACTAGGAGTAGGAAAGGAGGAGTCCTACTCCTACTAGGAGGAGGATTTCTCCTCCTTGGCGCGCCCCAAGGGCCGGCCGGCCTCCCCCTTGCTCCTTTATATACGGGGGAGGGGGGCACCCCATAGACACACAAGTTGATCTACGGATCGTTCCTTAGGCGTGTGCGGTGCCCCCCTCCACCATATTCCACTTCGGTCATATCGTCGCGGAGTTTAGGTGAAGCCCTGCGCCGGAGCGTGAAGCGTGAAGGGTAGAGGTGCCCCGCCTCAATAGTTGGGGAACGTAGTAATTTCAAAAAAATTCCTACGCACACGCAAGATCATGGTGATGATATAGCAACGAGAGGGAGAGTGTATGTCCACGCACTCGTGAGACCGTAAGCGAAGCGTTAGCACAACGCGTTGATGTAGTCGACGCCTTCACGATCCGACCGATCCAAGCACCGAACGACGGAGCCTCCGAGTTCAAAGACACGCTCACTCGATGACGCCCCTCGAACTCCGATCCAGCCGAGTGTCGAGGAGAGTTCCGTCAAGACGACGGCGTAGTGACGATCTTGATGTTCTACCGGCGCAGGGCTTCACCTAAGCTTCGCGACGATATGACCGAGGTGGAATATGGTGGAAGGGGGCACCGCACACGGCTAAGGAACGATCCGTAGATCAACTTGTGTGTCTATGGGGTGCCTCCTGCCCCCGTATATAAAGGAGGAAGGGAGGAGGAGGCCGGCCCTAGGAGGGCGCGCCATGGGGAGTCCTACTCCCACCGGGAGTAGGATTCCCCCTTTCCTAGTCCAACTAGGGGTCCTTCCATGTAGTAGGAGTAGGAGACTAGGAAGGGAAGAGAGAAGGGAAGGAAGGAGGGGTGCGGCCCTCCCCATAGTCCACCCGGACTAGGCCTTGGGGCGCACGGCCTGCCCTAGGCAGCCCTCTCTATTTCGCAGGCCCAATAAGGCCCAATACTTCTCCTCGGCGAATTCCGTAACTCTCCCAGATTCAAAAATACCCAATCACTGAACCTTTCCGAACTCCGAATATAGTCGTCAATATATCGATCTTTACGCCTCGACCATTTCGAGACTCCTCGTCATGTCCCCGATCTCATCCGGACTCAACTCCTTCGTACATCAAAACTCATAAACTCATAATATAACCGCCATCGAAACCTTGTTGCGTGCGGACTCTACGGTTCGAGAACTATGTAGACATGACCTAGAACTATTCTCGGTCAATAACCAATAGCGGACCTGGATGCCCATATTGGCTCCTACATATTCTACGAAGATCTTTATCGGTCAAACCGCATAACAACATATGTTGTTCCCTTTGTCATCGGTATGTTACTTGCCCGAGATTCGATTGTCAGATCCAATACCTAGTTCAATCTCGCCACCAAGAAGTCTCTTTACTCGCTCAGAATGCATCATCCCGTAACCAACTCATTGGTTACATTGCTTGCAAGGCTTATAATGATGTGCATTACCGAGAGGGCCCAGAGATACCTCTCCGACAATCGGAGTGACAAAACCTAATCTCAAATACGCCAACTAACATGTACCTTCGAGACACCGTAGTACTCCTTTATAATCACCCAAATACACGCCAGACGCTTGGTACTACCCAAAGTGTTCCTCCGTAAACGGAGTTGCATAATCTCATAGTTACAGTGAACATGTATATGTCATGAAGAAAGCAATAGCAACATACTAAACGATCAAGTGCTAGGCTAACGGAATGGATTGTCAATCACATCATTCTCCTAATGATGTGATCCCGCTAATCAAATGACAACTCTTTGTCCATGGCTAGGAAACATAACCATCTCTCGATAAACGAGCTAGTCAAGTAGAGGCATACTAGTGACACTATGTTTGTCTATGTATTCACACATGTATTATGTTTCCGGTTAATACAATTCTAGCATGAATAATAAACATTTATCATGAAATAAGGAAATAAATAATAAATTTATTATTGCCTCTAGGGCATATTTCCTTCAACCATTCCACCGGAGGGATCACCTAATCTCTGTTCGGTTACACCCACCAGCAAAAACACTTCTAAGTATACAGCATTATACAACGACACATCAGCACAACGAAAGTAATACAAGTCTTGTTCGGAGAGACCTTTGGATCCTTGGACTGACGGACGTCGGAGGGAGAGGGCCGCTGCCGCCGGATCTGGAAGGGTCGTCGCCGCCGAGCTTGAGCCGCTGCAACGGCGGTGCCGGTTGGACAGGCGAGAGGGAGGAGGGCGGGGGTGGGAGTACGCCGCCGCAGTCTCCTCCAATAGCGCTGCTGTTGCTGTCCCTCCTTCTCCGACGCCGGCGTCGGCGTCGTCGCGACACGAGAAAGGTCGGGCGAGAGAGGGTGTGGCGTTTCGCGAAGAGTGAGCGTGGCGTTTCGAGCGAGTGAGAGAGAAAGAGATGGGGTTTGCTTCCACGAGTCGGGACGCGTGGGTCGTTTCCCGACGATTTCCACGCGGTTTGGGAGGGGTTTAATCCCGTCCGGGTCTAAACGAAGGTTGTTAGAAGCAAGACCGGGATCCGACCCCAGCCGGGGCGAAACCCACAGGGATCAGCGAGGTTTCGGCCCGATCCCGACGGGGGTGGGGATAACCGAACAAAGCCTGAAGGGAAACTTTTTAATAAGTCAAGTTTTTTATTTTATTTTATTGCAAGTGAAGTCAAATTGACTTAATAGGAATTCAGGTTAAAAAAAATGTTGATGGGAGTTTGCGGACGAAACTTATACACAGCCCCCCTAAAAAAAGAAAGAAAAGAAACAAAAATTAAACCCAGCTGCAAAGATAAAGAAGCAGACGCGGCCGCCGTCGGGCGGGCCGTCAATGTACGTACGCAGACGAAGGGCCACACATCGCAGGGCGCGAAGCCTCGGGGTTCGGCACTGGTCACTGGAGTAGTCAGCAAGCGAAATACCCGGGCAGCATTCAACTCCGCCGTGGAGGCTGCCCCTGCATCCGCCGCGGTCACGGATCCTGTGGCCTCCTCCAGCGCTCGTGTCGGGTGGTGCGCGAGTGCGACGGACGCGCAGAGCCAGTCGTACATGCCGGCGTGGTGCCGGCCGGGGCGATGGTCCCTGCCGCCGTGGTGCCGTGTGGAGAGATCCTCGCCTCGGGCACGCACGGATGGACGCGCCGCGCGGCGCAAGGGCTCGGTTGGTACGCCGCATGCACGGGCGCGCGCGAGAGGAGACGCAGGCTTTTGTTTTGTCCGTGCTGTGCTCTCGGACGTGACGTGCTGATGTGATCAATCATCCGTCGACCGCCTCCCTCCCTTGTCGCGCCCTGAATCACGGTGTGGTACACTACACTACACTATACTAATTGCGTACGAGTACTTAATCGTAAGCCTAGCTAGGGCGCTGCTAGAAAATTCCGGTAGGCGTGTAAAATACTCCGTAGTATATGTATATCCAGCACAAACCACGATGGATTGCGTAAGCCCTGCCCCTGCGCTGCAGCGCGGAGCCAGTAGCCCCAGGTGATTACTCTAATGTCAGGCTGCAAGTGGGAAGATATATGGGCATCCCACCATTAGCCCACTTAGTCCCAGTAGGTTTGGCGGGAATAATTGGACATCCCGTCAAAACATAAACGGATTATCTGGGCACAAGTGGGATCCCACTTGAGAAATGAACTCACGGTTGGAACGTAAACTAGCTTTCCATCTGCCACACTACACTGCAAGAAGCTAAGGCATCTGTTCATCTTGCTAGCAGTACAATCGCTGCCGCTACAGCTGACAATGTCTCCTCTGGCATAGTCCCATTCCACCGCTCCATGGAGGCGGCCATGGCGATGCACTGCAACAACACGATGTACCGGAGCTCTGCCTTTCCCCTCTCGCCACATCTCCGACGTCATATGCGCGGCCATCAACCGCAAGACGGACGCAACCACCTTGTCCGTGAACTGCTCCGACTACCTCCACGGGAATTCCCTCAGCACGCACGACCACGTCGCCGTCTCTGACTGCATGCAGCTCCTCGAGACCACCATGGCCGAACTCGTGGCCAGCATGGCGGACCTGCAGTCGCCCTCCGCGGCAAGCGACTGACCGTAAAGCACGACATGCAGGTTCTCTCGGCGACCATCACCAACCAACAGACTTGCCTGAAGTGCTTCTCTAGAAGGGCGGCGAGGTTCGCCGCAACATGCATGCAGCCCGACATGCGCCACATCTCCCGGATGCTTAGCTACTGGCTCGGCATGGCCACCAAGCTGCCCACTACTCCTTGCGGCGTGGTGCGAGGATGAAGAAGCGGGGGTGTGGCAGCGGAAGCCATCGATCGGCGGCGGCGGCTGGAGCATGTAGCGCCGCCTCCCTCTCCTTCGTGCACGAGAACAAAGTGCGATTGACTAGTTAATAGGGAAAGGTGGGCTCCCGACGGGTTAAGTGGGATACCCCGATTATGTGTTTCTTCGTCCAATGGGAGCCCACTAAAGCCAATTAAGTGGGATGGGCTAGTTAGTCCCACTAACTCCCACCCCCACTTGCAGCCTGACTCTAATGAGAGCAGTACTGTACGTACTGCGGTGGTTAGCACACTGGGGGCGTACTACCTGCTGATTTAATTTGCTGCTTAAATGGTGTCCTGACTCCTGACAGCCCGCGCGTATCAGGTTTGAAGATGGCTGTTGTGGTGACGGGCTGACGGCCTGCACCCTCACTGGCCGGTCTTAATTTGAAGCTTCACTGCGTGCTGCAGTTCGTACTTATACACTTTTCTCTTGACCTTTTTCGCACATGAAAAGCTCTTTCTCACAGCTGATTAAATGAGGATCAAGGTACGCCGTAATCGTGCGTACGTGACTAGACGTTTGAGAGCAGGCAGGTCTACTGTCTTGCCATATATACGCGGCCCGCACAGTCCGTCTGTCCGGCCGGGCCGGCAGGGTCAGTCGCGACACGTCACGTAGTAGCGAAATTTGCACACGAAGCAGCAGATCAATTAATACTATGCACGCACGCACACACGTGGCCCGTTTCCCGTTCCACGTCATAAAATTAACCCAGCACACATCACACAGCAGCAGCAGCGAGCCAGTGATACCCATGTTTGGTGCAGCAGCACGCACGCAACTCTGCAAAGCAATAGACGAGCACGTACGTACGTACCGTGGCGCGCATGCATGCACGCACTGCATAACTTTTGCCGTCCGCGATGCCTACCCAGGATGCACCACCACCCCACGCCCTGCGGCAGTTTCCTCGCGCAGATCATGGAAGCATCGACCGCGTCTCCCTCCGGCCCTAGCCAGCTCTGCTCGGCCATGATGCCTCGGTGAAAACTTGGCAAGGCTGTTCCCTCCCGTCACAAGGGGGCGTTCGTATTGGTAGGGCTTAGCTAGGAGCAGGACTGTAGTAACGGACGAGAGAACGAGAATCTGCCCCATGCATGCAGAGCAGATGGGCCATGCACATGTCCCGACCCAACACGTACGTAGTACTACGCTCCGTCGCCCATGCATCCGTTCAACACCGCTCTCGAATGGCTGGCTGGAGCTGCGTGGTGCGCAACCGTGCATGCAGCCAGAATCGTGTGAGGACTGTCAGAGGCGTTGGTTCGTCGCTAGCTAGCTAGCTGGTCCCGGCAAATCCGCGGGATTTGAGCTTGGGCGTGGTGTATTGATTAACTAGAGCCGCGCTGACAGTGAGATCAAGAAATGTTTATTCCTAGCTTCACTGCCCGAGCTCGCTCGCCGGCTAGGTGGGTTAGCCCGTGTGCAAGAAACAAGATCCGCTGGTTAGTAGCATATAGTACTAGAATATCATTTGGAATTAATGGATGCTATGCATGATAAGTATGGGAGTAGCGCCAACAACTCCCGTGCATTACGATTCGACGCCCTAATGCCGTATTGACCAATCCATCCCGGTTTGGAGCTAACAATGTCGACGAAACCTGACATATTCTCTCCCGCGCACAAGCAGCTAGCCCTGGCTGAAACCTTGAAAGCCATCCGTCCGCTTGTGCAAACGCATACGCAAGGCCAAAACGGATGAGAATGTGCAGAGATTCCCTTGTACAAGTATTATACTTGCACTGCATTATAGTTTTTGTTTAGGGACTCTACTGCTGAACTAATTAAGCTCTATTTCTTCGTTATTGTGTGTGTGCGCGCGCGCGCGCGCACTGTGCAGTGCAAGTGGAGCGCGCTCGTGACCACCACCGGGCTAATCCACCCGTTCTTTTAAGCGGCCTTGTCCTTTCCCCCGCCCATCCACCCCTATATCGCTCCGGCCGTGCCACTCTCTCCACTTAACACCAGCTTACCATCACTCCACTCCTGCACAGTCCTCTGCACCAGCCAGCGCGCGGCCGGCATTGGCGCCGTAAGATGGCGAGCGGCTCCGGGGAGCACTTCCTGAGGCAGCTGAGCTCCAGCAACGGGCTGCAGGCCGCGCAGGACGGGTACGGCGGCGGCGGCGGCGGAGGGAGGAGGAGGGGCTCCAGGCGGTGGTCCAAGAAGCGGGCCGGGAGAGGGTACGGCGGCGGCGGGAAGGGGGAGGCGGCGGCGTCGGCGGCGGCCGCGGGGAGGAAGCGGGTGATGGTGGTGGTGGACGACAGCTCCGGGGCCAAGCACGCCATGATGTGGGCGCTCACCCACGTCGCCAACCGGGGGGACTTCCTCACCCTGCTCCACGTCCTGCCGCACTACGGCGCCGGAGCGGAGGAGGCGCCCTCCCTCGCCAACTCCCTCGGCACGCTCTGCAAGGCCTGCAGGCCTGAGGTATCATACGTGTGCCATTTCTCTGTCAAGTTATGAGCGTTCTTCTTTTCTAGGTCGAAAATACTTGCATTTCCCCCAAAAAAGGAGTGTATCCCGGCCTCTGCATCACACAGCCAACAAAAGTAATACATGCATGGCATGTACTCCCTCGGTTCCTAAATGTAAGTCTTTGTAGAGATTCTACTATGAACTATATACGGATGTATATAGATGCATTTTAAGTGTGGATTCATTCATTTTGCTCCGTAGGTAGTCCATCCAGTGGAATCTCTACAAAGAGAACGGAGGGAGTAACTATCTGAGTGCATGCAGCACTATTTCGAGCTAGCTAATTGTGCTTCTTCTTTTTTGCTTGAAATCGCCATTTTAAGGACCTGTCTCTAGTCTCTACAGTCTAGCTTGGTTCGGGCTCCCCCCTTTGGAAGCGTGCGCCTGGAGGCATGCCCAAGAGATTCTAGGAGTAGTTCACAAAAGTTTGTGTTTTACCACCAATAGAACATGTACTTCCGAGTTCATTTATTTATTGAAAAGGAGTTCCACTGTACTCCATGTTTACTTGTAGTAGTTCATAGAAGTTAGACCTAAAGAAAATGTCTTGATATTCTATATAGTCATGCAAGCAAGTTTCATTATCTAAAATTGCAAGCAAGTTTCATTATCTAAAAATTGCAAGCAAGTTTCATTATCTAAAAATTGCAAGCATGTTTACTAGCAGCTCATACAAACTTAGGCCTAGAGAGAATGTCCAAGCATAGTGTTGCCGCCAAGAGTCAATAGCGTAAAGTTTCGGTTTCCTGGTTAATCCCGCTATCCTGAAGTTCACATGATGAGGGAGAGACACCTTCAGTACTTGGTTAAAAATGGTGAGTCTATCCATCTGGTTGGTCCCTGTATTTTATACAGATCAGATCAGAAACATACACAAAAAAAGGGAATCATCGCCCACTTTTCATGGCCGGATGGATCTCGGCAGGCCCCAACCCAAAGGTCCGGCATAAAGAACGGATTAGCAAGCAAACAAGGCAGCGGGGGCTCGCCCCAACCCCAAGCAAAATCCCACCTAAACCGGCCGTAAACATGGGCATTACTACGTACGAAACCCAAGCCTGCCGGCCGTGATCTGCCTTGGTTGCTTGAATCAAAAGTCAGAGCCTCAATGCGGCACAGTACACGAGTACTGCTTCAGTGTGGCCGTACGTTGCATGAACTGTTCGTGTGTCCTCTTGCTTGCATTTGTCTGTCGAAAAACAAGGAGGGCTCATGCCATGGAGATGTGTGTTGTGTGTGGATGTTGGTAGGTGGAGGTAGAGGCGCTGGTGATCCAAGGCCCCAAGCTGGGCACCATCCTCAGCCAGGTGAAGAAGCTGGAGGCCTCCGTGCTGGTGCTCAGCCAGACCAAGCCCTCTACCTTCTGCTGGCTAAGCTGGTAAGCATACATTCTTATTCTTGCACACATGCATTATTGTATACTCCCTCCGTTCCGAAATAATTGTCTTTCTAGAGATTTCAACAAGTGACTACATACGGAGCAAAATGAGTGAATCTACACTCTAAAACATGTCTACATACATCCGTATGTTGTAGTCCATTTGAGATGTCTATAAAGACAATTATTTCGGAACGGAGGGACATTATACTGTATATCTACTGTCTACCTTTTCTTTTTAAGAATACTGTGTCTATCTACCTTATCACTATTGAGTGCGTGTGTTAAAAATGTGAGGCTAAGGTCAACTATGAGTAGATAGAAACCTACCGGCCGGGAGAATCTATCAACTATCATGGTGTCAGCCTGTACAGTGCAGTGCGCGCTGCGATTTTTAAAAGGGGGTAGCTCAGGGTCATTCATATCTGGATCCCGAATCCCAACAAAAAACTTCAGCTGCACTGCTACATCTGTATTGTATTTACATCTGTACGTACTGGTAGTATCAGTTCCCTTGAGCCTATCCTTTCAGGAAAAGAACACAGTAAACCACGGGCAGCAGATCTTGTGCGAGCAAAGCCTTTTATGATAATTGATTGACGAGCGGGTCCGGTCCGGTCCAGTCAGGACTCACAACCGACGGCTCCTGGGCAGGCTCGATCGGGCTCACGCCCGTTCAATGGCAGGGTCCATCCATGCGTGTCTTTCCGGAAAACACCACCGGGCTAGTGCAGATCCATGTGCCGTCCATAAATCCCAGATGCTTTTCCTTGTCCCCTTTAGCTGCATCTCTCAACCAAGTAAAGCAAACGGCCTATAATTGTTGCCATCTTCGTTCATTCATGTCGACAAGAGATGACAACAGCGATGTAGTGCTAGTAAAGTGTCACGTGGAAACCGAGTCAGGTGGTTAACTTTTCATCTTGTCATCATTCATCACTAGTTACTTCTACTAGACCTTGTCTGAATCCCCTAAAAAAAAAAAACACTAGACCTTGTCTGAATGAAGAAATGGAAACGTGTGTGCAGCTTGGCGCGGAGCAGCGGGGAGGAGCTGGTGGAGCAGTGCATCAACCAGGCCGAGTGCCTGACGCTGGCCGTGAGGAAGCAGAGCAAGGGCGTCGGCGGCTACCTCGTCAGCACCCGGTGGCAGAAGAACTTCTGGCTCCTCGCCTGACCGTGACCTCCATCCGCCATGCCCACGACGATGTTTTTATAGAGCTTTGCTGCTGAGTTTGTCTGTCTAGTTCGTTCCTGCGCGATCCTCATATTTTACTCCCCGTATATCTGTCCCATTCTGTGCTTTTTAACCCGTCGATCGAGTATAAAAAATAAAAAAAGATGTCCGTGCAGGCGTGCGGCATGCGGCCATGTCGTTCGTGTGTCGCTGCGGTGGATCGTGGTGCTGCTGCTGCTGCCCCATCGTGTTGTAAAATGTAAAGTCTGAAAGAGTCCTAGGATTTGACCCTCCTACAGCCTTGCCGTCTTTTCAGTTTTCAGTGTGTGTAATTTGTACCCTTTTCTTTTATCTTTTCTGCTGCAAGACTGTAATATGTACTCCCTCCGTTTTTATTTAGTTCGCATATTAGCTTTGGTCAAAGTCAAGCTTTACAAACTTTGATCAAGTTTATAAACGAAAATATTAAGATATACAATAATAAATTAACAACATTAGATTTATTATTGGGTGTACTTTCACATCCTATAGATTTATCATGATAAATGTCTATATTATTTTCTACAAACTTGGTCAAACTTTACGAAGTTTGACTTCAGTCAACTCTAATATGCAGAGTAAATAAAAACGGAGGGAGTACCTTTCTACCATCGTGTTGTGTTGCACAAAAGACTGATGCTGTTGTTGAGTGCTCCTTTGCTTCCTCAAGTATATTCGAGGTTATCTTTGCTACAACGGTTTGCACTTTGCACCTATGTCCCAATGGCTTGCACACAACAGTCACTGCAGTGCCAGGTGAAAATTGGAAATCTAAAACGAACGAGTTTGGCATCGCGGTGACGTCCAAAGAACAAGTGTCGGCCCGGGCCTGGTATTTCGCTCCAAGTTTAGAGCATCTCCAATAGTCGTTTTCCACGACGTGAGCCCAAGACAGGCGTCCAACAACTTGTCTATATGGATGGGTGTCTATACTCGTTTTTCACGACGTGAGCCCAAAACAGGCGTCCAACAGCTTGTCTATATAGTCGTCCAAATATACACATCCTCTATATCGACCTCGACAATGTCCACGCCTGGACAATGTGAAGGCGTTGTCTAAACTCAGCTTTTTTTTTTTTGAGACAATCTCGCGAAGCTTTATTTAACTAGTGCCAATGTTCATAGGTACAAAAGAAAGATTACCAGGATTGCCTAACCAGACATGGCGGCCAACCCTCAAATTCAGACTATGCTTCGCTAGATTGTGAGCCTCGAAATTCGAGCTCCTAAACTCATGCACAATAGTACATGATGTAAACATTGAACTATGGTCTGTTATTTCATGCAGAATAGCTCCATAGATGGCGGTGTTTTGTTCTTGATGTCTTCCACAACGACTTTGCGGTCCGGCGGCGTGAATCCTGTGAATATTAAGGTCATCGGCAAGCGCCGAGCCTCTCGATCGCTAACGCTTCGGCGTTGATGGATCGCTGGTTCCCTTGATGACCGGGCGAACCTCCTTGAAACACGCCGCTTGGTCTCGACAGATAGCAAAGAACTCCTCGGTTGGCTGCGGTAGCAGCGCCCACGCTGATCTTCGACACGTGTCCGGTGGTGCAATCCAATGACTAGGCCTCGCCACTTGGTATTGTTCCGCCCATTGCCCACGCGGCGATAGCTTGTAGGTCCGCTATGTAGGATTTGATGAATTGGTTAGTTCCTTCCGGACTGAAAACTCCTTCAGATATTGCTTTGCGTCGTGTTTCCATGTGGCCCAAAGGGTGACCACGAGCAACACGAACTGCTCAGGCGATAGGTGGTCATGCATCTCCAGCAGACCAATGTTTCGCGTTTGGATTCGAAGTTCATACTCATTTGTTGCACCACTTCTTCCTCGAGAGCGCCACACACACCTTGACATCGTGCGGTCCAAAAGCGCATGTCTCCAAGAGTCATCCTCCCGCATAACGCACACCGATTAGTATCGACATGTGCGGTGATGCAAAACATCCGTCGTCGGCGTTGTGTGCCTCGCCAACCGCCACGAAAAACCCTTAGTTTGATGGCACCTTTATATTCCACAAAGTCGTCCGATCCCTCCGGTTAGCATTCAATGACGAGCCTCCGGCGTCTGCTCCAACCAGTCCCTCGCTCCTCCTTCCGGACATAACCATCCCGTAAGTCGAGCCGACAGAGAATCTGCCGCTCCTCTCGCAGCATCAAGCCCGTAAATCTTCTCGCCCTAGTGCAAATTGGTATGGACAAGATGGCTTCGCGTCAAGCGCACAAAGGTGTTACGGATTAGTTCCTCTTTCCACGACGCCGTGGTCGAATCGATTAGCTCGGCTACCATCATAGGCGGATTAACTGTGAGAGTCGTGATCGGTCGAAGGGTCCATCCTCTGTAGCCAATTGTCTCTCCAAATATTCGTTGTTTGCCCATTGCCTATCCGCTTAATAATGCCTTGTTTCGAATGTCTCTACCATCAAGAACAGCCCTCCAAATGCATGGACGGTGATGGCCTAATTCGCCTCCGTAAAATTTGTGTTGGGGAAATATGCACCTTCAAAATCCTTGCACTAAGTGAGTTTGAGTCTTCCAAGATTTCCATGCTGGCGAGCCAACAGAGCAAGGTTAAAGATCTCCATGTCCCTAAACCCCATGCCTCCAAGGTACTTGGTTTCGTCGTGACGTCCCAAGATACCCATGCGGGCTTCCTCTTTCCTTGCTTGCTCCCCACCGTAATCGCCAGATGATGGATTCGATGCTTTCACATAGACCTCTGGGTAACCTAAAGCATGCCATTGAAAAGACCGGATTGCTTGAGCCATCGATTTGATGAGCACTTCTTTCCCCCAACCGAAAGCGCTTTTTCCATCCATCCTCTCACCTTCTCCCAAATTCATCTCTCAAATACTTGAAAGTGCCCTTTTAGATCGGGCCAACTTGGTGGGCATCCCCAAATATCTCTCACTCAAAGATTCATTTGTTACATTCAAAATCGCTTAACCTCATTTCTCACCTCGTTTGGGCACTTCTTCTTTGAAAAAGATTGAAGATTTTGCATTGTTTATCTTACGTCCGATGCTCTACAATATTTCTCCAATAATTTGAGACCCATGACCCCTCAACACTTGCCTTGAAAAGCAACAGCTATCGTCTGCAAAAGGAGATGGTCGATCACGGAGTGTTGAGCCACCTTGATCCCTTGAAGACCGGACGATCGAGAACTGGATCTTAAAAGGCACGAAAGGCCCTCCGCCGCAATCAAGAAAAGATAGGGGAGATTGGATCTCCTCGACGGATGCCTCTGGTAGGAGTAAAGCGCTCAAGCTTCTCACCGTTGAAGAGAATCGAAAATGATCTGATGAACCATGTCCATAACTATGTTAACCCATGAGTGTGCAAATCCCAACTTCTCCATCATAGCTCAAGATATGGCCACTCCAATCATCATAAGCTTTCATCATGTCTAATTTTAATGCACAAAACTATTAGACTTGGATCGCTTGCGTTTCATGAAGTGCAAGCACTCATATGCACATATGATGTTATCTGTGATCACCGCTCGAACAAAAGCCGATTGTCTCGAGATATGATATCCGGGAGGATCACTTTGAGCCTATTTGCAACAACCTTGGAGGCAATTTTATAAATTACGTTGCACAAACTTATGGGCAAATCGAGAAAGTAAGGTAGGATTCATCACCTTCGGTATAAGAACCAACACAGTGTCATTTATAGATGCGAGACTTTCCTCCCTCTAATAATCCTCGTAACAGCCTTGGTCACCGTCTCCACATATATCCCAATGCCTTTGATAGAAGTGGGCGGAAAACCATCTCGTCCGGTGCCTTCGTCGGGAACATTTGAAAGAGTCTTTGTCTTAACCTCTTCGTTTGTGTAAGGTGCCGAAGATCGGCGTTCATACGCTCGTGACTTTCACCGCACCTTGTCTAGTACCTCCTCTATCCCGATTACCCTTCCGATAAATCTGAGTTCTTATAGAAATCATCACCATGGTTTTGAGCTCATCCCGGTTTTTCGTCATCACACCTGGGGATGTTGCTAAAGCCTTGATCATATTCTCCTCCTTCTCTCGCTCGCCGAAGATGAAAAAACCGCGTGTTTCATCTCCCGCCGACAACCACTCCAACCTTGAACGTTGCCTCCACATTATTTCCTCCTTGTGATATAGCTCAATCAGTTTCTCATTGATCTTCAATTCGATCCGTGACGTATTTGTTCTAGCCGGATCGCTCAAGCGTTCTAGTTCGACTTTAAGCTTTTTATTTCCTTCCGCATCGAGCCAAAAGTATGCTTGTTCCATGAACCCAAATTGCATCAAACTCTCAGTAACTTTGCTCGTAGATCGCCATGCACTCCACCGGATCTCCGTCCGACTAGAAACAATTGTATCTCTCCACGCCTCATGAGTTTCCACATGAGTTCATACTTAAAGCCCTTCTTGTGTTTTGGTGCCTCCCGAACTCTAGCAAGATAGGGCGTGATCCGAGGTCATTCTTTGTTAAATGCTTAACAAGTGCATTTGGGAATCGTTCACTCCATTCCGCAGAAGCTGAGAACGGTCGGTAGTGCACTTTGTGTAGCTACCACCATTAACCTTTTTGAAAGTCCGAATTGGCCTAGATAGCCTATATCCATCAAGATGCATACATCAATAGCATCCGGAACCCTCGGATTTGGGCATTGCTCCTTTCCCCAATGCCTTGTTGTTCCTCAGGACGCAATACCTCGTTAAAATCCCTATACACACCCATGGAGGTTACTCAAGGTACCGATCCCCTTCAAGATCTCCCATGATTTATACCTCAAATGAGTCTGCGCTTCTCCGTAAAAGAGTGTCAACCTCCACGGGTCACAACCTGGTTCTTCAACTGAGCAATCAATATGATACACAGAGAAACCCAAAATATCAATTGTTCTTTGGATTGTTCCAAAACAAACCTAGTCCTCCACTTCTACCCCGACTCATGTTGCATATCCATTATCATATCCAATACTTCCACTAGATTTTCTACCCTCGATCTATCAACTGGTCTCAACAATACAAAAAGGGTAGGGGCAAAATTATTCGCAATGTCGCGAAGTTCTCTAACTGTCGCAGCGTTGCGCGCGCCACAGCCCAAATTAATATACTCATTGTGCGGCGGTACTCCTCGGAGGAGCCCGCCGATGTTGCCTTCCTTGTTTTCTCATCACTATCATCCTGCCCGGTCTTCAGTCTACCCGCCTCTGAGTCATCTTCTCCCAACACCTTCTTCGAGCGTTTGTTCTCCTTCCGAGGTGACACATACACTGGTGGTGGGGGTGGTACCGCAAGCTGGTCCCCCATAGCTACCACCGCAAGAGCATTGCTCGACTCCCCCGTCAGCACATCCATTGTTGGGATTGCAGTGTTCTCAACCGAAAGGCGTTTGTTTGACCCTTGGTTTGTATTGGAAACCACCACCGCACCTGTGGCCGGCGCTGCCGTCCCTCCATTCTGCTTGGTTCCTTTAGGAGACTGCGCTGTCTTTGTCTGCATCGTGCACCGGCATTAAAACGCCAACTTTGATTAGGGTTATAGGCTTCTCTGCCTCGGCCTCGGCCCCCCGACCACTGTCCTCCACGTCCCCTCTGAGGTCCATGGCTTCCACGACCAGCAGTATTGAAACGAAAATTATCAGCCATTACAAAATCCCCCCATTCAAACTTCGCTTCATCGTGCTCTCCATCCCGCGACTCTTCGTGCGGTGGCCAAATTCACCACAATTAAAACAGAAAATCGGAAGCTTCTCATACTTGACCGATACTTGACTCTCTCTTCTCCTTCTTGGTCGTGACAAAACGCTGATCTTGGAGTGGATGTCAATCTTCACTTTGACCACGACAAATTCACCAAAAATCCAATGGAAGCTTCAATGGATCTCTTCCACCTCTCCTATTCTCGACGCTAGGCCCTCGATCATGCGGCTCGATTAGGAACTTATCCAGTAGTCGTGTATCGTGCTCATACAGATAGCTTATCCAAACTTGAAGGCATCCGGGTTCTTAAAACCATCATATTCCTCCATTATCACCGCCGATCTCGAGCGACCATGGGCCTTCTACCATCGCCTTTGTTCCAATCACCAAGACACCCAAATCTGCCAGTAAAAGATTCCCTTGATTTTCCTCCATTGCCTTTGTTTTAGTTGGGTTCCATGCCGCCTCATGTCATTATCTGAGCATTAGGGCTAAAAGATTTTGGTGTATGAACCCGAACGATCGCAAGCCACTTCGCCGGCTCAAGCATATCAGGCAATTCCTCCTCCCATATGAAATCATCCTCCTCCTCTTGCAGCGTGAGTCTCGCCAGAAGATCCTCCGCTGATTCCTTCTCCCGTTTTCCCTGCGATCCCGAAGCTTCTGACATCTCGTTGATCCAATCTACACGCCCCCGTTCCCTCTCGACTTCGCGCTATTCCAAGGCCGGGAAGGAACACCAGGATCCCCCGTATAGGGACGACAGAGCGATCGGTGACTAGGGCGGCGAACGAATTCCGGCGGTGTCGCCGGAAGATATCGAAACCCTAGGGTTTTCGCCCTAGGGGAGTCCCTCTTGTCTAAACTCAGCTGCAGTCATGATTTCTTCCTCTCCCCAGCGACAGCCCACCTGTCATGGTCTCAGTATATAGACATTCTAATGCAAAACTGGACGTGTATATGAGGGAATCTTTTTAGACCATTGTCTATATGAATATATAGGCATCCAAATATACACATGCTATTGAAGATGCTCTTAGGAGCAGGGGGTGCAGTGGTGCATCACTGTCTTAGCTAGGGCTCGGCATGGCCGTGGTCCACATGCGGCCGTTGTCTGCAGGGATTCCTTCACTGAATCCAATCCCAGCACACCCGTGCCCTGATGATGGTCGTCGGCTGGGGAGCAACCGGGCAAGAACCCCGATTGCCACGTGAAGGCGCGGATCGCAATGAAAAACATAACCGAAAATCTAGGTAGCTGCAACGCGTAAAATGTAAAATAACCTCGGTTAAATCCATCATTTGAAGAACCTTAGTTTAATCTTGCTTAATAAAACAGCGTGATTCCTTCGTATAAAATGAACATAAGGCTGAGGTAAGATTCACGACGCAGTTAACTTCATCAAGATCCTGCGCGATGGGCGGGACAAGGAAACGAACACGGCGACAGCTAGCTACGCAGGGACCATAATAACTTTGGCCTGGTTCCTAGAGTACATACAGACGCCGTAGACTGGTAATACTGCGGCACCATTATGATACTCGAAATGATACTACGCTGGGAGAGAGCCAGTCAGTCAGTCGGATGCTAGCTAGCCTCAGCAGTCATCAGTTCGTCACCACCACACTGGCAGTAGAAATAACTCAGCCCAGTCAAAACCCCACAGCGGAGGTCCAGGCCCTGCTCAAGATACTCCTCTACCACCCTACCAACTGTTGCAGAACAGTTCGCGCCCATGCAAGCTAGAGGCCAGATACAGTGATGGCAAACACAGATGGACCAAAACCACAGCGAAAAGCTAATAATCCCACGTTGAAACTGGAAAAGCGCACAGCTTAAGGCCCGGAAACAAGTGTAGCTTGCCAAAAAGTCGAACGCAGATTAAGCATGGGGTGTTCTCGCGGTGTGTTTCAAGTGGGCATTAGGGTTTTCCTGGTCATTCCGGTGCGCTAGTGTGTGCAGTCGATGGCACTTGACTGACAAAAAGTAGTAGGGCCTAGTTTCTGCCTGCCGATCGCTATACTGAAGAAAACTACCTGCGCCTGCGTCTCTTGCCGGTTTCGTCCATGAAGGACTCCCAACCGTCGTGCTCCAGCTTGCTGAAATCTTCTAGCTCTGCAATGGAGAGCAGGTACTGCGTGAGCTTTCGCAGCTCCTGATCGCGGCCTCGGTTCTTACTGGCGTTCTTGAACGGTCTGATCACGAGGCCGTTCTGTGGGTTCATGACGAAGTTCCTCCTTAGGTCATCAAACATGATTGTGTTCTTTTCACTGTAGTGCTGCATATGGAGGAACCGGGAGCGATGGTGGTTAGATAATTGAACTTGAAAATATCACATTCATTAGTGATGCACTCGAGCACAGAACACCAACCTCGGGGAACTTGGTCCAGATGACACCAAGAGGTTTGCAGTCGAAGACCTTCTTGTCAGGAGCATGCACAGTTATCATCGCCATGTGATCCAGAAGGGCGGTGATCTTGTAGTTGGGGTTGCTGAGAACTCCAAGTTGCTCCATCTTCAGTTGCACCCATTTCATACTGCATTCAAGGATCAGTGGTGATCATTTATACCAATTTTACGTTGCAATCATGATTGATCAATAGATAATTTAGGGTAGCAAAAGGCTTACTTTGTTGCTGACCATATCATGATATCATACTCTGCGTATGCAGCAGCGAGAAATTCGTGGAGAACTGCAAAGGAATTATGGCATGAAACTTCAAGTCTGCTGACTGAAAACACAGCTTTGTGGATCAAAAGTGTACTTACATGGACGCATGAGTTCCAAAGGATTCTCAGCTGGAGACCTATGGTCAAACAGAGTATAGTCAATGTCTAACACAAGCAATCTTTTTCCATCGCGGCATGGATTCAAGAGCTTGATCTACATGCATAGGCACAAAAAGATGTGTTAATCAGACATGGAGAACCAATTTATAATTTTATACAAGGCAACCAAGGCAAATACAGGACACAAGCGCTTTGTCATCACACCTCAAATTCACCTTACAGTAAGTTTAACAAGGCAGTAAGGCATGGCCCAACAACTTCCTTTCGTAATCATAACCAACAGTATGGACTCCTTTTAGTGGTTGCTTCTGTTGTTGTCTCAACAGTAGGTCATAATAAAGGAGATACACACCAGAGTTATGGTTAAAAGATCATTGCTCAAAGAACTTCGTGAATCTAGGTTCAAGTATAGAGACACGAGAAGGTCACCATCATTGTACTGTTACACAAGAAGACTCACAAAGCTTCGAGTACATGGTAAAGCACATAGTAATGTCTAACGTCTAAGTGTTTAAATTACTCAAAGCTGGACCATGCAGAAAGTTGGACCAATTTCACACAGATTGAAGGGAGAGCAGGCACCAAGAAGTGCATCAGAATTAACACAAATAGGTACCAGTGCACAACTACACAAGCATGCATATGGAGGAAACATATAGCAAGAAAGAAAAATGCCAAGGAAATATACCTTATACTGGCTTGCACGACGTTTCACTTTTTGCTTGTAGAGAACATTATCCTTGATAGCAGTAACTTCATCTTTGAAAAATTCATAATCATCGAGTACCTCTGGATCATCTGGTCGGTCCACAAATATTTCATCTTCAACAGTACTGAAATTCAGTGCAAGACAATATAACAGATCTATAAATTACTGTGAGGGAACAGTGTGCACCTTCCATACGGAAGGAAACTACATGAAACGGAGCATGTTGTTTGAGGTAGAATGCACCAAAAGAGTGATTTGAATTCAAGCCCTTGATTTTTTTAAATATTATAATATACTTATGTTGAGTAAAGCTCAAGGGATAAATTAACATTAAGATCGGACTCACTTTCACACACAAGGTAGTTCACAACAATACCTCTTTTCTGGCTCAAAAAATTGATCCAGTACCCACAACGAAATACCTTGCTACAAGGCCACAAGCATGCGAGTATTAATTATCAAATAGGTGATTGCTATGGTACATGCCTATGCAATTTATGCACTTAAAATACACTTTCTTCAACATCCACTAATCATCCTACAACTGGACTGGTGAGGAGTAGAGCAAATATTAGGGGAGGAAAATGTTTTACAAAAATATCAAGTCAAGTGCCCATTCCCAAACAAATAACATTGGCTCTTTCTAGCCGGGCATAAGAATGTTATCCTGAAGGCTACAGCAGTCAGTGGCAGTGCTAGCAGTTGAGCCTAGAGATGTCAAAAGCTCAAATAAGTACATGCATATAGTATTTGTGTACAAGCATACAGTACTCCCTTCGTTCCAAATTAAGTGTCGTGGTTTTAGTTCAACCACGACACTTATTTTGGATCGGAGGGAGTAATTTATAGCTAGGTTTGCTAAAAAAATCTGTAATGCCACTTGACACCAGAGTTTTGGAGTAGCTTCACCACTGACAGCAGTAATGCACACTCCACGCCCATGGCTCTTTCTTTCTATTCAGGCATAAGATTGTTATCCTACAGGCTACAGCAGTAATCCACACTCCATGCCCAAAATGGATCATCTCACTGTAAATAAAAATAGTCCTGAACTCATGATCTATCTATGTGAACAGAATCAATTACCTCACTTCTGTAAGTATTCCACTAGCATCTTTACGAACTTTTAATTGTTGATTTATGCAGCTTAATACGATTCACCAAACAACAACCCATTATCAAAATTATTGGCAAATATGGGTAAAAATATGATGGGTAGCTAACACCATAAAACAGAATATGAAGTATCTAACAAAACTGAACTATGTTATTTGAAGTTACTACTTAAATGGGTCCAGAAAAAAATGCTTAGACACAAGGGCAAATTATGGCCCCAGAAAAACACCATCCGAACAGACTAGATTTGAATATGAAGTACCGCCACCTCAGAAGGTGCAGCCCCATCACCTTCTGAGGTGGCGGTCGACCGGCGAACTGACTTCCTCATCTTCGGACCCTGATCTGGCGGCTACGGGATTGCTCAGACTTAGACCAAGCGAAATCCATGCTCGGCTTACCGATGCTGGCAGCGGCGACATTCACGCGTGTCGTTTCCCTTCTTGGAGGCGCTGCTTTGGGGGAAACCCTAGGTCCAATTCTTTGGATCGGATGGCGGCGGCGGCACGACGTCGTTCCCCTTCTTGAAGGCGCTATCTTGCTCACTCGTGGCATCCCCGGTGTTGGATTTGGAGATGTTCAACGTCTCGCTTATTAGGCATGCCTCTCTAATTTTAGGCTTGCTGGGTTTAGTTGTGTCCTTTTCCCTATTTGGGCTGAGCACCCCTTTCCTCTCTGCTCCGGGTTCCATGCTCATGCCTCCTTGCGTTCATGCCATGTGTTGTACCCTCTAGTGTACTCATTCTCCTTTCTTCTATCAATGAAAAGATACGTAAGCTTTGCTTATTCGTGAAAAAAACAGACCAGATTTGCTCTCACTTCATTTTAAATTTAAGTTACCATCTCCCTACTAAGTAGACTGAAGGCCACATTATCGGTCTTCATAAGTAAAAGACAACAACCACCAAATGGCATCATCATAAGTCAAAAACGAATAAAAAATGGTAACCATTGAAGAATAACTAACTGTTCTGATCCAAAAGTGAAAAAATGGCTGAACAAAGTTCATGATGCAACCACCACTGACAGTTATTCAACAGGCCAACAATTTACTAACTTCAGATATTTCACTGGTGGTGGTGCCCTTAATATACTCCACTCTAAATGGGACACCATCGCAGCACACACAAGTATTATTAAAACTACAACCCATAAAATGTTTGAGCAGGTAATCTTATCCTTCTCAGCTGAAAATCGCATGCTCTAATATCTATCAGCGCCAGTTGATGCGGCGATTCTGCTGTCACCACCCACATTATTCCCCAATCCATTGGTCTAAACTCTAAACTGTCAAACAGATAAGTAATTCCTGTTTTCCTTATACGGCCACACCGAAATACCGAATGCCCAAATCCACCGTCAAATACGCCAATTCCACAGTTCCGGAACATATATCATACAAAGCAACAAGTTCACATCACCAACACACAACGCAAACAGAAGAGATCAAACAAGCTAGGGTTTAGCGATTGGTTCACAGAGCATTCCAAATCCAGCCGCTCACATCGCAAAACCGTGGCATCTGCGCTCGATCCCCACCAAGCTCGCATCTCCCACCGATTCCACCAACCGAAACCTAGCGTTTCCGCGGGGCGATACAAAATAACCATCCAATTCCATGCGGATGCACTGATTTTCGCGGGCACGCATCCGAACCAAGCAACTATGGAGTTAAGAGTCACGAGGAGGGCGGGGAGGATCGCGCTTACCCGATCATGGTCAGCTTGCCGTTGGGCTTGAAGGGGAGGGAGGAGAGGAGGACGGACTCGTCGTTGAGTATGAGCTTGGGGTAGAGAAGCTTCTGGCGTTTGGGGAGCACGTCGGTGAACTCGCAGATGCGCCGCTTCAGCTCCAACAGCGTGTCGTCCCCCATCGCCCGCACCGTGTACTCCTTCCCGCTCCACTTCACGACCAGGGTAATCTCCTCCGGCGGCGCCTCCTCCGCCATGAGGGAGATCGCCTCCGGATCCAGCGCCGGCGCAGGGGGCGGGGCCGGGGCCGGGGCCGCCGCCGAGGAAGAGGACGCCTCCGACATGGGCTTGGTGGTGTGTGCGGTGCTTGGGTCTGAACCTTGAACAGTCAGAAGTTTGGGGGAGAAGGAGATGGGGAAGGAGTTACAGGTGTGCGTGGCCTGGGTGGATAGGCGTAACCGGCACTTCGAAGGCGGACGCGGAAATGGTTTGAGTCCAGTATTCGGTACACCGTAGATTTTACATGTACTACTATTTTTCTGCAAAATTTGGACACAGTAAAAAATAAACTGTGAAACGATACAAAAAAAAGTGAAATGTGAATGTGTTACAGCGATGAGAATGATGCGTCGAACACGGGCGAGTCCCTATCTATCGCTATCTTTTCTCTATTCCCTTCATAGTCATTGCTGGGTGCCCATCTCCTCGAACCGCAACGTGGTAGCGCGACACGCTCTCCCTAGAGGTTTGACATCATGATGGTCCTCCTAACTGCGAGCAAAGCTCGGTGGTCGCGCTGACCCTCCTTGGGCCTGGATCTGGCTTCTAAATTGGGTGCAAGGTGGGTAGTGGTGGTCGGTCGACGTAGGAGATCTCCTTGGGGGACATCACCCATAGGAGAGAAGCAGTGGGTTGGTGTCCTCGAAGCCGACATTAGTTGGCAGTGAGGCACATGCTGGTGAGTGTCCTCTATTTATCGACAACGATACGTGGCTCCCTCTTTTGTGGTGGTACTGTAGGTGATATGCTTCCCCGTCTTTTGGTCTACTGTTGCTCTGACAATCTTGGGGGGTTAGTGATCATGTGCCAGTGCGAAAAATTCATGCTTAGCGATGACCGATGCTGACGAAAATGATGCATGTCGACGTTGTCTTCTCTTGGGAGGCATGCTCACGGCCCTGATCTAAGCTCCCTCCCTTCTCGAGCACATGAAAAACCCTAGGTCCATTTCACTAGACCATGCGGCCGAGTGCCACTACGACGTCGTTCTCTTCTTTAAGCGGTCTCATGGGTTGTTGTGGAGTGTAGATGTGACAGATGGAGATTTTGGCTTGTCTGGTCTCACTAGCATGCCTTGGTGACTTTGTGTCGCTTTTGGGTTGGCCGATGTGACAAGGTGTGGGCCTCTAGGTATGATTTAGTCCATCTCCTAGCCGATACCTTCTTAAGGTCTGCGTTCGGTCGGGTCCTGCCATCCACAACCATAAGCCTCCTAGGAGCAGGGATGAGAGCACTACACTGACCTAAGCAATATTGGAGTCGTGCTCATGCTACATAGATGTCTAGCAATGGTCCTAACACAACTTGTAAGTTGGGTATCCCGCCTCCTCGCTTTTCACGGGTGGAAGTTGGCAAGGCAAGTTTTTTATCGTTGCGGTACTAGTGAGCGTGCATTGTAAGCCCAAGCCATAGTAGTGGCTACTCATGTGAAAATGATACATCTTCCCATGATGTATATGTTGAGGTCTCTGAACCACTGAACGACTATTATCACTGTCAGAACGAGCCGCCGACGTGTTGTTATCGCCCCTCCCGTACCGAAGGCGATCTGACCTTGTCGATGATAGTCCGGAAGTCTTCGCGCACATGTGTGATATCTCGGCTTAATAGAAATGATAGACAATTCATATCAACAAGGCACCCCTTCTTTTCAAAAAGCTCATCCTCAAGCAATCTCAAAGTTAAAGCGTGCTTCGCTTGAAGAAAGTTAAGAACTTGTTCTCAAATGCGCACGAATGATGATAAAATGCGCGGGAAATACTAGTGTTCGTATGTGAGGCCAGTCTAGATAGGAGTCGGTGGGTTTGGCAAGGGTGTTACAACGTGGCCCTAAGGACCAACACTCTGGAGCCGTAGTTGTCATTGAACCATTGAATCGATCTGAAACACCTGATGCCAGATCTTGGCGTCATGAATGCATGACGAGAAACCCTAACTTTCCCGTCCCAAGGAGACGACCGAAATCTACGTTGAAGCTTCATTGATTCGTCCCGACGATCACCAGCCGTCGGACGGTAGGCGGGGGGAGGAGAATTCATGGGCTCGCTAGGGAAGCTCGGATGGGAGAGGAGAACTTTGCTCTAGCCGCCAAGAGACAATCTGACCCTTCAAGTTCCCATGAATTATGTCTTCCCGTGATGTATCTTAGAGGGGGAAAATATTAGTGAGCGCGATGGCACAAACTCACACTGGATCTTAAAGCACAGTACTCCACGAGAGGTTGCAACGTGTTTTCAGTAAAACAGATCGTAAACAACATTAAAGAAAAACGCATGCATACACAACCTTGCAACCTAACCTACAACCTTCCCCCATATGAATATCTGTCCCCGCGACTCCCGGGGAAAGCATGCGTTACTTGCCATCGCTGCAGCTCCATATATACAAGGAAATCAATCGAGCATATCACCTGCAAGCAGCAACAACCGAGAGAGATGTCCATGGCCGCCGCAGCAGCAGCGATCATGGCGGTGCTCGTGGCCGCGTTAACGGCACGAGCGTCGTCGTCGGCGGCGGCGGCAGCAGGAAGAGTCTGGGTCGACGAGGAGAAGGGAGCACATAACGGCACGGCGAGAAGACAGGTCACGTACGACGGCAGAAGCCTGATGCTGGACGGCGCCAGGAGGATGCTCTTCTCCGGCGACATTCATTACCCAAGGAGCACGCCCGAGGTACCCATGCACCATACCGTTGCCCTGGACTGATATGTTTCATGCGTGTGAACTTCTTCTGGTTCTTTTTATCAAAAGTGGATTCATCATTTTAATTTCGACATTACTGTTCGAGTATTCACCATGATGTACTTCCTCGGTTCCATAATGTAAGACGTTTCTGTATGAGATGGAGGGAGTAACTAGTGGTTTAGTAAATCTTTCGTAAGACATTTTTTGACACTTATGAGACGGAGGGAGTAACTAGTGGTTTAGTAAAGCTTTCTGATGTGAAAAAACCGTGCAGTTTTCAGTTAAATTTCAACAAGCTTTTCTTGTACTGATTGACATGTTTCGTGCGTGTCATTTTGTACTGATTCTTTTTGCTTGGAAGTGGATTCCATCATTTCAATTTGCAAATACTGGGTTCCTTTTCTGAGTGTTTAAATAACTGAAGTGATTCACATAATCAGTGCATCGACCACAAAAGGCCCACTTTTGTTTTTCAGTGCGTCTCACTTTTCCATCCAAAACATGGATGACTGTCAGGTAAATGCTGCCGTAACTGTCAACGCCAAATAAGACATCATTTCAAGCATTTTTTTAATTAAAGTAAATTTATGATTGCTGCACTACAGCAAAATCCAACTCACTACATAAACAGATTAGTTCAGTCAAAGTTTCCTTGAGCAATCAAATTAGTTCAGTCAATACATACATACAGTAAACAATCAAGCATGCACCACGAATCATATGATACAAAATACTTCAATTCCTTCCGTCAAACTAATGCACAATCCAATTTGCAGATGTGGCCAAGGCTCATAGAGAGCGCCAGGGAAGGGGGCCTGGATGTCATACAGACGTATGTCTTCTGGAATGTCCATGAGCCTATACAAGGTCAGGTGAGTGCTCCTTGCACAACAACAGTAGGCAAAAGTTCAGTAAAAGAGCATTTTGTAGCTAAGAGTGTTCAAATTCATTTTTTAATGTACCAGTACAACTTCGAAGGAAGATACGATCTTGTGAAGTTCATCAGAGAAATCCATGCCCAAGGCCTCTATGTGAGCCTCCGGGTCGGCCCCTTCGTCGAGGCAGAATGGAAATACGGGTAACGAGATGATGCATGAATATGCAGGGAAGAGTTTCAATTTCTATGGTGTCCTGAACATGTAAAGCTTTTACTGCATCTTTTATTCATGCAGAGGCTTGCCATTTTGGTTGCGTGCTGTCCCGAACACTACCTTCAGATGCAACAATGAACCCTACAAGGTATCCTACTACCCAACGCAGTGCCTTTGAAGCCTTGAACAATGCTATATGGTCTGCAAGACTGCAACCATAGAAGAGAATCTTGTAACTGCAGCTGGATTATTCAGAATGAAAATACCATTTCTTGTTTCCTCCAATCCTCTGTTCCACATGGTAAAATGAATTATAGTATTACCATATATGCATCTACAAGAATACAGAGGCCGTTTGGTTTGAGGAACCAGATGATGAATTGTCCATGCAATCCTAGAGTTACATTATTTCATGCTAAACTTTCATGGTAGATTACTCATATTCAAATACTGAATGCAGGTACATATGCAAAAATTTGTTGCTAAAATTGTTAACATGATGAAGGATGAAAATTTGTACTATCCACAAGGAGGTCCCATAATCATATCACAGGTATTTCAGTTCAACAGTACTTATCCCTTGTGTTATGTATTAGATGATCTTTTTGTGCAACGCTAAAATTTAACCTGCAGATTGAGAACGAATATAAGCTAGTCGAGGCAGCATTTCATTCAAGGGGACCACCTTATGTTCGCTGGGCAGCGGCAATGGCTGTAAACCTCCAGACAGGCATTCCATGGATGATGTGCAAACAGGACGATGCTCCAGATCCAATCGTCAGTGCCCTTTCTTATACCATTATGCAGGATTACAGATTATCCACAATTTAGCAGTGTAACATTCATTACATGGTTAGATTAATACCTGCAATGGGCTCATCTGCGGGGAAACATTTCATGGGCCAAATTCGCATAACAAGCCAGCTTTATGGACCGAAAACTGGACATCTCGGTGCGACAAATACTCTTTGTTTTTGTTCTGAGGATCTTAAACATTCCCAGGGGTACAAGGCCTAACACACAAGTTTCTCTGCGTACAGCTATCCTTTATATGGTCATGACCCAAGATTCAGATCACCAGCAGATATTGCCTTTGCAGTTGCACTTTTTATAGCAAGAAAAAAAGGAAGTTTTGTAAGCTACTATATGGTACAGCCTACAAGCCTATGAACTTTAAGAAGCTGCCCTAAGATCTCTCAGCAAATTTATTTAGTATTTTTTTCACGATCTCATAAATTACGGATTATGATGCAGTATCATGGCGGGACAAACTTTGGGAGGTTTGCATCCTCCTATGTAACAACAAGCTACTATGATGGAGCTCCACTTGATGAATATGGCAAGTATTTCTTCTGTTGCGAGCTATCATATTTTAAAAGCAACCATTCAAACTTCTTGTAATTTAAAATATTATAACATGAGCATAGTCCACTAGCAAGGCACATAAAATCAAACCATGTAACATGTCTAGTCAGAAACTAATGACCTGTGAAATCCACATGAATGACAGATCTTGAGAACACTCTAATTTGGAACGATAATTGATTAGTATATACATATTGATGTTTGAACTACCAAGCATACATCCAGGTTTAATATGGCAATCGACATGGTCTCATCTCAGAGAATTGCATGCTGCAATCAAGCAATCTGAAGAACCACTACTTTCAGGAGCATATTCTAATTACTCATTTGGTGAGCAACAAGAGGTGAATTTGTGTGCAGAGTGAAACGAAACTAGGTGTACTTTATTTTCAGTAAAATTCCATTGATCTATGGGGCTAACTTTTGGCATACTACAGGGGCATGTTTTTAAAACCGAGTCCAACTGTGTGGCTTTCCTAGTGAACTTTGACAAGCATAAAGCATCAGATATCCAATTTGGTGAAGCATCATTCCAGCTAGCTCCTAAATCAATAAGTATCCTCTCAAGTTGCAGGAGGGTAGTATTTGAAACAGCCAAGGTGAGCCAGTTACCTTCAATTCTTCAGCGGTTGAAGACCTCAAGGGAGTGCTTCGTTTATCAGTTTTACTTTTGGCAGATAAATGCACAGCATGGTTTAAGAACAGCACAAGCAGTCCAGTCTCTGAACAATGTTGATAACTGGAAAGTATTCAAAGAACCGATTCCTCTGGCAATAAATAACAGCACACACATTGGAAACCGATTTTTTGAACATCTCTCAACTACAAAAGATGAGACAGATTATCTCTGGTACCTTACTAGGTAAGATGGATGAGCTCCAGCTTGTTTAATGGTTTAATGTTTACATCATTTTTTAATACCTCATCCTGCCCACATTAATAATAAAATAATGGAAATCATGCAGATATGATTATAGATCAAATGGGAATAGCCAGCTAGTGCTTAATGTGGAGTCACAAGCCCATGTTTTACATGCTTACATCAACAATGATTATGCAGGTAAGTACAATAAGACTATCTCAGTGCAATTTATAGAAAGCACCAACTGAATAGCATGCAAAATTGAAAATTCTTCAACTATTATCCACTTATGTATCTACTATGTTTGTTATCTTCTTCCATATGTGATTAGGTACTGTGCATGGGAGTCACGATGGACCTAGAAATATCGTTCTCAAGACACCTATTACACTAAGGGAAGGACAAAACTCCATATCACTGCTTAGTGTCATGGTTGGATCACCGGTATGACTTTTTAACTGTATAGACTCAAATACAAAGATAATGACAATAATTAAAAACATAAAATCAAGGAGAATATGAGGTGTGATCCAAATTGCAGTGCAATAAATTCGTCAGCAGAGCAATGGTTTGTGTTGAATAAAATGCTTATGTGTATAAAATGCCAATTCTGTTATTCAGATTTTACAGCTTATATGAATAAAATGCTGAACACAATTTTAATAAACATAAATATACATAAACCCCTGACAGATATTTCAACATATGGACAAGTCAGCTTAACCAGGAAAGAGGTTCACTAGTGCAACGATTTTTTTGTTTGTGTCAACAAAACGCACCACCCAAGCTGTGCTAGTGGGCCCCAAAAGAAGATACTCATTTGACTCTACATAATAAGCATTAATAGAAATTAAGCACAACAAAGGGATTTAGAAAAGCACGTTACCTACTGTTTGTAACAAACTGACTTTTCATCTAACAAGTAAAGGACTCGGGGGCATACATGGAGCGAAGAATCTTTGGAGTTCGTAAAGTGAGCATACAACAGGGGCACCACAAATCACGTTCTCTGAATAATGAGCTGTGGAAACACCAAGTAAATCCAGGTCAACACTGATTCTGAATCGATAGATCAGTCTCAGATTCAAATTTTCAAGCAATTACATTTGTGCAGATTGGCTTATCTGGAGAAATGAACCATATATACACACGGGAAGGATCATCTCGTGCTCAATGGACTGCCATCAATAAGTCCATGCACCTTCCACTTATCTGGTACAAGGTACATCAAATATACATAAGCCTTGAATCCTGACAGACTTCAATTACATGTTCATTCCACAGTGATAGTAACCGACAGCTCCGAGAAATTGTTGTCGTTGCAGACGACCTTTGACACACCATGGGGGAATGACCCAGTCACGCTGAACCTCAGTAGTATGGGCAAGGGTGAGGTGTGGGTCAATGGAGAGAGCATCGGACGGTATTGGGCCTCCTTCAAAACCCCTAGCGGACAACCATCCCAGTCCTTGTCAGTACTAGAACTAGTTCCTACTAGTGACACAAATTCCTTTCTTGAACTCGTATGACGAACATTGAACAACAATTGATGTCTCATTTGCTTCCTTTTCTGAAGGTACCACATACCACAATACTTTATGAAGCCTAGAGAGAACACCCTCGTCCTCATGGAGGAAATTGGTGGTGACCCGCTACAGATAACTGTGAACACAGTTTCAGTTACCAGGGTATACAGTAGTGTGAATGAGTTATCTACCCCGTCACTCTTGTCACGCAGAAAGCACCCAGCAGTTCGACTCCGGTGTCAGCAAGGCAAACGCATCACGGATATTGAGTTTGCGAGCTACGGAAATCCGGTCGGGGACTGCAGAAGCTCTAGCAGGAGCTGCCTCGGGAGTTGCCACGCAGAGACGACGGAGTTTGTCGTAAAGGATGTAAGACACTCTGCCTTTCCAGAAGTTACATGTTGATATCATAGTGCACTATCCTCTTACCACTGCAAATCCTAAAAACTTGGGTGCTTGTTTTACCCTTTCAGGCTTGCCTAGGCAGAAGGAAGTGCGCAATTCCGGTACGGCCTGCCAAGTTCGGTGGCGACCCGTGCCCTGGGATCGAAAAATCACTTTCAGTTGTGGCAAGCTGCGGATGAGTATGATGGGAATTTCCACTATCATACTGTGACTAACCAACATCCAGTTTGCACGAGTTTGTTGTCACAGGGTCCAAACACTGTACCAAATCACAGGCTATAGAACTACAGATTAGAGCAGTATTGTATTTGTATCCACATGTTAAAATGTACAGGAGAAGTAGAGTTACATGCACCAATTTCACTGCAGAAATTTGTTGGACTTCGCCGAGAGAAAGCAGTTCTTTCACTTGGCATCTAATCCTGCGAAACTACAACCACTGCAGAGGATGGAAACCGAATGAATTAGAGAGAATAATCCAGCTTCACCTTAAACGTAGGATTCTAGAGTGCGCCTAAGTAGAGGGTATCAGATGTACCCGCGTTCTTCCTCGCCCGTCCGGAGGTGAGTACCAATGGCTTCGCATGTGGGCGGAGACGCGGAGGCGGTTGGAAATCTGCCACTGCCACACGGCCAAGCCGCCGCCGCCGTCATCCCGCTGCCGCCGCCCCGACGCGCGCTCGACCGGTGCCCCGCGCCCCTCCTCCAGGCCTGCCGATGGAAACGAGCCTCTGCCTTTTAGTTTACAATAAGCTTATTATTGCAGTTTCAAGCTGTGTCCACGTATTCTATCATTTTACGCTTTCGTATGGATATTAGGACATTTCTAACTGATCCCTTATAATTGGTTAGAGGAGTAAAGCATCTATCCGATCCCCATCCGCCCTAAGGGAGAATAATTTTTACTCCAGTCCTAAATTTCTTCTTATATTTACTCCGTCTAGTGGCGGCCGAGTATATTTTTTCTTCACGCAAAGACTTCCTCATGGCCGGCCGGCAACTCACGTAGAAGCAAATGATGGGTGCCAATCTCTTTCTTTTACATAGATCCTAAAATAGGATCGGGTTCCATAGAGATAACGGAACAAGAAATGAAAATAGTATCCAGGTGCAAATGCTCCAGCCAATAACAAGGTTTTAAAAAAGAAAATTACATCCCAATTGCCGCCTACTAAGACTAGGCAGGAGAATTGACTAAAGCAGGAACTACTGACAGGAAGCACATTATCTCCAAAAGATAAAATAGAGGTGAAGCTCTAAACCCACAGCTCCAGAAAGTAAGGCAACCATGTTTTTTAATCTTCATCCATCTCTTGGGTCATGTCTCCAGCATCTTCTTCTTCGCTAGAACCAACATCTCTGGCAATCATCAGAACAACTTCTCCTCGTTACCTTCCCCATCATCATGCTGCTCCAATGTTATCCTTTATCGAGCAACAATGCCTTGTTTCAGCAACACCTTCCTTTACTGTTACATTGTCAAATAGGAGTAACATACTCCTGGGATAACCTTATCCTTCCCAAATAAATCTCTCAGATCCTGTAACAACCTATTTTGTTCATTCAGCCATCTTCTGAATGTCATTGTCCTACCGATATCATTCACTTTTTGAATTGTCTTCTTCCATTCATTGCACAGTTGAAATAGGCCAGGAAAAATAAACAATATAGGCTTATTACTTCATCATTTATCACCCCAAAAAGCCCATTACCAACTTTCATTTCCCCCCTTAAGGTACAAATCTTTGATTTTTATTAGATCAACCCAACATGGTGAGTCATTCATTGTACCATGTATTTGATAAATCCCTCTATCAATCTTATATTTCTTTCCTCACTACTTTTTGCCACATCCCTTCTCTGGATTCAAGGTTCCACCACCATTTTCACAACAGACTAACATTAAACCTCTCTAGATTATGAATTTCCAGACCTCCTGTCTTCTTGGGTCTACACACCTCCATCCATCTAACCCTATGATATTTTCTCTTCTTACTAGAGCTTTTCCAGAAAAGTCGCCTCATAGCCTTTATGCCCCCTATATTTGTTTTTCGGAAATATGTACGTGGAGAAAGCACACATGCATACTACACATGCATTATTGTTACCCTACCCCCAATGGATAAAGTACTAGTTTCTCATCCTTCCAATCTTATCTTTTATACATGCCAAAACTCATAATTAGCATGCAGTCTACTTGCATAAACAGGCACACCCAGTTATTTGATTGGTGAAGAACCCATTTGACAGTTATAAAAATATCAACATACATCAAGCTCTTCTCATCATACAACACCATCAACACTTCACTTTCCAGGAATTTCTAATCCACACATTTGCTCAAACATACAGAGAAGCAGTTTTAAGTTTCTCACACTGTCCAAGTCATCCGATACGAACATGATTGTATCATCAACATAATGAAGAATAGCCACCCCTCCGTCAGTTAGGTGAGGGATCAACCCGGTGATTTGTCCACTACTTTGACCTAGATGCACCATTTTCTGCAGACAATTGGCAGCCACATTAAACAGGAAGAGAGACAAAGGACCCCCCCGGTCTAACACCTTTATGGTTGCCAAAAGTCCTCCCAACCACATCACTTAACTTGACATTGAGAGTTCCTCCCTCAACAATGTTCTTAAACTAGCCCATCCAAGTGTCATTGGACCATTTTTCCTCAATGCAATGAAAGAGAAACTCCTAGTTAACCTTATCATATGCTTTTTCAAAATCCAATTTTAGGACCACCTCTTTGTTGTTTCCTTCTTCTAGACTCATGGAGAATTTCATGCAAAGACATAACACCATCCATGATATTTCTGCCTTTAATGAAAGCAATCTGACATGGTGAAATGAGTTTGTGCATATAAGGGCTCACGTTTTCATTAAGGGTTTTGGAAAAGTTTCTTAGCAGAACAGGTAGCATACAAATTGTTCTATATTTTTGAATAGTATCTGCATCAGCTCCCTTTGATACCAGAGTAATGATTCCAAAGTTAATCCTGTTGGAAATATGCCCTAGAGGCAATACTATTTATATTATTATATTTCCATATTCATAATTAAGAGTTTATGTTTCATGCTATAACTGCTATGATCCTGGAATATTCGATTCAGTGGAAAACTCATATGCACGTGTGAAATGATAAACAGATAAAATAAAGATTCCTAGTCTCGCCTCTAAGACTAGCTCAGGTGTTGTTAGTGATCATGTTTTCCGGATCTTAAGATATCGTTAAGTGTAATGATGATCCTAAAACAACATTGAGATTATGACATTTGAAGAACGATCATATTGAATCGACTCAAACTTGTTTGTTATGAATTGAGTTAATATCATCTGTATTCAATTGTATTAACACGGAGTGTTAGCATGTGTTTTAGTTCCTCGGACCATGAGAGTGTCTCGGTCACTTCCTACCAGACGATGGGCTTTGGGTTTGCTCAAACGTCATTTGTAACAAGGTGATCATAACGACAACTTTCAGGCTCACCGAAAAGTTTGACAAGTGACTGGACAGCTCGAAGTGGGATTTGTTCCTCCGACGACGGAGAGATATTCTTAGGGCCCTCTCTGTGTGACGCAATCCATCATCGTCTGGCTAGACACAGGTGACTACGTCACAGGGATGCCGGGACATGTTAACGAGAAAGAAGAACAAAACCGGTAAACGGGAGCAACGGTATACTGAGCATAGTGATGACTCAAGAGGATACCGATGCAAACCGGGTTTTGTATAGTATTGCGAAGCAAAGGGAACATCGTATGATAACCAAAGGTTCACTCAAATATCATTTGTGTAATCATAGGGACCAATATGGATGTCCACGGTTCTGCTATCGGTCATTGAACGAAGGGGTTTCGTTCATGTCTATGATTTACCGAACCTACGGGGTCACAAGCTTAAGGTAATCATGATCTGCTAAGTGTTAGTAGTACAGAAGTGATGAGAATATATTCGTGAAATAGTTTCACTAATATCCGGAATAGTTCTGAGAGGTTCCGGAAGCGTTTCGAGGTCACCGGAAGGGTTTCGGTGAATATCGGGTAATACCGGGTATTATCGATTAATATATATATATATATATATATATATATATATATGTGAAAAATGTTTCCAGGGATGTTAATATATATATATAATACTCTGAATTTTTTTAAAGTATTTTATATATAATTGAAATATCAACGGGTCTTAAAAGGCCAAGAGGTACAAGCCAAAAAGGCCCAAGTGGGAAAGTGCCACCCTTCCCTAAGGAAGGAGGCCCCCTTGGCCGGCGCACGAAGGGAGGCTTTCCTCCCTTGGTGGCTGCCCTCTCCTCCCCTCCTAACCTATATATACTAGAGGGTTTTCACCATATTGAAACACAAGTTTTTGGGTGCCTCCTCTAGTTGATCTAGTTCTAGTTCTTGTTGGTCCTAGACTAATTAGAGCTAGCCCTAGCCACCTCTAATCATCATAATTAGAAGCCCTGTGTGGTTCTAATTTCCTCCCTCTAATTCTCCGGCGATGATAGCTCTGTACGGCGAAGCACTGCCGGATCGTGAAGACCATATGCTTGCAACCAAGTAGAGAGGTGATAACCCACAAGTATAGGGGATCGCAACAGTTTTCGAGGGTAGAGTATTCAACCCAAATTTATAGATTCGAAACAAGGGGAGCCAAAGAATATTTGAAGGTATTAGCAGCTGAGTTGTCAATTCAACCACACCTGGAGATTAATCAAAATGATCAGTAGCAAAGTAGTTTGATAGTTTTGATAGTAGTGACAACAACAATAGTAACAGTAACAGTGATAGCAGTATTTTTGTAGCAAGTGCAATAGTAAGGATAGCAGTAGTAATTTAGCAAGAACAATATATGATAAATTCTTGTTGGATGATATTCATCATGAGACAATTATAACCTAGGGCGATACGTCACTAGCTCCAGTTCATCAATATAATGTAGGCATGTATTTCGTAAATAGTCATACGTGCTTATGGAAAGAACTTGCATGACATCTTTTGTCCTACCCTCCCGTGGTAGCGGGGTCCTATTGGAAACTAAGGGATATTAAGGCCTCCTTCTAATAGAGATCCGGAACAAAGCATTAACACATAGTGAATACATGAACTCCTCAAACTATGGTCATCACCGGAAGTGGTCTCGATTATTGTCACTTCGGGGTTGCCAGATCATAACATGTAGTAGGTGACTATAACTTGCAAGATCGGATCTAGAACATGGATATAATGGTTATAACATAAATGGTTCAGATCTTAAATCATGGCACCTGGGCCCAAAGTGACAAGCATTAAGCATAGCAAAGTCATAGCAACATCAATCTTAGAACATAGTGGATACTAGGGACCAAGCCCTAACAAAACTAACTCGATTACATGATGAATCTCATCCAACTCCTCACCGACCAGCGAGCCTACGAAGTAATTACTCACTCCCGGTGGGGAGCATCATGGAATTGGCGATGGAGAAGGGTTGGTGATGACGAAGAACAAAGATCCCCCTCTCCCGAGCCCCAAACAGACTCCAGATCTGGCCTCCCGATGAAGAACAGGAGGTGACGACGGCTACGTCTCTTGGAACACGATAATTCTTTCTCCCTGATTTTTTTTCTGGAAAAATAGGATTTTATAGCGTCGGTTTCAGGGTCTGCAGGGCTACCAAGTGGGGACAACCCACCTGGGCACGCCTAGTGAGGGGGCGCGCCCTGGTGGGTTGTGCCCACCCAGATGCCCCCCTTCGGTAGGTCTTTGCTCCAGAAATTCTCTTATTTGATACAAAAAATTCCTCGCAAAGTTTCGTTCCATTCCAAGAACTTTTATTTCTGCACAAAAACAACACCATGGTAGTTCTGCTGAAAACAACGTCAGTCCGGGGTTAGTTTCATTCAAATCATGCAAATTAGAGTCCAAAACAAGAGGAAAAGCGTTAGGAAAAGTAGATACGTTGGAGACGTATCAAGTCCCCCAAGCTTAAACCTTTGCTTGTCCTCAAGCAATTCAGTTGATAATCTGAAAGTGAAAAAGAAAAACTTTTATGAACTCTTTTGCTCTTGTTTGCATAAATAAGCTTAAACAACACCGGTGTTTTCAACCAATCATCACAACTAACCATGCCGACAATAATCCTTAAAGATTATATTAACTCATATCAATGACATAATCAGCTAGCGAGCAATAATAAGACTTCTCAAACAGCAACACGTTGTCAAAACAACCATGATATAATATGACAATAGTGGTATATCGCTAGCCCTTTCTGAGACCGCAAAACATAAATGTAGAGCACCTCCAAAGTTCAAGCAGCGATTAGACATTGTAATTCATGGTAGAAAAGATCCAGTCATGATGCACCCAACATTAGCTACACACAATGCATAAGCATGACAGCAGTGCTCTCAGGTTCTGGCGCTTATTTTAGAAGGTGATGACACAACATAGAAGTAAATAGATAGTCCGTTCACAGAGGGAAGTAGTGATTTGCAGAGGTGCTAGAGCTCAAGTTTAAACATAAGTAAATGATATTTTGAGACATGCACCCTTCTCATTTACTTCACGACCATCAGTTATCAATATCTTCCATGCTAAATACGCTAGTGGCGGTTCCCAAGCGATAAAAGTAAAGGTTTACTCCCCCTCCACCAACAATCACACTCCACGGCTTGTCCGAAACAACGGGTGCCGTCCATACCAACAACAGTCTCGGGGGAGTTTTGTTTAATTATTTGCATTTTTTAGTTCGGGACTAGGAATCCCTATTACCGCCCCTTTCTCGTGCGATGGCGAGTGAATAAACACTCGACATGAGAATAACCCACTTAGCATGGAAGATATCGACCACCTCCTGTCGTTCCATGAATGATCCATGCATATAAAAAGGATATTTATTTGAAGTTTTTAGAGGTGGCACATGCAAATTTACTTAGTACGGCAGGGTAATACCGCATATAGGTAGGTATGGTGGACTCATCTGGAATAACTTGGGTTCAAGGTTTTTGATGTACAAGCAGAGTTCCCACTTAGTACAGGCGAAGGCTAGCAATTAGATTGAGAAGCAGCTAGCTAGAGAGAAACAACGGTCATGAACATGCATTATGCATAAGTAAACATTGGACACTAGCATGAGTAGGATATGAACACTGGAAGTGCGTTATATCGACTAGAGGGGGGGTGAATAGGCAATTTTTATGAATTCTTCACTGAGGAATTTGCTGGTGAGGAAATTTCTAACTAAAGAACTACTTGCAGCGGAATAAGTACTCAGAAGTAAACATAACAGAACACAAGCATAGTCATCATGATGAAACGAAGACAAGCACAAAGTATAGAAAGCGTAAACACAGGATAACACAAGAAAGAAGATGGACGGACTGAATAAATTGAACTGAGGAAATTGAGAAAGTCTTCAGTCAAAGTCTTCAAACAGATATGAACATGCACACAACAACATACATGAGGAAATGAAAGAGTTGAGGAAATAGAACCAGTAAGCTCGGTGAAGACAATGATTTGGTAGACCAGTTCCAACCGATGTCTCAGTTGTACATCTGGTTGGAGCGACTGAGTATTTAAACTCGAGGACACCCAGTCCCGGACACACAGTCCTCATCGTATTCTCCTTGAGCTAAGGTCAGACAGACCTCACCCAATCACTCGTGGTAAAGTCTTCAGGTGACTTTCGAACCTTCACAAACTCGGTCACTCGGCGATCCACAATTCCTCTTGAATGCTCTAGACCTTGACGCCTAACCGTCTGGAAGAAGCACAGTCTTCAAAGGAAACAAGCGTCGGATCCATGAAGGATCAATCTCTTCAGTGATGCTCAATCACTTTGGGTTTGTAGGTGTTGGGTTTGGGTTTTCCTCACTTGATGATTTTCGCTCAAAGTCCTCAGAGGATGGGATGCTCTCAAATGACAAGTGTCAGTTTCTCTCGGAGCAGCCAACTAGCTAGTGGTTGTAGGGGGCGGCTATTTATAGCCTAGGGAGCAGCCTGACATGATAAGACATAAATGCCCTTGTCTGATATGACCGTTAGGTGGGTAGATATTTTGGGACAACTGGCGCATAGCATAGCAACGGTCGGAATATTTTACTCTCAAAGTCCTCAGGGCTATCATGTTCCTCACTGTGTAGGCAATCCGCACTGGCGAATTCCTAACTCCTCAGTCAGAACAAATTCCTCAGAGACCACAAGAACTTCGTCTCACATCAAGAATATGGTGAATCAGTATGAGATTTCCAATGGCTTCACTCAAGGGATTGGTAGGTGTAGGATTTTGAGTTGAGCATCACATGGAAATGTTTCCTTAGTATTTCCTCGACCCCTTTAACAAAGACGGTGTTTCCTATGACTCAAGAAAGAGAAAATGAAACTACGAAAACAAAAGTCTTCACGCTTCATGTTCCTCGAATGAATACCAAGTCTTCAAGGTCACACCAATTTCTTCACTTTCAAAGTCTTCAGAAAGTCTTCAGAAATCCAAAGTCTTCAGTTGAAGAACTTCATTTTTAGGGGCCGACTTTCTCTGTAAATATCAAACTCCTCATAGACTTATAGACCTGTGTACACTCACAAACGCATTAGTCCCTTAACCTATAAGTCTTCAATACACCAAAATCACTAAGGGGCACTAGATGCACTTAAAATCTCCCCCTTTTTGGTGATTGATGACAATATAGGTTAAGTTTTCAACGGGGATAAATATATGAAGTGTAAATACTGATGTTGAGGAATTTGATTGCAAGATATAGAAGAACTCCCCCTGAAGATGTGCATAATGAGGAATTTGCTTTTGAAGCAATGCACACTTGAAGAGTATAATCAGGGAGATCTCCCCCTATATCTTGTAATTCATACACGCATTGGACATATAATATGAAGAATCTGAAATGTGTGATGAAATATGGTGACTGATGCAATTCAGCATGCGTGCATTGACATTAGTGAGGAATAAGCATGCAGAAGAACACATCAAAAGTATCAGGCCAACATAGAGTTTAAGATTACAACTCGATCCAGCAAAGTCATCAGAAAAACGAGAGTTGTAACTTAGCAAAAAAACGCCCATATAAGATAGACCCGCTTGAAGACTAACTCAAATTTCTCCCCCTTTGTCATCGAATGACCAAAAGGGTTGAAACTAAGGACTAATGACCCTGAAGAATATCATGATGATGGAGGAGTGCCAGCGTTGCCAGGGTCTTGAGTCGTTGTAGGGCCTACTGCAGTGTCGTCCAAGTCTTCATACTCATCCGTGGCGCGCGATGAAGAATATGAGCTGTCCACCAAGGAAGGAACCTTGACCTTCTTGTATTTCTTCGGTGGAGGAGCAGACCAGTCAAAATCTTCCTTGAAGCCCATTTGCTTCAGATCTTCTTCACCATATAGATGTGACAGAATAGCCCAGGTGCGATAAAAAACTTCATGGAGGTAGTAATGGTTTTTCTTCACTGCATTATGTGTAGAAGTCATGTTGTGAAGAATAGAGCCAAACTGACGCTTACCCCACTTGTGGTTTCGACCCACCTTCTGGTGAAGACTTATAAGTAGCTCATGGTCAATCATCACACGAGGAGCAGTAGCTTGAGGACTTGACTTGGTAGCATTGGCAGCAGAATCATGAGTGGCAGAGTCATCATTGGTGGAGTAAGATGCAGCTTTGTGGAACTGACCATCCAATGGACGAATGCCTTCATCGATAACGGCTGGTGACTTGCCCTTCTCATCAGATGAGGAAAATGTCCGCTTGAGGACTTCAATTGGGGGCAAGTAGCTGAGGTGATTCTGAAAATCAGCCTTGTAGTTGAGTGAAGACCTTGTTCTGAGGAATCTCATGATCCACGGCGCGTAAGGCTTTATCTCAAATGGTGAAAGTGCAACATTCGCCAGAGTCCTCATGAAGAAATCATGATAATTTATGGGGATGCCATGCATTATGTTGAACATCATATTCTTCATCATCCCAATAATTTCTTCATTGGATGAGTCATGGCCTTTGATAGGACTCATGGTCTTCGTCAGAATGCGATAGATTGTTCTTGGGACATAGAGCAATTCCTTCATGGAGAATTTGGTCCTTGGGGCTTGACCAGGCTTCAGAGGCTTCATGAGCACTTGCATATAGAGAGCAATGAGTTCAGGCTCATCATACAGACACTACTAGGGAAAAGCCTGTACACAGAATCTTAGCAGCAGCGCGGTTCAAAATAGAGCGCTGCTGGTAAGTAGTTGTAGCGCTCTTTACGTAAACTCGCTGCTGCTAAATATTTAGCAGATCTTGGCGCTCGACGTAAACACGCTGCTACAAATATCGACCGCGGTGTTCCCCACCTCTAGTAGCAAGAAGGCGATCGCGAAACAGCGCCATCGCTAATGCATATAGTAGTAGCGGTTTCCTCGAGATCGCTCTTTGGTAAGTTTCAAATTGCCGCAATTTTTGTCCCGATTAGCGAGAGCGCCTTACAAGCGTTGTTGCTAAGTTCTTAGCAGCAGCGCTGTTTCTCACCAGCGCCATCTTGCTAACCCCACCAATCCCCAACCCATCCCTCCCTCCCCTTGCTTTTTCCCTTCCCCTACCTCCCCTCTCCTCTCTTCCCTCCACCACATGCTCCCACTCTCACTTTTTTCCCTTCCCCTACCTCCCCTCTCCTCTCTTCCCTCCACCACATGCTCCCACTCTCACTCTTCTTCTTCTCAATACTTCTCCCCATTACTCCTCTCTTCTCTATCCACCTTCTCTCTCTTCATTACTCCTACATAACTACACCACCTCCATTAATGCATCTCCTTTCTCTTTTTCCTTCCCCCTCCACTAGTTGAAGTTGTCTCCTTCCAAATTAGGTAGCTAGGTAGATGTAGGATTTAGTTAAGTGACCTATTTGCCCCTAACTAGATCTATCTTTGTCAAGAAGAGCTTAATTTGTGCACTTTTGATCTCCCTACAACATCATCTTCGGCCATCAAGATAGAGGTGATGAAACTTTCATGCTTTTGCAAAATGGAAATGTGTTTATGTGTGTGTGTTATGTTTGTGGAAATTGTGTGTGTGGCATGAGTTGACGCCTTGTAAATTGTGCTTTTGAGTTGCCTATGTTTTGCGAAATGTTGATTTATTTCCGTTTGCTAATTCCGCAAACTCTAGATCCATATATGTCCTATTTTTAGGGAAGGTCATGCCAAAATTTTTATGACTTTGATGCATGCATGCATTTTTACAATCAATTTTTTATTATTACCGTGCGAGTTGGCGATGGTCGATTGGAACGATGGTGGACAGGTGGTTGCGGTCGGCGGTGCAAGACATGAAAGAAAATAACCGGACAGAGGTTTTATGTCCGTGTCGAAAATGCAAAGGAATAGTTTGGATCGACCCCCATGACGATGGTCATGTCGAGCGCTTTTGCTCATGACTGGTTTCATGGATGGCTATACTAGGTGGATAATTGAAGATGAGGATGACAATGTTGAGGATGCCGACGGGCAGGAAATGATGACACGGGCAAGACGAAGAGATGATCGATAATGGCGGCGGGAAGAGGCCGGACATGGCGGCGGAGAAGGGCCGGACATGGCGGAGGAGAAGGGCCGGACATGGCGGCGGAGAGAACGACATGGACTCCACGCAGCAGAGTTAAATCGGTACTAAGTTCAATTGTGCGGGACCCTCATGTTCAAGCATTGCCGCAAGGAGACGAGTCTCGAGAGAGCTGCTTCTAGAGAGGAGGCTAAGCTGGAGCAACGGTGGTAGACTCGAACACTCCATTGTATGATGGTTGCAATCTGAGGTGACCCGATTGAGTTTCACGCCCAACTCCTCAAGACGAAGGCTAAAAACAAATGGACCGACACTAGCCTCGATGAGCATCTCAAGTACCTAAAGGATGTTCTTCCCTGGGTAATCTATGTCCTACTAGTGTTGATGAGGCCAAGAAGATCGTGTGCCCTCTTGATCGCCACACGTTAGATACCATGCATGCATCAACGATTGCATAATTTATCGGAAGGAGCACGCGGAAAAAACAAGCTGTCCGGTGTGCAATGCTTCTCGATACAAGAAGGCGGAAGAAATGTCCCCGAAAGTTGTATGGTACTTACCGATCACTCCCGTCTCAGAGGTATTTTGTAGATCCCAAGGAAGCAAAGCTAATGCGCCGCACGCGGAGAGGAAGAAGCCCGACGATGGAGATGATCCGAAGCTGAGACACGTGAAGGATGGAAGCCGATGGAGAGCGTTGAACAACTTCTATCGGTATTTTGAATGTGATGCAAGGAACATCGTGCTCGTGGCGTGTACCGATGGCATGAATCCGTTTGGCAACCGTAACACCAACCATAGTACATGGCCCGTGTTTGTATGGATGTACAACCTCCCCCGGTTGTGCATGAAATCAAGTACATTCACATGAGCATGCTTATTCAAGGGCCAAAACAACCAGGAAATAATATTAATTTGTATCGGGGCTACTTCAAGAGGAGTTAGACACGTTATGGAAAACACCGCCAAGACATGGGACGCCAAACAAAGGTGAGTATTTCAACATGAGAGCAGCGATCACGACAAAGGCAGGACTATCTCGATTACGGATATGTGGCGGGCCGGTGTGCCATGGATATTGCGGATGCGCGGTGCATGGATGATACAATGTCTCAAAGAACTAACGTCAAGGAAAGATGGCGGTCAGGAAAATCGTGTACATGGGGCATCGAAGATGGCTTGAACAGACGACCCGTGGAGAAACCGTGGAGATCTATTCAATGGTCACGCTGAGCATCGAGGACCTCCACGTAAGCGGAGCGGTGCGAAATCGATGAGCTGTTGAAAAACTGGAATGAGTGCCCCGCGCCGAAAGACGATGAGAAAGGCGCCAGAGCTGCTGCTGAAGGTATGGAAGACGAGGTCGTGTTCGGGACTTGAGTATCTTGGCACAAACTCGATACACCTCATTGCCTAGATCAAATGCATATCTGTAAGAATGTCCTTGAGAGCTTGCTCGCAACACCGATGAACATGCCGGATAAGACCAAGGATGGGCCAAGGCAAGAAAAGACTTGCAAGATTTGAAAATCGGGAAGATCTCGCACATGCCACCCGTAAAATGTCGACGAGACAGAGCGGAGACAGAGGCACGGAGAAGAAGGGCAAGAAATTAAAGAAAGAAGATTATTGCCCCCTCTTGCTTCACCTTAAGTCGGTGAGATCAATCAATTCTTTAAGTGCCTTACGGAGTGAAAGTTAGTTCCGATTCTTGTGGCAAGATAAGCGGATATCTAGACACGGACAAGAAAAGGTTCAGCGGGATGAAGTCTCATGACTGTCATGTGATGATGACGCAGATACTACTGTTGCCCTTAGAGGGATAATGGACAAGCACGTCGTGACACGCTTATTGGTCTCTGCAACTTTTTGACGTCATCTCGAAAGTCGATCGGTGTGAAGCAGCTCCAAAGGCTACAGGAAGAGATCGTTGTGATCTTGAATGAGCTTGAGATGTACTTCCCGCCGCGTTCTTGACGTGATGGTGCATCTGTGTGTCCATATTGTGGATGACATAATAGACCTGGGGCCGTCATTCCTGCACAACATGATGCCGTTTGAGAGGATGAATGGGATCATCAAAGGATTCGTTCATAACATGTCCCGTCCGGATGGAAGCATCGTCTAGGGCTATTTGGCACAAGAGTGCATCTCTTTCTGTGAGAATTTTCTATATGGCGCAGACCAGCCGCCTGGTGTTAGTGTTGGTTTGCCCGTTAACAAGCACGATGGGAGGCTCGAAGGAGATGGTCATCAGAACGGTCGCAGGAACCTGCGTGGCATACTCAGATCGACGCAGCGATTTTGACAGAGCAAACTTGGTAGTGCTACAACACCTAGACGAGGTAGATCCTTTCGTGGCATCGCACAAAGAAATTATCGCAAAGAAGTATCGTGATCGGGGTATGCGGATTAACGCCGGTTACTAGAGAGCACAACTCCACTTTCTGCATTGGTTCAAAGAGCATATTATTGCTAATCCCGGAGGAGGGCTCTAAGGACGGATTGCTCATATCGCCTTAGCACATGGCCCTCGCCCAACCTCGTAACCTATCGGGCATATGATATCAATGGATACACGTTCTACACGGAGGCAAAAGATATGGACAAGTGATGATCGTAACTCGGGGTGACGATGGAATGCATGACCGGCAGCGACAACGGCACAACCGAACGATTTTATGGAAGGGTCGAGGAGATCGGGAGCTTGACTACTCTAGATCGCACAACACGACGATGTTCCGTGTCGATGGGCTAAGAATGTCGAAGAGAAAGCCGGATGTTCACTACCATGACTATACCCGACGCCAAGAGCGCTACCGCTAACGCTATCGCAAAAAACGAGCCATGGGTACACGCTAAGCACGTGACACAATTCTTCTTCATAATCGACCCCGCAATCCCAGCCGTGTTGTCGTGAGGAGAGGCAAAAGGAACATCATTGGAATGGATGGAGTCGCCAACGAGGAAGACTATGATCAAGACGGCAACCCAATGAGGGAAGATGACGATGATGATGAAGTATCGTCAAAAGAAGAATCAATACTACATTACCTAAGAAAATCGCACTCCATGGAAAAGGCAAAGTCACAATGAGGGGCTCAATTATTCTTGACGAACAAGAAGGGAAAGAAGCTGACTCAAAACGAAAACGTCAAGACCGAGGAAACGTATGTTATGGGTCCAATGATGTGTAATATATATATGTTCCTATTTTGTATACACACTTAGCCATATGATGTGTAGTATATATGTTCCTATTTTGCATACATATTTAACCGTCAAATGATGCAATATATATCGCCTCCTTCGTTCAACGCCTCGGAAATAAAAGTGGGATAAAATAAAGGAAAAGAAAATGAAAACTGGCGATGATGCGGCGAGCAGCAGCGTTTCCACAAAACCGCTGCTGCTACATACCATAGTAGTAGTGCGTTTCTTATAAACCGCTGCCGCTACGCACCATAGTAGTAGCGTGTTTCCCATAAAGCGCTACAGCTACAGATCGTAGTAGTAGCGCGTTTCGACATAACTCGCTACTGCTACGTCCACTTAACCCAAAATTCTCACTCGCCCAGCTTCATCCCGCCACATTTCCCCCCAAATCCCCACTCTCTCTCCGGCCCCCGTCGCTCCGCCGCGCCCGACCCGGCCCCGGCGCTCGCCCCCGACTCCGCCGGCGCCGGCGCTAGCCGGCGCTTCGCCCGTCGGCCTCGACCCGACTCGGCGCTCGCCCCGACTCAAGGCTCGACCCGACTCGGCGCTCGCCCCGACCCAAGGCGCTCGCCCCGACCGTCGGCCCTCGCCTCCTCCTCGCCCCTGCACTCTCTGTAAAACCCCCCTCTCTGCTAGGGTTCTTCATGTTAATTAATTAGGTTATCTATTTAGTTATGAATTTAGCTAGGTTTCAAAATTAGCTAAATTTATATGGAAATTTGAACTGGACATGGGATATGTGCATATGTCATGCTTTGGACATGTCATGTTTGGAAAATGATCCGAGTGGCCTATGTTTACGAAATGTTGATTCATTTCCGTTTGGTGAATTTCAGCGCCGATATGTCCATTTTTAGCAAAGGTCATGCGAAATTTCCCGTGAATAAAGGCATGATTTGTGCTACATAGTTGGCATATCGAGTCTTGGCACATAGATTTCTTTTACGTCATTTCTCATTTATTCATACTTTTAGAAATAAATGAGGCCACTTAATCATAGGAAACATGTCGAACAACGAAGAAACCGGGCCTTGACCAAGATGCAGCGAGATGGATTATGATGGTGAACAAGAGTACCTCGACTATTTGATTGCTAAGCAAGGTTTGCGGTCGGCCTCGATGATGGTATCGACGCCGACATCGACACCGACGGCGCCGGCACCGACGGGCGCGCGGCACCGACGCACGCGCAAGACCGATGGCGGCGCCGAGACCGTGGGGAAGGTACGGCGGGAAGGTACCGCCCCGATGCCGATACCGAAAAGAGGAAGCATAAGAAGCAGAGGATACGAAAACCTAACAAACTAGGGATTGGACGACTTGTGATCACAAAGATGGCACCGCAAGTTTGAGCCGTTAGAGCGGAAGAACCTCGCAAGTGCTATGGGAACCAAGTAGGATGCATCCTACGGAATGCACGAGCATCAACGAGCGATGACTTAAGGAGTAAAGAACATTTGACGCAGATTGCTCCTAACGAAGTTGCACAAGAGATTCAAGTTCCCGACCGGGATGATAACATAGAACAACCGTGGGATGATCCGAAGATGAAAAAGATTAACAATCACGCCATGGGCATGTTCAGAATGATTTGGCCTCCGGAAAGGGAGGGTGAAACGAGCTATTGAGGCTGATGAACCCCGTCCAAGATTCGGAGGAAAATCCGACACTTACGGAAGAGGAGTTGAAAAGTTCAAGGACACTTGCGCTACCGAGGCAGCCAAGGCTAAGGCTGCGAAATTCAAAAGCCTTCAGCTCCGAACATGGGAAGCATCGCCTCGGAAGCCGTGGCTACCTCGGTAAAAGGCCCATATGGGATAAGGAGGACGCGAGCGTGAAGCCGCTGGTCTCCTGACCCTTCGCTGAAGTTCACCAACCCCTTGGAGCATGACTTCATCAGGCCCGCTACAAGTGGGACAAGGAGAAAAGGTTTTTACACGGACAAGATCACGAGGAAATTGATTAGACCATCGAGAAGCAACACCGCTTGCAGCCGAAAGCCCTACTTCTCGATGAGGCCCAAGTGGGACACCCTCTCAACAGGGCCTTGAAGGAACTTAAGGGACTCCCGTTGGACCAGCGGCCGCAATATGGTCGTGTGCACGGCGCCGAGACGGCGCCACATGGAAGGTGTTTTACAACAACGACCCGAGGCCAAGAAGCAAAAAAGAAGTTTAGTCAGCGGACATCGACGCAAAGGTGAAGCTTGCGGTCGAGAAAAAGCAGCCGAGACGCGAAAAAAGCAGCCGAGGACAAATATGAGTTGCTACAAAGAAAATCAATGCACCAGAATCACTGCAGAAATGATTTTGCTACTAACTTGGTTCGATTATCATCAATCGGGCGAAGGAAAATCGCACAAGGCGGTACATGATTTCCCGATGCCCGTTTCGTCGCGAAAGCAACTCCATGAACAACAACACCATCGCACCATCACTTGCTCAAGCAACGGGCCTCCTCTCGCAGCCGCCGCTCCGCCATAGCAGCCCGTCCTCGGTCTTAGGCGCTAGGTGGGCCTTCGTCTTTGGCTGAGCTCGACGCCGTCCACGGTAATTACATGTCGCACCAACATATATATATATAGATAATATTCCATTTTGTTGCCTTTGGTTGTTTTACACCACGACATATGTGTTTGTAGGCTAAAGAAACCCCATGCACCATACTCTACTTGATCAAAGGCCGAAGGTGGGCGTGGGAAAGGGAAGATAATGGACCCTCTCAACGCACATTCCACAACCACCCGATCTCACTGGGCACTTCAGGTTAGCTTGACCAGTGTGAAATCGGGCACGAGGATTTGCCTCCTCCAATCTGACATGTGGGAGCGGACGACGAGACCCCGCCGCAGATTGGACGATGCAAGGGTTGGGTGCTGCTATGGCCGAAGAATCTTATTTGTCTGGAGCCGGCCGAGAGCACACCAATAACTACCACACATCAACAAGCATGTGCGGAGACCACCACCCCACCTACGCAATTACTAGCTCCTGTAGTAGTGCCGAGTGAGACCGGCGGACGTCATGATGAAGGGGGTGCAATAGTACTGGCTGATGTACCTGTAGAACAGAGAATGGATGATGAGACGGAGGTCGACCCTATGGATTACCTCAATACAAACGCGTATGATCGTGACATAGATATGATGAGTCAACCATATGACTAATCGGGCTATCGACTTGCTAATGAGGATATGGATGGTATGCCGGGCAGGGCCGTACCATGGAATGCAAAAGTCTCTCTTCATGAAATCCTCACAGACACGCTCAAGATGCCGCCTCAACACAGGCTCAACTAGCCGGGCGCGAGGGTCGTCAAGATTTAGCCGGGAACACTTGGGCAGGGGTTAAGGAAGGGTGCGGAAGGTGTGCCCAAGAAAAGGAGAGGAAGAGATCGGGAAGGTAATCGCCTCCAAACAAGCCAGAGCACACAACAGCCAGACGATGCATTACAAGAGCGTGTACCCGTGAAAGGTGCGGTCATGTTCCATCTCACAGGCGAGCCGATGCTACCGCCAAAACCGCTGGAGGCACTATCGGGATCTCGAGAGACTCGCACGACCATGTGCCGCCGACCGAGAAAAGCCTACTAGCCTCAAAGGATCCGGGATATCCGACATACGCGGCTCGTGTGCCTGAGGGGAAGTGCTACGTCGACACACGGCCCGCGGAGGTGTTCTTCCTGCGGTTTGACCATATCTTTGAGATGTTTCTAACAAGGCGGCTTGATTTTACTATTGTCCGCCTTTTTGCGCTACATATGAGCTCCGTCGTGAAGAGTGAAGAAGTCTTGCAAATCTGTGTGGCGGATCCGTACTACATGCACGAGTCCTTCTTGAGTCTCGGCGACTTTGAGCGTGAAACTGCTAGGAGTACCTCCAAAACTTCATGGTACAGAATAAGGACCGGAAATTGTCCTCGTGCCTTATCATCCAAAGTAAGTCGATTCCGGACAACCCTTTCAGACATTTCAATCATTCCTTCTCTCTCATATGGGGAATAATTTGAGGTGTCTTTTCCCTTGCAAGCAAGGGCGCGCCGTTCTTATCGTTCTTTACCCGCAAGTCTCCCACGCCGTGTATTTTGACCCTTGAGAGACTACGAGAAAAGGACTACACCCACATAATGAATATTCTAGATGATGCTCTCCAAGGCTTCAGCTATAGAGGTGGCCACGTGCATATCGGAAACAAAGGAACAAGAAGATGGGTTTCGCGATAAAACTAACTTCTCCTGCATCCATGTCCCAAAACCAAGCAAGAAGGATGGATTCTACATCGTCCATCTCATGATTCAGTTCAACACGGATCACCAAAGCTTCGATTAACAGCGAAATGATGATCATATCCACAAGTGGCTAGAATCTCATGGAGAAGCGAATTATAAACTTAGAGATGACTTCTTTCGCATCCAAAGCGACATTGCGACGATCATCATGAAAGAAGTCGCCGATGAGAAGGGATGTTCCACCACGGCCCTATATCGCGAAATGACGTCCGAACTCGCATAGGCATGCAACGTCTAGACCTCACGCCGTTCAAGCAGCTAGGGTTCGTCCTCGATGATATGGAAGGATGGAACTTCTAGTGAGTTATGATGCCGATGATGATTATATGTGTCGGTTGAACTTGTATACTTTTGTAGCGATGAAACTTTGTGATGTCCACGGCCCTGCCGAACTTGCGTAACGCTACTTTGTTAGTTGGCGTCACGATGACCTGCGTGCCTCTAGTTAATTAATTTGCGTCTTGTATATGTTGCATCTAGTTGCTAACCTTTCTTTTTGGTGTTGCTCTAGTATATTTTTTTGCATATATATGATTGTACATCCTCTTCATGAACATGCATCTCTAACAGTACCTAGTTTCTTGATGGCGAGATGGAAATGCTATGTCGTGTACAAAGGGAAGGTTCCGGGTGTACAACGAGTGGCATGAGTGTCGGCGCAAGTGAATGGGTTCACGGGCGCCAGCCATAAAGGCTTCAAAAGGCATAAGAAGGAGAAGCTAGTTACTTGAGGTTCACGCTAGCGAGAGAGGACTCGTAATCGCCACCTCATGTATGCATGGTTCCGCTCTCACTCATAGTGATAGCACTTCTTGCATATGCCTTTGTTTAGATGGATGACGTTGTTGTAGTTGCAAGTATTCGAGACTTGCATGTATTGCTATTTTCGAGATGATAACAAGATATCACTTTGTGTTGGATGATGATTATGAAGAGACTATTTGTATGTACATGCTATGATTACATTTGTGGTCTCGCAGCATTTGTATGTGTATCATGATGAAATTTCTATGTGCTAAAGATTCTTCTACAAAGCCGGTTCAAATACAAAACAAATATGCCAAAAAAACTACTTAAATTAGCGATGGCGAGTGTACAAAAGTTAGCAGCAGCGCCGCTATAGCGATGGCGCGTCCGCCAAAGAGTGCTAGCGCTAATAGCGGTAGCGAAGCTTCCGCAAAGCAAGGCTGCTGCTACACTTGTATAGCGATGAGAGGGGGCACGCGCCATCGCTATGAGTTAGTCAGAAGGCCAGATAGTAGCGCGGTACCCGCCATCGATACATGTAAAACCCGCGCTGCTGCTAGCCTTTTCTCTAGTAGTGAGACAACGAGCACCTTCAGGTGGAGGACTGACTAGCAGGGCACAAAGCAATTCAGAGGCTGGTGCCTTGTAGTGAGTGTTCTTAGTCATCCAGTCCAACACCCAAGAGTTGATGTCAGCAACATAACCTGTGATATGCAGCGTTGCGTAGAACTGAAGAATAAGCTCTTCATTCCAATCAATTATGTCTGAGCAAAAGTTGAGCAAGCCTGCATCATGAAGCATACTGAGGACTTGAGAGAAGCAAGGCATTGGTTCCATGTCCACGTGACGAATGTGCTCGTGGTCGAAGACTTTGTCCTTATTGAAAAGCAGTGAAGAATAGAAGTTGGCCTGGCTAGCAGTCCAGAAACGCTTCCTTCTAAGACGAGCATTGTCATATGGGTTGAATTCAGTGAAGAACATATGCTCGCCGAAGAAATCATCAGCCTTGAATTTTTGCTTCTTTGAGGAAGGATCCGTTGGCTTGGGCTGAGGAGTGTCAGTCAATTGCATCACCACCTCAGGAATCGCAATCTTAGGTTCCTCAGGCTGAGGAATTTCAGGCTCTTCTGCAGCTTCAGCCTGGGTCTTCAATTCTTCATTTTCAATTTCTTCAGCACTAGTGGCTGGAACTTCTTCATGGACAGACGGGGTTGCATGAGGTTCTTCAGATCCCATTTGCACTTCAGTAGCAGCTGGGGACTGAGGAATTGCTTGGAGTGGAGTGAACATTGGAGAGTTGGGGTACTGACTGTCCCAAAAGTCATCATTGAGCACAGGAGTGGTACAGCCAATGTCCACATCCTCATCTTCCATTTCTTCGACACCTGTCTCTTCAGTAGTGAACTGAAGCATAGGTGAGGAAATGACTGGGGTTGAAGGGATTTCATCCACTTCAATTTCTTCATCCAACTACTCTGTCGAAGCAGCAGAAGGAGTTTCTTCATCAGATTCATTGGGAATCACATAATCTTCACCAAAAGGAACAAGGTCCTTTGATGGCATGAAGGAGACTAGGACGACATCAATTGAGTTGTCAATTGAACTAGTCAGAGGCTTCATCTTCTTCGGAGCTGAAGAATTTGATGAAGTTGATGCCTTCCTTTTCTTCACAGCTGCACGCTCTGCAGCCTTGGTCTTCTTCGCATCTGATGCAGATGGAAGGATCGGAGTTGGTGTAGGTGCAGGAGGTGCAGAGGACTATGGTTCATTTTCTTCAGGTGCAACTGATGCAGTTGCCCTGACTTGTTCAGTTTCTTCAGGCGCACCACTAGTGGATGCCCTGGCAATATCTTCAGCGGCTGGAATGGAGTCACCAGCCCTGGCACCCTCATTTTCTTCAACAACCTAATTGTCATCAGCGGTGCTGGCATGTTCTTCAGTAGGCTGAGCAGATGCTTCAGCCGGAGGAACTTCAACGTGCATAGGAGCAGCAACACTTGAAGTGAATTTCTTCATCAGATTGACGAACCAAACCTTGGCGCCCTTCCAATCAGCATAGTACAGATCGAATTCATCACTCAGTTGCTTGATTTCAGCTTGCAAGGCAATGAGCTAATCAGGAGTAAGAGTGAGGACATTGTCCTTGAGGTAGCGCTGTTTCGTGTACTTCGCTTTCTTCAGACTTCTGCCTTGTTCAAATTTCCAATTTTCTTCCTCAATGAAGGCAGTCAGAACATGACTTTGACTAGGAGTGAGGTTCATCTCCAACAAAGGCGTGTTAGGGTCCTTGTGCCATAGGTCAATGTAATTGAGGATCAACTTTGGATCCAACATCAGTGGCACATTGCTGCCTTTGGCTCTAGCGGGCCTGGCTTGCCTGCCTCTGATGATTTCAGCAAGTTCTTCATCATCAGCCTCATCGTCATCAGAGGGAACTTGGAAGGCGACCTGCTTCTTGTGAGGACTTGGTCGAAGGCCTCGTCCAGCAGTGGCCTTTTTCTTCAACAGAGACGGGCCAGCTGAGGAATTTGGTGCAACTGAGGAACTTGCAGATGCTCCTGAGGCAATTGAGATGCCTGTAGTCCTTTGGCACGTGGCAAGATGCATAGGTGTAGAGGATTTGGTCAGAGCAGCTGAAGATTTTGATGGAGGGGCTGAGGACTTTGAAGGAGCAGTCTGAGGAATTGGTCGTGAGGGCTTTGAAGAATCTGACCTTGAGGGCATTGCTGAGGAGCTTGGCCGTGAGGGCATTGAAGGAGAAGCGCTTGAGTTATGCACAGGCTTCTTATGCATCGCCTTCTTCGGCTGACTAGCAGAGGCCTTAGCAGAGGAAGCAGCAGCAGCAGAGTCTGCGTTGAATTTCTTCACTGCTTCCTTTGCTTGCTTGGCCAGTTTGGCCTGGCGCTTTGCCCATTCATCAGCATAGTCCTCACCGCGCTTGAGGCTGGTGGGATCTGCTACTTGGCCTGGTGCCAATGGAGGTCTTGAGCATGGAGGGTTGAGCGCGAATTTGTTCATATATTTGGGAGTAACATACATGTACTCCCTCCATTCACGTGCCCATCTCCTCTCTATCCGCTGTATGCGCACCTTGCGTTGATTCTTGTCCTCCTTGCCAAATTTGGCCTCATCAGGAGTGCAGTATCCAGCATAAATGTCCTCAGGGATTTCAAACGCAGTATTGACCTCAAGCCTCTTTCCTTCCTTCTGTGGCTTCTTGTCAGCCATTTTCTTCAGCTGAGGAATATGAACAACTGAAGTTTCTGAAGAGGTGTGCAACTTTTCTTTGAGGGACGCTGCAAATGAGTTAAGTTGATGAGAACCTAGTGATTCAGCAGCGGACATTTGTACCTGTGAACAGAGTATAGTTGTGAGGAATTTGGAGAGGTCATATGCGTTCTCAGAAGGTTTTTCAAAAAGAATAGGTTTGAGGAATTTGACCAGATGAGTCTTGAGGAATTTCACTAAGCGTTCTTTGTCATAGGTTCCAGAGTTGTATAGATTGAAAAGCTACACAATTGAGGAATCTTGAAGAAAAACATTGCTTAGAGAAATGAATCAAGAACAGATGACATGTGAGGTGTTCATGTGTGTGAAGATTTGAAGAATAAACACATTTGAAGATTTTTAAGAAAACATAAGAATCAAAGAGGGCAGTAAAAATAACTTTTGATTACCCGAAGTAAAGAACTCGACGAACTGGGAAGTGTAGATGTGAAGTTCGTTAAGTCAGATCTTCCATGCCCTAACTTGGCAGAGGAAGACGGCTACGGCAGCGGCGGAGTGAAGAAATCCATAACCGGCGCGAGTACGACGGCGATGAGGTCGAGGCAGTGAAGCTCTTCCTCACCGGTGACGATGAAGTAGCGGTGGCGCTAGGGTTTCGGGAGCTCGAGCGGGAGTGAGAGCGAGCGAGGTGAAAGTGAAGTGAAGAAGAGGCAGGGGTATTTATAGAGGGAGTGAAATACTGTACGCCCGAGGAAATCGGACGAACATGCCCCTAGCCCTTCTCATTCGCTTGACATGTGTCACCCACGTACTAAGAGGTGGCGATCGTGTAGGATCGTGGGTGAATAGATAAGTATTGTCATGAGAATCGGAACGGTTTGAGCGGCAAAGCCGAAAATTCAGATAAGATAAGTTTAAAAGTTCCGTTCGCAATTTCTTCAGCTGTCAAGGACACAGTGAAGATTTTGAACGGGTTTCAAATAGAACGCACATGAAGAATTTCTGAATAGACTGTGTTGAGTTTAGCATAGAGGGGGAAGGGTCCGATTACATTCACTTAGCAGAAGAAATCAACTTGAAGAATTAGCAATAAGTGAATGTTGTAGATGACATAAAACACACACACACACACACACACACATATATATATATATATATATATATATATATATTCAAATGAAGAACAACACCGGAAGGAGTGAAGACAATGCAAAGTTGAAGAATTTGAAAAACCGAGGAATTTCAAAAACGAAGAAAAACTCAAATTGAAGATTTCCAACTTTGGGTGGTGTCGTAACCCACCGTATAAGAAAGCTGATTTCAGACACCGCGTACAATTGTCGTAGGGCTCTGAGAATCAATTTCTTCATTAATTTCCTCACACTTAGAGGGTTAGTCTTCATTGATTGAAGAAAAACATTACTTTGTGTGTTGCGCATCTAAGTCATCAAGTCAGCATAAGTGTTAGGATGTGTGTCCATTTCAGAGAATATTCGAAGATTCTAGGATATTTAGCTCACACCGCAACTTGCTAAATCTCTTCTCATCCAAGGGCTTAGTGAAGATATCGGCCAGCTGATCTTCAGTGCTAACGTGGTCTATGGAGATGTCGCCCTTCAACACATGATCACGAAGAAAATGATGACGAATCTGGATGTGCTTTGTCTTCGAGTGCTGAACTGGGTTATGAGCAATCTTGATAGCACTCTCATTGTCACAGTAGAGAGGCACATTCTTCATGTTGACACCATAGTCCTTGAGTGTTTGCTTCATCCATAGTAGTTGAGCACAACATGATCCAGCAGCAATGTACTCAGTTTCTGCAGTGGAGAGTGATACACAGTTCTGTTTCTTTGAGGACCAACAGACCAAAGGTCGTCCGAGGAAATGGCATGTGCCCGACATTGACTTGCGGTCCACGCGATAGCCAACATAGTCAGAGTTTGAATATTTAATGATATCAAACAAAGAGCCCTTGGGATACCATAATCCAAGTGTTTGTGTGTGAGCTAAGTATCGAAGAATATGCTTCACAGCCTTATGGTGTGATTCCTTCGGTGTAGCTTGAAATCGGGCACACATGCAAACACTAAGCATAATATCCGGCCTAGATGCACATAGGTACAATAAAGAGCCAATCATGGAACGGTATACCTTTTGATCGAAGTCTTTACCATTTTCATCAAGTGATAGATGGCCATTTGTGGGCATTGGGAATTTTGACCCTTTGCAATCTTGCATGCGAATTTCCTCAATACGTCCTTGAGGTATTTCTCCGAGATATGAATATCCCGTTCTTGTTGTTGATTGAATTTGAAGACCTAAAAAGAATTTCAATTCTCCCATCATAGACATTTGATATTCTTCACTCATCATATAGGCAAATTCATCACTATATCATTGGTTAGTACAACCAAAAATAATATCATCAACATATATTTGGCACACAAACAATTCATCATCATAAGACTTAGTGAAAAGAGTTGGGTCGAGTGAACCGGGTTTGAAGCCTTTCTTCATGAGGAATTCCTTCAAAGTATCATACCACGCCCGAGGGGCTTGCTTGAGGCCATACATGGCCTTGTTGAGTCTGAAGACTTTGTCAGGATTCTTTGGATCTTCAAAACCTGGGGGTTGAGCAACATATACTTCTTCCTCAAGCTTACCATTGAGGAATGCACTTTTCACATCCATTTTTTGTAAGATAATATCATGATGGTTAGCATAAGCAAGTAATATGCAAATACCCTCAAGTCTAGCAACATGTGCAAAAGTTTCCTCGAAGCCAATTCCTTCAACCTGTGTGTAGCCTTGAGCTACAAGTCGTGCCTTATTCCTCACCACAAGGCCATTTTCATCTTGCTTGTTGCGGCAGATCCACTTTGTGCCAATAATGTTGTGCTTGCGAGGATCTGGACGTTTGACCAGTTCCCAGACGTTGTTGAGCTCGAACTAATGTAATTCTTCTTGCATAGCTTGAATCCACTCAGGCTCCAGAAATGCTTCATCTACCTTAGTGGGCTCTGTGATAGCGACAAAAGCAAAGTGCCCACAAAATTTAGACAAATGTGAAGATTTTGAGCGTGTGAGAGGACCCGGTGCTTCAATGTCATCGATGATCTTCTCAATTTGCACTTCGTTTGCAATACGAGGATGAGCGGGTTGTCTTCGAGGAATTTGATCCGCATTTTCTTCATGAGCATTTTCCTCAACACCATTTTCTTCAGGTACGCCAGCTCGACGTTCATCACATTCTGGAATGAATTCTTCAGCAAATTCTTCAGTGGGAATGACATCCTTAGTAGCTTTGAATTTGATAGAATCCTCAGGTGCCGGTTCATCTATCACAGAAGGTAGGTGCTTTCTTTGTGAGCCATTAGTTTCATCGAACCGCACATCTACAGTTTCAAAAACCTTGTGAAGAACGTTGTTAAAGACTTTGTAGGTGTGCGAGTCCTTTCCGTAACCAAGCATAAAACCCTCATGTGCTTCCGGTGCAAATTTAGAATTGTGATGAGGATCTCTAATCCAACATTTAGCACCGAAGACTTTGAAGTAACTCACATTGGATTTCTTGTCAGTGAGGAGTTCATAGGCGGTCTTCTTGAAGAATTTGTGAAGATATACTCTGTTGATGATGTGGCACGCAGTATCAATAGCCTCACTCCAGAAATGATGAGGCGTCTTGTATTCATCAAGTATAGTGCGAGCCATCTCAACAAGAGTTCTGTTCTTGCACTCCACGATGCCATTCTGCTGAGGAGTATAAGGAGCAGATAACTCATGAGTAATACCAAGTTCATCAAGATAGTCATCAAGACCAGAATTCTTGAACTCAGTCCCATTGTCACTTCTGATGTGCTTGATCTTCACACCGAAGTTGGTTGAAGCCCTCGAGGAAAATCGTTTGAAGACTTCCTGCACCTCATGTTTGTAAGTGACAATGTGTTCCCATGTGTAACAAGAATAATCATCAACAATAACAAAGCCATATAGAGATGCATCATTTGTAACAGCAGAATAATGATTAGGGCCGAAGAGATCCATGTGAAGCAGTTCAAATGGTCGAGTGGTAGTCATGATAGTCTTTGCTGGATGCTTGGCCTTTGTCATCTTTCCAGCTTCACAGGCCCCGCATAAGTGATCCTTGAGGAATTTGACATTCTCAATGCCAATGACATGCTTCTTCTTTGCGAGCGTGTGCAGATTCCTCATGCCAGCATGACCAAGTCGTCGATGCCATAGCCAGCCTTATGAAGCTTTTGCAAGTAAGCATATGGCCGGTTGTGGTCCTGTAGAGAAATCAACAATGTACAAGTCTCCTCTCCTAAAGCCTTCGAAGACTTTGGAATTGTCAGCTTCCATGATCACAACACAATGATGCTTGCCAAAGATAACAACCATATCAAGATCACAAAGCATTAAGACAGACACGAGGTTGTATCCTAAGGACTCAACAAGCATGACTTTGTCCATGTGTATGTCCTTAGAGATCGCAACCTTACCTAGACCCAATACCTGACTTTTGCCTTTGTCAGCGAAGATGATATGCTTTAGATGTGATGGTGATAAAGGTGCATCCATCAACAGATTCTTGTCACTAGTCATGTGATTTGTACATCCACTATCGAGGACCCACTCATTGGCTTTGGGTTGATCATCCTGCAGATGAGTTAGTGCAACTTACGAACTCATATACTTCACCAGTGAAGAATATGACATCAATATCATCAGATCAATTTCATCAAGCAATAGAACAGATAAATTGGTATGAGGACGTGTGAAATGAAAGTTCATTTCATCATGATTAACTGCGTCCTATCGAGCCTTCGCTTGGTCTCCAGCAAATTCTTCAGACGTTTTGAGAACGTCTGGAGACCTGACCCTGCATAAGAGATTAGTTCTTTTTCTTCACCACCCACATCTGAAGCGGTGGCAAAGAATTCATCACTCTGCGAGCACCATATGAGAAAGGTGGCATAGACGCCAGTCCACTTTGTTTCACATAAGAGGGGTTAGGGTAAGCATATGAATAAGCAGAGAAATTCTTTGAGGACTTATGAACATAATGATTTGAAGAATAATGCTCATACTCATATCCCTTAGCTCTACCCTGCGAAACATAGGGGTTAGCACGATGATGATCATATGAGGACTTTGATCCTTTTGAAGAATTTGATCCACGTGAGGAATTTGGTCCATATGAGGACTTGGATCCATATGAAGAATTTGGTTCATATGAAGAGTTTGATCTGGAGTTCCTATTCTTCACAAGTGGTGTCATGAGGACATTCACCTGAAGACTTTCAAGACAACTTTTGGGAACCCATATTTTCTTCATAGGTGAACCGTTCCTGCAGTTAGTGCCAACATATCTAGAAAATACTTCACCATTCTGATTTTTGAACAGTTTATAGTTGGAGTCAAATGACTCATCACATGAATGAGGAGATTCACATGTAAAGCCAGATAAATTGGATGGATCAACTGGAGGTCCACCCATGAGGTTTTGGGGTACTGCTTAGGCTTCCAATATGTTCCATCAGCATTGAGTTTCCTCTCAAAGGCAATACCCTCTTTCCTAGGGTTTCTGTTGAGGATCTGCTTTTTGAGCACATAACAAAGAGTCTGATGCCCTTTGAGGCTTTTGTACATGCCTATCATGTACAATTCCTTCAGCCATGCATCATCACTGATACTTGCATTGTCCTCAGATGAGGAATTAGTGATAGCAGAGATAGACGAAGAATTTGCAACATTAGAAGCATTTGAACATTCAGGTGAAGAATTAGCAGTTTCACGTTCAATGCACTTCAGACATGGAGGAACAAATTCTTCCTGAGTAGCGCTGATTTGTTGAGCAAGTAATGAATCACGCTCCTTCTGAAGATCTTCATAATCCACTCTTAGCTTTTCAAGATCTTGCTTTCTTTGAAGAAATTCATAAGAAAGCTTCTCGTGATCAGATAAGAGAGTGTTATGATGACCTTGAAGGTTGTCAAACTTGGACTGAAGTTTCTGAAGATTTTCAGTCAAGGTTTTAATGCGATCCATTTCTTCACCCAACATATCATCACTTTTATCTAGCATGTTTTGAACCCTTTCAAAGGCCTTTTGTTGTTTCACAGCAATTTTAGCAAGTTTAGAGTAGCTGGGCTTGAGGTTTTCATCAGATTCACCCTCACTAGAGTCAGAGGAGGCGTATTTAGTTACCTTGGCACCCTTTGTCATGAAGCAATAGGTGGGAGCGTAGTCATCATTGCCTTCATCAGCCTTGTTGGTGAAGCCATTTTCTTCAGAGTTGAAGATAGACTTGTAGACGAATGCAGTAGCGAGAGCTAGGCTCGCCACACCAGACTTTGACTCCTCAGACGCCTCCTCGTCCTCATGTTCCTCAGATTTAGCCTCAGAGTCCATTTCCTTGCCAATGAATGCCCGAGCCTTCTTGGAGCTGCTCTTCTTGTGAGATGAAGACCTCGAGGGTTTTGATGATGAAGACTTTGAAGATTTCTTCTTCTTCTTTGCGTTATCAGAACTATAATCCTCGTATTTCTTCTTCTTTGATTCCTTATCCCACTAAGGACAATCTTGGATGTAGTAGCCAGGTTTCTTGCATTTGTGGCACAACCTCTTCTTGTAGTCACTGGATGAGGAATCATTGCTCCTTGAGGGTTTTCCAAAGTGACCACGTCTTGAGAACTTCTGAAATTTCTTCACAAGCAGTGCAAGTTCTGGCTCGGTTCTTGAGTGGTCACCAAGGCTGCTAGCGAGTCCTCATCTTCGACTCAGAGAGCGCCTTGGCCTTCTGAGCACATGATCTGCCATAGCTCGAACCATAGAGATCTCTCTTCTCAGCAAGCTGAAACTCATGAGTATTTAGCCTCTCAAGGATATCAGCGGGATCAAGTGACTTGTAGTCAGCACACTCTTGAATCATCAGTGCCAGAGTATCAAATGAAGAATCAAGAGATCTCAGCAATTTCTTCACCACCTCATGGTCGGTGATGTTAATGGCGCCAAGCGCTTGAAGCTCATTTGAGATGTCAGTGAGGCGATCGAAGGTTTGCTGAACATTTTCATTGTCGAGTCTTTTGAAGTGGTTGAAGAGATTGCAAAGAACGTCAACACGAGAGTCACGTTGTGTTGAGACTCCTTCATTCACTTTGGACAGCCTATCCTAGATAAGCTTAGCAGTTTCCAAAGCACTCACTCTTCCATACTGTCCTTTGCTCAGATGGCCACATATGATATTCTTCGCTTGAGAATCGAGTTGCTTGAATCTCTTCACATCAGTAGCGTTCAGAGAAGGTGTGACTGAGGGAACACCATTTTCCACAACATATCAGAGATCGTTATCAATTGCCTGAAGATGCATGCGCATCTTATTCTTCCAGTAGGGGTAGTCCGTTCCATCGAAGGTAGGACACCCAGCAGAGACCTTAATCATACCTGCGGTCGACATAACTAAACTCCATGTGGTTAAACCAAAATCACACAAAACAAGGGAGTACCCTGCTCTGATAACAATTGAAAGTGCGTTATATCGACTAGAGGGGGGTGAATAGGCGATTTTTATGAATTCTTCACTGAGGAATTTGCTGGTGAGGAAATTCCTAACTGAATAACTACTTGCAGCGGAATAAGTACTCAGAAGTAAACATAACAGAACACAAGCATAGTCATCATGATGAAACGAAGACAAGCACAGAGTACAGAAAGCGTAAACATAGGATAACACAAGAAAGAAGATGATCGATCAAGAAATTGGGCGAGGAAATTGAGAAAGTCTTCAGTCAAAGTCTTCAAACAGATATGAACAGGCACACAACAACAGACATGAGGAAATGAAAGATTTGAGGAAATAGAACCAATAAGCTCGGTGAAGACAATGATTTGGTAGACTAGTTCCAACTGCTGTCTCAGTTGTACATCTAGTTGGAGCAGCTGAGTATTTAAACTCGAGGACACCCAGTCCCGGACACACAGTCCTCACCGTATTCTCCTTGAGCTAAGGTCACACAGACCTCGCCCAATCACTCATGGTAAGTCTTCAGGTGACTTCCAAACCTTCACAAACTCGGTCACTCGGCGATCCACAATTCCTCTTGGATGCTCTAGACCTTGACGCCTAACCGTCTGGAAGAAGCACAGTCTTCAAAGGAAACAAGCGTCGGATCCACGCAGAATCAATCTCTTTAGTGATGCTCAATCACTTTGGGTTTGTAGGTGTTGGGTTGGGTTTTCCTCACTTGATGATTTTCGCTCAAAGTCCTCAGAGGATGGGATGCTCCCAAATGATAAGTGTCAGTTTCTCTCGGAGCAGCCAACCAGCTAGTGGTTGTAGGGCCGGCTATTTATAGCCTAGGGAGCAGCCCGACATGATAAGACATAAATGCCCTTGTCTGATATGACCGTTAGGTGGGTAGATATTTTGGGACAGCTGGCGCATAGCACAACAACAGTCGGAATATTTGACTCTCAAAATCCTCAGGGCTATCATGTTCCTCACCGTGTAGGCAATCCGCACTGGTGAATTCCTAACTCCTCAGTCAGAACAAATTCCTCAGAGACCAGAAGAACTTCGTCTCTATCACTGAAGAATATGACTGAACTGTATGAGATTTCCAATGGCTTCACTCGAAGGGATTGGTAGGTGTAGGATTTTGAGTTGAGCATCACATGGAAAATTTTCCTTAGTATTTCCTCGACCCCCTTTAACAGTACGGTGTTTCCTATGACTCAAGAAAGAGAAAATGAAACTACGAAAACAAAAGTCTTCACGCTTCATGTTCCTCGAATGAATACCAAGTCTTCAAGGTCACACCAATTTCTTCACTTTCAAAGTCTTCAGAAAGTCTTCAGAAATCCAAAGTCTTCAGTTGAAGAACTTCATTTTTAGGGGTCGACTTTCTCTGTAAATATCAAACTCCTGATAGACTTATAGACCTGTGTACACTATCAAACGCATCAGTCCCTTAACCTATAAGTCTTCTATACACCAAAATCACTAAGGGGCACTAGATGCACTTACAAACACCATGAACATAAATATCATAGAGGGTATGTTGGTTTTGATTCAACTACATGCATGAACATGTGCCAAGTCAAGCCACTCGAACATTCAGAGGAGGATACCATATCATCATACTACATCACGATCATTTTAACGCAATGTTGATATCCAAGATAAATCATTTTCCACTCCCAGCTACTTATGCATGGCATGATAAACTATAATCTCTAATTGTCATTGCAAACATGTTTAATCATAATGGGTTGAATCATGGATAATAGGTTAAACATATTTACACAAACAGAACAAGTCGAGTTCATACCAGTTTCTCTCTGCCACGGCTAGTTCATCGAATATCGTCATTATTGCCTTTCACTTGCACGACCGAATGATGTGAAAATAATAATGGTGCAGGAGTGCCATGGACTAAGCTGAAATCTGCAAACATTTTATTCAACAGAAGAAAACAAGGTAAAATGGGCTCTTTATTAGATTAACATTTATTAATATGAGAGCCACTCAACATTTTCATCGTGGTCTTCTCCTTGGTACGGCTCAAATAAAAAGAAAAGAAATTCAGAGAAACACATTGAAATATTTTTGGAGTTTTTGGTTTTCTTGAACAAGCAAATTAAAGGGAAAAGCAAAAATGAGAAAAATATTTACACGGGAAGCTCCCAACAAGCAAAAAGAAGAACAAAGAAATCTTTTTGGGTTTTCTTTTTAGTGCTACAACTAACTACTCTAGAAAGAAAGTCAAAAAGAAGCAGAAAATATTTTTGGATTTTCTCAAGTTTTTCAAACACACAAGAAGAAGGCAAGAGAATAAAATTAAGCATGGATGATACAATGAAAAGTGTGAACACCAATAACTGGAATGAAATGTGTGAATATGAATGTAATGTTCGTGAGAAACACGTACTCCCCCATGAGGAAGTCCTGGATTAAGGGGTCCTCGGACAGTCGGACTACATACTTTGGCCAGACTGTTGGACTATGAAGATACAAGATTGAAAACTTCGTCCCGTGTCTGGATGGGACTCTCCTTTGCGTGGAAGGCAAGTTTGGATATTCAGATATGTAGATTTCCTTCTCTGTAACCGACTCTGTGTAACCCTAGCCCCCTCCAGTGTCTATATAAACCGAAGGGTTTAGTCCGTAGGACAACAACAATCATAATCATAGGCTAGCTTCTAGGGTTTAGCCTCTACAATCTCGTGGTAGATAAACTCTTGTAATACTCATATCATCAAGATCAATCAAGCAGGAAGTAGGGTATTACCTCCATCGAGAGGACCCGAACCTGGGTAAAACATCGTGTCCCCTGCCTCCTGTTACCATTAGCCTTAGACGCATAGTTCGGGACCCCCTACCCGAGATCCGCCGGTTTTGACACCGACATTGGTCCTTTCATTGAGAGTTCCACTGTGTCGTTGCTGTAAGGCTTGATGGCTCCTCCGATCATCTTCAATGATGCGGTCCAGGGGGAGGTTTTCCTTCCCGGAAAGATCATCGTATTCGGCGGTTTCGTACTGCGAGCCAACTTGCTTGGCCATCTGGAGCATATCGATAGCTACACCCCTGGCCATCAGGTCAGGTTTGGAAGCTTAAACTATACTATCGACATCCGCGGAGACTTGATCTTCGATGGATTCAAGCCAATGGCAGGTGTGTCGAACGGTCACGACGGGCATGACCTTGATCTGCTGTCAGACAGTATTCAGGAGATCGCACCTGCGGGGGCACCAGGAATCAATCCGGAGCAGATCGTGCCTTCTGAGGGCGGGTGGATGGACCCCGCCACGGAAGCCGCACACTCATCGGCGTCGGAGCCGAACACTGATTCCACCTCCTGTGAGAGTGGTGTCATCGGACCCTCGGACTCGTCTCCGGCCACAGGATCCGAACCACGTGCGTTCGTGCCTATCGAATCGGATTGGGCACCGGTCACGGAGTTCATCGCCGCAGATATTTTTTTAGCGCTCGCCCTTGGTGACGTGCTAAACTCATTAAGGTCTCTTTCCTTGTCAGGAGATTCTTGGCCGAACTATGTCCAGCTCGAGTGGGGAGCGGACGACGAAGAAATTCGTCTCCCACCCACCACCCACTTTATAGCCACTGTCGATGACTTAACTGACGTGCTTGACTTCGACTCCGAAGACATCGATGGTATGGACGACGATGCAGGAGAAGAACAGGAACCACCGCCTATAGGGCGCTTGACAGCCACCTCATCATACGATATTTATATGGTGGACAACCCTAAAGAAAACAATGGCGATGAGGCAACGGAAGACAACCCCTTGGGGAAGCAATCTAGACACCGGCATCATCGGCGCCGCTCCAAGCCCCGCCATAGCAAAAATAGTGATACCGCATAAGAGATAACAATCCGGATGGTGCCGAAGATAAAGACAATCCTGCCCAGCCAGGCTTCGAGCAGGCCGAGCAAAAGGATGGGCAAGCTATCCCTAAAGAACAGGTAACTGATGGAGAATCAGAGGACAATAATTACATGCCTCTCTCCGAAGATGAAGTGAGCCTTGGCAACGAAGAATTCATCGTGCCTGAGGATCACGAGCAGGAGAGCTTTAAACGCCGGCTTATAGCCACTGCAAAAAGCCCTAAGAAAAAGCAGCAACAGCTTCAAGCTGATCAAGATCTGCTAACTGACAGATGGACCGAGGTCCTGGCTGCCGAGGAATACGGACTCGAGCGCCCTAGCAAAAGCTACCCAAAGCGCAGGCTACTACCTCAACTCGAGGAGGAGGCTTTAAAGCCCACGTCACCAGCGCATGATGCAGCTGACCGGCCACCCCATGGCCGCGACAAAACGGCGTACCAGCCCAAAGTCCAGACCGCACCTCGTGGCCAATCAAACAATAACACTAAGGCCTGGGGCTACACGAAGGACCTGCGAGATGTATTGGAAAATAAAGCAGGACAGTCAAGATCGATCTACGGATCACAGGGGCGCGCCACAAGACGTGATGATGACCGTCACGCCGGATACAATAAACCAAAGTCCGGCCGGGCCGAATACAATAGACCAGATTCATTTGAACCACGTCAGGATGTAGCCCGGCATAGAGGCGCCACACACCCCCTATGCTTCACTGATGAAGTTATGGATCACGAATTCCGAGAAGGGTTTAAACCCGCAAACATCGAATCATATGATGGCACAACAGACCCCGTGGTATGGATCGAAGATTTTCTTCTCCACATCCACATGGCCCGCGGCGATGACTTACATGCCATAAAGTACCTACCACTTAAGCTCAAAGGACCGGCTCGACATTAATCGAATAGCCCGCCAAAGAAGCTCCATTGGCGTTGGGAGGATGCGGAAGATCGTTCCTTGATAACTTCTAGGGCACTTACGTGCGACCACCGGATGCCGATGACTTAAGTCACATAACCCAAAGAGCAGCCGGAGAGTCGACCAGAAATGCGGACTCGGTTCCTAACTAAAAAGAACCAAATTGTCGACTGTCCGGATTCTGAAGCCTTAGCGGCCTTCAAGCACAACATCCGCGATGAATGGCTTGCCCGACATCTCGGCCAAGAGAAGCCAAAGTCCATGGCAGCCCTCACGACACTCATGACCCGCTTCTGCTGGGCGAGGACGATTGGCTGGCTCGCAAAGAACATCACACCCAAAAACTCAAAGCGATTCGGACACGAGGGACAAAGAACGGCAAGCCGCGACAAAATAGACACAAGCGTCGCAATAATGGCGACAACGCCGAAGACACGGCAGTCAATGCCGGATTCAGAGGCTTTAAATCCGGACAGCGGAAAAAGCCATTCAAAAGAAACAGTCCGGGCTCATCTAGTTTGGACCGCATACTCGATCGCTCATGTCAAATTCACGGCACCCCTGATAAACCAGCCAACCACACCAACAGGGAATGCTGGGTGTTTAAATAGGCCGGCAAGTTGAATGCCAAAAATAAGGAAAAGGGGCTGCATAGCAACAACAACGAGGAGCCCCGACGGCCGAACACGGGAGGACAGAAGAAATTCCCTCCCCAGGTGAAAACAGTGAATATGATATACGCAACCCATATCCCCAAGTGGGAACGGAAGAGTGCACTAAGGGACGTCTATGCGATGGAGCCAGTCACCCCAAAATTCAACCCATGGTCCTCTTGTCCGATCACTTTCAATCACAGGGACCATCCTACTAGTATCCATCATGGCGGTTCAGCCGCATTGGTCCTTGACCCCATCATCAATGGATTCCATCTCACACGAGTCCTCATAGATGGTGGCAGCAGCCTTAACCTGCTCTATCAGGATACAGTGCACAAAATGGGCATTGACCCCTCAAGGATCAAGCCCACAAAAACCACCTTCAAGGGTGTCATACCTGGTGTGGAGGTCTGTTGTACGGGCTTAATCACATCGGAAGTGGTCTTCGGATCTCCGAACAATTTCTGAAGCGAGGAATTAATCTTCGACATCATCCCCTTTCGCAGTGGCTATCATGCACTGCTCGGACGAACCGCATTTGCCAAATCCAATGAGGTACCGCATTATGCATACCTCAAGCTCAAAATGTTGGGACCTCGCGGGGTTATTACAGTTAATGGAAACACAGAGCGCTCGCTTCGCACGGAGGAGGACACCGCGGCCCTCGCGGCTGAAGTACAAAACAGCCTTCTTAGGCAAACAGCCAATTCGGCGATAAAGAACCCGGATACCATCAAGCGAGTCCGGAGTACTCCACAACAGGATCGTCTGGCACGTCCAGAGCTCGACTAGCAATTCGGCCTCTGCCCTAGTCCCAGTCAAGCAGCGACATTCGTGCCGCGCGTACACAACTACGCACTTAAAATACCCTGGGCATAGGCGGAGGCACAACCATGACACGGGCCATAATGCGGTTCGACCACCCCAGGACCCACGCATCCTTGCACCCCTTTTTTCTTTCAGGTCGCTATCTTCAGGAGGCTCTTCCGAAAGACCAGCTATTGGACACATAGCAGGATGGACACACCAGGAGGACAAGAAGCTTTGGTGGACGAGGGAATCCTCAGGTGGTCTATGATAACGATCATTATACCTGTTTTACATACCCGCATACCACCCGCTCCTGGTCAGGATGTGTCAAACAGTCCTATTCTGCTTATCGCACTACTTGTATATGTACGCTTTGACGTATCATTTGAATAACAAGGGAAAATAGTATACAACGTCAGCTTGCTATTACGTTTATTTACCCCCTTTTTCTTTACTGCTTATTTATTATACCCGTGCATTTTGGCATGACCAGTTTGCCAGGGGCTTTAGTACCCCATAACCTGGCAAGACAAGTCCGAACACTTTCGATAGTGCGACACCCCGAACTTATAGCACTATATGCATCAGCTCCGAATCATGTCTTGGGTCAATAGTTGGGTTTGCCCGGCTCCTATGTTTTGGTACCTTACGTTCCGCTATATCGACTAAGGTAGCGCAGGGAGAACTACTGCGATTGTGTCCCGGTTCTTCCGAACTAGCACCTCAGTAGAGAAAGCCGAAAACTGACTGTCATGATAAGGCGAGAGCTGGTCGCTTTCGAGAGGTCTCAAATCCTTAAAGATTTTTTTCCGCTTCAGGCGAGGAATCAGCCTCGTCCAATTTAGGCGTGTATAGCGCCCCGAGTCCGGCTTTCCGGATACTAGGGGCTTCGCCAAAATTTAAAATTGTAGACTTCTATGGCTAAGTGAGGGGGATAAAGCCATATAGTCCGATTTCCTCGTTCGTGGCGCTAAACACCTCCTTAAAAGGACCAAAAACTTGGATAAAGAGTGTTTATATTTATCCCGAACACCCCAAAGATTAGTTACATGGGGCGGTATTTAATCGCCAACTCTCAAGATTTTTTAAACGGCCGCACAGAAGGTAATATTTTAAATTAACAAGCACTACATAGCGCACATGAACTGGTTTTCATAATACAGGATGACATGAGTACATTCATTCAAATATCACATCCTTCGTACATTCATCCGCCACAAGGCGGGCACCCTTAATGACATTGTCATAGTACTGTTCGGGGTGGCGATGCTCCTTGCCCTTCGGCGGCCCCTCGGTCACCAGCTTCTCGGCGTCCATCTTCCCCCAGTGCACCTTCGCACGGGCCAAAGCCCTGCGTGCAATGGACCGCTTAACGACTTCAAGCCACAGACATGCATTCACCATCCGTTTGACAAAGCTGAAGTAGCTGCTGGGCAGGGGCTCGCTGGGCCACAGCTGGACTATGAAGTCCTTCATGGCCAGTTCGGCCGCATTGTGAAGTTCGACCAATTGCTTTAGCTGGTCGCTCAAGGGCATCGGATGTTCGGCCCCAATATACCGGGACCAAAACAGCTTCTCCGTCAAGCTCCCCTCCTCAGCCCGGTAGAACTCTACGGCATCAGAGATGCTGCGTGGCAGATCTGCTAATGCTCCTGGAGAGCTCCGAATTCGGGTAAGTAAAAGGAAAGTCTCCTTCACATGCTTGCTTTGCATAATGAAAGCCTTACCTGCAGCTATCTTCTTGGCCGCCTCAATTTCCTGGAGGGCCTTCTCGGCTTCGGCCTTGGCATCTAGTGCGCTCTGACGGGCCTTCGCAAGCTCCGACTCTTGCGTCTTGGAGTCACGCTCCAAGGACTCGAATTTTTTGACGAAGTCCTGAAGCTCTTGCTGGACCTCATCAACTCGCGCCTCTTGTTGTTCGCGCTCGGTGCGCTCCTTCGCCGCTTTGTTTTCGGCCTCGGACAATGCCTTCTTAAGGGCCGCCACTTCGGTCGTGGCCCCTAGTAAAGTTTATCATGCTTCTATTAGCATCCATGATTTTTTTCCTTTATATAACATTCAGACGGGGTATTGCTTACCTTTGTTCTCCTCGAGCTGCCTCTTCACGAGGCCGAGCTCTTCTTCGGGCCGCCCCAAGCTCTGCCTCAGTCCGGAGACCTCCAAGAAGCGGGCGGCGGCGCCAGCAACGACACCTGCTTATTCACATAGACATAATATGATTAGACTCCTGGGAATAATATTTGATCCTCTGTTTGGCTTCTCTTGCCGAACACCAAACAGAGCATCATGGGCTACTGTCTACACTGTGATACTTTCTCATAATTTAAATTACTTACCTCAAAGCTCGTCGAGGTTGCAGAAGTTTGGTCAATCCGCTTAGCGGATCGACCTTTCGCAATCACCGTACTCATAAGAGTACGGTGTCCTTCATCAAGGGAAGCGCTCTGAAGCGCTTCCACCAAGTTATCCGATGCCTCTGGATGGACAGAGGTCATCGGCATAGACGGCTCGCCCCTCTTGGTGGGTGGCTGCACGCCTGAATCCGAAACCACTGGAGGTTCCGGCGCAGTATCCGGCTGGGGGCCAAGCCTGTTGCGGCCCCCCTCATCCGAATCCATGGGGATCTTCCCCCCCCATGAGCCCGGCATCAGGAGTCTCGCCTTGAGGCATCTCCAGGACTACCTCCTCCTGGCCCGGTATCCTCTGAGATAACACCTCGGTGTCATCCGCGGGCCGGGGAGTGGATGCCGTCGGGAGCGAATAGTTGTTCATCTCTGACAAGCTCAATGACACATCCGAGGAGGATAAGTCGATGTGGGCTTTGGACGGACTGCACAAGCAAATCTTGACCTAACAAGGAGCCATAAAGCTAAAACACGCAAGAAGTTTCCTGGCATACGAATACTTACGACTTCGCCAGGAGCTTGGCCCTGGGTAGCCACTCCTCCTCGCTATAGGCGGCGGTTGTGGAATGGTCCGGAGGGAGGGTCCTTCCCTTCTTGGACCCTTCAGCCTCCCTGGAAGGGGCGGCCTTCCTTTTCTTATCCCCCTCGGTTTGGGGGAGAGGGTTTTCCTCCTCCTCCTCCTCCTCCTCATTGTCGTTGGAGGAGTGCGCCTCGGTGTCTACGGACGATGAGTTCGGCACCACCTTGCGCCGGAGGCTTTTCCTGGTCCCCGTGGCCTTCTTCTTGGCCTTCTTCTCCGGCACCTCATAGGGTGCTGGAACCAGCATCTCCATCAGGAGAGCGGTTGCTGGATCTTCAGGCAACGGAGCCGGATAGTCGATCTGCTCCACCGTAGCCACATATTCTTGTTAGATCAGTACGGTGGCTTAAGTTCCTCCCATGAATATACTGAGGAAAGGCACATCTTGCAAAATATAGAATGCTTACCGCATTGGCATGGCGCTTGGCGCTGAGTCCGCGGTCCTCGGAGGTGGGAGGAGGAACTTCGTTGGCCTTGAACAACACCTTCCAGACATCTTTGTGTGTCGTGTTGAAGAGCTCTTGCAGTGTCTGGTGTTGGGCCGCGTCGAACTCCCACAGGTTGAATGCCCGTCTTTGACACGGGAGAATCCGGTGAAATAGCATGACCTGGACCACGTTGACAAGCTTGATATTCTTGGTTATCATGTTTTTGACGCAGTTCTGGAGTCCAGTCAGCTTCGCGGATGCGCCCCAGGCTAGGCCCTTCTTCTTCCATGAGATGAGCCGCATGGGGATGCCAGATCAGAATTCGGGGGCCGCCACCCAGTTGGCGTCGCGCGGCTCGGTGATGTAGAACCACCCCAATTGCCACCCCTTCACGGTCTCCACAAAGGAGCCTTCGAGCCAGGTGACGCTGGGCATCTTGCCCACCATGGCGCCTCCACACTCCGCCTGCTGGCCAACCACTATCTTTGGCTTCACGTTGAAGATCTTCAGCCACAGGTCGAAGTGAGGCCTGATGCGGAGAAAAGCCTCGCACACGACGATAAACGCCGAGATGTTGAGGATGAAATTAGGGGCCAGATCATGAAAATCCAGCCCGTAATAGAACATGAGCCTGCAGACAAATGGGTGGAGGGGGAATCCCAGTCCGCGGACAAAGTGGGCGAGGAACATGACCCTCTCGTGGGGTCCCGGAGTCGGGATGATCTGCCCTGCGTCCGGAAGCCGGTGTGCGATGTCTGCGGCCAAGTATCCGGCCGCCCGGAGCTTTGTAATGTCCTCCTCCTTGACGGAGGAGGCCATCCACTTGCCTCCCATTCCAGACATGTTTGACTATGCGGAGAAGGTGAGAACTAGGGCGCTGGAGCTCGAGCGTGCGAGAATGGATGAGCGAAGAAGGAAGGAGGCGTGGGTGAAAGAGGAGAATCCTTATCTCTTTATAAAGGCAGTAGAAGCAGTGTGCCTCCCCACTTTCCCATTAAAATCACTTATTTCCCAAGCGCCACGATTGATGGCGCAGTTGGGTTACCCATACCCGTATTGATGAGAATCCCGTGATAAGGGGACACGATCTCTGCTTCGACAAGACGTGTCAAGGAAACCGCCTCGCATTACGTGCAGTAGCAGGTTGAGAAAAACGGTTCGAATAATGACCGGACCGTGGCATGATGTCATGCTGTAAAAAGCTGTTAGCTGATTAGATTTGTGGAATATTATACTCTCTACGGTGGTATGCGGAATTTGTTTTGCAGAGCAGGACACGATCCTTGTGTTCTAAATCTTTTACGAAGTATTCGGAGGAGGAACCCGCCTTGCAATGCCGAAGACAATCTGCGCGCCGGACTCATCGTCATTGAAGCCTGGTTCAAGGGCTACTGAGGGAGTCCTGGATTAAGGGGTCCTCGGACAGCCGGACTATATACTTTGGCTGGACTGTTGGACTATGAAGATACAAGATTGAAGACTTCATCCCGTGTCCGGATGGGACTCTCCTTTGCGTGGAAGGCAAGCTTGGATATTCGGATATGTAGATTTCCTTCTCAGAATCGACTCTGTAACCCTAGCCCCTCCGATGTCTATATAAACCGGAGGGTTTAGTCCGTAGGACAACAACAATCATAATCATAGGCTAGCTTCTAGGGTTTAGCCTCTACGATCTCGTGGTAGATCAACTCTTGTAATACTCATATCATCAAGATCAATCAAGCAGGAAGTAGGGTATTACCTCCATCGAGAGGGCCCGAACCTGGGTAAAACATCGTGTCCCCTGCCTCCTGTTACCATTAGCCTTAGACACACAGTTCCGGACCCCTACCCGAGATCCGCCGGTTTTGACACCGACACCCCAAGCTTAGGCTTTTGTCCTAACTTGGTAATCGATTAGTAGCTTGGATAGTAGTTGGGGTATTGAGGAGCGGGTGTCCACTCATCCCATTGCTGAGGCTCCTCCTCTACCTCTGCAACAACCTGAGTGTCCCGGTAGGCAATGATGTCTGCGGGCATAATCTTATATCCGCCCCTGGCAACAGAATCAAACAAAGCAGGTGCAGGCAAAGGAATAATATCATGAGTTTCAATGCTAAAAACCAGGTTATAAGGAATAGGAATGTTAGGATAATCTCGTGCAAGAAAATGATGGTGTTCCATGGCTGCGCGGTCTAGATAAACCTTGGTCAGAGGGTAATCATGAGGGCGTATCTCAACATTAAATTAAGCCGCCAAACGAGTAGCAAAAATGCCACCATGTATTTTACCCTTGGACTTATTAATATGGAGGTGACGAGCCACAATAGCTCCCAAGCTATAAGTGCTGTCGCCCTCTAGTGCACGACGCAAAACAACAAGGTCTGGTGAACTAAGTGCACCCACCTTCTCTCTAGCAAGCAAGCATTTTGCAATGAAAAGGGCAAAGTAGTGAACAACAGGAAAATGCAAGCCTGCAACAGTAGTAGCTGACACCCCTCTCTCATCTCCCGCTGTCAAGGTGTGATAAAAGGCCTCAAACTCTGCTGGCCTAGGCTCAGCTAAACTCCCATCAGAAGGGATCATGCATATGTTACAAAATTCAGTAAGTGGTATCTGATGGTTTTCAACATATAAATCAAACCGCACTTCAGGAGGATTATTCCTAGGAAAGAAAGTAAAATTTTGAACAAAGATGTTTGTGAGGATTTGATGATGTTCACACTCATCTGTGATGAAGTCGGTGAGGCCGGCATTAGCAACATATTGTGTGAACTCCTGAAGGATTCCCGCCTCTTCCATGAACTGGGTGTGCGGCCATTCGCACGGCCATACCTCCGGCAACCTCCGAGGGTGGAGTTCATTGTGAGACGACTCCCCAATGACTCCCTTGGAGTTCTTCTTAGAAGCAAACTTCCTAAAGATATTCATCCTTTTCCTATGAACAAAAATTCTGAAATTTTTAGTCCACAATTTTTCTTAACAAAACTTCACAAAATTGATAGCAACTACTAATAGGGATACATAGAGGCCATAGCAAGCATTCAAACTACTTAGAACTCTAAGAATTCAACATGCAAGCTCATCTACAGCAGCACCAAGAGTAGCTAATTATTCAAAATATAAACCGCTATAACAAAAACTAATTGGACAAACGGTGGAGTCGCATACCAAGCAACAATCCCCGAAACAGTTTCGGAAATGGAGCTTCGAGTGAAGAGATCGAAATCCGCGGGTTTGAGAGCAAGAACACAAGAGAGAGAGAGCAATGGAGAATTTTTTCTGGAGGTAAGTGATGATGTGGTGTGAAGAGATAAGTGAGGGGGCCCACGTGTGAAGGAAATATGCCCTAGAGGCAATAATAAAGTTATTATTTATTTCCTCATATCATGATAAATGTTTATTATTCATGCTAGAATTGTATTAACCGGAAACATGATACATGTGTGAATACATAGACAAACATAACGTCACTAGTATGCCTCTACTTGACTAGCTCATTAATCAAAGATGGTTATGTTTCCTAACCATAGACATGTGTTGTCATTTGATTAATGGGATCACATTATTAGGAGAATGATGTGATTGACATTACCCATTCCGTTAGCCTAGCACTTGATCGTTTAGTATATTGCTATTGCTTTCTTCATGACATATACATGTTCCTGTAACTATGAGATTATGCAACTCCTGTTTACGGAGGAACACTTTGGTACTACCAAACGCCACAACGAATCGGGTGATTATAAAGGAGTACTACAGGTGTCTCCGAAGGTACATGTTGGGTTGGCGTATTTTGAGATTAGGTTTTGTCACTCCGATTGTCGGAGAGGTATCTCCAGGCCTTCTCGGTAATGCACATCACTATAAGCCTTGCAAGCAATGTAGCTAATAAGTTAGTTACAGGATGATGCATTACGTAACGAGTAAAGAGACTTGCCGGTAACGAGATTGAACTAGGTATTGGATACCAACGATCAAATCTCGGGCAAGTAACATACCGATGACAAAGGGAACAACGTATGTTGTTATGCGGTTTGACCGATAAAGATCTTCGTAGAATATGTAGGAACCAATATGGGCATCTAGGTTCTGCTATTGGTTATTGACCGAGAATAGTTCTAGGTCATGTCTACATAGTTCTCGAACCCGTAGGGTCCGCATGCTTAACATTACGATGACAGTTTTATTATGAGTTTATAAGTTTTGATGTACTAAAGTTTGTTCGGAGTCCCGGATGTGATCACGGACATGACGAGGAGTCTCGAAATAGTCGAGACATAAAGATTGATATATTGGATGACTATATTCGGACACCGGAAGTGTTAGGGTGTTTCGGAAAAAAACTGGGTCTTGGGAGGGTTTCTTGGACCCCCGGAGAGTAATGGGCCTTATGGGCCTTAGTGGAAAGGAGAGAGGGGCAGCCAGCATGGGCCGCGCCCCCCTCCCCCCTCTGGTCCGAATTGGACTAGGAGGGGGGGCGGCGCCCCCCCTTTCCTTTCCCCTCTCCTCCTTCCTTCCTCCTCCTAGTAGGAGTAGGATTCCTCCTCCTGGCGCGCCCCCCTTGGGCCGGCCGGCCTCCCCCTTGGTCCTTTATATACGGGGGCAGGGGGCACCCCATAGACACACAAGTTGATCTACGGATCGTTCCTTAGCCGTGTGCGGTGCCCCCCTCCACCATATTCCACCTCGGTCATATCGTCGCAGAGTTTAGGCGAAGCCCTGTGCCGGTAGAACATCATCATCGTCACCGCGCCGTCGTGCTGACGGAACTCATCCTCGAAGCTTTGCTGGATCGGAGCCCGGGGATCGTCATCAAGCTGAACCTGTGCTGAACTCGGAGGTGCCGTACGTTTGGTGCTTGGATCGGTCGGATCGTGAAGACGTACGACTACATCAACCGCGTTGTGCTAACGCTTCTGCTTACGGTCTCACGAGGGTGCGTGGACAACACTCTCCTCTCGTTGCTATGTCATCACCATGATCTTGCGTGTGCGTAGGAATTTTTTGAAATTACCACGTTCCCCAACAGATGGCATCCGAGCCTAGGTTTTATGCGTTGATGTTATATGCACGAGTAGAACACAAGTGAGTTGTGGGCGATACAAGTCATACCGCTTACCAACATGTCATACTTTGGTTCGGGCGGTATTGTGAGATGAAGCGGCCGGACCGACATTACGCCAGACGCTTACGCGAGACTAGTTTCACCGTTACGAGCACTCGTGCTTAAAGGTGGCTGGCGGGTGTCTGTCTCTCTCACTTTAGCTGAATCGAGTGTGGCTACGCCCGGTCCTTGCGAAGGTTAAAATAGCACTAACTTGACGAACTATCATTGTGGTTTTGATGCGTAGGTAAGAACGGTTCTTGCTAAGCCCGTAGCAGCCACGTAAAATTTGCAACAACAAAGTAGAGGACGTCTAACTTGTTTTTGCAGGGCATGTTGTGATGTGATATGGTCAAGACGTGATGCTATATTTTATTGTATGAGATGATCATGTTTTGTAACTGAAGTTATCGGCAATGGCGGGAGCCATATGGTTGTCGCTTATTGTATGAAATGCAACGCTCGTAATTGCTTTACTTTATCACTAAGCGGTAGCGATAGTCGAGAAGCAATAGATGGCGAAACGACAACGATGCTACGATGGAGATCAAGGTGTCGCGCCGGTGACGATGGTGATCACGACGGTGCTTCGAAGATGGAGATCACAAGCACAAGACGATGATGGCCATATCATATCACTTATATTGATTGCATGTGAAGTTTATCCTTTATGCATCTTATCTTGCTTTGATTGACGGTAGCATTTTAAGATGATCTCTCACTAATAATCAAGAAGTGTTCTCCCTGAGTATGCACCGTTGCGAAAGTTCTTCGTGCTGAGACACCACGTGATGATCGGGTGTGATAGGCTCTACGTTCAAATACAACGGGTGCAAAACAGTTGCACACACGGAATACTCAGGTCATACTTGACGAGCCTAGCATATACAGATATGGCCTCGAAACACGGAGACCGAAAGGTCGAACGTGAATCATATAGTAGATATGATCAACATAGTGATGTTCACCATTGAAACTACTCCATCTCACGTGATGATCGGACATGGTTTAGTTGATTTGGATCACGTGATCACTTAGATGACTAGAGAGATGTCTGTCTAAGTGGGAGTTCTTAAGTAATATGATTAAAATGAACTTAAATTTATCATGAACTTAGTACCTGATAGTATCTTGCTTGTCTATGTTTGTTTGTAGATAGATGGCTCGTGTTGTTGTTCCGTTGAATTTTAATGCGTTCCTTGAGAAAGCAAAGTTGAAAGATGATGGTAGCAATTACGCGGATCGGGTCCGAATCTCGAGAATTATCCTCATTGCTGCACGGAAAAGTTACGCCCTGGAAGCACCGCTGGGTGCCAGGCCTGCTGCTGATGCAACTGACGACGTTAAGAACGTCTGGCAGAGCAAAGCTGATGACTACTCGATAGTTTAGTGTGCCATGCTTTACGGCTTAGAAGCGGGTCTTCAACGACGTTTTGAACATCATGGAGCATATGAGATGTTCCAGGAGTCGAAGTTGATATTTCAAGCAAATGCCCGGATTGAGAGATATGAAGTCTCCAATAAGTTCTATAGCTGCAAGATGGAGGAGAATAGTTTTGTCAGTGAACACATACTCAAAATGTCTGGGTATAATAATCACTTGATTCAACTGGGAGTTAATCTTCCTGATGATAGTGTCATTGACAGAATTCTTCAATCAATGCCACCAAGCTACAAGAGCTTCATGATGAACTATAATATGCAAGGGATGAACAAGACTATTCCCGAGCTCTTCGCAATGCTAAAAGCCGCGGAGGTAGAAATCAAGAAGGAGCATCAAGTGTTGATGGTTAACAAGACCACCAGTTTCAAGAAAAGGGCAAAGGGAAGAAGAAGGGAACTTCAAAAGAACAACAAACAAGTTGCTGCTCAAGAGAAGAAACCCAAGTGCGGACCTAAGCACTGGCGAGTGCTTCTACCGCAAGCGATCGACACCTTGGAAGCGGAACTGCCCCAAGTATTTGGCGGATAAGAAGGATGGCAAAGTGAACAAAGGTATATGTGATATACATGTTATTGATGTGTACCTTACTCGATGTTCGCAGTAGCACTGGTATTTGATCTGGTTCATTGCTAATATTTGCAACTTGAAGCAGGACTACGGATTAAGCGAAGATTGGCTAAGGACGAGGTGACGATGCGCGTGGGAAATGGTTCGAAAGTCGATGTGATCATGGTCGGCACGCTACCTCTACATCTACCATCGGGATTAGTTTTAGACCTAAATAATTGTTATTTAGTGCCAGCGTTGAGCATGAACATTATATCCGGATCTTGTTTGATGCGAGACGGTTATTCATTTAAATCAGAGAATAATGGTTGTTCTATTTATATGAGTAATATCTTTTATGGTCATGCACCCTTGAAGAGTGGTCTATTTTTATTGAATCTCGATAGTAGTGATACACATATTCATAGTGTTGAAACCAAAAGATGCAGAGTTGATAATGATAGTGCAACTTATTTGTGGCACTGCCATTTAGGTCATATCGGTGTAAAGCGCATGAAGAAACTCCATATTGATGGGCTTTTGGAATCACTTGATTATGAATCACTTGGTACTTGCGAACCGTGCCTCATGGGCAAGATGACTAAAACGCCGTTCTCCGAAACTATGGAGCGAGCAACTGATTTGTTGGAAATCATACATACTGATGTTTGTGGTCCAATGAATGTTAAGGCTCGCGGCGGGTATCGTTATTTTCTCACCTTCACAGATGATTTGAGCAGATATGGGTATATCTACTTAATGAAACAGAAGTCTGAAACATTTGAAAAGTTCAAAGAATTTCAGAGTGAAGTGGAAAATCATCGTAACAAGAAAATAAAGTTTCTACGATCTGATCGTGGAGGAGAATATTTGAGTTACGAGTTTGGTCTACACTTGAAACAATGCGGAATAGTTTCGCAACTCACGCCACCTGGAACACCACAAAGAAATGGTGTGTCCGAACGTCGTAATTGTACTTTACTAGATTGGTGCGATCTATGATGTCTCTTACTGATTTACCGCTATTGTTCTGGGTTATGCTTTAGAGACAGCCGCATTCACGTTAAATAGGGCACCATCAAAATCCATTGAGACGACGCCTTATGAACTGTGGCTTGGCAAGAAACCAAAGTTGTCGTTTCTTAAAGTTCTGGGCTGCGATGCTTATGTGAAGAAACTTCAACCAGATAAGCTCGAACCCAAATCGGAGAAATGTGTCTTCATAGGATACCCAAAAGAGACTATTGGGTACACCTTCTATCACAGATCTGAGGGCAAGATTTTCGTTGCTAAAATCAGATCCTTTCTAAAGAAGGAGTTTCTCTCGAAAGAAGTGAGTGGGAGGAAAGTAGAACTTGATGAGATAATCATATATCGCTCCCTTATTGGAAAGTAGTTCATCACAAGAACCGGTTCTGTGACATTTACACCAATTAGTGAGGAAGCTAATGATATTGATCATGAAACTTCAGATCAAGTTTCTCTTGAACCTCGTGGGTCTACGAGTAAGATCCGCACAGTGGTACGGTAATCCTATTCGGAAGTCATGTTACTTGACCATGATGAACCTATGAACTATGAGGAAGCGATGATGATCCCAGATTCCGCAAAATGGCTGGAGGCCATGAAATCTGAGATGGGATCCATGTATGAGAACAAAGTATGGACTTTGGTTGACTTGCCGATGATCGGCAAGCCATTGAGAATAAATGGATCTTTAAGAAGAAAGACGCTGATGGTAATGTAGCTGTCTATAAAGTTCGACTTGTTGCGAAAGGTTTTCGACAAGTTCAAGGGGTTGACTACGATGAGACTTTCTCACCCCTAGCGATGCTTAAGTCTGTCCGAATCATGTTAGCTATTGCTGCATTTCATGATTATGAAATTTGGCAAATGGATGTTAAAACTGCATTCTTGAATGGATTTACGGAAGAAGAGTTGTATATGATGCAGCCGTAAGGTTTTGTTAATCCAAAAGGTGCTAACAAAGTGTGCAAGCTCCAATGATCCATTTATGGTGGTGCAAGCATCTCGGAGTTGGAATAAACGCTTTGATAGTGCGATCAAAGCATATGGTTTTCTGAGACTTTTGGAGAAGCTCAGTATTTACAAGAAAGTGAGTGGGAGCTCTGTAGCATTTCTGATATTATATGTAGATGACATATTATTAATTGGAAGTGATATAGAATTTCTGGATAGCATAAAGGGATACTTGAACAAAAGTTTTTCAATGAAAGACCTCGGTGAAGCTGCTTACATATTGGGCATCAAGATTTATAGAGATAGATCAAGATGCTTAATAGGACTTTCATAAAGCACATACCTTGATAAAATTTTGAAAAAGTTCAAAATGGATCAGGCAAAGAAAGGGTTCTTGCACGTGCTTCAAGGTGTGAAGTTGAGTCAAACTCAATGTCCGACCACAGCAGAAGATAGAGATATAATGAAAGATGTTCCCTATGCTTCAGCCATAGGCTCTATCATGTATGCAATGTTGTGTACCAGACCTGACGTATGCTTAGCAATAAGCTTGGCAGGAAGGTACCAAAGTAATCGAGTGGATGGATCATGGACAGCGTCAAGAACATCTGAAATACCTGAAAAGGACTAAGGATATGTTTCTCGTATATGGAGGTGACAAAGAGCTAGTCCTAAATGGTTACGTTGATGCAAGCTTTGACACTGATCCGGACGATTCTAAATTGCAAATCGAATACGTATTTTTATTAAACGGTGGAGCTGTAAGTTGGTGCAGTTCTAAACAAAGCTTCATGGCGGGATCTACATGTGAAGCGGAGTACATAGCTGCTTCTGAAGCAGCAAATGAAGGAGTCTGGATGAAGGAGTTCATTTCCGATCTAGGTGTCATACCTAGTGCATCGGGACCAATGAAGATCTTTTGTGACAATACTGGTGCAATTGCCTTGGCAAAGGAATCCAGATTTCACAAGAGGACCAAGCACATCAAGAGACGCTTCAATTCCATTCGGGACCAAGTCCAAGTGGGAGACATAGAGATTTGCAAGATACATACGGATCTGAATGTTGCGCACCGTTGACTAAGCCTCTCTCACGAGCAAAACATGATCAGCACCAAGACTCCATGGGTGTTAGAATCATTACTATGTAATCTAGATTATTGACTCTAGTGCAAGTGGGAGACTGAAGGAAATATGCCCTAGAGGCAATAATAAAGTTATTATTTATTTCCTCATATCATGATAAATGTTTATTATTCATGCTAGAATTGTATTAACCGGAAACATGATACATGTGTGAATACATAGACAAACATAACGTCACTAGTATGCCTCTACTTGACTAGCTCATTAATCAAAGATGGTTATGTTTCCTAACCATAGACATGTGTTGTCATTTGATTAATGGGATCACATCATTAGGAGAATGATGTGATTGACATAACCCATTCCGTTAGCCTAGCACTTGATCGTTTAGTATATTACTATTGCTTTCTTCATGACATATACATGTTCTTGTAACTATGAGATTATGCAACTCCCGTTTACCGGAGGAACACTTAGGGTACTACCAGACTCCACAACGTAACTGGGTGATTATAAAGGAGTACTACAGGTGTCTCCGAAGGTACATGTTGGGTTAGCGTATTTCGAGATTAGGTTTTGTTACTTCGATTGTGGGAGAGGTATCTCCAGGCCTTCTCGGTAATGCACATCACTATAAGCCTTGCAAGCAATGTAGCTAATAAGTTAGTTACGGGATGATGCATTACGTAACGAGTAAAGAGACTTGCCGGTAACGAGATTGAACTAGGTATTGGATACCAACGATCAAATCTCAGGCAAGTAACATACCGATGACAAAGGGAACAACGTGTGTTGTTATGCGGTTTGACCGATAAAGATCTTCGTAGAATATGTAGGAACCAATATGGGCATCCAGGTTCCGCTATTGGTTATTGACCGAGAATAGTTCTAGGTCATGTCTACATAGTTCTCGAACCCGTAGGGTCCGCATGCTTAACGTTACGACGACAGTTTTATTATGAGTTTATAAGTTTTGATGTACCAAAGTTTGTTCGGAGTCCCGGATGTGATCACGGACATGACGAGGAGTCTCGAAATGGTCGAGACATAAATATTGATATATTGGACGACTATATTCAGACACCGGAAGTGTTCCGGGTGTTTTCGGAGAAAACCGGAGTGCCGGAGGGTTACCGGAACCCCCCCGGGAGAGTAATGGGCCTTATGGGCCTTAGTGGAAAGGAGAGAGGGGCGGCCAGCATGGGCCGCGCACCCCCTCCCCCCTCTGGTCCAAATTGGACTAGGAGGGGGCGGCGCCCCCCCCCCTTTCCTTTCCCCTCTCCCCCTTCCTTCCTCCTCCTAGTAGGAGTAGGAAAGGAGGAGTCCTACTCTCTACTAGGAGGAGGATTCTCCTCTGGCCGCGCCCTGGGCCGGCCGGCCTCCCCCCTTGCTCCTTTATATACGGGGGCAGGGGCACCCCATAGACACACAAGTTGATCTACGGATCGTTCCTTAGCCGTGTGCGGTGCCCCCCTCCACCATATTCCACCTCGATCATATCATCGCGGAGTTTAGGCGAAGCCCTGACCGGTAGAACATCATCATCGCCACCACGCCGTCGTCTTGTGGAACTCATCCCGAAGCTTTCTTTGGATCGGAGCCCGGGATCGTCATCGAGCTGAACGTGTGCTGAACTCGGAGGTGCCGACGTTCGGTGCTTGGATCGGTCGGATCGTGAAGACGTACGACTACATCAACCGCGTTGTGCTAACGCTTCCACTTACGGTCTACGAGGGTACGTGGACAACACTCTCCCCTCTCGTTGCTATGTCATCACCATGATCTTGCGTGTGCGTAGGATTTTTTTTAAATTACTACGTTCCCCAACAACGTGGGGCCCACAACCCACCAGGGCGCGTCTGGGGGTCCTGGCGCGCCCAGGTGGGTTGTGCCCACCTGGTGCACCTCCCTCTGATATTATTTGCACGAGAAATTCATAAATATTGAGAAAAAATCATATTAAATTTTCAGAGCATTCTGAGAACTTTTATTTTTGGGTCATTTTTTATTGTACGGGAAATTCAGAAAACTGACAAAACATGGCATTTTATTTTATTTAACTAAAAAAACAGAAAACAAAATGTAGGGACAGAAGGTAGTGCTTACTAAATGCATCAACTCCATACCTCTAAAAAATAATCCATTAATAAGGTTGATCAAGTCTTATTAACAACCACTTTCGATTAGCATGAAACCGAATAACTATCGTAAATTACTAAGTTACCTAAATGGGGATATTAATGCCCCCAACAATAAGCATTTCATAATTCTTTTAGATAGTAGGTAGAGGTAGATGAAAACTTCCAATAGTGATTGTGAGAGATTTCTTAATAACATTAATACCATTCACTTGGAATTGTTTCTTCAGAAAGTGCACCGTATGCTCACTACCATTTATATGAAAAGTGACCTTGCTTTTATTGCAATCAATAACAACCCCTGCAGTATTCAAAAAGGGTCTACCAAGGATAATCGACATGTTGTCGTCCTCGGGCATCTCAAGTATAACAAAGTCAGTCAAAATAGTAACATTAGCAACAACAACAAGCACATCCTCACAGATACCGATAGGTATGGCAGTTGATTTATCAGCCATTTGCAAAGATATCTCAATAGGTGTGAGCTTATTCAAATCAAGTCTTTTATATAAAGAGAAAGGCATAACACTAACACCAACTCCTAAATCACACAAAGCAGTTTTCACATAATTCTTTTTGATGGAGCAAGGTATAGTTGGTATTCCCGGATCTCCAAGTTTTTTAGGTACTCCATCTTTGAAAGTATAATTAGCAAGCATACTGGAGATTTCAGCTTCCGGTATTTTTCTCTTATTGGTGATGATGTCTTTCATGTACTTTGCATAAGGAGGCATTTTCAAGATATCAGTCAAGCGAGTACGCAAAAAGACTGGCCTCAACATTTCAGCAAAGCGTTCAAATTCTTCATCATCTTTCTTTTTAGATGACTTGGGTGGAAAAGGCATAGGCTTTTGAACCCATGGTTCTCTTTTTTTACCGTGTTTTCTAGCAATGAAGTCTCTTTTATCATATCTTTTATTCTTAGGTTGTGGGTTATCAAGATCACCTGGTGGTTCTATCTCAACATCATTATCTGGTTCTTTTTCATTGTTTACTTGAGCATCTTTATGAACATCAGCATTATCTTTTTCATTATCACTAGGTGGATGCTCATTACCAGATTGAGTTTCAGCATCAAAAATAGAAATTTCATTATCATTATCAGGAGGGTTTTCTACTTCAGGTTCACTAGAAGCATGCAAAGTCCTATGATTTTTTTCTTTTTCTTCTTCTTTTTAGAAGGACTAGGTGCAGTGGTGCTGTTCCTTTGTGAATCATGTTCAATTCTTTTTGGGTGTCCCTCAGGATAAAGTGGTTCCGAGTCATTTTACCTCCTCTAGTTGCAACTCTAACAGCAAAGTCATGTATATTATTATTCATTTCATCAAGCAACTCTCTTTGAGATTTAGCAACTTGTTCTAGCTGAGTTTGAACCATAGAAGCATGCTTTCCCACACCCCTAACATAATTTTAGATTCTAAATAACAAGTCACTCAAGCGAGCAATCAAATCAGAATTATATTTCAATTGTTTCATAACATTTGCATTGAAGTGATCTTGCTTTCTAATATAATTTTCAAACTCATAAAGGCATTGGCTAGGGTGCGTATTGTGAGGACTATCATTATCATTGAATTTCGTTAGAGAATTTACCTCTACCACCTTAGGCAGTGGTGGTGTGTCAAGCCCATATATTTCTTCAATAGGAGGTAAATTTTTAATGTCCTCAGCTTTAATACCTTTTTCCTTCATAGATTTCTTTGCCTCTTGCATATCTTCAGGACTGAGATATAATATACCCCTCTTCTTCGGAGAGTCCAATCATCATAGTTTTTCAACATGTTATTCAATAATTCTTCAGCTTGCCCAACAATTCGTTCCCTAAAAACACAACCAGCACAACTATATAGGAAGTCCTAGAAGCATCAGTTAGTCCATTATAGAAGATATCAAGTATTTCATTTTTCTTAAGAGGATGATCAGACAAAGCATTAAGTAATTGGCAAAGCCTCCCCCAAGCTTGTGGGAGACTCTCTTCTTTAGTTTGCACAAAGTTAAATATTTCCTGTAAGACAGCTTGTTTCTTATGAGCAGGAAAATATTTTTTTAGAGAAGTAATAAATCATATCCCGAGGACTACGCACACAACCAGGAGTAAGAGTATTGTACCAAGCTTTAGCCTCACCCTTTATTGAGAATGGAAATAGTTTGAGAATAAAGTAATAGCGAGTCTTTTCATCATGAGTAAAAGGGTGGCTATGTCATTCAACTTAGTAAGATGTGCCACAACAGTTTCAGTTTCATAACCATGGAAAGGATCAGATTCAACCAAAGTAATTAACTCCAGGTCGACATAGAATTCATAATCCCTATCATCAATAAAGATAGGTAAGGTAGCAAACTTAGGATCATATTTCATTTTAGCATTCAGAGATTTTTTCTTATACTTGCATAATAATTTCTCTAGATCATCTCTATCCTTACAAGCAAGAATATCTCTAGTTGTCTCCTCATTCATAACATAACCTTCCGGTATCTTAGGCAATTCATATCTAGGAAGGCTAGCTCTAGTAGGTGTTTTAGTTTCAAGCTCATCATCAGATTGAACAACATCGTGTTGTATTACTCTAGCAATTTGTTCATCAAGAAATTCACCAGGTGGCACATCATCATTATAAAGCAAGGTACTAGAACCATCATAAGCATTATCCATAGCAAAAGTAGCATCATCAATAACTTGCGACATATCAGGATTAATAACATGTGGTGGTGTTGCAAGTTTACTTATAACAGAAGGTGAATCTAAAGCAAAACTGGATGGCAGTTCCTTACCTCCCCTCGTCTTAGAGGGAAATATCTTGGTCTTAGCATCCTTCAGATTCCTCGTAGTGATAATATGATAATAATTCCAAGTGACTCAACAAATATAGCTATGCTCCCCGGCAATGGCGCCAGAAAAAGGTCTTGATAACCCACAAGTATACGGGATCACAACAGTTTTCGAGGGTAGAGTATTCAACCCAAATTTATAGATTCGACACAAGGGGAGCCAAAGAATATTTGAAGGTATTAGCAGCTGAGTTGTTAATTCGACCACACCTGGAGATTAATTATCTGCAGCAAAATGATCAGTAGCAAAGTAGCTTGATAGTTTTGCTAGTAGTGACAGCAGCAATAATAACAGTAACAGTGATAGCAGTATTTTTGTAGCAAGTGCAACAGTAATGATAGCAGTAGTAACTTAGCAAGAACAATATAGGATAAATTCGTAGGCATTGGATCAGTGACTTGTTGGATGATATTCATCATGAGACAGTTATAACCTAGGGCGATACGGCACCAGCTCCAGTTCATCAATATAATGTGGGCATGTATTCCGTAAATAGTCATACGTGCTTATGGAAAGAACTTGCACGACATCTTTTGTCCTACCCTCCCGTGGCAGCGGGGTCCTATTGGAAACTAAGGGATATTAAGGCCTCCTTTTAATAGAGAACCGGAACAAAGCATTAACACATACTGAATATATGAACTCCTCAAACTACGGTCATCACGGGGAATGGTCCCGATTATTCTCACTCCAGGGTTGCCGGATCATAACACGTAGTAGGTGACTATAACTTGCAAGATCAGGTCTAGAACATGGATATAATGGTGATAACATAAACGGTTCAGATCTGAAATCATGGCTCCAGGGCCCAAAGTGACAAGCATTAAGCATATCAAAGTCATAGCAACATCAATCCTAGAACATAGTGGATACTAGGGATCAAGCCCTAACAAAACTAACTCGATTACATGATGAATCTCATCCAACTCCTCACCGACCAGCGAGCCTACGAAGGAATTACTCACTCCCTTGGGGAGGATCATGGAATTAGCGATGGAGAAGGGTTGGTGATGACGAAGAACGAAGATCCTCCTCTCCGGAGCCCCAAATAGACTCCAGATCTGGCCTCCCGATGAAGAACAGGATGTGAAGGCGGCTCCGTCTCGTGGAACGTGATAATTCTTTCCCCCTAATTTTTTCTGGAAAAATAGGATTTTATAGCGTCGGTTTCAGGGTCTGCGGGGCCACCCAGGTGGGGACAACCCACCTGGGCGCGCCTGGTGAGAGGGGCGTGCACTGGTGGGTTGTGTCCACCCAGGTGCCCCCCTCCGGTAGGTCTTGGCTCTAGAAATTCTCTTATTTGATATAAAAATTCCTCGCAGAGTTTCGTTCCATTCCGAGACCTTTTATTTCTGCACAAAAACAACACCATGGTAGTTCTGCTGAAAACAACGTCAGTTCGGGGTTAGTTTCATTCAAATCATGCAACTTAGAGTCCAAAACAAGAGGAAAGGCGTTAGAAAAAGTAGATACGTTGGAGACGTATCAAGAGGTCGTGCTTTCGGGCTTCGGTTCGGGGGATCGTTCGAGGGCGGTTCGCAGGATCGTCATCAACGTTCGAGGGACTTCAAGTACGATCTACACCGACTCGTCTACATCCGCTGCACTCCGGAGTTGGTAATGATCGTTGATCACAACCTGTTATGCATCTTCATATTTTTCTTGGGTGATCGTAGGTGCGATTTTTTTTCTACTACGTTTCCCAATAAATCCTGCTCAAATCCAGCCTACCAACATGGACCTCATAAAGTACACATCATGACATCATCCTTATCAATGCCCCAACATGTATGATAGAATTATACAGGAAATCGTCACAACCTGCAACTCTATCTTTCTTCATTCCATCAATCACTTTATCGATTTCTTCTTCCCCAAAAGGCTTACTTAGTTCTCTCCTATCTTCCACGGATAGTTTCTCATTTTCTTCCCACACATCACTTCTCATTCCACGAGTCAAACCTTCAACAAGATCAAACAAATTTTTGTAATAGTCGGTTGCATATTCTACTAAATCAGCAGTGCGGGGAGCACTCTTCAACGGTTCCCGGTTTCTCCCACATCCCACGTCTCACCCCCATCCGCTGCAATCCTACAACGTTTTGTCCTTGTTACTTTTGTACAAACGTTGAAACCTAAGACGCAAAGAGTCGACGTAGCGATGAATATCTATAAGTGGGTCCAACATCCCTAAACAATTGGACCACCCACTTAAAGTCGGGCCTCAAATTGCCCGCCTCCAACGCACCACAAGACTCTCTTTCTAGGGAGCTTAGTAGTCTTAGTGACTATAGCTGATATGGCGAGCCCATGTGTGACTGAGATCATATATGCGGTGACAGCTTGCTCCACGCTCCACGGTGGCGAATATTATTCCTTGTGTAGGCCATCAACCGTCGCCCTTGCCCCCACCCTCCCGGCGTGCGTAGGGCAATGGGCTGGCCCACTCGGTTTTTGTGTGGTTCTTTCCCCATTGGTTTTGGGAACCTCCACTCGACTAGTTTCTCCTTTTTTGTGTCTTCTATTGCTTGCTTATCATTTTTTATTTTATTTTCCCCATTTTTTCTAAATTCATGGTATCTTTAAAAAATTGTGATTTTGTTTAAAAATTTGGGAACTTTTTCAAAAATTAATAAATATGCAAACATTTTTTAATTCATCAACATTTTTAAACATTGTGACCATATTTTTCAAATTCATGAGATTTTCTGTATAATTCGCAAGCATCTTTAAAATTCACGGATACTTTTAAAATTTGTAAATATTTTTTAAATTCATGATTATTTAAAAAAATTCACCAACATCTTTTCAAGTTGTGAACATTTTTTTAATTTCACAAACTTCTTTTAAATCATGAACTTTTTCTAAATTCATTCACAAATTAAATTCAAATATGTCAGTATAACTGAGTAACTCAGCTAGAAAAAGAAAAGGAAAGGGGGCCGTCGCCGTGGAGGCGTGGCTGCTTCACTGCTCTGCTTGGACTATGCAGCAGCGCATCACCCACGGAGCGCCCGAGCGCCGAACGGCGAACGCGACGTCGCGTACTCTTGTCCATGGCGCGGCCTGGCCGGCCGTCACCTGGCGCCATCCAGCAGTGTGACGTACGTGAATGCGTGGCCGTGGCCAATTTTCTTCTTCGCGAGTACGTCAGGGAGCCGGGAGCGAACTCTGGACTCTGTAGGATATGGTGTAAAGTGTGAAACTGCCCGTTGCACAGTTGCCACGGCACACCGTACCGAGAGACCCCCCCGCCACGGCGCGGCGTCTCGCTCTCCCTCGAATCGCGTCGGACGACATTGCCACCACCGCACCCACTATTTATAACGCCACCGCCGCGCGTACTGTCTACACACACTGCTACGGCACCACAGTCTTCGACTCCAGCCATGGCCACCGCCGCCGGCCGGTTGCTCCCCTTGCTCCTGCTGCTGCATGCGTTGCTCGTCGTCGCCGCGGCTGCCGCGCCCGGTGTGACGTACGACCACCGCTCCCTCATCATCTCCGGCCGACGCCGCCTTCTCATCTCCACCTCCATCCACTACCCGCGCAGCGTCCCCGCGGTACGTCCCTGCCATCCCAGCTCATGCGCTAGCATTGGCACTGTGGCGGCAGTAACAGTAACTTGGATTGCTCGCAGATGTGGCCCAAGCTGGTGGCGGAGGCCAAGGAGGGCGGCGCCGACTGCATCGAGACCTACGTCTTCTGGAACGGCCACGAGACCGCCCCCGGCAAGGTCCGCCCGCCGCGCTCGCGCATCTTCATATTTTCGTGCTGCATTTCGTCCTTTCGTCACAAACCAGGGGGGTTGGGTTTCATGTGCGATTGCTGAATGGATTACAGTACTACTTCGAGGACCGCTTCGACCTGGTCCAGTTCGCGAGGGTTGTCAAGGACGCCGGACTCTTCCTCATTCTGCGCATCGGTCCCTTCGTCGCCGGCGAGTGGAACTTCGGGTCCGATTCCTTCACTTCGTCGTTGCAGTATGATGATTATGACTGTGATTTTGTTTCTGTGGTGTACTATGTGTTAATTTTTTTGTGGGGTTTTAGGGGTTTGCCTGTGTGGCTGCATTACATTCCGGGGACAATGTTCCGGACGAACAACGAGCCATTCAAGGTGACCGTGGCCTGTCAATTCCGTGGTGCAGCTCTTTCTTGGCAAGTTTTCCGGTTTGGGTGATGAACTGATAGTCCTAGCCATATTTTTCTCTCTCTGGACGCAGTCCCACATGAAGGGCTTCACAACGAAAATTGTGGACATGATGAAGAAGGAGCGGTTCTTCGCTTCGCAGGGCGGGCACATCATCCTAGCTCAGGTTATGATTCCATCGACTCTGAGATCGATGTTGTCACAGTTTACATGATTAGAATGTCTGAAGCTGAACTTGCGCGTTTGCACAGGATTAGATTATCTGAGGCTGAATTGGTGCATTTCAGATTGAAAACGAGTATGAAGGTACCGAACAAGCATACGGGGCTGGCGGCAAGGCATACGCAGCGTGGGCGGCTAGTATGGCTCTGGCTCAGAACACGGGCGTCCCTTGGATCATGTGCCAGCAGTCTGATGCCCCTGATCATGTGGTTAGTTTCTGACGTTTAGTGCCTCCTGTCGTATGCACCAGCAGCATTACCATCACCCAAACTGCAACTGTTAATTATGATAGGGAAAAGCCAAAAAACTAAACAGCATATCATTGGTGGTTGTAACTTCCTTGCTAGTGACATAGAACTTCTGCTGCTCTCAGTATGGCAAGCGCACTCCCACAAATATTCAGGGTTATGTCTTAGTAATTTTTTTAGTCATGGTTATGTTATTAGCGTCATCTTCTGGTATCTATACATGCATGCGCTTGGTAGTTCATACTACGTATAGTCTGCGGTAGAGTTCTTAACAGATTCAGCGCTACATTCTTTTTTTGTCTGATCTATTGAGTGATGCAAGTGACATTTGCAGATAAACACCTGCAATTCATTCTATTGCGATCAATTCACGCCAAATTCGCCAACCAAGCCAAAAATCTGGACAGAGAATTGGCCAGGATGGTAATGCATTCGGCACATTTCCATCAGCAGTTGATTACAATTTACAGTTACCTCTGCTATTGTTCGTAACACACACAAAAAAGGAAATTGTGTACATCAGCTTTTATTTTCTCAGAAGGAAATAAATAATGCCTTGCTTCTTTTTTATTTCCATTTCTATTTAGGTTCCAGAATTTTGGTGAAGCTAATCCACACAGACCCGCCGAGGATGTTGCATTTTCTGTTGCACGTTTCTTTGGAAAAGGTGGCACCGTTCAAAACTACTATGTGGTATTCCCTTTTGTACACTTCACATTATAACTTGGTTCTAAGAAACATTTTCTAACTTTCCTCACATTCTAAGTTTTTCTAACGCTAGAATGGATCACACATCTCATCTCCTAACTTGACAAAGACTGATTCATTATATGTTCAGACAAGCATCTGAAATCATATTCACTCAGTAGCTAAATGCTGATAATTTTTCATCCTAGTATAAATTGACCAACTCTTCATTATCCTTTTGAAGTACCATGGTGGAACAAACTTTGGTCGCACTACCGGAGGGCCATTCATTACTACTAGCTATGACTATGATGCACCAATTGATGAATATGGTTAGGCTATATTGCTGTTATGGATTCCTCGATAATCTTAGGCTTAGTACCATCTTGAAATTGTTCGTTGATCTGAATTCCAGGCCTTAGGAGGCTTCCAAAATGGGCACATCTGAAGGAGCTTCACAAATCCATAAAATTGTGTGAACATAGTCTGCTTTATGGTAACTCAACATCATTTTCTCTTGGGCCTCAACAAGAGGTAAGAATTTTGTCCTCTATTGGGTTATACGTGATATTTGTGTTCTAAAAAAAATATCCCGCTAGTATGTCAAATATGTTCCTCTGATGCCTCATGAAATGAAGTGTCAATATTTGCTTGCAGGCCGATGTTTACACTGATCACTCAGGAGGATGTGTTGCATTCCTATCTAACATTGACTCAGAAAAGGACAAAGTTGTCACTTTTAGGAAGAGAAAATATGATCTTCCCGCCTGGTCAGTTAGCATCCTACCTGACTGCAAGAGTGTGGTTTACAATACTGCAAAGGTATTTGATTTCCTTTTGATGATTTTCAAAAGAAAAAAACATATTTAGCCTTGCCAGTGAAATGGATAATATCCTTCTCATAAGATCAAACAAAAAGTTATATCGGATTTGAAAAGGATAAAAGTATAATGCCAACATAAGATCATTTGACGCTTAACTGAGAAACAGAATATCTAGCACACCACCTTTTCTTACTTATAACTCTAGTTTGATGATTGATCATCTTTAGGTTCGATCTCAAACTTCGATGGTCGACATGGTTCCGGAAACTTTGCAATCATCGAAACCTGATCAGTGGAGCATTTTCACGGAGAAAATTGGTATTTGGGATAAAAATGACTTCATACGAAATGGATTTGTAGACCATATTAATACGACAAAAGATTCTACTGACTACCTGTGGCACACAACAAGGTTGGTCTAATAACAGAACTATTTTATGTATCATGTATGCTTTCATGCTTTTAATATGTTGGTAAGCCTGGTATCAACCAAAGATGAGATGTCTTAGTATTATTTATTTATGTTTATTTGAACCATCCTATGCAATTAAGTGTTGTACTCTACCTATTTTTGATATTATTATTTTTTGCAGTTTTAAGGTAGACAGAAGTTACCCGGCAAGTGGGAAGCATCCAATTCTTAATATCGACTCCAAAGGCCATGGTGTTCATGCTTTCCTGAATGATATGCTTATAGGTCTGTTATGTTCTGTTTACTTTATGCTGAGAAACCATATAAAGTACTCCCTCCGTCCGAAATTAACTGTTGCTGGAATGAGTGTATCCAGACGCATTGATACACTCATTTCAGCGACAGTTAAGTCCGAACGGGGTTGTAATGTCTTTGAGTGGACGTTTGATGGTATGTTTCTAAAGTTCTAATTCATCCTATATGGATCCTTAAGAAGTAAAGCAATTGTTTACATTAACATCAACATCTTTGACTGGACGTTTGCTAGGATGTTTCTGAAGTTTTAATGATCCTATATGGATCCTTAAGAAGCAGAGCGCTTGTTTACATTAGCATGAACGTGACTTTTTTTTTGAAGGGTTGTTGAATCCTACATTGTCCAGCAGTGTGTCGCCCACTTTTACATACTGGTTTCTTACAATTTATAGCCTCTTCAATTTAAGTTGTCGTGTCATTGCACTTATGTTTTGTAGATGTCTTTCTCAGGTAGTGCATTTGGTAATGGCTCAAAATCAAGTTTCAGTGTGCAAATGCCCATCAACTTGAAGACCGGGAAGAATGAAATTGCACTATTGAGTATGACTGTTGGATTGCAAGTAAGTGTCTACTTTAATAAATGATAAAATTGTATCATAGTATGTATGCCCATGTTGTTTTATGTGCACACATATGCGATGTGTCATGTAGATATCCACAGTTCTGTACACTATATATATGAGACTACTATCGGTTAGGTGAGGTCACTTGAAGTTAAAAGTGCTTATCTGTTTGGAACTGTGTACTTTCTAAGAATGCAGGAGCACGTTATGAATGGGTAGGAGCGGGCCTTACAACTGTGAACATCTCTGGAATGGAAAATGGAACCATAGACTTATCTTCAAATAATTGGGCATACAAGGTATTTCCATCAAGATTCTTCATATGAAATTTCTAGTGAGAACTTAATACACAAGTATATGATGGAAGTTGTGGTACTTATGCTTTTGCTATTTCTGTATCCACCTATATGTTTCAATCCTGAGTTTTTATGTGTAGAATTTGAGATAATCGAGACAGGTGTTCATCCGTGCTTCCTTCATGTATTTGTTTGTAGATTGGGTTGGAAGGAGAACACTACAGTTTGTTCAAACCCGATCAAGGGAATAACCAAAGGTGGAGGCAACAATCCGAGCCACCAAAGGATCAACCTTTGACATGGTACAAGGTAATATTCTACCATCTTTATTCTTGATGATTCCTTCATGTCCTACTATGTGTATACTAAACCAAAATACTACTACTAGGTAAATGTTGATGTTCCACAAGGAGATGATCCAATTGGGCTAGACATGCATTCTATGGGGAAAGGTCTGGCGTGGTTGAATGGAAATGCCATAGGGAGGTACTGGCTTAGGACTAGTTCTTCTGATGATAGGTGCACTCCCAGCTGCAACTATAGAGGGCAATTTTCTCCAGACAACTGCAGGACTGGATGTGGGAAGCCAACTCAAAGATGGTAATGTGATGACATTTGGCACTGCTGAGCTCACATCTAATTAAGCATGTTTTGCCATTATTCTCTTGTGTTTCATACTTCTCTTTTATCTATGGCCAGGTACCATGTCCCAAGGTCATGGTTTCATCCATCGGGAAACACCCTAGTGGTTTTTGAGGAGCAGGGTGGGGATCCAACAAAGATCACATTCTCAAGAAGAGTTGCAACAAGTGTTTGCTCCTTTGTGTCGGAGAACTATCCTTTTATAGATGACATGGAGACCTGGGATAAAAATATGTCAGATGACAACAGTGTTGCATCTGAAGCACAATTGTCTTGCCCCAAGGGCAAAATTATCTCTTCAGTTAACTTTGCTAGCTTCGGAGACCCAAGTGGAACTTGCAGATCCTACCAACAAGGAAGCTGCCACCACCCAGACTCTCTATCTGTTGTTAAGAAGGTAACATTTTGCAGCTTCTTGATGTGAAAATGCACATGATTCTGAATTGCAAGTCTCAGGACTCGGGAACCATAAATCTAACTTTTTTTAGGAGTGTGCATGAATTCAGTCTTCCAGTTCGATGACTGTCAGTCCTGGATTTACAGACCGCCGTGATGATGCAACTAGGATTAGATTAGACATCTAGGAAGTTTTAATTTTCCATTTAGAAGCCACCATGCACATTTTTCTGCTTTTGAATAATGGGCACCACACATTCCTTATGAGTTGTTTGATAATTATATCTCGATTATCACTAATAATCATATCTAGATTTGATTGACCATAATTATTTCTTGAGTGGTCTTTTATTCTTTGCAGGCTTGTCTGAACAACAATGGTTGCACAATTTCACTAGCAGACAGGGGATTCGGAAAAGATTTATGCCCCGGAGTCATCAAAACACTTGCGATTGAAGTGGACTGCTCTTAGTGAGTTCTGCACAGCTAGGAGTTGCACCACTACAAATCTGCTCATCAACAATCAAATTCGAAAGCTTTAATACTGTTAAACAACAATGTGAAAGTGGAAGCTTACCAAGATCAAGGTTCAGATTTCTTGTGAGCATGATAATAAGTGTTTCGCTGATTGAGACAATGGTGATTCGCAGTGTCTGCTGGAAGTGTGGTAGCCATCTTTGAACACCATGCTACTTTGGCCCAAGAGTTGGCGAATGCGACCTTCGAATTCTTTCCTAGAGAAGAAAATTATGTAGCTCGCCAGCTAGAAAAAAGGTGCCCGGACAATGTGGTCTCCAGTTAATCGACCTCCTTCTTGTATCTTGTACTTATTGGTGGCTGTAAAGAACTCCTTGATGTGCTCGGAAGCACGTGTCCTTTGAAAAAATATTGTTTCCCAATCATCCAAACAATCCATAAAAAAACTCACACGCAAATGACTCAAGTTCGTTTTCAGATTACAAGACCTAGTAGGGCTATATATGAAAGTGCGTTATATCGACTAGAGGGGGGTGAATAGGCGATTTTTACAAATTCGTCACTAAGGAATTTCTAGGTGAATAAATTCCTAAGCAACGACACATTAGCAGCGGAATAAGTACTCAGGTATAAACAGAACAGAGCAACAGCAAAGTCATCATGATGAAATGAAAACAAGCACATAGTACAGATAGCATGATAACATGAAAAGTAGGCTGAAGACTAAGTGACTGAAGAATTAGGAATGAGGAATTAGAGAAAATCTTTAGTCAAAGTCTTCAAACAGTAATGATCAGGTTCATCAACACATGAATGAGGAAATGAAAGGGTTGAGGAAATAGAACCAGTTGGCTTGGTGAAGACAATGATTTGGTAGACCAGTTCCAATTGCCGTGACAGGTGTATGTCTGGTTGGAGCGGCTGAGTATTTAAACTCGAGGACACACAGTCCTCAAAGGTAACAAGCGTCTGTTCCACACAGGAACAATCTCTTCAGTGATGCTCAATCACTTTGGGTTTGTAGGTGTTTGGGTTTGGGTTTTGGGTTTTCCTCACTTGATGATTTCGCTCAAAGTCCTCGGAGGATGGGATACTCTCAATGACAAGTGTCAGTTTCTCTCGAAGCAGCCAACCAGCTAGTGGTTGTAGGGGGCGGCTATTTATAGTCTAGGAAGCAGCCCGACATGATAAGACATAAATGCCCTTCAATGATATGATTGTTAGGTGGTAGATATTTTGGACAGCTGGTGCATAGCACAACAACGGTCGGATATTTGAGGTTCAAATTCCTCAGGGCTATCATGTTCCTCACTGTGTAAGCAATCTGCACTGGCGAATTCCTAACTCCTCAGTCAGAGCAAATTCCTCAGAGACCAGAAGATCTTCGTCTTGTCACTGAAGAAATTGACTGAACTGATATGAGATTTCCAATGGCTTCACTTGAAAGGATTGGGTAGGAGGATTTTGAGATGAGCATCACTTGGAAATCAGTTTCCTTAGTATTACCTCGACCCCCTTTAACAGTACGGTGTTTTCTATGACTCAAGAAAGAGAAAAAGAAACTACAAAAACAAAAGTCTTCACCCTTCATAATCCTCGCATGAATATCCAAGTCTTCAAGGTCACACCAATTTCTTCACTTTCAAAATCTTCAGGAGAACCAAAGTCTTCAGCTGAAGACATACATTTTTAGGGATCGACTTTCATCGTAAATATCAAACTCCTCATCGACTTATAGAGCATGTATACACTCACAAACATATTAGTCCCTTAACCTACAAGTCTTCAATACACCAAAATCACTAAGGGGCACTAGATGCACTTACAATATATGTATCAACCGATGCAGAGGTGTGGGTACAACCACCTTTCAAAAGAAAAAGATCGCCGGAGCTAGTCATGGATATCTTTTACCCATTTCCGATCTAAACAAAAAGGGATAAAAAGAGGGAAATACACAAATGAACAATGTCTATCACTAGTAGAAAAAGAGGCTTTCCGTCCAGCCCCATAAGTCGCGAAGTCAGAGGAACCGCGACTAATGGGACCTTTAGTCATGATTCGAGGTGAACCGCGACCAAAGGCTGGGCCTGTGGCGCCGGTGGCAAGCTGGTGCACGGGGGCTTTAGTCGCGGTTGGTTAGACAACCGCGACTAAAGGTCCTCAGTAACCCAAGGACTTTAGATCGCGGTTGTTGTGCCAACCGGGATTAAAGGTTAGACCTTTAGTCCCGGTTGATGCAGCAACCGCGACTAAAGGCCGAACCTTTAGTCGCGGTTGGTTAGACCTTTAGTCCGGTTGGTCCGCCAACCGCGACTAAAGGATTTTCAAACTCTACCCCACGGATCGCCTTTTCAGTTTTAGAAAAACAAAAGAAAATTATGGAAATGTCAAAAAATAAAATAAAATAAGTTTTCCATGTGATATGTGGTCTAGTTGTTGGGAAAATTAACAAATATGAATTTCGACTTTATTTGCAAAATCTCTCCGAAATTCTTAAAATTGGCATAACTTTTGCATACGAACTCGGATGAAAAAGTTTTTATATGAAAAATGATCTACTCGAAAAGTTACATCCGAATTTAACTGGGGAACCCGTTAAACATTTTAGAATCCCCAAAACCTAACAGAAAAAAAGATACGGGCTTTTAAGTTCGGAGAGGCAAAAAATTCAAAAATTTCAAATTGTGGTCAAACTGTGGTCAAACAATGGTCAAACTAATTATTCTAGAATATTAGTGTTACAAAATAATTATTTCAGTTTTTTAAATTTTGGTCAAATCTGGTCAAACTGTGGTCAAAAATGGTCAAACTAATTATTCCGAAATATTAGTGTTACTAAATAATTATTGTTTTTAAAACAATAGTTTCAAACTCAAACAGTGAAATGTGTCACTTCATGCTCAAGCTAAATACCGAGGGTTAATAGAATTGACATCCTACTATTGTCGGAAAACAACAAGTGCAGACTTGGAAACGAGGAGAATAGAACCGGAAGTTAAGCGTGCTCAGTGGGGAGTGGGAGGATGGGTGACCGTTCGGGAAGTTAGATGATTTGGAATTATGAGGGTGATTAGAGATTAGAGGATAAATTGAGCAGTGATGAGGGTGGTGATTAGAGATTAGAGGTTAAAATAATTCAGAAATTTGAAAATAAAAAAATGAAAAATTCGCAAAAAAATTAGTAAAAAATTTAAACTCATGGAGGAGGCTTTAGTCCGGTTATACGAGAACCGGACTAAAGCCTTTAGTCATGATTCAGAAGGGGCCGCGACTAAAGGGGTCTTTAGTCGCGCCTAGCTAGTCGCGTTCTAAGAGTCAGCGACTAAAGGCCTTTGCCAACCGCGACTAAAGGCCTTTTTTCTACCAGTGTATGGACATAAAAATGGTTTATTATCCCAAGAAGCCATCATTTTTTATGATGTTTAACATATGTACACGATACAACATGACATGCATCCATGGCTTATTTCATATTTTCAAGAAATAGGAATGTTGTCTTCGAATAATGGGGGTGCAATGTCAGCTAATTGTACAGAAGCTACTACACGTTGTATTCTTTTTTTTTCTCTTGGAGTTTCCAGAAAAACGTTAAACAAACGATAAATGTAAGTGTGTGTGAGCTATAGACATACATTTGTCCCTTTTAGAAGTTCAAGGGGTCATATATTTTTATATGAATTTTAGTAGCTGCACATGATATAACATAAATTTTACTCCCTCCGTTCCATAATGTAGTGAGTATAGATTTTTTTTGAAAAGTCAAACTTCGAAAACTTTGACCAAGTTATTAGAGATAACTATTTATATCTACAATACAAAATATATAAAGTATGAAAGTTCATCTTATAGTGAATCTAATGATATAAGTTTGGCATTCTAGATGTAAATATTTTTTTCCACAAATTTGATCAAAGTTTGTGATGCTTGACTTTTTAAAAAATCTATATGAAACAAGGGGAATAGCAAATTGAACATTTTTCTCATGTTTTTACTTTGAATTATTTAGTTTTGAATAATGAAATCTAGTGATAAAATAGCTTGTTACATGAAACTCAATGTGTCTCAACATCTTACTTCAATCCACGTGTTGTAAATAAGTTCAGTTTTTAGTATTCAATGAGACAAAAAATGATTGTAGTTCAGAATGAAACATAGCTTAAATGCTTCTCCCGCAACATCGTTATTAGACTAGTCACAATGGGAGTAACTTGACTAGTAACATCACACTTCAATACAAGATTGCTTATGTGGCAGCTAATTAATGAGAAGAGAGGGGTTTGTGGTAACTTAGCTACTTACTGTAACATCACACATTTCAAGACATAATGAGTCTATAGCCTAATAAATGAACTCTTTCATGATACCACTCATATGTTACTATCCACTATGGAGATAGTAACATAGACTAGTAACATCGGCGAGTTACTACTCTATGTTACTCCCCACTGTGAGCAGTCTTCGCATTATCACAGTTACTACCCACTAGGGCAGCAACAACCTCCGCATTATCATAGTTGACTTCGATCTTACATAAAACAACAGCCTCTGCATTAATGAGACCATCAATTAGGGCAGCAACAACGTCCGCATTATCAATTCATAGTCTCTTCTTCAGTTTCTGTTATCTTTGACAACTGTTGTTTTATGTCGTTTGACTTTATTCATGTATGATCATTGTAACTGAAAAGGAAACCAAGTAGCTTATGAATTGGCTAGATTTTCTCCTTCGCATCTCTGTGGACACCGCCAAAAGGCGATGCTACGATCCTTTTGAAATAAATGAGGAGATGATTGTAAAAAAAAGTTTATTTTACTGCTCCGGCTTACCAGAGCTGCCCGGCTCATTTCCTGTCGAAATTCCAAATGATCCGGTTCCACGCCGATGCACCGCCGGCAGCGTTCCGGAGACCGGGCACGGGCAGGGACTACGGTGGTGTAGTACAGCCGACGCGGTGGGCCTTCATCCGACCGAGGTCACATGCGGCGCGACGCCACGCCGACTCGCTCCACGCTTCCCGGTTCCTGGTTCCTCCGACGCCCCGCGTCTCGCCCCCATCCGCTGCGCACGCCCCCAACGGAAGCACTGTGTGGCCGGGCCGCTCCCCACAGCAATCAAAACGATTTCCCACCTTTTCCTTCTCGTGTCCATCTCGACCGGCCGCCGTCGCCGTGGCGTGTGGCCGCTGGGACACCGCAGCCAGCAGCCAGCGCACGGGCACTGGGAGTCTGGAGCACCCAATCCCTACAGGCTCGCTCCGGTCCGGTGCCCCACGAAAAACACCAGTCACCGCGTGGCGCAATAATTCCCGAGCGTATCGCTGTCATCCATCCGTCCACGGCGCGGCGTCTCACTCGCTCCCACCACACTCCCCTGCGCACTGACACCGGCTCTGCGCTCTATTTAAGCCACCACCGCCGCGCCGTACGCACGTCGCCGCGCCTCCGCCTCCGCCTCCGCCTCGACTCCAGCAATGGTCGCCGCCGCCGGTCCTCGGCTGCTCCCCTTGCTCCTGCTGCTGCTTCAGTTGCTCGTCGTCCGCGCTGCGGCCGCCGCGTCCGGTGTGACGTACGACCACCGCTCCCTCGTCATCTCCGGCCGCCGCCGCCTGCTCATCTCCGCCTCCATCCACTACCCCCGCAGCGTCCCCGCGGTACGCCCCTGCCCCCCTCCGCTCCCCCAGCACATACATTAGCAGGGCAGCAGAAGTAGTGACCTCGATTTCTGCACTTGCTCGTAGATGTGGCCCAAGCTGGTGGCGGAGGCCAAGGAGGGCGGCGCCGACTGCATCGAGACCTACGTCTTCTGGAACGGCCACGAGACCGCCCCCAGCAAGGTCCGCCCGCCGCGCTCGCGCATCTTCAAATTTTCGTGCTGCATTTAGTCCTTTCGTCACAAACCAGGGGGGTTGGGTTTCATGTGCGATTGCTGAATGGATTGCAGTACTACTTCGAGGAGCGGTTCGACCTGGTGCAGTTCGCGAGGGTCGTCAAGGACGCCGGGCTCTTCCTCATGCTGCGCATCGGCCCCTTCGTCGCCGCCGAGTGGAACTTCGGGTCCGCTTCCTTCCCCTCCACTGTCTTGGTGCAGCTCAACATATTTGCTGTCATCTCGTTTCTATGGTAGATGGTGTAGCTGTAATGAACATGTTCATTTGTGTGTGTGGGTTTCAGGGGCGTGCCCGCGTGGCTGCATTACATACCTGGCACGGTGTTCCGGACGAACAACGAGCCATTCAAGGTGGGGGTGGCTTGTGAATTTTGTACAGCAGTGTTTTCTGATAAGTTTGCCGGTCTGGGTGATGAACTGATAATCTTTTTTGGGCTGCAGTCTCACATGAAGAGCTTCACGACGAAAATCGTGGACATGATGAAGGAAGAGCGGTTCTTCGCTTCGCAGGGAGGGCACATCATCCTAGCTCAGGTTGTGATTCCATCAACTTTCAGATCGATCTTCGTCACAACTGACAGGATCAGATTGTCTGAAACTAAGTTTGTGCATTCCAGATTGAAAATGAGTATGGATATTATCAACAAGCGTATGGAGCTGGTGGCAAGGCATATGCAATGTGGGCAGGTAGTATGGCTCTGGCGCAGAACACTGGCGTCCCTTGGATCATGTGCCAGCAGTATGATGTTCCTGATCATGTGGTTAGTTTCTCATTCAGTGCCTTATGTTGTAGGAGTATGCAGCAGTTCAGATATGGCTTGCCTCATCATACATATTTTCACTCAAATGGCATCGTATGGCATCAATTTTTTGAATGACCGGCCCAACTGCAATTTTTTTTGTTAACGGTGTATTTTATGAATGATGGTTTGCTCCTGAAATTGTGTTCTAATTGAGGGTCATTACAATAGGTAAAACACTAAACAGCAGATCATCAGTAGATGTAGCTTCTCGCACAAAAAAATAAATAAAAAATCAGTAGATGTAGCTTCATTCTTAATAACATAAAACTACTGCTGCTCTTAGGAATCAGGACTGTAAGAGTGCACTTGCACAAATAGTCTTCTGTGATGTCTTCATAAAAAAATCATTGTTATCTGATTAGCAGCATCTTGATATCTATACATGCATGAGCTTGGCAATTGATGCAATTGACATGTGATACGAGCTCTTTTTGGGCAGATCTGTTCATTGATGCAACTGACATTTGCAGATAAACACCTGTAATTCGTTCTACTGCGATCAATTCAAGCCAAATTTGCCAACCCAGCCAAAAATTTGGACAGAGAATTGGCCAGGATGGTAATGCATTTGACACACTGTCATTAGTAACTGATTATAATTTACAGTTACTTCTGCTATTTTTCATAACACGTTATGGAAAGCAATCCCTGCATGATATTTATTTCCATTTTTGTTTAGGTTCCAGACTTTTGGTGAAAGTAATCCCCACAGACCCCCCGAGGATGTTGCATTTTCTGTTGCACGTTTTTTTGGGAAAGGTGGCAGCGTTCAGAATTACTATGTGGTATTGCTTTGTGCAGAGTTCATATTCTAACTTTTCTTGTATTATAAATTCACAAGGGATACCACATCTCATATTCTAACTTGACAAAGACACTCGGATATTACGGTCAAACATCTGAAATCATATTTCAGTTGATACCTGATAGCATAACTGATGATGATGATTTTTTTACTGATCGGAAACTGATGATGATTTTTTTTTTCCTGAGAAAACGCATGAGAGCGTGCGTTTCATTTCATTGTAAACTGATGATGATTTCATCCTACTGAAATTGATCAAGTCTTCCTTGTGCTTTTGAAGTACCATGGTGGAACGAACTTTGATCGTACTGCTGGAGGGCCGTTCATTACAACTAGCTATGACTATGATGCACCAATTGATGAATATGGTTAGGCTCTATTGATCTTGGGTCCATCAATAATCTTGTGCCTAGAACCATCTGAACATTGTTCCTTGATCTGGGTTTCAGGCCTTAGGCGACTTCCAAAATGGGCACATCTGAAGGAGCTTCACAAATCTATAAAATTGTGTGAACATAGTCTGCTTTTTGGAAACTCAACGTCACTCTCTCTTGGACCTCAACAAGAGGTAAACTTTATTGTCTTCTGTTGGGTTATAATTGATCTAACGCTGCACTGATCCAGTTATGTGATATACTTACATCCACACGCTTGTTCTCTTTTTAGTCTAAAATTAAGTAGTAAAATCTATCTCTGTTGTAAATAGCACCTTGTGTTTACATGATACACGCTGCTTTATATATAGCCCACATATTGACTACATCATTAAGTCAACCTCAACTAGTGCTAACATCACCATTCCTCTTTTTAAGTTCAGCATCTTTGTCCCCCTGTGGATTAATTTTCCCTCTTGTACCTTATGAAATGAACAGTCTCAACTTCTGATTGCAGGCTGATGTTTACACTGATCACTCAGGAGGATGTGTTGCATTCCTGGCTAACATTGATTCAGAAAAGGACAAAGTTGTCACTTTCAGGAACAGACAATATGATCTTCCTGCTTGGTCAGTTAGCATCCTACCTGACTGCAAGAATGTGGTTTTCAACACTGCGAAGGTATTTGATTTTTCCTTTTAATGGTTTTCAGAATAAAACACATTCAGCCTTGTTTAAATGGACATCCTTCTTCTGAGAAAATGAAACAGAAAATAACAGAAGAACTGAAAAGGAGAAAAGTATAGTTCACGACTAGCTCACAATATGGTTCCTCAGAAAAGTATATAGCCAACATCAGATTATTCAATGCTTAACTGAGAAACACAATATTTAGCTCACAACTCTCTCTTATTACTTTGGTTCTTGGTGATTGATCATCTTCAGGTTCGATCTCAAACTGTGATGGTGGACATGGTTCCGGAAACTTTGCAAGCATCAAAACCTGATCAGTGGAGCATTTTCACAGAGAGAATCGGCATTTGGGATAAAAATGACTTCGTACGAAATGAATTTGTGGACCACATTAATACAACAAAAGACTCTACTGATTACCTGTGGCACACTACGAGGTTCGTCTACTACAGGCTGTATCATGTATTCTTAGTGTGTTGATAAGCTTTTTTGGTATCAACTAAAGAGGGGAGGTCTTAGTGTTATTTATGTTCTAGTATATTTTGTTCTGTACCATCCTAAGCACTTCCAGTTCTGTACGTGACCCATTCTTTGAATGAAATTTGCAGTTTTGATGTGGACAGAAATTATCCTGCAAGTGGGAACCATCCCGTTCTTAATATCGGCTCCAAAGGCCATGCTGTTCATGCTTTCCTGAATAATATGCTCATAGGTCTGTTCTTTACTCACTTTACACTGAGAGATAATGTTTGTGCAGTTCTAATTCAGCCTATATTGCTCTTGTTAGAATATAATTATGTTTAAGATAGAGGTAGGAGTTAGAGATAGAATATGTTTAACATGTACGACTTGCCCTCTACTCCAAGTCTCTCTCCCTCACAATGTATTCTATATATATCCCATATGAGGGTCAGATCAATACAACAACAACACAATATTCATCCATCCTACAATTTCTACATGGTATTAGAGCGGTTTGTCTCACGACGCCGATCCTAGGTTCCTCTAACACTTTCGCAGCGCGCCGCCCCCGGGGAGATTAATCTTCTCTCCCTGGGGGCACGGCACCCGATCAGATCAATTCCTTAGATTAGATCAATCTTCAAATTCCTTTCCGTAGATCAATTTTTTCTTCTTAGCCACAAATAAAACCCCACGATCAGATCCACTCCGGTGAGAAAAATCAGCATCCCCGGTGATTTCCGTGCATACATCCGGCCCAACAGCCTCAACCCGGCGGTTCCACGCTCAAGCTTCCATCTACAGCGCGTCATCTGCAGCTGATCCACGCGCGCACGCACGGAGGCCTGGACACCAGGAGGTCGATCTCGACGGTACCACGTGCAGTTGCTCCGTGCCACGGGCCGGAGGTGGCGCACACCCAGCGACATGCAGCAGATCGATCTAGTCCGAGCGGCGCATGCAAGGACACGGCCGAACAACCACCTGTTCGATCTAAAAATTTGCAGCAGCTTCAGCGACACATCGGTGCAACTCGATCGACCGCCAAGCGCATCTTCCTCGGCTCGGCGATCGCCTCAGGCCGACACCTCCCCGACGCGATCTACATCAACACCACGCGCCATCAGCAGCCGGCCACGCGGACGAGCGCGTCAACACCAGCCGGCGACATAAGTGCGATGCAATCTACGTCGACCCGCGCCGCCGGGACTCCTGCCTCCACCAACGGGCTTCATCAACCCAGCAAGCAAGGAGTCCCTCCTGCGGATGATGCAGTCACCGCGCTCGCGTCCTGCTGCATTGACCTGGAAGGATCGCGCCCATGGGCGCAGGGCAGGATCGAGGCGCTACACATCCAGTCTCCATCGGCTTGAGGACAACCAAGCACGATGACTGCAGCAACATCAACTCCATGCACGCAGGCGCATTCATGCCTGGGTTGGCCATCCGCTACAGATCCAGCATCCGATCCACCCGACAAAGTGCATGCTGATGGAATTAATTGCCATACATGCATGTGGCAGGTCCATGAGAATGCTACGATCGAGCTCCAACCGGACAACATCGGCATCGAGCTTCATCGGGACCCGGCTCCACGCGTCTCCAGCGCTGGACTGCTGCAACTGCATCGACATCTACATGGATTTAACCTTCTGCACCGACGCAATACACCGAACGTCATCGAGCTGTACGACCACGCCGGGCCAACATACTTCACGGCACGACATCGACACTTCGTCGCCGTGGAAGGACGCCTTCAAGCGACGCATTATCGTCGACATTGCCGCTGTAACATCATCACCTACACTTCATTGCCAAGGTCTTCATCAACGTGGTCTTCACCAACATCTTCATCAACACACCGCCGCCACCTTGTCCACAAGATGGACACCTAGCGTCCTCTGACAGAATTTTCTGCAAGACGCGACCACGACGACGGCATCGACCGCGTCATCCACAACTACACGACTGCATCGACACGGCGTCACTACAGTGACGACCCTACACGGCCACACGGTTCTGGCAAAACCGATGTGTGCTCGATGGGCTTCCTCCGGTCTTGGCAAAACCGGTGGACTCATCGCCGACGACACCCTCCGACATCCACGCGGTGCATCGTCCACGTCTGCAGCTCCGTAATAGCGCATTTTTTTGCGCCTCCAGCTTTGTGCGGCTCCATCATCCACGACGACCACACTATCGACCACGACTACCTCGACCACGGCTACAGCACCATGATCGGCTACCTCGACATTAATGGCTACGTCTATCACAACTCATCGGCAATAACTCCAGTCAACAGCGTCCGCCTCGTCACTTATGCTCACGACACTCCCGCTGTGGATCGGGAGGAATAGAGGAGAAGACAGGGAAGGCACCAGAAGGGGACGCAGTCACCGCCCTAGGTGCCGACCCATCAGCCATCAGAGACGCAGTTGATGATGGTGCAGCGGAGAAGACGACGCGAGCACAAGACTTCAAATTCAGTCGCAATCGTCCGCTTCACTCCCGCTACGACTGAGGGGGAATGTTAGAATATAATTATGTTTAAGATAGAGGTAGGAGTTAGAGATAGAATATGTTTAACATGTACGACTTGCCCTCTACTCCAAGTCTCTCTCCCTCACAATGTATTCTATATATATCCCATATGAGGGTCAGATCAATACAACAACAACACAATATTCATCCATCCTACAATTTCTACAGCTCTTTGGGGTATAAACATTTTTTGTATGGTCAAAATATATCTTAAGAAGTAGAGAGGTTGTTATAACAACTCTTCAGAGGGTGGTTGAACCATACGTCGTCAGCAGCATCTCTGACCCTTGGATACTAGTTCTATACAATCTACAGTTCTCTTCAGTTTGAGTTGCTCTGTCAACACACTTACCTTCCATAGATGTCTTTCTCAGGTAGTGCATATGGTAATGGCTCAGAATCAAGTTTCAGTGTGCATATGCCCATCAACTTGAAGGCTGGGAAGAATGAAATTGCACTACTAAGCATGACTGTTGGATTGAAAGTAAGCTTCTCTACCCGTACGAACGATTTAACATTGCATTATAATGTATGCTTCTCTACTGAGCATGACTGTTGGATCGAAAGTATGCTGTTCTTTACATGCCCATGCTATTTCTATGTGCATATATATGCAGTTTACACACTTTTGAGAAGATTAGCCTATGGCCCTTGGTTAACTTCTATCTACTAGTAGCAGGTCACTTGAAAGTTAAAACTGCTTATCTGATTGTAACTTTATGCACTTTCTAAGAGTGCAGGACCCTATTATGAATGGGTGGGAGCTGGCCTTACCAGTGTGAACATCTCTGGAATAAAAAATGGAACGATGGACTTGTCTTCAAACAATTGGGCATACAAGGTACTGTCATCAATATTCTTCATATGGAAACTTCTATTGAGAACTCAATTTGGAAGCACATTGTACTCCCTCCGTCCGGAAATACTTGTCATTGAAATGGATGTATCTAGATGTATTTTAGTTCTGGGTACATCCATTTTTATTCATTTTGATGACAAGTAATTCCGGACGGAGGGAGTATTTCTTAGCTACCTATATGTTCCGACTCCAGATTTTTATGTCTAGAATTTGACATAATCGAGATGGGTGTTTGTCTGTGCTTCTGTTATGTATTTGTTGGTAGATTGGGTTGGAAGGCGAACACTACGGTTTATTTAAGCCCGATCAGGGGAATAACCAAAGGTGGAGGCCAGAACCTGAGCCACCAAAACATCAGCCTCTGACATGGTACAAGGTAACATCTTACAATCTTTACTCTTGATGAATTCTTCACATTCTATTACGTGTCCTAATCCAATGTACTACCTTAGGTGAATGTTGATGTTCCACAAGGAGATGACCCAGTTGGGCTAGACATGCAGTCCATGGGGAAAGGCCTGGTTTGGTTGAATGGAAATGCCATAGGGAGGTTCTGGCCCAGGACCAGTCCTACTGATGACAGGTGCACTCCGAGCTGCGACTACAGAGGGAAATTTTCTCCAGACAAGTGCAGGGCTGGATGTGGAAAGCCGACGCAAAGATGGTAACGTGACCGACATTTGGCACAGCTCACCGTCCTAATTATGTTATGCCATTGTTCTCTTGTGTCTCACATTTCTGTTTTACTTTTGAACAAAGGTACCATGTCCCAAGGTCATGGTTTCACCCATCAGGGAACACCCTTGTGGTCTTTGAGGAGCAGGGCGGGGATCCCACGAAGATCACATTCTCAAGAAGGGTCGCGGCGAGTGTTTGCTCCTTTGTCTCGGAGAATTATCCTTCCATAGACTTGGAGTCCTGGGATAAAAGTATCTCAGATGGTAACCCAGTAGCAGCAAAAGTAGAGCTGTCTTGCCCCAAGGGCAAAAACATTTCTTCAGTCAAGTTTGCGAGCTTTGGAGACCCTAGTGGAACTTGCAGATCCTACCAACATGGAAGCTGCCACCATTCAGGCTCTCTATCTGTTGTTGAGAAGGTAACATTTCCGGTTTTTCGACGTAAAATCTCACCTGATTCTTATCCGGAACTCGATAGGCATCAACATCTGGCTTAGGAGTGCTGATGCACGTGGATTTGGATCGGTGCACATGAATCTAGTCTTGGAATTCGATGGCTGTCAAGCTCTGACTTTGCAGACTTCAGTAATGGTGCAACTGGGAACAGATTAGACATGTAGTAGCAGGTTTTAACATTCCATTTGCAAGCTGCCATGCGTTCCATGCGAGTCGTGTCTAAGGGCTGTTTCTGGATCATCATTACATAGAGATCTAAGATCTGATTGACCAGACCAAAGTTTGTATATTTCCTGAGCGGTCCTTTTTATTCTCTGCAGGCCTGTCTGAACATCAACAGCTGTACAGTTTCGCTGTCAGACGAGGGATTCGGGGAAGATCCATGCCCTGGCGTCACCAAAACACTTGCCATTGAAGCAGACTGTTCTTAATCTGTGAGTTCTACTCAGCTGAGGGTTTCCACCACTACAAATCTGCTCGTCGAAAATCAAATTCGGAACCTGCATTGCTGGTTGCTTTACGCAATATGACATCCGGCAAGTGGAAGTCTACCTAGATTTAGGTTCAGATATGTTTTGAGCATCTTGATGTTAGCCTGGTACTACTATTCAGGACACTGACCATATGCGCAATGCATTGCGTCTCAGGCTCATTATACCTAATGTGGCCATGAGTTCAAACCACGAGCAAGCAAACTACCACTAAGCTAAGCATATTGTACGATGCATCATGAACGTCCTATATCAATGCTGATGTAGTGTGAGGAATCTCTTGCTTAATTAAGGCCAGTTCTGCCAAGTTCAGTTCACACATTTCCCCCCTGTCATATTCCCCTTCTTCCGTACGTTGAGTTGTTGCTCTCTTTGGTTGACTCATTGACAGTAGATGTAGATCACATCACACTCACATGTAGGGCGACATCTGAGCTGACAGACAGAATCATTCGTCCCAACTCTTGGACCGAGCTTCAAATATTCCACATCGTACGTACGTACGTGCTTTGTTGTACGTGCATGTGGCACGTATTCTGTACACATGTGATCTTAGCACTAAGCATCTGACGGACACTTTCAGACTCTTCCGCAAACTGACAGACAAACATCTTAGCATGCAAAGTTCAGATTCTTTTTAAGTAAAGTCATCAGGTTGGCGGAGCATAGCCAGAATTTTTGCCGAGGCATCTTTGGGTTGTTGCAGAAGATTGTCTACATTTAGAGGCTTGTCAAGCAAGCCTTAAAAGTGCACCAGTATTATCATCATCTCTGACAGTGAGGCCACCAACTCGTTGTAGCTATAAGATTGGCCAGGCTGTTCAACTGACAACCGCCATTCTTTTCTTAATCACAGGCATGGTGGACCAGTATTACGGAATGAGATGGTACCAAGTGTGTCTCGTACACTACGTACGACTGTAGCCTACATTGGATCGTCCGGCCATCTCTTTTGGTCTGGGAGACATCACCAGGAGACAAAATACAAGCCGGTAATCAAAGCCCAGCGTGCTGTGTGTATACGTCCTAACAGTGCAAGCTTTGGACGATTCGGCGTACGTATATACATGTGGGGACCACCATACCGTACTGTATATGATTGCTATATATGTCCCATCTGAAGCTGGCGCAAGAGAAGATGATAGGGCTCCCAATTGCAACAAGAGAATAATGCCTCCAGCAGTCCCAACGGCCTATCAGGGTTTTCCCATTAAGAAATTTAAGCTTCCTGTCTTTGTTATTTGTTCCAAAGTTCAATCAACCATTGTTCCTGCTGTCGTCTGAACCAATCAAGTTTTTCTCTTTTGCAGAAAGTTCTTGTGAGGAATATATACATTTTTGTTCTTGTAATAGGGTTTCTAGCTAGTGCAGAATTTGGAGGATCTAGGCAGAATGGCAGCTGGATTATATGATTATATCTATCCTCATCTGCCGACACTACAGTGAGGGAGATTTTTATATGTGATGATGGATGTCGTGTACTGATGTTGCATCCGTCCATGAGTGGTCGTCTCTCTCGCAACGGTCTCCAACAAAGACGTGCGGGAAAATGAAGTCCAAATCCAGAAAACGAAAGAAAGCAAAGCGACTCAGGTATCAGCTGCACTGTTGAGTTACCATGCAGCTGCGATAAGGACGCCAGGTGAGTGCGCGCCAAACTGTCATCAAGCTGCTCTAACCCTGTTGATTAGTGTTGATAAGTGACGTAGCGGGAGGATCCAATCATGCCGTCCCTCCCAGCTCCTGACCTGGAGTTCAGTTTCTCAAGTGACACTATTCTAATCTAAGCACGGCCTTTACAGGTTCCTGTAGGACAAGGCAGGTCAAGGACATAAGTTCTGTCAGCAAAACGCAAACGGAATAAGGTCAAGGACACCGAGATGAAAACGCCACATGACCTACTTAAGGTAGATATGACAGATGATAATAAAACGAGAAAGCTATTCTCCTGCCGACTGGCAGTTAGCGACAGATACGTACGATCGTTCCCGTCAGTTTTTTTTTTCCTTCGATTTTTCTTTATGATCGCTCCCGCGCCCGCTCGCATTTTTTCCCTTCGATCTTTCTTTCTGATCATGTTGCTCCTGCCCGCCTTTTTTTTCCTTCAGCGCTAAAAAAAATATAAGTGCTACGTGTAGGATTTGAACCTAGCACTTGTTGTGTTTATACACATCATCCTTACCATTACAACAACTAGTACTGGTTGTTCTCTATCAAAAGATAACGAGGTATTTGTACCTTTTTACTACCATATGAGAAAAGAAATGAAAAAAATTCTTGTTCTTTTTCTTTGGATGTCTCCAATAACTCACGTACAATCATCATGATATCTAGTTTCATGAGTCTCAAGTTGATAACACCCTATTAATTTTCGTGCCGGGGTGGGGGTGAGGGGGGAGTTGATGAAACATCCACTCGGTAACTTTTTGTGTGAACAGCATGGTAACTCACACATCATAGACCTGATAACTCGCATATCACAGATCTGATAACTTATATAACTTAGTCCTGATAACTTTGGCGTAGGGGTGGGTGTTGATGAAACATCCCCCGGGAACATTTTGGTGTGAATAGCATGATAACTCATACATCGGAGACCTGATAACTTATGCAACCCGGTCTTGATAACTTTTTGGCCAATAGAGGTGATGGAATATACTCCGATAACTTTTATGTGAATATACGTATGTCATTTACCGTCCCGACGTATTGAGGCCGCTTGAAGGCCCCGCTCACCCGAAGTGATTTATAAAAATTCTTCTTTCTATCACAGCAACTCACACATCGCTGACCTGATAACTTATGTGCATAGGTCTTGGTAAATTTGGCGACCAGGTGGAGGGAGGCACGTTGATAAAATACCCCTTGGTTATTTTTTGTGCGAATAGCTTGATAACTCACACATCGCAGGCCTGATAAATTTGGGAGAAAAAGATGCTGGAAACAAATCTTGATGCTAGTAGTTTCCATATTGTAGTTTCGACCTTATAGTTTTATAGCCTAAAAATCATGATAAAGCTGATAATTGAAATCAAGTCTTCAATATTGAGATCTTAACACACTAGCCAACTCACCCACTACTTGGCTCCTGGCAAGTTTAAATAAAATACCACTTTTTTACCATATGAGGTGAACAAATTGTTAAAATATACCCCCGGTAGCTTTCTGTGTAAATAAGATGGTAACTTACGTAGAATTAACCTGATAACTTACATATAAACGCATTGATAACTTTTCACCTTGGGCGAAAAGTTCTAGAAACATGCCCTGATAACCTAGTGCAAATAGCATGGTAATTTACGCACCAGACAACCGGTAACTTACATACAACACATTTGATAACTCTTTACTCATGTGAAAAACGTTACTGAAACATGTCCCGATAACTTTTTGTTGTCGAAACATACCCCAGTGTGAAGTTACCACTACCTCATTCTAAAGCTATCGTGCTTCTCATCGTATAGTCATTAACCTTCTCATATTATAGTTATCAGGCTTATCATAGTATAGTTATCATGTTGCTCAAGTCATAGTTATCACGCTGGTCATGCCAAAGTTACCAAGCAAAAACAATTATTATCGCTGATATGATAGAAAAAAGAAAGGTTAAAATAACCTTGTTTATATTCGATAGACAACAACTAAGGGTGGCTTAGTTGGTTATTGGGCTCAAACTCTAATGAATAGACCTGGGTTCAAGTCCCCTTTTTAGCACTTTTTTTTTTCATATTGTGTAGCCAAAAACCAGAAAAACCACTAGCAATTTACTATTGGCGTATACGGTTTTCGAGAGAAGAAGAAAAATCGGTGGAATCGAGCGTGCGGGTCGCGAGAGGAAGCTGGGTTACGGTCGTGCGGATCTGTCGCTAACGACCAGTCGACTGGTAGTTAGCACAGTCCATAATAAAAATACCTTGGTTGATAGGCTCCCAACGCTGTTGCTCCGCAAATGGCGACACCTTTTTCATGATTGAGAATGCACTGTTGTTGTTCAGGAACAATGGCCCGCACGTAAGCGGGAAAACCTTTTTATTGTGTACCACTCTCTTCATCTAGAAATACTTGTTGGAGAAATAAATGTATTTAGATGTATTTTAGTTCTAGATTTATATATTTTTATTCATTTCTTCGACAAAATATTTCTGGACGGAGGGAGTACTGCATATTACATCTAATTGGCAAATACAAATCATAAAGGCATATTGTACAATGCATCATGAACGTCCTATATCAATGTCCCGCGCACCCCCATTGCTACCGCTCTTGGTTTTCGGATCGTCGCCGTCTCCACCTGTGCGCCGTCGTCGCAGGTCTCCGCCGCCGTCAACGAGAATCATCTCCGTCGTTGCCGCCGTAGTGAGCCATCACCAAGTTAGGGTATGGTTCGACCCCTTTGTGCAATTTCCATTCTCCGATTCAATGCACAAAGTTAATGCCTGTATTCATGCCACGATTGAAAGGTTCAAATCCACACAAAAACTCCTCTAGATTAGATTTGATGCAAAATCTTAGGGTTAGTTTTCCGCCGAACTCATCTCGGACCGATCGAAATGAAGTTTTCGGACCCACCGATTGGTGTTGGCCTTTTCACTAAGTACAACTCGGTCTGACCGAAACGTACTGATCGGTGAGACCGAAAGCAATTTCTCAGTAAAACCCTAGCATCTCGTGTTGGGGAACGTAGTAATTTCAAAAAAAAAAAAATCCTACGCACACGCAAGATCATGGTGATGGCATAGCAACGAGAGGGGAGAGTGTTGTCTACGTACCCTCGTAGACCGTTAAGCGGAAGCGTTATGACAACGCGGTTGATGTAGTCGTACGTCTTCACGAATCGACCGATCCAAGCACCGAACGTACGACACCTCCGTGTTCAAAGACACGCCCAGCTCGATGACGCCCCGGGCTCCAATCCAGCAAGCGTCGGGGATGAGTTTCACAAGACGACGGCGTGGTGACGATGATGATGTTCTACCGGCGCAGGCTTCACGTAAACTCGCGACAATATGACCGAGGTGGAATATCTTTGGAGGGGGCCGCGACACGGCTAAGGAACGATCCGTAGATCAACTTGTGTATCTATGGGTGCCCCTCCCCGTATATAAAGGGGAGAGGAGGAGGGGGCGGCCTAAGGGGAGGCGCGCCCTAGGAGGGGAAACCTACTCCAAGTAGGTTTGCCCCTCCTTCCTATTCCAAGAAGGAGGGAAGGAAGGAGTGGGAGAGGGAAAGGCAAGGGCGCCCCTTCCTTGTCCTATTCGGACTCAAGGGAGGCGCGCCTCTTGCCTGGCCGCCCCTCTCTCTCCACTAGGGCCCATCAAGGCCCATTACTTCCCGGGGGGTTCCGGTAACCCTCGGGTACTCCGGTTTTTCTCCGAAAACATCCGGAACACTTCCGGTGTTCGAATATAGTCATCCAGTATATCAATCTTTATGTCTCGACCATTTCGAGACTCCTCGTCATGTCCGTGATCACATCTGGGACTCCGAAGAACCTTCAGTACATCAAAACTTATAAACTCATAATAAAACTGTCATCGTAACGTTAAGCGTGCGGACCCTACGGGTTCGAGAACTATGTAGACATGACCTAGAACTATTCTCGGTCAATAACCAATAGCGGAACACGGATGTTCATATTGGTTCCCACATATTCTCTGAAGATCTTTATCGGTCAAACCGCATAACAACATACGTTGTTCCTTTGTCATCGGTATGTTACTTGCCCGAGATTCGATCGTCGGTATCCAATACCTAGTTCAATCTCGTTACGGCAAGTCTCTTTACTCGTTCCGTAATACATCATCTCATAACTAACTCAAGAGTTATAATGCTTGCAAGGCTTAGGTGATGAGTATTACCGAGAGGGCCAGAGATACCTCTCCGACAATCGGAGTGACAAAACCTAATCTCGAATTATGCCAACTCAATATGTACCTTTGGAGACACTCAGAGCACCTTTATAATCACTCGATTCGTTGTGATGTTTGGTAGCACACAAAGTGTTCCTCCGTAAACGGAGTTGCATAATCTCATAGTTATAGGAACTTTGTATAAGTCATGAAGAAAGCAATAGCAACATACTAAACGATCAAGTGCTAAGCTAACGGAATGGGTCAAGTCAATCACATCATTCTCCTAATGATGTGATCCCATTAATCAAATGACAACACATGCCTATGGTTAGGAAACATAACCATCTTTGATTAATGAGCTATTCAAGTAGAGGCATACTAGTGACACTATGTTTGTCTATGTATTCACACATGTATCATGTTTCCGGTTAATACAATTCTAGCATGAATAATAAACATTTATCATGATATGAGGAAATAAATAATAACTTTATTATTGCCTCTAGGGCATATTTCCTTCAGTCTCCCACTTGCACTAGAGTCAATAATCTAGATTAGATAGTAATGATTCTAACATCCATGGAATCTTGGTGCTGATCATGTTTTGCTCGCGAGAGAGGCTTAGTCAACGGGTCTGCAACATTCAGATCCGTATGTATCTTGCAAATCTCTATGTCTCCCACTTGGACTTGGTCCCGAATGGAATTGAAGCGTCTCTTGATGTGCTTGGTCCTCTTGTGAAATCTAAATTCCTTTGCCAAGGCAATTGCACCAGTATTGTCACAGAAGATCTTCATTGGTCCCGATGTACTAGGTACAACACCTAGATCGAAAATGAACTCCTTCATCCAGACTCCTTCATTTGCTGCTTCCGAAGCAGCTATGTACTCCGCTTCACATGTAGATCCCACCATGACGCTTTCTTTAGAACTGCACCAACTTACAGCTCCACCATTTAATAAAAATACGTATCCGGTTTGCGGTTTAGAATCGTCCGGATCAGTGTCAAGCTTGCATCGACGTAAACATTTACGACTAGCTCTTTGTCACCTCCATATACGAGAAACATATCCTTAGTCCTTTTCAGGTATTTCAGGATGTTCTTGATCGCTGTCCAGTGACCCACTCCTGGATTACTTTGGTACCTCCCTGCCAAACTAATAGCAAGGCACACATCAGGTCTTGTACACAGCATTGCATACATGATAGAGCCTATGGCTGAAGCATAGGTAAAATCTTTCATTTTCTCTCTATCTTCTGCTGTGGTCTGGCATTGAGTCTGACTCAACTTCACACCTTGAAGCATGGGCAAGAACCCTTTCTTTGCCTGATCCATTTTGAACTTTTTCAAAATTTTATCAAGGTATGTGCTTTGTGAAAGTCCTATTAAGCGTCTTGATCTATCTCTATAAATCTTGATGCCCAATATGTAAGCAGCTTCACCGAGGTCTTTCATTGAAAAACTTTTATTCAAGTATCCCTTTACGCTATCCAGAAATTCTATATCATTTCCAATTAATAATATGTCATCTACATATAATATCAGAAATGCTACAGAGCTCCCACTCACTTTCTTGTAAATACAAGGCTTCTCCAAAAGTGCAGATAAAACCATATGCTTTGATCACACTATCAAAGCGTTTATTCCAACTCCGAGAGGCTTGCACCAGACCATAGATTGATCGCTGGAGCTTGCACACTTTGTCAGCTCCCTTACGATCGACAAAACCTTCCGGTTGCATCATATACAACTCTTCTTTCAGAAATCCATTCAGGAATGTAGTTTTGACATCCATCTGCCAAATTTCATAATCATAAAATGCGGCAATCGCTAACATGATTCGGACAGACTTAAGCATCGCTACGGGTGAAAAAGTCTCATTGTAGTCAACCCCTTGAACTTGTCGAAAACCTTTCGCAACAAGTCGAGCCTTATAGACGATTATATTACCGTCGACGGTCTTCTTCTTAAAGATCCATTTATTCTCAATGGCTTGCCGATCATCGGCAAGTCAACCAAAGTCCATACTTTGTTCTCATACATGGATCCCATCTTAGATTTCATGGCCTCTAGCCATTTTTGGAATCTGGGCTCATCATCGCTTCCTCATAGTTCGTAGGTTCATCATGGTCAAGTAACATGACTTCCGAATAGGATTACCGTACCACTCAGTGCGGATCTTACTCGTAGACCCACGAGGTTCGAGATACTTGATCTGAAGTTTCATGATCAATATCATGAGCTTCCTCGCTAATTGGTGTATTTGTCACAGGAACTGATTTCTGTGATGAACTACTTTCCAATAAGGGAGTAGGTACCGTTACCTCATCAAGTTCTACTTTCCTCCCACTCACTTCTTTCAAGAGAAACTCCTTCTCTAGAAAGGATCCATTCTTAGCAATGAATGTCTTGCCTTCGGATCTGTGATAGAAGGTGTACCCAACAGTCTCTTTTGGGTATCCTATGAAGACACATTTTCGATTTGGGTTCGAGCTTATCGGTTGAAGTTTCTTCACATAAGCATTGCAGCCCCAAACTTTAAGAAACGACAACTTTGGTTTCTTGCCAAACCACAGTTCATAAGGCGTCGTCTCAACGGATTTAGATGGTGCCCTATTTAATGTGAATGCAGCCGTCTCTAAAGCATAACCCCAAAACGATAGCGGTAAATCAGTAAGAGACATCATAGATCGCACCATATCTAGTAAAGTACGATTACGACGTTCGGACACACCATTTCTGTCACATCCCTAGCTTCTGGTATTGCACTAGGCTAGCTTCATGTGTGCATCATATTTAAATTTTGCTTAATTTTGAAATGGGGATTGCTCAAACCCTAGCATTAAAGAAATTCACTAGGTTTACCTAATATAATTTCAGTAAGTCCAAGTGGCTTTCAAAAATGTTCATGATTTTTGACAAAGGTGAAAAACCTCTACCAAAAATGATGCCAATACTTTTGGGCCATTATGGATTTTTGGATAATCCATATTTTATTTGAATTGGGGCATTTAAATACTATTAATATTTTTAAATGCTCCAACAATTCTGAAAAATAGTTAAGGGCCTCTGTAATAACTCATTTAATGCCCACAATTATTTTCAGGATTTATTAAAATGATTTGGGCTATAAACTAAATCGAAACAAAACTACGTAAATAGAAAAGGAAACAAAATAAAGAAAAGGAGAGAGAGATTACAGGGCTTACGGCGGCCTTGCCTTGTAGCAGCCCACCAGGCCCATGCAGATCATCCTCTACCTCTGCCGAGAGGCGAGGAGGAGGAGACAGCAGACGCTGCCGCCATGGCGACACGCCACCTCCCGCCCTTTGCCTCACCGAGGCGCCTCAAGCCCTCCTCGGCGCCACGCACTCCCCGGGCCCCTCCTCTCTCTCGCGTCCATTCCTCCTCTCCTCGCTCTCTCCGTGACGGCCGACGCGCCATGGAAGCGCCGCCGTGAACCACCGCGGCCCCGACCCCTCTCGCCTTCCGTGTTGCGTGGAAGCTCGCCACCGTCGCCACGCCTCTGGGCGACCCGCAGACGCCGGATGCACCGCACCACGACCATGGCGTCGTCTTCAACCTCTCGCCGCCGAGATCGCCGACGACCGCACGCCATCACCAACCCTTCCCGAGCCCGCCGAGACGCGCGTCGCAACCGCTGTGAGCTCCTCCCCCGAACCTCCCTCTTCTCCGTCTCGTTTGCATGCTGTAGCGCCATTCCCCACCGTCACTGAAGCTCGCCGCCGTTGCGCTCCGTCGCCACCGTGGCTAGAGTGAACGTAGCTTGAAGCCGAGCACACCACCGTGTTTCGGGCGTCATCACGCGCCCGTAGCACCCTCCGTGGCCCTGCCAGTCTTTGATCACGCCGCCCCGAGCACACCAAGACGTCGCCGCCGCCGCCGCGCTTCGCTTCCGCGAACCCGGCCACCCCCGCACCTCCCGTTGGTCTCCCCAGATGCGCACGGGCACGGGCTACCTTCTGGTGCCCCTGGCGCGTCGATCCGTCGCCTCTGGCGAGGTCCGAGCGAACTCCGCCGCGGTTCGAGGTCACCGTCGGCGACGCTCCGGCGACTGTCGACGTGGCCATCTAGTTAGGCTCTAATCCCCCACCACTTAACCCCCTGACCCACTTACATATGGGCCCCACGCCCTTAATCAACAACAGTTAGTTTCCTGTTTAGTCTTAACTAATCACAGTGGCCCCACACGTCAGCTTTGACCAAGCTGACGTGGACTTTGACTGGGCCCACTTGTCTGTGACACTGACCAGCCCCGAGTCACTGACCAATGGGCCCCACTGGTCAGTTTGACCTGGACCGCGCCCGTTGACCGCTGACATCACGGTGACGTCATGCTGATGCAATAACTCTTTTCTAGATTTATTCTTTTATAGGAAATTCCAGAAAATGCCCTAAACTTCAAAAATTCATAGAAAATCAACCGTAGCTCCAAATCAAATAAGTTATATATGAAAAATGATCAGAAAAATCCAATCTATCCATCTGTACCATTTTCATGCATGTTAGAACAACTTATAGCTGCTGTATAGCACAAATCATATGAATGGCATTCAAATAATCACATGTGGAGTTTGAATTTGAACCTAGGGTTCAAACCAACTCCATTTAACTTGCTGCTAGTTGCATTAGCTCAAACCACAGCATATTGCCATGTCACACTCATGCATCATATTTTTGCATTGCATTGATTGTGTTCTTTCTCTGTTGCCGGTGTTTGTCCCCCTTAGTAGACGTTGTTCCGATGATGAGTTCGATGACACCAATGAAGAGCTATACTATCTTCAGAAGTGCCAGGCAAGCAAAACCCCCTTGTTCATTCCGATACAATCCCACACTCTCGCTTCTGCTCTATTTTACTGCATTAGGACAAGAACGATACAACTGTTACATGTGCGGTAGTTGAACCCCTTTATCCTGTGCATGACTGTCATTCCACAAGAATAGATGAAACCCACTAGCATGAGTAGGAGTTGTTTGAGCCCTGATGTGCCTACTCATTCATGCTTGTTTGTCATGCCTGCTATTGCTTAGAGTTGTGTCAGGTCTGATTCATCGGGAATGAATCGGAGGTGTGTGAACATGTCCTACTGTTGAGAGTTAAATGTGTGAACACGATTTGGAGGCCATGTAGGAGTACATGGTGGGTTGTCTCATTGCAGCCGTCCTCAGGAACTGAGTTCTGTGTTTGTGATCCATGAACAGTTACTACCACACATTGGGTTCCGGTAACTCGAGCCCTCTCGGCTTCTTAATCACACTTGTTCTCTGTCCAGGAGTTGCAACTAGCTTCTGGTGTTTGTAGGTAGTGTTAGTAGTCTACCAAGTGGCACCGATGCATGTGGGCTTGGGACAGACTAGGCTGAGGGCACGGTGTACCAAGTGGCACCCGGATGGTGGGCTTGGGAACCCTGCTCACATCGTTTGGGGCCGTGAGCGACACCCCGGCCGGATCTCCTTGCGGATGGAACCCGAATAGGCGATAAACCTGGACGAGAGACTTGAGTGTTTAGGTAGGTCGTGGCCGACTCCTCGCCCGGCTTCGCTTGAAGGTTGCCGAGGTACATGACGGTGTCTGAGGCGATAAGTGGCGAGAGCGTGTGTGAAGAAGTACACCCCTGCAGGGTTATCATTATCTATTCGAATAGCCGGATTCCTTGGATATGGAAACTTGGACCCCTTACATAGTTCATAGACAAGTGAAAGTGGATACTCTAAAACTCGCAAGATAAGCGTGAGTGCTATGGATGGCGTTCTCGTAGGGAGACGGGAGCGGATCCATAGTGGAGTATTGATATGGTGAATATGTGGACTCAAGTGCGCCACCTCAAAAGAGTTACATTGCAATCGTAGTTCAGGTTAGCCACAGAGTCAAAGCTGGCTTGCTGCAGTTAAACTCCACCACCCCTTTGTTGATATTGATGCATATGTAGTTAGTTCTGATGTAAGTCTTCTTTGGGTACATTTGTACTCACGCTTGCCTATTTTATGTTTTTGCAGAGAGACTTGGTCTCGCTAGTAGTTCCGCTTGGACTTTGACGTTTAGCTTGTTACCTCAGCTACGATCTTGTGCCCTCGGCAGGATCTGGTAGTTAGTCAGGCTTCTCAGCCTTTTTCATTTGTAGATGTCTGTACTCAGACATGTTTAATCTTCCGCTTGTGCTCTGACTTGTATGCTCTGAGTGTTGGGTCATGAGACCCATGTTTGTAATATCTCGCTCCTCGGAGCCTAATGAATACATACTTGAGTTGTAGAGTCATGTTGTGATACCATGTTGTATTTGCACATATCGAGCATATTGTGTGTATGTTATTGAAATGCTTGGTATGTGTGGGATCTGACTATCTAGTTGTTTATCCTTAGTAGCCTCTCTTCGGAAATGTCTCCTAGTGTTTCCACCGAGCCATGGTAGCTTGCTACTGCTCCTAACACTTAGGCTGGCCGGCATGTGTCCTTCTTCGTTCTCAGGTCTGTTCTTCGGGAAATGTCACGCAATGGATACCGAGTCCTGTTAGCCCGCTCTGGCCGGTTCACCGAGTCTGTTAGCCCAGTGCTACAGACTGGATTCACTCATTGGTGACCGACACGTTCGATTTGGGTCATGGATGCCTGTCCTGTAAGTTTGTGCCACTTTTGGTTTACGACTAGCCATGTCGGCCGGGCTCCTTATCATATGGATGCTAGCGACACTATCATATCGTGTGCCAAAAGGCTAAACGGTCCCGGCAAAGGTAAGGCGACACCCGTGGGAATACCGTGTGTGAGGCCGCAAAGTGATATGAGGTGTTACATGCTAGATCGATGTGGTATTGAGTCGGGGTCCTGACAGCTTTGGTATCAGAGCTTGACTGCCTGTAGGATTACCAAGCCAAACTGGTCGAAGTTGAGTCTAGAAATTCTTTAGTTATATAAGGGAATTGATTGTGGGATGGAACGTAAGGCTCTTTTTACTCCTTTACCTTATGCCCTTCTGATCTGAGTCAACCTCTTCTTTTCTACGGGGATTAAGGAACTAGGCCTTCTCTTCTTTCTATTAGGATCACGTGTTACTATTCCGTAGACTTATAGGATTGATGGATTTAAGCTTCAGTTCAGTTCCTACTACTTCCGTATGTTAACTGTTGATCTCGAAACCTTGATATTGTGCTTCTGAGTGGCTATGCCACCATTTTTGTAGCATGTCTCCAATCTTTTGAGCATTTACAGCCGTTATGCTGTCCGAGTCATCCCAGGTTTCTAAATAGTCTGAAGCATTTGCAAAATTCCTTCCTCCCGTTCCGATGTCCTTTGGGCCAGATTAACCACACTAATCGGTGAGTTGAGGTACTCTATTGCCTCAGCATTTATGTTGGAGCTAGTATTATGACCCTAGGTGTCTTAGTGAGTCACCTAGTAATTTAGCAATGCTTGTATTCCCAGTGTGATGATTTTGGCCATCATTCTCAAAAGCATCCCGTGATGCCACTTAGTAGTAGGTATTCTACTTCTGGGTTTTGAACCCGAGATTCACCCACTTACTTCATGCTGATAGTGTTTGCTAGTTCCTTTAGGTTGTTAGTAACCTTGCGATAGTCCTCGAGGTCCGTGGTATATCCTTCTTCCAAATACTATGAACCACTTATGGTAGAAGTTGTTGGATCAAAAGATCACAACAAGAGTACTCTCGAAGAGTTCTCCATGCATAATTGTGAATCTGCCAATTCTACCCTTTCCGCATGGGTTATCCGGAAGAAATGTTGAGCTTCGCTCGACATACTAATCTATGCGTCCACAACTCAGAAAGATATAGGTTCCTTTGAGTTGTCTCTCTTTAGTTGTCTTCTGACCTTCATCTATCAATTGATAGTCAAGAGTATGCGTGCATTCGTTCATCGATGCCTATTACTCTTGTGGTCCGTTAAGCCATTCTATTCTGGAATGACTAGGAGAAATAAACTCCAGTACCTCATTTATATCTAGGGTTGGGTCAAAGAAGTTGTATTCCATAGATCAAAATGCCAATCCAGCTTCTGGTCTGTTCTACCTTGAAGTATTACCTTCTTTATGTCAGGATTGTCATGAGAATTGCACCACCTCTTATGAATTCTTGACGCAGTGATACTTCTCGCCATCATTTTCATTTCTCGGTTCCGCGTTGTTGCAACCGGAATGCCGACAGGTGAATCATGATGTGTGAACTCAATACTCCTAGCAACTGTGTTGCTTGGTAGTTAATGGACAATAATTTCATTCGTAGTGTGTTGGTTCTTGAATCATCATTCTACGACTGATTGTGCTACCTAGTCCTTATTTCCTGGTGCACTCCTCGATTGATGAGTTAGGATTTTGTTAAGTCCTCGCTCATTTGATCATATCGTCTTGCCCTAAAAAGCAAGGTTGTTCTTGAGCTTAGTAACATATCGGTGGTTCGTGATTTTCTGAATATCTTCTCGGAAGTATCACCAGGTCGTCACCTGACTGTTATGTTGAGCTCGTGATCAAGTTGGTTTCTTGTAAACCACCCCTTCTCCAAAAATCTGTGTGGGATACCCCTGAGCTAGTTGGTCAAGCTAAACAACAACTTGGAGAGTTGGGAGATAAAAGTTGCCTGACTAGTTCATGTTAAGGGATATCTTGTGTGTGTGTTGAAGAAAGATGATATCCTCATCAATTGATCCTCGAGACCAGTTGTTGGAGCTATTGTCTTGCCAAAACTTTGATTTGAGTGTGGGCTATTCTCAAATCAAATCAGAACCAACGATGTTCGTAATGTTGTCTTACTCGTGGATTTTCCTCGAGCATACACCATTATGTCTTTTGGGTCTGACCAATACTATCACCTTGATCACATAGTTATGGAATTCCATCTCCATGGAAACCTGGATGAATTGTTGTTGAGCCCATCAGTAACACTACTCCCTTCTCCATGATTTTGTTGAACATTAAGTTAGTGTTGGAAACTTGTGTAAGCATTTCTTCATGTCCCATTCGTGAAGAATATGTTGGATGAAAGGAGTGACTTTCTCTGATTCACGTGCATTTGGTGCAAGTTGCCGCCGTGAGTTCGAGGAAGAATGTTTTTGTTTTCCCTGGTACCATCCCAAGTCAGTCATGCATGTGCGAAGTATGCTATAGTTTGACAGGCTCGCAACCTTCATTCCATATGTATCCCTAGCACACCAAGCCACTGATTGACTTGTTCAAGGAGAAGAAGCTCCTTCCTAAGAGTATACCTTATGCAAGGACTTCGATATCCTCGATGATGGTTGGCCACCGGAACTCGGTAGTGTTTTATTGTAAGACTACCATGGGATCATGTTTGTCTGGGACAACGTGTTCACATGTTTGTAGCAGAACCAACTCATGTTTTGGAACTTGCTATCGTAGTTCATTTCCCGAGAATCTCGCAACGTCATCTCGTCGATTTGTGTTGCAAACTTTCGTTTTTCCTTCTAGACTTGATAAGTCTGGAATAAACTGACACCAACCGGATTTGAATCTCAGGCAGATATGATGGTTGGAACTATTCTAAGATCTATGATGTAGGTCCCGACAAGGTTGATGTTGGCCGACACACCTAGCCGAAGATCTATTATTGTAGCATCTTAACTGAGCAAGTTGACCATCCTCTCCATAAGGATGTCGTGCGACTTATTTTAGAAGTTGTTCCTTATGGATCCTTTGTTCTCCCGGCGGACCTTTACTTGATGTTCCAGATACCAACTGGTATTGGGTTAAACTGGTACATCAAGGAGAACATTAGAAGCGGAGTGCTGAATGTCTCTCGGTCGATCATCCAGATTTTGTCATCTTGGCCTCGCTAAGGTGAAATCTGAGAAGGTGTTATCTTCCTTTGCATCTGCATCATCCATCACTATTCATCATGGTAGTGTGATGTGTTGCCAGGATCCTTGACACGGATGTTGGTAAAACCTTGATGAATATGGAAATGCTCAAGTTCTTGAGAGCACACTCAGTCACTAGGTTACATCCTCGGTATCAATTGGAATGTGCCTTCCATTTGCTGAATTGCCCCATAACCGTAGTTTCCTTTTCGAACTGAGTATGCCATTTCTTTGAATTCCTTCAAATGATCGTTTGTGAATTGCCATTAGCCTGGTATGAAGAGCTTCAATAATTCTTTTCGATAGAGTTTCTTTCTGTCGTCGTCGTGTTCTCCTGAAGATCTCAAAAGCAAAGATGTCAAGATCAAGATGATGATCGAATCAACGTTCTTTTGAAGTGCAACCTGGATCATGAAGTTTGAGCTAGCCTTGTATCCCCTCTGTCTTCTTACCTCATGTCTTGAATCTCGGGACGAGATTCTTGTTTAGTGGGGGCGAGTTGTCACATCCCTAGCTTCTGGTATTGCACTAGGCTAGCTTCATGTGTGCATCATATTTAAATTTTGCTTAATTTTGAAATGGGGATTGCTCAAACCCTAGCATTAAAGAAATTCACTAGGTTTACCTAATATAATTTCAAGAAGTCCAAGTGGCTTTCAAAATGTTCATGATTTTTGACAAAGGTGAAAAACCTCTACCAAAAATGATGCCAATACTTTTGGGCCATTATGGATTTTGGATAATCCATATTTTATTTGAATTGGGGCATTTAAATACTATTAATATTTTTAAATGCTCCAAAATTCTGAAAAATAGTTAAGGGCCTCTGTAATAACTCATTTAATGCCCACAATTATTTTCAGGATTTATTAAAATGATTTGGGCTATAAACTAAATCGTAAACAAAACTACGTAAATAGAAAAGGAAACAAAATAAAGAAAAGGAGAGAGAGATTACCGGCGCTTACTGGCCGGCCTTGCCTTGTAGCAGCCCACCAGGCCCATGCCATCATCCTCTACCTCCGCCAAGATGGCGAGAGGAGGGAGACAAGACGCCGCTGCGTGGCGACACGCCACCTCCTGCTCTTTGCCTCACCGAGGCGCCTCGAAGCCCTCCTCGGCGCCACGCACTTCGGGCCCCTCCTCTCTCTCGCCCATTCCTCCTCTCCCTCGCTCTCTCCCCGGACGGCCGACGCGCCATGGAAGCGCCGCCGTGAACCACCGCGCCCCGACCCCTCTCGCCTTCCGTGTTGCGTGGAAGCTCCGCCACCGCCGCCACGCCTCTGGATGACCCGCAGACGCCGGATGCACCGCACCACGACCATGGCGTCGTCTTCAACCTCTCGCCGCCGAGATCGCCGACGACCGCACGCCGTCACCAACCCTTCCCGAGCCCGCCGAGACGCGTCATCGCAACCGCTGTGAGCTCCTCCCCGAACCCCTCTTCTCCGTCTCGTTTGCATCTTTGAAGCGCCATTCCCCACCGCCACCGGCTTCGCCGCCGTTGCGCCCATCGCCACCGTGGCTAGAGCGAACGAGCTTGAAGCCGAGCACACCACCGTGCTCGGCGCATCATCACGCGCCGTAGCACCCTCCGTGGCCCTCGCCGTCAGTATCACGCCGCCCCGAGCACACCCACGACGCCGCCGCCATGAGCTCGCTCCGGCAAACCCGGCCACCCCGCACCTCCGCTGGTCTCCCCAGATCGCGCAGACGGCACGGGCTACCTTCGGTGCCTCGGCGCGTCGATCCGTCGCCTCTGGCGAGGTCCGAGCGAACTCGCCGCGGTTCGAGGTCACCGTCGGCGACGCTCCGGCGACTGTCGACGTGGCCATCTAGTTAGGCTCTAATCCCCCACCACTTAACCCCCTGACCCACTTACATATGGGCCCCACGCCCTTAATCAACAACAGATAGTTTCCTGTTTAGTCTTAACTAATCACAGTGGCCCCACACGTCAGCTTTGACCAAGCTGACGTGGACTTTGACTGGGCCCACTTTATGCGTGACATCGACCAGCCCCGAGTCACCGACCAATGGGCCCCACTGGTCAGTTTGACCTGGACCGCGCCCGTTGACCGCTGACATCACGGTGACGTCATGCTGATGCAATAACTCTTTTCTAGATTTATTCTTTTATAGGAAATTCCAGAAAATGCCCTAAACTTCAAAAATTCATAGAAAATCAACCGTAGCTCCAAATCAAATAAGTTGTATATGAAAAATGATCAGAAAAATCCAATCTATCCATCTGTACCATTTTCATGCATGTTAGAACAACTTATAGCTGCTGTATAGCACAAATCATATGAATGGCATTCAAATAATCACATGTGGAGTTTGAATTTGAACCTAGGGTTCAAACCAACTCCATTTAACTTGCTGCTAGTTGCATTAGCTTAAACCACAGCATATTGCCATGTCACACTCATGCATCATATTGTTGCATTGCATTGATTGTGTTCTTTCTCTGTTGCCGGTGTTTGTCCCCCTTAGTAGACGTTGTTCCGACGATGAGTTCGATGACACCAATGAAGAGCTATACTATCTTCAGAAGTGCCAGGCAAGCAAAACCCCCTTGTTCATTCCGATACAATCCCACTCTCTCGCTTCTGCTCTATTTTACTGCATTAGGACAACAACGATACAACTGTTACATGCTGCGGTAGTTGAACCCCTTTATCCTGTGCATGACCTGTCATTCCACAGTAAATAGATGAAACCCACTAGCATGAGTAGGAGTTGTTTGAGCCCTGATGTGCCTACTCATTCATGCTTGTTTGTCATGCCTGCTATTGCTTAGAGTTGTGTCAGGTCTGATTCATCGGGAATGAATCGGAGGTGTGTGAACATGTCCTACTGTTGAGAGTTAAATGTGTGAACACGATTTGGTAAAGGTAGCGGTGAGAGGCCATGTAGGAGTACATGGTGGGTTGTCTCATTGCAGCCGTCCTCAGGAACTGAGTTCTGTCTTTGTGATCCATGAACAGTTACTACCACACATTGGGTTCCGGTAACTCGACCCCTCTCGGCTTCTTAATCACACTTGTTCTCTGTCCAGGAGTTGCAACTAGTTTACGGTGTTTGTAGGTAGTGTTAGTAGTCTACCAAGTGGCACCCGATGCATGTGGGCTTGGGACAGACTAGGCCTGATGTACGGTGTACCAAGTGGCACCGGATGGTGGGCTTGGGAACCTGCTCACATCGTTTGGGGCCGTGGCGAAACCCGGCGGATCTCCTTGCGGATGGAACCCGAATAGGCGATAAACACGGACGAGAGACTTGAGTGTTTAGGTAGGCCGTGGCCGACTCCTCGCCCGCTTCCGCTTGAAGGTTGCCGAGGTACATGACGTGTCAGGCGATAAGTGGCGAGCGCGTGTGAAGAAGTACACCCTGCGGGGTTATCATTATCTATTGAATAGCGGATTCCTCGGATATGGAAACTTGGACCCCTTACATAGTTCATAGACAAGTGAAAGTGGATACTCTAAAACTCGCAAGATAAGCGTGAGTGCTATGGATGGCGTTCTCGTAGGGAGACGGGAGCGGATCCATAGTGGAGTATTGATATGGTGAATATGTGGACTCGTGTGCGCCACCTCAAAAGAGTTACATTGCAATCGTAGTTCAGGTTAGCCACAGAGTCAAAGCTGGCTTGCTGCAGTTAAACTCCACCACCCCTTTGTTGATATTGATGCATATGTAGTTAGTTCTGATGTAAGTCTTGCTGGGTACATTTGTACTCACGTTTGCCTATTTTATGTTTTTGCAGAGAGACTTCAGTCTCGCTAGTAGTTCCGCTTGGACTTCGACGTTTAGCTTGTTACCTCAGCTACGATCTTGTGCCCTCGGCAGGATCTGGTAGTTAGTCAGGCTTCTCAGCCTTTTTCATTTGTAGATGTCTGTACTCAGACATGTTTAATCTTCCGCTTGTGCTCTGACTTGTATGCTCTGAGTGTTGGGTCATGAGACCCATGTTTGTAATATCTCGCTCCTCGGAGCCTAATGAATACATACTTGAGTTGTAGAGTCATGTTGTGATGCCATGTTGTATTTGCACATATCGAGCATATTGTGTGTATGTTATTGAAATGCTTGGTATGTGTGGGATCTGACTATCTAGTTGTTTATCCTTAGTAGCCTCTCTTACCGGGAAATGTCTCCTAGTGTTTCCACCGAGCCATGGTAGCTTGCTACTGCTCCGGAACACTTAGGCTGGCCGGCATGTGTCCTTCTTCGTTCTGTATACATCTTCGGGAAATGTCACGCAATGGATACCGAGTCCTGTTAGCCGCTACAGCCCGGTTCACCGAGTCTGTTAGCCCAGTGCTACTGACTGGATTCACTCGCTGGTGACCGACACGTTCGATCTTTGGGTCATGGATGCTGTCCTGTAAGTTTGTGCCACTTTTGGTTTACGACTAGCCATGTCAGCCCGGGCTCCTTATCATATGGATGCTAGCGACACTATCATATACGTGTGCCAAAAGGCGCAAACGCTCCCGGGCAAAGGTAAGGCGACACCCGTGGGAATACCGTGCGTGAGGCCGCAAAGTGATATGAGGTGTTACATGCTAGATCGATGTGGTATTGAGTCGGGGTCCTGACAATTTCTTTGTGGTGTTCCAGGTGGCGTGAGTTGCGAAACTATTATGCATTGTTTCAAATGTAAACCAAACTCGTAACTCAAATATTCTCCTCCACGATCAGATCGTAGAAATTTTATTTTCTTGTTACGATGATTTTCCACTTCACTCTGAAATTCTTTGAACTTTTCAAATGTTTCAGACTTGTGCTTCATTAAGTAGATATACTCATATCTGCTCAAATCATCTGTGATGGTGAGAAAATAACGATATCCGCCACGAGCTTCAACATTCATCGGACCACATACATCTGTATGTATGATTTCCAACAAATCTGTTGCTCTCTCCATAGTACCGGAGAACGGTGTTTTAGTCATCTTGCCCATGAGGCACGGTTCGCAAGTACCAATTGATTCATAATCAAGTGATTCCAAAAGTCCATCAGTATGGAGTTTCTTCATGCGCTTTACACCGATATGACCTAAACGGCAGTGCCACAAATAAGTTGCACTATCATTATCAACTCTACATCTTTTGGCTTCAACATTATGAATATGTGTATCACTACTATCGAGATTCAATAAAAATAGACCACTCTTCAAGGGTGCATGACCATAAAAGATATTACTCATATAAATAGAACAACCATTATTCTCTGATTTAAATGAATAACCGTCTCGCATCAAACAAGATCCAGATATAATGTTCATGCTTAACGCTGGCACCAAATAACAATTATTCAGGTCTAAAACTAATACCGAAGGTAGATGTAGAGGTAGCGTGCCGACCGCGATCACATCGACTTTGGAACCGTTTCCCACGCGCATCGTCACCTCGTCCTTGGCCGGTGCTCGCTTATTCAGTAGTCCTGTTTGAGTTGCAAATATTAGCAATGTAACCAATATCAAATACCCAGTGCTACTACGAGCTCTAGTTAGGTACACATCAATAACATGTATATCACATATACCTTTGTTCACTTTGCCATCCTTCTTATCCGCCAAATACTTGGGGCAGTTCCGCTTCGGTGTCGATCGCTTGCAATAGAAGCACTCGGTTTGAGCTTAGGTCCAGACTTGGGTTTCTTCTCTTGAGCAGCAACTTGCTTGCCGTTCTTTTTGAAGTTCCCCTTCTTCTTCCCTTTGCCCTTCTTCTTGAAACTGGTGGTCTTGTTGACCATCAACACTTGATGATCTTTCTTGATTTCTACCTCCGCAGCCTTTAGCATTGCGAAGAGCTCGGGAATTGTCTTGTTCATCCCTTGCATATTATAGTTCATCACAAAGCTCTTGTAGCTTGGTGGCAGTGATTGGAGAATTCTGTCAATGACGCTATCGTCCGGAAGATTAACTCCTAGTTGAATCAAGTGATTATTATACCCAGACATTTTGAGTATATGCTCACCGATGAACTATTCTCCTCCATCTTGCAACCAGTAGAACTTATTGGAGACTTCATATCTCTCAATCCGGCATTTGCTTGAAATATTAACTTCAACTCGGAACATCGCATATGCTCCATGACGCTCAAAACGTCGTTGAAGACCCGATTCTAAGCCGTAAAGCATGGCACATTGAACTATAGAGTAGTCATCACTTTGCTCGCTGGACATTCATAACATCCGAGTTGCTCTGCAGCGAGTTCGGCACCTAGCGGTGCTTCGGGACGTAATTCTTTCAGGCAAACAATGAGGATAATCCTCAAGTTATGGACCCGATCCGTGTAATTGCTACCATCATCTTTCAACTTTGCTTTCTCCAGGAACGCATTAAAATTCAACGGACCAATAGCACGAGGCATCTATCTACAATAAACATAGACAAGCAAAATACTATCAGGTACTAAGTTCATGATAAATTTAAGTTCAATTAATCATATTACTTAAGAACTCCCACTGAGACAGACATCTCTCTAGTCATCTAAGTGATCACGTGATCCAAATCAACTAAACCATAGCCGATCATCACGTGAGATGGAGTAGTTTTCAATGGTGAACATCTCTATGTTGATCATATCTACTATATGATTCACGCTCCACCTTTCAGTCTCCGTGTTCCGAGGCCATATCTGCATATGCTAGGCTCGTCAAGTTTAACCTGAGTATTCTGCGTGTGCAAAACTGGCTTGCACCCGTTGTAGATGGACGTAGATCTTATCACACCCGATCATCACGTGGTGTCCGGGCACGATTTAACTTTGGCAACGGTGCATACTCAGGAGAACACTTCTTGATAATTTTTAGTGAGAGATCATCTTAAAATGCTACCGTCAATCAAAGCAAGATCAGATGCATAAAGGATAAACATCACATGCAATCAATATAAGTGATATGATATGGCCATCATCATCTTGTGCTTGTGATCTCCATCTCCGAAGCACCATCGTGATCACCATCATCACCGACGCGACACCTTGATCTCCATCGTAGCATCGTTGTCGTTTACGCCATCTATTGCTTCTACGACTATCGCTACCACTTAGTGATAAAGTAAAGCAATTATAGGGCGTTTGCATTTCATACAATAAAGCGACAACCATATGGCTCCTGCCAGTTGCCGATAATTTCGGTTACAAAACATGATCATCTCATACAATAAAATATAGCATCACGTCTTGGCCATATCACATCACAACATGCCCTGCAAAAACAAGTTAGACGTCCTCTACTTTGTTGTTGCAAGTTTTACGTGGCTGCTACGGGCTGAGCAAGAACCGTTCTTACCTACGCATCAAAAACCACAACGATAGTTTGTCAAGTTGGTGCTGTTTAACCTTCCCAAGGACCGGGCGAGTACACTCAGTTCAACTAAAGTTGGAGAAACCGACACCGCTAGTCACCGTGTGCAAAGCACGGCGGTAAACCAGTCTCGCGTAAGCGTCACGCGTAATGTCGGTCCGGTCGCTTCATCCAACAATACCGCCAACCAAAGTATGACATCTTTGGTAAGCAGTATGACTTGTATCGCCCACAACTCACTTGTGTTCTACTCGTGCATATAACATCAACGGATAAAACATAGGCTCGGATGCCACTGTTGGGGAACGTAGTAATTCAAAAAAAAACCTATGCACACGCAAGATCATGGTGATGGCATAGAAATGAGAGGGGAGAGTGTTGTCTACGTACCCTCGTAGACCATTAAGCGGAAGCGTTATGACAACGCGGTTGATGTAGTCGTACGTCTTCACGAATCGACCGATCCAAGCACCGAACGTCGGCACCTCCGTGTTCAGACACGCCCAGCTCGATGGCGCCCCCGGGCTCCAATCCAGCGAGCGTCGGGGATGAGTTTCAATCGACGACGGCGTGGTGACGATGATGATGTTCTACGGCGCAGGCTTCACCTAAACTCATGACGATATGACCGAGGTGGAATATTGTGGAGGGGGGCACTGCACACGGCTAAGGAACGATCCATACATCAACTTGTGTGTCTATGGGGTGCCCCCCTTCCCCGTATATAAAGGGGGAGAGGAGGAGGGGGCCGGCCTAAGGGGAGGCGCCCTAGGAGGGGGAAACCTACTCTAGTAGGTTTGCCCCTCCCTTTCCTATTCCAAGAAGGAGGGAAGGAAGGAGTGGGAGAGGGGGAAGCAGGGGCGCCGCCCCTTCCTTGTCCTATTCGGACTCAAGGGGAGGGGCGCGCCTCTTGCCCTGGCCGACCCCTCTCTCTCTCCACTAGGGCCCATCAAGGCCCATTACTTCACGGGGGGGTTCCGATAACCCTCCGGTACTCCGGTTTTTCTCCGAAAACACCCGGAACACTTCCGGTGTCCGAATATAGTCATCCAATATATCAATCTTTATGTCTCGACCATTTCGAGACTCCTCGTCATGTCCATGATCACATCCGGGACTCCGAACAACCTTCGGTACATCAAAACTTATAAACTCATAATAAAACTGTCATCGTAACGTTAAGCGTGCGGACCCTACGGGTTCGAGAACTATGTAGACATGACCTAGAACTATTCTCGGTCAATAACCAATAGCAGAACTTGGATGTTCATATTGGTTCCCACATATTCTATGAAGATCTTTATCGGTCAAACCGCATAACAACATACGTTGTTCCCTTTGTCATCGGTATGTTACTTGCCTGAGATTCGATCGCCGGTATCCAATACCTAGTTCAATCTCGTTACCGGCAAGTCTCTTTACTCGTTCCGTAATCCATCATCTCATAACTAACTCATTAGTTATAATGCTTGCAAGGCTTAGGTGATGAGTATTACCGAGAGGGCCCAGAGATACCTCTCCGACAATCGGAGTGACAAAACGTAATCTCGAATTATGCCAACTCAACATACCTTTGGAGACACCTGTAGAGCACCTTTATAATCACTCAGTTATGTTGTGATGTTTGGTAGCACACAAAGTGTTCCTCCGGTAAACGGGAGTTGCATAATCTCATAGTTATAGGAACTTTGTATAAGTCATGAAGAAAGCAATAGCAACATACTAAACGATCAAGTGCTGAGCTAACGGAACGGGTCAAGTCAATCACATCATTCTCCTAATGATGTGATCCCATTAATCAAATGACAACACATGCCTATGGTTAGGAAACATAACCATCTTTGATTAATGAGCTAGTCAAGTAGAGGCATACTAGTGACACTATGTTTGTCTATGTATTCACACATGTATCATGTTTCCGGTTAATACAATTCTAGCATGAATAATAAACATTTATCATGATACGAGGAAATAAATAATAACTTTATTATTGCCTCTAGGGCATATTTCCTTCATCTCGGAGTCACCGAACTCAATTCGGCCTGACCGAAACTGCATGTTTAGACTCTGTTTGTGCTTCGGTGTCACCGAGTTATCATATCGGTAGCTCTGAAATGCTTTCTGCAGAAAAATTAAAGTTAAGATTTTGAATCAACTTTTGCAAAAACCAGTTGTATTTTGTGATGCTCATCCCACTCTACCTATATCCATCTAATCACAAGGTCAGTTGCAGAGATGTCAGAGGCTAGTGATAGTCTGACAGATCAGAGGAGCAAGTCAACCTCATTCAAGGCACTAGTTCCGGTAGTAGCTATGATGAGGGTAGCAGAAGCACCCCTAGCAACTTGCCAAAGACTGCTTCCAGACAGAGGAATAAGAGAAATTCTGACAGTGAAGATGAGGATTTTGTGGTTGAGGAAGAGGTAACTTCCAAGAAGAAAGTGCTTAAGAAAGAGTATGTTGGTGTTGCTGCCTCCACCAAACCAGGTCTCAAGCAAAAACAACCTGCCAAGAGAGCTCCTATGTCCAAAGTCAGACAATCCATTGTTGCTCCAAAGTAAGCAACTACTGCTGCACCAAGTGGTGTTGGTGAGAAAAAGAAGGAAAGGAAAAGAGGAAGATGGTGCAAGCTAGTTGATCCAATGGCTGAGTTTGAGAAGCACTCATCTGAAGATGAAGAGGAGGAGGAAGAGCAAGCAGAAGCACCCCTTGCCAAGACACAAAAGCTCATGGGTGATGCCATGAAATCTGATGGTGTTGCTCCTTCCAAGCCCAAGCCCAAAGCTCCAGCTCAAGCACCCAAATCTTCAGCTCCAAAGAGAACCGCAAGAAATACCCCAGCTGCAGAGAAGAACAAGGCCCCAGTGCCTGAGGTCCAAGAGGATGATGAGCCACTTGTGCTCAGGAAATTGAAGCCAAAGATTCCAGACCATAATGATGATCATCCTGTTGCTGAAAACATGAAGCTAAGAAAGGATGCATGTCTGATACTATGGAGAAAGAATGATCCATAGGCCACAAGGAGGAGGACTGTTGTTGACTATCGATTCCATACCAGAGAACAGCAGGACTTTTATGAAACTGTGCTGCTTGACAAGAAGCCCATAGTGTGTGGCATGAAATGGGTTGAGTGGGAATACATTGATTACAATGAAGACTATTTTCCACATGTTCATGAGAGTTTCAGGCTGAATGGAGTTAATGCTTTTGTTGGACAAGAGCTCACCAAGTGGAATGATGAGATGATTATGCAGTTTTACTCCACTGCCCACTTCTATCCAGATGGGAAGATAGTGTGGATGACTGATGGCACCAGGTACCAGTCATCGATCTCTGAATGGGCTGAGCTTATCAATGCTCTAGAGGAAGAAGAAGATGATATTGATGTTTATGGCAAACCCAGGAAGGATCACAACTCTATGGCTAACATGTATAAGCCTATTCCTGATGCAGCCCTAGAAACTCACAAGCTAGGTTCTATTTACTATCGGCTTGCTAGATTGACCACCATGAACACCATCTTGAGGCATACCTTGTTGCCTATATGTAGATCACATGATGATACGTTGTCATTCCATCAACTTGCTACACTTATTTGATGCGCCCCATAAATTCAAAGTCATGAGCTTGATAGTTGAGACAGTCAAGAGAACATCAGACGACCAAAAGAGGTCATGTGGATATGCCCCACACATTTAGATGTTGATCAACTCCAAGGTTTGAACAGGGACATATCTTCTTAAAAAAGAGCACTTACCTCTTAGGCCTGATTTTGAGGACAATCAAGTTGTCATGGATGCATCACATCCTACATCTGCTGACGCCCAAGAGAAGATTGAGAAGGCAAAGGCTACCAAGGCAGAAAAAGCAGCAAGTGCTCCAGATGCTTCAATTGTGAATCTCAAGACTAAGAAAGATCAGCTCATTTACCTTCTAGAAGCAACCCTGAGGATAGAAAATAGTCTGGCCAACTTAACTAAGAATCAGGAGAGCTTAGAGAGGATTATTGAGAGCAAGATGTATGACCTAGACATGAAGGTCACATAGATCCAAATTACAGTTGAGAAGCTGAGGGATGATGCTGGGGACAATGATGAAAGACCCACTACAGACAGATTCCAGACTTAAATTGCATATTTGAGGCTAGCTCATTCTGCTCCTGCCACCACAGCCATAGTTGCTCCTCTAGTATCTACTCCACCTACTCCACAGACTTCAGCAGAAGCATTTGCAGATGGACTCTTCTCAACGCCGTCTATGCACACTTGAGCTACAAGCCAGAAGACCCATTTAGGAGCTCCGAGAGATCGTGCCTAGAGTGTCGTATAACACTATATGTTTTCAAACTTTTTGGCAACTTGTTGCCAAGGGGAGAAAGCGTATAGATCATAGGCTTCGGGAGAGAGAGTGACTTTTGCTTTCTTTGTTGGTTTTATTTGCCGTGCTACTTTGGTTTGTCTGGTTGTTGCTACTTGATGCTACATTTGTGTTATGCTTGTGAGATACTTTATGTGATCATGTGTTTGATCATACTATGCTTAATGTGTGCTTGCATGATTATGTCTATGATAATTTATGTATGATCAATCACTTGTATGGTTGGTGATGAGTGCATGTTACTTAATTCTTATCATTTGTGCGCTCCACCAAGATGTATGTGACATGAAAGAGTGACCCATGATCCTAATCGATTGTGCATTTGCATTCAAACGCAAATTTTAAATAATGCACAAATTTAGGTTGCTTATCACATACTTCTCAAAGCAACAATGTATTTCATTCATATTATCATTTGTCGAAGCTTTGATCTATATGTTATCATCCATTACAAAAAAGGGGGAGATTGAAAGTGCAACTAATCCCCGGATGGTTTTGGTAATTTATAACAACATATAGCTCATTGAACTAATATTCTTTCAAGCTAAATATTTAAGAGAGTTCAATGAAGAGTTCACACTGATATGGATCTCGGTCTCACCGAGATGGTCCTGCAATCTCTATGTTTCCCTTTGTAACATTTCAGTCTCACCGAAATGAGCAATCGGTCCCACCGAGATTGCTTGACATCTTATCTGTTTGCTCTTTGCTAAATTCGTTCTCACCGAGTTGATGCAATCGGTGCCACCAAGTTGATGTTTTCCCTAAGCCCTAGCACATCGGTCACACCGAGTTGTTCCAGTCGGTCCCACCGAGATTCTTACGTTCACATTTTGAACTAAATCGGTCTCACCAAGTTTATCTATTCGGTCTGACCAAGTTGGTTCAAATGTGTGTAACAGTTGGATTTTGTGTGGAGGCTATATATACGCCTCCACCCCCATCTTCATTAGTGAGAGAGCCATCAGAACATGCCTACACTTCCAGCATACATTTTTTGAGAGAGAACCACCTACTCATGTGTTAAGATCAAGATATACCAGTCCTACCAGAAGAATCTTGATTTCTAGCCTTCCCCAAGTTGCTTTCCACTCAAATCATCTTTCCACCACATCCAAATCTATGAGACAGAGTTGAGTGTTGGGGAGACTATCATTTGAAGCACAAGAGCAAGGAGTTCATCATCAACACACCATCTATTACCTTTTGGAGAGGAAGTTTGTAAGGGCAAGGAGATCGCCTACTTCGTGAAGATCTACCCGAGTGAGGCAAGTCCTTCGTGGGCAATGGCCATGGTGGGATAGAAAAGGTTGCTTCTTCGTGGACCCTTCGTGGGTGGAGCCCTCCATGGACTCCCGCATCCATTACCCTTTGCGGGTTGAAGTCTCCATTAACGTGGACGTACAATAGCACCACCTATCGGAACTACGCCAAAAATCTCCGTATCTTCATTGTGTTGCACTCTCCAAACCCTTACCTTTACCTTCATATGCAATGCTTTAATTTCCGCTGCCACACTCTTAGAATTGCATGTGTAGGTTGACTGCTTGACTTGTACTAAATGCTAAAATCGGCCCACAACTGAAATAGGGAAAATGTTAGATTTTTATATGGTCAAGTAGTCTAATCACCCCCCCTCTAGACCTAATTTCTATCCTATAGGGGTGTCAGATGCCGAGGCCCTACGGGTCTCTCAACTTCATAATTGCTCCCTGGGCTCCTTCCATTTCAAATATCTTAACCTCCCTATTTCTCCTGAGAAGCTTCTTGCTAGAGATTTTGCTCCTATGCTCACGAAAGTGGGTAATCGAGTTATTCCTTGGAGGGGCAGATACAATACACAAGCTCGCAAGGTTGCCCTTATTAATGTCTGCCTCACATCCCTCCCCACGTTCTTGACGGGCTTCTATCTTCTCTCTAGTGCTACGCATGCTGGGTTTGATAAGCACATGGGTGCATTTTATTGGAATGCGGTGGATAACAAATGCAAATATAGGTTGGTTAGATGGAAATAGATTTGTAGGCCCAAGAACCTTAGGGGGTTGGGCATTGTTGACACCATAACCATGAACAAGTGCCTTATCATCAAATGGTGGTGGAAGATCATGACTTCCTCGGAGAACCCTCTGTGGCTCAATATACTTAAAGCCAAATATTACCCTGATTCTAGTCCCATGTTTGCTTCCTTAGTGGGTGGATCTCAATTTTGGAAAGATCTTGTCAAAATCTGCCCGGTGTTTAAATCTCTTGTTAAATTTGTGGTCCATAATGGCAAGTCCACTCACTTTTGGCTTGACTGGTGGTGAAGTGCTTCACCCCTAGCGGTTTCCTTTCCAGTTCTTTTTTCTTACAGTCCGGACCCGGAGATCTCTTTCTCTGAGCTCTTCGATAATAACTAGGACCTGGCCCTTCTGTGCTCTCTTTCTCCTAAAGAGTTGGATGACTGGCAGCGTCTTGTTGCTTGCATCCCCATGCTCTTGGAGGGGGAGGACTCGGTGGTGTGGCCCCACTCTGCCTCCGGGCGTTTTTCTGTTAAGTCTCTGTATGCTAAGCTCATCTCTGGCACCCCTACTAATAAGTTTAAGCTGATTTGGCGAGCCCGTATTCCTCGTAAAGTCATGATCTTTTTGTGGCTAGCCTATAGAGGGAATCTGTCTGCAGCTGACCAAATTCATAAACGCAATGGACATGGCTCCGACAGGTGTGTGCTGTGTGGGGATCTTGAGGACACGAACCACATCTTTTTCAAATGTGTCATGACAAAGCTCGTCTGGTGCTGTATCAGGTCCTGGCTCCATGTGACTTGGAGCCCTTCCTGTTTCTCGGATCCCAGGAACCTGGCTTCTGGTTTGGTTGGGGCCTCTAAACGGATGTTTTGGGTGGGATTTGCGGCTATTTGCTAGACGTTGTGGTCTACTAGGAACAAGTTCACTATCGAATATACTTGTCCTACTAAACCTGCTGATTGCTTATTTAAAACATGTCTATTCTTGCAGCAGTGGAGATTATTGACTAATGAGGCTGACCATGAGGCTTTCAACTTGATGACTTCCAAGATTCAGGCTACAACTACTTCCCTTTCGCAGCACCAGTCTGGCGGCTAGAGCACCAGTCTTGCCCAACACATCATTCTCCTAATGATGTGATCCCATTCATCAAATGACAACACATGTCTATGGTTAGGAAACTTAACCATTTTTTATTAACAAGCTAGTCAAGTAGAGGCATACTAGGGATACGGTGTTTTGTCTATGTATCCACACATGTATCAAGTTTCCAGTTAATACAATACTAGCATGAATAATAGACATTTATCATGATATAAGGAAATATAAAATAACAACTTTATTATTGCCTCTAGGGCATATTTCCTTCACACATTGTTTGTGCCGCCACTGTCCACCCACGTTCCCGCCCTTTTTGCCATCACTCACCGCATGGATCCGTTTGTACCATTGCCGAAGCCGTATGAGGAGGATCCAAACGTGGTGGCCGCCTGGAAGATCAACTCGGTGACCCGCAATGCCAGTCGCCTCGTCCAAAGAAGCAAGGAGATAGCGGCTTTGGAGGCCGGCCATCCGCCACCTCCTAAGAAGGGTAGCGGGCCGGGACAAGGGCGATAGGCCAGGTGGTGATGCAGGGTGCCGCCGCCACGACCGATGCAATGGTCGTCTTGGCTATCGGAGATGCAGCCTTCGTACTACTACACGGCCATGCAACTCGGTCATCACCACCCATCCCTGGTCACTTTCGGCATGTTCATGCCATGGGCCATTGACCTCAATGTGATGCCCTTCACTTCACCAAGTTGGCATCGTTGCAGCTTGTCCAGTTGTGGACACTAAGAGTAGATCAATTGGGTACCCGCTTCCTGCTCACCAGTATGTCTCAATCGGGCACGACGTCGGCGGATTACGGGGCTTTGATGGACATCATTCATGATGGTTGTGCCTTTGAGTACAAACAAGTAGATGACTCCCAGACGGAGATGTAAAGTGAGCAGTGAGGCACGTACATCAAGCAATCAGACTGATACGTTGAGTAGACAACCGTTGATTCGGACGATTGGTTGACCAGTGGTAACCCAAATAAGAGGGGGAGGGGGAAGTTTCAATTTGAAGGAGGATGAATTGTTGTCAATTTAATGGTTGCACTATCATAACATCCAGTTCAGGCGGTGACCATGTCATTGGCATGCAATTCAGGCAGTGACCATCACACTGGCATCCAATTCAGGTGGTGAAAACGGCTATGTCATTGCACCCTAGAGTAATAGCAATATAAAACTCGACAAAGAAGGTGTGCCATAAACTCATATTTAGTACTATCTAACTGGTAAAGTGCAAACTCTTAAGTGACTAAGTCCTTGGTTCGAATCCAGAACCTCATTATTTTTCTAATCATTTATTTCTGTCATTGGTAAGTGGCCCCACATAGAGCAGTTGCTCACGTATAGTCACATCAGAATCGGCGCCGCTCTTCTTCTACACTAAGTCATCTCCACTCCCCAACGCAATCCCAAATTCTGCCTCTCATCGCCGCCCCCCATCCACCACTCCCACCCCCTTCGCCTCCTATCATTTCCCCAGAAGATCGCCACCACCTGTCGCCGCGACTACCGTCGTTGACCACCTCTAGGAAACCCAAGGCAGGCAGAATCACCAAGATAAAATGCAGGTAAATCCTTCTTCCATCTCTCTGATTCCCGTTTAAATCAAATGTGAATGCTATCTTTGTACTAAATCGATGGTCTTGATTGAAAGTGCCCAAGGTGTTTGGACACCAGGGGTTTCTGTGACAATGGCCACATAATGCATGCCAAGCACTTCTTCATCAACCTTCCAGGTGACTTCGTAGAAAGGATGGTATGCTTTTTTACATTGTTCGTTCTGTAAAACATGGTGTGCCTGATTTTTTGTTAATTACTTCAGCCTCTACTCGTGGTCTATTACTTAAGTCATTGTTCAGGTCATGACCATAGGCAGCATGTAACTAGTTTTGATGTTTGGTTTAATTACAAAAAAATACTGGTCAGATTTTAGATCAATTATGTTGCTTTCTGAAAGAAGCTAAGAATAGCTACCATGCCTAAATTAGGACAAATGCTAAAATAACATTGGTGCATTGTGAAATTTTTGTTATGACATAAGGTGCCACATAGTGCACATTTTGGTTAATTCCTGAACTGGCATATTGATCTCTTGCACATTAATCTTGCAGTTTTCTGAAAGTATGTAAGCAGAGCAAGCCATTTTTAAATCCGTGAGCATGTAGTGTGAATGAATGAACTATTGTTATATGTAGTTATTTATGACTCATAAGGGTAATTTTTGTTTTACTTTTATTTTTCCACAGTTCATCCAGTGCTTTGCAAGAAACAAGTCCTGAAAAAGTTGGTCGTTTTTGCATTTCAAAAGACCATTGCTAAGCCGGAGCTTAAAACAAAGCATGGCTTTATTTTATATTCTTCTCTCATAAACTATAAAGGACAAATGTTTTTTGCTGGACCACCTTGGAGAGAATTTGCCAAAGTACACAAATTCAAAGTTGGTATGAAGTTGTACTTCAATATTAGCATGCATGGTTCTAAAATCAAAGTGGATTTTGAAAATGTCTCGATCGTGCATCCCTGTAACTGTTTTCAAACATATGTGCCTTGCTTATATAGACTTGAATTACTTGCAAATTTAAAATAATCTTGCTTATGTATATCGACATGTGTTACTAATCTTGTTTGTGTATATCTTCTCATCTTGCTATGTTATATCAGAATAAACACAAGAGATAGTAAACAACATGAAACTTAGTGTTGAAACCACATGCGCGTGAAGCTTGTGGGCAAATACACACATGCACCATGTTCTGCACCATAGAGGCTACCGATGCACATTCTGACCAAGACCGACATTAATAAGAAACTCCTGGTAATAATTTTATTTGTTTGAGTGTACAGTCTTTGTTATTTAAATAGGCCATCATACTATGTCAGAATTGTGTTTTTGCAACAAAGACTCCCAAGTCATGTTCTACCGATGAGATGGATCGATATGGTGAAATGAGAATTATTATTTATCATGATACCGACTTATGGTCGATATACTCGACGTCAGAAAAAGATGGATGCCTCATCATTGTTGGATGGAAGGATTTACTTTGTGAGTAAAAAATGGCAGCTGGACAGAGACTGATCTTCGTGATCCACCAAGGAGGTGATGAGGTTCTTCTATTTATCAAACCAATGTCTTCTCAATCTATTTAATCCAAAACAATCTGATGAATAGTAGTTATGTCCTGTTGCGTACTTCCTGTTCATGCTCCACCACTCCTACTCATGATGTGATATACTTTTGGTAATGGTGTGCTGATGTACCAAATGTTTGATGTATGTATAAACTAATCATGCACTATAAAACAAGATGTCCGTTTTTAATACTATATGCTTCGGTCAAGAGATTTTGATGTACAGTGGCAAGCATCATTTTATGGCATGTTAAGGAAGTTAGATGTTTCTTAGAAAAATAACCGTGATACACAAATGTTAAATACTAAAGTAGTATAAAAATATCTGGCTACATGATTGAAAGAAGAAATGTGAGCATGTACAAAAAGGAATCACTAGATTTAAATTTGAGGAACTTAAATCATAGGAAAAACAAATGCAATTTCGTCAATATGTCTAAATCTCTACAATAATAGCAGGCAAAACCCAAGAACACACATTTAAACCCCTTAGCCTAAATCCCTTGAGCTAACCCCTCCATCATTTAGGCCACGCTTACAACCATCAGAGAAAATGAAAACGAAATGTGACAGCCAAAAGCGTCGCCTAAAATCAAGCCAGGACGTCACCAAAGTTGAAAGGGGGCTGCCAGCGGAGGAAATCAGCTAGTGGCGGTTTCCGTCAGTGAAAATGATTTGTAGCGACGATTTCTTTCCCGTCACTGAGGTTTTCGTCACAAATTTTGTAGTGTTTGTTCGTAACATAATTTTGACATTCTCCTAAACCCTTGGCAATGGGAATTTGGACTTCACAAAAATATTTCCTCTTTCTTGACCTCTGTAATATTGAAACTAAGAGAATTACATGTATTACTCCCATGGTAGCTAACTTTTGCATGCTAGCTAATTTTTGCATGCTTGCAGGAAAGATATGCATACATTTTTGGACTGTGGTTTTCAATATAAGCTTTAGAGTTAACAAGAATGAGCTTAGGCGGTCAACCTTATTACTCCAGGATGAGTAAGGGTTAAGCATCGGGACGTTGATACTCTGTTTTATACGCTTTTTTTAAGCTCATTTGTTGCATATTATCTCCATATATCATGTCCTATTAAACCAAGTACATGTCCATTATGCATGATTTTGGTTTTTACTCTTTTCATTGTGAGCATTGCATAGTTTATGTTTTCTTTGTTTTTCTTTGTTTTGTTGTGTCTATGGTTGATTTGGAGCAACCATAGACCAAGCACGATGAAAAGGCCAATGATGGGTTTAATACGGAGGACTTCGAGGCACCATACCTAGGCATTTTTTAGTGTCAAATGTGACATTTTTCAAAGTGTGTTCACGCGATTCTAACGAGCCCAAGAATGGCAAAATGGGAGATCATATGAAGAAATGATGTCCAATTTACTAAACAAGTACATAGCAAAATACGACGCTCGGTATGATCGTACTGGGGCGTATCAGCGATCGTACCAGGCCAAGAAAAGGACGGAATCACCTGGATTAGAAGCGATGCTTTGTGTATTTTATCCCCGTTTGTTCCATGACTTCCTTGGCTACCAAGGAGGTATAGGGATTGTATTTGGCTCATCTAGAGCAATCGGATCAAATGAGAGTAGCTACATCAACAGAGGAGATTCGAGAAGGCCTCCGATATATACCTAGTCGCCGGCCAACACACTCATATCAATCTCCTTCACCTCCACCGATGCTCCAACACCTCCTCAACCAGAGGGGAAGGGACAAGAACAATAAGAAGGAATAGGAAGGCTCCACTGCCGCACCACACCAGCCTTTGGGGCAGTGCCATCTTCATCAAAACCGATGCCATCTTCATAAACACCGCCATGCCTATCTCCTCCTTCGACTCGGTGTCGGCTTATACCTTGTTCTTCTCCACTAGATATATTATTTACATGTTTGAGTAGTTTTACTTGTTCTCGGAGATATGGATGAACCCTTACATGATTAGAATTGAATTCTTAAGTGATATGATATCCACGTGTTTATGTTGTAGTTCATAGCCTTCATGAATGTTGAGAGAAGGCATCGCTCGCATTTTTTGCCTTGATTGGCCATGGAGCATATTACTACTGAAGTAGAGAGGTTTAGGATAGTTGAGGTAAATAGGTTACAATAATATCCTCTCTTCCCCGCCTTTGCGATTAGGTAGGGGAGTAGCGGCAAATCCTGGAAGGTTGCGTCCAAGGGGAAACCCTTATCATTTGTAGTGAAAACCGGCATGCCAAAACTATGGTGGTGGCATACGTGACACAAATTCTGTGATGTAGAACCTATTTGTATCGGGATCCACCCACTTTTAACACATAACACATGGCTAGAGAGATGCAGACTAGAACTATGCTTCATGTCTGTTGTGTAGATCATGCTAGTGGTGATGAGTCTGAAACCTGTGAAAGCACCTTACTGCTCAAGCATCACCCTTACTAACTTAGTATCTTTTTATTTTCAATTTTACTTTTATGTTTGTAGTTTAGATAAATACCCTATATTTTCCATAGGAACTTATAGGATATGATATTTTCAAAATCCGGTTTGGATGCGTACGGAACTGCGTAAGTGACAAACTAGTTGCGGGTTTAGGAGTGCCTTCCTTGTCGTACAAAATGAAAACCAGCATAATAGGGTAACTTAAAATAATCTAAAATAAATTGGTATTTTCCAAAAAAAAAATGTCATGTACTCATAGCCAAATCAAACTTTACTGAAATCTCAACTAAATCAAAACTTTACTTACCTTTCCGTACCCATAGCCAAATCAAACCTTACCATAGCCTCGATCAAATCAAACTTTACCGAAATCTCAACTAAATCAAAACTTTCCTTACCTTTCTGTACCCATAGCCAAATCAAACCATACCATAGCCTCGATCAAATCAAACTTTACCGAAATCTCAAATAAATCAAAACTTTCCTTACCTTTCCCTACCCATAGCCAAATCAAATCTTAACAAAGCCTCGACTAAATCAAAACTTCCGTTACCTTCCCTTATATATACTCAAATCAAATTAAACCTTACCAACACTGGCGGAGCTTAGTGTAGTGTTGAAGTGTGCCCCGCCATGCACAATTCATTGAAGAAAAAATTAATAGAGGGCTTAGTTGGAAGGAAAAAAAATGTTGTTTGCCCCCTGAGTTGTTCACATTTTCTGTTTCGTCCCCCCTGGAAATCTTGCGTAGCTCCGCCACTGCTTACCAAGATCAATAATATAGTAGGTGTAAGTATATGTCGAACAAAATTGATGTTGAACCACTAAAATATGTGCCCTCGCTGCAACAAATCAGTAATTAGCTAGTAAAACAGTTGACCTCCCCGCAAATATTGGAATCTTTTGGTCTAAATCAATCCTTAGATTTCATTTGGCTTCATTTCAAGTTCGTTGTCCAAGTAGAAAGTAAGAAAGAAATGACGATGCGGTCACAACCGAACTAATAAAGATAGATTTCTCAAAAAAAAACTAATAAAGATATACACCCTCCGTTCCAAAATAGATGACCCAATTTTGTACTAGATTTAGTACAAAGTTAGTACAAAGTTGGGTCATTTATTTTAAAACGGAGGGAGTACTATTGATCCACTTACCGGTAACATAGCCCAACGATCGACTCGGATCTTCCTCCCCACTGCCGTCTCCACAGTTTCACCACCATGCACTGCCCCTTCAATCTGCAGCTAACCTCGGTTGGACTGTCAAAATCAAGTGCTCATATCTGACGTGATTTGGACCTAGCTAGAATAGGGCCAAACCGGTCCACGTTGCATGCTTTCACCTAGAGCACGCAGGAGACCCGAGACCCTATTAGCTTAGCTGATATTTGTAGCAAGTACTTCCCTTTTAAAGAAATATAAAACCGTTTAGATCACTACTGTACTACCTATTTTCTTTCTTCTTTTCTGATCGTTAGTTGAAACTAGCTTTCTCGCTGTTGCTACTTCCGTCAAATAAATAGCCTTTCGGCAACGAGCAGCTGTGGTGGCTAATTGAATTTGCGTAGTAGACTTGTTTGGTCGGGCAATTTAATCAAGACCAGTGGCGTGTGAGCCGATAGTTATCCTTGGGTCTGGATAAAGGCCGCCGAGAGCAAAACGCTCAGCATTGGATTCTGGGGCACGGGCAATAATCTGGCTCCGTTTTGGCAACGCGCGGTGTCAGCCGGATGATGAGTGACCTCCCAACGGCAAGCACGCAGTGGTACCTATCGCTCTCGTTGGTTTCTTTTCAACTGATTGAGGTCGTGATCCGCTTCCACTCCGATCGAGTCAACGACTACTACGTACGTACGGCAGCATCTTCTTGCTCCGTAGGTTGCGCTCGTATGCCGGGATCTCCTCGACCGTGCGTAGTGGTGTAGATCTCGGCGGCCGATCGGGCGAGTGAAAGGAACGTCACTGCCACCGGGATCTCCCGGAGAGATTGGCAACGTACGTACGTCCCTTTCTGCGCATGGCTTCCGAGCCACGGCCGGATCCGGTTGGTTTCTAGTAACGCCGTACATGGTTACTAGTACTAATTACCCGTCACATGTTGAAATCACTAGGCACATGTTCCATCGCTTGCCCACTGGGTGTATTATTGGTGGGCTCTGTCAGATTCAGAATGACACGACTTCGATCCGAAAAAACCCAAAAGCTGCTTAACACGTGATTTGTGATGTCACGTTCTTAAGCATAGTGCGATACACTGCATTGAGCCGTGGCTCGCACGCCGGGCCCCCACCGGAACCCAACAAAATCGGCCCAACCCGACGTGTCGAGACGTGCCGACCGTCCACACGCCGCTGATGAAGCGCGTGTCGTTTGCGTGCGTGCTTACATACGTACGCGTGCCCCCGTCGTCTCGGCCGTCGCCACCGACGTCTACACGGCCGCGCCACGGCGCCACTTCCCGACCACCGCCCGCCCACGGTGAAATCCACCGGACCCGTGCTAGTGGAATCTACCACTACCGCTACTAATCTACTGCCCTGCAACCAATCAGTATCCCACGCTGCGCACGCACTGCATTGTGGGGGCGGCATGTGCGAGATATCTTCCATTGCAGCACGGGTGATCCGATCCGGCTCTCGAGACTCTCATTCCCCTTCACTTGGATGATCGATCGCCTTCGCCGGGTAGATGAGATGAGATCACCGATCACATCACGGCCTTGTTCTTGCTCCATTTATGCCCTGCTTCCCAACCCCGCCTCCGACTCCAGCTCGTCCGGTCGATGGTCACCTCTGCAGCCGGCGTCCAAGTCGCACGCCGTCCATCTAAGCTGCACGTACGCACGCTCCGCTGGCCTTGTGTGATTTGGTACGGTGCGTGCAACGTGGTGGCTTCAAACAAAGCATCCTCGGAACAGAGCCGGGTACCCGAGCCTGAGCCACGTACGTGACGGACGGTGGTACCAGACGCCGATGATGAGGTGGAACGGACCTCGGTCGTGTTTTCTCCTTTTTTTGCGGGGCGGTCGTGTTTTCTTTCAATTTCGCCACCATCCAATTTCCCACTTCGCACATGCATACCGGAAGAATCCAAGCCGCGCTCCGCCATTGACTAATCGTAACCTGCGTCTATCCCGGAATTAATAGTAGTAATATATTGCTAGGTGCTGGGTGTCGCCAGCGTGACCAAGGGACAGAAGAAGAGTTTGGTGACTCAGCGGCCAGCGAGACGGACGGACATAAACGGTGTGAGCACGACAGAGCTTGATCTGATCGGGTGGTGACATGGGCACGCCGTAGTGATGCCGCCGGTTTGTAGGGACAGTTAATGGCTGCTAAACACGCCGTATACTTCTTATTCGGACATGGGATGCATGGCTGCCTCCTCATCCTCTCTCGTCTACCACACGGCGTTGCGAGGCCCCAGATCCATAGCCGTCAGTCCCTCCCCGCTACTCCAACCCTGGCCGCCGGCAAGGGCCGTCGTGGCGGCGGGCCCTGCACCGCAGATCCAAGGGCGGGTGGTCGCCGCGGCGGACCCTGTGAGGCGGAGGCGGCGTCTCATGCAGGGATGCCGGGGCGGTGTTGGAAATATGCCCTAGAGGCAATAATAAAATGGTTATTATTATATTTCCTTGTTCATGATAATTGTCTATTGTTCATGCTATAATTGTATTAACTGGAAACCGTGATACATTTGTGAATACATAGACCACAACATGTCCCTAGTGAGCCTCTAGTTGACTAGCTCGTTGATCAATAGATGATTATGGTTTCCTGACCATGGACATCGGATGCCATTGATAACGGGATCACATCATTAAGAGATTGATGTGATGGACAAGACCCAACCCTAAGCATAGCACAAGATCGTGTAGTTCGTTTGCTAAAAGTTTTTCTAATGTCAAGTATCATTTCCTTAGACCATGAGATTGTGCAACTCCCGGATACCGTAGGAATGCTTTGGGTGTGCCAAACGTCACAACGTAACTGGGTGGCTATAAAGGTGCACTACGGGTATCTCCGAAAGTGTCTGTTGGGTTGGCACGAATCGAGACTGGGATTTGTCACTCCATCTGACGGAAAGGTATCTCTGGGCCCACTCGGTAATGCATCATCATAATGAGCTCAATTTGACTAAGTAGTTAGTCACGGGATCATGCATTACGGAACAAGTAAAGTGACTTGCCGGTAACGAGATTGAACGAGTTATTGGGATACCGACGATCGAATCTCGCGCAAGTAACGTAACGATTGACAAAGGGAATTGTATACGAGATTGCTTGAATCCTTGAAATCGTGGTTCATCCGATGAGATCATCGTGGAACATGTGGGAGCCAACATGGGTATCCAGATCCCGCTGTTGGTTTTTGGCCGGAGAACGTCTCAGTCATGTCTGCATGGTTCCCGAACCCGTAGGGTCTATACACTTAAGGTTCGGTGACGCTAGAGTTGTTATGGGAAATAGTATGTGGTTACCGAAGGTAGTTCGGAGTCCCGGATGTGATCCCAGACATCACGAGGAGTTCCGGAATGGTCCGGCGGTGAAGATCGATATATTGGACGAAGGGTATTGGAGTCTGGAAGTGTTCCGGGGGTACCAGGCTATGGCCAGCATGACCAAAAGGTGTTTCGGGAGGCCCGACAAGTGTTGGAGGGCCTCATGGGCCAAAGGGGAAGGGGCAAACCAGCCCACTAAGGGCTGGTGCGCCCCCCCACCCTTTCCCGCATTATTTCGGGAGGTGGGGCGCCTCCACCTGGCTTGGGAGGCAATCCTCCACTTGTTTGACTTGGAGGGCAAGTCTCCCTAGGATTTTCCCTAGGGAGATCAAATCTGCTTGGCCGCCGCCCCTAGGGGAAACCCTAGGGCGCCTCCCCCTCTTCCCTTGCCCCTATATATAGTGGAGGGGTGGGAGGGCAGCCGTACCTCTTCCCTGGCGCAACCCCTCCCTCCTCCAACACCTCCTCCTCCTCCGTAGTGCTTGGCGAAGCCCTGCAGGACAACCACAAGCTCCACCACCACGCCGTCGTGCTGCCGGAGCTCTCCCTCAACTTCTCCTCTCCCCTTGCTGGATCAAGAAGGAGGAGACGTCCCCGGGCTTTACGTGTGTTGAACGCGGAGGCGCCGCCCGTTCAGCGCTAGATCGGATCTTCCACGATTTGAATCACCGCGAGTACGACTCCATCAACTGCGTTCTTGTAACGCTTCCGCTTAGCGATCTTCAAGGGTATGAAGATGCACTCCCTGTTGGAAATATGCCCTAGAGGCAATAATAAATTAGTTATTATTATATTTCCTTGTTCATGATAATCGTTTATTATCCATGCTATAATTGTATTGATAGGAAACTCAGATACATGTGTGGATACATAGACAACACCATGTCCCTAGTAAGCCTCTAGTTGACTAGCTCGTTGATCAATAGATGGTTATGGTTTCGACCATGGACATTGGATGTCGTTGATAACGGATCACATCATTAGGAGAATGATGTGATGGACAAGACCCAATCCTAAGCCTAGCACAAAGATCGTAGTTCAGTATGCTAAAGCTTTTCTAATGTCAAGTATCTTTTCCTTAGACCATGAGATTGTGCAACTCCGGATACCGTAGGAATGCTTTGGGTGTACTAAACGCCACAACGAATCGGGTGGCTATAAAGGTGCACTACTGGTATCTCCGAAAGTGTCATTGGGTTGTACGAATCGAGGCTGGATTTGTCACTCCGTGTAAACGGAGAGGTATCTCTGGGCCCACTCGGTAGGACATCATCATAATGTGCACAATGTGACCAAGGGGTTGATCACGTGATGATGTGTTACGGAACGAGTAAAGAGACTTGCCGGTAACGAGATTGAACAAGGTATCGGTATACCGACAATCGAATCTCGGGCAAGTACAATACCGTTAGACAAAGGGAATTGTATACGGGATCAATGGAGTCCTTGACATCGTGGTTCATCCGATGAGATCATCGTGGAACATGTGGGAGCCAACATGGGTATCCAGATCCCGCTGTTGGTTATTGACCGGAGAACGTCTCGGTCATGTCTACATGTCTCCCGAACCCGTAGGGTCTACACACTTAAGGTTCGATGACGCTAGGGTTATAAAGGAAGTTTGTATGTGGTTACCGAATGTTGTTGAGTCCGGATGAGATTCCGGACGTCACGAGGAGTTCGGAATGGTCCGGAGGTAAAGATTTATATATGGAAAGTTGTTGTTGGGTTCAAAAAGGTTCGGGTTTTTCGGATTGTACGGAAGCTTCTGAAGGTTCCGGAGGATTCGAAGGGGTCCGGAGGTCCGGAAATTGTTCCACCACGTCCAATACAGTAGCATGGGCTGTAGGGGGGCTCCCTAGCCTTAATGGGCCGGGGCACCAGCCCCTCAAGGCCCATGCGCATGGGAGGGGAAACCCTGGGGAGGGCCTCCACTTGACTTGGGAGGCACTCCTCCCCTTGGCCGCCGCCTCCTCGATTGGATCCGAGGGGCCGGCCCCTCTCCTGCCCCTATATATATGTGGGGGTGGGAGGCAGCCGCACCACAAGTTCCGCGCAGCCCTCCCTCTCCCATTACCCTCCTCTCCGCGGTGCTTGGCGAAGCCTGCAGATTGCCACGCTCCTCCACCACCACCACGCCGTTGTGCTGCTGCTGGACGGAGTCTTCCACAACCTCTCCTCTCTCCCATCTGGATCAAGGCATGGGAGACGCCACCGGCTGTACGTGTGTTGAACGCGAGGTGCCGTCCGTTCGCACTAGGATCTCCGATGATTTGGATCACGACAGCACGACTCCTTCAACCCCGTTCTCTTGAACGCTTCGCTTAGCGATCTACAAGGGTATGTAGATGCACTCTCCTTCCCTCATTGCTAGTCTCTCCATAGATAGATCTTGGTGACACGAGGAAAATTTTGAATTTTCGCCACGTTCCCCAACAAAGGGTATCAGAGCTAGGTCTATTGCGTAGATTCTTTGCACGAGTAGAACACAAAATAGTTGTGGGCGTTGATTTTGTTCAATATGCTTACTGTTACTAGTCCAATCTTGTTTCGACGGTATTGTGGGATGAAGCGGCCCGGACCGACCTTACACGTACTCTTATGTGAGACAGGTTCCACCGACTGACATGCACTTGGTGCATAAGGTGGCTAGCGGGTGCCAGTCTCTCCCACTTTAGTCGGAACGGATTCGATGAAAAGGGTCCTTATGAAGGGTAAATAGCAATTGGCATATCACGTTGTGGTCTTGCATAGGTAAGAAACGTTCTTGCTAGAAACCCATAGCAGCCACGTAAAACAAGCAAACAACAATTAGAGGACGTCTAACTTGTTTCTGCAGGGTATGCTATGTGATGTGATATGGCCCAGAAGAATGTGATGAATGATATGTGATGTATGAGATTGATCATGTTCTTGTAATAGGAATCACGACTTGCATGTCGATGAGTATGACAACCGGCAGGAGCCATAGGAGTTGTCTTAATTTATTGTAAGACCTGCGTGTCATTAAACAATGCCATGTAATTACTTTACTTTATTGCTAACCGGTCGCCATAGTAGTAGAAGTAATAGTTGGCGAGACAACTTCATGAAGACACGATGATGGAGATCGTGATGATGGAGATCATGGTGTCATGTCGGTGACGATGATGATCATGGAGCCCCGAAGATGGAGATCAATGGAGCTATATGATATTGGCCATATCATGTCACTACTATATAATTGCATGTGATGTTTATTATGTTTATGCATCTTGTTTACTTAGAACGACGGTAGTAAATAAGATGATCCCTTACAACAATTTCAAGAAGTGTTCTCCCCTAATTGTGCATCGTTGCTAAAGTTCGTCGTTTCGAAGCACCACGTGATGATCGGGTGTGATAGATCCTTACGTTCTCATACAACGGGTGTAAGACAGTTTTACACATGCAAAACACTTAGGGTTAACTTGACAAGCCTAGCATGTACAGACATGGCCTCGAAACACAGAGACCGAAAGGTCGAGCATGAGTCATATAGTAGATACGATCAACATGAAGATGTTCACCGATGATGACTAGTCCGTCTCATGTGATGATCGGACACGGCCTAGTTGACTCGGATCATGTAATCACTTAGATGACTAGAGGGATGTCTATCTGAGTGGGAATTCATAAGATGAACTTAATTATCCTGAACATATTCAAAAGATCTTTGCAAATTATGTCGTAAGCTCGCGCTTTAGTTCCACTGTTTAGATATGTTCCTAGAGAAAATATAGTTGAAAGTTGATGAGAGCGATTATGCGGAAGAGAAAGCTTATGTCCTTAATGCACCGCTTAGTGTGCTGAACCCCAAATGTCGTTTGTGGATGTTGCGAACATCGGGCATACACGTTTTGATAACTACGTGATAGTTCTGTTAAATGGTTTAGAGTTGAGGCACCAAAGACGTTTTTCGAAACGTCGCGGAACATATGTGATGTTTTCGAGGGCTGAAATTGGGATTTCAGGCTCGTGCCCACGTCAAGAGGTATAAGACCTCCGATAATTTTCTTAGCCTGCAAACTAAGGGAGAAAAGCTCAATCATTGAGCTTGTGCTCAGATTGTCTGAGTGCAACAATCACTTGAATCGAGTGGGAGTTGATCTTCCAGATGAGATAGTGATGTTTCTCCAAAGTCATTGCCACCAAGCTGCTAGAGCTTCGAGATGAACGATAACATATCAGGGATAGATATGATGATCCTTGAGGTATTCGCGATGTTTGACACCGCAAAAGTAGAAATCAAGAAGGAGCATCAATTGTTGATGGTTGGTGAAACCACTAGTTTCAAGAAGGGCAAGGGCAAGAAGGGATACTTCATGAAGCGGCAAATCATTTCTTTGCTCTAGTGAAGAAACCCAAGGTTGAACCCAAACCCGAGACTAAGTGCTACGTAATAAGGGGAACAACCATCGGAGCAGAATTACCCTAGATACTTGGTAGATGAGAAGGCTGGCAAGGTCGATAGAACTATATTGGATATACATTATGTTAATGCGTACTTTACTAGTACTCCTAGTAGCACCAGGGTATTAGATACCGGTTCGGTTGCTAAGTGTTAGTAACTCGAAATAAAAGCTACGGAGTAAACGGAGACTAGCTAAAGGTGAGCTGACGATATGTGTTGGAAGTGTTTCCAAGTTTGATGTGATCAAACATCGCACGCTCCCTCTACCATCAAGATTAGTATTAAACCTGAATAATTGTCATTTGGTGTTTGCGTTGAGCATAGACATGAGTGGATTATGTCTATCGAATACGGTTATTCATTTAAGGAGAATAATGGTTACTCTATTTATTTGAATAATACCTTCAATGGTCTTGCACCTAAAGGAATGGTTTATTGAATCTCGATCGTAGTGATACACATTTTCATGCCAAAAGATATAAGATAGTAATGATAGTACCACTTACTTGTGGCACTGCCATGTAAGTCATATTGGTATAAAATACATGAAGAAGCTCCATGTTGATGGATCTTTGGACTCACTCGTTTTTGAAAAGATTGAGACATGTGAACCATGTCTATTGGTGTATACGCATGAAGAAACTCCATGCAGATGGATCGTTTGGACTCACTTGATTTTGAATCACTTGAGATATGCAAATCATACCACGTGGGCAAGATGACTGAAAAGCCTCGTTTTTCAGTAAGATGGAACAAAATAGCAACTTGTTGGAAGTAACACATTTTGATGTGTGCAGTCCAATGAGTGCTGAGGCATGCAGTGAATATCGTTATGTTCTTACTTCACATATGATTCGAGTAGATGTTGAGCATATTTACTTGATGAAACACAAGTCTGAATTATTGAATGTTTCAAGTAATTTCAGAGTGAAGTTGAAGATCATTGTGACAAGAGGATAAAATGTCTATGATATGATTATAGAGATGAGTATCTGAGTTACAAGCTTTGGCACGCAATTAAGACATTGTGGAAATTGTTTCACAATTAATACCGCCTGGAACACCATAGTGTGATGGTGTGTCCGAACATCATAGTTGCACCCTATTGGATATGGTGCGTACCATGATGTCTCTTATCGAATTACCACTATCGTTCATGGGTTAGGCATTAGAGACAACCGCACTCACTTTAATAGGGTACCACGTAATTCCGTTGAGACGACACCATTTGGAGAAACCTAAGTTGTCCTTTCTTAAAAGTTTGGGGTTGCGACGCTTATGTGAAAAAGTTTCAGGTTGATAAGCTCGAACCCAAAGCGGATAAAATGAATCTTCATAGGACACCCAAAACAGTTGGGTATACCTCCTAATTCAGATCCGAAAGCAATAGGGATTGTTTCTTGAACCGGGTTCTTTCTCGAGGAAAAGTTTGTCTCGAAAAGTTGAGTGGGAGGATGGTGGAGACTTGATATGGTTATTGAACCATTACTACAACTAGTGTGTAGCAGGCACGTGAAGTTGTTCTGTGGCACCTACACCAATTGAAGTAGAAGCTTATGATAGTGATCATGAAACTTGGATCAAGTCACTACCGTACCTCGAGGGTGACAAGGATGTGTCTTGCTTGAGTGGTAGTAATCCTGTCTTGAAGGTCATGTTGCTAGACAACAATGAACCTACGAGCTATGGAGAAGCGATGGTGGGCCCAAATTCCGACAAATGGTTAGAAGACATGAAATCCGAGTTAGGATCCACGTATCAGAACAAAGCATGGACTTTGGTGGACTTGCCCAATGATCGGCAAGCCATTGAGATAAATGGATCTTTAAGAAGAAGACGACGTGGATGGTAATGTCACCATCTATGAAGCTCGACTTGTGGCGAAGATTTTTTCACAAGTTCAAGGAGTTGACTACGATGAGATTTTCTCATCCGTAGCGATGCTTAAAGTCCGTCGGAATCATGTTAGCATTAGCTGCATTTATGAAATCTGGCAGATGGATGTCAAAACGAGTTTCCTTACCAGTTTTTGTAAGGAAAGGTTGTATGTGATACAATCAGAAAGGTTTTGTCGATCCTAAGGATGCTAACAGGTATGCTAGCTCCAGCGATCCTTCCATGGACTGGAGTAAGCATCTCGGAGTTGGAATATGCACTTTGATAAGATGATCAAAGATTTTGGGTTTATACAAAGTTTATGAGAAACTTGTATTTCCAAAGAAGTGAGTGGGAGTACTATAGAACTTCTGATGAGTATATGTTGTTGACATATTATTGATCAGAAATGATGTAGAATTTCTAGAAAGCATATAGGGTTATTTGAAAGGTGTTTTTCAATAGAAAACCTAGATTAAGCTAATTGAACATTGAGCATCAAGATTGAAAGCACATTTGCTCCCTGGGTGGTTTTGGTAATTCATGACAACATACTTTGTGGTTGGACTAATGCTTTTATCAAGTATGTTTCAGGAAATTCAATCACATTGGCATGGCAAAAGGACTGAAGTGGTGGACCCCTCAAAATGCTAAGGCAAGCATTGGCAAAAGCTCAAGACTCCATTTTTGGTTTAGTGATCCAAGATCACATTGAGTCCATAGGAAAGCCAATACTATTAAAGGGATGAGGTTATGATGATGATCCGGTTGCTCAAGTGCTTAGTGATACATCTCCTAAACTATCAAGCAACTTTCACCGCCATATACACTCATAAGTAATCTCGGTCCCACCGATATTCCAAACTCAGCCACACCGAGATGAACCACCTCACCATAAAGCCAAACCCTAGAAATCTCGGATTTTCCGATTCGAACTCGGTCTCACGAAACTTGAGTCGCCAAGCTTCAGAACCTTCGTCATCAAATCGGTGTCACCGAGATGATGAAGTCGGTCCCACCGAGATTGGCAAGCTCTTGTCTTTGCACGAATCGGACTAACCGAGATTGTATTTTCGGTCCCACGAAAATCCCAACGCTCACATTATTTGAACTTTCGGTCTCACCGAGTTGTCAACTTCGGTCCCACCGAGATTGCTCAAATGTGTGTAACGGTTGGATTTTGTGTGGAGGCTATAAATACCCTCCACCCCTCTTCATTCTTGGAGAGAGCCATCGAAAGAACTACCACTCCTACCTTACATTTTCGAGAAGAGAACTACCTACCCTTGTGTTGAGATCAAGTTGCTCCACTCCCACCATATGAAGCTTGATCTCTAGCCTTCCCAAGTTGCTTTCCACTCAATCCTTTCTTCCACCACAGCCAAATCAGTGAGGAGAGTTGAGTGTTGGGGAGATTATCATTTGAAGCACAAGAGCAAGGAGTTCATCATCATCAACACCATCTATTACCTTTTGGAGGTGGTGCCTCCTAGATTGGTTAGGTGTCGCTTGGGAGCCTCCGTCGAGATGTGGAGTTGAACCAAGAAGTTTGTAAGGGCAAGGAGATCGCCTACTTCGTGAAGATCTACCCGAGTAAGGCTAGCCCTTCGTGGGCGTGAGGCCATGATGGAATAGACAAGGTTGCTTCTTCGTGGACCCTTCGTGGGTGGAGCCCTCCGTGGACTCTCGCATGGCCGTTACCCTCCGTGGGTTGAAGTCTCCATCAACGTGGAAGTACGATAGCACCACCTATCGGAACCACGAGAAAAATCACCGCGTCTCCAAATTGCGTTTGATCTTCTCCACTTCTCTTTACTACTTGTGCAATTTACTTTCCGCTGCCCATACTCTAGAATTGCATGTGTAGTATGCTACTTGACTTGTGTGTTATGCAAAATCTGCCAAAATCTGTCTTGACAAAAGACGGAATTTTTATCTTGTCGAGTAGTCTAATCACCCCCCCTCTAGACACTCTCACCTTTTTCCATCCTACAATTGGTATCAGAGCTTTGGTCTCCATTGCTTTGGTTTACACACCATTGGAGGAAGATGGACGTGTCTACGTTTTTGAGTGTTAGCCATAGAGTGCCTATTCTTAATGGAGTGTCCTATAACTCGTGGAGGATTGAAATGCTTATTATCTTTAAGACATACAATTTGCGCAAATATGTTGAGACCCCATATATGCCTCCATTTGACCCCTTGCACCCTACCATGGATGAAGAGCTTGATTTGCTTCGTAACCTTAGAACTGTAAATCTTATCATTAGAGGGTTACCCGATAACTTGCTTAAGCTCGTTACAAGACTATTGAATTTGATATGATGCGCCCCAATGATCCCAACTTTGATAAATGCTTCTTTGAGCTTCGTGATCTTATGAAAAAGAAGGGTGATCCCGGTCTTGTCAATGTTCTAATTAGAAATGCTCTTGTATTGCATTCCGATGATTATTGTCACATTGACAAAACTAATGCAAGTAGTTGTCAAATTGACCTAGGTGTTGACGATGAACAATCTATGGGTCAATATGATGATGAGCATGAGCATGATGATGATTACTCCGATTCGGACACCGAGCTAGACAAGATCATGAAGAGTCTCAATCTTATGGCAAATCTGAGAGACTACAGATCCGGCGGAAAAGAGTGGATTCTTGATAGTGGATGCACCGATCACATGACGGAGGCGAAGACATGTTTCGAGAGCTTGCAAAGAACGATGGTCCACATAAGTATGTGACTTTGGAGACAACTCCAAGGGTAAGGTACTTGGCCTTGCTAAGGTGGCCATATCTCATGATAGCTCTATTCAAAATGTCATGCTTGTAGAGTCACTTGGATACAATTTACTTTCCGTGTCTAGATTAGTGACTTTGGATTCAATGTGCTATTCATCAAGTAGATTGCCAAGTCTTTCGTCGTGACAATCATAACATGGCATTTACGGTATCCGTAGAGGTGATCTATATATTGTTGATTTCACTAAGAAAGCCCAACCTAGAACTTGCTTCATTGCTAAATTCGCTAAAGGTTGGTTATGGCATAGAAGGCTTGGACATGTTGGTATCGTAATCTAGACAAGCTAATCAAAGGTGATCATATTCTTGGCGTTAAAGATGTTCTCTTTGACAAAGATAGACTTTGTAGTGCTTGTCGCAGGAAAACAAGTAGGTGGAAGTCATCCGTGAAGAACATCATGACCACAAGGAGACCGCTTGAGCTTCTTCATATGGATCTCTTGGTCCCAATGCTTACAAAAGCCTTGGTGGTAACTCCTTTGGTCTAGTTATAGTTGATGATTATTCCAGATTTACGTGGGTATTTTTCCTTGATGACAAATCACAGGTTCAGAGAATCTTCAAAACCTTTGCCGAAAGGCCCAAAATCAATTTGAGGTGAAGATCAAGAAAGTTCGGAGTGACAATGGAGCGGAGTTCAAGAACGCCAATGTAGACTCTTTTCTCGATGAGGAAGGGATTCTACATGAGTTCTCGGCTACGTACACTCCTCAACAAAATGGAGTTGTTGAGAGGAAGAACCGAACGCTCATAGAGATGGCGAGAACGATGCTTGATGAATACAAGACATCGAAGCACTTTTTGGGGGAAGCCGTCGAGACAGCTTGTCATGCTATCAACAGGCTTTATCTTCATAAGCTCCTCGGCAAGACATCATCGAGCTCCTCACGGTAACAAACCCCAAGTGGGATACTTTCGTGTCTTTGGTTGAAATGCTATATCCTTGATAAGCATCGTCGGTCTAAATTTGCTCCTAAAACTCATGAAGGCTTTTTCTTGGTTATGGATCAAACTCCCACACCTACCGTGTCTACAATAATTTCACCCGAAAGGTTGAAGAGACGGTAGAGCGTGAAGTTTGATGAATCTAATGGCTCGCAAGTAGAGCAAATGCCTATTGATGTAGGAGACAAGGACCCATCGGAAGCAATCCAAGATTTATCTATTGGAAAGATCCGTCCCATGGAAGTGAAGGAGAGTACCTCATCTACATATGTGGAGCCCCCTACCTCACGGCAAGATGAACCTCAAGGCAACATGGAGGCCTCCACAAGTGGAACTCACCAAGATGAGGAAGTGCAACAAGAAGATCCACCACAACCTCCTTCTCCACCGCCTCAAGATAACACCAACAACAATGAAGAAGAAGAGGAAGATGAAGATGATGAGGAAGCTCAGCCACAACCTCAACAAAAGCTATCCCGAGTCCGAGCAAGAGTCAAGAAAAATCATCCCGTGGAACAAATGATCAATGACATCAACTCCGGGAGAATTACTCGCTCTAAAACTCGCTTAGCTAACTTTTGTGAGCATTACTCATTCATCTCTAGTATTGAACCTATGAAGGTAGAAGAAGCACTTGAAGACCCGGATTGGGTGAACGCTATGCACGAAGAGCTACACAACTTTGAGAGGAACAATGTATGGACTTTGGTAGAGAAGCCCAAGGATGATCAAAACGTCATTGGAACCAAATGGGTGTTTCGGAACAAGCAAGATGAAGATGGACAAGTCATCCGCAACAAGGCTCGTCTCGTAGCTCAAGGTTACACACAAGTCGAAGGTATGGACTATGGTGAGACCTATGCCCCCGTTGCTAGACTTGAGTCCATTCGCATTCTTCTTGCTTATGCCAATCACCATGACATTACTCTCTATCAAATGGATATTAAAAGTGCTTTCCTAAATGGTGAAATAGAGGAGGAAGTATTTGTGAAACAACCTCCCGGATTTGTGAATCCCAAAAAGCCTAATCATGTTTACAAGTTGCACAAAGCTCTTTATGGTCTTAAACAAGCTCCTAGAGCTTGGTACAAATGCTTGACTAGCTTTCTTCTTGAAAAAGGCTTTGAGATTGGAAAAATAGACTCAACGCTATTCATGAAAAGGGTTGATGGTGAACTATTTGTGTGCCAAATATATGTTGATGATATTATCTTTGGTTCAACTAACCCTCATTTTAGTGAGAAGTTTGGAAAGCTCATGTCGGAGAAGTACGAGATGTCCATGATGAGTGAACTCAAATTCTTCCTTGGGTTGCAAATCAAGCAATCTAAGGGGGGTACCTTTGTCTCACAAACAAAGTACACCAAGGATCTCTTCAAGAAGTTCAACATGCAAGAAAGAAGGTATGAGAACCCCATGCCTACAAGTGGACATAATGACTTGACAAAGATGGAGAACCCGTTGATCAAAAGGTTTACCGATCTATGATTGGTTCTCTACTATATCTTTGTGCTTCTTGTCCTGACATAATGTTGAGTGTATGCATGTGTGCTCGATATCAAGCAACCCCTAAAGAATGTCATCTTAAAGCTGTTAAAAGGATTGTGAGATATTTGATACACACACCAAACTTTGGCATTTGGTATCCTAAGAGGGCCTCTTTCGATCTTGTTGGCTATTCCGACTCAGACTATGCCGGTGACAGGGTTGATAGAAAGTCAACTTCGGGTACGTGTCAATTCCTTGGTCGATCCCTTGTACTTGGTCCTCCAAGAAACAAAATTCGGTATCATTATCCACTGCCGAAGCAGAATATATTGCTGCTGGTTCATGTTGTGCTCAATTTCTATGGATGACACAAACGCTTAAGGATTATGGGATACATGTGAGACATGTTCCCTTGCTTTGTGACAATGAGAGTGCGATTAAGATTGGACACAATCCGTGCAACACTCTCGAGCGAAACATATTGAAGTTCGTCACCATTTTATTCGTGATCACATTGCCAAGGGTGACATCAATCTTAAGCATGTTCGTCTCGACAAACAACTCGTGATATCTTTACAAAACCTCTTGATGAGAAGGTGTTTTGTCGCTAAGGAGTGAGTTGAACATCATTGATGCTTCAAACTTGGAGTGAAAACTCCATTGATGCATGCAAGGCATGAGCCTACTTGACTAATCCTTGATATTTCTCTTATGATGATGATCATATGTCTTGGACACATTTGCCCCTTGTATTGCATCTAACAACTTGCGTGTACTTGGATGATCTACATTCCACAAGATTACCACACACTCAAATCTTGAGTAATCTTGTCATTAACCAAGTATCTAGCCCTTTGGGATGTTGAGTTCAAGGAACACAATTCCACATATCCTTTTTGACATCTTATACATCTAGTATTTCACTCTTGTCATCTTGGATATCCTTGAGTATTTCCTTGCTTGCCTAACCCATGTAGGAAGATGAACTACACAAGTGGAAATGGCGCTCTAACTTCACATTCAATGAGCACCTACATCAAGTTCACCTACATGAGCAAAGCAACAACAAGCCCAAGGTATGTTCTTCACATCTTTAAGGAGCTTTGCTCAAAGTCATGAGTACAAGCAGCTTCATAAGATGTGATCACATAAAATGCTTAATCGAAAAATGGCAACCCCATTTTGAGCTTAAACGATGAGTATGACCTATGATCAAATGTTCTCATTTGACTCCTAAGTCAATATACTCAAACATAGGTGACCTTGTGCCGACCCTATCTAGATGAAGTACATATGTTTTGGAGTCTTTCTATTTTCTCTTATGTTCTCTCATAGAGTTTTCATTAAAAAAAACTTCATCTAGGAATCTTTTTCATTTCTATTCTTCATCTTTGTGAATATCCTTTTGGTTACGATCAATTCCTCGAAAATCATTCACAAATTCATTGCAAATCCTTTGAAACATTCCTTGCAAAGTGAGCTGAATTATTTTGTATTTCCTTGAATTAAACTCAAGGCGTCACCGATTTAAATATTTCGGTCGACGAAAAGGATCTACCCTAAGTCCACGACTTTCGGACCCACCGATCCATCTTAATTCGTGTCACCGATTTTTCTTCTAGGATATCATCTTCTGCAGCTCCACTCAATGATTCTCTATGCATGTTCCGTTTTGCCCTGTTGTGATTCTTAAGGATCCCACTTCTTTCTTTCCATCTTCCCTGACCTTCCTAGTTTGCTGTCCTTTTCGGCACTTGATGTCAAAGGGGGAGAAGACTTAGGGGGAGAAGAGAAGATTTAGGGGGAGAAGAAGAGCAATCTTACCTTAAGGGGGAGAGAATCACATCAAAGCTTTGCCGTGTTTCACATTGGACATTACAATTGGCATTATTCTCATTTGGCATCATTCTTTTGATTCTGCTCTTTCCATCAAACCTCTTGATCTGAGACAACTCAAAAGGAGAGGAACCTTCACAATTGATATCTTATGGAAAGCAAAATCTCTCAGAGTTCATTGAATATATTTTTAGTTTCGGAGACATGTTTGCTGATTCAAGCCTGTGCTCAATATGAGACACTCTTTATACATGTCATCCCTGGCTTGGTACTCTTGATGTTCTTGCAGTTGGTTGAAGAAATACTCTTGTGTTATCTAACCTTGTTTTCCCAAGTTTATCTCTTCAGGTACAATGCCAAGGAACCTCAAGGTAAGTATATGCACTTTGCAGAATGTGCATGATGGTGACTTGCTTGTGAATACTTGTTTGCAAGAAATCACCATGCATATATACATTATCACTCACTTCTTTTCATCTGTCGATGCATATAGCCAAGCTGCATGTAGCACATCTTGCCTTTCTCTCTTGTGTGCTTGTGGTAGTCCAAAACCATAATCTATGAAAATCTTGCACACTTGTAGGGGAGCTGTGTACTACATGTTTGTCAAAGCTTTGTGATAATTCATCTTTCTTTCAATAAGCTTTGATGCCTTGTTTAGTGTGTTGCCATCAATTACCAAAAAGGGGAGATTGAAAGCACATTTGCTCCTGGGTGGTTTTGGTAATTAATGACAACATACTTTGTGGTTGGACTAATGCTTTTATCAAGTATGTTTCAGAAATTCAATCACATTGGCATGGCAAAAGGACTAAAGAGGTGGACCCTCAAAATGCTAAGGCAAGCATTGGCAAAAGCTCAAGACTCCATTTTGATTTAGTGATCCAAGATCACATTGAGTCCATAGGAAAGCCAATACTATTAAAGGGATGAGGTTATGATGATGATCTGGTTGCTCAAGTGCTTAGTGATACATCTCCTAAACTATCGCAACTTTCACCGCCATATACACTCATAAGTAATCTCGGTCCCACCGATATTCCAAACTCACCACACCGAGATGAACCACCTCAGCCATAAAGCCAAACCCTAGAAATCTCGGATTTTCCGATTGAACTCGGTCTCACGAAACTTGAGTCGCCAAGCTTCAGAACCTTTTGTCATCAAATCGGTGTCACCGAGATGATGAAGTCGGTCCCACCGAGATTGGCAAGCTCTTGTCTTTGCACGAATCGGACTAACCGAGATTGTATTTCGGTCCCACCGAAAATCCCAACGTTCACATTATTTGAACTTTCGGTCTCACCGAGTTGTCAACTTCGGTCCCACCGAGATTGCTCAAATGTGTGTAACGGTTGGATTTTGTGTGGAGGCTATAAATACCCTCCACCCCTCTTCATTCGTGGAGAGAGCCATCGAAAGAACTACCACTCCTACCTTACATTTCGAGAAGAGAACTACCTACCCTTGTGTTGAGATCAAGTTGCTCCACTCCCACCATATGAAGCTTGATCTCTAGCCTTCCCAAGTTGCTTTCCACTCAATCCTTTCTTCCACCACAGCCAAATCAGTGAGGAGAGTTGAGTGTTGGGGAGATTATCATTTGAAGCACAAGAGCAAGGAGTTCATCATCATCAACACCATCTATTACCTTTTGGAGGTGGTGCCTCCTAGATTGGTTAGGTGTCGCTTGGGAGCCTCCGTCGAGATGTGGAGTTGAACCAAGAAGTTTGTAAGGGCAAGGAGATCGCCTACTTCGTGAAGATCTACCCCGAGTAAGGCTAGCCCTTCGTGGGCGTAGGCCATGATGGAATAGACAAGGTTGCTTCTTCGTGGACCCTTCGTGGGTGGAGCCTCCGTGGACTCTCGCAGTTACCCTCCGTGGGTTGAAGTCTCCATCAACGTGGAAGTACGATAGCACCACCTATCGGAACCACGAGAAAAATCACCGCGTCTCCAAATTGCGTTTGATCTTCTCCACTTCTCTTTACTACTTGTGCAATTTACTTTCCGCTGCCCATACTCTAGAATTGCATGTGTAGTATGCTACTTGACTTGTGTGTTATGCAAAATCTGCCAAAATCTGTCCTTGACAAAAGACGGAATTTTTATCTTGTCGAGTAGTCTAATCACCCCCCTCTAGACACTCTCACCTTCTTCGATCCTACAAAGATCTATGAGGATAGATCAAAAACGCTTAATGGTACTTTCAAATGAGCATATACCTTGACATGATCTTGAAGGTGTTCAAGATGAATCAGTGAAAGAAGGAGTTCTTGCCTGAGATGTAAGGTATGAAGTTAAGACTTAAAGCTCGACCACGGCAGAAAAGAGAGAGAAAGGACGAAGGTCGTCCCCTATGATTTAGACGTAGGCTCTACAGTATGCTATGCTAAGTACCGCACCTGATGTGTGCCTTGCTACATACCTGGCAAGAGTGTACAAAGGTGATCAAGGAGTGGATCACCAGATAGCGGACAAAATTATCCTTAGAGGAATAAGGATATGTTTCTCGATTATGGAGGTGATAAAGAGTTCGACGTAAAGGGTTACGTCGATGCAAGCTTTAACACCTATCCGAATGACTCTGAGTAGCAAACCGGATACGTATAGTGGAGCAACCATTTGGAATAGCTCCAAGTGGAGCGTGGAAGCACAATTTACAATATGACATAGAGATTTGCGAAGTACATACGGATCTGAATGTTGCAGACCCGTTGACTAAAACTTCTCTCACAAGCAAAACATGATCAAACCCCAGAACTCATTGAGTCTTCATCACATAATGATGTGAACTAGTTTAGTGACACTAGTAAACTCTTTGGATGTTGGTCACATGGTGATGTGACCTGTGAGTGTTAATCACATGGTGATGTGAACTAGATTATTGACTCTAGTGCAAGTGCGAGACTGTTGGAAATATGCCCTAGATGCAATAATAAATTAGTTATTATTATATTTCCTTGTTCATGATAATCGTTTATTATCCATGCTATAATTGTATTGATAGGAAACTCAAATACATGTGTGGATACATAGACAACACCATGTCCCTAGTAAGCCTCTAGTTGACTAGCTCGTTGATCAATAGATGGTTATGGTTTCCTGACCATGGACATTGGATGTCGTTGATAACGGGATCACATCATTAGGAGAATGATGTGATGGACAAGACCCAATCCTAAGCCTAGCACAAAGATCGTGTAGTTCGTATGCTAAAGCTTTTCTAATGTCAAGTATCTTTTCCTTAGACCATGAGATTGTGCAACTCCCGGATACCGTAGGAATGCTTTGGGTGTACCAAACGTCACAACGTATCTGGGTGGCTATAAAGGTGCACTACAGGTATCTCCGAAAGTGTCTGTTGGGTTGGCACGAATTGAGACTGGGATTTGTCACTCCGTGTAAACGGAGAGGTATCTCTGGGCCCACTCGGTAGGACATCGTCATAATGTGCACAATGTGACCAAGGGGTTGATCACGGGATGATGTGTTACGGAACGAGTAAAGAGACTTGCCGGTAACGAGATTGAACAAGGTATCGGTATACCGACGATCGAATCTCGGGCAAGTACAATACCGTTAGACAAAGGGAATTGTATACGGGATCAATGGAGTCCTTGACATCGTGGTTCATCCGATGAGATCATCGTGGAACATGTGGGAGCCAACATGGGTATCCAGATCCCGCTGTTGGTTATTGACCGGAGAACGTCTCGGTCATGTCTACATGTCTCCCAAACCCGTAGGGTCTACACACTTAAGGTTCGATGATGCTAGGGTTATAAAGGAAGTTTATATGTGGTTACCGAATGTTGTTCGGAGTCCCGGATGAGATCACAGACGTCACGAGGAGTTCCGGAATGGTCCGGAGGTAAAGATTTATATATGGAAAGTTGTTGTTCGGGTCCGGAAAGGGTTCGGGTTTTTTCGGTATTGTACCGGGAAGCTTCCAGAAGGTTCCGGAGGATTCTGGAGGGGTCCGGAGGTCCGGAAATTGTTCCACCACGTCCAATATAGTAGCATGGGCTGTAGGGGGGCGCCCTAGCCTTAATGGGCCAGGGGCACCAGCCCCCCCCAAGGCCCATGCGCATGGGAGGGGGGAAACCCTAAGGGGGAGGGCCTCCACTTGACTTGGGAGGCACTCCTCCCCCCCTTGGCCGCCGCCCCCTCCTCAGACTGGATCTGAGGGGGCCGGCCCCCCTCTCCCTTGCCCCTATATATATGTGGGGGGGTGGGAGGGCAGCCGCACCACAAGTTCTGGCGCAGCCCTCCCCCTCTCCCAATTACTCCTCCTCTCCCGCGGTGCTTGGCGAAGCCCTGCAGGATTGCCACGCTCCTCCACCACCACCACGCTGTTGTGCTGCTGCTGGACGGAGTCTTCCTCAACCTCTCTCTCTCTCCTTGCTGGATCAAGGCATGGGAGACGTCACCGGGCTGTACGTGTGTTGAACGCAGAGGTGCCGTCCGTTCGGCACTAGGATCTCCGGTGATTTGGATCACGACAAGTACGACTCCTTCAACCCCGTTCTCTTGAACGCTTCCGCTTAGCGATCTACAAGGGTATGTAGATGCACTCTCCTTCCCCTCGTTGCTAGTCTCTCCATAGATAGATCTTGGTGACACGTAGGAAAATTTTGAATTTCTGCTATGTTCCCCAACACTCCCTCTCTCTCTCTCTCTCTCTCGTTGCTAGAATCTCCATAGATTGATCTTGGTGATGCATAGAGAATTTTGAATTTCTGCTACGTTCCCCAACAGTGGCATCATGAGCTAGGTCTATTGCGTAGTTTCTATGCACGAGTAGAACACAAGTTGTTGTGGGCGTCGATTTTGTCAATTTACTTGCCATTATTAGTCTTATCTTGATTCAGCGGCATCGTGGGATGAAGCGGCCCGGACCGACCTTACACGTACGCTTACGTGAGACAGGTTCCACCGACTGACATGCACTAGTTGCATAAGGTGGCTAGCGGGTGTCTGTCTCTCCCACTTTAGTCGGATTGGATTCGATGAAATAGGTCCTTATGAAGGGTAAATAGCAAGTGGCATATCACGTTGTGGTTTTGGCGTAGGTAAGAAACGTTCTTGCTAGAAACCTATAGCAGCCACGTAAAAAAAACTTGTAACAACAATTAGAGGACGTCTAACTTGTTTTTGCAGCATATGCCATGTGATGTGATATGGCCAAAGAATGTGATGAATGAAATATATGTGATGTATGAGATTGATCATGTTCTTGTAATAGGAATCACGACTTGCATGTCGATGAGTATGACAACCGGTAGGAGCCATAGGAGTTGTCTTAATTATTGTATGACCCACGTGTCATTGAATAACGCCATGTAATTACTTTAGTTTATTTCTAAACCGTTAGCCATAGTAGTAGAAGTAATAGTTGGCGAGACAACTTCATGAAGACACGATGATGGAGATCATGGTGTCATGCCGGTGACGAAGGTGATCATGCCGTGCCTCAAGATGGAGATCAAAGGCGCAAGATGATATTGGCCATATCATGTCACTTTATGATCTGCATGTGATGTTTGTCAGGTTTACATCTTATTTTCTTAGAACAACGGTAGCATAAATAAGATGATCCTTCGCTAAAATTTCAAGTAAGTGTTGCCCCTAACTGTGCACCGTTGTGAATTTTCGTTGTTTCAAAGCACCACGTGATGATCGGGTGTGATAGATTCTAACGTTCGAATACAATGGGTGTAAGCTAGATTTACACAAGCAAAACACTTAGCTTGACTTGACGAGCCTGGCATGTACAGACATGGCCTCGGAACACAAGAGACCGAAAGGTCGAACATGAGTCATATAGCAGATACGATCAACATGAAGATGTTCACCGATGATGACTAGTCCGTCTCACGTGATGATCAGACACGGCCTAGTTGACTCGGATCATGTATCACTTAGATGACTAGAGGGATGTCTATCTAAGTGGGAGTTCATTAAATAATCAGATGAACTTAATTATCATGAACATAGTCAAAAGGTCTTTGCAAATATGTCGTAGCTTACGCTTTAGTTCTACTGTTTTAGATATGTTCCTAGAGAAAATTTAGTTTAAAGTTGATAGTAGCAATTATGCGGACTAGGTCCGTAAACTGAGGATTGTCCTCGTTGCTACTGTGAAGGCTTATGTCCTTAATGCCTTCGCTCGGTGTGTTTGAACACGGAACATCGTCTGTGGATGTTACAAACATCTGACATACACGTTTTGATGACTACGTGATAGTTCAGTAATGTTAAACGGTTTAGAATTGAGGCGCCGAAGACGATTTTGAAACACCGCGGAACATATGAGATGTTCAAAGGGCTGAAATTGGGATTTTAGGCTCGTGCCCATGTCAAGAGGTATGAGACCTCTGACGAGTTTCTTAAGCCTGCAAACTAAGGGAGAAAAGCTCAATCATTGAGCATGTGCTTAGATTGTCTGAGTACTACAATCACTTGAATCAAGTGGAAGTTAATCTACCAGATGAGATGGTGATGGTTCTCCATAGTCACTGCCACCAAGCTATTAGAGCTTCGTGATGAACTATAACATATCAGGGATAGACATGATGATCCTTGAGCAATTCGCGATGTTTGACACCGCGAAAGTAGAAATCAAATAGGAGCATCAATTGTTGATGGTTGGTAAAACCACTAGTTTCAAGAAGGGCAAGGGAAAGAAGGGATACTCCATGAAACGGCAAATCAGTTGCTGCTCTAGTGTAGAAACCCAGGGTTGAACCCAAACCGGAGACTAAGTGCTTTTGAAATAAGGGGAACGGTCACTGAAGCGGAACTACCCTAGATACTTGGTAGATGAGAAGGCTGGTGTCGGTGTCAAAACCGGCGGATCTCGGGTAGGGGGTCCCGAACTGTGCGTCTAGGCGGATGGTAACAGGAGACAAGGGACACGATGTTTTACCTGTGTTCGGGCCCTCTCGATGGAGGTAAAACCCTACTCCTGCTTGATTGATATTGATGATATGGGTAGTACAAGAGTGGATCGACCACGAGATCAAGGAGGCTAAACCCTAGAAGCTAGCCTATGGTATGATTGTTGTAATGGTTTGTTCGTCCTACGGACTAAACCCTCCAGTTTATATAGACACCAGAGAGGGCTAGGGTTACACAGAGTCGGTTACAATGGTAGGAGATCTACATATCCGTATCGTCAAGCTTGCCTTCCACGCCAAGGAAAGTCCCATCCGGACACGACGAAGTCTTCAATCTTGTATCTGCATAGTCTTGGAGTCCGGCCGATGATGATAGTCTGGCTGTCCGGACATCCCCTTGTCCAGGACTCCCTCAGTAGCCCCTGAACCAGGCTTCAATGATGATGAGTCCGGCACGCATATTATTCGACATTGCAAGGCGGGTTCTTTCTCCGAATAATTCATAGAAGATTGTGAACACCAGGATAGTGTCCGGCTTTGCAAAATAAATTCCACGTACCACCGTAGAGAGAATAATATGCACACAAGTTCAATCTGCTGACGTGTTTTGTGGCATGACGTCATGCCACCTCCAAGCCTTTGCTTGAATCGTTTTTATTGTACCACCTCAGCGCGTTTAGCGAAGCGGTTTCCTTGGCACGTCTTGTCGAAGCAGAGATCGTGTTCCCCTTATTTCGGGATTCCCATCAGTACGGACGTGGGTAACCCAACCGCGCCATTGATTGTGGCGCTTGGGAGATAAGCGAGTTTTACCAGGCTGGTGGGGACGCAGAGTCTTCGTCCGCCCATATATAGGGGATAAGGATCCACCTTTTTACCCTCGCCTTCTTCCTCCTTTGCTTATCCATCTCTCACAAGACGAGCTCCAGCGCCCAAGTCCGCACATCTCGTCTCAACCTTCTCCAGCCATGTCCGGAGCGGGAGGCAAATGGATGGCCTCCTCCGTTATGGAGGGACACATCGAGAGGCTACGCGGCGCCGGATACTTGTCCAGCGACATCGCGCACCGGCTGCCCGACAAGGGGCAGCTCATCCCCACCCCCAGGCCCCATGAGAGGGTCGTATTCCTTCCCCACTTCCTCCGCGGACTGGGCTTACCACTTCATCCCTTCGTCCGGGGGCTCATGTACTACTACGGCCTGGACTTCCACGATCTGGCGCCAAGCTTCATCCTCAACATCTCGGCGTTTATCGTCGTGTGCGAGGCCTTCCTCTGCATCCAGCCCCACTTCGGCTTGTGGCTAAAGACCTTCAATGTCAAGCCGAAGGTGGTGAAGGCATCCAAGCGGAATGCGGAGGCGCCATGGTAGGCAAAATGCCCAACATCCTCTGGCTCGAGGGTGCCTTCGTGGAGTCCATCAAAGGATGGCAATCGGGGTGGTTCTACATCACCGAGCCGCGTGACCCTAAATGGGCAGCGGCCCCTGAGTTCAGATCTGGTATCCCCATGCAGCTCACCTCCTGGAAAGAGAAGGGCTTGTTATGGGGTAGTTTGGAGGAGCTGACAGGACTCGATCTGTCTCGGCACTGTGAACAAGAAGCTTAAGCTTGTCAACGTGATCCAGTCATGCTCGTCCGCGGATTCTTCCCCGCCAAAGAACGTGCCTTCAATTTGTGGGAGTTTGATCCGCCTGACACTGGACTCTGGCGGGCTCTTCGACCGACGTCTGAAGCTGCTCGAAGGTGCTGTTCAAGGCGGAGAAGCCCCGCATCCGCGAATCAAGATCGCGGATTCAACACGGCGGTTACGGCGGCGAGGTAAGCTTTGCTATCCTTTATGGGACACTTACCTTTTTCATAGTTTGACTCTACGTGGGATCTAAAACTCCCAATGCCTTTAACAGGACTGGCAGAGGACGTTCGGACAGGTTAATTGTTCGGCTCCCCTTCCCGAAGACCCAGCGGATACCCGTTTGACGGGGCTGCTGGTTCCGGCCCTTTACGTGGTGCCGGAGAAGAAGGCCAAGAAGAAGGCCACGGGAACCCGAAGGAGTTCCCGGTGCCAGGTGGTATCGGACTCATTGTCCGATGGCTCCGAGGCGGACTCCTCCCCCAAAGACGAGGAGGAGAAAGAGGACTCTCCCCAGGAGGGGGGAGAGAGGAAGAGGAAGGCTTCCCCAACGGGGGAGGCCGAAGGGTCCAAGAGGGGAAGGACCCTTCCTCCGGACTGTTCCGCCAACACCGACGACAGTGACGAGGGGTGGCCCTCAAGGGCCAAGCCTCCGGCAAGATTGTAAGTATCCGGATTCCTGAATGATTTATTATTTCTCTTGTTTTGGCCACATGGTGTCCTTCTAATGCCGCATACAACCTGCAGTCCGGCCGAGGACGATCTTCCCGCTTCTTCGAACGGGTCCTTGGCTCCGTCGGATGTGGATTCCATTCTGACCGCCTCCACCCCTCGCGACGCCGAGGACGCCGAGGTGGGATCCCAAGAGGGGACCCGCCAAGAGGGTGAGGCTCCGGAGGTGCCACAGGGCTGATGGGGAACGTAGCAGAATTTCAAAATTTTCCTACGAGTCACCAAGATCTATCTATGGAGAGACTAGCAACGAGGGGAAGGAGAGTGCATCTACATACCCTTGTAGATCGCTAAGCGGAAGCATTCAAGAGAACGGGGTTGAAGGAGTCGTACTCATCGTGATCCAAATCACCGGAGATCCTAGTGCCGAACGGACGACACCTCCGCGTTCAACACACGTACAGCCCGGTGACGTCTCCCATGCCTTGATCCAGCAAGGAGAGAGGGAGAGGTTGAGGAAGACTCCATCCAGTAGCAGCACAACAGCGTGGTGGTGGTGGAGGAGCGTGGCAATCCTGCAGGGCTTCGCCAAGCACCGCGGGAGAGGAGGACCTGGGAGAGGGGGAGGGCTATGCCCGAACTTCATGTGAAGCTCCCATGCGCCTCCCCACTATATATAGGTATGGAGGGGCTGGTTTCTTGCCCTTCAAGTCCATTGGGGCGTTGGCAAAGGTGGGAGGAAAGAAATCCCATCATTTCCTTCCCCACCGATTGTTATCCCCCCTTTTTAGGGATCTTGATCTTATCCCTTCGGGATATGATCTTATTCCTTCTAAGGGTGGATCTTGGTGCGCCTTGACCAGGGGTGTGGGGCCTTGCCCCCACTACCCACGTTCATGTGGGTCCCCCAATGCAGGTGGTCCCCACTCTAGAACCTTCTAGAACCTTCCCGGTACAATACCGAAAAATCCCGAACATTTTCCGGTGGCCAAAATAGGACTTCCCATATATAAATCTTTACATCTGGACCATTCCGGAACTCCTCGTGACATCCGGGATCTCATCCGGGACTCCGAACAACATTCGGTAACCACATACAAACTTCCTTTATAACCCTAGCATCATCGAACCTAAGTGTGTAGACCCTACGGGTTCGGGAACCAGGCAGACATGACCGAGACGTTCTCCGGCCAATAACCAACAACGGGATCTGGATACCCATGTTGGCTCCCACATGTTCCACGATGATCTCATCGGATGAACCACGATGTCAAGGACTCAATTGATCCCGTATACAATTCCCTTTGTCTAGCGGTATAGTACTTGCCCGAGATTCGATCGTCGGTATACCGATACCTTGTTCAATCTCGTTTCCGGCAAGTCTCTTTACTCGTTCCGTAACACATCATCCCGTGATCAACCCCTTGGTCACATTGTGCACATTATGATGATGTCCTACCGAGTGGCCCCAGAGATACCTCTCCGTTTACCGGAGTGACAAATCCCAGTCTCGATTCGTGCCAACCCAACAGACACTTTCGGAGATATCTGTAGTGCACCTTTATAGGCACCCAGTTACGTTGTGACGTTTGGTACACCCAAAGCATTCCTACGGTATCCGGGAGTTGCACAATCTCATGGTCTAAGGAAATGTTACTTGACATTAGAGAAGCTTTAGCATACGAACTACGATCTTTGTGCTAGGCTTAGGATTGGGTCTTGTCCATCACATCATTCTCCTAATGATGTGATCCCCTTATCAACGACATCCAATGTCAATGGTCAGGAAACTGTAACCATCTATTGATCAACGAGCTAGTCAATTAGAGGCTTACTAGGGACATGGTGTTGTATATGTATCCACACATGTATCTGAGTTTCCTATCAATACAATTATAGCATGGATAATAAATGATTATCATGAACAAGGAAATATAATAATAACTTATTTATTATTGCCTCTAGGGCATATTTCCAACAGGGCCAACCTCCCGGACTTCGCACCGGACTCCGCTCCGGAACCCGTAGTCGTTCCGGAGTCCGGCAGGCGGCCCCTTCGTAAGAAGTGCAAGACCGTGACACCGGCAGCCTCCGTCCAACCGGAGGCGCCGGACAACTTGTTGGAGGTGCTCCACGGCGCTTCCATCGAGGAAGAACACCGCACTGTCATGAGTGCAGTGATTCAGAAGGTTCAGCTCGCTAAGAGCGGGCTGACCGAAGCCTGCAACAGCCTTCTAACAGGCTTTGAGGTAAGAAATTTTAAAATATGTAATGTAATACCGCATAGACAGTAGCCCCTGATGCTCGGTTCGGTGTTCGGAAAGAAAAGCCGGACTGAGGATCTAAAAAGATATACGCAGGAGTTCTAAAAATTTTGTCAATATGGGATTGCAGGCTACGCTGCTGCATTCTGCCGCACTGACTGCGGAGGTCGATGCTTTGAAGCAGAACCTCGAGTGGTCCGAGAACGAGCTCGGCCTTGCCAAGAAGCAGCTCGAGGACTCAGAAGGTGAGTAACACCATATTAAATTTGTACCTTACAGAAAAGGATTTTGGTTGCGAGAGAAATAACGAGGATAACATGGGCACTGCAGGGGCCACGAACGAGGTGGCGACCCTGAAGGAGGTCGTGTCCGCGGCCGAGCGTAATGCGGCTGCGGAGCGAGCTGAGCGATAGAAGCAGGAGGCGTGGGTGGAGGAGGTGCAGCAAGAGCTCCAGGCTCTCGTGGAAAAGAACGAGAGTTTGGAGCACAACTCGAAGACTCAAGAGTCCGAGCTTGCCTTGGCTCTTGAGAGTGCCAAAGCCGCTAAGGCCGAGGCCCATAAGGCCCTCCAGGAGATTGAGGCAATGAAGAAAATAGCGGCGGGTAAGGCATTTTTCATGCAAAGCAAGCATGTGAATGTGAATTACCTGTTACTTACCCAATCGGAGCTCTCCAGGAGCGTTTGCAGATCTGCCTTGCAGCGTGTCCGATGCTGCCGCATTCTACCGGGCCGAGGAGAGGAGCTCGACGGAGAAGGTCTTCTGGTCTCAATACGCTGAGGCCGGACATCCGATGCCCCTTAGCGACCAGCTGAAGCAGCTGGTCGAGCTCCACAAGGTGGCCGAGCAGGCCATGAAGGGCCTCATAGTTCATTTGTGGTTCAAGAGGCCATGCACGGGAGCCACTTGCCTGGTGTGGCGGTGGTGGATGCGTGTCCCGGCTGGAGGTCATCAAGCGCCCGCTTTGATTGAGGGTGCCCGTCGGGCCTTGCCGTGCAAAAGTGCTTCGGGGAGGCTGGATCTTTGAGAAGCTTCGACGGACGCGCCGCCGGCGGGTAAGGAGTATCGCACGCCTGAAATGTATTATAAGAGTGTCCTGAAGGGTGCCCGCAAGATTGCGGATGAGTGCTCCAAAGATGTAATATTTGAGTAGACTCGTAATGTGTTATCCTGTGCGCTGAAAACTTTGTTCATATGCGCGAAGCAACGTTTATTGATTTAAAAATATTACCTTCTGTGCGTCCGTTTATCAAATCTGAGAGATGGCAAGTCGTCGGCTTCAGCCCCCATGCCGCGAGTGCTGGGGTGTTCGGGATAAACTTGAGCGCTCTTGTTCCCATTTTTGGGTCCATCGAGGGAGGCGCTCAACACGACGAACAAGGCAACCGAACTTATAATGCTTGAACACTCTCACTTAGCCATAGAATTCTATAATTTTAAATTTCGGCGAAGCCTCTAGTGTTCGGAAGACTGAGTTCGGGGCGCTATCCACGCCTGGGCCGGGCGAAGCCGGTTCCTCGCTCTAAGCAGCATAAGCCTTTAGGGACTCGAAAAAACCTCTCGAACAGCGACCAGCTCTCGCCTTATCATGACGGTCAGTTTTAGCTTTCTCCACTAAGGCGCTCGCCCAGCTCAATCGGGGTGCAATCGCAGTGGTTCTCCCAGTGCTACCCTAGCCGATAGAACGGAACGTAAGGTACCAAAACATGGGAGCCGGGCAAACCCAACTATTGACCCAAGACATGATTCGGAGCCGATGCATATAGTGCTATAAGTTCGGGATGCCGCACTTGTGGAAGTGTTCGGACTTGTCACGCCGTAACGCGGTGAACATAAGCCCCTGGTGTATTCGGCCGTACCAAAGTGTACGGATGCAAAATGTCATAAATTAACATATATGTAAGAAAAGGAATGCAATTATAAGCGAAAAGGGATGCATTGTTTATTCAAGGAATTCTGCTATGAGTGCAGAACGATACAAATAGTGCGGTAAGCAAGGGATTTGACTATTAGACATGTCTCCCTCCAGGGGTAGGCTGCGGAATGGTGTATTAAACAGATTTAATGCTCATAATGGAGACCACCTGAGTGTTCGTCGTAGCCTTCGTCCTTTCCTGGCTGTTGCATCATGAGTTCGGCAGATACGCTGCCGGACAGGGCCTCTGATGAACGGAGTCCTGTGGATAAGAATAATAAAATAAAAAAAGAACGACACACTTGGGAGCCCCTGGTGTGGTTGAGCCGCACTCTGGGCCTGTCGTGGTCGTGCCACTCCCCCTATGCCCATGGTATCTCCAGAGCGTAATGATGTACGCGAAGGGCTAGTATTGCAATCATGCAAGGGCTGGGGTTGGGGCCGCATTGCTACGCATGCTCGGAACGTGCCAGGTGGTCTTGATGTATGTTACTCCGGGCGCGCTTGGCTGTGTCCGGTCGCTTAATGGCCGGGCTCGAAAGTTGCCTTAAGAGACTGCTCTGTACTTCCGCCTCGAGAGCCGCTGTGTGTTCCTCCATTCGGAGGGAGCGTTCAGTGTTTCCGTTGACCATGATGACTCCACGAGGGCCTGGCATCTTGAGCTTGAGGTATGCATAATGCGGCACCACGTTGAATTTTGCGAACGCGGTTCGTCCGAGCAGAGCGTGATAGCCACTGCGGAAAGGGACTATGTCGAAGATTAACTCCTCGCTTCGGAAGTTATCCGGGGATCCGAAGACCACTTCCAGTGTGACTGAGCCTGTACAATTGGCCTCTACTCCTGGTATGACGCCCTTGAAGATCGTCTTTGTAGGTTTCATCCTTGAGGGGTCTATGCCCATCTTGCGCACTTGATAAAGCAGGTTCAGGCTGCTGCCGCCGTCCATCAGGACTCGAGTGAGGTGAAATCCATCGACGATTGGGTCTAAGACCAATGCGGCGAACCCGCCATGGCGGATACTGGTGGGGTGGTCCCTTCGATCGAAAGTGATCGGGCAAGAGTACCATGGATTGAACTTCGGGGCGACCGGCTCCATCGCATATACATCCCTAAGTGCACGATTCCGCTCCCTCTTGGGTATGTGGGTTGCGTATATCATGTTTACCGTCCGCACTTGTGGGGGGAACCCCTTCTGCCCTCTGCTGTTCGGCGGTCGGGTCTCCTCCTCGTCATTGCTATGCGGCCCCTTGTCATTATTTTTGGCAATTAACTTGCCTGCCTGCTTGAATACCCAACAATCCCTGTTGGTGTGATTAGCTGGCTTTTCCGGGGTGCCATGTATCTGGCAAGAGCGGTCGAGTATTCGGTCCAAATAGGACGGACCCGGGGTAGTTCTTTTAAATGGCTTTTTCCGCTGACCGGGTTTTGAGCCTCTGAATCCGGCGTTGACTACCGTATCCTCAGTGTTATCGCCGTTAACGCGGAATTTGTTTTTGTTGCAACGCGACCTGCCATTACGGTCCTTGTAGTCTGGACTGCCAGAATTTTTGCTGAGGTTGTTACTGCGGGCTAGCTGACTGTCCTCCCCGCCTGAAGCGGGTCATGAGTGATGTGAGGGCTGCCATGGATTTGGCTTTTCTGTCCTAGGTGCGGGCCAACCACTCATCGCGGATGTTATGTTTGAAGGCTGCGAGGGCCTCTGCATCCGGACAATCGACGATTTGATTTTTCTTTGTTAAGAACCGTGTCCGTAACTCGTTCGCCGATTTGTCGGCTGCTGAATTATGTGGCTTAGGTCACCAAAGATCTGGTGGTCGCACATATGTGCCCCGGAAGTTGTCGAGAAATGCGGCTTCCGTGTCCTCCCAACACCCAATTGACTCTTTTGGCAAGCTGTTAAGCCAATGCCGAGCTGGTCCTTTAAGCTTGAGTGGGAGATACTTGATGGCTTGGAGATCGTCACCGCGGGCCATATGGATATGAAGGTGATAATCTTCGATCCAAACCGCGGGGTCCGTTGTGCCATCATAGGATTCAATGTTCACGGGTTTAAACCCTTCAGGGATTTGATGATCCATTACTTCATCTGTGAAGCATAGTGGGTGTGCGGCGCCTCTATACTGGGCAATATCACGACGTAGCTCAAGAGAGCTTTGTCTTCTGTGTTCGGCCCGGCCGGAGTTGTTGCATCCGGCGCGACGGTAGTCGTCGTGGATCGTGGGGCACCCACGTGATTCGTAGATAGATCTTGATTGTTTTGCCTTGTCCTCCAATATGTCTCGCAAGTCTGGCGCATTCCCCCGTGGCTTCGCGCTTTTTGAGCGGTGTCGGGGTACGGTTCTGGTGGAGGGCCTAGATGCCTCTTTGTCGCGGCCATGCGGTGGTCGGTCTGCCGTGTTGTGCGCTGGTGATGAAGGTTTGTATGCCTCCTCCTCTAATCGGGGGAGCAACTTGCGTTTTGGGTAGCTTTTGGAGGGGCGTTCGAGTTCATGCTCTTCGGCCGCGAGGACCTCGGTCCATCTGTCGGCCAGCAGGTCTTGATCAGCTCGAAGCTGTTGCTACTTTTTCTTTAGGCTGTTCGCCGTGACCATTAGCCTGCGTTTAAACCGCTCTTGTTCGACGGGATCCTCGGGCACGACGAATTCGTCGTCGTTGAGGCTTGCCTCGTCTCCGGAGGGAGGATGTAATTATCGTCCTCTATCTCCTCGTCTGCCGCTCTCTCTTGAGGGCTGGCGTCTCCGTCCTCCTGTGCTGAATCTTGCTGGAGGGGGTTGTCTTCGGCACTCTTTGGGGTGTTATTATCTCCGGTGCCGGAATCTCCATTCTTGCCGTGGCGGGATTTAGAGCGGCGCCGCTGACGTCGGCGCTTGGGCTGTTTCTTAGAGGAATCTGCCTCCGCTGCTTCTTTGTCGTTCCCATCCTTTGGCATGTCCACCATGTATATGTCATATGACGAGGTGGTCTTCCAGTGCCCCGTAGGCGCTGGTTCATTGTCGTCTCCGGCATCGTCGTCCATACCGTCGATGTCTTTGGAGTCGTAGTCTAGCATGTCGGTTAAATCGTCGACAGTGGCTACAAAGTGGGTGGTGGGTGGGCTTTGAATTTCTTCGTCGTCCGCATCCCAACCATCCTGACCGCAGTCCGGCTAGGGCTCTCCCGATAACGAGAGATACTTTAGCGAATTCAGGATGTCTCCAAAGGGTGAGTGCTGAAAGATGTCCGCAGCGGTGAACTCCATGATCGGCGCCCAATCGGATTCGATTGGCAGGGGCGCAGGAGGTTCGGAGTCCGGAGGGGAGTCCGGCACCTCGGAGTCACGAGCTTTGCAAAGGACAAGGTCATTATTCGGTTCCATCGCCGTAGAAGTTGTAGCCCCGAGGCGGTGTCCAGCCACCTGTCCTCAATCTGCGCGGTCGGCTCCGAAATATGAGTCAGAGCGGACTCATGTGCGGCCTGTGGTCCGCCCGATGGCGAGCTAAATCGTGCCCATCGTGACGGGCGGGCGCGCTCGGCCGTGGCTCGAATCCATCGAAGATCAAGTCTCCACGGATGTCACCGTGAAGCTTAGGCTTCCAAACCCGACCGATGGCGGGGGCATAACTTTGATCTGCTTCGGATGGCTGCTTAATTGGCCCGCAGTGTAAAGCCGCCGAACATGAAGATCTGTCCGGGGAGAAAAGTCTCACCCTGGACTGCGTCGTTGATTGAAGAAGCCATCGAGCCTATTGGTGACGACATAGAGGAACTCTCAATGAAAGCACCAATGTCGGTGTCAAAACCGGCGGATCTCGGGTAGGGGGTCCCGAACTGTGCGTCTAGGCAGATGGGTCCATAGAGTCCCAACCGGTTCATACTCGTATCCCGGTGGGTATCTCTCTATTCCTAACTTACAATACAAGTTATACATCAGGCGGTTTACGGCTCTGTGTTCTAAACCGACTATAGGCCTTGGGCCTTCATCCGCTTATACCACTAATGAAGTTAACCCGCCCAAGCAGGCGGTTCACGCTAGTGGTAATATCCCCAACATTAGGCCCAGATTGATTTGAGCTGGTTCATGTCAATCCTTCCCAAAATCTTGTGTCTTGGACATCTTCGGTAATTGGTAAACCGCCATGTCGCTCATCATTCTTGGTTGTCTGTAAACCGCATGACGTCATCATGAAATTTATCATTTATATCGCCTCCTTTAATAATAGCTCTCGGATCCATGGCTTGACCTAACTCGTTGCCTTATAAATAAGACCAAGGGTCATCTCCTTTCTTTTCCCTCGTCTCTTCTTCTTCGTCTTCCTCGCGTCGCCAGCCTTGGAGCTCCGCCGCCGCCGTCGACCTCTGCTTCGTCTTGGGCCACTGCATCAACCTGAACATACCAGAGCACTGCGGTATCCTTCCGCATCTTCTCCGTTTCCAGTAAGCTTTCCTTTCTTCTTGACCTAGATCTGTTCTTAGGGTTCCATGTTCGTGTTGTGTTTGTCACTTGCTCATACTTGTTCTCTGTCTCTTGAATGAATCTGTGAACCCATGTTGTGTTTAGCAGTAATCTTTAAGCATCCGCCTGTAGTTTCTCATCTAAGTCCATAGATCTCACACACATACCCGCTCAATGGTTCACTTCCGTTCTGCCTTACTCTTTGGAATATTTTCTGTTTTTATGAACTTGCTGTAGATCCGCAGCTGTAATAGGATCTTGTGAAACCTGTTTCTGCATACTTAACTGTCCGCAACTTCAATTGCTTCCGATGCTTAGGTCAGGCGGTTTAACTTACCATAGGAAAAAGTTACTAAACCGGTACATACCATTAGTCCCCTGGTTGAACCGCCAGAATCCATATGATGCCGCATTGTAGAAGACCGGTTTATAGGTATTGCCTCCGGTTTATCGTTGTTTAGATCAACACCTTCTTTTATCCAACATATTCTTGAACCGGATCACCTATTTCTTGTAGATCCCACCATGGCCAAACAAGTATATGAGTGCAATTGGGTTCCCTCTCGCGTCACTGAATCTCAGTTGGATGATCTAGTCCTGATCGACGCTTTAGATAACAAAGATACGATCCACTGGAGGGTTCCTGGAAATGAATGTCCTCCCACACCTCAAGAGGGAGAAGTTGTGGTCTTTGCAGATCACTTGGCCCGGGGCTTCAAACCGCCCGGTTCTAAGTTTTACCGGGATGTATTAACCAACTTTCAGCTCCGTCCACAGGATATTGGCCCCAATTCCATCACCAATCTATGTCACTTTCAAGTACTTTCTGAGGTATACCTTCAAGAGGAGCCTTCAGTCGAGTTGTTTAGAGACCTCTTCCATTTAAACCATCGCACTGAATTTACCGACGGTCCCAATACTGAATTGGGTGGCATGGCCATTCAGAAGAGGAAGGAGATCACTTATCCCCACGTCAAACTCCATACTCATCCCAAGGAGTGGAATGCAACTTGGTTTTATTGCAAGGATACCTCTCCTGAGAATGAAAATCCCTTGCCTGGCTTCCGTCCGGAACAGCTCAGCAACACTCACCCTTTTCCACAAAGACTAAGCGCCAAGGAGAGAATTAAATATGCTCCGAATCGCCCAAGCTCCGAGCCTTTATGGCCAACGGTTTAACGGAATAGACCTTGCATGTTGTTGGATATCATGGAGCATATCGCCTCGAGTGGCGCCCGTTTGATGTGCAAGTATATGGTAGCGTCGATGACCCACTCCGACACATTAAAATCCAACTCTCCGATGATGAAGTTCTGATTCGTAAAGAAGATCTTTGAATGAACCGAGCACCTCTGTGCTCAAACCGTCCGCTTCCTTATCGCACCACTCAACAAACCGCCAGCGGTAAGATTTTAATTGCTCTATTGTTGAACTTGTTACTGCTTCATCTGTCTGACATTTAATTACTGCTAATCCAGGGCGATAATCCGTTTTGGAGCAAGAAGCTTCCACAAGACAAAACGGAGAAGGCAGGGCGGTCAACCCGGCCCAAGACCAAGGTTATCAAGAAGCCAGCTCATAAGAGAAAAACCACCGCTTCATCTGACCCAGCTATTGATGATGATGTGGGTAACCCTGACCTTGAAGTAGAACTTGATTCACTTGGCTTACTTTTCACACGCCTTATTGATGATGATGCTTGTCAGCACGACGCTGAAGCCAGCAATGCGGAATTCGTTGAGGTAACTACTCTCTCTTCCGATTCAGAAATCTTGCCTTTGCCAAAATTTGGCAAGGCAAACCGGAAAGTTAAATTTTCTCATCTTCTTGCTTATTTGGATCCCAAATTTCTTATGAAGACTCAGCAACATGAAGCTCGCCAAGACGACCCCAAGACAAATGGCGTGTAGTTACCTCCGCCGGTTTACCAAACAGTCCGGTTCGAAAACGCCGCTCCGAGGTGTCCGACCTTTTTATTGATTTAAATCCTAAAGCGGGGTTTTTCCGTCAACCTCTTAATCCATTCGACTCCGATTATCAGGTTACTTCTCATTCATCTTCTAGTGAATCGTCGGCCACTCAACTTCCACCATTGAAAACGGTTCCTGGGTAAGCTAAGCCGAACATATGCTTCCAGTATACTATGTAATGGCTTATGCTTTTCCTTGACTCTTTGATTTTCTTTCAGGGCCAAACCTAAACCGAGCAAGAAAGCCCGCCTGGATAAAGCGGCTGAAGAAGACGTAGCCCCAGAACAGGACAAAGCGCCGGATCTTGAAGCGTTTGCTCCTGAGGATATTCCCAATAATCCAGTTTTGCAAGACGATGCTATTCCTGAAGGGAGTCCTATTAAAACTTTAGCCTCTACTGACCCGCCTGCCAGCTCCGTCCGGATTGAGAAATCCCACAGTCCTGCTGATAAACCGGCCGCACCAACACAAACCGGCGAGTCCAAAGATGATGATGTTGTGATTACCGGTGTAGGCCGCTTTGAACCTGGGAATCCTGTCACCTTAACCAAGCATACCGTAAAAGAGGATTTTTCCGCTCTGAACAAAGGAAAATGGGGTGTTGAACTGGAGACATATGCTGCTCTGAGTGCCCAAGATCTTCATTCTGGCTATTTAAACCGGCTTTATACTAGCCATGACTGTGAAGCTGGTTTGGTAAAGATGATGAGGGATAAATTTGAGGTAACTTACTTCTTTACTTACTGCCATTGTATCAATCCTCCTAGCCCCCAAGGGTCGGTTTGTAACCTTCGTCAAACCGGGACTTGAATACGATTCTTAACACTTTGAAATCCATCAATATAGCCCCCAAGGGCCGGTTTAACATAGCGTAATTAAACCAGGGCTCCAATTGAAAACTGTCCTTAGAACATAATTTGATCAAATAGCCATTAGCCCCCAAGTACCAAGTTGAATACCTGTATTGAGCTTGGGACTTTGCAATCTAGTAATATATGAAAATTGAAGGTGCATTAGCCCCCAAGTATCAGGCGTATAACTTCGTTATGTGGTTGATACTTCAATTTCTTGGACCGCTTGTTTGAAGCTAAATCTTTGTCTCAGATGCAAGGTGAGGTGAGAATCAAGGAGGACCGGATTGCCGATTTGCAGGAGACCTTGAAAACCCCAACAGTGAAAGCAGCATAAGGCAAAGGAAGAATTAACCAGCGCCTTGAGCATCACTGAACAGCTGAAGGAAGGCTTCAAGAAAGAGCGGGCTGATTGGGCCACTGAGAAGGCCGCTTTAACCAAAAGAGCGGAAATGCTGAAGCTGCCCTTAAACCGGTGGTGGATGAACTTACGGCCGTAAAGCGGCAAATACACTCCATGACCGCTGCGATCTTTGGTAAGCTCCTTTTAACTTCTGTGATAATTTGAACCTGCTGTAGTATAAATCCGGTTTGAGACCGTCCCTATATTGGTGTAGGCACACGCATCGGGCACTTAGGAAACGATGTGCGGAAGAAACTGAAGGCTGCCTACACCTTAGTGGAACGATTGTATACCGGAGCCCAGCGGATCATCACCACAGCCTCTCACAACAACCCGGCACCTTCTTTAATCCAGGACACTCTTAACAGGTTGTCGATGCTTCCGCCTGGATTGAGGAGCTGAAAAAATCCGCCGCTCGAACCGGAGCTATTAACGCCTTTGATCCGCAAAGGCATGGGTGCGATTTCGACCACGTGGAAGCAGCTCAAGGCTATCCCAGCTCAAGGAGGATGGCTCTGAATTTAACGAAGATGATTTGAGGGTATTAAACCGTGCAAAGGCGACCTCGGCTTGTCAATTGGTCAAGAGGCGACTTGACGCATTATCAAGCGCAATACAATGATCGAGAACAAGCGAGTGCTCGCCTGACTCTTGAAGCGGAGAACCTGATTCCTCCAATCCGTAAGCATACTTACGCCTCGATATTGAACCGTCTTCCCTAATCCATGAAGAGGCTGTTTTCCAAGCTTTAATGGGAATCGTTCGACCATTGTTGATTTCCACCAATGGGTAGAGACGAGGAAGTCAAGGCAGCGATGACGAGGAGCGTGCTTGAACCGGAAGCCGGTTTGGATAGCTGTCTTTGGCATCTTTCCAAAATAACAATGATCTTATTCGGGCACCGTGTTGCCTTGTAATAGGATAGTTAATACTTTTATCTTGAATATGCCTTCGTGCATAAGTACTAAAGCTTTTGTTCGAAAAACGTCAACTCATATTTCCTACAATCAGAAAAATTTGAACTTCGGTGGCGGTTATACCGCCAGCCGGTTTATGATCTTGATATGTGTATCAGTAATATAACAAATAGGTGATACAAATTACCTGCCATGTCTGGGCATGAAGCTGGCTTAGCCAAGCTTGAAGCGGAGGTTTTATAAACCATTACCGTCAACAAGGGGGGAGAAAACAGCTCCCGTATAAACCGTACTGAGTCAATACAAACCCCCTTGTTACTCCATGATGTTAACAGGAAAAGGTAAACCGGGCATACTTCTCCGGATTAAAGGGGAATCAAATTCATTGGCTGAACCGGAAAAATGGTGTTTGTTGACATAAAATAAATCCAACAAAAATAAAGAACAAACAAGCCATGAAAATAACATGGAAGCAAAGGCAATGATAAAAACCGTTTGCAAAAATATGCTATACTGAGCTGATCAGATGGTGTTACCATGGTCGGACAGGATCAAGCCCCCAATAGGAGTGACAATGATTCAAGTCAGCCAGGTCCCCAAATGAAACCGTGGCATATATGCCGATCAAGAGGCGTGGCAATGGTTCGGGTTCGACCAAGCCCCCAAGTGATATTCTGGCCTTAGGCCGATCAAGAGGCGTGACTGGTTCAGACTTGACCATGTCCCCAAATGATCTGGTGGCTGTCGCCTATCAAAAGGTGTCGCGTTGGTTCGGACACGACCAAGGCCCCAAGTGATATATAAAAAGCAAATGTCAAGGGGTAAACCGGAGGCCGCTTTAAAAACAGAGCCACTCCATGTAACCACGCATGATAAGAAGGACAGAGACCCTGCTTTAGCTGAGGTCCGGTTTTATTATATCAAAGATAATATATACACTGTCATGATATGTACATAGATAGAGCCGATGGCTCAAGTGTAGTAAGGCCGAAGATGAGCTATGTTCCACGGCCTGTTGGTCTCCTCTGATGTGCGTGAGTCTTTATGCTCTCGAATATCAATTAAATAGTACGACCCGTTGTGTAGATTCTTGCTGACCACAAAAGGTCCCTCCCAAGGTGGGGATAACTTGTGCATATCTGTCTGGTCTTGGATGAGTCGAAGCACCAAATCTCCTTCTTGAAAAGTTCTGGTTCTAACCCGGCGACTGTGATAGCGACGAAGATCTTGTTGGTAAATCGCCGAACGGGCAGCCGCTATATCACGTTCCTCGTCCAAAGCGTCTTGCCGTGCTGTCTCATTGTCCGCTTCAACATAAGCTGCCACACGAGGCGAATCGTGCCGGATATCACTAGGGAGAACTGCCTTTGCTCCGTAGACCATGAAAATGGTGTGTATCCTGTGGATCGGTTTGGCGTAGTATTGATACTCCATAGCACAGATGGTAGCTCTTGATGAAGGAAATATGCCCTAGAGGCAATAATAAAGTTATTATTTATTTCCTTATTTCATGATAAATGTTTATCATTCATGCTAGAATTGTATTAACCGGAAACATGATACATGTGTGAATGCATAGACAAACAACAGGTCACTAGTATGCCTCTACAAGACTAGCTTGTTAATCAAAGATGGTTATGTTTCCTGACCATGAACAAAGAGTTGTTATTTGATTAACAAGGTCACATCATTAGTAGAATGATCTGATTGACATGACCCATTCCATTAGCTTAGCACACGATCGTTTAGTATGTTGCTACTGCTTTTTATCCATGACTTATACATGTTCCTATAACTATGAGATTATGCAACTCCGTTTACGGAGGAACACTTTGGTGCTACCAAACGTCACAACGTAATCGGGTGATTATAAAGGAGTACTACAGGTGTCTCCAAAGGCAGATGTTGGGTTGGCGATTTCGAGATTAGGTTTTGTCACTCCGATTGTCGGAGAGGTATCTCTGGCCCTCTCGGTAATGCACATCATGAAGCCTTGCAAGCACTACAACTAATGAGTTAGTTGTGAGATGATGTATTACGGAACGAGTAAAGAGACTTGCCGGTAACGAGATTGAACTAAGTATTGGATACCGACGATCGAATCTCGGGCAAGTAACATACCGATGACAAAGGGAACAACGTATGTTGTTATGCGGTCTGACCGACAAAGATCTTCGTAGAATATGTAGGAACCAATATGGGCATCCAGGTCCCGCTATTGGTTATTGACCGTGAATAGTTCTAGGTCATGTCTACATTGTTCTCGAACCGTAGGGTCCGCACGCTTAAGGTTTCGATGACAGTTATTATGAGTTTATGAGTTTTGATGTACCGAAGAAGTTCGGAGTCCCGGATGTGATCACGGACATGACGAGGAGTCTCCAAATGGTCGAGACATAAAGATTGATATATTGAAGCCTATGTTTGGAGTTCGGAATGGTTCCGGGCGAAAACAGGAATTTACCGGAGTACCGGGAGGTTACCGAAACCCCCCGGGGGGTAAATGGGCCTCGGTGGGCCTCGAGGGAGAAGAGGAGGGGCCGGCCAGGAGGTGGCCGCGCGCCCTCTCCCCCCCCAGTCCGAATAGGACAAGGAGGGGGGGCGGCGCCCCCTCTCCTCTTCCCCTCCCCCAAACCTAATCCAACTAGGAAGGGGGAGTCCTACTCGGTGGGAGTAGGACTCCTCCCGGCCGCCTATCTAGGCCGGCCGGCCTCCCCCTCCCTCCTTTATATACGGGGCAGGGGGCACCCTAGAAGACACAAGTTTGATCTTTGGATCGTTCCTTAGCCGCGGTGCCCCCTCCACCATATTCCACCTCGGTCATACCGTCATGAAGCTTAGGCGAAGCCTGCGCGCCGTGAAACATCAAGATCGTCACCACGCCGTCGTCTTGTGGAACTCTCCCTCGACACTCGGCTGGATCGGAGTACGAGGGACGCCATCGAGCTGTACGTGTGTCAAGAACTCGGGCGCCGAGTAACGGCGCCGGGATCGGTCGGATCGCGAGGAGAACGTCGACTACTTCCTCTACGTTGTGATCGCTTCGCCGGGTCTACAAGGGTACGTAGACAACACTCTCCTCTCGTTGCTATACATCACCATGATCTTGCGTGTGCGTAGGAAAATTTTTGAAATTACTACGTTCCCCACACAGTGGCATCCGAGCCTAGCTTTTTATGGTTTGATGTTTTGCACGAGTAGAACACAAGTGAGTTGTGGGCGATACAAGTCATACTACCTACCAGCATGTCATACTTTGGTTCAGCGGTATTGTGAGATGAAGCGCCTGACCGACATTACGCCAGACGCTTACGCGAGACTGGTTTCACCGCCACGAGCACTCGTTGCTTAAAGGTGACTGGTGGGTGTCTGCTCTCTCACTTTAGTTGAACCGAGTGGCTACGCCCGGTCCTTGAGAAGGTTAAAACGGAGTCTATTTGACGAAGTATCGTTGTGGTTTTGATGCGAGGTGAGATTGGTTCTTGCTTAAGCCCGTAGCAGCCACGTAAAATTTGCAACAACAAAGTAGAGGACGTCTAACTTGTTTTTGCAGGGCATGTTGTGATGTGATATGGTCAAGACGTGATGCTATATTTTATTGTATGAGATGATCATGTCTTGTAACCGAAGTTATCGGCAACTGGCAGGAGCCATATGGTTGTCGCTTTATTGTATGCAATGCAATCGCCCTGTAATGCTTTACTTTATCACTAAGCGGTAGCGATAGTCGTAGAAGCATAAGTTTGGCGAGACGACAACGATACTACAATGGAGATCAAGGTGTCGCGCCGGTGATGATGGTGATCATGGTGGTGCTGCAGAGATGGAGATCACGAAGCACAAGATGATGATGACCATATCATATCACTTATATTGATTTGCATGTGATGTTTATCCTTTATGCATCTTATCTTGCTTTGATTGACGGTAGCATTATAAGATGATCTCTCACTAAATTATCAAGAAGTGTTCTCCCTGAGTATGCACCGTTGCCAAAGTTCGTCGTGCCCAGACACCACGTGATGATCGGGTGTGATAAGCTCTACGTCCATCTATGATGGGTGCAAGCCAGTTTTGCACACGCGGAATACTCAGGTTATACTTGACGAGCCTAGCATATGCAGATATGGCCTCGGAACACGGAGACCGAAAGGTCGAGCGTGAATCATATAGTAGATATGATCAACATAAGATGTTCACCATTGAAAACTACTCCATCTCACGTGATGATCGGTTATGGTTTAGTTGATTTGGATCACGTGATCACTTAGATGACTAGAGAGATGTCTTTCTAAGTGGGAGTTCTTAAGTAATATGATTAATTGAACTTAAATTTATCATGAACTTAGTCCTGGTAGTATTTTGCAAATTATGTTGTAAGATCAATAGCTTGCGTTGATTGCTTTCCTATGTTTATTTTGATATGTTCCTAGAGAAAATTGTGTTGAAAAATGTTAGTAGCAATGATGCGGATTGGATCCGTGATCTGAGGTTTATCCTCATTGCTGCGCAGAAGAATTATGTCCTTGATGCACCGCTAGGTGACAAACCTATTGCAGGAGCAGATGCAGACGTTATGAACGTTTGGCTAGCTCAATATGATGACTACTTGATAGTTTTGTGCACCATGCTTTATGGCTTAGAATCGGGACTTCAAAGATGTTTTGAACATCATGGACCATATGAGATGTTCCAGGAGTTGAAGTTAATATTTCAAGCAAATACCCGAGTTGAGAGATATGAAGTCTCCAACAAGTTCTATAGCTAAAAGATGGAGGAGAATCGCTCAACTAGTGAGCATGTGCTCGATTGTGCAGGTACTACAATCGCTTGAATCAAGTGGGAGTTAATCTTCCAGATAAGATAGTGATTGATGAATTCTCTAGTCACCATCACCAAGTTAGTAGAACTTCGTGATGAACTATAGTATGCAAGGGATGATGAAAATGATTCCCGAGTTTTTCATGATGATGAAATCGATGAAGGTAGAAATCAAGAAAGAACATCAAGTGTTGATGGTTAACAAGACCACTAGTTTCAAGAAAAGGGCAAAGGGATAGAAGGAACTTCAAGAAGAACGGCAAGCAAGTTGTTGCTCAAGTGAAGAAGCCCAAGTCTGGACCTAAGCACGAGACTAAGTGCTTCTACCGCAAAGGGACTGGTCATCGAAGCAAAACTACCCCAAGTATTTGGCGGATAAGAAGGATGGCAAAGTAAACAAAGGTATATTTGATATACATGTTATTGATGTGTACTTTACTAGTGTTTATAGCAACCCCTCGGTATTTGGTACTGGTTCGGTTGCTAAGAGTAGTAACTCAAACGGAGTTGCGTAATAAGCAGAAACTAGTTAAGGGTGAAGTGACGATGTGTGTTGAAAGTAGTTTCAAGATTGATATGATCATCATCGCACACTCCCTATACTTTCGGGATTAGTGTTGAACCTAAATAAATGTTATTTGGTGTTTGCGTTGAGCATGAATATGATTTGATCGTGTTTATTGCAATACGGTTATTCATTTAAGTAAAAGAATAAAATGTTGTTCATTTACATGAATAAAACCTTATATGGTTACACACCCAATGAAAATTGTTCATTGGATCTCGATCGTAGTGATACACATATTCATAATATTGAAATCAAAAGATGCAAAGTTAATAATGATAGTGCAACTTATTTGTGGTAATCGCCGTTTAGGTCATATTGGTGTAAAGCGATGAAGAAACTCCATGCTGATGGGATTTTGAAATCACTTGATTATGAATCACTTGATGCTTGCGAACCATGCCTCATGGGCAAGATGACTAAGACTCCGTTCTCCGGAACAATGGAGCGAAAGCAACCGACTTATTGGAAATAATACATACCGATGTATGCGATCCAATGAGTGTTAAGGCTCATGGTGGGTATCGTTATTTTCGACCTTCACAGATGATTTGAGCAGATATGGGTATATCTACTTGATGAAACATAAGTCTGAAATAGTTGAAAGGTTCAAAGAATTTCAGAGTGAAGTGGAAAAATCATCGTGACAAGAAAATAAGATTTCTACGATCGATCGCGGAGACAAATATTTGAGTTACGAGTTTGGTCTTCAATTAAAACAATGTGGAATAGTTTCACAAATTCATGCCACCGAACACCACATCATAATGGTGTGTCCGAACGTCATAACCGTACTTTATTGGATATAGTACAATCTATGATGTTTCTTACCGATTTACCAATATCGTTTTGGGATCATGCATTAGAGACAGCTGCATTCACGTTAAATAGGGCACCATCTAAATCCCTTGAGACAACACTATATGAACTGTGGTTTAGCAAGAAACCAAAGTTGTCATTTCTTAAAGTTTGGAGTTGCGATGCTTATGTGAAAAAGTTTCATCCTGATAAGCTCGAACCCAAATCGGAGAAGTGCATCTTCATAGAATACCCAAAGGAAATTGTTGGGTACACCTTCTATCACAGATCCGAAGGCAAGATATTCGTTGTTTAAAATGGATCCTTTCTAGAGAAGGAGTTTCTCTCGAAAGAAGTGAGTGGGAGGAAAGTAGAACTTGATGAGGTAATCGTACTGTTCCCTTATTGAAAGTAGTTCATCACGTAAATCTGTTCTTGTGACTACTATACCAATTAGTGAGGAGGTTAATGATGATGATCATGTAACTTCAGATCAAGTTACTACCGAACCTCGTAGGTAAAACAGAGTGAGATTCGCACCAGAGTGGTACGGTAATCCTGTTCTGGAGGTCGTGTTGCTTGACCATGACAAGCCTACGAACTATGAGGAAGCGATGATGAGCCCAGATTCCGCAAAATGGTTTGAGACCATGAAATCTGAGATATGATCCATGTATGAGAACAAAGTATGGACTTTGATGGATTTGCCCGATGATCGGCAAACCATAGAAAATAAATGGATCTTCAAGAGGAAGACGGACGCTGATAGTAGTGTTACTATCTACAAAGCTCGACTTGTCGCAAAAAGGTTTTTGACAAGTTCAAGGTGTTGACTACAATGAGATTTTCTCAACTGTAGCGATGCTTAAGTCTGTCCGAATCATGTTAGCAATTGCCACAATTTATGAAATTTGGCAAATGGATGTAAAAACTGCATTCTGAATGAGTTTCGGAGGAAGAGTTGTATATGATGCAACCAGAAGGTTTTATCGATCCAAAGGAGCTAACAAAGTGTGCAAGCTCCAAAGAATCCATCTATGGACTGGTGCAAGCATCTCGAGTTGGAATATACGCTTTGATGAGTTGATCAAAGCATATAGTTTTATCTGAGACTTACGGTGAAGCCTGTATTTACTAAAAAGTGAGTGGGAGCACTACAAGATTTCGATAAGTATATGTGAATGACATATTGTAGATCGGAAATAATGTAGAATTATTCTGCAAAGCATAAAGAAGTATTTGAAAGGAGTTTTTCAAAGAAAGACCTCGGTAAAGCTACTTACATATTGAGCATCAAGATCTATAGAGATAAATCAAGATGCTTGATAAGTTTTTTCAATGAGTACATACCTTGACAAGATTTTGAAGTAGTTCAAAATGAAACAGTCAAAGAAAGAGTTATTGCCTGTGTTACAAGGTGTGAAATTGAGTAAAACTCAAAACCCGACCACGACAGAAGATAGAAAGAGAATGAAAGTCATTCCCTATGCCTTGGCCATAGGTTCTATAAAGTATGCCATGCTGTGTACCAGATCTATTGTATACCCTGCACCGAAGTTTGGCAAGGAGTACAATAGTGATCTAGGAGTAGATCATCGACAATGGTCAAAATTATCCTTAGTGGAATAAGGATATGTTTTCGATTATGGAAGTGACAAAAGGTTCGTCGTAAAGGGTTACGCCGATGCAAGTTTTGACACCGATCCGATGACTCTAAGTCTTGATCTAGATACATATTGAAAGTGGGAGCAATTAGCTAGAGTAGCTTCGTGCAGAGCATTGTAGACATAGAAAAATTGCAAAATACATAACGGATCTGAATGTGAAAGACACCGTTGACTAAGACTCTCTCACAAGCAAAACATGATCACACCTTAGTACTCTTTGGGTGTTAATCACATAGCGATGTGAACTAGATTACTGAATCTAGTAAACCCTTTGGGTGTTGGTCACATGGCGATGTGAACTATGGGTGTTAATCACATGATGATGTGAACTATCGATGTTAATCACATGGTGATGTGATCTAGATTATTGACTCTAGTGCAAGTGGGAGACTGAAGGAAATATGCCCTAGAGGCAATAATAAAGTTATTATTTATTTCCTTATTTCATGATAAATGTTTATCATTCATGCTAGAATTGTATTAACCGGAAACATGATACATGTGTGAATGCATAGACAAACAACAGTGTCACTAGTATGCCTCTACAAGACTAGCTTGTTAATCAAAGATGGTTATGTTTCTAACCATGAACAAAGAGTTGTTATTTGATTAACAAGGTCACATCATTAGTAGAATGATCTGATTGACATGACCCATTCCATTAGCTTAGCACACGATCGCTTAGTATGTTGCTACCGCTTTTATCCATGACTTATACATGTTCCTATAACTATGAGATTATGCAACTCCTGTTTACGGAGGAACACTTTGGGTGCTACCAAACGTCACAACATAACGGGTGATTATAAAGGAGTACTACAGGTGTCTCCAAAGGCGATGTTGGGTTGGCGATTTCGAGATTAGGTTTTGTCACTCCGATTGTCGGAGAGGTATCTCTGGGCCCTCTCAGTAATGCACATCATCAAGCCTTGCAAGCACTACAACTAATGAGTTAGTTGTGAGATGATGTATTACGGAACGAGTAAAGAGACTTGCCGTAACGAGATTGAACTAAGTATTGATACCGACGATCGAATCTCGGGCAAGTAACATACCGATGACAAAGGAACAACGATGTTGTTATGCGGTCCGACCGACAAAGATCTTCAGTAGAATATGTAGGAACCAATATGGGCATCCAGGTCCCGCTATTGGTTATTGACCGTGAATAGTTCTAGGTCATGTCTACATTGTTCTCGAACCGTAGGGTCCGCACGCTTAAGGTTTCGATGGATGTTATTATGAGTTTATGAGTTTTGATGTACCAAGAAGTTCGAGTCCCGGATGTGATCACGGACATCACGAGGAGTCTCGAAATGGTCGAGACATAAAGATTGATATATTGAAGCCTATGTTTGGAGTTCGAATGGTTCCGGCGAAAACAGGAATTTACTGGAGTACCGGAGGTTACGGAACCCCGGGGTAAATGGGCCTCGGTGGGCCTCGAGGGAGAAGAGGAGGGGCGGCCAGGAGGTGGCCGCGCCTCTCCCCCAGTCCGAATAGGACAGGAGGGGGCGGCGCCTCTCCTCTTCCCCTCCCCCAAACCTAATCCAACTAGGAAGGGGAGTCCTACTCGGTGGGAGTAGGACTCCTCCCTGCGCCTCTATCTAGGCCGGCGGCCTCCCCCTCCCTCCTTTATATACGGGGCAGGGGGCACCCTAGAAGACACAAGTTTGATCTTTGGATCGCTCCTCAGCCGTGTGCGGTGCCCCTCCACCATATTCCACCTCGGTCATACCGTCGCAAGCTTAGGCGAAGCCTCGCGCCGTGAAACATCAAGATCGTCACCACGCCGTCAGGTCGACGGAACTCTCCTCGACACTCGGCTGGATCGAGTACGAGGGACGCCATCGAGCTGTACGTGTGTCAAGAACTCGGGGCGCCGAGTAACGGCACCGGATCGGTCGGATCGCGAGGAGAACGTACGACTACTTCCTCTACATTGTGATCGCTTCCGCTTCGGGTCTACAAGGGTACGTAGACAACACTCTCCCCTCTCGTTGCTATACATCACCATGATCTTGCATGTGCGTAGGAAATTTTTTTGAAATTACTACGTTCCCCAACACTTGAACCCAACATCCTGGTGTTCTTTGCAATGGGACCATAAGCCGGGGTTTGATGCCTCGCAAGATCTCTTGATTAGCTCGTTCTGCCTGTCCATTCGACTGGGGGTGTGCCATCGATGATACGTCAAGCGGATGTGCTCACGCTCACGTAACTCTTTCATAGCGCCTTGGATAAATTGGTACCATTGTCAAGAATGATACTGTGGAAAGCCAAACCGAAAATCACCTTTTGATGAACCGCACGCATTGCTCGCATCACACTTGGCCGACAGTGCTCCGCTTCAACCCACTTGGTAAATTTGTCAACTGCCACCAAAAGGTGGGTTTTCTTATCCTTGGATCTTTTAAAAGGTCCGACCATATCCAGCCCCCAAGTTGCAAACGGCCACGTTATTGGGATCATCCTCAATTCTTGAGCCGGCACATGAGCACGCCTTGAAAATTTCTGACATCCATCACACCGTTTAACCAAGTCCTCTGCATCAGCATGCGCTGTCAACCAGTAGAAACCGTGACGAAATGCTTTTGCCACCAAAGACTTTGAACCGGCGTGGTGTCCACAATCCCCTTCATGGATTTCTCTTAAGATTTCACAGCCTTCCTCAGGAGAAACACAACGTTGAAACGCCCCTGATACACTGCAATGATGCAATTCACCATTGACAATCGTCATAGACTTGGATCGCCGGACTATCTGCCTGGCTAGAATCTCATCATCTGGTAACTCCCCCCGGTTCATGTACGCAAGATAAGGAACTGTCCAATCTGGAATGACATGCAAGACTGCCACCAATTGAGCCTCCGGATCAGGAATAGCCAAATCCGCTTCACCTGGGAGCTTGACTGACGGGTTGTGCAATACGTCCAGAAAGACATTAGGCGGGACCGGTTTGCGCTAAGAGCCCAACCGGCTTAAAGCGTCCGCCGCTTCATTCTTCCGACGGTCCACATGATCCACTTGATAACCCGTGAAACAACCCGCAATATTATCCACTTCCCAACGATATGCAGCCATGAGCGGGTCCTTAGAATCCCAAGTGCCAGACACCTGCTGAGCCACAAGGTCCGAATCACCGAAGCACTTAACCCGGCTTAAATTCATTTCTTTAGCCATCCGAAGACCATGGAGCAAGGCTTCGTACTTAGCTGCATTATTAGTACAAGGGAACATTAAGCGGAGAACATAACAAAACTTATCACCTCGTGGGGAAGTTAATACGACTCCAGCCCCCGAGCCTTCCAATTGCCTGGATCCATCAAAATGAATAGTCCAATATGTGTGATCCGCTTCTCCTCTGGTGCTTGTAACTCCGCCCGATCATTGATGAAATCAACAAGTGCTTGAGACCTCACCGCCGTCCGAGGTACATACTTCATCCATGTGGCCCAAGCTCTATAGCCCACTTTATAATCCGCCATCGCCTCCCGTTTCAGTATGATATCACCAGGAGCTGAATCGACCATCGTGATGGGGTGCCCTTGAAAATACTGCTTCAACTTCCGACCGCCATGAAGACACCATAGACCAGCTTCGCCAATGCGGATACCTTTGCTTGGATTCAATAAGCACCTCGCCGATATAATAAATCGCCGCTGAACCGGATATTCCTTGCCCGCCTCTTGCGTTCCACCACTATAGCCACGCTTAATCGCCCGAGCATTGGCTGCTACATATAATAATAGTGGCTCCTTGTCGACCGGAGCTGCAAGAACAAAGCGGATTGGCTAATTGCCGCTTCAAGTCCTCAAATGTTTATCGCAGCCGGACTCGCATTTAAATGGTGCATCTTCCTCAAAGATTTGGCACAAAGGATGGCCTTTCTCCGAGGCGGCCGATAAACCGCTCAAGGCGGCGATTCGCCCGCCAAGCGCTGGACATCATTGATGCACCGGTTTAGCCAGGAGGTAATAGCCGTAATCTTCTCCGGATTAGCCTCAATTCCTCTGTTAGACACCGAAACCCAAGAACTTGCTCGCCGAACACCAAAGACACACTTGGCCGGATTAAGCATCATCTTGTAACCTCGCAAGTTGTCAAAGGTTTCCTTCAAATCATCCACCAGCGTCTCCTTCTGTCTTGACTTTACCACAATATCATCCACATAGGCGTGCACATTGCGGCCGATCTGTTTATGTAGGCAATTCTGTACACACCGTTGATAGGTGGCTTGGGCACTCTTGAGCCCGAAGGGCATAGATACATAGCAGAAGGCTCCAAAGGGAGTAATAAAAGCTGTCTTCTCCTGGTCCTTAACCGCCATTTTGATCTGATGATATCCAGAGTATGCATCCAAAAAACTCAAACGCTCACAACCCGCCGTGGCATCAATGATCTGGTCAATGAGGGGAGGGCAAAAGGATCCATTGAACAAGCCTGTTAAGATCCGTAATCCACACACATACGCCAAGTGCCGTTTTCTTAAGAACCAGACCGGATTAGCAAGCCACTCGATGGAACACTTCAATGATAAAACCAGCTGCTAAAAGCCTGGCCACTTCCTCTCCAATGGCTTTGCGCCTTTCTTCGTTAAACCGGCGGAGGAATTGTTTCACTAGTTTATACTTAGGATCCACATTAAGAGTGTGCTCAGCGAGTTCCCTCGGTACACCTCGCATGTCGGACGGTTTCCATGCAAAAATGTCCCGATTCTCACGGATGAACTCGATGAGCGCGCTTTCCTATTTGGGATCCAGGTTGGTACTGACACTGAACTGCTTGGACGAATCGCCAGGCACGAAGTCAAAAAGTTTGGTCTCAGCTGTCGATTTAAACTTCAGCTCCGAATCATGCTCTATAGTTGGCTTCTTCAAAGGGGTCATATCCGCCGGATCAACATTGTCCTTATAGTACTTCAACTCCTCTGTGGCACATACCGACTCTGCATAAGCCGCATCACCTTCCTCACATTCCAAAGCGACCCTACGGCTCCCATGAACCGTTATTGTCCCCTTGTAACCCGGCATCTTGAGCTGCAAGTAGATATAACAAGGCCGCGCCATGAACTTGGCATAAGCCGGCCGCCCAAACAAGGCGTGATATGGGCTCTGGATCTTCACCACTCAAAGATTAGTTTTTCCGACCGGGAATCATGCTCGTCCCCAAAAGCCACATCCAGGGCTATCTTACCAACAGGATATGCAGATTTGCCAGGCACCACACCATGGAACACTATATTAGACGGTCTGAGATCCTTGTCTGTTAGACCCATGCGGCGGAATGTCTCATAGTATAGTATGTTAATACTGCTCCCTCCATTCATGAGTACCTTGGTGAATTTATAACCTCCCGCCTGAGGGTCTACCACTAGTGCTAGCTGGCCCGGATTATCAACCCGGGGCGGGTGATCCTCTCTGCTCCACACGATAGGCTGCTCTGACCAGCGTAAGTAAGGTGGTAAGGCCGGTTCAACAGAATTCACCGCTCGCTTGTGGAGTTTTCGGTCACGTTTATCCAAGCTAGTTGTGAAAACATGATATTGCCCATTGTTCAACTGTTTTGGCTAGCTCTGATAACCCGACTGCTGCTGCTGCTGCTGCTGGCCGTTCTGATTATTCTGGTTGTTGTGACCGCCCTGATTGAGACACGAACCGAAGCTCCATCGTGACCCGGCCCATGGAAACCGGATCCTGAACCGCCACTTGACCCGTGGTCATACCGGAAGGCATTAGAGTTTTTAAACTCCTGCATAATATAACAATCCTTCCAAAGGTGGTTAGCCGGCGCCTCCTTCGTCCCGTGCTTTGGGCAAGGCTGATTCAACAAATAATTCAAACGGTTTGCGTTAGGATTGGGAGCCCCATTACGATTTGCCGCTTTACCTCTGCGCTGCTGCCCCCTGTCCTGTGCATTAGTGTTAGACACAAAGTCCATGTTGCCATCCACCTTGCGCTTGCCTCCGTTTCCATGACCCGCTGGTTTGTACTGTTGCCCTTTGGAGTTGCTATTCTTCTTTCCCTTCCCTGCTTCACCATCATCAGTCTCGGGATCCTTGGTACTGTCCGAATCAGCATACTTCACTAAAGCAGCCATGAGGGTTCCCATGTCATTACAGAACCGCATCATGCGTCCTAATTTCAATTTTAAAGGCTTGAACTGGCAGTTGCCTTCCAGTGTTAAGATTGCAGAGTCCGCATTGATCCTATCAGACGAGTGCAAAACTTCCGAAACGCGGCGTACCCAATGGGTCATTGATTCTCCGTCCTCCTGGACACAAGCCGCCAGGTCTACTATGGACTTGGGCTGCTTGCATGTATCCTTGAAATTTGGATAAACCGGCCCAAGAATCGGGCCCATGAGCTGATAGAATTGGGCGGTAGGCTCTTCAACCAAGCACGAGCCGTGCCTTCAAGCATCATGGTGAAGTATTTTGCACACGCCGTCTCATCCACGTCTAGCATCTCCATGGCCATCTCATAACTCTCTATCCACGCCGGGAGATAAATCAGCGGTGTAATTCGGCACCTTGCGCGGACCCTTGAAATCTTTGGGCAGGTGCACATTGCGTAAAGCGGGGATTAAACAAGGCACTCCCAGAGCGGATGCGACTCCTGGTCCGGCGAAGGTGGTAGGACGAACGGTGTAAGTTGACCCGCATCATTACAGGCTGCTAACTCGCCTCCCTTCGCGTGCCGGCCCGGTCCACCACATCCTGAGCATCGTGAACTCCACCTGCCGGGTTATTGCCACGGGCCGCTTCACGGCCTCGCGCATTGCTTGATATGGCCGGTTCATCCATGCACCTGCTATAGCTCCGGCTCGGACGGGGCGTGGAGTGAATTCGATCACGGCTATACGAATATGCTTCCTGCTGAATCAGCGCGGTCCGGAGAAGCCTTAACTCTGGCGCGCCTCTATCGCTATGGAGAGTCCCTTCGACCGATAGCCTCTAATCGCGGGCGGCTGCAACAAGGTTATCCATAGGATTAGAATAATGACCGGGGCGCTCGACCAGCGGAGGAACCACAATGTTCTCGTTGAGGAGGTTCCATCAGTGAGGTTGGACCGTCGCCTCGGTCTGGTGCCTCAATCCGGTTTGTCTCCAGTGTTTGCGGCGGATTCCGGGTCCAGCTCTCGGAGTGTGAAAGAGATTTCGGGTCAAACCCTAACGGCAAAGCGTGATCTGTGCTTCCGCTTCAAAACCTCCTGTGATGCGCCCGTCAAGCATGAGTTTATAGGCTGGGCGCCCAAAGCGCCCGCTCGCAGCCATCCTGTCTTTTCTCTCGCCAGATCCGCTTTGGCTTGCACGATATGCTCTCTCACTTTTGGAATCTCGCATCATGGGCCTCCGATCCACCGGATTGGCCTCGCCATAAGCTGCTAGTGCATCAAACAGATCGACAGAACTTGAACCGGCGGGCGACAAGGCCTCCTCGCCCTACCTGCCGCTGCCGCCGCCGATCCGGAGAGCATCGCTGCGGCGGTCGAAGAGTGATTCACCGCCTGTGTGCCGGCCATGAATATTCCAACCCGGTTGACCTGGCCTGGGGGGTCCGGAATACTGTCGCCATCGGAACAGCCCCTAACCTGATCGTCTCGCAGCTGGTATAGCGATTCGGTCTATCCGGTTGAGGACTCGTCACCGGAATAGACGGCGGTCTCGCTACCGTGTTCTGATTCGTCCTCACGCTTTCCTCCGTGGACGACTCCAACAAAGACACGCTTCACGGCCGGTTTAGCCTGGGTAGATCTCGCACACTGAGCCGTCTCGACGAGGTCGGTGCAGATGTCCGGCTCAGGCCCAGGCTCACCGATCTTGCCGATGAAAATGTGTATGCCACCAAAGGGGACCCGGTACCCGTACTCGATCGAATCGGCCTCGGGACCCCATCCTGCGTCGTCGATGTAGATCTTGCCACGACGACTCTTGGTCATCCGGCCCACAGCATAGCCTTTGAGTCCTTTGAGCTTGCCCTCCAAGATCGTCAAACCATCGTGCGATAGCCCCACGGTGGGCGCCAACTGTCGTGGATTTGTCACGGCAGATGTCCTAGTGAAAGGACTTAGTCATGGAGCCACCGCTACGGGTTTACTTGAAGGGGTTAAAGCGGACACAAAGACACGAGGGTTTTATACTAGTTCGGCCCCTTCGATGAAGGTAAAAGCCTACGTCTAGTTGTGATGGAATTGATATGGTCTCGATGGCTAGGGAGCAAACAAGCTTCGCCTAGGCTCGAGTTGTGGTTGTCTCCCTTAAACCGCCACTAGGTCGTCCCCTTATATACACGGGTGACGCCCGTCGGTCCATAGAGTCCCAACCGGTTCATACTCGTATCCCGGTGGGTATCTCTCTATTCCTAACTTACAATACAAGTTATACATCAGGCCGGTTTACGGCTACAGGTTCTAAACCGACTATAGGCCTTGGGCCTTCATCTGCTTATACCACTAATGAAGTTAACCCGGCCCAAGCAGGCCGGCTCACGCCTAGTGGTAATATCCCCAACAATATCTGTATCTCCAAGCTTGCCTTCCACGCCAAGGAAAGTCCCATACGGACACGGGACGAAGTCTTCAATCTTGTATCTTCATAGTCTTGGAGTCCGGCCGATGATGATAGTCCGGCTGTCCGGACACCCCCTAGTCCAGGACTCCCTCAGTTGGCAAGGTTGACAGAAGTATATTGGATATACACTGTATTAAATGTGTACTTTACTAGTACTCCTAGTAGCACCAGGGTATTAAGATACCGGTCTGGTTGCTAAGTGTTAGTAACTCGAAATAAAAAGCTACGGAATAAACGGAGACTAGCTGAAGGTGAGATGACGATATGTGTTGGAAGTGTTTCCAAGGTTGATGTGATCAAGCATCGCATGCTCCCTCTACCATCGAGATTGGTGTTAACCTAAATAATTGTTATTTGGTGTTTGCATTGAGCGTAGACATGATTGGATTATGTTTATCGCAATACGGTTATTCATTTAAGGAGAATAATGGTTACTCTGTTTATTTGAATAATACCCTCAATGGTCTTGCACCTAAAATGAGTTTATTGAATCTCGATCGTTGTGATACACATGTTCATGCCAAAAGATATAAGATAGTAATGATAGTACCACATACTTGTGGCACTGTCATTTGAGTCATATTGGTATAAAACGCATGAAGAAGCTCCATGTTGATGGATCTTTGGACTCACTCGTTTTGAAAAGTTTGAGACATGCAAACCATGTCTATTAGTATGTATGCATGAAGAAACTCCATGCAGATGGATCATTTGGACTCACTTGATTTTGAATCACTTGAGACATGCAAATCATACCACATGGGCAAGATGATTGAAAAGCCTCGTTTTCAGTAAGATGGAACAAGAAAGCAACTTGTTGGAAGTAATACATTTTGATGTATGCAGTCCAATGAGTGCTGAGGCACGCCGTGGATATCGTTATGTTCTTACTTCACAGATGATTTGAGTAGATGCTGAGTATATTTACTTGATGAAACCAAGTCTAAATTATTGAAAGGTTCAAGTAATTTCAGAGCAAAGTTGAAGATCGTCGTGACAAGAGGGTAAGATGTCTATGATATGATCATAGAGATGAATAACTGAGTTACGAGTTTGGCACACAATTAAGACAGTGTGGAAATTGTTTCACAACTAATACCGCCTGGAACACCACAGTGTGATGGTGTGTCCGAATGTCATAACTGCACCCTATTGGATATGGTGCATACCATGATGTCTCTTATCGAATTACCACTATCTTTTATGGGTTAGGCATTAGAGACAACCGCATTCACTTTAAATAGGGCACCACGCAATTCCGTTGAGACGACACCGTATGAACTATGGTTTAGAGAAACCTAAGCTGTCATTTCTTAAAAGTTTGGGGATGCGACGCTTATGTGAAAAACATTTCAGGCTGATAAGCTCGCACCCAAAACGGATAAATGCATCTTCATAGGACACCCAAAACAGTTGGGTATACCTCCTATTTCAGATCTGGAAGCAAAAGTGATTGTTTCTTGAATCGGGTCCTTTCTCGAGGAAAAGTTTCTCTCGAAAAAATTGAGTGGGAGGATGGTGGAGACTTGACGAGGTTATTGAATCGTCACTTCAACTAGTATGTAGCAGGGCACAGGAAGTTGTTCCTGTGGCACCTACACCAATTGAAGTGGAAGCTGATGATAGTGATCATGAAACTTCGGATCAAGTCACTACCAAACCTCGTAGGTCGACAAGAATGCGTACTACTTCAGAGTGGTACTTAATCCTGTCTTGGAGGTCATGTTGCTAGTCAACAATGAACCTGCGAGCTATGGAGAAGCAATGGTGGGCCCGGATTCCGACAAATGGCTCAAGGCCATAAAATCCGAGAGAGGATCCATGTATAAAACAAAGTGTAGACTTTGGAAGAACTACTTGATGGTCGTAAGGCTGTTGGGTACAGATGGATTTTAAAAGGAAGACGGACAATGATGGTAAGTGTCACCATTAAGAAAGCTCGACTTGTCGCTAAGATGTTTTCCGACAAGTTCAAGGAGTTGACTACGATGAGACTTTCTCACTCGTAGTGATGCTAAGAGTCTGTTGGAATTAAATTAGCAGTTACTGCATTATTTATGAAATCTTGCAGATAGGATGTTAAAACATTGTTTCCTTGACGATTTTCTTGAGGAAAGGTTGTATATGATACAACCGGAAGGTTTTGTCAATCCTATAAGATGCTAACAAGTATGCAAAGCTCCAGTAATCCTTCTAAGGACTGGAGTAAGCATCTCAGAGTTGGAATATACACTTTGATGAGATGATCAAAGATTTTGGGTTTATACAAAGTTTATGAGAAACTTGTATTTCCAAAGAAGTGAGTGGGAGCACTATAGAATTTCTGATGGGTATATGTTGTTGACATATTGTTTATCGGAAATGGTGTAGAATTTCTGGAAAGCATATAGGGTTGTTTGAAAGGTGTTTTTCAATGAAAACCTGGATTGAGCTATTTGAATATTGAGCATCAAGATCTATAAGGATAGATCAAAACACTTAATAGTACTTTCAAATGAACACATACCGTGAGAAGATTTTGAAGGAGTTCAAAATAGATCGGCAAAGAAGGAGTTCTTGGCTGTAAGGTGTGAGTATTTAGTAAGACTCAAGACCTGACCACGGCAAAAGAGAGAGAAAGGATGAAGGTCGTCCCCTATGCTTTAGACGTAGGCTCCACAATATGCTATGTTGTGTACCGCACCTGAAGTGTGCCTTGCCATGAGTCAGTCAAGTGGTACAAGTGTGATCCAGGAATGGATCACAACACAGCGATCAAGGTTATCCTTAGTAACTATTGGACTAAGGAATTTTCTCGATAATGGAGGTGGTAAAAGAGTTCGTCGTAAAGGGTTACGTCGATGCAAACTTTGACACTAATCCGGATGACTCTGAGTATTAAACCGGATTCGTATAGTAGAGCAGTTATTTGGAATAGTTCCAAATAGCGCGTGGTAGCTCCATCTAGGAGATGACATAGAGATTTGTAAAGCACACACGGATCTGAAAGATTCAGACCCGTTGACTAATAACCTCTCTCACAAGCGAGATATGATCAAACCCAATGGGTGTTGGATTCATTACAATCACATAGTGATGTGAACTAGATTATTGACTCTAGTGCAAGTGGGAGACTGTTGGAAATATGCCCTAGAGGCAATAATAAAATGGTTATTATTATATTTCCTTGTTCATGATAATTGTCTATTGTTCATGCTATAATTGTATTAACTGGAAACCGTGATACATGTGCGAATACATAGACCACAACATGTCCCTAGTGAGCCTCTAGTTGACTAGCTCGTTGATCAATAGATGGTTATGGTTTCCTGACCATGGACATTGGATGTCATTGATAACGGGATCACATCATTAGGAGAATGATGTGATGGACAAGACCCAACCCTAACCATAGCACAATATCGTGTAGTTCGTTTACTAAAAGTTTTTCTAATGTCAAGTATCATTTCCTTAGACCATGAGACTGTGCAACTCCCGGATACCGTAGGAATGCTTTGGGTGTGCCAAACGTCACAACGTAACTGGGTGGCTATAAAGGTGCACTACGGGTATCTCCTAAAGTGTCTGTTGGGTTGGCATGAATCGAGACTGGGATTTGTCACTCCGTGTGACGGAGAGGTATCTCTGGGCCCACTCTGTCATGCATCATCATAATGAGCTCAATTTTACTAAGTAGTTAGTCACAGGATCATGCATTACGGAACGAGTAAAGTGACTTGTCGGTAACGAGATTGAAAGAGGTATTGGGATACCGACAATCGAATCTCGCGCAAGTAACGTACCGATTGACAAAGGGAATTGTATACAGGATTGCTTGAATCCTTGACATTGTGGTTCATTTGATGAGATCATCGTGGAACATGTGGGAGCCAACATGGGTATCCAGATCCCGCTGTTGGTTATTGGATGGAGAACGTCTCAGTCATGCCTGCATGGTTCCCGAACCCGTTGGGTCTACACACTTAAGGTTCAGTGATGCTAGAGTTGTTATGGAAAATAGTATGTGGTTACCGAAGGTAGTCCGAAGTCCCGGATGTGATCCCGGACGTCACGAGGAGTTCCAGAATGGTATGGCGGTGAAGATCGAAATATTGGACGAAGGGTATTGGAGTCCGAAAGTGTTCCGGGGGTACCAGGCTATGGCCAGCATGACCGAAAGGTGTTTCGGGAGTCCTAGCAAGTGTTGGAGGGCCTCATGGGCCAAAGGGGAAGGGGCAGACCAGCCCACTAAGGGGTGGTGCGCCCCACACACCCTTTCCTGCGTTGTTTGGGGAGGTGGGGCGCCTCCACCTGGCTTGGGAGGCAATCCTCCACCTGTTTGGCTTGGAGGGCAAGTCTCCCTAGGATTTTCCGTAGGGAGATCAAATCTGCTTGGCCGCCTGTTGGGAAACGTAGTAATTTCAAAAATTTTCCTACGCACACGCAAGATCATGGTGATGCATAGCAACGAGAGGGGAGAGTGTTGTCCACATACCCTTGTAGACCCGAAGCGGAAGCGATCACAACGTAGAGGAAGTAGTCGTACGTTCTCCTCGCGATCCGACCGATCCCAGCGCCAAGCATCCGGTGCCCCGAGTTCTTGACACACGTGACAGCTCGATGACGTCCCTCGTACTCGATCCAGCCGAGTGTCGAGGAGAGTTCCACAAGACGACGGCGTGGGACGATCTTGATGTTTCACCGGCGCAGGCTTCGCTTAAGCTTCATGACAGTATAACCGAGGTGGAATATGGTGGAGGGGGCACCGACACGGCTAAGGAACGATCTCACGATCAACTTGTGTGTTCAAAGTGCCCCCTGCCCCAGATATAAAGGAGCCGGGGGAGGGGGCGGCGGCCAAAGGAGGGCGCGCCAGGAGTCCTACTCCTCTGGGAGTAGGATTCCCCAATCCTAGTCCAACTAGGATTCCTGAGGGGGAAAGAGAGAGAGGGGGCGGCCCTTCTCCTAGTCCTAATAGGACTAGGGAAGGGGAGGGCGCAGCCCTCTTGGGCTGCCCTTCTCCTTTCCACCAAGGCCCATAGTGGCCCATTTACCTCCCGGGGTTCCGTAACCTCCCTAAGACTCAGAATTCCGTTTTGCCCGAACCATTCGAACTCCAAACATAGGCTTCCAATATATCAATCTTTATGTCTCGACCATTCCGAGACTCCTCGTCATGTCCGTGATCACATCCGGACTCAACTCCTTCGTACATCAAAATACATAAACTCATAATAACCGCCATCGTAACCTTAAGCGTGCGGACCCTACGGTTCGAGAACAATGTAGACATGACCTAGAACTATTCACGGTCAATAACCAACAGCGGACCTGGATGCTCATATTGGTTCCTACATATTCTACGAAGATCTTTATCGGTCGACCGCATAACAACATACGTTGTTCCCTTTGTCATCGGTATGTTACTTGCCCGAGATTCGATCGTCGGTATCCAATACCTAGTTCAATCTCGTTATCGCAAGTCTCTTTACTCGCTCCGTAATACATCATCTCACAACTAGCTCATTAGTTGTAGTGCTTGCAAGGCTTCAAAGTGATGTGCATTACCGAGAGGGCCCAGAGATACCTCTCCGACAATCGGAGTGACAAAACCTAATCTCAAATACGCCAACCCAACATCGCCTTTGGAGACACCTGTAGTACTCCTTTATAATCACCCGATTACGTTGTGACGCTTGGTAGCACCAAAGTGTTCCTCCGTAAACGGAGTTGCATAATCTCATAGTTACAGGAACATGTATATGTCATGGATAAAAGCAGAGCAACATACTAAACGATCGTGTGCTAAGCTAAGGGAATGGGTCATGTCAATCGATCATTCTACTAATGATGTGACCTCGTTAATCAAATAACAACTCCTTGTTCATGGTCGGAAACATAACCATCTTTGATTAACAAGCTAGTCTAGTAGAGGCATACTAGTGACATGTTGTTTGTTTATTCATTCACACATGTATCATGTTTCCGTTAATACAATTCTAGCATGAATGATAAACATTTATCATGAAATAAGGAAATAAATAATAACTTTATTATTGCCTCTAGGGCATATTTCCTTCATCTCCCACTTGCACTAGAGTCAATAATCTAGATTACATAGTAATGATTCTAACACCCATGGAGTCTTGGTGCTGATCATGTTTTGCTCGTGGAAGAGGCTTAGTCAACGGTCGCAACATTCAGATCCGTATGTATCTTGCAAATCTCTATGTCTCGATCCGACTAAGTCCCGGATGGAATTGAAGCGTCTCTTGATGTGCTTGGTCCTCTTGTGAAATCTGGATTCCTTCGCCAAGGCAATTGCTCCAAGATTGTCACGAAGATTTTCATTGGACCCGATGCACTAGGTATGACACCTAGATCGGATATGAACTCCTTCATCCGCACTCCTTCATTAGCTGCTTCGAAGCTGCTATGTATTCCGCTTCACATGTAGATCCCGCCACGACGCTTTGTTTAGAATCGCACCAACCGACAGCTCCTCCGCTTAGTGTAAATACGATCCGGTTTGCGATTTAGAATCGTCCGGATCGGTGTCAAAGCTTGCATCAACGTAACTGCCCACGATGAGCTCTTTGTCACCTCCATATACGAGAAACATATCCTTAGTCCTTTTCGGTATTTCAGATGTTCTTGACCGCTGTCCGATGATCCACTCTGGATTACTTTGGTACCTTCCTGCTAGGCTTATAGCAAGGCACACATCAGTCTGGTACACAAGATTGCATACATGATAGAGCCTATGGCTGAAGCATAGGAACATCTTTCATTTCTCTCTATCTTCTGCGGTGGTCGGGCATTGAGTCGACTCAACTTCACACCTTGTAACACAGGCAAGAACCCTTTCTTTGCTTGATCCATTTTGAACTTCTTCAAAACTTTGTCAAGGTATGTGCTTTGTGAAAGTCCAATTAAGCGCCTTGATCTATCTCTATAGATCTTAATGCCCAATATGTAAGCAGCTTCACCGAGGTCTTTCATTGAAAAACTCTTATTCAAGTATCCCTTTATGCTATCCAGAATTCTATATCATTTCCGATCAACAATATGTCATCCACATATAATATCGAAATGCTACAGAGCTCCCACTCACTTTCTTGTAAATACAAAGCTTCTCCAAAAGTGCAGACAAACCCAAATGCTTTGATCACACTATCAAAGCGCTTATTCCAACTCCGAGATGCTTGCACCAGTCCATATATGGATCGCTGGAGCTTGCATACTTTGTTAGCTCCTTTGGATCGATAAAACCTTTCGTTGCATCATATACAACTCTTCTTCCGTAAATCCATTCAGAATGCAGTCTTTACATCCATTTGCCAAATTTCATAATCATAAAATGCGGCAATTGCTAACATGATTCGGACGGACTTAAGCATCGCCACTGGTGAGAAGGTCTCATCGTAGTCAATCCCTTGAACTTGTCGAAACCTTTTGCGATAAGTCGAGCTTTATAGACGAGAATATTACCGTCGGCGTCGTCTTCTTCTTGAAGATCCACTTGTTTTCTATTGCTTGCCTACCCTCGGGCAAGTCAACCAAAGTCCACACTTTGTTTTCATACATGGATCCCATCTCAGATTTCATGGCCTCAAGCCATTTTGTGGAATCTGGGCTCACCATCGCTTCTTCATAGTTCGAGGTTCATCATGATCTAGTAGCATGACTTCCGTAACAGGATTACCGTACCACTCAGTGCGGATCTTACTCGTTGATCTACGAGGTTTTGCAAGAACTTGATCTCAAGTTTCATGATCAACATCATCAACTTCCTCACTACTTGGTGTAGGTGTCTCGTAAACGGTTTCTGCGACAAGCTACTTTCAAGTAAGGGAGAAGGTACTATTACCTCATCAAGTTCCACTTTCCTCCCACTCACTTCTTTCGAGAGAAACTCCTTCTCTAGAAAGGATCCATTCTTAGCAACAAATGTCTTGCCTTCGGATCTGTGATAGAAGGTGTACCCAACTGTTTCCTTTGGGTATCCTATGAAGACACATTTCTCGATTTGGGTTCGAGCTTATCGGGTTGAAGCTTTTTCACATAAGCATCGCATCCCCAAACTTTAAGAAACGACAACTTTGGTTTCTTGCTAAACCACAGTTCATAAGGTGTCGTCTCAACGGATTTCGACGGTGTTCTATTCAAGTGTGAATGCGGCCGCCTCTAGAGCATAACCCCAAAACGATAGCGGTAAATCTGTAAGAGACATCATAGATCGTACCATATCTAGTAAAGTACGACACGACGCTCGACACACCATTACGTTGTGGTGTTCGGGTGGCGTGAGTTGCTAAACTATTCCGCATTGTTTCAAATGTAGACCAAACTCAGAACTCAAATATTCACCTCCACGATCGATCGTAGAAACTTAATTTTCTTGTTACGATGATTTTCAACTTCACTCTGAAATTCTTTGAACTTTTCAAACGTTTAGGACTTATGTTTCATTAAGTAGATATACCCATATCTCGCTTAAGTCATCTGTGAAGGTGAGAAAATAACGATATCCGCCACGAGCCTCAACATTCATTGGACCACATACATCTCGTATGTATGATTTCCAACAAATCCGCTGCTCTCTCCATAGTACCGAGAACGGTGTTCTAGTCATCTTGCCCATGAGGCACGGTTCATAAGTGCCAAGTGATTCATAATCAAGTGACTCCAAAAGTCCATCAAGATGGAGTTTCTTCATGCGCTTTACACCGATATGACCTAAACGGCAAGTGCCACAAATAAGTTGCACTTTCATTATCAACTCTGCATCTTTTGGTTTCAACATTATGAATATGTGTATCACTACTATCGAGATTCATCAAAATAGACCATTCCTCAAGGGTGCATGACCATAAAAGATATTACTCATATAAATAGAACAACCATTATTCTCGATTTAAATGAATAACCGCCTCGCATCAAACAAGATCCAGATATAATGTTCATGCTCAACGCAGCACCAAATAACAATTATTTAGGTCTAAAACTAATCCCGAAGGTAGATGTAGAGGTAGCGTGTCGATCGCGATCACATCGACTTTGGAACCATTTCCCACGCGCATCGTCACCTCGCCCTTTGCCGTTGTTCGCTAATCCGTAGTCCCTGCTTCGAGTTGCAAATATTAGCAATGTAACCAAGATCAAATACCAGTGCTCTGCGAGCTCTAGTAAGGTACACATCAATAACATGTATATCACATATACCTTTGTTCACCTTGCCATCCTTCTTATCCGCCAAATACTTGGGGCAGTTCCGCTTCCAAAGGACTACCGCTTGCAAGAGAAACACTCGATTTGTGTTTAGGGCCGACTTGGGTTTCTTCTCCGAGCAGAACTTGCTTGCTGTTCTTCTTGAGATTCCTTCTTCTTCCCTTTGCCTTTCTTCTTGAAACTAGTGGTCTTGTTGACCATCAACACTTGATGCTCCTTTTTGATTTCTACCTCCGCAGCCTTTAGCATTGCGAAGAGCTCGAGCATAGTCTTTACTAACCCTTGCATATTATAGTTCATCACGAAGCCTTTGTAGCTTGGTGGCGTGATTGGAGAATTACATCAATGACACAATCATCCGGAAGATTAACTCCCAATTGTGTCAAGTGATTGTAGTACCTGACATTACGAGTATATGCTCACTAATGTAACTGTTCTCCTCCATCTTGCAGCTATAGAACTTATTGGAGACTTCATATCTCTCAATCCGGCATTCTGTTGAATATTAACTTCAACTCTGGAACATCTCATATGCTCCATGACGCTCAAAACGCCGTTGAAGTCCCGGTTCTAAGCCGTAAAGCATGGCACATCGAACTATAGAGTAGTCATCGCTTTGCTCGCCAGACGCTCATAACATCTGGCGTTGCTCAAAGAAGCGAGTTCTGTCACCTAGCGGTGCATCCAGACGTAACTCTTACGTGCAGCAATGAGGATGATCCTCGTTACGGACCCATCCCGTAATTGCTACCATCATCTTTCAACTTTGCTTTCTCAAGGAACGCATTAAAATTCAACGGAACAAAGACGAGCCATCTATCTACAATCAAACATAAACAAGCAAGATACTATCGGTACTAAGTTCATGATAAATTTAAGTTCAATTAATCATATTACTAAAGAACTCCCACTTAGAAAGACATCCTCTAGTCATCTAAGTGATCACGTGATCCAAATCAACTAAACCATGACCGATCATCACGTGAAATGGAGTAGTTTTCAATGGTGAACATCTTATGTTGATCATATCTACTATATGATTCACGCCGACCTTCGGTCTCCGTGTTCCGAGGCCATATCTCGCATATGCTAGGCTCGTCAAGTATAACCCGAGTATTCTCGTGTGCAAAACTGGCTTGCACCCGTTGTAGATGGACGAGAGCTTATCACACCCGATCATCACGTGGTGTCCGGGCACGATTTAACTTTGGCAACGGTGCATACTGGGAGAACACTTCTTGATAATTTAGTGAGAGATCATCTTATAATGCTACCGTCAATCAAAGCAAGATAAGATGCATAAAAGGATAAACATCACATGCAAATCAATATAAGTGATATGATATGGTCATCATCATCTTGTGCTTCATGATCTCCATCTTGCAAAGATCACCATGATCACCATTGTCACCGCGCGACACCTTGATCTCCATCGTAGCATCGTTGTCGCCTCGCCAAACTTATGCTTCTACGACTATCGCTACCGCTTAGTGATAAAGTAAAGCATTACAGTAAGCGATTGCATTGCATACAATAAAGCGACAACCATATGGCTCCAGCCGATTGCCGATAACCGGTTACAAAACATGATCATCTCATACAATAAAATATAGCATCACGTCTTGACCATATCACATCACAACATGCCCTGCAAAAACAAGTTAGACGTCCTCTACTTTGTTGTTGCAAATTTTACGTGGCTGCTACGGGCTTAAGCAAGAACCAGTCTCACCCACGCATCAAAACCACAACGATATTCGTCAAATAGACTCCGTTTAACCTTCTCAAGGACCGGGCGAGCCACACTCGGTTCAACTAAAGTGAGAGAGACAGCACCCACGGTCACCTTTAAGCAACGAGTGCTCGCAGCGGTGAAACCAGTCTCGCGTAAGCGTCACGCGTAATGTCGGTGCGGGCCGCTTCATCTCACAATACCGCTGAACCAAAGTATGACATGCTGGTAGGTAGTATGACTTGTATCGCCCACAACTCACTTGTGTTCTACTCGTGCAAAACATCAAACCATAGAAAAACCTAGGCTCGGATGCCTTTGTTGGGAAACGTAGTAATTTCAAAATTTTCCCACGCACACGCAAGATCATGGTGATGCATAGCAACGAGAGGGAGAGTGTTGTCCACATACCCTTGTAGACCCGGCGGAAGCGATCACAACGTAGAGGAAGTAGTCGACGTTCTCCTCGCGATCCGACCGATCCGGCGCCGTTACTCCGGCGCCCGAGTTCTTGACACACGACAGCTCGATGACGCCCCTCAGACTCCGATCCAGCCGAGTGTCGAGGAGAGTTCCACAAGACGACGGCGTGGCAGGACGATCTTGATGTTTCACGGCGCAGGCTTCGCCTAAGCAGCATGACGGTATAACCGAGGTGGAATATGGTGGAGGGGGCACCGACACGGCTAAGGAACGATCTCACGATCAACTTGTGTGTTCCAAAGTGCCCCCTGCCCCGTGATATAAAGGAGCAGGGGGGGGGCCGGCGGCCAAAGGAGGCGCGCCAGGAGTCCTACTCCTCCGAGTAGGATTCCCCCAATCCTAGTCCAACTAGGATTCCTGAGGGGGGAAAGAGAGAGAGGGGCGGCCCTTCTCCTAGTCCTAATAGGACTAGGGAAGGGGAGGCGCAGCCCTCTTGGGCTGCCCCTTCTCCTTTCCACCAAGGCCCATAGTGGCCCATTTACCTCCCGGGGTTCGGTAACCTCCGGTACTCGAGAATTCCGTTTTACCGAACCATTCAACTCCAAACATAGGCTTCCAATATATCAATCTTTATGTCTCGACCATTCCGAGACTCCTCGTCATGTCCGTGATCACATCCGGACTCGAACTCCTTCGTACATCAAAATACATAAACTCATAATAACCGCCATCGTAACCTTAAGCGTGCGGACCCTACGGTTCGAGAACAATGTAGACATGACCTAGAACTATTCACGGTCAATAACCAACAGCGGACCTGGATGCTCATATTGGTTCCTACATATTCTACGAAGATCTTTATCGGTCAGACCGCATAACAACATACGTTGTTCCTTTGTCATCGGTATGTTACTTGCCCGAGATTCGATCGTCGGTATCCAATACCTAGTTCAATCTCGTTACGCAAGTCTCTTTACTCGTTCCGTAATACATCATCTCACAACTAGCTCATTAGTTGTAGTGCTTGCAAGGCTTCAGTGATGTGCATTACCGAGAGGGCCCAGAGATACCTCTCCGACAATCGGAGTGACAAAACCTAATCTCAAATACGCCAACCCAACATCCGCCTTTGGAGACACCTGTAGTACTCCTTTATAATCACCCGATTCGTTGTGACGTTTGGTAGCACCCAAAGTGTTCCTCCGTAAACGGAGTTGCATAATCTCATAGTTACAGGAACATGTATATGTCATGGATAAAAGCAAGAGCAACATACTAAACGATCGTGTGCTAAGCTAAGGAATGGGTCATGTCAATCGATCATTCTACTAATGATGTGACCTCGTTAATCAAATAACAACTCCTTGTTCATGGTAGGAAACATAACCATCTTTGATTAACAAGCTAGTCTAGTAGAGGCATACTAGTGACATGTTGTTTGTTTATTCATTCACACATGTATCATGTTTCCGGTTAATACAATTCTAGCATGAATGATAAACATTTATCATGAAATAAGGAAATAAATAATAACTTTATTATTGCCTCTAGGGCATATTTCCTTCACCGCCGCCCCTAGGGGAAACCCTAGGGCGCCTCCCCCTCTCCCCTTGCCCCTATATATAGTGGAGGGATGAGAGGGCAGCCGTACCTCTTCCCTGGCGCATCCCCTCCCTCCTTCAACACCCCCTCCTCCTCCGTAGTGCTTGGTGAAGCCCTGCAGGAGAACCACAAGCTCCACCACCACGCCATCGTGCTGCCGGAGCTCTCCCTCAACTTCTCCTCTCCCCTTGTTGGATCAAGAAGGAGGAGACGTCCCCGGGCTGTACGTGTGTTGAACGCAGAGGCACCGTCCATTCGACGCTAGATCGGATCTTCCGCGATTTGAATCACCGCGAGTACGACTCCATCAACCGCGTTCTTGTAACGCTTCCGCTTAGCGATCTTCAAGGGTATGAAGATGCACTCCCTCTCTCTCTCTCTCGTTGCTAGAATCTCCATAGATTGATCCTGGTGATGCGTAGAAAATTTTGAATTTCTGCTACGTTCCCCAACAAGCCGCAGTCAGGGCGGCGCCCTTGCTGCGCGACGGCGATGGGAGCCTTCATGGCTGACGGTGTGGCGGTTGCGTGCGCATGGATGGATTTGATGGTTGTGAATCTGGCATCCTGACTAGATCCGTCTCGGTACGGCCTTGGCCGGCCGATGGCGCACCGGTGAGGGGCGACTGGCGACTCCCTGCCGACGTGCCGACGACAGCTCCCGTTTCCATGGTGAGGCTCCGTCCGTTTCCAGCCAGCTACGAGGTTGGGGGACGCGACTTCCGATGAAAATCGCGCCGACTTCGGCCATGGCGGACGATGGCGGCGTCTATGACGTCGTTCCCTTCTCGAGGCATCGTCGTTGCAGGTCGTGGCACCCCACTAGTGATGTTCCGGGGGAAACCCTGGATCTGGATATACCGGATCGAACGATGATGGTACCTTTGATGCCGTTGTCCGTCCTGAGGGCATTGTTTTGGAGCAAGTGTTGGTTGGACGAGACAAGCGGAAGAGCGGTGTCTCCATCCACCGCAAGGCCGATGGTGGATCCCAGTGGCATGGCGCTGTGAAGGTTCGGCGACAGCCGCGTGTGGACGATACGTGGAGCATGGTGGAGTTGTCTGACGTCGTGGTGACGTCGACGGCAGGCTAGGCAAGGTTGATGGGATCAGTTACTGCTCTGGAAATGGACCGGTCGAAGATGGTGGCAGCAGCCTCTGAGAGTGCGTCGGTCTAGTATGGGACCCTGTCCCGGTATGTGGCTGGTTTGGGGCATCTGGATTTAGATGTTAGGGTTTGCTGCGATGTCCGTTTGGTATTAGGCCCGGATATTCGGCACACCTTCATCAATGAGATAGGAGTAGCAACATGTGTTGCCTAGATGGTGGCTTCAGTCTGACTGATGTACTACTTTGTATGGTCTCTATGAATAATTAATAAAATAGCAGTATGCATCGAGATGCAGAGGCCGGAGGTCCATCCTTCTTAAAAAGAAATACTTCTTATTCGCCAAGCATTCACGTGCCACCACGCTACAGGTTAAAAGGAACCGCATGCAGTTGATGGGTCCTTCTGTGATGTGGATGGCACAGCTGGAGCAGGAATGGTCTTGCGTGATGATATAGGAGCCATCATTTTCTTAGTTTGTCGATCCTTGAGGTCGTGTGCGGATGCGCTAGAGGCAGAGCTCTCAACCTGTAAGGCGGGGATCGTGTTTGCCTTGCAATGGACTACGCTGCGGATTGTTGTGAAGACCGACTGTCTAGAGGCGAAGAATCTGATTTCTCAAGGGCACGCAGGCCGCTCGAGATACACCCTTGATGGTGGGTACTATCTTGAGAACCCTGCAGGAGGGCAGAGTGGTGAAGATCACGCATGTATAAAGCGTGATCAAAATATTGTGAGTCGGTTTTTAGCTAATTATGGTAGATGTGAGAATCGCACTGCTTTGCGGATTTGATCTGGTCTGGATGTTGTTCTAGAACTTTATAAAGCGGACAGCCCTTTGATTGAGTAATAAAAACACCTTATTACCCCGCAAAGAAAAAAGAGACCACATGCATGATCGAATCATGCAAACCGAAACAAGGTTGCTCGTTGCTAACCAATCCGTGGTTGGATGGTTAAAAAGACAATGGTATCCCAGCCCGCGAGAGTTCAAGTCCTAGATTTGACATTTGTGCTCGTATTTTTTGATTTGGTACATGCCTTCCAGCAATGTGCGTTCAGCGAGAGGGGACATTCCGCTCGACTACGAAGGTCTGTATGTAAACGGCTTTCATTGTACTGTGTTGTCAAAAAAAAACATGGTTCTCGTCGCCACAGTCCAATCTACGCTCAGAAACCGGCTTTCGTTGTCCCGCTTTGGTAGTTGCCACCACTTGCGTTTTGTATGTTGTATGTAGTATCTGTCGAAATCGAGTGTATGTACGTGTAGTATGTAGTATATAACAATGTTTAGGTAGTATATATACTAATTTTTAGGTAGTATGTATCATATTTTGAGTATGCTCTTTTTACGCATAAATATGTACGATTTCACAAATATAACCAAAACTATGAACTCATATGCAATTTTTCATGTAACTTGTTTTGAAATATCTTAGATATAGTGTACGAACATATTTAAAATAATAAAATAGTATATATAATACCGCATGGTAGTATATGAGATATATGGGGTAACTACCACGGGTGGTAGGATGGATTTTCCTATATAGGACAAATGTTTCCTACGGTATTTTATATATATATATATATATATATATATATATATATATATATACATTGCATGTGATGAAGAGAAAGTGCGGACATAGGGTGGACCAGCTTCACTGAGCTTGATAATTCTTTTAAAAAATAAAAATGTATTAAAAGTTTATTTTAAATCCATGAAAATTTGTATGTGTTCAGTACAGATTTGCAAAATTTCATTTGAAAAATACCGTAATATGTAGGTTGTACATAAAAATTAGGGTTTTTATCAGTTTTGCCATCGGCTGTATAACGCTACTCAGTTTTGCCACTAAACTTTTTGACTACTCAAAAATGCCACTGTTATATTAGATCAAGCTCTAAAAGACCATTTTTCACCGTTACTGTTTGGTCAACACACGTTGACTGAAGGTAGATGACGAAACTACCCCTATCCCATTTGTAAGGGGCGTATGAGAAAAAGAGAATAAAAATTTGGGACGGTGGGGGTTCAAACCCAAGACCACAGACCACAGCCAATACACCGCGCGAGCTGACCAACTGATCCAGGGAAACGTTTTGTTGTGAAAGGAGATATACGTCTTATATACATTGTCCAAACCTAACTAAACAGAACCCTTATCTGATCCTTTACCCGATCTGTTCGTGGCTGTTTTCCCAGCCGGAACCAACATCCCCAGCCACCGCCGCCGCCTGCCAAACTCCTCACCTGGCACCGCCGGTCGCTGGGCTGCCCGCCCAGATCCGGCGCGCCCCCACTCGCCGCAGCTACGGCGCCTCCCGCCGACTGGCGCCACCCCTTGCAGCTTCGGCTCTTCATCCCGCCGGGCACCGCCACCGGAGGCAGGCAGCTCCGGCGCTTCACCCGCCGTACTCTGCAGCTCCTCCCGAGTCTTGAAGTGCAGTTGTTCCACGACAATGGTGACGGACAGCAGGACCGAATCGGAGGATTGCATCGGCCACAGGATGCCCCAACATGACATAGACTCTGAAATTCCTGCATTGTGAGTATACTAATTCTCAGTGTGCGTGTGTGGTTGAATATAACTTGTAGAGGTCGAAATTTGTACATAGAATTTGTAGTAGCTGGCTTTGCCTTACTGATAATCGCATGCAATTTGGTACTTGTGTTCCTGATGGTCAGGATGGATGCGGATACTGCTTTTATGCTGACAGTGAGGATGGAAACAAGCCGTGAGAGTAGCAATGGTGTCAAGCGATATGTTGGCGGCTTTGATTTTCCTCTATTCGTAGAACCTAGTATCACACACAAAACATTGCTGCACAAGCTGTGTGATAGCTATCCATGGGGGTGGCGTGATTACGTTGAGTTGAAGTACTATGACACGGAGCAGAATAAATGGGTTGCTATTGTATGTGATGATGATGCAGCTTTGATGTTTGGAAAACATCAAGATTCAAAGAAAATATCTATGCAAATTGAGGTTCTTCAAAAATCCCAAACTTGTTACAGTGAGAGTCAACATACAGGGAGTCAGGCAGTTGATGTTGATACAGTCAACATACAGGGAGTCAAGCAGTCTACTAGTGTTGATGATGCTAATAGAGACATAACCGATGATGCTATACCTGATGATGCTGTTCTCTCAAATAAGGATGATGAGCGGCAGTATCCAGACTTAGTCAAGAAGTCTACCAAAGAAGATGATTCGGCAGATATGGAAGAGGAAGATAATCCTCCAGCATATGAATCCACTGACACTGAAGAGGAAGAAGAGAATAGAGACATGGGTTTAGTTGATGAAGAGGAGGAGGAGGAGGAGGAGGACAGACCTGTTGTAGTATATGACAAGGAGAATCCATTATTTGCAGAAGGTTCGGTATTCCCCTCTTTGTTGGACTGTAAGAAGGCACTTTCTACTTTTGCAATTAAACGTGAATTTGACTATACGGTCGAAAAGAGTGATTCTAAGAGGCTGAGAGCAAGTTGTGCATATAAGAGGTGTAAGTGGAGAATTCATGGCTCTTATATGAGGAATAGCACAATATTTCAGGTATAACTTGCTAACATCTAATTGATTTGTTTATTGTACCCTTTATTTTGTGGAACTAGTAACTATACAAATGTGGCAAGTTTAACATACTAGCAACATACTAACTGATTGTGTTGTTTCCTACAGATCAAGGTGTGTCCTTTCTCTCATACATGCCCAACTAAGCTGAGAAGTGAGAAGTTCAAGCCGGCAAAGAGTAGGTGGGTTGCTGATGTTGTGCTGGATTGGGTGAGAAAGAACCCGGATATTGGCCCTACTGCTCTTCAAGAGAAGATCCATGAGAAGTACCACTTCACGGTGCCATACATGCGTGTATCTCGTGGTAAGGACAAAGCAATGGATATGATTAGTGGAAAATGGGAAGATAGCTTCCATCGTCTCTATAGTTTCAAGGCTGAGGTGGAGAAGTGTTCTCCTGGTAGTGTAGTGGAAATAGACAAAGAGACTGTGCAGTACACAATCAAAGGAAAAGTGAGGGAGAAGGAATGCTTTAGGAGGGTGTTTGTTTCATTCAAGGCATGTTGGCAAGGCTTTTTAAATGGATGTCGACCATACTTGGTCGTAGACTCAACTGCACTAAATGGGAGATTCAAAGGGCAACTAGCATCTGCTTGTGCCATTGATGGCCGTAATTGGCTTTACCCAGTTGCATATGGGGTGCTAGAGACAGAATCATCTGAAAGTTGGGCTTGGTTTCTTCAAAATCTGTGTGGGCCTATTGGGCATCCTGAAGGACTAGTCATACACACCGACGCTTGCAAAGGTTTGGAGACAGCAGTAGAACAAGTGTGGCCTGGAGTGGAGCATAGGGAGTGTATGAGGCATCTTGCCGCAAATTTTCGAAAAAAATTCAAGGGCAAGGTCTATGATGATAATCTTTCGGCTGCAAGCTTAACTTTCAGCTCTAGAAAGCACAATTGGCATATGAAACAGATCCTTGCTAAGAAGAGTGTCCAAAAATATATGGCTGAACACCACACAAAGATATGGTATAGAAGCAAGTTCAATGAAATCTGCAAGGTTGACTACGTCAATAACAACCTCGCGGAGTCATTTAATAGCAAAGTCAGGAAAGTTAAGGCTCTTCTTATTGTTGACATGTTGGACAAGATTAGGCAGATGATAATGGAGAAGTTTGATCTGCGGATGAGGATAGCATTAGAAAAATGGCTTGGCCATCTCATAATACCAAGTGTGATAAAGACACTGCATGCCAAATCCAAAGGTAAATATCTTGTATTCTTTCAATTGATTAATTTCATAACAACTAAATTCAATGATTAATGTTTTGTGTTCTTCTCAGGGCTGAAGATGATGGTAATTAGATGCAGTGATGTTGAGGCAGAAATTACTGCAGTGGACAAAGAGAATAGGGAATGGAGGTACCCTGTTGACATTGCAAAGGAAACATGTAGCTGCAGGCAATGGCAGGTCAAGGGTTTTCCATGTATCCATGCCCTGTATTTTATTACTTCACTACGAGGTCCGGTATCAGAAATTGAACCATATGTACATGAGTTCTACTCCGTTGCAAAATTTAAGGCTGCCTATGCGGACAACATACCTGCAATGGTAGGCAAGCAACAATGGGACACTGTTGACCCTGGCTTCAAACTACATGCTCCAGTGTTGAGGAGGCCAAAAGGCCGACCAAGGAAGACTAGAATTAGATCTAGTGCTGAAGGTGCTGGCGTGGGCGCTAGGAAAAGGAAGTGCAAGCGATGCGGAGGCTTCGGGCACATTGCCAGATTGTGCACAAATCCAGTTGACCCAGCCTTTGGATAAGATGAGGCTGACCTCCAAGCCAGGGAAGCCCCTTTTGTGGCAGGAGAAGGCGACCCTGAACTATCAATGGTTGCAAGTTTTGCTAGGTAACACGAAAAGAACATGTGCTTTTCTATATGTATTTTTAACATCTATTTTCATTCTTTTTTGCAACCTGACTAACTTCTGTACAGCTCAAAGAAAAGTGTGAAGAAAACAAGTGTGAAGAAAACAGAGAAGAACACTAGGAAAAGGAAGGATATGCAAAATGAAGTTTGTACCATAACTGAAGGACGTACAGGTGGATTTGTTTCGTCACCCATGCATATTCGAGTTGCAAATGCGGAACCACCAGACAGTCCTGCTAAAAACACAAGAAGCAAAAAGAAGCTACATATGTGAAGTTTGTGTGATCGTGACCTTATGCTTGTGAACCTGGACATCCTTCTTTTCAACCTTATGCATGTTTGAGAATTTGGACCTTTATATTTCGACCAGCAAATGGATGTCATTGAACCTTATTTATGTTTGTGAACCTGATTTGTGTGTGCTGAAAAACCAACAAGTTGATATTTTGAACCTTATTTATGTCTGTGAACCACTTTGTGTTTGTGTCGTTTTCAGAAAAATGGGCAGCCACCATGCTGAAATTTTCAGAGAAATTTAGAATACCATGTGATCCTGCTGTCATATGTGTTGTTTCTGTCAATTAGTGTGTGACCGTCAAAAAAAATTGGGTGTGACGGTCTGCCTCATTTGTTTATGTCTACTAGTACCAGACATATTCTTCCAGCCGGCCAGCCGCTCATGCACATGTGTTGTTGATACTGACTTTCAAACCCAAGTCCAACTAGCTAGCAACAAGAAAATATACGAGAGGTTGCTCTGATGGAATATTATTCCATATGAACATATAAGGGTTATATCTCCCTCTGTCAAAACATCTCCTTAGCTCAGTTGGTTAGCTAGCGCCTTACTGGAGGTTGTGGTCTTGGGTTCGAAACCCCACGGCGTCATTTTTATTCTCTTTTCATGCGCCCCTTACAAATGGTCCCACAAGTCAACAGAGAGAGAGGGTGTTCACAAACGGGGATAGGGGTATTTCTGTCATCCACCTCCAGTCAACGGGCATTGACCAAACGGTAACGGTGAAAAATGGTATTTCTGAGTTTGTGTCTAATGGAACAGTGGCATTTTTGATTAGTGAAAACATTTAGTGGCAAAACTGAGTAGCGTTATACAGCCGATGGCAAAACTGATAAAAACCCTTAAAATTAAAGTTCCATCCCAACAACAATGAAAATCGGCCAATTTAGAAATACATATTTTTTCATACGCCATGTGTGAAAGTATAAAGTTATACAATTTCACATGTATGTAATATACTCCCTCCGTTCTAAAGTTAGTACAAAGTTGGGTCATCTATTTTGGAACAGAGGAAGTATAAGTTTATGCGTATTCTCAATTTTCTTTGTTATTTTCGTGATGTGGACAATTGCACTTCTATACCGGGCTCCCTAGAACACGACCATTGACTTTTCAGGCATAATTAATTCAATGCCCCTAGTTGTGTCCCACTCACAGTTTTACCCATAATTTTCAAAAATCATCGGTTCTGCCGAAGCCATTTCGCAACTCTTATGCTTTTGCCCTTTAAAGTTTGATCGACACATTGAAAAGTTCATGACAGATTCATACTAACTCATAAAGCATGCAAATAAGATATCGAGATATTAAAATACGTCACCTATATGTGCAAGTCATTTGTAATAATGAGAAAAGTGTTGGAAAGTCCCATCTCAGTATGAGCTCATATCTCAAAAAATTGAAAGAAAAAAAATCAAAATATTCTAAAATATTTTGTGTCAAATGTTGACCAATGTTTTGAGCTTGCCAAGTTTCATCAGGGAATGACATTCATGGAAGTCGTGGCAAAAAGATATAGATGGTCCAAACAAAATCATTTGGACTGCTGATTTTGTTCTATTCCATGATTTCCACTAATGCCATTCCCTGAAGAAACTTTGCAAGAACTCAAAACGTTTGTCAATGTTTTCCAAAAAAAAAATAGATTTGTCCATATTTTACTGTTCATGCAGAGATCATGTGAGCTCAAACTGAGATGAAGACTTTTCTACAATTTATTCATGAATGCAAATGACATGCACATATAGGTGATTTTTTTAAAACATTTTGATCTCTTATTTATATTATTTTTGAGTTAGCATGATTTTGTTATGAAATTTTCAAAGTGACGGTCAAACGGTCGAAGGGCCAACGTATAAGAGGAGCGAAGTGCCTTGGGCCGAACCAAGGGTTTTTGGAAATTAAGGGTAAAACTGCCAGGTGGAACACAACTAGGCGCATAAAATTAAATATTCCATTTTTCGGATGAGGACACCCTCTTAAAAGCAGATCTAAAGATACAATGTGAAGCATATAACTAGTCTAATATCTCACTGAGGCCCGATAGACGACGCCTGAGCTCCACGACAACGCACCCAGGAGGATAATGACGTGAAGCGTTTGCTGCTGCTGAGTCCAAACAAGCAAACATGGAATCAACCAAAGCCAACGCCACCGTCTTCAGGAAGAAGACAACACCCGTGGGCGCCGTCGACATTGGTGTCAAAGTGCGAAGCTTCCTGTTGGAAACTCACATGTACCACCAGGAGGCACCCCGACCACCACCGCAATGAAGGCCGTGACATCCACACCAGAACTAGCCCCCTTCCACCCAGTTTGTGGGAGAACCGACGTCCGAACCACTCCGGGGACCGATAAGGTATCGTGTTGGATGGCAGAATGTGCATGGACGAATGCAAACTATTTTTCTATTTTCGCAAATACGTAAAGATCGCATGTCATTTCATTGATACGTAGAAAGAGAAGTGGTGGTCGTGGTGGTGGGGGGGGCATGGCAAAAACATAGGCGAGATCGTCGGAGCAGAGGGGGAAGGGATGCTCAGACCAAAGAAACAAAAAAGATTACATCACTAGAGCTTGCATCCACTGGTGGAGCCTCTTGAAGGCCAAACGGGGTCATCCCTGACGCAGCCCATCACGTGGGGAAGACTACAATAGAAGCTGGGTAAAGGACAGAAGAATAGAAAAACGAATCTGGAGCCGTTGGATCCTTAATGGATGCTTCAGATTTGAAATGTTACGCTGGTGAATTCTCTGTACTTTTGCGGAAAGCTCCCTACGTAATTTCTGTATACAATAAAGACCCTCCCACCAGCTCCCACGTGCCTAATCTGAAGCGTCCATTGGACATCCGATGCTCTAGATTCGTTTTTTGGAAACGGTTGGGACCGGCGCACCGGCGGAAGATTGGGCCGGTCTCCCTCTTCCTCGCGCAGCTTCTTCATGTCGCAAGAGACTTCAAGGCGCGCCGCTCTCTTCTTCTGCCCTCCTCCCACCCCTTCCCCACCCCCCCCCTCCTCCCTGCCCGCTTTGTCGCCGCAGACCACGCCTCCCCTCTCCCCGCTTGAAGCTCGCCATGGCTCTGCGAGGTGATCATCCCATCTCGCCGGCGACCAAGGAGGGGGTAACCACGGGAGATGCTGCAACCGGGGCGACGGGGGTGCTACCACGGCGACGCTGATGCAACCCCGCGGGAGGCCGGGGTGGGTGACGACGATGACCGAGGTGACCGTGGGCTGCAACCACGGCTTTTTCTACCGCCGGTAGCCGGTTGAAGCTTTTTCTATATACGGTTGAAGCTTTTTTGTCAATGTTTGCAACTTTTTCTCTGGTCGCAGGTCTGGTTGAAGCTTTTTTTCTTAACGGATGAAGCTTTTTTATACACGATTGAAGCTTTTCCAAACCACAGTGGAAGCTTTTTCTGAAAACGATGAAAACTTTTTCGTTCTTTTGTGTTTGCTACAACCACGTCATTTTTTTGCTGCAATCGGCAACCACAGAAGCTACATCCAGTTAACAATTTTGCTACAATGACGACGGCGGGCTGCAGCGGTAAGCTTTTTTTGCTGGAAGCGATAAACTTTTTTGCTACAACCGGTGTCGTTTTTTGTTGGAACTAGCAAGAGCCTCGAGTGGGCACACGGCGAGGTACAACGCGAGCACAACGACAGGTGCTGCTGCGGCGGCGGCGGCGCCACCGGAGATGCGCCCATCTTCCCGGGAGCTGCAAGCCTGCAACCACGGGGGTGCAACCATGGGCGCACGCTGCTGCATCCACAGAGGGGAGAAACGCACGAAGGCGGCATAGGTGAGGGCGGCGACCAACGGCGAGGGCGGCGACCGGCGGCGACGACGGCGAGGCAGCGAGCCGGCAGCAGGGGAGGAGGTGCGGCGGCGCGCAGGGGTGGGTGGGTAGTGAGTCGGGCGGAGGAGGAGGAGTGGGGGATTCGCAAGGGGGCGAGGAAGACGATGACCCAGTCCAGATCGAGCGGTTACGCAGCCTCCGCGTTAGTCAGATCTAACGACCCGCGCTGGACCGGCCGAAACGTTTCGGCCGGCGCACCGGCGCCTATCAGCGCCCTTCGTTTTTCTATTCTTCTATCCTATGGTCAGCTTCTATTGTAGTCCTTCCCACCATCACGTACGTGCATACCTAGCTCCTAGCTTGATTGGTTTTTGTATACGTGTAGGTTCCAGACTTCCAGTACGTGAAGCTCTCTCGGACAAAACTCTCCACGACTTGCCCTCATGCTTCCTTCTACGGTGATTTGATTTCAAAGTAGTCCTTCCAATTCCCCAATCCTGCTTCCTCCATTTGAGCTGCTAACCGCCATACGAGCTTGCTGCTGAACAGAACGCGCCACTGCTACTGCCTACGACGAGCCGGCGACGGTCGATGAGCCGAGCTGCCATGTTTTCAAGTATATTTTGCTTTAATTTTGAAATTTGGCCCCCTCTTGATTCTTTGTCACGCTCTGCCACTAGGGGCGTGTTTGGTTTCTTGCCTCGCACCCACCATCTCTCGTGCACCCACCCTAGCCCAGTATTTGGCGTCCTCCTGGATGGCCGAAACCAGGCGTTGGATGGATGGTCGTTCGCCGTCGAATACGCAACGGTTACGGTGGCACCATACGGACCAAGCAGTGAGTATGGCAAAGAGAGGCGATCCCCTAAGGAAACTTTCAGACTCTTCCCCGAACTGATAGATAAACATCTTAGCATGTAAAGTTAGATTATTTTTCAGTAAAGTCATTGGGTTAGAGCATCTGCAGCCGGGCGCCTCAAACCCGTCTCATACGTCCGGGCGGGCCGTCCTGTCATTGTTTGATCGCAAAATTTTGACTCAGACGGACGCTTCAAATGGCCGGGCTGACCGGCACCCCTCATATCCAGCTCAAATATGGGGCGGACATGAGGGCGCCCGAGCATGCCCGCCACGTCGGACCTGGCCCACGCTAGTCCACCCGATCCCACATATATTCCTCCCCATCCGCTCGCCGAACCAAACCCTATCCACTTCACTCCACTCCTCTTCACTCCCCTCCGCCACCCAAGCTCGCCTCTGACGCCGTCCAGCAGTCTCCGGCATGGCGGGCAGCGAATCCGAGTCCTTCACCTCCAAATCCATCGACCCGGAGCTCATCCCACGCGACCCCGAGGAGGAGATGGTCGTCCGGCTTGCGCTCCGCCGCGCCCGGAAGGAGGCTCGTTCACGGCAATGCTCAGACTCCTTATGTCGGGAATCCATTGCGTCCGCCAGCGCATGGATCCGGTGCTAGGGCAGCCGTCGCTGCCTCATCGGAGGCGGTGCTGTCCGTCTGGCGTTCGAATGCGGTGGCGGACGCGCAACCCCTCCGTTGGCGCGCGGAGCATCGGGGCGCACCATAGGCCTCATTTGACGAGAACATGGCATGACGTGCCCGCCATGTGAGGCAGCGGGCGCGGGAGGCGGCGGTAGCACTCATGGCGGTGGATGTCGGCGAGACGGAGTCGCATTCTCCGGCGCCCCGTATGGTGCAGCAGTCCGGGCATCGCAACCGCATCGTGGTGGACGTCGATGGCAAGTCCCAGGACGAATCCATCATCGATTTGATGTCCACCAGCACCCAACGGGTTCCAGGCTCTGACGAGGAAGAGTAGGGCATGGGGGGCGGCGATACCTTGAGTCTCGCGAGCCGGCTCGTGTCCTGTGCCCTACACTAACTTGCCGGCGGCCGGACCAACACTCTGACTAGCGCAGCTGGCAGCCGAACGAGCGGGGAGCGGAACCGGACGAAGCTCCGCTCAAAGAACGCTGCGTTGCGTGTAATAATATGGATTTGAGGTTTCAAATTTGGGGTATCCAGATGTGAAATGCATTTTTTGAGGCGTGACCGGTCACTGTTCTCGGGCGTTTGAGGGGTCGGATTTGCCAAGTTCGGCCCTAGATGCTCTTAAGGGAGTATAACCAGAATTTTGCCCAAAGCATCTGGGTTGTTGCAGAAGATTGTCTGCATTTAGAGATTTGTCAAGCAAGCCTTAAAAGTGCACCAGTATTATTATCCCTGACAGTGTGGCCAACAACTCGTTATAGCTAAGATGATTAGCCAGCCTGTTCAGCTGCCATCCTTTTCCTAATCACGAGCGTGGTGGACCAGTCTTACGGAATAAGATGGTACCAAGTGTGTCTCGTATATATACTACGTACGACTGTAGCCTACATGGGATCATCCGGCCGTATCTTTGGTCCTGGAGACATCAACAGGAGACAAAATACAAGCCATTAAAACCAACGTGTTGTGTGTATGTATACATCTAACAGTGCAACATTTGGTGTTTTGGACGATTAGGCGTACGTATATTGTATGCACACGTAGGGACTACCGTACTGTATATGAGTGCTATGTATGCGGCCTTTTTGCACAAGCTGCTGCTCGTCTGCAGGAGAAGATAAGGCTAAAGGCTCCACCTTGCAACAAGAAAATAATGCCTCCAGCAGTCCCAGCGACCCATCAGGGTTTTTCCATTAAGAAATTTAAGTTTCTTGTCGTGTTATTTTCTTCCATTAATAATGCCTCCAATCAGGTTCTCTCTTTTTTCAAAAAGTTTTTGCGAGGAATATATACATTTTTGTTCTTGTGATGTATAGGGTTTGTAACGTAACCAGTGCAGAATTTGGAGGATCTAGGCAGAATGGCAGCTAGATATATCTGTTGGAAGGGAGAGAGGGATTGGTGGAATAGTTCGTTGTTGTATTGCTTGAGCCTCGCAAGATATATATGTGAAAGACATGATCAACTTGGAGACAAGACAAGCCGAATAATTCCTAGTCTATCTTATGTTTCCTAACTAATCACGATACTCAACATCCCCCGCAGTCACAACGGTAGCGACGCAGACGGTGAGATCGAGAAGAATCGAAGGCAAGCCGACGGACACCCCCCACAACAGAACGGCCGACGATCGCGAGTCGTGGCCGGAGTGGAAACCAACGAGGTTGCTCAAACAGCGGTAGCCCTTGTGCCGCTTTGTCGATGTAGCCAGGAGTGGGTGGTGGAGCCGTGGTCGAGGTAGCCGTCGCGAAGAATGCCGTGGTCGGCGTCGAAGTCGGGTAGCGGTGTCGAGGAAGTCGCCGTGGAGCCGCGCGCAAGGGGCGCTGAGTTAGCATGGGCGCGATGGTGTCAAGTAGTGGTGCGCCGGAAAGGAGATGTTGTTGACGACGCGTCGCGGCGGTTTGCTAAGCCCGGGATCTACGAAGGCACGCACCGGTGTTGCAAAGACGGGCATGCGAGACGGACGAAGACGAAGTTGACGAAGCGCCGCACCAGCTTGCCAGCCCGGGACACGTCGTGGATGAAGGCACACATCGGTGTTGCAAGACCGGCATGCGCAGATGAGGGACCTGCACGAGCTGTACGCCATGTCGGAGAAGTCGGAGAGGCCAGCAGAGAAGGACTCGACGACGGTTGCGGGCGCATAATCGGCGCTGGGCCAATGTCGCCCGCGGTTGTCGGAGTAGATGAAGCGGTCGGGTAGATGACGGCGACAATGGCGGCGTAGCTGGTGCCGGACGAAGACGGCGGGGTGGACGGGCGGCGTCGGCGGCTAAAAGGTAGCGGCGGCGGCGGCGGCTCGACGGCGGCGGCGGCGGTTAGGTTAGAGAGGCGGCGGCGGTGCTCGGTAGGCGAAGAGCCTCGACAGCGGATTTAAGACGGCGCGCGACGGTGGCGTTTCGCGCCAAGGAAGACGGCGCGGGCGCAGACCACGTGAGGTCGACGCGGGGTGACGGCGAGCGGACCGTGGGCAGGCGCTATGGCCCGGCGGGGCGATGAAGGGCGGCAAAGCGGGTCGGGCGACGGCGAAGACCTCGGGCGGTGGCGAGACCGCGGGCCGCGACGCCGCGTCTGGCGCGGCGACGCGAACGGCGTTCGCGAAGTCGGTGCAACCGCGAGGGACGGCTCAGACAGCGGCGTGGACCACGTACACGCCGCTACGGCCCGACGGGCGACGCAGATCGGTGCGAGGGTCGGTGCAGCCACGGGATGGCTCGAGCGGACGGGCCTCGAGCGGCGGAGGATCAAGGGCCGCGCACTACGGCCGGAAGGGGCGACGCAGCGCGACGCTGGTCGGTGCAGCTGTGAGGAGAACCACGTGGCGGCGGCATCGCGTTCGACGGGCGACGCAGCGGCAGCCCGATGCTCGACAGGAGAAGCGCGCGAACTCGGGACGATCTTCACGGGACTCGCAGAGCGCGCGTAACCAACGGGTTGCGGTCGGTCGCGTGGCGTAGATGAGGCGGATCGCGGCGGCGGGCGGGTGATCAATCCGATCGCGCGAGGTCGGGACGCCGCCGATGGAGGAGTGGTGGCGGCGGAGTCCGGATGAGGCCGGCGATGACGGACGGCGGAGACGCCAAGACGCACCGGGCTGCTAAAACAAGCACCGACGCCGGCAGCGAGGCCCGAACGACCAACGGAGCAGCGACGCCGGGTTGAGGCGGCCGACGAGCTCGATGCGGCCGAGGACGAGGCGGCGAGGTAGATCGCCGAGCCGCCGTCTGACGACGCGCGCGAGGCGGGCGACGTGGATCGATGGGGGCGGGCGCGAAGGCGTCGGCTATGATTGGCCGACGATGGCGCGAGGCCGCTGGTCGCGGCGATGCGTGTGTGTCCGGCCGGTGTAGGCGGCGACGACCGGCGCAGTATGACGGCGACCGACGCGGCGGACGGCGGCTGGCTCGGACGGGCCGCCTCGGCGCTGCGGGCCACCGGGTCGGAGGAGAGGCGGCTGGTCGCGCCGGGTCAAGTAGAGGCGACGGGATCGATGGCGGCGGCGGCGACACGAACCGATCAAGATCGGAAAACCAAAGAAAAACGCCGATCAAAAACGACCGCGAGAGCGAAAAAACCGGAGCAAGGGCTCGAAAAAGACTTTAGGGCAGCCGCCAACACGGCCGGGCGGACGAACCCTAGGTACGGGGCGCGGCCCCGGCGGCGGTCATGGAGGTCGACCGCCCGAAGCGGCGAGTGCGGAAGCGGTGGCGGCTAGGGTTTAGGATCGACTTGCGATAGATACCATGTTGGAAGGAGAGAGGATTGGTGGAATAGTTCGTTGTCAGATTGCTTGGCTCGCAAGATATATATATAGAAAGATACGATCAACTTGGAGAAAGACAAACATGCCTTAATAATTCCTACCATCTTATGTTTCCTAACTAATCACGATACTCAACAATATCCATCCCCGTCTGCCGACACTACAGTGAGAGGGAGATTTTTGTGATGACGGATGTCGCGCAGTACTGATGTTGCATCCATCCACGAGTGGTCGTCTCTCTCGCACCGGTTTCCAACAAAGACGTGAGGGAAAACGAAATCCAAATCCAGAAAACGGAAAAAGGCAAAGCGACTCACATATCAGCTGCACTGTGCCGTTACCATGCAGCTGCGATAAGGACGCCAGATGGCCAGGTGAGTGCGCGCCATACTGTCATCAAGCTGCTCTAACCCTATTAATTAGTGTGAGTGTTGACAAATGACGTAGCAAGAGAATCCAATCATGCTATTGCTATCCCTCCAAGGCCATGAGTTCAGTTCGTCAAGTGACACTATTCTAAGCACAGCCTTTCTTTACAGCTTCCTGTGTGTAGGACAGACAAGGCAGGTCAAGGACATATGCCTCATCACCAAAACGCAAAAGGCCAAAGCGAGATGAAAACGCCACACGACCAACTATAGTAGATATGACAGATAATAATAAAAATACCTTGGTTGATAGGCTCATAATACTGTTGTTCCGCAAATGGCGACACCTTTTTCATGATTGGGAATGCACTGTTGTTGTTCATAAACTATGGCCCGGGCGTAGTAGTTAATTCACAAAGCATACACATACATGAATGTATGTGGTGATTAGTGCAACATACAGAAGTGCGAGAGTTTATGGTCTCTGGGTGTAACGAATGAGAGATGGTAACACAGGGTACATACAACCGGTTTAGGTGGCGATCCAATGGTAGGCTATGTGTGTAGTCGTTTCTCCCTATTTGTGCATGTTATGGCTTGTAATAACTTTTGAATCGTACTTTGATATTGGAGGTTGATACTTTAAAACTTTAATAAATATATGATATGCGCATCGCAATGATGCAGATGCCGGGGATGATCTTCCAAGAATGTTTTGGTTACAAAACAATAAAGATAATTGGAGGTACACAAGATGTTTCAGACAATAAATACCATTCTATCCTGGTTACGACACCCAGGCATTAGATTAAACCCTTCTGAGGTTTGCTCTATGAGTCAATTACTCGTTTATACATGATATCAGAATACTATACAGAATTATTACATACATAATATTAAATGAGCAGTACTGGAATGACAATTGAACAACCAATCATTAAATGTGAGATAAGGTTAATCCGAGGGCCAAATGTTAGAATCGTGAATCACAAAATTGTTCATGTGATATTATATCAATATGTAGAATTAATGTGCCATTACAAATTGGTCAAAGGCCAACTTAGGGAATAGAAAAAGTGTATACTATGTGTGCTCTCAGGAAAATAAAACAGAAGACAAATAATGGTTTAAGAACCAAGCGCTAGCTCGGATGGCTAGAGCTTACGGATGTAAACTTTCCCATCCACACTCGATCCATAAGGAGGTCCCATTCCACCTAAATAACATGCAATTAGGAGAGGAAATTCCCCCTTCATCCACTTTGTTTTACTTACATCATTTTAAATATGGTTTATGCATGTTAGTTCCCCTATGTTAATGCTTTCTATACATGAGATGAACTTTTTGTCAAGGCTTATTATATTTTTGTAGTAAAGTTCCTGTTGTTCATAGAATAGGATTTCTCCCAAGCATACACGGTTGATCCAGTTCACGTCTCTTTGACCCCGCGTCGTCCTCAACCGGGCGACACGGGGGAATCCAACCTCCAGCCGCCGGCGGCCCCTCCCTTCCCTCCTTCCCCACCCCCGCCGCCGCTGGAGGAGGCCGTCCGACGGCGGACGGCGGCGGCGGGGCGTCCTTAGTTTTTCCTTAATTTTCTCCCTCGCCCTAGCTCATTCTCCTATCCCCACATCCATTGTTGATCTGATCTGATCTGCCAAGACAACCTGGCCAAGATCGTGGCGCCGATCCCGGCATGGACAGCGCCGTCCGGTCACAATCTGGCGAGGCGCGCGCCCCTCCAGCCGCGGTCGTCCACAGGACGGAGGCGAGGGGCATGATGCCATCCGCGGCTGCCCACTGATGTTCCTTGTCTGGTATCGTTGTGTGGCCTTTGCCCGAGATCTTCGGCGCTGCGCACAGATCACCGTGACGAGGAACAAGCGGCGGCGCCACCACATCGTATTATCCACCTCGTCGGCCAGGGATTAACGGAGGTGGGTATGTCAAGATGGATCGAAGGCCAGAGGTTCTACGCACTCATACTGTGTGAGACTTCTTGGTAATGGCAGTGATGTAACAAGAAGACTGGATGGGGCAGATCGGAAGAAATTTGCGGGTCGGACGATTGGAATCTTGCAGCAGTAATCTCGGCGAGTGGGGCGGCCTGGCAGACTTCGTTCTTGGCGGTCTCAGTTTCCGGGGTGAAAACCCTAGGTCTTGTACCTGGCAATGGTGGCTTTTTCCTTGTTGAAGGCATTGTTTGGAGATTGGACCTTCTCGTGGTGAAAACCCGTGATCGACTATGATGGTTGGACCGGACGACGATGGTGTTTGTGCACTATAACCTTCTTGAAGGCGTTCGTTTTTGGAGAATCTTTTTCGGAGTCTAGGTGTTGCCATCACTGGTTGTGCTCTTGCTGCTGCGAGCCTCTCTTTGTTTCGACTGGGCCTTTGTTTTCTTTTCTCTTCTTCTTTTATTTTTTGGCTGTGTGCATCCGTGATGTCTAGACTTGATCTGGATATTATGTTGTTGCAGAGGCTGGGTGTAATTGGTATCATCTTGATATTAATATATTCCCTTTGTCGAAAAAATACACGGTTGAACGACATAAGTTGTTGAGGATACCCTCTAAGAAAGCTGAACCAAGAAAACTAAACATCGCCTGCAAAAAAAGTTCCTGTTGTTACCCTTGAGATATAACACTTTATAATTTTAACATTGAATTTTACAATGACCCGAACCCTTTTAAGATTTGTTGTTCTTGTAGTATGTTTGATTTTATCTATAGTTCCATTGCATCTACTAAAAAGCCGACAGAAGTAGTAGTTTTCATCATATTCTCATCCAAAGAATATTATAACTAAGAAAATCTGCAAACAGAATATTAAGAAAGTATACTTATAGAATTATATATGTAAGGAAATGCTTGATATTTACTATGTTATTAGAATCTCTTTCTGGCCTGCTATTTACTACTCCCTCCGTCCCGAAATACTTGGGGTATAAAGTGAGTCAAAAAGTCAATATTTTCTAAGTTGGCCAATTTTTTATACAAAAATATTAAGATAAACATTATGAAACCAATATCAATATATTCGTCATTAGATATATTTTCATAATATTGTCTTTTATATATTTGGTCAAACTGAGAAAGCATTGACTTTTTGACTAAATTTATGAGCTATGTACTTGGACAGAGGGAGTATGTTATTGTAACCCTTTCTTGTCCAGGTAACAAATGGTAGTTCTCCTATCGTTTAGTAGAAAAAGAATCGAAATTCAAGCAAATCATATTGTTATTACGTTTACATATACGGTATATTCAATAATGATTAAATACATATACTAACTTGTATGAATCAAATAACAACAACGTCTACAACCATTTGTACATATGCAACCAGGCGAGAATAAAGCCGCAAATAACACTATAATACAAATTTTATTTAGTATTGCATTGCACACAACATACTATTGATACTATTGAATACATAACTCTCACACAACAAAATAGTTAATATTCCATAGAGTTTAGAGATTGTCTATGAGGTTTAGCATCAATGGCATGAGGACCCCACATGTCTGACAGGAATCCACAGAGCAAAATATATGCCCACGTCCAACCCGTAAGTTTGTGGGTACTCACCTACGAAAATCCAAATGCATGCATGGTACTTGGATCCTTGGCTAAATTGATGCTTAACCATGTCAATGTCTTTAAGTTTGAGGGCATCCAGGGGTTGATTGGCGTATCCATGGTTCTAAAAAGGGTCTCGCCCAAACAAAAGAATACACCTAATTTTTTTATTATGTTTATTATATATCTTAACCGTCTCTCTTTATGAGTTCAGACTTTAGCGTGAGGTGGCTGGTGCAAGAATTTAATATTGTATCAGAGTAAGAAGTCTCAAGTTCAAGACCCGAGAGCCAGCTAACACGCTATTAAATAAATATGGTTGCGGCTTATATCGACCCTACATCTAAGAGCACATAGACGTGAGTGAAAGTTTTCAAATATATTGTCCACATTTCTTCATAAGTTCGGGCTTTTGGGTAAACTAACTGGTGCATGAATTCAATAGTTTTTTTCTTTTGTATAACTATATTTGTTGTGTGGGAGTAACAGAAATTGTCTCCAAACAATAATAAAATAGTAAGAAATGATTGAATCATGCTTGAAATCATTGGGACCTTTTGGTCTAAATCACTTGCTAGATTCCATTTTCACCCACATTGTCTTGACGTCACTGCAAGTTCTTTCTCCGAGCAGAAAATAAGAAAGAAATGATGATGCAATCACAACCAAACAAATAAAGATACTACTCCTACTTGTGATCCACTCTCACTGCTGACATAGCCCAAGGAGTCGGATCTTCATTCCCACTGCCACCTACACAGTTTCACCACCACATACAATCCCTTCGATCTGCAGCTAACCTCGGTTGGACTGTCAAAATCAGGTGTTCATACGGACGTGGTTTGGACCTAGCTAGAACAGGGCCAAACCGGTCCACGTCGCATGCTTCAGTCAGAGCACACACACAAGCCCCTATTCGCCTACTAGCTGATACTTATTTTCTTCTCCTTTCTCGATCGTTAGTTGAAACTAGCTTTCGCGCCATTGCTACTTCCGTCAAATAAATAGCCTTTCGGCCACGAGCAGCTATGGTGGCTAATTGAATTTGCGTAGACGACCTGTTTGGTGCCTGCATCTGCTCCTCCAGGAGGTAAATTAAGTAATGGATTAAGGCAGCGAGCAGCGTGTGAGCCGATAGTTCTGCTTGGTTCTGGATAAAGACCACAGAGAGAAAAATGTTCGGCATGCGATATGGACCCGATTCTTTTGGAGTAGCGCGCGGTGACCTCCCAACGGCAAGCAGTGGTCTCGCTCTGTTGGTTTCTCTTTTCCAGGCTATCAACGGCAAGCATAGGATTCTTTACCCGCCCCGATCGGGTCAACTACGTGCGTACGGGCGCATCTTCTTGCTCCGTAGTAGTATGGTGCACTCGTATGGTGGTGAAGATCTCGGCAGCTGATCGGGTGAGTGAAAGGAACGTCACTGCCACTGGGATCTCCGGCCGGGAGAAATTGACAGCAAACGTACGTCCCTTTTTGCGCATGGCTTCGGAGGCACGGCCGGATCCGGGTGGTTTCTAGTAACGCCGTACGAGATCCCTAATTACCCATCACATGCTCAAATTACTGCAATCTTTTGGGCGCATGTTCCATGCGGTGTATTATTGGTGGGCCAAGGATGTTTCCCGACATCGATCTGAATAGAAACTCCTAAAAGCTTAACACGTGCTCTGTGATAATCTCACGTTCTTAACCATAGTACTGTGGTACAATACTTGACAGGAACCCCTGCATGCCTGCATCGAACCCGACATCGAACCCGTGTCGAGTCGGGACGACCGTCGTCCACACGCCACTGATGAAGCGCGTGCCGTACACGTATCCCCGTCGTCGCCAGCTACATTTGCATGGCCGCGCCACGGCGGCACTTCCCAACCACCTTTCGCGACGAGCGAGCCTGCAAGCAAGCGCCCACGGTGAAATCCACCGGATACGCGAACGCCGATGGATTGGACCTCCGTGCTAGTGGAATCTACCACTACCACTGCCAATCCACTGCCCTCCAATCAGTGTCTCCCACGCTGCGCATGCACTGCAAATTGCGGGCGCGGCATGTGCGAGGTACTAGTATCATCTTGTGTTACAGCACGGGTATCCGATCGGGTTGCGGATTACGATGATCATGGCGGACTTGTTAAATCCCAAATGGGGCTTTCCGTTACAGACTCGAAGATACCGAGAGAGAGAGGTTGATAACCCAACCTGGCTGGCCGTCGATCGGGCCGTACGTCAAATCCCCACTGGGTGCTGCAATACGGTGTACGAGCACGTACCCGCGGATCGCCGAGTATCATCAATCCAACTCACTCAAATAAGTTTTCCGGAAACCCTAAAAAGCTCTGGCGACTAGGGTTTGGCGGACCTGACGGCGCCCGCGGACCAGATCGGCGGGGCACACCGGGACTTTCGCCGGCCGGAGATGGCGACACCGTCCGGCAGCGGCGGCGCGGCGGCGAGGGGCGCCTTGTCCCCCAGATCAGCCAGAGCGCGCTTGGAGGAACAGCTAGGGAAACTCGATATCTCTGAGGAGGAGGCTACGCCTCTGATTCTAGATGATCGCGTCGAGGAGGCGCCGGAGAGATGGATGGTGGCCGGAAAGATCCTCCACCGCAACAAGCTTCACATCAACACCATCTCCAACGCTCTCCGGCCTGCATGGGGAAACCCTAAGGGCCGGGTCTTTCGCATAGTAGGGGAGAATATGTTCGTCGCGGAGTTCGCTACGCGGCGAGATCGCGGTCGTGTGTGGGATGGATCCCTATGGCACATCAGCAAGAACGCAGTCGTACTGTCGGATTTCGACGAGTGCATGTGCCCTTCTGAACTCAAGTTCGACAAATTAAAAGTTTGGGCCCGTGTTGTTAATCTCCCGTTCAATCAGCGGAACGACGCATGGTGCAAAGCTATTGCAACACAGATTTGATAAGGAGGCCACTTCGATCCACTTCGACCATGAGGGTGGCTACCTGCGAGCTCGCGTCACTTTGGACGTAGCCCAACCCCTCAGGAGGTGGATTTTGATTGACTCGGCAAGGAGGGGTACCACAGATCCTTTTGACATCCAATATGAAAACATACCTCACTTCTGCTTTTCCTGTGGTCGTCTAGGCCACTTGATCTATTCTGCCCGACGCCTGGCACAAGAGATGAGAACGGAGATCTGCCGTTCGGCAAAGGACTCAGGCCGCCGGAAGAGAAAAAGGGAGCTGCATCCTCTGAGAGTTCTTCGAAACCCCAACAGGCAAGATCTAGCAAGAATGACACCAGGAACTCCAGCACTGCAGCAGATGGTGGAGCGGAGGTCACCTCACCCATGAAACGCAAAACTGCACCCAAACGGAAAGGCGGACCTCCCACGCAAGTTTACCGTCGAGTAGATCTTCCTCTCCTGACAAACCACGCTGCAACAGACAGCGAGGGGAATGACACCACGGCGAAACCTATGCCCCATGAGGGCGATGGCAAGGAGGATGATGATGTGGTGCCTGAACCGAAAAAGAAGAAGCCCACACCAAACAATTCAGGAACTTCGGCAGAGGCTGCTGGACAGCCCTGCCCGTCCCAATGAGTTGCCTAAGCTAGAACTGTCGGGGGCTTGGGAACCCCGAGGCAGTTCGCGAGCTTCGCAATGTTGTGAAGCAAGAAGGGCCCGTGGTGGTCTTTGTTATGGAGACGAAGATCAATAGGAAACGTGTTGAGAACTTGAAGCAGACTTTGGGGTTTGCTGGCTGTTTCGCAGTGGACAGCGATGGACTTAGTGGGGGCATCGGTCTCTATTGGTCCAAAGATGTTTCTGTAGAGCTCAAGAACTACAGTTCGGCCCACATTGATGTTGTGGTGCGCGATTGCCTGGATAACTCTGCTTCATGGAGATTTACTGGCTTCTATGGAGCGCCAAGAGCTGAGAATAGACACCCACCGGCGGTTCCTCCGCACTTACATGGCTCGCCACACTCAGCGTGGCTATGTATGGGTGACTTCAACGAAACCCTTTATGGGAATGAGCATTTCAGTCGTGCAGCACGACCGGACTGGCAAATGAGAGCTTTTCGTGATGCCACGGACGACTGTGCTCTCTAGGACCTTGGTTGGTCAGGAGTCCCGTACATCTGGGATAACCGGCAATCTGGAGATGCTAATGTTAAAGCCCGGCTGGATCGGGCCTTTGCCAACGAGGAATTCAGACAGAGATTTGAACAAACTCGTGTGCGCCATGTTTGCTCAGTAGAATCTGACCATTGTTTTGTGGTGGTCGATCTACGGCGGCAAAACTCCAACAACAACTCACACATGCATAAACCCTTTCGTTACCAGAATGTATGGCAGTCCCATAGTGATTATGAGCAGATGGTCTCTGACACTTGGCGTGGTCAAGTTCGACAGCCAGGTTTATATGGCGTAATGGACTCGCTTGAAGCCCTACAGCGTAAACTAGCACCATGGGGTGTCCGTGAGTTTGGGTGCCTAAGCAGAAATGTCAGGCAACTTCAAAAACGACTTGATAGACTATGTTGCCAATCTGTGGGACGTGGTCCATCTGATGAGGAAAAGGCAACCATGTCAAAACTCCAAGAAGCGCTGCGACTAGAGGAGATATGGTTGAAACAACGCTCTCGTGTCCCCTGGCTGCGGGAAGGGGATCGCAACACGGCTTACTTTCAGGCGCAAGCAAAGCAACGTAAACGCATCAACAAGATCGCAAATCTGCAGCGATCGGATGGCTCGGTTTGTGCCTCGGAAGATGAAGATAAGGAGGAAATCCTAGCTTTCTACCAAACACTATACACCTCCCAAGGTTTTACCAACAGTGATGATTTGTTATCACATGTACCTAGCCGGGTCACACCGGCCATGAATGACCTGCTGTCCAAACCGTACGAAGCCTCGGAGATTACTACTGCACTCTTTCAAATGGCGCCGTCGAAGGCGCCCGGGGTAGACGGATTCACCGCGGGGTTTTATCAGTGCCACTGGAACCTGTTGAAAGATGACATAATTCCGGCAGTGCTTGATTTCTTAAATGGTGGTGAACTACCAGTTGGACTAAATGACACTTCCATTACGTTAATACCAAAGGTACGTCATCCACAAAGTATTTCACAATACCGGCCCATTGCATTATGCCCAGTCCTCTACAAGATCGCTGTCAAGGCGATCACCAACCGGCTGAGGCCATGTATGGACGAGATTGTCAGTGAAGAACAAAGTGCCTTCGTCCCGGGTCGTTTGATCACGGACAATGTCCTGGTGGCATATGCAAGTGTTCATACGATGAAGAGACGGAAGAAAGGAAGAAACTACTCGTGCGCCATCAAACTTGACATGATGAAGGCATATGATCGCGTCGAGTGGCATTTTCTCGAAGCCATGCTCTTGAGACTTGGTTTTGCTGGCAATCTGGTAAGACTAATTATGAAATGCGTTACCTCAGTTCGATTCTCTGTTCGAGTTAATGGGGAGTTGCTGCCTTTTTTTACTCCCTCCAGAGGCCTTAAGCAGGGCTGCCCTCCATATCTCTTCCTGTTATGTGCCGAAGGATTTTCCTCGCTGCTGAAGTACTATGGGAACTACATTGACCGTGGTATCCGAGTCAGCTTCAGAGCACCGTGGGTGAGTCATTTGCTTTTCGCCGATGATAGTCTGATCTTCATCAAGGCGAGCCCTGAGAGTGCGTCTCGACTAAATGAGATTCTCAAGATTTACGGAGAGGCTTCCGGCCAATGTGTCAACAGAGCAACAAGTTCTATTTATTTCAGTCCCAACACGTCGGCTGCTCTCAAAGGAAATCTAAAACAAATCCTAAATGTTCATTCAGAAGCTTTTTCAGAAAGATATCTTGGCCTACCCACTGCTGTTGGCAGAATTACAAGCGGTACGTTCGACCACATAGTAGACAGGGCAAAGGACAAGATGCAGGGCTGGTTAGAAAGATTGTTTTCCTGTGCAGGTAGAGAAACCTTGATCAAATCCATCGCCCAGGCAATCCCAACTTTCAGTATGACCTGTTTTCTACTCACAAAGAAGGTGTGCAAGAATCTGCGATCGAGCATGGCAAAATTTTGGTGGGGGAGCTCGCTAGATCGGCGCTCCTTGCACTGGATAGCGTGGGACAAACTTGCCACACCCAAAGTTAAGGGCGGGATGGGCTTCCGCGACCTTCGACAGTTTAACCTAGTGAAAGTGCAACTAATCCCCGGGTGGTTTTGGTAATTAATAACAACATATATATCATTGAACTAACAGTTACTTGAGAATCATTTCAGAAAGTTCAATGATATGGGTATGGCAAGGACAGAAGAAGTGGACCCCTCTGTAGGATCGGAAGTATGTCTAGAGGGGGGGTGATTAGACTATTTGACAATTTAAAAGTTTAGCCTTTTGATTAGGACAAGTTTTTAGCAAGTTCACAATGATGAGCAAGTCAAGTATCACCCTACACATGCAATTCTAGAGTGATGGCAGCGGAAAGTAAATTGCACATGTAGTAAATAAGAGGTGGAGAAGAGCAAACGCAATTTGGAGACACGGAGATTTTTCTCGTGGTTCCGATAGGTGGTGCTATCGTCAATCCACGTTGATGGAGACTTCAACCCACGGAGGGTAACGGCTGCGAGAGTCCACGGAGGGCTCCACCCACGAAGGGTCCACGAAGAAGCAACCTTGTCTATGCCATCATGGCCTACGTCCACGGACGACTAGCCTTACTCGGGGTAGATCTTCACGAAGTAGGCGATCTCCTTGCCCTTACAAACTTCTTGGTTCAACTCCACATCTTGACGGAGGCTCCCAAGCGACACCTAACCAATCTAGGAGGCACCACCCTCCAAAAGGTAATAGATGGTGTTGGTGATGATGAACTCCTTGCTCTTGTGCTTCAAATGATAATCTCCCCAACACTCAACTCTCCTCACTTGATTTGACTGTGGTGGAGGAAGGATTGAGTGGAAAGCAACTTGAGAAGGCTAGAAATCAAGTTTCATATGGTGGGAGTGGAGCAACTTGATCTCAACACAAGGGTAGGTAGTTTTCTTCTCGTAAATGTAAGGTAGGAGTGGTAGTTCTTTCGATGGCTCTCTCCACTAATGAAGAGGAGGTGGAGGGTATTTATAGCCTCCACACAAAATCCAACTGCTACACACATTTGACCAATCTCGGTCGGACCGAAGTTGACAACTCGGTGAGACCGAAAGTTCAAATCTTGTGAGCGTTGGGATTTTCGTGGACCGAAAATACAATCTCGGTTAGTCCGATTCTTCCAAAGTCTAGGGTTTGCCAATCTCGGTGGGACTAACTTTCTCATCTCGGTGACACCGATTTGAGTCTGTAGGTTCTGAAGGTTGGCAACACCAATTTCGGTAAGACCGAGTTTGGAATTGGAAAATCCGAAATTACTAGGGTTTGGCTATATGGTGAGGTGGTTCATCTCGGTGACTGAGTTTATGGAATCGGTGGGACCGAGATTACTTATGAGTTTATGTTGGAATGAAAGATTGCGATAGTTTGAGAGATAAATCACTAAGCACTTTGAGCAACCAGATCATCATCATAACCTCATCCCCTTTAATAGTATTGGCTTTCCTATGGACTCAATGTGATCTTGGATCACTAAACCAAAAATAGAGTCTTGAGCTTTCGCCAATGTTTTCCTTAGCATTTTGAGGGGTCCACATCATCAGTCATTGCCATACCCATATCAATGAACTTTCTGAAATATTCTCAAGAAATAATTAGTTCAATGATATATATGTTGTTATTAATTACCAAAACCACCCGGGGATTAGTTGCACTTTCAATCTCCCCCTTTTTGGTAATTGATGACAACATATAGATCAAAGCTTCGACAAATGATATAATCAATGAATAACATCGTCGCTTGGGGAAGTATGTGATAAGCAAGAGCTCCCCCTAAATTTGTGCATTATTTAAGATTTGCGTTTGAATGCAAATGCACAATCGATTAGGATCATGGGTCACTCTTCCATGTCACATACATCTTGGTGGAGCGCACAAAATGATAAGAATGAATAACATGCACCCAATCACCAAGACATGAGTAAATGATCATACAAGATATGGATAGAATATGATAAGCATTAAGCACTCATTAAGCATAGTATGATCAAGCACTCATCAAAGATAGAGCAAACGTAGTATCAAACACACGAAATGTCTCGAAGAACTCAAAAGTATCTCAAAGAAAAACCGCAAACAAAAGAGCAAAAACGAGCACTCTCTCTCTCGAAGTCCTATGATCTATACAATTTCTCCCCCTTTGGCAACAAGTTACCAAAAGTTCGAAGGTATAGAGCTAATCGTCACTAGGGACTCTGCTGGCGGCTCTGCTCTGCGTCGATGGAGTGGAGATAGCTGCATCTGCAAAAGCTTCGCTAAAGTCTGTGGAGCTGGAGGAGTAGACACTGGTCGGTGGCTTTGGAACCGATGGAGCTGTAGGAGGTGCTTGATGTAGTAGCCCTGGGTCATCCTTTGGAATAGCAAATGATCTGGGCTTTGTGGGCACTGCAGCAGCTGCTCATAGTCATCTGGACTAGATCATCTTCCATCTCCTTCATGAGCTCGCCTTCTCCCTCTTCGCTTCCTCAATGTCCGCCTCAAGCTTGTTGACGGTGACTGCACTTGATCGACTTGACATCCGAGCATGGAACTTATCCTCAACTATCCTCTCAAGACTCTCCCGAGATCGCACTATCTTTGGCAGGCGTGGTTCAATTCTCTCGAGTGGCTTCAAGAAGTTGTTCTCCAACGCTCTTGGGCTTCTTCTTTGCTTCCTTCTCAGCTTTAGCTTGTTTGGCAGCTTCAGACTTAGCGTGTCCTTCAACAGATGTGGGAGCATCCTCGGTCATCACAACTTCATTATCTTCATGTTCAGGCTGCAGTGGCAAGTGGGGTCTATCCAATGTAGGTGTCCGTGCCAAACTTGGCATTGATGAGCATCTGAATGTGCGGAGCAAACCCACATGACCTCTTCTGGTCTGCTGTTGTCCTCTTGATAGTCTCTACTATCAGGTCCATCACCTTAAAAGGTGTCTTCTGATCCAGAATATGCAGCATGTTGATAGAATAGCCTCTTATCATGCGATGGTCTCCTGACTTGGGCATCAAAGTATGCCTCAGAATGGTGTTAGTGGTTGGGAGACCTGCCTGAAGATGATAAACTGATCCAAGCTTCCATATCTCAACATCCTTGTCTGGTACCTCATTGTACATGTTCTTCATAGACTCGTGATTCTTCTTTGGAATGCCATATACATCTACATCATCATCTCTAGATACTGGAGCATTCAGCAACGCTCTCCATTCTTCAACAGTTGAATGGAATCTACGCCTTCATCATCCATACAATTCGCCATCTGGATAGAAATGTGTCGTGGCATAGAAGCGCATGATCATCTCATCATTCCAAGCGATCACGACCCGACCAACGAACTCAAGAACTCCACATGCGGTGAAGCTCTCATGCACATGTGGGAAGTAGTCTCTGTGCTCTTCACCGTCGATGTATTCCCAATCAACATATCCGTGTCAAGAATAATTGGTTTCTTGTCCATGAGCACCGCCTCATAGAAATCTTGTTGCTCTCGGTGTGGAATCTTGAGTCAACAGCTGTCCTTCTCTGGTGGCATATGGATCAACTTGCCTCCATAGCTCGAGACCTTTGTCCTTCCTTTCCTTCATATTTTCAGCTCGAGGATGAGCATCATTATGAACTCGGCAGTTTCGCTCGAGCTTGAGAATACATGTGCCTCTTCATCGATTCAGCAGTGGCACATTGTCCTTCTTCTTCTCTCAAGCAGGAATATTTCTCACAGTTTTCTTTGGCTTGGCAGCAGGTTTGGCTTGGGCTGCCTTTCTTTGGAGCCGATGGCTTAGATTTAGTGGGTGCTCCTGCCTCGATGGCATCTCCCATCAACTTTTGCTTCGAGGAGGCTGGGGTGCTTCCTCATCGAGTCATCATCGCCTTCATCATGAACTAGCCACTTCCTCTTGGAAGTTTTCTTGATCTTGCTTTGGAGGTTTCTTCTTCCATGCTCAGCTTCTTTGCAACTGTGGATTTCTTCTCTTTCTTTGGTGCCTTTCTTTGTTTGTTGCCCTTGATAGCCTTTGGCAACCACTTTCCTCTTAGGCTTGGAAGTAATCTCCTCCTCAAAGAACAAAGTCGAGTCTTCCTCATCGAATTCCTCTTCTTCCTGGCCTGGTGGCAGCAGGAGGCAAACCACTTGGGGTGCTCCTCTCTCCATCATCGAAAAACTGCTTGCTTGGGACTTGTGACCGCCTCGAATAGCAACTGGTGATTCAGACTGTTTCGCTGTCACTTGCATCAGACATGACTGACAACCTGTGAATAGAATAGGTATAGGCAGAATAGAAGAGTTATCACAAACTGCAGAGGATTTTGCAAAATAAATGAGTTCAAACTTCAGTTTTAGGTTTTCACAGAATGCATTTCGGTCTGACCGAGTCTAAAATTCGGTGAATCCGAAGTGTCTAAACCTAACCGATCACACCACTTTCGGTTGGACCGAAATGGGTTTCGGTCTAGCCGAGAGCACTAGGGTTTCACTAAGTCCTCATTTCGGTCTTACCGATTTGCACAACTCGGTTTAACCGAAAAGTGCAATGCAATGGCCAGAGGCCAAATCGGTCAGTCCGAGAATGTAGAATCGGTCACACCGAGATGTGTTCATGAAACCTAACCCTAAAATTTTCACTCGAATTTTGTTCTAAGATCTAATCTTTGGATAGGAAGATTTCAAACATAGCAAGATACTAGGCAAAACCTATCGTGCATTGAATCGAGGTTGAAGCACGAGAGGATGAAACTCACCCAACTTGGTGAAGTTTCACTCTGGCAACGGCGCGATGAGATTGATTGTTGACGGCGATGGAGACCCACGGCGAGGGCCTGAGCGACGACGGCGGAGACGATCTGGAGACCACGGCGACGGCGAAGGGTTTGGGGCGAGGCGTTTGAAGGAATAATCAGCGCTGCCCTCGGTATATATACCCTTTGGTGTCGGTGGGACCGAGTTGAAAACTTCGGTGGCACCGAGATGGTTAGCTCGCGAAAGCTACACACATCGGTCACGCCGAGATTTTAACTTCGGTTTCACCGAGGTGAAAACCTAGATCAATCCAAGTGATTTGATCCGTCCGATTTGAGTATATTGGTTTGACCGAAAGTACTTAGAAGGTTTTGGAATTTAGGCTTTTGACGGATCGGTGGCTCAAGTGCTCCTCACTCGGTGCGTCCAAAAAGTCTTGTTCAAAGTTTGTGATATAAGCATGAATAGAGTTTGAGACAAGAAAGCATAGATAGCTAGGGGAGGAACTTAGGCATTCTTGTCCATCCATTTGGTCAAAAGAAAAATCCAAAAGACCAAAGCAACAAATGGATGTCCTCGAATGGATAAAATCATGCATCCAACATGCTCACACAATAAGATAGCAAATGAAATATGTGTCAAACATGCACAAACAAAACTCTAGCAACTAGCACACAATTTGGCGATGACTAGGTCATCTATATATGAGTATATTGACTTAGGAGTCAAATGAGAACATTTGATCATAGGTCATACTCATCGTTTAAGCACAAGTGGGGTTACCACTTTTACATAAAGCATTAATGTGTTCACATCATTTGAAGATGCTTTTGCTCAATTCTTTAGAGCAAAGCTCCCCTTGATGTGAGAACCCCTTTAAAGGTCAAACTAACCTTGGGTTGTCGTTGAAGACTTCATGTAGATGTTGAAGATGTGGATGCTCAATGTTGATGAAGATCATCAAGAGTTGGGAGCAATCCTTTGGATTCGGCACTTTCAATACCTACATGGGTTAGTCCCACAAGGAACAAACAAGGATATCCATGGACATAGATTGAAGTACACAATAGATGATGTCCATGAAAGCAATGATTACCTTGTCCCTTGACTTACCAACATGAGGGTTTGTGACTCCATGAACTAGTGCAAGATGTGGAAGTTGATTGCACAAGTTCTTTGCCAAAATGAATGTGAGTGAAGTATGTTGGCGGAGTCACCTCAAGAACTCTCTAGTTCTTCTTCTTGGGATCCACATCATCTTGATGGGAATCCTTGGGGTAGTAGTTGAGCTTGTCAAGTAGAACTTGAAGTTGCCTTGGGAACCCACTTGACCATGGCCTTGGGTGCTTCAATGAATGCATCAATATCCTCTTGAAGCTTGTCCTTGCCTTTTAGCTTGTGGTCTTGTGGTGGAAGGTCATCTTGAGCTTGTTCCACATTGGAAGAAGTAGGATCATACTTCTACTCTTGAGAAACAAACTTTGGAGTGGGATATTGACCTTCTTCCCATTCAACACCCTCGGCGTTGAACTTTCGCTCAAAACCAATTCCTTGATTCTTCCGGTGTCTTCCTTGCTTGCGAACAATTTCCTCAAAGCTCTTGCTTCCGGCAAGACTCTTGTAGACACCTTTCTCTATAATCCCTTTCAATAAACTATTTTCTTGCTCAAGTGAAACTTGGCTTGAAACATTGTTAGTGGAATCAAGAGAACTACTAGAAGCAACAATATTGGATTTAGCATGGTTATTGTTACTACTAGATGAAGAATTTTTCTTATGCTTGTCATGCTTAGTTTTAATAGGTGGCAAGAAATTAGACAAGAGAAGTCGTTTGGCAAGATATGAAGAACTCTTCTTTCGAAGATCGTCATTGATAGCTTTTAGAAACTCATGTTCTTGCTCTAGATTGAGCTTCTCGAAGCGTAGCTTCTCATGAGATCTTAGGAGCTCTCTATGATCTTCTTGAGTTGTTTCATGAGCTAACTTAAGAGTGTTTAGTTCTTTAGTTAGACGCTCAATCTTCTTCATAGCATTGTCATTCGACTCTTCTCGACTATAAAGACTACTAGCATGTTCATCATTACTAGGCTCACTAGATTTGTCATGTAAAAGCTCATCTTCACCAAGCAAGTCATCCTCATCACTATCAAAGTCAATGAATTCAGGGTGTGATACCTTGGGGCCTTTTGCCATGAAGCATCTTCCAATTCCCTCATTTGGTGAATCAAATATGTCATAGGAGTTGGAGTTGGAGGACACGAGAGCAAGACCGGCAACACCTTCATCTTGACTATATTCGGAGTTGGAGTGATAGCTTCTTTCGGAGTGATTGTCGAGTCGGGCCGGAAACCCATTCACCAACATGAGCTTGATGTTTTCTTCTTGTGTAGCTCCTTGATGACTTGTCTTTCCTTTCCGAATCCTTGCTTCTCCGAGAGGATCTTCGTTCATAACGATCATCTCTACTCCTCTCTTTTCGAGGCGACTCTTCTCTTGAGCTTCTTCTTCTTGGAGATTCTTCTCTTCTCTTGTGGGGAGTCGAACACTCATTTGAGTAGTGTCCGGGTCTTCCACAATTGTAGCAGTTTCGATCACGACTGGAAGATCTCTTTTCATCATATGATCTAGACTTTGAGCTTCTTTCCTTGCTTCTACTCTTGTAGAATTTGTTGAAGTTCTTCACCATTAGGCTTATCTCTTCATTGGAAACTAGCTTGTCACTTGAGGATGTGGGAGCTTCAATTGTAGCTTTGTAAGCACCACTTGACTTGTTGTGAAGCTCTTCCTTATCTTTAAGTGTCATCTCATGAGCAACAATTCTTCCAATGACTTCGGTAGGCTTGAGATCTTTGTATATTGGCATCATTTGGATCAAAGTGCACACGGTGTCATACTTTCCATCCAAAGCTCTGAGAATCTTCTTGATGATGAATCGGTCGGTCATTTCTTTGCTTCCTAAGCCTGCCATCTCATTGGTGATGAGGGCAAGCCTAGAGTACATTTCAGCGACTCCTTCACCTTCCTTCATCTTGAACTTGTCAAGTTGACCTTGAAGAACATCTAGCTTTGATTCCTTCACGGACTCGGTACCTTCGTGCATTTCGACCAAAGTATCCCAAATCTCTTTTGCATTCTCAAGACGGCTGATCTTGTTGAACTCCTCGGGACACAAAGCATTGAAGAGAATGTCACAAGCTTGAGCATTGTTACGTAACATCCGCAACTCATCCATTTGTAAGCCGCGATCCGGAACTTTTCCTTCCTCGAAGAACTCACCTTGCAAGCCAACACAAATAATGCCCCATGCGGCGAGGTTATGTCCAAGAATATGCATTTTCATTTTGTGCTTCCAACTAGCAAAGTTTGAACCATCAAAGTAAGGACCTCTACTGAAAATTACCCTCACTAGACGCCATACTCTCCTAGGTTGTGAAACCAAGCTTATGGAATCAATGCAATGGAAACCAATCCAATGGAGACCAAAGCTCGATACCACTTGTAGGATCGGAAGTATGTCTAGAGGGGGTGATTAGACTACTTGACAATTTAAAAGTTTAGCCTTTTGATTAGGACAAGTTTTAGCAAGTTCACAATGATGAGCAAGTCAAGTATCACCCTACACATGCAATTCTAGAGTGATGGCAGCGGAAAGTAAATTGCACATGTAGTAAATAAGAGGTGGAGAAGAGCAAACGCAATTTGGAGACACGGAGATTTTTCTCGTGGTTCCGATAGGTGGTGCTATCGTCAATCCATGTTGATGGAGACTTCAACCCACGGAGGGTAACGGCCTGCGAGAGTCCACGGAGGCTCCACCCACGAAGGGTCCACGAGGAAGCAACCTTGTCTATGCCATCATGGCCTCGCCCACGGAGGACTAGCCTTACTCGGGGTAGATCTTCACGAAGTAGGCGATCTCCTTGCCCTTACAAACTTCTTGGTTCAACTCCACATCTTGACGGAGGCTCCCAAGCGACACCTAACCAATCTAGGAGGCACCACCCTCCAAAAGGTAATAGATGGTGTTGGTGATGATGAACTCCTTGCTCTTGTGCTTCAAATGATAATCTCCCCAACACTCAACTCTCCTCACTGATTTGGCTGTGGTGGAGGAAGGATTGAGTGGAAAGCAACTTGGGAAGGCTAAAATCAAGTTTCATATGGTGGGAGTGGAGCAACTTGATCTCAACACAAGGGTAGGTAGTTTTCTTCTCGAAATGTAAGGTAGGAGTGGTAGTTCTTTCGATGGCTCTCTCCACGAATGAAGAGGAGGTGGAGGGTATTTATAGCCTCACACAAAATCCAACCGTTACACACATTTGACCAATCTCGGTCGGACCGAAGTTGACAACTCGGTGAGACCGAAAGTTCAAATCTTGTGAGCGTTGGGATTTTCGGTGGGACCGAAAATACAATCTCGGTTAGTCCGATTCTTCCAAAGTCTAGGGTTTGCCAATCTCGGTGGGACCGACTTTCTCATCTCGGTGACACCGATTTGAGTACGATTCTGAAGGTTGGCAACACCAATTTCGTAAGACCGAGTTTGGAATCGGAAAATCCGAAATTACTAGGGTTTGGCTATATGGTGAGGTGGTTCATCTCGGTGTGGTGAGTTTATGGAATCGGTGGGACCGAGATTACTTATGAGTTTATGTTGGAATGAAAGATTGCTGATAGTTTGAGAGATAAATCACTAAGCACTTTGAGCAACGGATCATCATCATAACCTCATCCCCTTTTAATAGTATTGGCTTTCCTATGGACTCAATGTGATCTTGGATCACTAAACCAAAAATAGAGTCTTGAGCTTTTGCCAATGTTTTCCTTAGCATTTTGAGGGTCCACATCATCAGTCATTGCCATACCCATATCCTTTGAACTTTCTGAAATATTCTCAAGAAATAATTAGTTCAATGATATATATGTTGTTATTAATTACCAAAACCACCCGGGGATTAGTTGCACTTTCACCCTCAAAATGCTAAGGCAAACATTGGCAAAAGCTCAAGACTCCATTTTTGGTTTAGTGATCCAAGATCACATTGAGTCCATAGGAAAGCCAATACTATTAAAAGGGGATGAGGTTATGTTAATGATCTGGTTGCTCAAAGTGCTTAGTGATACACCTCCCAAACTATCAGCAATCTTTCACTCCAATGTACAATCATCAGTAATCTCGGTCTCACCGATTTTCCAAACCCAGTTACACCAAGATGAACCACCTCAGCCACAAAGCCAAACCCTAGAAATTTCGGATTTTCCGATTCTGAACTCGGTCTCACCGAAACTTGAGTTGCCAAGCTTCTGTAACCTTCTGTCATCATATCGGTGTCACCGAGATGATGAAGTCGGTCCCACCGAGATTGGCATGCTCTGGTCTTTGCATGAATCGGACACACCGAGATTGTATTTTCGGTCCCACCGAAAATCCCAACGTTCACATAATTTGAACTTTCGGTCTCACCGAGTTGTCAACTTCGGTCCCACCGAGATTGGTCAAATGTGTGTAACGGTTGGATTTTGTGTGGAGGCTATAAATACCCCTCCACCCCCTCTTCATTCGTGGAGAGAGCCATCAGAAAGAACTACCACTCCTACCTTACATTTCTGAGAAGAAAACTACCTACCCTTGTGTTGAGATCAAGTTGCTCCACTCCCACCATATGAAGCTTGATCTCTAGCCTTCCCAAGTTGCTTTCCACTCAATCCTTTCTTCCACCACAGCCAAATCAGTGAGGAGAGTTGAGTGTTGGGAGATTATCATTTGAAGCACAAGAGCAAGGAGTTCATCATCATCAACACCATCTATTACCTTTTGGAGGGTGGTGCCTCCTAGATTGGTTAGGTGTCGCTTGGGAGCCTCCACGAGATGTGGAGTTGAACCAAGAAGTTTGTAAGGGCAAGGAGATCGCCTACTTCGTGAAGATCTACCCCGAGTAAGGCTAGTCCTCCGTGGGCGAGGCCATGATGGCATAGACAAGGTTGCTTCTTCGTGGACCCTTCGTGGGTGGAGCCTCCGTGGACTCTCGCAGCTGCTACCTCCGTGGGTTGAAGTCTCCATCAACATGGATTGACGATAGCACCACCTATCGGAACCACGAGAAAAATCTCCGTGTTCCAAATTGCGCTTGCTTTCTCCACCTCTCTTTACTACATGTGCAATTTACTTTCCGCTGCCTATACTCTAGAATTGCATGTGTAGGGTGATACTTGACTTGATCATAACCGTGAATCTGCCAAAAACTTGTCTTTATCAAAAGGCTGAATTTTTATATTGTCAAGTAGTCTAATCACCCCCTCTAGACATACTTTCGATTCTACAAGTGGTATCGAGCTTTGGTCTCCATTGTATTGGTTTCCATTGCATTGACTCCATAAGCTTGGTTTCATAACCTAGGAGAGTATGGGCCTAGTGAGGGTAATTTTGTAGAGGTCCTTACTTTGATGGTACAAACTTTGCTAGTTGGAAGCATAAAATGAAAATGCATATTCTTGGACATAACCCAGCCGATGGGGCATTATTTGTGTTGGTATGCAAGGTGAATTCTTCGAGGAAGGAAAAGTTCCGGATCGCGGGTTACAACGGATGAATTGCGGATGTTGCAAAACAATGCTCAAGCTTGTGACATTCTCTTCAATGCCTTGTGTCCCGAGGAGTTCAACAAAATCAGCCGCCTTGAGAATGCAAAAGAGATTTGGGATACTTTGGTTGAAATGCACGAAGGTACCGAGTCCGTGAAGGAATCAAAGCTAGATGTTCTTCAAGGTCAACTTGACAAGTTCAAGATGAAGGAAGGTGAAGGTGTCGCTGAAATGTACTCTAGGCTTGCTCTCATCACAAATGAGATTGCCGGCTTAGGAAGTGAAGAAATGACCGATCGATTCATCATCAAGAAGATTCTCGAGCTTTGGATGGAAAGTATGACACCGTGTGCACTTTGATCCAAATGATGCCAAACTACAAGAATCTCAAGCCAACCGAAGTCATTGGAAGAATTGTTGCTCATGAGATGACACTCAAGGATAAGGAAGAAGTTCACAACAAGTCAAGTGGTGCTTACAAAGCTACAAGTGATGTTCCCGCAACCTCAAGTGACAAGCTAGTTTCCAATGAAGAGATAAGCCTAATGGTGAAGAACTTCAACAAATTCTACAAGAGTAGAAGCAAAGAGAGAAGCTCAAAGTCTAGATCATATGATGAAAAGAGATCTTCTAGTCGTGATCGAAATTGCTACAATTGTGGACGACCCGGACACTACTCAAATGAGTGCTCGGCTCCCCACAAGAGAAGAGAAGAATCTCCAAGAAGAAGAAGCTCAAGAGAAGAGTCACCTCGGAAAGAGAGAAGGAGTAGAGATGATCGTTATGAACGAAGATCCTCTCGGAGAAGCAAGGATTCGGAGAGAAAAGACAAGTCATCAAGGAGCTACACAAGAAGAAAACATCAAGCTCATGTTGGGAATGGGTCTCCGGCCCGACCGACAATCATTCCGAAGAAGCTATCACTCCAACTCCGACTACGCCAAGATGAAGGTGTTGCCGGTCTTTCTCTCAGATCCTCCAACTCCAACTCCTATGACTTATTTGATTCACCAAATGAGGGAATTGGAAGATGCTTCATGGCTAAAGGCCCCAAGGTATCACACCCTGAATTTATTGACTTTGATAGTGAAGAGGATGACTTGCTTGGTGAAGATGAGCTCTTACATGATAAATCTAGTGAGCCTAATAATGATGAACATGCTAGTAGTCTTTATAGTCGAGAAGAGTCGAATGACAATGCTATGAAGGAGATTGAGCGTCTAACTAAAGAACTAAACACTCTTAAGTTAGCTCATGAAACAACTCAAGAAGATCATAGAGAGCTCCTAAGATCTCATGAGAAGCTACGCTCGAGAAGCTCACTCTAGAGCAAGAACATGAGTTTCTAAAAGCTATCAATGACGATCTTCAAAGAAGAGTTCTTCATATCTTGCCAAACGACTTCTCTTGTCTAATTTCTTGCCACCTATTAAAACTAAGCATGACAAGCATAAGAAAAATTCTTCATCTAGTAGTAACAATAACCATGCTAAATCCAATATTGTTGCTTCTAGTAGTTCTCTTGATTCCACTAACAATGTTTCAAGCCAAGTTACACTTGAGCAAGAAAATAGTTTATTGAAAGGGATTATAGAGAAAGGTGTCTACAAGAGCCTTGCCGGAAGCAAGAACTTTGAGGAAATTGTCCACAAGCAAGGAAGGCACCGAAGAATCAAGGAATTGGTTTTGAGCGAAAGTTCAACGCCGAGGGTGTTGAATGGGAAGAAGGTCAATATCCCACTCCACAGTTTGTTTCTCAAAAGGAGAAGTACAATCCTACTTCTTCCAATGTGGAACAAGCTCAAGATGACCTTCCACCACAAGACCACAAGCTAAAAGGCAAGGACAAGCTTCAAGAGGAGATTGATGCATTTATTGAAGCACCTAAAGCCATGGTCAAGTGGGTTCCCAAGGAAACATCAAGTTCTACTTCGTCAAGCTCAACTACAACCCCAAGGATTCCCATCAAGATGATGTGGATCCCGAAGAAGAAGAACTAGAGAGTTCTTGAGGGTGACTCCGCCAACATACTTCATTCACATTCTTTTGGCAAAAACTTGTGCAACCAACTTCCACATTATGCACTAGTTCATGGAGTCACGAACCCTCTTGTTGGTAAGTCAAGGGACAAGGTAATCATTGCTTTCATGGACATCATCTATTGTGTACTTCAATCTATGTCCACGGATATCCTTGTTTGTTCCTTGTGGGACTAACCCATGTAGGTATTGAAAGTGCCCGAATCCAAAGGATTGCTCCCAACTCTTGATGATCTTCATCAACATTGAGCATCCACATCTTCAACATCTACATGAAGTCTTCTACGACAACCCAAGGTTAGTTTGACCCTTTAAAAGGGGTTCTCACATCTAGGGGGAGCTTTGCTCTAAAGAATTGAGCTAAAGCATCTTCAAATGATGTGAACACATTAAATGCTTTATGTAAAAGTGGTAACCCCACTTGTGCTTAAACGATGAGTATGACCTATGATCAAATGTTCTCATTTGACTCCTAAGTCAATATACTCATATATAGATGACCTAGTCATCGACAAATTGTGTGATAGTAGCTAGAGTTTTGATTGTGCATGTTTGACACATATTTCATTTGCTATTTTATTGTGTGAGCATGTTGGATGCATGATTTTATCCATTCGAGGACATCCATTTGTTGTTTTGGTCATTTTGATTTTTTTTTACCAAATGGGTGAACAAGAATGCCTAAGTTCCTCCCCTAGCTATCTATGCTTTCTTGTCTCAAATTCTATTCATGCTTACATCACAAACTTTGAACAAGTCATTTTCGGACCCTCTGAGTGAGGAGCACTCGGAGCCACCGATCCGTCAAGGGCTAACTTCCAAAACCTTCTAAGTGATTTCGGTCAGACCAACCCACTCAAACTCGGTCCAACCGAAAGCACTTGGATTGATCTAGGTTTTCACCCGGTGAAACCGAAGTTGTACTTTTCGGCGTGATCAAGTGCATAATCGTCTGCGATTATCCATCTCGGTGCCACCGAAGTTTTACAACTCGTCCCACCGACAACAAAGGGGTATATATACTCCGAGGGCGCAGCGCTGATTCCTACTTCAAACGCCCGCCTCACACCCCTTGCCGCCGCCGCCGTGGTCTCCGGATCGCCTCCGCTGCCGCCTCAGGCGCCGCCACAGTGTCCGTCGCCGCCAACGGACATCTTCCCCGCCGTTGCGCCAGAGGAACTCCACCAAGTTAGGGTGAGTTTCGATCCCACTCGTGCTCCCATCTCCGACTCAATGCACGTTTGGTTTGCCAGTAATCTTGCCACGTTTGAAATCTTCCTGAACACCAGATTAGATCTTTTGGATTAGATTCGAGTAAAATTTTAGGGTTAGGTTTCCGCCGAACACATCTCGGTGAGACCGACTTTACATTCTCGGTATGACCGATTTGGCCTCTGGCCATTGCACTGCACCTTTCGGTCCAACCGAGCTGTGCAAATCGGTGTGACCGAAATGAGGATTCTGTGAAACCCTAGTGTTTTCGGCAGGGCCGAAACCCACTTCGGTCCAACCGATAATGGGTAAAGGCTTCTGTTTGAACACTTCGGATTCACCGAATTTTAAACTCGGTCTGACCGACATGTCTTCTGTGAAAACCTAATACTAGAGTTTGAACTCATTTTGTTTGCAAAAACTTCTGCAGTTTGTGATAACTCTTCTACTCCACCTACACCTTATCTATTCACAGGTTGTCAGCCATGTCAGATGCCAGTGACAGCCAGAACAGGTAAGAGTCACCAATTGCTGAAATTCCTGAGGCAGGCACTAGTCCTGAAGTCAGCAGCTCATCAGATGATGGTGAGAGGAGTACACCAAGTGGTTTGCTCTCCTGCAGCCACCAGGCCGTAAAGAAGAGAAACTCGATGAAGAAGATTCAGATTTCATGGTTGAGGAAGAGGTCTCCTCAAAGCCCAAAAGAAAAGTTGTTGCCAAAGAGCCACAGGGTCAGCAGACCAAGAAAGGCACCAGGAAAGTCAAGCAAAGATAGAAGCTGCCAAGAAAGCCAAAGCTGAAAACGAAGCAAAGAAAGAAGCAGCAGCCTAAACCCAAGAGTGTTGGAGAGCAGCTCCTTGAAGCTACCCAAAGGATTGAACAACGCCTGGCCAAGATTGTACAGCCTCGTGGAGAGCCTTGAGAGGATAGTTGAAGACAAGATCCATGCTCGATGTCAAGTCGATCAAGTGCGTGTAATCACAACAAGCTTGAGGCAGATATAGAGGAAGCAAAGAGGGAGAAGGAAGAGCTCATGCGTGAGATGCAGGATGACCTAGTCCAGATGATTATCCACACCGCTCCGGTTCCCACAAGACCCAGATCAGCTGCTATTCCAAAGGATGACACCAGACTACAGCCTCAAAGACCTCCCACAGCTCCATCAGTTCCTCCGGCTCCAGCTCCGGTGTCCACTCCTCCAGCTCCACAGACATCACCAAGTCTTCGCCGATGCTGCCATCTCAACTCCAACATCAGCCCAGACAGGAGCCGCCAGCAGAGTCCCCAGTGACGCTTAGCTCTATGCCTTTTCGAACTTTTTGGTAACTTGTTGCCAAAGGGGGAGAAATTGTATAGATCATAGGACTTCGAGAGAGAGAGTGCTCGCTTTTGCTCTTTCGTTCTTTTGCAGTTTCTTCGAGATGCTTGTGTTTTTCGAGACATTCTGTGTGTTTGATACTACGTTTGATTCTACTTTGATGAGTGCTTGGTCGTACTATGCCTTAATGTGTGCTTAATGCTTATCATATGCTATTCATAACTTGTATGACCACTTACTCATGTCTTGGTGATTGGGTGCATGATGTTCATTCTTATCATTTTGTGTTCTCCACCAAGATGTATGTGACATGGAAGAGTGACCCATGATCCTAATCGATTGTGCATTTGCATTCAAACGCAAATCTTAAATAATGCACAAATTTAGGGGGAGCTCTTGCTTATCACATACTTCTCAAAGAAACGATATTATTCATTGATTATATCCTTTGTCGAAGCTTTGATCTATATGTTGTCATCAATTACCAAAAAGGGGGAGATTGAAAGTGCAACTAATCCCCGGGTGGTTTTGGTAATTAATAACAACATATATATCATTGAACTAATATTACTTGAGAATCATTTCGAAAGTTCAATGATATGGGTATGGCAAGGATGTAAGAAGTGGACCCTCAAAATGCTAAGGCAAACATTGGCAAAAGCTCAAGACTCCATTTTTGGTTTAGTGATCCAAGATCACATTGAGTCCATAGGAAAGCCAATACTATTAAAAGGGATGAGGTTATGTTAATGATCCGTTGCTCAAAGTGCTTAGTGATACACCACCCAAACTATCGCTAATCTTTCACTCCAATGTACACTCATAAGTAATCTCGGTCTCACCGATTTTCCAAACCCAGTTACACCGAGATGAACCACCTCAGCCACAAAGCCAAACCCTAGAAATTTCGGATTTTCCGATTCTGAACTCGGTCTCACCGAAACTTGAGTTGCCAAGCTTCTGTAACCTTCTGTCATCATATCGGTGTCACCGAGATGATGAAGTCGGTCCCACCGAGATTGGCATGCTCTGGTCTTTGCATGAATCGGACACACTGAGATTGTATTTTCGGTCCCACCGAAAATCCCAACGTTCACATAATTTGAACTTTCGGTCTCACCGAGTTGTCAACTTCGGTCCCACCGAGATTGGTCAAATGTGTGTAACGGTTGGATTTTGTGTGGAGGCTATAAATACCCCTCCACCCCCTCTTCATTCGTGGAGAGAGCCATCGAAAGAACTACCACTCCTACCTTACATTTTCGAGAAGAAAACTACCTACCCTTGTGTTGAGATCAAGTTGCTCCACTCCCACCATATGAAGCTTGATATCTAGCCTTCCCAAGTTGCTTTCCACTCAATCCTTTCTTCCACCACAGCCAAATCAGTGAGGAGAGTTGAGTGTTGGGGAGATTATCATTTGAAGCACAAGAGCAAGGAGTTCATCATCATCAACACCATCTATTACCTTTTGGAGGGTGGTTCCTCCTAGATTGGTTAGGTGTCGCTTGGGAGCCTCCACGAGATGTGGAGTTGAACCAAGAAGTTTGTAAGGGCAAGGAGATCGCCTACTTGTGAAGATCTACCCCGAGTAAGGCTAGTCCTCCGTGGGCGAGGCCATGATGGCATAGACAAGGTTGCTTCTTCGTGGACCCTTCGTGGGTGGAGCCTCCGTGGACTCTCGCAGCCGCTACCCTCCGTGGGTTGAAGTCTCCATCAACGTGGATTGACGATAGCACCACCTATCGGAACCACGAGAAAAATCTCCGTGTCTCCAAATTGCGTTTGCTCTTCTCCACCTCTCTTTACTACATGTGCAATTTACTTTCCGCTGCCTATACTCTAGAATTGCATGTGTAGGGTGATACTTGACTTGATCATAACCGTGAATCTGCCAAAAACTTGTCTTTATCAAAAGGCTGAATTTTTATATTGTCAAGTAGTCTAATCACCCCCCCTATAGACATACTTTCGATCCTACACCTAGCCCTGCTAGGGAAACATGGTTGGAGATTCATGACAAACCCGGAAGCCCTTTGTACAAGAGTGATGAAGGGGAGATACTTTCCGGACTCAGAATTCATGCCAGCTACCACCCCGAAATCAGCATCAGCCACTTGGCGAGCCATTGTTGCCGGACGAGAAGCTCTCAAAGTTGGCCTCATCAAGCGGATTTGTGATGGTGCATCCACCTCGGTCCGGAACGACCGATGGATCCTATCGACTGTCACCATGAAACCGTTATTCAGGCCTCCCAACACGCCGATCCTCACAGTCGGAGAACTCATTGATCATGACAACGGGACCTGGAAGCGTGACCTCATCCGCTCAACTTTCATCGCGCCAGATGCAGAGGCAATCCTGAATATTCCCCTCAGGCAAGGCGGCGGTGCAGACTATCTAGCATGGGCACACGTGATCGGCCATCTACTCTGTCAAAACGGCCTATCGAGCTCTAATGAATCAAAAAGAGCGTGCAGCTCTAGAAGAAGGGCAGATAGCGGAACCATCAACGAACGAACAACAGATGTGGAGTGCTCTTTGGAAGCTAAAAGTGGTCCCTAAAGTTAGGGTTTTTTGGTGGAGAGTGGTTCGTGGGATCATCCCGGATGAGTGTACAGTCAAACACCGACATATCAAAGAAACAAGTATATGTAAATTGTGCCTTGCCATGGACGAGGACCTGATGCATGCTCTGATCCATTGTTCTCACGCAAGGCGGTTCTGGGAGGAGAAGAGGCTGCTCTTTGAGATCCGGCTCCCGCAGCTTCACCCCAGTTCTTGGGCAAGAGACATATTGTGTGATCGGGGGTTCTCTGATAAGGATCGCGCCACGATCATCACGGTTATGTGGGCGATTTGGATGTCCCACAACAGATATACGCATGATCAGGAGATCATCGATCCTGCCAGCTCGGTCAGGAGAATTCGCGAAGATCTTGTGTTGCTTGATATACCCGGACAGGTTTCTATACCTATACCGGGCCATGGCTGGCGACCTCCTGAGGGAAACTTCATCAAGATCAACACTGATGCAGCGATCCATCGAGACACAGGCACTGCAGGCATTGGAGGCCTTGCCCGCTCTTCCTCGGCATTCTTGGGTGCATGGTGCAAACCCCAACTAGGGGTCATTGATCCGTTCATTGCTGAGGTGCTCTCCATTCGCGATGGTACCATCTTCGGCCGTCTCCGCGGCTACACGCACGCAGTAATCGAACCGACTGCCTAGAGACAGTTGACCTCTGAACTCGCTACACCGATCGCTCGGTTGTAGCACCCATTCTAGCTGAAGTTAGAGAGCTATCTTATGGTTTTTCTTCATTTTGTATTACTCATGTAACTCGATCCGCTAACAGCCCCAAGACATTTGTGTGCTAAGCGTGCTCAGACGCTGAATGGGACCGAAAGTCGGCCGACACCACTTTAGCTTCGTCAAGCAGCCTCCGGCCGACCGCCCAAATAATGCCTTCATTTGAATAATGCTCTCTAAAGTTCCCCGCAAAAAAAAGAGTATCATCAATCCTCTCTTCCCGTGCCCCTACCTCTCGAGCCTATTTTTTTCTTGTTGACAGCACTCGAGCCTCACATCTTTCTTCACCTTGCGGTAGTACTTCAACCGGGTGGATCAGATGAGATGATGTTGGAAAATTGGGCAAGTTCATATTAGTTCCATAAAATAATTCATGACTAGAGCAAAAAGTAGCACGCAACAATCTAGCATATGCGAACCAACCCGTGGTTGGATGGTTAGAGGGACAGTGTTATTTTGACCCACCAGGGTTCAAGTCCTGGTGCTCGCATTATTTCTGGATTTATTTCAGAATTTCCGACGATACACTTTCAATGGGAGGAGACGTTCCCGTCGACGACGAGGTGCCTACGGTGGCTACGTAAATCTTAAAATGACATACTGACTCAGTCTCTCGAAGGTGCTCATAGGGGTAGGGTGTGCGTGTGTGCGTTCATAGGGGTGAGTGTATGCGCGTATATATGAAAGCTTGCGTCTGTACTGTGTTAAAAAAATCTAGCATATTAGATGTACAGAAAAACATGCACATCAGTACCACGTAATAAACAACAAGTAGAGGTAGAGACATGAATAGATGTGTCACAGCCCAGATTTTTCCCAAATCTGATGTGTTAAAGTTTCAGAATTAAAAATTTCCTAGGAAAACCTATGAATGCCTTCTTGATAGACTTGTTTGCCCTGTTTGATTCACCCAGAGGGTCAAGGACCCTATGGCCACTTTGAAACCCTTGTTTGGAACTTGAGAAATAGAATGAACCCCAAAATTTTTGAGGAATAATTTGAATCCCAAAATAGGGTGACTAATTGAAATATTTAGTTGGGCATAAGGCTATCCCTAATAAGTCCCAAGTGATATTCAATCCCTAATGAATTTTCCCTAAATGATTGAAATGGATAGGTTTAGAATAAATTCAAAAATTAAAGGGAAGGTTATTAAAAACGCTTTGCATTCTTCTTTGGAAAGAAAGTGAATTTAATAAGTCCAAATAATATGCTTGACTTAAAGTTAAATTTTTCAAATTGAATTTGAAACATATTTGGGTTTAAAACCAAATTGAAATCCAAGGGAAAAATACGGTGGTAGAAATTATTTGTCCAAAAAGGCCAAATAAAATATGCACCCAGTCACAAATATTCAGGAGTGAATTTAAAGCAAGTTCGCAATTTAAAGAAAATTCAAAATCCAATGAAATTGAAAATGACAGAGAAAACAGAAAAAGAAAAACAAGAGAAACAGAAAATAAAAGGAACCTCATGGAGATGAATTTAGGTTCCTATTTATTCTTAAGGACCAGACTTCTCTGGTACTCACGCATTTATAATTGAGGACTAGGCTCGGTGCGTAACCGAGATTAAAAAAATCCTAGTACTCATACTTAAAAGGCTGTATGCATCCCTTGTTGGTGCAGAGGCCGGGGAAGTTAAACTATCCCCCAGTTTTAAAGGGCTCATGTACATCCTCAAGTAGAACCAACTATAGATACCTACCACCACGTCCCCACTCCGCCGCCTCGTCCCCGCTAGGGTGACTCGGGCGGCGCTCAAAGCCTAGCCGCCGGGGGCGCGATCTCCCTCTTCCCTTCCCTCCACCACCGCCGTGCTAAGCCTAAAAGCAAACGGCAATGGTAGAGGATTCCCCCTCTCACGCGTCTTACGGGTGGTGCGGGGCCCCTAAACGTGTGGTGGCGCGGCCGATCCAATCTAGGCGGCGCGGCAGCGGCGTGGTGGTCGGCCCTGCCTCGGACGGCGGCAGCTGCAAGCGCGACGAGGCCCTGTACCGGGAAGGGCGGTGGCTACGGTCAATGGCGGCACGCCATCGGGCCTCGGATCGGCGGTGGCGGCGTGGAGGGCCTGGTGGACTGGTCGGTGGCGCCTCCGGTCAGATCTGATCTGGCCGGTGCAGCCGGCGGTGGTGGCCATCTCCTCCATCAAAGGTGGTCGTCCCGAGGCTAGATGGTCAGATCGAGATCCTTCATCTAGTCCCGGCTTCGAGTCGGAAAGACATAGTCGCAGGTGAAAACCAAGCCAATGGCAGGTGATGGCGGCATTCTCGTTACCTTGATGAAGGCATCATCGTGTAACTATTGTCGAGCCAGTCGTGCTGCTCTAGGGGAAACCCTAATATCTGGTCTTCCAGATCGGACGATGGCGGTACTGCGGTGTCCTTTCTCTCTTGGGAGCATCGTTTGTGGAGCAATGATGGAAGACAGAGACAGGAGATGGAGCGGCTTCGTCCTGCATGGACCTTCAGTGGAGATGTCAAGTCATGCCTGGCCGACAGGTGCTACGCTGTGTCATGCCTGGTCAGCAGGTGCAACGCATGACTGATCTTCCAAAATCTTCGTGTTTGGAAGGACGAGCGTGGGGCGGTGGCGCCGTTGGATGCCGTGGTGGCGTCGACGGATGGACGGACTGGCAAGGATGACGCGGATCTCTCTCCTGAAAATGGGTCAGCGGTCCAACGATGATGGAAGCGTCTAAAACATGTCCATGTGGTGCACGCTTTAGAACTGCTGCACCGGTTTTTGGTTCCGATATGTTATGTAGATGATGTTGGAAATATGAGCAAATTACTACGAGATTTAATCCGAATAAACAGAGAATAAATCATGACTACAGTAGCAGAGATTCAACTAATCATGCGAACTAGCATAGCAGATGAAAAGATCACATCTAGGGCACATACTAGAAACATGAATTCTACCACGATCTCGAATAGGAAAGATAGAATCACGTACGGTGCAGCGGGAGCAGCACCACCGGCGTTGACATTGTCGCCCATGTCGTCGAGGATGAGGTTGCTGAGGTCGGGGAAGAAGTCGCCGTCAGAAAGTCGCCGCTGCTGCCAGCCACGCCGAAAAGCGCCCCCAAAACTCGACGCCTCTCTCCTGCGTGACAGATCACAAGAGGCGGGTTCCGGAGGCTCGCTGTCCCTTCTCCCAAAGGCACGCCGAAAGGAGGGATGGAGAAGACTTGCTTGGCGGCGCAATGATCTGGCGCGGTGGTGAGAAACCATATGAAGCGGCGGCGGCTAGGGTAGACGTCTGCCTGACTATATAGTGCGGGCCGGGTAGGTCGTGGGAGTAAACCCCACGCCGAGTGGTCACGATCCAAAAGAATCGGAAACGGTTCAGTAATTAACGCGTCCGTTAATTATTAATTAATGACTCATTAATTTTTCCCGAGCAGCAAAAATATAGACAACGTGCATAGCTCTATCCTCGGCTCGGCTCAATCCCGCAACCCGCGGCACGTCGTGACGAGGCGAGGCGAGGCGTGGCGTGGTGAGGTGAGCGAGGAGGAGGAGCACGCGTGTAGGTCTCCTCTTCTCATGCTCATACAAGTGGTAGGAGAGCTTACCTTATAAAGAGGTCCAACTCTCTCTCAACTTATGAGGTGGGACTAAACTTTAGCCTCACTCACTCCACTCACATGTGTGCATAAATGGGCCAAGAGAATTTTCAGAATTTTAGTTGGGCTTTGGGCCAAAAGCCCACTAGCAAATTCCAACAATCCCCCACAAAGTCTCATTGGCACATTTCACCATTTGTTTCCAAAACATTGTTTATATACCGGTGCTTAGTGGAGACTATGAAGTTGAACTTCCACTTAGAGATTTATGCTACACTAGATCACACTTGAATAGTGGACTATGCCTTGAACTACAAGTTTTCTGCAAGACTAGTTTCACACAAATTCTTGACCGATACTTGGCTGCCGCAAGGCTTCCCGCTGGTGGAGCGATCACGTCGACTCCGTGGCCTTTCATGAATTTATTAGAGGGCACCCACTTCTCACAGATCGCGACGCTAATAGTCAAATTCAAATAGGTGTGTTCTCAGAGATGCTCGCAGACAACATCTCCGCTACTCAAATAAGCCACTTGGAACACATTAAGATAGATATCAACCTGCCATGCAGATAAGGAGAGTATTGCATCTTCACGGAGTGGGATAATTAAAATAAGGATACTCTCCTCTCAGCTGACCAACAGCTTGTCTCCCACTTCTACTTCACGGGATCTCCGATCACATAGAGTGAGTTACCACTATGGACAACTCATGCGGTGGGTCTCAAACCCATCTCCATCGATGCATTATCTATCACATTACGTGATAGACCCTTTGTGAAGGAATCTGCCAAGTTTTTCGACGTTCGGATATAATCCAACGTAATAACTCCGGAGTTCCTCAGTTTCCTGACAGATTTTAATCTCCTCTTCACATGCCTTGAGGACTTCATATTGTCCTTAGAATTGTTTATCTTGACGATCACAGTTTGATTATCACAGTTCATCAGATAGGGGTATTGGTTTTTCAACCATAGGTAAGTCCATCAATAGCTCACGGCCACTCGCTCAATAGTGGCAATGTCTAATGTTGTGAGTTCTGCTTCCACGTTGACCTCGTTAAGATGGTCTCGCTTGCAAGACTTCCAGAAACAGCGCCACCACCAAGTGTAAAAACATAACCACTTGTGGCCTTAATCTCATCAAGATCGATATCCGCTCGAGAAACTATAACCCTCCAAGACTTTGGATACCCGTGTAGTGAATCCCATAGCTCGCAGTGTTCTTCAAGTAGCGCATAACTCTCTCAAGCGCACGCCAATGATCATCTCCGGTTTTGACACAAACCGACTCAGCTTGCTCACAAAGAAAAGAGATGTCAGCCTCGTGGCACTCGCCAAATACATAAGCGAGCCAATAATCTGAGAATACCTCGGTTGATCTCTAGCAATCCGTCGATTCTTTCAAGCAACACACTAGCATCATATGGAGTTGGAGAAGGCGGCAATCGCTATACCCAAAACGACTCAAGACCTTTTCCACATAGTGAGACCAAGCAAGGTGATCCCACCATTCTCATCTCTCAACAGCTTGATGTTTAAGATAACATCAGCTACTCCTAGATCCTTCATCTCAAAACAGCGAGATAAGAAATCCTTAACCTCCTTGATTAAATCAAGTTTGGTTCCAAAGATCAATATGTCGCCGACATACGCATAAAGAATAACTCCTTCGCCCCACCATGGCGATAGTACACACACTTGTCACCATCATTTACTACAAAGCCGGCAGCAGTTAATGTTCTTTCGAACTTCTCATGCCACTCCTTAGGAGATTGTTTAAGGCCATATAAAGAATTTAATAACTTGCACACCTTTCCTTCTTGACCAGGTACTACAAAACCATCCGGCTGATCCATGTAAAATTCCTCCTTCAACTCCCCATTGAGAAAAGTCGTCTTAACGTCCATCTGATGAACGAGAAGACCATGTGAGGAAGCCAGTGATAGTAGCACCTGAATTGTGGTCAGTCTAGCCAAGGGTGAGTAAGTATCAAAGAAGTCTTCACCTTCTTTCTGGGTATAACCCTTAGCCACAAGCCATGCCTTGTACTTTTCAATCGTACCATCAGGTCTAAGCTTCTTCTTGAACACCCACTTACATCCTATGTGTTTGCACCCATAAGGACGGTCATGATCTCCAGTTCCGTTAGCTAAGATGGAATCCATCTCGCTACAAATAGCCTCCTTCCAAAGAGTCAAGATCGAGATGCATAGGCTTCAAATAGTCCCGGTGTGTCATCCACAAGGTACATAATGAAATCATCACCAAAGGACTTTGCAGTCCTCTGCCTCTTAGTCCTTATAGGAGTTTCGTTGTCACCCTCAACAGATTCTCAACGTGTTCCATCGTAATGGTGGGTTCAGAATTACAGTGAGTTCCTCACTAGATGGAATAGGTATCTCTGATTTGATGAACTTGACATATCCTTCATAGGAAATATGTCCTCAAAGAAAGTTGCATCATTAGACTCCATAATCGCACTCAACATGCATGTCGGATACCTCAGATTTTATTATCAAAATCTATAGCCTATGCTATGAAAAGCATAGCCCAAGAACACAATCCACGGTTTTTGGTCCAAGCTTGCGCTTCTTGGGAATTGGTATATTGACTTTCGCCAAACAACCCCAAGAACGTAGGTAAGAGAGTTTCAACCTTTTCCTTTCCCTTCCTCAAATGGAGTCATGGTCTTATGCTTTGTGGGAACTCGGTTTAGGACATGACACGCGGTCATTAGCGCCCCCACCATTCCTTGGAAAGACCCGATGTGACTAACATGGCGCTAACCAAATCAGTTAGAGTTCGGTTCTTTCTTTCGCCACCCCATTAGACCGAGGTGAGTAGGGAGGCGCCCTCTCATGGATTATACCATGTTCGCACAAAACAGATCAAATTCATTAGAAAATACTTCCACCACGATCGGACCTAAGCCGCTTAATTTTTCAATCAAGTTGGTTCTCTGCCTCAGCTTTATAGTTTTTGAAGAAAGTTAAAGCCTCATCTTTTAATTTCAGAAGATACACATAACAATATCTAGTGGAGTCATCAATCAACATCGTGAAATATCTCTTTCCACCTTTTGTCAACACGCCATTCATCTCACAAAGATCAGAATGTATAAGCTCTAGTGGCACCAAGTCTCTTGCCTCTGCAGTCTTATGGGACTTGCGAGGTTGTTTAGCTTGCACACATACTTGGCACTTAGAGCCTTTGACAGTAGAGATTTTCGGAATTAAATTCATATTGGCTAGCCGCGTCATGCAACCAAATTTAATATGACAAAGTCATGAATGCCAAATATCCGACTTATTATTGTGGTAAACATTATTAATAACTTTAGTGCAAATATCTGACAAAGATAGGCGGAACAAGCCTCCGCACTCATAGCCTTTTCCAACAAATTGTCCACACTTGGAAATTACAACTTTATTGGACTCAAAAACCAACTTAAAACCATCTCGACATAAACGGGAACCGCTAACGAGATTTTTATTGATGGACGCACATGATGAACGTTCATCGACGCGACGGTCTTCCCCCCGGTAAACTTCAGATCGACCGCACCAACACCTCGATCGATGGCATGTGACCCGTTCCCCATCAAGACGGAGAAGTCCTCGTGGCCTGGTAAGAAGAAAACATGGAGGCATCAAGACAAACATGTACATTGGCACCGTGTCAATTAACCAATCGGGATTGAAATATCGAAGGATGGTAGGAAAAATACTGCACCGGATTCCTTCATATGAGTATCACCGATGACAACATTAGCGGACTTGCCGCCTTCTCATGTTCAAGGCCTCAAAGCGGTTAGGACACTTCGGAGCCCAGTGATTAGGATCACCGCAGACATGGCAAAGTCCCTTCCCCTTCTTATGAGAATTCTTCTTGAAGTTGGTAGAATGTGATGGCTTGTTCTTTGTATCAAACTTGCCTTTCCCCTAAGTTTTGTTCTTGTTGTTTTTGAACTTATTGGGCTGGAAGTTCTTCTTACGTACTATGTGTGCACTAGAAGCTCCTCGCAACTCGAGCACGTGTGTCCTTTGTTTCGCCTTCTCTTCAACATCAAGAGTACCAATGAGATCCGCAACGGAAAACTCCGGTCTCTTGTGTTTCGTGGAAGTAGCAAAATTGTTCCACGAAGGTGGTAGCTATAATAATGCCTCCGCAACACACACTTGAAGTGCTCAAGTTCTTTTATGAAGCGATCAGATCTCATGAGCCCGCTATACAACAGAGTGCTCATCAGTCATCTTGTAGTCATAGAATTGCTCCATGACGCATAACTGCGCACGGCGCCCGAGGCACCAAACTTGGCCTCGAAGCGCAGCCCACATGTCCTTGCCGTTGTCAAACGACATATACGAATCCATAATGGAATCATCAAGAACACCCGTAAGAGCGCCTTTAAAGAGAGTATCGATCTTTCAAAAGCTTCCAATGTGCTGGATTAAGATCACCCTCAGCTTGCCCTTAGTGGCGCCATAGCAGCCCATGGTCTCAAACCAGAGACTACTCTCGACGCCACCTCTTATATTGCGCCCCTTAAGGGCAAAGCGGCTTCAGATGCAAGAAGAAAACCACTCGGAGTAAATTGCCTATTATCAGGTTTTTGGATTGTTGGAAATATGAGCAAATTACTACGAGATTTAATCCGAATAAACAGAGAATAAATCATGACTACAGTAGCAGAGATTGAACTAATCATGCGAACTAGCATAGCAGATGAACAGATCACATCTAGGGCACATACTAGAAACATGAATTCTACCACGATCTCGAACAGGAAAGATAGAATCACGTACGATGCAGCGGGAGCAGCACCGCCGACGTTGACATTGTCGCCCATGTCGTCGAGGATGAGGTTGCCGAGGTCGGGGAAGAAGTCGCTGCTATAAGTCCTCGCTGCAGAAGCCGCGATTGCGCCCCAAAATCTTGATCGCCCTCTCCGTGACAGATCACGAGAGGTGGGGTTCCGGAGGCCTGCTGTCCCTTCTCCCAGTGCACGCCGAAAGGAGGGATGGAGAAGACTTGCTTGACGGCGCAATGACTGGAGCGGTGGTGAAAAATCATACGAAGCGGCGGCGGCTAGGGTAGACGTCTGCCTGACTATATAGTGCGGGCCGGGTAGGTCGTGGGAGTAAACCCCACGTCCGAGTGGTCATGATCCAAAAGAATCGGAAACGGTTCAGTAATTAACGCGTCTGTTAATTATTAATTAATGACTCATTAATTTTTCCTGAGCGGCAAAAATATAGACAACGTGCATAGCTCTGTCCTCGGCTCGGCTCAATCCCGCAACCCGCGGCACGTCGTGACGAGGCGAGGCGAGGCGAGCGAGGAGGAGGAGCACGCGTGTAGGTCTCCTCTTCTCATGCTCACACAAGTGGTAGGAGAGCTTACCTTATAAAGAGGTCCAACTCTCTCTCAACTTATGAGGTGGGACTAAACTTTAGCCTCACTCACTCCACTCACATGTGTGCATGAATGGGCCAAGAGAATTTTCAGAATTTTAGTTGGGCTTTGGGCCAAAAGCCCACTAGCAAATTCCAACAGATGACTCGGCGACGACACCGATTTTTGATGTGGGGAGTGAGAACGCTCCACATTATCAAGTTTTGTAGGTGTGAGTGGTGACTTCGGGTGGCTCGATATATATTCTTATTAGATCTTTGTTGAATAATAAATGGAAATGATCGTATGCATCGATTGATGCAGAGGCGATGTACAACACCGGCCACCGTGCATCACACGGTACCATGTCACCCTCCGCGTCGCCTGAACCGCTCATCCAAGCAGACTGTTCTTAATTCGTGAATTATACTCAGCTAAGAGTTCCACCACTGCATGCTCATCCAAAATCAAATTGGGTAAGAAACTCTGTAGTATACAGCAATTCCGTTTCATGGCTATAAGGTGCAATTTGGCAATGCAAACTACACAAATTATATTGAAGCAAGTGGTGTCTGCTTCGTCTAGGGTTAGGGTTGCTCTGGCGATGGGCGACCTCACGCCACCACCGCCCCCTACCACTGACGGAAGCGTTTTGGAACGCCAGAAGGAATCCCGCCCGGCTACGTCTCCGATGTCTCTGTCGTCTCAGAGTCTCCGTCGGTCTCCTGTGGATCCAATCCGTGCTCTGCACGGCAGTCATGAACCCAGGGTTGCGCCTATTAATATCCGCAACCCTAACTCTCGTGATACAAAGCCCGCGTCTAGTGCCGCCAACCCTCCTGACCCAGATCCCGGAAGATCTCGTCCTTCGCTAGCGATGTCCCGGTCATCGTCTGCTGCTAGAGGTGGGGGTGATCATGGGAGAGCCGATGAGGTTCCTGCCCACCCGAAGCCTTCTGGCGGCGGCGCGATCGTGGTAAGCAGGCCGACGAGTGTGCAGGCAGAAGAGGAGGTGATGGTGTTGGAAGACAGCAATTGGGATCGGGCGGCGTCTGTAGGCGGGCTGCCGGAGGGAGCGGATGCACAAATTGGTGGGGAAGTGGATATGGACGACGTCGCGTTTGTGGCAGTAGATTTTGACGAGGAAGATGAAGAAGAAGCCGAGCTTGGTTGGAAACTTATGAGCCTGTATAGATCACAGAAGCGCCCTAGCGCGAAAACCTTGTCGAATCACTTTGAGAAAATCTGGCAGCTGCGTACAGGAGTTGAATTCAAGCCTGTGCGGAAAAACTATTTCATAATCACCTTCTTCTCTGAAGGAGATTACAGATTTGTGGCCAGGGGAGGGCCATGGATCTATGACGGGGATGCACTGCTGGTGACCCCGTTCGATGATAATGCTCGTCCTTCTGAAACTGCTCTGGAATCCGTACCGATATGGGTGCGTGTTTTTGATGTTCCCTGGAAGAAGCAGACTAAGGCTTATGGAAGTGCTCTAGGAGGCACCTTGGGAGAGGTCCTGGAGGTGGATGCACCTGATGCTGGCCACGGCACCAATGAGTTCTTAAGGATTCGAGTTAAATTGCCCTATAATAGGAGACTACAGAAAGAGGTCATGCTTGAGTATAAGGTGAAAGGTGTAACCAAACGCATGCAATTCAAGCTGAAATATGAAAGAGTCCCAATCTGCTTCTTTTGTGGGTTCATGGGGCATGACAAAGAGGCATGTGAGAAGAAGAGGCTGGGGCTCCAATCAAAGGCATATGACTCCACCCTCCGTTGCTCCCCGTCCAAGAAGTATGAGCAGAGACCGGCGTTCACAGCCTCGCCAGGCCAACCAAGGGCAAGGCGCGGGATGGATTTTTCTCTGGGTAGCGCTGGTTCAATGAATCGCCAAGCTGAACGACCGACGGCTAGCAGCAGCTCCAAGCAGGTTCATGAAATACCGGTCAGAGTTGATGCTCATGATGGGTTTGAGGAGAAGGAGATGCCAGGGACAGTGGAGGCTGACGAGCTGTTAGCGAACCAGGTGGACAGAATTCGGCTGCAACTTGCTAAGGAGAAGCCGGAGTGTAGCAAAGTACAGCAGATGAAGGCGCAGTTTGAAGCACAAGCTAACGGTAAACAGGGAGGGGAACAGATTAGGCCACGCCAGAAAAAGAAGAGTGCTTGCATGGGAAAGAAAGTGCCAGCAGGGAGGAAACATGGACCGCTAGTAATCAAAGAAAAAATACCCAGCTCGGATGACATGATACCTGCTTTGTATGGCCTTGACTCCTTGAATGTCTCGTTTGGTAGTGTTATGGAGTCCATGGAATATAACGATTCAATTCTGGGGAAGAGGCAGGTGGATGGTCTAATTGGGCGGTACAAAGTTGATCTTGATGGCAAGGCTCGTGCCGCTCAGGACGCCTCCTGTTGGCGGTGTTCAAGAAGGGGAAGACAGAAGCTCGGCAAGGGAGGATGAAGCAACTAGCAAGGTGTGTGAGGTGGACATGGAGGCAACCGCCCGGGGTCGCCAGAACCGACGGGCCACGGTGGTGCCCCGTCAGAGCAATGAATTGCATTGTTTGGAACTGCCAAGTGCGGGGAACACCTCGACGATTCAGGATCTCGTGGTTCTCACTCGAGCCCATTCCCCGAGCTTTGTCTTTCTATGTGAAACTAGGCAGCAAAAAGATAAGATGTATCGTCTTCGTAATCGGGTTGGTCTGCGTGGTTTTGAAGGAGTTAGTAGTGAGGGTAATAGTGGTGGACTAGCTTTGTTTTGGGATGAGTCTTTGTACGTTGATATTCGTGATTGCAATAAAAGATGGATTGATGTGTATGTCCGGTTACCCGCTGATGATCAAATTTGGAGAATTCACGTTTGTGTATGGGGAACCAAGGGTAGAAAATAGACACCTGATGTGGGAGGGGCTGAAAAGATTGAAAGCTCAAGATGACATACCATGGCTCTTGGCAGGAGATTTCAATGAGGTAATGTGGGACTATGAGCATTTGTCGGATACACCAAGGTCGCCCGAGCAGATGATTGCTTTTCGGGATGTGTTGGAAGCTTGCAACTTATCTGACCTAGGCTTCTCTGGCTATCCATTCACATATGATAATAAATGCAGTGGGCGGGCTAATGTGCAAGTGAGACTCGATAGGGCAGTGGCTGATAATACGTGGAGAAATAAATTCCGGAGGCATCGGTGAAGCACTTGATTTCTTCCTATTCGCACCACCTCCTCTCCTCGTGCGATGTACGCTGAATCCGTGGCGGGGTGAGGTGTGTACGGCGTTATGAAGTAATGTGGGAACGTGATGCGGCTCTTGAGGAGGTTGTGGCAGATGCTTGGCGGGAGGGAGGTACAAAGCATGGCCTACATGATATCAAAGTATCCTTGGATAAGTTGATGGGTAAACTTCATGGCTGGAGTCGCAAGAAATTTGGGAACGTAGTAAAGGAAATTGAAATGTCCAGAACCCGGTTAGAGGATCTAATGAACATGAATGCAGACCGGAAGGAAATCAGGAAAGAGTCAGAACACCTAGATGAATTATTGTATAGAGAGGAGATGTTGTGGCGCCAACGGTCGCGTATTGATTGGCTCAAAGAGGGTGACCGTAACACACAGTTTTTCCATCAGCGAGCTGTTTGGCGAGCGAGGAAGAACAAGATTAAAGGGCTAGTGGACAAGACAGTGTGAAGCAAAATGTAACGAAAGTGATGGAAGGTATGGCTTTGAACTTTTTCCAAATTCTGTTTACTGCTGATACTTCCTTGAATGCAGACCGGGTGGTGACCTTGTTTGATCGGGTAATTACGGCTGAAATGAATGCTAAATTGTGCTCTCCATTCTCTGATAAGGAGATCAGTGATGCGATGTTTCAGATCGGGCCACTAAAGGCACCGGGGCCGGATGGTTTTCCGGCTAGATTTTTCCAAAAGCATTGGGCTATTGTCAAAGAGGATATCATTTCAGCCGTACAATTGTTTTTTAACTCAGGTCATATGCTAGACGGAGTTAATTTAACAACCATCGTGCTGATTCCCAAGATTGATGAGCCGGTCAAACTGTCAGATTTCCGTCCAATAAGCCTCTGCAATGTTATATATAAGGTGATTGCTAATTGTTTAGTCAACAGATTAAGGCCCCTATTGGGAGAGATTATTTCACCGGAGCAGAGTGCTTTTGTCCCAGGGAGGCTCATTACTGATAATGCATTTATGGCTTTTGAGTGTACTCATTTTATTAGACATGAGAAGAACCCAGAGAGAAGTTTTTGTGCATATAAGTTAGACTTGTCCAAGGCATACGACAGGGTGGATTGGATATTCCTGGAGCGAGTGATGCAACAGTTGGGCTTTGATCATCGATGGGTGAGATGGATAATGGCATGTGTCACCTCGATGAGATACACAGTAAAAATTAATGGAGCCCGCTCGGATTCATTTGCACCGTCGCGAGGTCTACGGCAGGGAGATCCTCTTTCACCATTTCTATTTTTGTTTGTTGCAGACGGTCTAGCAGCTTTGCTTAAGAAGGAGGTGGGAGATACACATATTTCACCTTTGAGAGTTTGTCCCAGAGCACCCGGTATTTCACACCTTTTATTCGCGGATGATACACTTTTGTTCTTTCGCATGCATGTAAGGGGAGGCACTTCAATCAAGGGAGTATGGATGTATATGCTAGTGCTACAGACAACTAATTAATCCGCAAGTGCTCCATATTATTCGTGAAAAGTGCGCATAAGGTGATAAGGAAGATGTCATACGGGTGCTGCAGGTGCAGAATATTAGTTTTGAAGAGAAATACCTCGGACGTCCTACTCCTAATGGGCGTATGAGCAAGGGCCAGTTTCAGAACATTCAAGAAAAACTCACAAAGAGGTTTGTTACGTGGTGTGTCTCGATGGCACAGAGTGGGAGAGAAGTGCTAATCAAATCAATTGCTCAAGCACTCCCAACTTATTTAATGAGTTTGTTTAAGCTACCAGCATCAACTTGTGATGACCTAACTCGCATGGTGAGGAACTTCTGGTGGGGAGCTGAAAAAGGTCGTCGCAAAACCCATTGGCGTGCATGGGAAAAGCTGATCCGCCCAAAGTCACATGGGGGAATGGGGTTTCGGGAATTTCACTTATTCAGCCAAGCACTGTTGGCACGGCAAGCTTGGCGAATTCTGACTCATCCGGACAGCCTGTGCTCACGGGTAATGAAGGCGAAGTATTTCCCAAATGGTAATCGGGAGGACACCGTTTACCCATCTAATTCTTCACCAACTTGGCAAGGCATTGCTCATGGGCTTGAACTCTTGAAACGGGGCATCATTTGGAGGGTTGGAAACGGCCAATCAATACACATATGGAGGGACCGCTGGATCCCGAATGGAGGTTCTGGTAAACCTATCACTGTGCAGGGCCGGTGTCGTCTACGGAGAGTGTCCGAGCGGCTGGATGAACGAGGAGCATGGCGTATGGACCTTCTCCAAGAGTATTTTGCCCTCGTGGACATTGAGCAGATTGTTAAAATTCGAACTTGCACACGCCTTGGAGAGGATGTCCTCGCTGGGAACCGGAGCGTAATGGTATCTTCACGGTGCGGGCGCGATACCGGTGGCGCCGATGAACGACTCCGCCCATCTTCGCCGCAGCGAAAGGTGGCACCGGACGGGCGACGAGCCGTCTGGCTTTTTTATGGAGGTGCCTGCTCCTCCAAAGGTGCGTGTGTTTGCTTGGAGGGTAGCGACAAACCTGTCTTCCCACTTGGATAAATAAACATTCTCGCATTCTTGAACTGTCTAATCTTTGCCTGTGTAAAGCCACGAACCGAGGACACTTTCCATGCTCTATGTAGATGCCCCAGCGGTCGCCCTATGGCAGTCAATGGCGCAGCAGAAGGAACATCCAGACGTCCGCTGCTAGTGAACACAGATCGGAGTGGCTCCTCCATGTGCTCGCCGACCGCCGGAGGAGGAGCGCATGTACACGCTTATGACGATTTGGCGCTGCTGGCACGTAAGGAATGAGATCGCCTGACGACAAACGGCCACCACCGGTGGAGGCCTCGACAAGGTTTCGCTTAGCTATATTAGCTCGTTCTTTGGCCCTGCAGTGAGACCCTCTTGGCGATCATGTGAAAGGGAAGATGGTGGCTGGCCACCGTGTCGAGGAAACCAATATCGTATGCGTGATTGTGCAAAGGAGCAGGCTCCAAGATGGGAGGCACCGCCACTGGATGGGCAGCGCCAACGCTGACGGCTCCTTCGTGGCAAGGATGGGAGTGCTTGGGCGGGGATGGTTCTTCGAGACGAGCATGGAGCTATAATCTTCTCTTCTAGCCGAGAATTACGGCAATGTGCGTCCCCGTTGGAATCTGAACTTGCAGCATGTAGGGAGGGCATTTCCCTAGCCTCCCAATGGTCTGCACTACCAATTGTTGTTCAAACGGACTGCCTAGATGTGGCCAAGCTGGTGAAGGAAGGTGGAGTAAACAGGTCGGAGCACCTGATGCTGGTTCGTGAGATCACTAGGCTTCTACAGGAACGTGGGGAATATCTAGTCAAGCATGTAAGGAGAGAACAAAACGTTATTAGCCATTATTTAGCGAACTATGGTAGAATAAACAAGCGCATGCGGTGAAAGCCGATCCGTCCGGACGAGGTGCCGGACCTATGTAACGCAGTTCTGGCTGCTGCTTGATGAATGAAACCCCTTTTCCTCGCAAAAAAAAAAAAATCAAATTGGGTAGCTTTTTTTCGAAAAGAAGGCGTACCCCGGCCTCTGCATCTCTTGATGCACAAAGTCTACCTAGATTTCTTGTACCCCTCCAAAAAAAACTACTCCCTCTGTCTCAAAATATAAAAACGTTTATAACACTACACTAGTCTAAAAAACGTTCTTATATTATGGGACGAAGGGAATAGATTTCTTGCGAGCATGATGATGTTAGTCTTTGTTACCTCGAGTTCTCCTGATGAACTCCCCGTATCAAGCTCATTATACCTAAATAATGTCACTATGAGTTCAAACCACGAGCAAGCAAACTACCACGAAGCATCGTGAACGTTCTATATCTACAGTGTTGGAATGCTGATTTAGTGCGAGGAATCTCATCCTTAATTCAGGCCAGTTCTGTCATCCCCGCAAAAAAAAAAGGCCAGTTCTGTCAAGTTCACTTCACACTTTTTTTTTTCTCCCTTCCCATTCTTCCGTACATTGAGTTGTTGCTCTCTTAGGTACTCTTGGTTGACTCATTAGCAGTAGATGTAAGATCGCATCGCACTCACATGCAGGGCGACAGCTGAGCTAACAGATATTTAGCTGAGCTCTTTTGTACATTGTACGTGCTTTGTTGTACGTGCATGTGGCACGTATTCTGTACACATGTGATTTTAGCACTAAGCGTCATTTTTGGGGGGAATGAATCAGACCTATTAAGATAGTTCACCAAAATTGGAAATACAAAGTATCCCAAACGTAATAAAATTTACATCGAGATTCCTAAAAAACCACCAAACGGCCACTATTGCCGCCAGAACAAGCCGCCAGCGCGTCGTCGTCGCCGCTCCCCTACTGCAGTCGGCTTGACCTTGTCGATGACCGTCGGAAAATCTTCGTGCACCTGCCCTTAAGGACAAGCACCCTTGAGCCACTGTCGGGGCTCACCATTGAAGTCAAAGTCTGCCCTAGCCGCCCAAGGTTAGGGGAGGAAACGAAAGGAAGTCATGTTCTTTCCGCGTCCTGCTAGCAGTAGATGATTGTAACTAAGGGCATCTTCAAAGCGGATTCTCAAACCGCCCGCAACCGCCCGGACTGCATGGTCTAGACGTGTTTAGCCATCCAACGCGGCTCTGTATCGATCTGCCAAGCAGTTCGGGCGTACTTTTTCGTTAAAACCGAGACAGAGTGGTGGTGCTGGGGAGGGGGGTTGAGGGAGTCCGGACATCAGCCACGTAGAACTCCGACACCCCAGCCCACCCAAAACCCCACCAGGACCCCGCGCCTCCATCCTTCCATTTTCTCTCCTTCAGTTTTCTCACATGCCTTCGCCGCCGCTCCACCACCCCGCCCACCACGCCACACCCTGCCGGAACTCGACGCGAGCTCCATGCCGCTTCTCCTCCTCCGCTGTCCCACACCTCTCCTCATATTGTCGCTCAGATGCCATCCACATGCATTGGAAATGGAAGAGAGTGGCTAGGTTTGCCCGGATCACTTGACTGCATGCACTGAAAATGTAAGAACTGCCCAAAAGCTTTGCAAGGACAATATCAGGGTCATGTTAAGAAGCCCACCATCATTCTTGAAGCAGTTGCATCACATGATTTATTTTTTTTAATTTGGCACGCTTTCTTTGGCATGCCTTCTTTGGCATGCCTGGGTCTCAAAATAACATCAATGTGCTGCAGCGATCACCATTATTTGCTAGACTGACTAAAGGAAAAGCTCCTCCGACACTATACTGTCAATGGTCACGAGTATAATATGGGATACTATCTGATTGACATTATCTATCCTCCTTGGGATATCTTTGTGAACACCACCCTTAACCCAGTTGGTCGAAAAAGTCTCAATTTGCCAAAGACAAGAAGCAGCTAGAAAGGATGTAGAGAGGGCTTTTGGAGTTCTGCAGCACGTTTTGCGGTTGTTCATGGACCTGCTAAAGAATGAGATCCAGAGACCATGTGGGAGGTGATAACCTGTTGTGCGATCATGCACAACATGATCGTGAAGGATGAGGGACAATATGTTGCAGACTGCAGCAGGTCTTGAATTTGAGAACATAGGTGATCCTACAGAGCTTCCCGGCCAAGATCTGGCCACATTTGAAGAGTTTATTCAAATACATCAACAAATTCGGCATCAAGCAACTCACGAGTAACTGAAGGAAGATCTGATTGAGCATCAGTGGATGGTTAAGGGGGACAAAAATGTTGGAGTGTAATATTTAAACTTTTTTAATTTGAACTGCTGCTGCATTTGAACATTTGAACTATTCTAGGCTATATATGCGGCTATTTGAACATACGGACTTCAAAAAAATAGGGTCGAATGTATACGGGCAGGGCAGCATTGGATGGCCGGTTTCCGCATCCGTATCCATCAACTAGTTTTCCCTGTCCGCGGACAGATACAAAAGCAAATTTGCGAATCAGCGTTGCATGCCCTAAGCATCTGATGGAAACGTCCAGATCTTCTCCCCAAACTAACAGACAAACATCTTAGCACGTAAAGTTTAGATTCTTTTTCAGTAAAGTCATTGGGTTGGGGGAGTATAACCAGAATTTTTACCGAAGCATCTGAGTTGTTGCAGAAGATTGTCTCCATTTAGAGACTTGTCAAGCAAGTCTTAAAAGTGGGCCAGTATTATTATCTCTGAAAGTGTGGCCAACAACTCGTTGTAGCTAAGATTAATTAGCCAGGTTGTTCAACTGCCATCCTTTCTTAATCACAAGCACGGTAGACCAGTATTGCGGAATAAGATGGTACCAAGTGTGTCTCGTATACTACGTAGGACTGTAGCCTACATTGGATCATCCAGCCATCTCTTTTGGTCTGCGAGACATCAGGAGACAAAATACGAGCCATTAAACCCAACGTGTTGTGTGTATGTATACATCCTAACAGTGCACGTTTTGGTGTTTTGGATGATTAGGCGTACGTATATTGCATGTACAAGTAGGGACTAATGTACTGTATATGATTGCTATATATGCTGCCTTTTAGCACAGGTTTCTGCAGCTGGTGCAGTAGAAGATAAGTGCATCTACAACCGTGGACAACAGATCCGATCCGTCAAGCGCCCGCGGACGCGTCCATGGACAGTGACCGGTCCCACCTTATATTTGCTCCTCTGCATCTGGATACCTCATACTAGAAATCTTAGATCCATCCAAAAACATGCAAATGCATGAAATTCTCGTACTACGTAGATCAAATAACCTATACTACCCTAATCCTCATCGGAGACGCATGTCCACTATCTTCGTGCCCGGCTCCGGATACATGGATGGCAGCCTCAGCTTCGGCTCCTACGGCTCCTCCGCGTCGACCTCGTAGAAGAGCGTGTTAGTGCCGCCGTTTCTGCTGGGAGAACCGTCGGTTGGCCTCCACATATGCCTCATCCTGGATGGACTCCAGCATGGCCTGCTTCTCTGACATCTTGGGCGCTTGGGCAACCACAAACTCCGCCTCCGCGTCCTCTATGTTGAAGTCCGGAGCCGGAACCGACGGCAGCTCCGCGTCCTCCGGATCCGCCACCTCCATGGGAGTTGGCTGCTGCTCCTCTTCCTCCTCTACCTCTGGCTGCTCATTCTCCTCCTACTCCAGCGAGTCTGGAGGCAAGCCGTCTGTGATGCGTGCGGTGCACCTCACCCGGATCTCGTGCTCAATCTGGAACCGGCGCTCCGGCGTGAGCATAGCATATATGTGGTCTTCTTTTGCCGAACCATGGGGAGGCCGGAGGGCATGGAAAGAGCGGTGGAGCGGGAGAGAGGGGGTTGATGGGCTCGGGTTGGCGGCAAGGAGAGGGTGGAGGTGGATGTGGCTAGGGTTAGGGGACGTCGGCCGGCTTAAATAGCCGGAATTGACCTCGGCAAGAAGTCGAGCGATACCACAGTGTTCACCCCCCTACCGGAGGAGACGTCCATCGGACCGCCGGGTTTCCAGATGATTCCGTGTGGGACCCCATCGTCAGTCCTACTGGCGGACGCGCCTGGACGCCCCCATATCCGCCCCATATTTGGGCTGGATATGAGGGTGCCGGTTAGCCCGAGCGTTTGAGATCCGTTTAAGGAGCTCGTATGGGTCACATTTGTGACCCGCAAGTGACCGGGCAATCCATCCGGGCTTTTGAGGCCTGTTTAAGGAGCTCGTCTATGTTAAACATATCTTGCGCCTCACATATAGGAGATAGAGATAGGTTTTTCTGTTATCTATTTAAACTATTTATCTCTTCTTCTTTATCTCCTCCTGTAACTCCTTTCGGTTGGCAATCTCCACCGAACCTGTAACCCTCTCGATCTCCTACGATCGCTCTATCAATATATATACATGCGGGCTCTCATGTATGAGGGTTGAGACGCTTCTATCATTCTCCACATGGTATACAGAGCAGGCTCTTCCGATTGCATCTAGCTCGTGCCTCCCACCTCTCGACACCCATCCATCTCCGTCGTTCCCAACCCACGCATCTCCTCTCGCCGCCACCCATCCCCTCCACCATGTCTTCCTCCAGCACTGCCGTCTCCTCCACCCTCAATGACAACACCTCTGAACCGCTTACCCGGACGAACTACGTTCTCTGGAAAGCTCAAGCCCGATCCCAGATACTGGGCGCTGGCCTCTATGGCTACATCGACGGCACCATCGTCGAGCCTCCCAAAATCCTTACCACCAAAGACAAAGACGGCAAAGATCAGGTCACTCCCAACCCTGCCCATACCCCCTGGCTCGTCCAGGATCAACAGATAGTTGCGTATCTTCTGCGAACTTTGCCCAAGGAAGTTCTCATCCAGGTCGCCTCGCTTGAGTCCTCCCATGCCATCTGGACTGCCTTGGCCACCATGTTCTCCGCCGTTTCGCTGTCTCGCGCCAACAATCTTCGCGCCACACTCACCAACGCTCAGAAGGGCTCCATGTCCGCCTCTGCCTACTTTGGCGGATCGCGCTCTCTCCGATTTAACTCACATGGCGGGCAAACCCCTTGGAGAAGGGGAACTCATCTCCTTCATCATCGTCGGGCTTGACATGGACTATCAACCCATCATCTCCGTTCTCGACGTCCGCACCGAGCCCATCACGGTCGATGGCCTCTTCTCCCTCGTGGCAAACTTCGACCGGCGCATGGGGATGTTCCATGGTGCTGGCAACGGCGGCTTCAAGTCCTCTGCCAATATCGCCTCGCGGGGCCGCTCTGGTGGTGGAAACGGCGGCTACCGCAAAGGCGGGGGTGGTGGCTCTCGCGGCGGTGGCGGCGGCTACAACGGCGGCGGCGGCTACAACGCTACTGCTGGTGGCTCCGGCGGTGGCGCTCCTGGCGGCTACCCTAACCCTAATTCTGGTGGCGGCTATGGGTACCACCAGAACGGCGGAGGTCATCAGGGGGGCTCTGGTGGTGGCGGTGGCCACTTTCCTCAGAACCAGAACCCTTCTGGTGGTGGCGGCTACAACCGGCAAAACAACAACAACAATCGGCGTCCTTTTCAAGGGTATGAAGGGTATGAAAACAAATGTCAAATATGCAAAAAAAAACATATTGCAAAAGACTGTGATTGGCGTTACGCCGATGACAAAAATTCCCAGAAAAAGAAAGTTGCAGCTGCAGCCGACGTGTCTTATGGTGTTGACACCAACTGGTACATGGACACGGGTGCCACCAATCACATCACAAGCGAGTTGGACAGGCTGACTATGCATGAGAAATATCGTGGTCATGATCAAGTCTACACTGCAGCAAACGGTGCAGGTATGGAGATAGGTCATGTTGGTCAATCCTTTATCAAAACCCCACACAAAAACCTTGCAATCAATGACATCTTGTATGTTCCTAATGCTTCCAAAACTCTGCTATCTGTTCATCGTATTGCTCTTGACAATAATGTGTTTCTAGAGTTTCACCCATTCTTCTTTTTGATCAAGGATCAGGTCACGAAGAAAGTTCACGATAGGGGTGTCTGTGTTGAAGGCCTCTATGCTTTGCTTCCCAAGTATTGCCAGAACAATAAACAAGTGTATGGTGCCATCAAGCTTTCTGCTGAAAGGTGGCACAATCGCTTAGGTCATCCTTCTTTTTCTACTGTTCATCAGATCCTTACTAGAAATAAACTCCCAGTTGTTGGTGAGAGAAACTTAGAAACCATTTGTGATTCATGTCAACGAGCAAAAAGTCATCAATTGCCATATCCTATATCTACTAGTGTTTCCACTAAGCCTTTACAGCTTATTTTCTCTGATGTGTGGGGTCCTGCCCCCACCTCTGTTGGTAGACACTCTTACTATGTAAGCTTCATTGATGATTACAGCAAGTATACATGGATATATCTCCTTAAGAAACGCGCTGATGTGTTCCAAGTGTTTCATAATTTTCAAGCTCTTGTTGAACGTAAACTTGATAGCAAAATTATCTCTGTCCAGTCGGACTGGGGGGGTGAGTATGAGAAACTGAATTCTTTCTTTCAAAAGATAGGTATCTCACATCACGTATCTTGTCCCCATGCGCACCAACAGAATGGCTCTGCTGAACGCAAGCATAGGCACATCATTGAAGTAGGTCTTGCTATCTTAGCTTCTGCTTCAATGCCACTAAAATTTTGGGACGAAGCCTTTCTTACTGCCGTGCATCTCATCAACATGTGGCCTAGTCGCATTATTTCCAATGAAACTCCCACTGAACGTCTCTTTCATGTCACACCAGATTACACCACACTTCGCGTTTTTGGGTGTGCCTGTTGGCCAAATCTTCGTCCCTACAACACTCGTAAGCTTAGTTTCCGGTCTAAGCAATGTGTCTTTCTTGGGTATAGCGCTCAGCATAAGGGGGTCAAATGCTTAGATGTTTCCACCGGACGTGTGTATATCTCACGTGACGTTGTGTTTGATGAAACACAATTCCCTTTTGCAAAACTCCATCCAAACGCCGGTGCCCTCCTCCGCAAGGAAATCCTTCTCCTTCCTCCTCAGTTATCCGGCGTTCCGTGTGAGGGTGATGATATTTGTACTAATCCAACATTGACTAATCCATCACCTATTGCACCTGAGTTTTGTATTTCAGCAGCAGTTGGCGCAGAAAACATTGTTTCAGCAGCAACAGAAGAGGCAATAGAAGATATCAGCGAATCTCCATCGGGATCGGTGCCCCTGACTGCGTCAGCTCCGCCCGAATCCTCCTCGGGGTCGCTGCTGGGCCCAGGCAGACTGCCGAACCAGTCCCGCCCGGTCGCGTCGCGCTTTTCCACCGACCCGCCCTCCCCACGTGCGGTGCACCAATCGGCTCCAGGGGACTGCCCGACCAGGCGGTCTGCGCCGGATTCCCCGGGCGAGGCGCGCCAATCACCTGCTGCGGACAGCCCGACCAGGCGGTACGCGCTGGTCCCGCAGGTCTACTCTAGGCGGGCCTCGCGACGATCGATCAGCGGCGCGGCCCCCGCATTTGATCCACCCGGATCTTCTGTGGTCGCCTCTGATGATCCCTCCACCGCAGCTGCCACAGAAGATCCCGTGCTGTCGAGTGGATCTGCCTCGGGATCGCCAGATCGCGTCCGCCGCCGCTCGATCATCTGCGGCTCCTCGGCCCGCGACCTCGACGGCGTCTGTGCAGAACCATTCATCCAATTAATTACAAGACTAAATATGGTTTAGCTACTTCCATTGATTCCCCAGGTGAACCTCGGACTGTCATCGATGCTCTTGCTGATCCCCGCTGGAAACAAGCTATGGACGAAGAATTTCGTGCTCTGCAGAATAATCATACATGGCATCTTGTTCCGTATCATCCACGTTACAACATCATTGATTGTAAGTGGGTTTATCGCATCAAACGTCGTTCTGATGGCACCATTGATCGCTACAAAGCCAGACTCGTTGCTAAGGGTTTTAAGCAGAGGTATGGACTTGACTATGAGGACACATTTAGTCCAGTTGTTAAAGCTGCCACCATTCGCCTTTGTACTATCATTCATTTGTGTCCAGAGGTTGGAGCCTTCATCAGCTTGATGTTCAGAATGCGTTTCTTCATGGCGTTCTGGAAGAGGATGTTTACATGAAACAACCTCCTGGGTATGAAAATAAACACAAACCGTCTTATGTTTGTAAACTTGACAAGTCCCTCTATGGTCTCAAGCAAGCTCCCAGAGCTTGGTATTCACGATCGAGTTCTAAACGCTAGCTCTTGGGTTTATTCCTCCAAGTCGATACATCATTGTTCATTTACGTGAAGTCACACACCATCATTTTTGTGCTTATTTATGTCGATGATATTATTGTTACAAGTTCCTCCGATAAGGCAATCACAGCTTTGTTGCAAGATTTGCATTCAGATTTTGGCGCTTAAGGATCCGGGAGACCTTCATTTTTCCTTGGCATTGAGGTGAAGCGGAATGTGATGGTGGTCTTCATCTCTCTCGTGAAAAGTATGCGATCGATCTTTTGACCAATGCTGGGATGAGAGATTGTAAACCATCTCCAACTCCCCTTTCCAGTGCAGAAAGATTATCACTTGCCGAGGGTGTACTCTTGGATCAAGTTGATGGCACCAAGTACAGGAGTTTGGTTGGAGCACTTCAGTACTTAACACTTACACGACCTGACATTTCTTTTGCAGTCAATAAAGTATGTCAGTTTCTGCATGCACCTACCTCAGCTCATTGGACTGCTGCTAAGCGGATTCTACGATATGTGAAGAGTACCTTGAGTGTTGGACTCACTTTCAGCAAGTCCTCCTCTACTCTTGTTAGTGCCTTTTCGATTACATTGGGCAGGTTGCTTGGATGACGACGGTCCTTTGGTGGGTTTGCGATTTTCTTTGGACCGAATCTTATCTCTTGGTGTGCCAAGAAGCAGGCAACAGTGTCACGATCAAGTACTGAGGCAGAATACAAAGCACTAGCCAATGCAACAGCTGAGATCATCTGGGTTAAGGCCATGCTAAAGGAACTTGGAATACATGCTCAAACACCATGTCTTTGGTGTGATAATCTTGGTGCCACATATCTTTCTGCCAATCCCGTGTTTCATGCAAGGACAAAGCACATTGAAATCGATTATCATTTTGTGAGAGAAAGAGTTGCAAGCAAGGAGTTGGACATTAGGTTTATTCCTTCAAAAGATCAAGTTGCAGATGGGTTCACAAAAGCTTTGGCCACAAGACAATTTGAAGAGTTCAAGCGTAATCTAAACTTGAGAAGTTCAGATTAAGGGAGGGTGTTAAACATATCTTGCGCCTCACATATAGGAGATAGAGATAGGTTTTTCTGTTATCTATTTAAACTATTTATCTCTTCTTCTCTATCTCCTCCTGTAACTCCTTTCGGTTGGCAATCTCCACCGAACCTGTAACCCTCTCGATCTCCTACGATCGCTCTATCAATATATATACATGCGGGCTCTCATGTATGAGGGTTGAGACGCTTCTATCATTCTCCACAGTCTAGATAACATTTTTGTGACCGGCCCGTGACCGGGCCGTCCGCCCATGCGTTTGAGGCGGGTTTGGGGCGCCCGCATGTAGATGCTATGAGGCTCCCCGTTGCAAGCAGAAAATAATGCCTCCAGCAATCCCAACGGCTTATCAGGTTTTTTCATTAAGAAATTTAAGTTTCTTGTTATTTTTAGTTTGAAAGTTCAACCAACCATTCAAGCTTTCTTGTTGTGAGGAATATATAGACATATTTGTCTTGGAATGTATAGGGTTTCTAGCTAGTGCAGAATTTGGAGGATCTAGGCGGAATGGCAGCTGGATATATCCGTCCCCGTCTGCCGACACTAGAGTGAGAGGGAGAATTTTATGATGACGGATGTCGTGTACTGATGTTGCATCCATGAGTGTGGTCGTCTCTCCCGCACCGGTTTCCTACAAAGACGTGAGAGAAAACGAAATCCAAACCCAGAGAACGAAAGAAAGCAAAGCGACTCAAGTATCAGCTGCACTGTTGAGTTACCATGCAGCTGCGATAAGGACGCCAGGTGAGTGCGCGCCAAACTGTCATCAAGCTGCTCTAACCCTATTGATTAGTGTTGATAAGTGACGTAGCGAGAGAACCCAATCATGCCATCCCTCCCAGCTCCCGACCTGGAGTCCAGTTTGTCAAGTGACACTATTCTAATCTAAGCAAGCAGCCTTTACAGCCTCCTGTGTGTAGGACAGACAAGGCAGGTCAAGGACAGAAGCTCTGTCAGCAAAACGCAAACGGCCAAAGCCGGATGAAAATGCCACACGACCTACTTAGTAGAAATGTTAGATAATAATAAAAAAATCCTTCATTGGTAGGCTCTTAATACTGTTGTTCCGCAAACGGCGCCGTGACACCTTTTTCATGATTGAGAATGCACTGTTGCTGTTCATAAACTATGGCCCGGGCGTGCGTGAAAACCTTTTTATTGTTTATGTATTACATCTCATTAGTTAATTCACAAAGCATACACATACATGAATGTATGTGGTGATTAGTGCAACATACGGAAGTGCGAGACTTTATGGTCTCTTGGTGCAACGAATGAGAGATGATAACACAGGGTACATACAACCGGTTTGGATGACGATTTAATGATAGGCTATGTGTGTAGTCATTTCTCCCTATTTGTGCATGCTATGGCTTGTAATAACTTTTGAATCGTACTTTGATATTGGAGGTTGATACTTTAAAACTTTAATAAAAATATGGATATGTGCATCGCAATGATGCATATGCCGGGGGATGATCTTCCTTTTCTAAGAAAAAAGAATGTTTTGGTTACAAAATAATTAAGATAATTGGAGGTACACAAGATGTTTCAGACAATCAATACCATTCTATCCTGGTTATGACACTCAGACATTAGATTAAACCCTTCTGAGGTTTGCTCTATGAGTCAATTACTAGTTTATACATGATATCATAATACTATACAGAATTATTACATATATAATATTAAATGAGCAGTACCGGAGTGACAATTGAACAACCAATCATTAAATGTGATATGAGGTTAATCCGAGGGCCAAATATTAGGATCGGTAATCACAAAATTGTTCATGTGATATTATATCAATATGTAGAATTAATGCGCCATTACAAATTGGTCAAAGGCCAATTCAGGGAATAAAAAAGTAAATACTATATGTGCTCTCAGGATAATAAAACGGAAACCAGATAATTGTTTTAGAACCAAGCGTTGGCTCGGATGACTAGAGCTTACGGATGTAAACTTGCCCATCCACATTCGATCCATAAGGAGGTCCCATTCCACCTTAGTAATGTACAATTAAGAGAGGAAATCCCCCCTTCAACCACTTTGTTTTACTCACACCATTTTAATTATGGTTTATGCACGTTAGTTCCCCTGTATTCTATACATGAGATGTCTTTTTTGTCTATGCTTATTCTATTTTTGTAGTAAAGTTCTTGTTGTTCAAAGAATAGGCTTTCACGCAAGCATACAGTTGAACGACACAAGTTGTTGAGGATACCCTCTAAGAAATGCTTTTTTTTATCAGTCTGGAACTGCAGAAATGATTTGGTCTTTAATAGAACAACAAATATTCATTTTTTGCAGGTTATCTTTCGAGCCACTGCGTTGATCCGTATGTTGTTGCTACTCACTCCGATGGAGGCCAGGGAGCGTTTGGTTACTGGATCTATCCGATGGGAGATGATAGCACGGACTATTTTCAATCGGTTTGGATGGTGGTAATGTAATAGAATAGGCAATTAGTTTTCCTATCTTTCTTATGCCAGCCGGTTGTGGCTTTACTTTTATTCTTCTGCTCTTTGTGAGCATTTTTTCCTTTTGTTTGAGACATCCAGACTTGTGTTGAACCTTTTTGCTTATTAATTAAGTTGGACGTATGCATTGTTCTGATGCAGATGCCGGAGAGCCCCCCTTTTTGAAAATAAAAGAAAAAATCACTTTATAATTTTAACATTGGATTTTACAATGACCCAAACCCTGTAAAGATTTGTTTTTATTGTAGTATGGCTGATTTAATCTATAGTTGCATTGCATCTACTAAACAGCTCACAGAAGTAGTAGTTTTCACCATTGTCTCATCCAAAGAATATTATAACTAAGAAAATCTGTAAACAAACTATTAAGAAAGTATACTTATAGATTTATATATGTAAGTAAATGCTTGATATTTACTATGTTGTTTGAATCCCTTTCCGGCCTACTACTTACTACTCCCTCCGTCACGAAATACTTCGGGGGTATAAAGTGAGTCAAATAGTCAATATTTTCTAAGTTCGGCCAACTGTACTCCCTCCTTGCATCTATACAGGGTCTAATGCATTTTTTGAGGCTAACTTTGACCAAATGTTAGAGCAATATTATACGACATGCAACTTACACAAAGCATACCATCAAATTCGTATGTGAAAGGAAATTTCAATGATATAATTTTCACATTATACATCTCATGTACTATTAATCTTGTCAATAGTCAAAGACGGTCTTGAAAAACGCATTAGACCCTATATAGATGGAAGGAGGGAGTATGTACAAAAATATTAAGATAAACGGTATGAAATCAATATCAATATATTCGCCCTAAGATATATTTTCATAATATTTTCTTCTATATATTTGCTCAAATTGGGAGAGCATTGACTTTTTGACTAAATTTATGAGCTATGTACTTGGACAGAGGGAGGATGTTATTTCTAACCCTTTTCAGTCCAGGTAACGAATGGTAGTTCTCCTATCGTTTAGTAGAAAAAGAATCAAAGTGCAAACAAATCATATTGTTATTATCTTTAGATATGGTATATTCAACAACAATAAAATACATATACTAACTTGTATGAATCAAATAACAATAACATCTACAACCATTTGTACATATGCAACAAGGTGAATATAAAGCCGCAAATAACACTATAATACAAATTTTATTTAGTATTGCATTGCGGAAATTGTTTTTGGAGGCCGAGCTCCATGGAGGCCTCCAAATGCAAAATTGAAAAATCGCGAAAATTCATATTTTTACATTTTAAAAAATTCTAAAAAAATACAGAGAGATGAAGGCATAGTGCACAAGCGTGTAAATTTTTAGGACAAAATACGTTGAAATGAGAGTTGTGCAAAAAGGACAAATCTGGGCCTTTTAACACAGGAGACTATTCACCCTCACAGATCATGAATTTGTCTTTTTCTACAGGTCACATTTCAATGTATTTCATTCTGAAAATTTACACACATATGCCTGACATCTTTATTTAATTGTACAATTTTTTCACATTTTTTTGGAACCAAAATTTACAAAATTTACAAAAAATGGGCCTCGATGGAGGCGAAAGCCAAAACGCCATTATCGTTGCATTGCACTCAACATACTATTGAATACCTACCTCTCACACAACATAATACTTAATACTCCATAGAGTTTATAGATTGTATATGAGGTTTAGCATCAATGGCATGAGGACCCCACATGTCTGACGGGAATCCATAGAGCAAAATATAAACCCATGTCCAACCCGTGAGTTTGTGAGTACTCATCTGCGAGAATCCAAATGCATGCACGGTACTTAGATCCTTGGCTACATTGATGCTTAACCATGTCAATGTGACGAGGGCATCCAAGGGTTGATCGGCGGATCCATGATTCTAAAAAGGGTCTCGCCCAAACAAAAGAATACACCTGATGTTTTATTGTATTTTTATATATATCTTAACCTTCTCTCTTCAAGAGTTCAAACTTTAGCGTGAAGTAGCTGGTGCAAGAATTTAATATTCTATCTGAGCAAGAAGTCTCAAGTTCAAGACCCAAGAGCCGGCTAACACACTAGTATTAAATAAAAATGGTTGCAGCTTATATCAACCCCACATCTAAGAGCGCTTGGGCGTGAGTGAAAGTTTTGAAATATATTGTCCACGTTTCTCCATAAGTTTGGACTTTTGGGTAAACTAAATGGTGCATGAATTCAATAGTTATTTACTATTGTAAAACAAGACTTGTTGTGTGGGAGTAACACAAATTGTCTCCAAACAATAAATCAGTAAGAAATGATTGAATCATGCCTCAAACCATTGAGATCTTTTGGTCTAAATCACTTGCTAGATTCCATTTTCATCCACATTGTCTTGGCATCACTGCAAGTTCTTTCTCCGAGCAGAAAATAAGAAAGACGATGATGCGATCACAACCAAACCAATAAAGATACTAATTGTGATCCACTCTCACAGCTGACATAGCCCAAGGACTCGGATCTTCATTCCCACTGCCACCTACACAGTTTCACCACCACATACAACCCCCTCGATCTGCAGCTAACCTCGGTTGGACTGTCAAAATCAGGTGTTCATATCTGACGTGATTTGGACCTAGCTAGAACAGGGCCAAGCCGGTCCACGTCGCATGCTTCAGTGAGAGCACACACACAAGCCCCTATTCGCCTACTCCCTCCGTCCGGAAATACTTGTCATCAAAATGAATAGAAGGGGATGTATCTAGATGTATATTAGTTCTAGATACATCCCTTTTTATTCATTTTGATGACAAGTATTTTCGGACGGAGGGAGTACTACAGTAGTTGATACAGTACTTGTTTTCCTTCTTCTTTCCTGACGGTTAGTTGAAACTAGAGCTTTCGCGCCATTGCTACTTCCGTCCAATAAATAGCCTTTCAGCCACGAGCAGCTATGGTGGCTAATAGAATTTGCGTAGACGACCTGTTTGGTGCCTGCATCTGCTCCACCAGGAGCTAAATTACTGAATTAAGGCAGCGAGTAGCGTGTGAGCTGATGGTTGTGCTTGGTTTTGGATAAAGACCACCGAGAGGAAAATGTTCAGCATAGGATTCTGGGATATGGGCACGATTCTTTTGGAGTAGCGCGCGGTGACCTCCCAACGGCGAGCAGTGGTCTCGCTAGCCCTTCTTGGTTTGATCAAGCATAGGATTCTTGGCCCGCCCCGGTCGGGTCAACTGCGTGCGTACGGGCGCATCTTCTTGCTCCGTAGTAGCATGGTGCACTCCTATGCCGGGATCTGCTCGACCGTGCGTAGTGGTGAAGATCTCGGCGGCTGATCGGGCGAGTGAAAGGAACGTCACTGCCACTGGGATCTCCGGGAGAAGTTCACAACATACGTACGTCCCTTTTTGCGCGTGGCTTCGGAGCCACGGCCGGATCCGGATGGTTTCTAGTAACGCCGTACGAGATCCCTAATTACCCATCACATGCTCAATTACTGTCATCTTTTAGGCACATGTTCGATGGCTTGCCCACGCGGTGTATTATTGGTGGGCTCAGTCAGATTCAGAAAAAGCGAAGGATGTTTCACGACTTCGATCTGATGAAACCACAAAAAGCTTAACACGTGCTCTGTGATCACATCACGTTCTTAACCATGTCACCGTAGTGCAATGCCACACAGGAACCCCCCTGCATGTCTGCATTGAACCGTGGCTCGCACTCGGCCCCCCACCGGCCGAACCCAACAAAATCGGCCCAACCCCGCCGTGTCGAGACGTGACGAGTGACGACCGTCCACACGCCGCCGACGAAGCGCGCGCCGTTCGAGTACGTACTCCGTCGTCGTCGCTACCCTACATCTGCATGGCCGCGCCACGGCGCCACTTCCCAACCACCGGGAGGCCCATGCGCTCCTAGTGGAATTTACCACTACCATTCTACTGCCCTCCAACCAATCAGTGTGTCTCCCACGCCGCGCATGCCCTGCAAATTGCGGGCGCGGCATGTGCGGGGTATCTCGGGTTACAGACTTACAGCACGGGCGATCCGATCCTGTTGGGATTACGATGATCATGGCCGACTTGTTAATCCCAAATGGCTCATTCCGTTACAGACTAGTACGTACTAGAGGATCGAGGCACGAAGGTATCAAGAGAGAGGCTTGGCTGTCCATCGATCGGACCGTACGTCAAATCCCCACTGGGTTCTATAATACGGCGTACGAGCACGTGCCCGCGGATCGCCGAGGCCAGAGCGTATCATGTCAATTCACTCCTCCTGTAGGTGCCCCCCTAGCTCGAGACTCCCCCATTTTGCTTCACCTCGCGGGCAGGGTAGCTAGATCGATCGGATGAGATCACTGATCACATCACGGCGTTGTTCTTGCCCCATTTATGCCCCTGCCTCCCAACCTCGCCTCTGACTCCAGCTCGTCCCGCCCGATCCACCGTCACCATACCTAGCTCGGCTGGCTGCGTCCAAGTCACACGTCGTCGACCCCGGCGGCATCTAGCATCTAGACGCCTCAGCACGTACGCAGGCGCCGCTGCCCGGCATTTCCCTCTCTGTGATGCCTGGTACGGTGCGTGCAACGTGGTGGGATCAAGGCATCCTCGGAACAGAGCCGGTACCTGAGCCAGAGCCACGTCGTCGTACCCGACAGTGGCACCAGACGGCGATCAATGGGCGCTTGATGAGCGGCGTCCGGCTTCCTTTCAATTTCCCCACCTTCCAATCTCCCACTTCGCACATGCGCGCCGGAAGAATCCAAGGCGCGCTCCGCCATTGACTAATCCCAACCCCGTCTCGACGGACTATACTGTACACATCCATTGATCCATAACATTATTATGAGCATATCTTGATCGTCCCGGAAGTAATAATATACTGGGCGCTGCGTGTCGCCAGCGTGACCAAGGGACAAAAGAAGGGTCTGGTGACTCAGCGGCCAGCGAGACGGAAATAGTGGCAGGATCCGATCGGGTGGCGACAAGGCCATGCACGAGCAGGCCGTAGTAATGCCGCCGGTACGTACGGACAGTAATGTCTGCTGCTAACCACGCCGTACTCGTCATTCGCCAATCATCCACCTGCCCTGCTGCCGCGGCGCAACGGGTTAAAAACAAGACAAACCACATGCATGACAGAGATCGAATCGTCGAATCATGCAAACCCAAACACGGCTCTCCCTCATCGCCACAGTCCGATCGGAGGCAGCGGTCTGCTGAACGCGCAGAGCACAGCCAGCTGCTCATGATTATGTTTATGTTTATTATGCTCCTCCGCCTGCCCGCTGGTTCATGATGTTACTGTAGAAGCCAACCGACGTTTCAACGACGCGGTTCATGACAGAGATTCCAACGGCTTTAGTGGGAATCTAAATTTTCTTGGGTTCCGACTGAGTTTGCTTGCGGAGTAGATTGCTGAGCCGTCTGCGCTAAGTTGATTTAGTTTCTTTTTTACAAGTTGATTTGTAATCCGGTCTTGATTTTTCTTACGCTTGGGGATTTCAACAGGCTGGAATCACCATACGGCAGACGACGTCGACTTGGGCATAAAAAACTTAGATGGCTCAAATGTTACTTCAGCCTATATCCAATTTAGAAATCACCGGCAGACTCTATGGGCGTAGGTTTGTGAGAATCCAGTAAGGATCAACCAACTTGATTTACTGTCGGTCATGCAGAGTTCTTTTGCTCAAAATAAATAAATAAATGCATTAGAGTCCTATAAGTCCTCGAAACAAGCTCTATCACCGTTTTATAGATAAAGAACAAATCAAAGTGCGGCTACGACAAATGCTTCCCTTCAGGCTTTGTCGGCGAGCCCGTGGATTCGCCTTCCCTCTGCCTACTGCTCCGGCCGTCGGCTGCGGGGAGGGGAATCCTGATGCCTTCGCTCCGGCTAGTAGTTTAGCTTAGAGTTTTTGAGTCTTTGTAGGTGCGGCGCTTGGGCGGATGGCATCGCCTTGTCTTCGAGTTTCTCTTTCGAGCTTTGATCATCCCCTAGTCCGTCTATATGGACGTTGTTGACGAAGCTTTGGCACAGATTTCTGCTGGCGAGGTTAGGATTTCTTCTCGTGTGTGTACAATGGCGAGATTTGATGTCAGTTGCCTCAGATTCTTTAAGGGCTCAACGGCAACGACTGCGGCTCCATGATGCTGGTCCTTCGGGTCGCGCGCACGAAGACTTCTCAGCTGTCATCAATAAGGTTAAGCCGGCTTTGGTTGGGGAGCCGCGACAACAGCGCATCAGCGGCTCATTTTGATGGCGATAGTGGTCGTTTGGTGGTCGGGAGATCTTGATATAATTTTTATTATATTTCATGCATGATACACCTGATGAACTTTTATAATCGATCATGATCTTTTTCGTATAAAATATGGCCGAGCGATACAAAATAGTAAGACAATCATCTTACAAATCAAATACAAGAATAACCGAACAACACAAAACACACACATCTATGTTGCAAAAGAGAACACGTGAAGGTTTGAAGACAATGCCATGCCACATCCTAGCACACCTAAGCCACGACAACACCCTAAAAAGGGAGAACGACCCAAACCGTTGCCGCTACCGAGTTCGGACAAACAAGGGTCTCCACCCATAACCTTACCATAGAGAGCTGTACCGCAATGGCGTTCACAAGAGGAGAGCGGTGGCACCAAAGCGCGGAGCTTTCGCACGACATCTCATACATGCCAGCATAAGGCGTCCACGACAACCGCGACGAGCATAAACCTCCAAATCCAGATCTGGGCGTCACAACTATCGGCGACAAAAAGCGAGCCCGAGCCTCCCACCGCTACACCTCTCACCGTCAACACGACCATTCTTAATCTGGCCCGCCAGAGCAAGAGCCCTAGGCCAGAGCCACCGCCGTCGCGCGTGCTGCCAGCACCACCGGCACCCAGCCCCGCGCGTCGTCGGTTCGGACCCAGGAGAAGGGAATTCGCCACCACCACCCTCGCGCCGCTTTTGCCACCATAAGCCTGCCCCGCCTCCCCGACCCGTCTCAGTCGAGAACAGTTGCCCGTGCACGGGCCTAGAGACCACCAACGTTCTCAGACGCTCGACAGGGCAGCAGCCTCCCGCTCGCGCCCCCGTAGCCGTTGTCGCTTGTCGGCCAGACTGATCGTCATTGTCCAGGCACCCCACCCCCACCACACTGCCTGTCACGCCACTGTAGCTCCCAGCGCCCGCACCAGGCCCTGGCATGGGAAGCCGACCCTCGCCGCCCTTGTCGCACAAGGAGTCAAGGACAAGACGACCTCGCCGTTGTCGTCCCCGGCCTGGCTTCGCCTAGCCATGGCCTCTGCCACACGCGAGGGAGGAAGAGGGGTGAGAAGGGTAATTGTGGCGGAGATATAGGGAGTGCCCTCCTTGTCGCGGCTAAATTTCGTGTTTTGACCCTTTTTTGAAACTTGATCGAGATCTGGCCCAGCCTTGTAAAACTTTCGGGATCAGACCCTTTTCTTACTGCCAGGGTTCATGGCGATAGGGTATAACAGCCTACCGCCAAGGCCCTTGCGATAGGCTTGCACACCCTATCGATTTTTTTTCTAAGTATGAAACATAGTGCATGCTCGCACCTACCGCCAGGCACCTTGGTGATAGGGTTATACAGGCTACCGTCACCTTGTTTGGCGGTAGACTGTACAACCCTAGCAAAAGGGTTAGATCCCGTAATTTTTACAAACTGGGGTTAGATCTCGATTAACTTTCAGAAAATGGTCAAAACACGAAAGGTGATAATTTTTTTTTCACTTTCACAAGCAGACATGAGCAATGGAAGGCTCCATCCATTGACAATTAAACCTAACAATATGGCCCACATGCACTACCACTAGTAGTAACAAATCCCTCGTTCTCTCTCTCGCTCGGTCGCTCCAACGGGTTTCAAATAGATCGCCCTGCATAAAAGCCACTCATTTCCCCCACTGGCTCACTCTGCTTCCGCTCTCCTCCTCATCCTCTCTGCCACTAACCACCTCCCTCTGCATCAAACCCACCGCTCCTCCCTCCCCTCCCCCGTTTCTCGCTTTCCCCCGCGACCGAATCTCCAGCGGCACCGCCCCCCTCCGGCCCCAATGGTGAACCCGCCGGAGCTCTACCACCGGATCCTCGACGTCCCCAGGGGCACCTCCTCGCAGGGGCTCCGCGCCGCCTACAAGGGCCTCGCCAGGAAATGGCACCCCGACAAGCACCCGCCGGCCTCCAAGCCCGAGGCCGAGGCGCGCTTCAAGGCCATCACCGAGGCCTACGAGGTGAGTAGCGCCCCGCCGCCTCTTCCCCGCGTGCGCGCGCGCGCGCGTCGCCGCCGTGGAAACCGCATGCATTCGCAGCAGCTCGTCCTGATTCGCTGTCGGCGTGGGCTTGTTTTGGTTGCGCAGGCGCTCCTGGACCAGCAGGAGAACAGGGCGGTGTTCGGGGTGTGCAACGACGACCGGGCGGCCGAGATGTTCGGGACGTTCGGCGCCGGCGCCGGCGGGGGCGGCGCGCGCATGGCGAGGACGCGCAGCGACGACTTCTGCATGCGGAGCGCGCCCGCCACGCCGGCCAGGGAGTTCACCAAGGTCTACAGCTCCGGCAACACGGGCGGCCGCCGCGCCTTCGCCGAGTTCTCCAGCTCCATCATGCGCAAGGCGCCGCCGCTGGAGCGCGCCCTCGAGTGCACGCTGGAGGAGCTCTGCCGCGGCTGCAAGAAGCAGGTCAAGTTCACCCGCGACGTCGTCACCAAGAACGGGTACTGCCCCTCGCCGCTTCCTTCTCTCCCCAACCTAATCCATGAGCAGGACTGATTGAAACCTCACCTGAATTCTTCAAGAAAACAAAATATCAAATCACGCGGAACAGGCTCGATGTGATTCATCATCCATGTAAATAGGAGATTTCGACGGATCGATGCTTGGAAAATTTCAGGGTAGGCAAGAATTCAGACTCTGCTCCTGACGGCGACATCCATTCCACCTTGCGCCTGTCCGCCCGCGCCCCAATTCGCCGCACTGTTTCCAAATCCTCGATGCACAGTAGCCCAGCACCATTGCCGCTCCCTTTCCAGCCTACGCCGCACTTGTTTTTTACAGTGGGTGAACTGCTTTATAGCCTGCCTGCCTGCCTGCCTGCATTCCTCCGGGGAATATTTAGCTTACTTTAGAACATAACAACCAAACCTTTAGGCAACTGCTCTCCGGTGCGCGCCTTTTTTCACCTCGCGGGCATCTATGCTATCCTTGCAAAGACTATCCTACCTAACATGAGACGTAATACGGCCGCTAATGATGTTCTTGGAAAGGGTTTAGTGTCAGGGCCCTGTCTCGAGGGGATAATTCTAAGGCTTCAGTTGCTTTCCTTGCCACATATGTGTATGCAAGTTTGTTGGGGGCTTTGATTACCCTTCTTTTGAACCTATAATCTAACAAAGATGTGGTCCTTTGACGGTATTAATTCATAATTTCGTGTACATGTGAGGGCATGGCCTAGGAGGGTTCAGAGACAATGACTCCTGAGCTTCCTTGCTCCTTTAGACTCTATCCCCTGGGAATGTTGTTGGGCTAATCACCATCACATGATTAATGCCTTTGACAGGTCAATAGTTAAGAAGGAGGTGACCCAGACGATCATGGTGAAGCCGGGGTGGAGGAAGGGGCACAAGGTCACCTTGGACGGCATGGGGGACGAGAGGCCGGGGTGCCTGCCGGCCGACGCCGTCTTCACCGTGGCCGAGAAGAAGCACTCGACGTTCAAGCGGGTGGGCGACGACCTGGTGCTCAAGGCCAAGGTGCCGCTGGTGAACGCGCTCACCGGCTGGTCCTTCTCATTCAGGCTCCTCAGCGGCAAGAAGGTGAGCTGCTCGTTCGACGACGAGGTCATCTGCCCTGGTTACGAGAAGGTGATCAGAGGCGAAGGGATGCCGATCGCCGAGCAGAGAGGCGCGCGGGGCGACCTACGGGTGAAGCTCGAGATCGTCTTCCCGGAGCAGCTCACCGACGAGCAGCGCGCCGGCCTCGCTGAAATCCTCAAGGACTGCACCTGAGTGAGCTTGCAATGTCGTTGTTAGGCCCAGCTGTATGTATAAGTTTTCCCGGCCGTGCTGTTAATACCTCTCCAGAGGGTGTGAGTACATAAAGAGATGGGTCCTTGTACATACAGTTCAGTTTTTCTCTCTATAAATATATGAAACGTGAGGCAAGCATTATGTGGATAGTATAGTACGTACACGCTTGGTTCATGAGCTGTATGTGCACGCGAGATCTCGCCTTGTTTTCTTGGCCTCTTGATGCCTCCAGTTCATTCATTCCATTAACTATCTCAGAGTGCAGTTAATTGGTGCTCATTCCGTCAGTTACTAGCGTGCGTTGGCGCCACCTTCGCGCTAATCCCTTGCTTGGCCGAGGAATTTACATTACAGGTTTGCTTTGTGCATTCTTCCCCAGCTTTTCCTTGTCACCAACTGACACGCTGTCGATGCTGGTGGTGCTTAAATCTCAAGGAATTCAGGACAGTTTCACCAGTTAATCATACTGCTGCTGCAGATGCTTGGATCGTGGATGGGCCATTTGGTAGGCGAGAAAAGCCCGGGCGATCCGGAGAAATCGACAGAACTGGACCATGGCAATGAATCGCTCGTACTCGAGCGCGAAAATTGAATGAAATGATCTAGCTGAGGGGAGGGGAGGGGAGGAGGAGCTGGAATTGATGGTTGGTGCAGCGCAGTTCCTCCAGCAGATGTTGGGCCCCTGATGCTCCTGGAAAGGAAAGAGCAACCGAACCAACCCTGTTTGGGAGCTGCGGTGGTTCAGTGCCAATTGGCGTTTGGTAGCCCAGCAGCAACAGAAGAGAGCAACTTGTGTGTGCTGCACTAGTGCCAGTAGGTGCTGCACAAACGCCTTGGGACAACTAGGCAACAAGTTCTCCACCAGTCAACGTGGTGGAGATATGCTGCTGAATGATTATTATCCCTAAACTAACCTTCCTTCTTTTTCCCCCTCTTTTCGAAGGCCATGCATACTGTAGCGAATTCGACAAGATGTGGTGCCGGCAAATGAAGCGAAGGCGTTTATGTTCACGGGTCACAATGTGGTCAAGAGGCTGCTGAATATATAGATCCTAAGTTACAAACATGGAAGAATTTGTCCGATCATCGCCGCCGGCGACGCCGGCGGTGGCGGGGACTAGCTAGCCTAGTACCCCATGACCGCCGACGACATGTTGAGCAGGGGCCCGAGCGTGTCGGGCGCGAACTTCCTGGCGAACAGGAAGCACATCGACGTCGGCCTCTCGTTGTAATAGCAGGGCCTGTCGTTCCTCCACCTCCTCCTCCTGATGCCCTGGATCGCCGCCGCCGTCACGTTCTCGGCCGTGTACTTGGCCGGGTGGGCGCCGCCCTTGGACCAGTCCACGTACGTCACCGTGCGGTTGGCGTTCCGCGCGCCGTGCAGCATGTTCACGGTGGTCGGGAGGTAGTGCTCGTCCGGGTAGCACGACGGCCGGCAGTGCCGCCGGAAGAGCGGGTAGTACTTGGTGTCGGCGAGGACGCTGATGGCCAGGTCGCGGCTGAGCTCGAACCACTGGGAGCCTTTCCTCCACTGCTGCAGCGTGATCGCCGGCGCCATGCGGCGGCTGTAACGGCCCTGGCACTGCTTCGTCGGCTGGAAGTAGACCTCCACGAAGCTGTGCCGTGAGTCGATGAGATAGTCGTAGACCGCCCGGAAGCTGTGCAGCGGGATGCAGCTCTCCGAGAGCAGCACGAAGCGCTCGTTGGAGAAGTCCAGCAGCGCGTTCGCCAGCAGCCGCTTCTCCGCGTCCATCAGCGATATCGATCCCCACGCCGTCTCCTGCACGCACGCACGCGGAATAGTATTAATGGCCGCACGTGAGGATGCATGCCGCCGGTAATGGCGCCGGCGGCATTGTGGTGTGCTGTGTCGTGGAGTGTAGCGCGTACGTTACGTACCTGGCTTGGGATTTGGCGGCCGTAGAAGGGCGAGTCGGCGGAGACGTTCACCGTCATCCCCGGCGGCGCGTGGACGTAGACGGAGAAGCGGTCCTCATTGCCCCGGAAGAAGCGCTCCCAGAGCGGGGCGAGCGGCAGCTCGCCGCGGCCGGTGAGGAACATGAAGGCCACCTTGGGCACGCGGTTGAACGGGTACTCGGCGGCCACCGGCACCATGGAGGCGCGCCAGAAGAGCTGCTCGTCCGTCATGTCGTGCATGAGCCGCGTCGGGGCCACGAACTCCGCGAAGCCGGCCTCCGCCTCGGCGCCGGCCTCGGCGTACACGGTGGTGGTGGTGGTGGTGGTGGTGCTGGGGAAGACGATGTTGTTGATCCTGGTGTACTGGGTGCGCGGCCCGGTGGCCGTCCAGAGGCCGGCGATCACGCCGACCGCGAAGATCACGAGGAGCATCACTGACCTGGCGAGGCAGGTGGAGGACTCCTTCCTGGTGAACATAACCCTCAAGTCGTCGACGACCCCGCCCTTCATGGCCGAGCTCCCTTGTCGCCTCGCCACGCAACAAGACGCAAGCGTACAACGCCACTACGCGGCAAAACCAAAACCAAAACCCCTCGACATGAACGACGGGGAGAGCTCTGTTGCTCGGCCGATCGATCGGTCGATCGACGGATTTAAACGGGAAGCTCGGCGGATCGCTTGCGAGGCTCGGCTAGCAAAGCATACGATGCGATGCCAGGACGAGCCGCGCACTCCAGTACGTATACCTCTCTGGCTCCTGATTCCCGGGAGCTAGCCAGCCTTCACGAGCAAGCCATGGAGAGAGGCGGAGAGCCGGAGAAAGGTATATGCAGCCGCGGGAGCAATCGATCGGTGTTTCCCAGGATGGCGGTGGTAACGTGCGAAAAACAGGCCGAGATGCGGCCAAAAGGAGGGGAGGAGACCGAGATAGGGATCGAGGGAACAACAAGGGGGGCGCGCGAGAGGGAGGATATCCCGAGTTTGAAGTACGTAGCGTGTGCACCTGGGAAGGCGATTTATATACGGCGAGCGCCGTCGTGGAGACACGCGAGTCTTCTCGGTAATGTCAGCCCTAGGTATGTTCGATATGCTGTCCAGCTTGACGGGATATAGGTCAGTTATAGTTTCGAGGACGTATATGCATAGGAATCCAAGGCGCGTACGCGCGCGCGTGCAGCTTCCGTTCCGGATTGTGTATGGAAGCTCCCTCAAAATACATGTCGTTTTTTTAGAAGTACATGGAGGACGTATGATTTGCACGTATTCGCGCGAATACGCGAAGACGACAACTTCAAGGATGGCAGAGGGCATATTCGTCAATGTGGAGTTTGGTGGATTGGTGTCGAATATGTGTAATCTGGCGCAAATGTATAAAGGCATCATGGGCTACGATAAATAGACTAGTGAAATGGGTAGACATGCATAGATCAGAAAGGAGACGATCCAAGCACACACGGCGGCGGTGGTCGGTTGACTCTGGCAAGATGATGGCCCCAAGGGGCCTTGCGATCGATTGCACTATGTTGGTTCAGTAATACGGGGTCTATGTGCCTATTTCTGCAAAGGTTTGATCATGTAAATTTATCTCAAGTGGTATAGATGGTTGTTGTAGGGCTTCGATCCTAATTGTGGTTCCACCCCTATTCTGCATGGTATGCCACATGGATGGTCAACAAAGATTCAGGCCACTCAAGGTCAACACTAGTCGAGAAAAGTCACCTGCGGTCAACAAAAGTCCAACGAATACTTCATGATCAATAAGTCAAAGGAAGAAGACACATAAAAGAATAAATCAAAGATGGAGGCAAAGGAGCAAAGAGGCCACAAACCAAGCTAGAAGGCCTTCATATGGTATAGGAATCTTCCCCTCATGGGTCACCCTTATAACGGAGTTGATATAAGGCGTTGACCTTGGACTTGGGCAAACCGTCACATTGGAACCTCACACAGCCGATTGGGACCATTTTGGAGCTTTACTCGAACATTTGATTCGGGCGTCGACTCAGTCGAGTGGCTTCTTGGACTTGGATGTAGCTAGGGGAGTGTTGTAGTCGATCTAAGCCTGTCCGTTCATGCATATGATGTGTTCGGTTGGCCAATAAGGAGGGTCGAACCCATGCAATGATAAATCTATTTGAACAGTCGTGCTTGTGGTCATGGATGATTTGGATCTTGCTGACTTGATCGTAGAACAACTACAACTTTGATAACTAAAACTTGTCAACCGCGTGAGTGCGTTGTGGGTTCTTCCTCATGAGAGATAAGGTGGTATTAAGTTTGTGGTTAGTTAGGTGGATAGAGTAGATGATCTATGTGCTTCTTTACTTTTATGCACTTTCTGATCTTATCTCCAATAGATGCAAGCTGTCGTTTGTTTATAGAATGCTTGGAGCTTCATGATCAACAAGTCAAAGGAAGAAGACACATAAAAGAATAAATCAAAGATCGACACAAAGGAGCAAAGAGGCCCAAAACCAAGCTAGAAGGCCTACATATGGTGAAGGTAATCCTCCCCCTCATGGGTCACCCTTATAACAGAGCTGATACAAGGAGTTGTCCTTGGACTTGGAAACAACCACATTGGAACCTCACACAACTGATTGGGACCATTTTGGAGCTTTACTTGGACTTTTGATTCGGGTGTCAGCTCAGTTGGGTGGCTTCCTAGACTTGGATGTAGCTCGGGGAGTGTTGTAGTCGATCTAAATTTGTCCGTTCACACATATGATGTGTTCGGTTGGCCTACAAAGGACAATCGAATGTGTTGGGTATAAGACTGCACCCATGCAATAATATATCTATTTGAATAGCTGTGTTTGTGGTCATGGGTGATTTTGATCTTGTTGACTATGTAACTCTCTGAGTACCCCGTGCACACAGGGTCTTTTGACCCCCGTGCGCACGTGGTGGTGTGAAAGTCTCTGAGTACCCCGTGCACATGGGGCTGACTTAGCCCGTGCGCACGGGGTCTAACGGGCAGAAACGGCCACCCGGGCAAGAACACTATAAAGCCCCCCTTCTTCCACCTCCATCCTCAACCCTAATGTCTTGTTGAGCTCAACCATCGCTACACTCCATTTTGCTCAATACTCTCAATCGCTCCACCCAAACTTGTTGAAACTTTGGGGATTGGGAGAGTAAGACCCGATCTACATCTTGACCAAACCAAATCACGTTCCCCGTAACATTTCTTCCCCATTGACTTGTTACTCTTGGAGCTTGGGCTCCTAGGCGGTTATAGGTTCCTCCGGAAGCTTCCTTGCATGTGGTGTGCTCCGGAGAAGTTTGTAAAGGTGTGGTGGTCGCCTTCAAGACCAACCCCGAGTGATTTGAGGCTCATCCGTTGGGGGTGACTCGAAAAGATTACGGTGAGCCTTCGGTGGCGTTCCGCAAGATTTGGCTCCGGCACCGCTCTAAACGGAAGTATCTCTTCCCAAGGAAGAGTGAACTTCGGGATAAAATCCGCGTCCTCGCCTCACTTGTGGTTAATCCTTTCCCACACTTTACTTTGTCTTGTATGCTTGTTTGCTTGCTAATTAGATTGTTGCCTAGCATATTTGGCCCTAAGCTTGCTTGTCATATAGGTTGTGTTCACCTAGTTGCATATCTAGTGAATCCTATTTATCCGCTAAACCTTGAAATTGACAAGAAAAAATAAATTTTGTAGTCTCTTATTCACCCCCCTCTAGTCGACCGTATCAATCCTTCCATAGTTTATGTATGAGATGGTTATATATTGTAATGTTAAGTGGCCTGTGTGTCACGGCATGATGGCTGGAGCCACGAGATTGCCACCACTACTAGGAAAAACCCTAGCGATGGCGGGTATTTTGCCTATCGATGGCGCGGATGACGCTACATCGATAAGCCTTCTGACTAACGTGTAGCGGTAGCGCTGTCATCCGACGCCATCTGCTATACATGGCTAGCGAGAGCTCTGCTTTAATCTTGAGCGCTGCTGCTAATATCTGCGGTGCTTTTTAGCGAGAAGCGCTCTTGGTAAGGAGCGCCATCGCTAACTTTGTTCCCCCTCGCTGCTAGTTTTATTAGTTTTGTTTTTTTCGCATATTTGTTTTGTATTTGAATAGGCTTTATACAATAATCTTCAGCATATCATACACATACAAATGTAATGATAGCATATACATACAAATAGTCTCATCAAATCATGCCATCATCATAATCATCATCCAACACAAAGTGGTCTCTCGTCATCATCTCGAAAATAGCGATACAAGTCTCGATTACTTGCAACTACATCGTCATCCATCTAAACAATGATATACGCGAGAAGAGCTATCACTATGAGTGAGAGCGGAACTATGCAATACATGAGTTCGTATCCCTCTCTTGCATTAGTGTGGACCTAAACTAACTCCTGGCTGTCGCTCGAAAATCGGAAACCGGTACACGTGGGCCTGACACTTCGGCCACTCATCGTATACTCCTGGTGTAGCACTTCTTCACCATCGATGATCTATGCACCTGCATCATCACATGAGTCGATGATATGCAACATATATAGTTGAGCAACAGAAAGAGACAGACTTGGCAAAAATAGAAGCAACATATGATAAGGATAAATAACAAAGTTCATTGTACCCAAAATGCCCTAACTAGAGTGATCTTCGCTAGTCGAGGAGGACAGTTTAATTACATCACAAATAAAGTTTCGCCGTGCATAACTCAGAGTTTTGTCATACAGAAAGTATGGACTAAACGGACACATTGTCATATATCGACAATCACTCCAACATGGCATGCCATCCATCCATGTCAGGGAGATAGTCCCTGAGCATAGTGAAAGGCTTCATGTCGAGACGCTGAGAGGCTACGCGTGTTCGGGCGTCTTCCCGCGACATTTGTCCTTCTTCGCAGAACACCCCTGTTTTTTCGGCGAGCTCCTTCATGATGATTTGGGCAAATTCGCGCTGGATGTGATAGAACTCAGCTCGAAGTCGATGATCCTCGATATCTCCTAAGTCTTTGCCCATTGCAGAATATGGGCATCGCCGGATCTAGGTGACATGCGAAGGTTCTGGTGATCCCGTCTATACTCCAGCATGTGGTGTAGGACATAGAATCCATCATTAAGAGAATCACTCGGTTGCTAGATGCAGCAAAAGTCGGTCTTATGGCTGAAGGTGGGCCTGCCGTCCCTTGTCTTCTTGTCGTTGACCTCTCCACCCCGTTTGCCGTAGTAAAAGATAGCGCTGTCGAGAATAGACTTGATGTGGGTGTAATCCTTTTTGGTAATGTTCTTCGACGAGTCCAAGTAAAGAGCGTGGGAGTATCGGGGGTAGAGGATGATGAGGACGGCGCGCCTGCCGTTGCACAAAATAAGTACACCTCAAATTAATTAGCCTCCATTGTGCAAATGAATGATTGAAATCGAAGGAAGATATTCGTGTGGATGACTTATAGGGGATGATAAGGCAAGAGAATCGCCTCCTTGTCCTTATTGGCGAGCATGAAATGGACGAGGTAGTCCCTCGCGTATTCACAGTGCTTTGCGCAGACTGCCAAGAAGCCCTCGTGCATGAAGTACGGGTCAGCGAAGGTATCTGCTCAACCCCGATGAGGTAGTTCATGTGCAAGGCATAAAGGCAGAGAAATGTAAAATCCAACTTCTTCCAGTGAAACATGTCGAAGATGTAATCGAATCGAAGGAAGAACTTCTCCGCGGGGAATGTGTTGACGTACGACAATTACCGCGGCACGTTAACCACGTAGAGTGGGTATCCTGGATTTTTCGAGGCAAGGAGGCCTTTCTCTATCCGCAACACATCGTCATGAAGTCTCCATACATTGCCGAATCTGGCTCCTATTGCTGCTTTAGGTAGGATTGGTTCACCGGTGATATGCCATTTTGCCGCACCGGGGATATCTATATGGTCTTGAACCCGAGGCTGCTGAGGCGGCTGGATCATAGAAGCAGCTTTGTTGCCTTTCCTTGGTCTCTTCCTAGACTTTTTTGCTATCGGAAGGTTGTCAATAATACGTTCAGACTCCGGAGGCGGCAATTCAGGCACCAACTCATGACGCTCAAACCCTAAGTAGGCGCCAGTATTGACATATTGTTGAGTGCCATCGTCATCCTCATCCTCATCTATGGCGTTGTCACCAGCGACTAATGGAGCCTCTTCCTCACCCCCCCTCCGCTATCACCAGCACGACAGCCGATGATAATTGGGTAGGCGAGGTGTTGATGTTCATACCTAACTGCGTGCTCATGGGTGTGCTTCCGGCCGCCTCCAAACGAAGAAGACTCTTTTGCCACAACAGGACCCACCCATTGCAACAATCACCAAGTCGCCATGGGATGTCGTTGTCATCCCCCACTAGTACCAGAGGAGCCAAATTCTCGTGACCCAGTTTGACACTAGCCACGGAAACCTTGAAGACGTCCGGGGGGATCGGCCGGCTGTGGAACAATGGTTCCTTCGGCTCCATTATCGTCGCCTTCCCCACGTCCACCTTCTGGTCGCCAATGGTGTACAATATGGTGCACGGGGTTTCGTCGGCCTGCAAATAAAAGTCTGCGACGTGAGACATCTGAAAGGCAACGAAAACAGGAGATTATACATTTATTGAAGAGGGCCGGTGTGACAGATACCATGAGGGCGTCGAGCTCAGCCAAAGACGAAGCACCGCCGAGCACGTCCGGTGCCGGAGCCGGTGCCGGAGCAGGTGCGGGAGCCGGTGCAGGAGCAGGTGCAGGAGCCGGTGCGGGAGAAGGTGCTGGTGCAACGCTAGTCGAGCTGCTCCCGAAGAAGTCAGCAAGGGGAAAGTCTGTTGCATTTTTTCTGGATTTTGCCTGCTCCAATTGAAAACGGTCGGAACCAAGGTAGTAGGCATATCTACAAGCACCTGTTTTGCGGCAGCTACCGCTGTTGCGACTGTTGCTACGTCTTGAGCTTGCGTTGGTTTTCCTTGAAGAGGAAAGGGTGATGCAGCAATAGTAGCGTAAGTATTTCCCTCAGTTTTTGAGAACCATGGTATCAATCCATTAGGAGGCTCCTCAAAAGTCCCACGCACGTACACAAACAAACAAAGAACTCGCAACCAATGAAATAAAGGGGTTGTCAATCCCTTCACGGCCACTTGCGAAAGTGAGATCTAATAGAGACAATATGATAAGATAAATATATTTTTCGTATTTTATAATATAGATGCAAAAAGTAAAGATGCAAAATAAAAGTAGATTGGAAGCAAATATGATAAGAGATAGACCCGGGGGGCATAGGTTTCACTAGTGGCTTCTCTCAAGATAGCATAAGTATTACGGTGGGTGAACAAATTACTGTCGAGCAATTGATAGAAAAGCGAATAATTATGAGATTATCTAGAAATGATCATGTATATAGGCATCACGTCCGCAACAAGTAGACCGACTCCTGCCTACATCTACTACTATTACTCCACACATTGACCGACTCCTGCATACATCTAGAGTATTAAGTTCATAAGAACAGAGTAACGCATTATCCATAGTTAGAATTGTACCGGGAGCATCTAGGTTCCGCTATTGGTTATTGACCGGAAACAGTTCTAGGTCATGTCTACATAGTTCTCGAACCCGTAGGGTCCGCACGCTTAACGTTACGATGACAGTTATATTATGAGTTTATAGTTTTTGATGTACCGAAGGTTTTTCGGAGTCCCAGATGTGATCACGGACACGACAAGGAGTCTCAAAATGGTCGAGACATAAATATTGATATATTGGAAGCCTATATTTGGATATCGGAATCGTTCCGGGTGAAATCGGGATTTTACCGGAGTACCGGGGGGTTACCGGAAACCCCCGGGGGTTAATGGGCCCACATGGGCCCTAAGGGAGAAGAGGAGGGCCGGCCAGGGCAGGCCGCACGCCCCCTCCCCCCTAGTCTGAATAGGACAAGGAAGGGGTGGCACCCGCCTTTCCTCTTTCCCCCTTCCCCCTTCCTTCTCCAACAAGGCAAGAGGGGGGAGTCCTACTCCCGGTGGGAGTAGGACTCCTCCAGGCGCACCCCTAGGGGCCGGCCGCACCTCCCCCTCCCTCCTTTATATACGGGGGCAGGGGGCACCCCATGACACACAAGTTGATCTTCGTGATCGTTCCTTAGCCGTGTGCGCTGCCCCCTCCACCATATTCCACCTCGGTCATATCGTTGCGGTGCTTAGGCAAAGCCCTGCGTCGGTAGAACATCATCATCGTCACTACGCCGTCATGCTGACGGAACTCATCCCCGACACCCTGCTGGATCGGAGTCCGGGGATCGTCATCGAGCTGAAGATGTGTTGAACTCGGAGGTGTCGTACGACTACATCAACCGCGTTGTCATAACGCTTCTGCTTACGGTCTACGAGGGTATGTGGACAACACTCTCCCCTCCCGTTGCTATGCATCACCATGATCTTGCGTGTGCGTAGAATTTTTTTGAAATTACTACGTTCCCCAACAGTGGCATCCGAGCCAGGTTTTATGCGTAGATGTCATATGCACGAGTAGAACACAAGTGAGTTGTGGGCGATACAAGTCATACTGCTTACCAACATGTCATACTTTGGTTCAGCGGTATTGTGAGATGAAGCGGCCCGGACCGACATTACGCGTACGCTTACGCGAGACTGGTTTCACCATTACGAGCACTCGTGCTTAAAGGTGACTGGCGGGTGTCTGTCTCTCTCACTTTAGTTGAACCGAGTGTGGCTACGCCCGGTCCTTGCGAAGGTTAAAACAGCACTAACTTGACGAACTATCGTTATGGTTTTTGATGCGTAGGTAAGAACGGTTCTTGCTCAGCCCATAGCAGCCACGTGAAATTTGCAACAACAAAGTAGAGGATGTCTAACTTGTTTTTGCAGGGCATGTTGTGATGTGATATGGTCAAGACGTGATGCTATATTTTATTGTATGAGATGATCATGTTTTGTAACCGAAGTTATCGGCAACTGGCAGGAGCCATATGGTTGTCGCTTTATTGTATGAAATGCAAACGCCCTGTAATTGCTTTACTTTATCACTAAGCGGTAGCGATAGTCATAGAAGCAATAGATGGCATAACGGCAACGATGCTACGATGGAGATCAAGGTGTCGCGCCGGTGACGATGGTGATCACGACGGTGCTTCGGAGATGGAGATCACAAGCACAAGATGATGATGACCATATCATATCACTTATATTGATTGCATGTGATGTTTATCCTTTATGCATCTTATCTTACTTTGATTGACGGTAGCATTTTAAGATGATCTCTCACTAAATTATCAAGAAGTGTTCTCCCTGAGTATGCACCGTTGCGAAAGTTCTTTGTGCCGAGACACCACGTGATGATCGGGTGTGATAGGCTCTACGTCCAAATACAACGGGTGCAAAACAGTTGCACACGCGGAATACTCAGGTTAAACTTGACGAGCCTAGCATATACAAATATGGCCTCGGAACACGGAGACCAAAAGGTCGAGCGTGAATCATATAGTAGATATGATCAACATAGTGATGTTCACCATTGAAAACTACTCTATCTCACGTGATGATCGGACATGGTTTAGTTGATTTGGATCACGTGATCACTTAGATGACTAGAGAGACGTCTGTCTAAGTGGGAGTTCTTAAGTAATATGGATTAATTGAACTTAAATTTATCATGACCTTAGTCCTGGTAGTATTTTGCAAATTATGTTGAAGATCAATAGCTCGCGTTGTTGCTTTCATATGTTTATTTTGATATGTTCCTAGAGAAAATTGTGTTGAAAGATGTTAGTAGCAATGATGCGGATTGGATCCGTGTTCGAGGTTTATCCTCATTCTTTGCCTGAAGAATTATGTCCTTAATGCACCGCTAGGTGACAAACCTATTGCAGGAGCGGATCTGAGGCGTTATGAGCGTTTGGATAGCTTAATATGATGACTACTTGACAGTTTAGTGCACCATGCTTAACGGCTTAGAATCGGGACTTCAAAGATGTTTTGAACGTCATGGACCATATGAGATGTTCCAGGAATTGAAGTTAATATTTCAAGCAAATACCCGAGTTGAGAGATATGAAGTCTCCAACAAGTTCTATAGCTAAAAATTGAGGAGAATCGCTCAACTAGTGAGCATGTTCTTAGATTGTCTGGGTACTTCAATTGCTTGAATTAAGTGGGAGTTAATCTTCCAGATAAGATAGTGATTGACAGAATTCTCTAGTCACCATCACTAAGTTACTAGAACTTCATGATGAACTGTAGTATGCAAGGGATGACGAAAACGATTCCCGAGCTCTTCATGATGTTGAAATCGACAAAGGTAGAAATCAAGAAAGAGCATCAAGTGTTGATGATTGACAAGACCACTAGTTTCAAGAAAAGGGCAAAGGAAAGAAAGGAAACTTGGTAGAATGGCAAACAAGTTGTCACTCCCTGTGAAGAAGACCAAAGCTGGACCAAAGCACTAAACCGAGTGCTTACATCGCAAAGGAAATGGTCACTAGAAGCAGAAATGCCTTGAATATTTGGTGGATAAGAAGGATGGCAAAGTGAACAAGGGTATATTTGATATACATGTTATTGATGTGTGCCTTACTAGTGTTTATAGTAGCCCTTGAGTATTTGATACTTGTTCGGTTGCTAAGATTAGTAACTCGAAACAGGAGTTACAGAATAAACAGAGACTAGTTGAAGGGGAAGAGACGATGAGTGTTGGAAGTAGTTCCAAGATTGATATGATCATCATCGCACACTCCCTATACTTTCGGGATTAGTGCTAAACCTAAATAAATGTTATTTGGCGTTTGCGTTGAGCATGAATATGATTTGATCATGTTTATTGCAATACGGTTATTCATTTAAAGTCAGAGAAAATTGTTGTTCTGTTTACATGAATAAAACCTTCAAATGGTCATACACCCAATGAAAATAGTTTGTTGGATCTCGATCGTAGTGATACACATATTCATAATATTGATGCCAAAAGATGCAAAGTTAATAATGATAGTGCAACTTATTTGTGGCACTGCCGTTTGGGTCATATCGGTGTAAAGCGCATGAAGAAACTCCATAAAGATGGATTTTCGGAATCACTTGGTTATGAATCGTTTGATGCTTGCGAACCGTGCCTTTTGGGCAAGATGACTAAAACTCCATTCCCTGGAACAATGGAACGAGCTATTGACTTATTGGAAATAATACATACCGATGTATGCGATCCGATGAGTGTTAAGGCTCGCGGCGTGTATCATTATTTTCTGACCTTCACAGATGATTTGAGCAGATATGGGTATATCTACTTGATGAAACATAAGTCTGAAACATTTAAAAAGTTCAAAGAATTTCAGAGTGAAGTGGAAAACCATCGTAACAAGAAAAATAAAGTTTCTACGATCTGATCGTGGACACGAATATTTGAGTTACGAGTTTGGTCTTCATTTGAAACAATGTGAAATAGTTTCACAACTCACGCCACCTGGAACACCACAATGTAATGGTGTGTCCGAACATCGTAATCGTACTTTACTAGATATGGTGCGATCTATGATATCTCTTATCGGTTTACCACTATCGTTTTGGGGTTATGCATTAGAGACAGCTACATTCACGTTTAATAGGGCACCATCTAAATCCGTTGAGACGACACTGTATGAACTATAGTTTAGCAGTAAACCTAAGATGTCGTTTCTTAAAGTTTGGAGTTGCGATGCTTATATGAAAAAGGTTTTCAACCTGATAAGCTCGAACCCAAATCGGAGAAGTGCGTCTTCATAGAATACCTAAAGGAAACTGTTGGGTACACCTTCTATCACCGATCTGAAGGCAAAACATTCGTTGCTAAGAATGGATCCTTTCTAGAGAAGGAGTTTCTCTCGAAAGAAGTGAGTGGGAGGAAAGTAGAGCTTGTAAGGTAATTTGTACCTTCTCCCGAATTGGAAAGTAGTTCATCACAGAAATCAGTTCCAGTGATTCCTACACCAATTAGTGAGGAAGCTAATGATGATGATCATGAAACTTCAGATCAAGTTACTACAAAACCTCGTAGGTCTTCCAAAGTACGGTCCGCACCAGAGTGGTACGGTAATCCTGTTCTGGAAGTCATGTTACTAGACCATGATGAACCTACGAACTATGAGGAAGCGATGATGAGCCCAGATTCCACAAAATGGCTTGAGGCCATGAAATCTGAGATGGGATCCATGTATGAGAACAAAGTGTGGACTTTGGTGGAGTTGCCCGATGATCGGCAAGCCATATTGTATAAATGGATCTTCAAGAGGAAGACATATGCTGATAGTAGTGTTACTATCTGCAAAGCTCGACTTGTCGCAAAAAGGTTTTCGACAAGTTCAAAGTGTTGACTACAATGAGATTTTCTCAACTGTAGCGATGCTTAATTCTGTCCGAATCATGTTAGCAATTGCCACATTTTATGAAATCTGGCAAATGGATGCCAAAACTACATTCCTTAATGGTTTTATTAAAGAAGAGTTGTATATGATGCAACCAGAAGGTTTGTCAATCCTAAAGGTGCTAACAAAATGTGCAATCTCCAGCGATCCATCTATGGACTGGTGCAAGCATCTCAGAGTTGGAATATACGCTTTGATAAGTTGATCAAAGCATATAGTTTTATACAAACTTGCGGTGAAGCCTGTATTTACAATAAAGTGAGTGGGAGCACTACCGCTTTTCTGATAAATATATGTGAGTAACATATTATTGATCAGAAATGATGTAGAATTTTTCTGGAAAGCATAAAGGAGTATTTGAAAGGAGTTCTTTAAAAGAAAGACCTTAGTAAAGCTACTTACATATTGAGCATCAAAATCTATTGAGATAGATCAAGATGCTTGATAAGTGTTTCAATAAGTACATACCTTGTCAAGATTTTGAAGTAGTTCAAAATGGAACAGTCAAAGAAAGAGTTCTTGCCTGTGTTGCAAAGGTGTGAAATTGAGTAAGACTCAAATCCCGACCACGGCAGAAAATAGAAAAGAGAATGAAAGTCATTCCCCATGCCTCAGTCATAGGTTCTATAAAGTATGCTATGCAATGTACCAGACCTATTGTATACCTTGCTCTGAATTTGGCAAGGGAGTACAATAGTGATCTAGGAGTAGATCACTGGACATTGGTCAAGAATATCCTTAGTGAGGACTAAGGAAATATTTCTCGATTATGGAGGTGATAAAAGAGCCCGTCGTAAATAGTTACATCGGTGCAAGCTTTTACACCGATCCAGATGACTCTAAAGTCTCAATATGGAGACATATTTGAAAGTGGGAGCAATTAGCTAGAGTAGCTCCGTGCAGAGCATTGTAGACATAGAATATTTGCAAAATACATACGGCTCTGAATGTGACAGACCCGTTGACTAAGCTTCTCTCACGAGCAAAACATGATCACACCTTAGTACTCTTTGGATGTTAATCACATAAGCAATGTGAACTAGATTATTGACTCTAGTAAACCCTTTGGGAGTTGGTCACATGACGATGTGAACTATGGGTGTTAATCATATAGAGATATGAATATTGTGTTAAATCAAATGGCGATGTGAACTAGATTATTGACTCTAGTGCAAGTGGGAGACTGAAGGAAATATGCCCTAGAGGCAATAATAAAGTTATTATTTATTTCCTTATTTCATGATAAATGTTTATTATTCATGCTAGAATTGTATTAACCGGAAACATAATACATGTGTGAATACATAGACAAACATAGTGTCACTAGTATGCCCCTACTTGACTAGCTTGTTGATCAAAGATGGTTGTGTTTCCTAGCCATAGACATGAGCTGTCATTTGATTAACGGGATCACATCATTAGAAGAATGATGTGATTGACTTGACCCATTCCGTTAGCTTAGCACTTGAACGCTTAGTATGTTGCTATTGCTTTCTTCATGACTTATACATGTTCCTATGACTATGAGATTATGCAACTCCCGTTTACGGAGGAACACTTTGTGTGCTACCAAACGTCACAGCGAATCGGGTGATTATAAAGGAGCTCTACAGGTGTCTCCGAAGGTACATGTTGAGTTGGCGTATTTCGAGATTAGGATTTGTCACTCCGATTGTCGGAAAGGTATCTCTGGGCCCTCTCGATAATGCACATCACTATAAACCTTGCAAGCAATGTGGCCAATGATTTGGCTATGGGATGATGCATTACGTAACGAGTAAAGAGACTTGCCGGTAACGAGATTGAACTAGGCATTGAGATACTTACGATCGAATCTCGGGCAAGTAACATACCAATGACAAAGGGAACAACGTATGTTGTTATGCGGTTTGACCGATAAAGATCTTCGTAGAATATGTAGGAGCCAATATGAGCATCTAGGTTCCGCTATTGGTTATTGACTGGAAACAGTTCTAGGTCATGTCTACATAGTTCTCGAACCCGTAGGGTCCTCACGCTTAATGTTACGATGACAGTTATATTATGAGTTTATAGTTTTTGATGTACCAAAGGTTGTTCGGAGTCCCGGATGTGATCACGGACATGACGAGGAGTCTCAAAATGGTCGAGACATAAAGATTGATATATTGGAAGCCTATATTTGGATATCGGAATCGTTCCGGGTGAATCGGGATTTTACCGGAGTACCGGGGGGTTACCGGAACCCCCCGGGGGTTAATGGGCCTACATGGGCCCTAAGGGAGAAGAGGAGGGCCGGTCAGGGCAGGCCGCGCGCCCCTCCCCCCTAATCCGAATAGGACAAGGAAGGGGGGGGGGCGCCCCCCTTTCCTCTTCCCCCCCTTCCCCCTTCCTTCTCCAACAAGGCAAGAGGGGGGAGTCCTACTCCAGATGGGAGTAGGACTCCTCCAGGCGCACCCCTAGGGGCCGGCCCACCTCCCCCTCCCTCCTTTATATACGGGGGTAGGGGGCACCCCATGACACACAAGTTGATCTTTGTGATCGTTCCTTAGCCTTATGCGGTGCCCCCCTCCACCATATTCCACCTCGGTCATATCGTTGCGGTGCTTAGGCGAAGCCCTGCGTCGGTAGAACATCATCATCGTCACCACGCCGTCGTCTTGTGGAACTCATCCCGACACCTGCTTTGGATCGAGTCCGGGATCGTCATTGAGCTGAACGTGTGATGAACTCGGAGGTGCCGTACGTTCGGTACTCGGATCGGTCGGATCGTGAAGATGTACGACTACATCAACCGCGTTGTCATAACGCTTCCACTTACGGTCTACGAGGGTACGTGGACAACACTCTCCCCTCTCGTTGCTATGCATCACCATGATCTTGCGTGTGCGTAGGAAATTTTTGAAATTACTACGTTCCCCAACAGGAGGGCCTCATATTATCTATCTTTTTTAGTTTCTCATCGTTGATGGTGGCGGTTGTCCATATGATGCAGCCTATTTGATTGTCGTAGCACGCGCGCGCTTCCTCGGGCGCATTTGGCTCAAAATTGTCTTCGTCCACCTCCGTGATCACCAGTCTAGTAGTCCTGAGCTTGTTAGGAAGCCATTGTCTCTTTGCTTTCGGTTCTATACCGGCTCCGCTAGTCTCGGCGCCGGTCTCAGTCTCAGTGCTGGTCTCGATGCGGGTCTCAATCTCAGCATCGGTCTCAGTCTCAGCGCCGGTCCCGATGCCAGTCTCAATCTCCGATGTGACAGGTGGACCCAGCAACATCAACTGTTGATCGTTGGCTTCCCTCAAAAATTCTTCTGCCGCCAGGTAGACGTTGTCGCAGTCACCAGAACCCTGTCCTTCATCGTTGCTAGCCATGTTTCCTACGATTAAATCTAGTCAATTAATTCTAGACCTACTAAAATGAATAATGACATAAAAAATGCCTATGCTTTGCAGGAATGTTGACTCCTTCCCGGTGCGGCAAATCCCGGGCACTCGATATGTCCTAGTTTGTAGCACAAGTCATGCCGAAATTCACGGAAAATTTCGGCATAACTTTTGCTAAAAAGTGGACAAATCGAGAACCTAAAATTTGCCGGAACAGAAATGAATCAACATTCCGGCAAAACATAGGCCACTCGGTTTCATTCACTGGAAACAACAAAGCCACTTGGGCACAATCGAAACATGTGCAAACACAATTGAGGAATTTGCATATATCCTGACCACTTCAAATTTGCATGCCCTAGCGTTTGACACTTCAAGAAAATCTACACAAATCTCATGCTCTCTCAAACTCAATTCAAAAACCAAATATAGATTATATTTAGTTAACTACTGAACTGAACTTTACTCTAAACTAAACCCTACTGCCCTAATTAACATCTAGTTAAACAAACTCAATTCAAAAACTAAACCCTACTGAACTAATTAACATCTACATTATCTACTACTTAACATCTATTATTACCCTAACTAAAAACATCTACTATTATCCATACTACCCTAGTGAACTAGTACCGTCACTACTACTAATTAACATCTACTACTACTACTACTACTACTACTACTACTACTACTACTACTACTAAAAATCATTATGTATGAATCCTAGTACTAATTAACATCTACTACTACTACTGCTAATTAACATGGTAGAGGAAGAAAAAGCAGAGAGAGGGGGTGGGAGAGGGGTCGGGGGGCTTACAGAGAGGGGAGAGACTGTGGCCGGGAGGTGCTCGGCGATGGAGGTAGGGACGGCGAGGGCTGGCTCGAGATCGGGAGGCGGCGGTCCTGGGCGGGCTCGGGGGCGGTGAGGTCGAGGGCGGTGGCGGTGAGGTCGAGGGCGGCGACGGTGAGGTCGAGGGCGGCCCGAGAGGCGGCGGCGGTGAGGATGAGCGTGGCGTCGACGCTGGCAGGAGATGGCGGCGAAGTGGGGGAGACGGCGGCGAAGTGGGGTGAGGGATTTGGGGGAGAAGTGGTGGCCGGGGGGAAATCGTTTTTGGGTTAAGTCAAAAATAACGGTAGCGCATTACGAAAAATGCGCTATAGCTAAGTTAGCTATAGCGCGTTTTAGTAAACGCGCTACTGCTATGCCTTCATCCTTTTTTGCCCTTTTTGTTTATTTTTCTTTATATTTTATATTTTTCCTTTCTCCTTTTTCTATTTCTTTCATTTTCATTTACTTTTCTATTTGTTTTTCATTTTATTTTATTTTCATTAGCAGTAGCGCTTTACACATAAACGCGCTGCTATAAGAATATTAGCGGTAACGCGGTTTTTAAAAAATCGCTACTACTATGTGTAGCCCATCGGCTTAGTGGTTGGAAATTTAGTAGTAGCGAGGTTTTAGAGAGACGAGCTGCTGATATATATGCATCTGCAGTGCGCTTATTTTGCACGCGCTACTGCTGTCTAGCAGTAGCGGGATTTTTTAACAAGCGTTACTGCTAAATTTTTGTGTATAACGTTTTTCCTAGTAGTGCATGTTAATGTAAAAATTCATAGAGATAGCCTACATGTTATAGGTGATGGCAAACATACACGGAGGATCCCTAATACGTCTCCAACATATCTATAGTTTTTGATTGTCCCATGCTATTATAGTATCAATCTTGCATGTTTTATATGCAATATTATATAATTTTGGGGACTAACATATTAACTTAGTGCCAAGTGCCACTTGCTGTTTTCTTTTTGCCTGTTTTTTGTTTTTCAGGAAATCAGTACCAAACGAAGTCCAAATGCCATGAAACTTTTTGACGATTTTTTCTAGACATAAGAGACCTTAGAAGCTTTGGGAGGAGGCCAGAAGGCGAAGGAGTAGGCCACAAGACCTGGGTACGCCCATGTGCCTTGTGGGCCCCTCTTTCCTCCGTTTGACCTAATTCCAACTCTATAAATTCTCTAAAATTGTGAAACCAACAGAGAGCCATCCAAAATACTTTTTCCACTGCCGCAACCCTCTGTTCTTGTGAGATCCCATCTCGAGACCTTTGCTAGTACTCTACCGATCATGGAGGGCCTCTACATCAACCTTGTTGCCCTTTCCACTACTGGGAAAACCTTATACACAACATCTTAGCAGTAGCGCTGGACAAAACAGGGCGCCACTGCTACTTAGTAGTAGCGAGTTTAAATAAACCACGCTACTGCTACTACTTTAGCAGTGCCACCTTCTGCTAAAGCGTGCTGCTGCTATACTTGTATTGGGCGCAGATGGCTAGCCCCACTTAGCAGTAGCGCATTTGCCTGACCAGCGCTGCTGCTGCGTCCCTTAGCAGTAGCTGATACGTCTCCAACGTATCTATAATTTATGAAGCATTCATGCTATTTTATTATCTGTTTTGAATGATTACGGGCTTTATTATACACTTCTATATTACTTTTGGGACTAACCTATTAACCGGAGGCCCAGCCCATATTGTTGTTTTATTGCCTGTTTCATTATTTTGAAGAAAAGGAATATCAAACGGAGTCCAAACGGAATGAAACCTTCGGGAGCATTATTTTTGGAACGGATATGATCCAGGAGACTTGGAGTTGAAGTAAAGGAAGCTTCGAGGTGGCCAAGAGATAGGAGGGCGCGCCCCCGTCTCGTGGGCCCTTCGAGCCTCCCCCGACCGACTTCTTTCGCTTATATATTGCCATATACCCTAAAACCATCGAAGAAGAAGATAGATCGGGAGTTCCGCCGCCGCAAGCCTCTGTACCCACCAAATACCTCTCGGGATCTCGTTCCAGCACCCTGCCGGAGGGGGAACCCATCACCAGTGGCCATCTTCATCATCGCGGTGCTATCCATGACGAGGAGGGAGTAGTTCACCCTCGGGGCTGAGGGTATGTACCAGTAGCTATGTGTTTGATCTCTCTCTCTCTCTCTCTCTCTCTCTCTCTCTCTCTCGTGTTCTCTCTATGGCACGATCTTGATGTATCGCGAGCTTCTATTATAGTTGGATCTTATGATGTTTCTCCCCCCTCTACTCTCTTGTGATGAATTGAGTTTTCCTCTTGAAGTTATCTTATCGGATTGAGTCTTTAAGGATTTGGGAACACTTGATGTATGTCTTGCCGTGTTTATCTGTGGTGACAATGGGATATCATGTGCCACTTGATGTATGTTTTGGTGATCAACTTGCGGGTTCCGCCCATGAACCTATGCATAGGGGTTGGCACACGTTCTCGTCTTGACTCTCCGGTAGAAACTTTGAGGCACTCTTTGAAGTACTTTTGTGTTGGTTGAATAGATGAATCTGAGATTGTGTGATGCATATCGTATAATCATGCCCACGGATACCTGAGGTGACATTGGAGTATCTAGGTGACATTTGGGTTTTGGTTGATTTGTGTCTTAAGGTGTTATTCTAGTACGAACTCTTGAATATATTGATCCGAAAGAATAACTTTGAGGTGGTTTCGTACCCTACCATAATCTCTTCGTTTGTTCTCTGCTGTTGGTGGCTTTGGAGTGACTCTTTGTTGCATGTTGAGGGATTGTTATATGATCTATCTATGTTATTATTATTGAGAGAACTTGCACTAGTGAAAGTATGAACCCTATGCCTTGTTTCCTAGCATTGCAATACCGTTTACACTCACTTTTATCATTAGTTACCTTGCTGTTTTTATATTTTCAGATTACAAAAACCTATATCTACTATCCATATTGCACTTGTATCACCATCTCTTCACCGGACTAGTGCACCTATACAATTTACCATTGTATTGGGTGTGTTGGGGACACAAGAGACTCTTTGTTATTTGGTTGCAGGGTTGTTAGAGAGAGACCGTCTTCATCCTATGCCTCCCACGGATTGATAAACCTTAGGTCATCCACCTGAGGGAAATTTGCTACTGTCCTACAAACCTGTGCACTTGCAGGCCCAACAACGTCTACAAGAAGAAGGTTGTGTAGTAGAAATCAAGCTCTTTTTTGGGGCCGTTGCCGGGGAGGTGAGTGCTTGAATGTATATCTTTAGATCTTGCAATCGAATCTTTTTGTTTCTTGTTTTATCACTAGTTTAGTTTATAAAAGAAAACTACAAAAAAATGGAGTTAAGTTTGTCTCATACGCTTCATCTTTTTAATATCTTTCATGAGTTTGATGGAAAGGAAAATTGTGCTCAATTGCTAGAAGAAGAATGCATTAAAATGCTTGGTACTAAATCTTTGAATGATGAGCATGATTGCAATGTTGTTAGTATGAACTCCTTGAATATCCATAGTACTAATGATGATTGCACTAGTTATGATGTAAATGTCTCCTATAAGCATGTCGATTTTTGTGGAGAGCATTGGGTTTGCATAGATACACCAAATAGAGAAGATAAATATTGCAAGAGGCATAAGCATATAGAAACTAAATTGTTACAAGAAAGGATAGACAAGAGTGCTGAGAATTTAAGGTATCTTTACCATTGTGAACTTTGCAATGAACGTGATCATTTACATCTCCAATGCAAATTGTTTCATGATCGAATCGTGTCCAAAAATTGTGATGATTTGATCTCCCTTGCTCATTACAATGAACTTAGTTTGCTTTTGGGTTATGAAGAATTGAAATGTGCAACTAAGCTTATTCCAAAATTTAATCTTGAGCATTTCCTTGATATTGATTTAGATACGATTTATATGTTTTGTGCGGTGAATTGCATTGAAAATCCTTATATTTCCAATTACCTAAAGAAAATAAAGCAAATAGGAGAAGAAGAGAACACTAATGAAAGGGAAGAGACTTCCCAATATCCTCCTATTATTTCTTATGATGAATCAGGTAACGAGGAGGAGCTTTCTACTCAACCAATATCATCTATAAGGAGCTCAAAGAAGAAGGTTGAACCCACACATAATGTGAAAAGGAAAAGAAGGAGCAACAAAGGTAAAAAGGTATCTCTCTCGAATGATATTGCTCCTACTACTCATTGTGATGATGATAATTGCTATACTATTGGTGCTATCCGTACTATTAATGATGAGCATGATTGCAATGTTGTTAGTATGAATTCCTTGAATATCCATGATGCTAATGATATGAAAAGGCCGAAGCTTGGGGAAGATATGTTTGATGAGGATGAAATATTTGAGAATATATTTGCTGAAATTAATGTTTGTCCCAAGCTTGGGGATGCTACGTTTAATGAAGATGATATTTTTAGCCTCCCAAGTTTTGATATGCAAAGTTTTTATGATGATATCATGCCTCTTACCTATTATGATTATATTGATGAAAGTGGGTTTGGAAGAGTGTCAACTTTAGGAAGTAGTTATCCCACTATTTTGGAGGATGTTGAATCTTATTGTGATGAATACGAAAGTGGATTTGGAAGAGTGTCAACTTTATGTAGTGATGATTCCACTATCGGAAGAGGTTTCAATCGATTATGATGAGAACGAAGTTGCTACTTATGATGATTATTGTGATGAAACTTATGCTATAAAAAGTAGTGATGATTATATTTATAAAACTTATGATTATGATTACCCTTTTTCTGAACATTACTCTTTTAATGTGGAAACAATTTTTAGAGTTCAAGTCTCTTATGATACTCCCACTATTCCGAATGAGAAGAATTTTGCTTATGTGGAGAGTAGTAAATTTCTATGCTTGCAGATCATGAAAAGAAAGCTTTAGGTGCTGGTTATATTGTTGAATTCATTCATGATGCTACTGAAAATTATTATGAGGGAGGAACATATGGTTGTAGGAATTGCAATAATGTGAAGTTTCCTCCCTATGTGTTGAAAATTCTAAACTTATGCTTGTTTTGCCTCCCTATGCTAGTTGATTATTGTTCCCATAATTTGTTTGCTCGCAAAATCCTTATACATAGGAAGTGGGTTAGACTTAAATGTGCTAGTCATATGCTTCATGATGCTCCCGTTATGTTTCAATCCTTATCTTTTATGTGAGCATCATTGTCATCATCATGCCTAGCTAGAAAGGCATTAAAGAAAAGCGCTTGTTGGGAGACAACCCAATATTTACCATTACTGTTTTTGTGTGCTCACATGATTATGCTACTGTAGTAATCATGTTTTATAGCTTTTGTTTCAATAAAGTGCCAAGTAAGACCTTTAGGATAGCTTACGGTGATAGTTGTGTTGATCCTGCTGAGAATTAGAAACTTTTGCACCCAGTAATTTGGTTTTGTAAATTCACATAAACGTGATTCTGATCTTATTTTTTTCCTATGCATTGGTACACAAATTTCTTAGGACTTCCTAATTTTTTAGAATTTTTGTAGTTCCATAAGTATACGTTTGATACAGATTACTACAGACTGTTCTGTTTTTGACAGATTCTGTTTTCTATGTGTTGTTTGCTTATTTTGATGAATCTATGGGTAGTACCGGAGGGTATGAACCATAGATAAGTTGAAGTACAGTAGATATTACACCAATATGAATTTAGAATGAGTTCATTAAAGTACCTAAGTGGTGGTTTTATTTTCTTATACTAACGGAGCTTACGAGTTTTCTGTTGAGTTTTGTGTTGTGGAGTTTTCAAGTTTTGGGTAAAGATTCAATGGACTATGGAATAAGGAGTGGCAAGAGCCTAAGATTGGGGATGCCCAAGGCACCCCAAGGTAATATTCAAGGACAACCAAGAGCCTAAGCTTGGGGATGCCCCGGATGGCATCCCCTCTTTCGTCTTCGTTCATCGGTAACTTTACTTGCAGCTATATTTTTATTCACCACATGATATGTGTTTTGCTTGGAGCATCATTTTATCTTGTTAGTATTTGCTTGCTGTTATTTAGAATAATGTTTTGCATCTTTAGTTTCAATAAAAATGTCAAGGATAGCCCTTGCCATGCTTATTTTGCTAGTATACATGTTGCTGTTTGAAAACAGAAAGTTTACCGCTGTTGCAAAAATTCCCTAGAAAAGTCAGAGAATGGTATAATGTTGAATTTTTTGCATAATGAGCTCTGATAAATCTTCTACAGTGTATATTTTTCTAATAATTTTTGGAGTTAGGTAAGTATTGATACTCTTGCATTCTTTACAGACTGTACTGTTTTGGCAGATTGCTGTTATGTTTGCATTGTTTGCATATGTTTGCTTGCTTAATGATTCTATTTGAGGATAGGAGTGTTAAATATGCAGAGAAATTTAGTATGCAATGTTGAATAATAATTTTAGTGATTTGTTACAGTACAAAATGATAAGGTTTTGCATTGGTTTATACTAACCTATCTCACGAGTTCTTGTTGAGTTTGGTGTGGATGAAGCTTTTTGATAAAAAGAGAAACCATGATATGAGAGGAATTAAAGAGACACAAAAGTTCAAGCTTGGGGATGCCAAAGGCACCCCAAGATAATATTTCAAGAAGTCTCAAGCATCTAAGCTTGGGGATGCCCCGTTAGGCATCCCGCCTTTCTTCTTCAACAACTATCGGTTAGTATCGGTTGAGCCTAAGTTTGTGCTTCTTCACATGAGTTGTGCTATCCTTGCAATGTCATTTTGTTTTGCCTTGCTTGCTGTTTGAATACAATACCAATATCTGAAATTCTTAAATGAGAGAGAGTCTTCACATAGTTACATAATTATTTAGCTACTCATTGATCTTCACTCATATCTTTTTGGAGTAGTTTGTTATTTACTCGTGTGCTTCACTTATATCCTATGAGTAAATTGTTGAATGAGTTGATTGTCATAAATCTGAAATTATATATGTCTCATTTGCTTATTCCATGGGGAGTAATGACTTCACATCTAAAAAGTAGAGGTTGTAAATTTATTGAAGGTTAGCAAGCATTGTATTGGTCATTTGAACAATTCATGAAAGAATATTGAAGGAAGAGAGATTTCACATATAAATATACTATCTTAGACACCTTTTATAATTGTGAGCACTCATTAAGTATGACATGCTAAAGAGTTGATGTTGGACAAGGAATACAATGTAATGGGTTATGTTTTCTCACATCTCAGTTAAAGTATATTGTCATGGATCATTCAAACATGTTGAGCTTGCCTTTCCCCCTCATGCTAGCCAAATTCCTTGCACCAAGTAGAGATACTACTTGTGCTTCCAAATATCCTTAAACCCAGTTTTGCCATGAGAATCCACCATACCTACCTATGGATTGAGTAAGATCCTTCAAGTAAGTTGTCATCGGTGCAAGCAGTAAAAATTGCTCTCTAAATATGCATGATCTATTAGTGTGAAGAAAATAAGCTTTATACGATCTTGTTATGGATGCAATAAAAGCGACCCGACTGCATAATAAAGTTCCATATACAAGTGGCAATATAAAGTGACGTTCTTTTGCATCAAGATTTTGTGCATCCAACCATAAAAGCGCATGACAACCTCTGCTTCCCTCTGCGAAGGGCCTATATTTTACTTTATGTCTTTTACTTTATGCAAGAGTCAAGGTGATCTTCACCTTTCCCTTTTTCATTTTATCCTTTGGCAAGCACCTCGTGTTGGAAAGATCCTGATATATATATCCAATTTGAAGTAAGTTGGCATGAACTATTATTGTTGACATCACCCAAAGGTGAATACGTTGGGAGGCAACACTATAAGCCCCTACCTTTCTCAGTGTCCGACTAAAACTCCATAACCATTAGTATTGCGTGAGTGTTAGCAACTGTAGAAGACTATATGATAGTTGAGTATGTGGAGTTTGCTAAATGAAAGCTCTGACATAGACCCTTCCTGAAAATAAGATGAATTGTAGTTGTTTGATGACTGAGAATGAAGTTTGCTAGTTTTCAAGAAAGTTTATGGTCTATGCTTTAACATGTGAATTGCTTGTTGCTTGTTCATGAGAATTTTTATGAGATGAACTACTGTTATGACATATAATCGTGCTAGAAAAGGTGATTGAAATTATCATTGATCAAACTTGTGCACCTTCTAGCATTCACACTTCATAAATTCTTTCTTTTATCATTTACCTACTCGAGGACAAGCAGCAATTAAGCTTGGGGATGCTTATACGTCTCCAACGTACGTATCTATAATTTATGAAGCATTCATGCTATTTTATTATCTGTTTTGAATGATTACAGGCTTTATTATACACTTTTATATTAACTTTGGGACTAACCTATTAACCGGAGGCCCAGCCCATATTGTTGTTTTATTGCCTGTTTCAGAATTTCAAAGAAAAGGAATATCCAACGGAGTCCAAATGGAATGAAACCTTCGGGAGCATTATTTTTGGAACGGATATGATCCAGGAGACTTGGAGTTGAAGTAAAGGAAGCTTTGAGGTGGTCAGGAGATAGGAGGGCGTGTCCCCTTGTCTCGTGGGCCCCTCGAGCCTCTCCCGACCAACTTCTTTCCCCTATATATTCCCATATACCCTAAAACCATCGAAGAAGAAGATAGATCGGGAGTTCCGCCACCGCAAGCCTACGTAGACACCAAAAACCTCTCGGGAGCCCGTTCCGGCACCCTGCCGGAGGGGGAACCCATCACCGGTGGCCATCTTCATCATCCCGGTGCTATCCATGACGAGGAGGGAGTATTTCACCCTCGGGGCTGAGGGTATGTACCAGTAGCTATGTGTTTGATCTCTCTCTCTCTCTCTCTCTCTCTCTCTCTCGTGTTCTCTCTATGGCACGATCTTAATGTATCGCGAGCTTTGCTATTATAGTTGGATCTTATGATGTTTCTCCCCCCTCTACTCTCTTGTGATGAATTGAGTTTTCCTCTTGAAGTTATCTTATCGAATTGAGTCTTTAAGGATTTGAGAACACTTGATGTATGTCTTGCCGTGTTTATCTGTGGTGAAAATGGGATATCACGTTCCACTTGATGTATGTTTTGGTGATCAACTTGTGGGTTCCGCCCATGAACCTATGCATAGGGGTTGGCACACGTTTTCGTCTTGACTCTCCGGTTGAAACTTTGGGGAACTCTTTGAAGTACTTTTGTGTTGGTTGAATAGATGAATCTGAGATTGTGTGATGCATATCGTATAATCATGCCCACGGATACTTGAGGTGACAATAGAGTATCTAGGTGACATTAGGGTTTTGGTTGATTTGTGTCTTAAGGTGTTATTCTAGTATGAACTCTTGAATAGATTGATCATAAAGAATAACTTTGAGTTGGTTTCGTACCCTACCATAATCTATTCGTTTGTTCTCCGCTATTAGTGGCTTTGGAGTGACTCTTTGTTGCATGTTGAGGGGATTGTTATATGATCTATGTATGTTATTATTGTTGAGAGAACTTGCACTAGTGAAAGTATCAACCCTATGCCTTGTTTCCTAGCATTGCAATACCGTTTATGCTCACTTTTATCATTAGTTACCTTGCTGTTTTTATATTTTCAGATTACAAAAACCTATATATACTATCCATATTACACTTGTATCACCATCTCTTCGCTGAACTAGTGCACCTATACATTTTACCGTTGTATTGGGTGTGTTGGGGACACAAGAGACTCTTTGTTATTTGGTTGCAGGGTTGTTAGAGAGAGACAATCTTCATCCTACGCCTCCCACGGATTGATAAACCTTAGGTCATCCACTTGAGGCAAATTTGCTACTGTCCTACAAACCTGTGCACTTGCAGGCCCAACAACGTCTACAAGAAGAAGGTTGTGTAGTAGACATCAGTAGCGCGTTTCTGTGAAACGCGCTACTACTTACTTACCTTATCCTAGAGCGGTTCACTGCACCCTCTCACTCACTCTCTCCCTCTCACTCGCTCTCGCCCACGCCGAACCCGTCGTCGTCGTCTGCCGCCTTTGCTCGTCAGCCGAGGTACTCCTCCTCCTCCTCCTCGCCGCCTCCTCCCAAACCCTCCTCCTCCTCCGCCCGCCCCCTCCCTCCTCCTCTGGCCGCCCCCTCCCCCTCCACCCCCCGCCCCCTCCCTCCTCCTCCTCCGGCTGCCCCCGGCCCTTCATCCTCGTCCTTCTCCGGCCGCCCCCTCCCCCTCCTCCCCCGCCCCTCCTCCTCGATCCCACCGGCCTCCTCCTCCTCCTCTCTCCTTCTTCCTCCTCCCTCCATCTCTTTTTTCTGTTTTTTACTATTGTATAATGTAGTTTTTTACTGTTTTAGTAAGTGTTTAAAATAATTAGTAAGTAAATTAATAAACTAGTTGAACTAGTTTTGTTTTAGTAAGAACTAGTTGAATTAATAGAACTAATATATTTTTAGTAAGAAAATTAATATAACTAGTTGAACTAGTTTATTTTTAGAAAGAACTAGTTTATTTCTATTTATAGTAATTTTACTTTTAGTAAGAACTAGTTGAATTAATGGAACTAGTTGAACACGTCACATTGTTGTTATTTTTCTAGTTCAAGCAATTATTCCCGCATCGACGTCGATCGACGTCGATGATGCCTATCCCGCATCCTCGTCGTCGATACCCATCGTTCGCTAGGGTTTAGTTGTATTAGTGATGTTATATGTATGATACTATTCAGGATGTATTAGTGATAACTTATAGGGTTTTATTTTTGCAGAAATCAAGGAGCCCCTCCATCATCCCTGGCATCGTCCCCGTCACCGACCCTGTCCGACCTCGAGGTGAGACCAGCCAAATCTCCATGTCAATATGAGTCCTATAAGATATGATGTTGATATAAACATGTATATCTTGTGTTGCTCAAATAGGATATGTGGTTGCCCAAGTGGCCGGTCATGTTTGCAGGTTACACCTCCGAGTGGCCTATGTTTTGCCGGAGTGTTGATTAATTTCCGTTCCGGGAAATTCAGGCGCTCGATATGTCCTGTTTTAGCAAAGGTCATGCCGGAATTTTCTGTGAATTTTGGCATGACTTGTGCTAGAATATGTAGGACATATCGAGTGGCCTGGATTTTGTAGAAAGATAATTAAACGATATTTTGGGTTGACTTTAAGACTGTCGAGGCCGAAGAATCCCTATTGTTGTCGTGGGGGTCGTTTCTCCTTCTTCTCCGGGTGCTAGACCTTTGTTATGCACTAGGAGAAGGAGGAGTAACGACCATCATCGACGGTCGCAAATGTCATAGAGGAATCAGTGAGGGAGAGTATCCACCATATATGAGAGGACAAAGAATCCTGACTGTTATCGTGGGGGTAGCTTCTCCTTCGTTCCCATGTGCTAGACAATTTGGTGCAATGCGCTCGGGAACGAAAGGAGGAGCTACCATCACCGACGGTCGAATATATACACCACGTGAGCTGAGAGTTTTCAAGAAAAGACTCGACAGACCCATAGTCAGCCCATGATGAATAACAATGATCTAATTTAGTTTTTGTAGTACATATATTTAATTGTACAAGCTTAATTTTGAATTATGAACATAGGAAATGTCGTCGGACGAAGAAGGTCCCGGGGAGTGCTCTTGGTGCGGCGACAACCGGGGTTTCTGCGACAGGCCTCACCTGGACGAAGGTCGGCGCTTCAGCATTAAGCTCTAGGAGGCCTTCGATTGTGAAATGGTACGCTACGATGCTTGTGTTTTTTCGTAATTAAGCTCGACTTCTACTACTTCAATGTGTAATTTTCGTCTTTTACAATTCGACTAGCTTATCCCATGCCATGCAAGACGCTATGTCTTGGAGAGGATGGGTTTTGAAGATCATGAGAGGAATGAAACAAAGAAAATTAACCTAAGGACCTATCATGGTATGGATTTTGACGTAAATCTATACAATTCTGAGAGTGTATCCAATTTTGGTTGCCCGGGTTGGGAAGCACTTTGCAAGATGTATGATTTTCAAGAGGGTATGTTTGTCACCATGGATCTTGGTGATCCTGATATCGACCAAGACAATTTGGACATTTGGGTTCTTGTTGATACGTTCCAAGTCTATCGCTATGTGAGTTCCTCAAAAATAGTTATTAAGTAATTTACATTGTTTATTTCCAAATAGTTGACAGCTTATTTCCATTGATAGCTTATTTTCATTCTTCAAAGAGTGTGCGGAAGATGGTAGACAGAACCAACTACACCGATGGCTCTGAGTTAACTTATCAGGAGAAAAATCATCTGGTCGCATATTGTGCTGAAATTGAGAATTACAATGCCTTTTATCGAACTCCTCCAAATTATGGTGAATATGTGCCACTAGTGCACATGTTGAACCACGATAACTTCCATGGAGATATCCTGGTAAGATTTTTTACTATTACGACATCCATGCATCTTTTTCATACTTCTAAAACTGAATTACAATGCTAACTACGAAGTTATTACTATGTTTTTCAACAGAAAATCCCGGTGGATTGTGTGCCTTATTTGATGTATCAGAATGGTCGCCTTGATGTTTTGAACATACAACCAGGTCGTCCTACGAATCTCACCTGTGCATACCAGATTTCTAAAAACGATGAACACATGATAATCAAAGAATGGAAGAAATGTATGGACAGTCGTAAGGAGGTTCTTGGAAGCAACATTGTGCAAAAGACAAGAATTGGAGACAGGATAATCTCCATTCTCCATAATGGAGAGTCAGGGGCTATCTTGTTTTATGCTATTTTACCTAAGATAATATAGTAGGTCCTAAGAGAATGTAGTAGGTCCTATGAGGTACGATATGTTTATGAGAGTTGATGATGATGAGTAGTTGTGATTATGTCTAGTGACCAACTTGTATGTGATGTCTCATTGATGAAAACGATGATCATGAGGAGGTGTTATATGACAATGATGTATTGTGATGATAAGTTGTTAATGATATGATGATGATATTTATTATATAATTGGGTGAAAGAACCGCGGATTAGTTTCGAGTGGATGTCCATCCACTTGAAACTAGTCCACGGTTCTTTCTCCCACTGATGTAATAACTCATTATGATGTAAAATCATTCTCTAAATTGCTGCGGTATGAAAACTTGCATAAAGGTGTATGAATACAACATGAAATAAAAAAGAAATATGGAATAATAGTAGTAGCGCGTGCTAGGAGAAGCGCTACTACTAACTCCCAGTAGCGCTCATAGTGGAACGCGCTGCTACTAAGTCGATGTAGCAGTAGCGTGGTCCAATCGACGCTACTGCTAACCTTTAGCTGTAGCGCCTTACTAGTAGCGCGGTTCCCCGCGCTACTGATAGGCTTTAAACACGCGCTACTGCTAGGGTTTTCCCTAGTAGTGTTCGATGATGTGTGAGTAGTTTACCACAGACCTATGGGTCCATAGCTAGTAGCTAGACGAATTCTTCTCTCTCTTTGATCTTCAATACAATGTTCTCCTCGATGTTCTTGGAGATCTATTCGATGCAATCTTCTTTTGTGGTGTGTTTGTTGGGATCCGATGAATTGTGGGTTTATGATCAGATTATCCATGAATATTATTTTAGTCTTCTTTGAACTCTTTTATGCATGATTTTTATAGCATTGTATTTCTCTCTGATCTATCCATTTGGTTTGGCCAACTAGATTGATTTATCTTGCAATGGGAGAGGTGCTTTGTAATGGGTTCAATTTTGCGGTGCTCAATCCTAGTGACATGAAGGGACATGAGACGTATTTGTATTATTGCCATTAAGGATAAAACGATGGGGTTTATTCATATTGAGTGGACTTACCTTGTTTACATCATGCCATCTTGCTTAAGGCGTTACATCGTTCTTTATGAACCTAATACTCTAGATGCACGGTGGATAGCGATCGATGTGTGGAGTAATAGTAGTAGATGCAAGGAGTCGGTCTACTTGTCTCAGACATGATGCGTATATACATGATCATTGCCTTGGATATTGTCATAACTATGCGCTTTTCTATCAATTGCCCAACAATAATTTGTTTACCCACCGTATGATATGTTCAAGAGAGAATCCTCTAGTGAAAACTATGCCCCCGGGTCTATCTTTATCATATATTAAAATCCAAAAATACCTTGCTGCAATTTATTTACCTTTATTTTATTTGTGTTTTTGTTTATCTATCTATCACTACGAGATTTGATCTTTGTAATTAACCGCCAAGGGATTGACAACCCCTTGTTTGCGTTGGTTGCAAGTATTTGTTATTTTGTGTGTAGGTGCTGTTCATGAGGTCTTGCATGGTTCTCCTACTGGATTACGCTGAACCTACACCGAAGATGTTATTCTTCCGCTGCAACTTGGTGACGGTAACGATCGTGATCCCAACCCGTTATGCATCTTCATATTGATCTTGGGTGATCATAGGCATGATTTTTTTATTTGATACTATGTTTCCCAAAATTCTTAGGTACCCTGTCGCGCTTGGCGCCCATTCTGGCGAGGACATCGGCAACTTGATTGCTATCCCTTGGGATATGGTGGAACTCTAGCCCGTCGAACTGAGGTGAGATTGTTAGGACGGCGTTTTAGTATGCTATCATCTTAGGGTCCTTGGTGTCGAATTCGCCGTTGACTTGAGAGATGGAGAGGTTAGAATCTCCTCAGACCTTAAGATGTCGGACCCTAGTTGAGACTGCTATCCAAAGTTCGTGTAACAAAGCCTCGTATTCAGCTGCCCTATTAGAGTCGGTGTACATAATTTGCAGTACATATAGAATGTTGTCGCCCGTTGATGATGTGAGGACTACTCCAGCCCCTAGTCTGGCCAGCATTTTGGAGCCATCGAAGTCCACGGTCCAATGCGAGTACGTGATGTGCTCTCAGGGAGATTGGCTTCCGTCCACTCCGTCATCAAGTTATCGGACACCTGGGATTTTATAGCTCGGCGTGGCCTACATCACTACAAAAAAATACACTTCCGTGATGCTACGTGTTTATCACAGTAGGTCACGTTTTTTGTCATGCATGTACATCCATGAAAAATTTATGATAGAATCAAGATAGTCATACTGTCTTTGTCGTCAGAGAAGTGTTCCATGACATTACCAAAATTATCATCACGGAAGTGTCCACTTCCATGACGATAAATCGCGCGTCACAGAAGTGCTTTCGTCAAGGGTGACCGATACGTGGCATCCACCGTAACGGAACGCCGTTAAGCTATGGGTCGGGTTTTGGATCCGATAACCCGTTAACAGCCCCGACCAATGGGGATTTTCCACGTGTAAAATCATCATTGGCTGGAGGAAACACGTGTCGGCTCACTGGACAGAAGGCGCCTATGATGTCATCCACTCATTGGACAGAAGGCGCCTATGATACATCGACATGTGGCACGGCCCAGCAGAGGCCCATTCCTGTGAAAAGGCCGGACCATTTGACTTGGTCAAAAGGTGGCGGGCCGGCCCATGTAAAGCCTGTTAACAGCCTGTTCGCATATAGCCCATTTATAGCCCGCTAACCCAAGGCCCGTTATGCCCTATCCGAATTAGGCCCAGTAGCGTCATCTGGGCCACCCAATATGATTCCAGCCCATTTTCACTTCTGGCCCATGTATGGCCCATGACGTCTTTCAGCCCATATGAGGCCCTATGTAACTCTTGGCCTATTAACGGCCCGTGGTGAAACTGGCCCGTAATGAATAAATGTATTACTTTACACCCATTAACGGCCGTGGTGAAACGGCCCGTAATGAACAAAGTGTATCACTTTATACCCATTAAGGACCCGTTATTCCGTTGGGCCGTTTCCAGCCCATGTTATCTTTCGGCCTTCTCAGAGCCCATTCATTCTTGGGCTCATTTCCAGCATTCGTTTACTTACGGCCCATTACCGTCATTTTCTGCTTATGGGCCAAATTCAGCCCGTGGTTACAGTCGGCCCGTTTGTGGTCCATTAACACGTTGGGCCGTTTTCATAGCGTCATGAAATAAGGCCTATTAACAATGGCCCGTTATGGTCGGCCCATGAACGGATGATTCCAACTCTAGCCTGTTTACGGCCGTAATGTGGCCTGTTATTGGCCCATGTTTGGCCACTCGATCATACTGCCTGTAAGGGCCCATTGATGGTACGGCCAGTAGAAGGCCCATTGTTTCTGCGGCCTGTAGAAGGCCCATTGTTTCTGCGGCCCATAGAAGGCCCACTGTTTATACGGCCCGTAGAAGGCCCATCGTTTCTCTGACCCGAGGTCCAAAGGTCACTACAGTAAATATTAGCCCATGGTTATTGTGGCCTAGTTTTAAAAAATAGGTTATTGCAGCCACTATCAAACCGCAGGAAAATAACTGCACTGACTACAAGCAAACAAATAAACAAGACAACAAGGAAATATATAAGCAAGCAACTTACACTAGGCTATCACGGCTATTACACATATTACACCCACTGGGCATCAAAGTTCGCCACCAGTGCAAATATAGGGAACACAACAGCATATAAACGCAGCAGTAAAACAAGTTCAGAACTAAAACCACTTCAGAAGAGCTCAAGAAACAATATCATGGGTACCCATAATGCTGGCAAGATGCCTAGCAAGCTTATTAACTTTCTCTTGTTTGGCGCTTAAGTCCTCCAGTGCTTGCTATTGCACCAAAAAGTATGCATTGTAATTCTGCAGGGACTTCCTCAGTCCTTTGGCTTCCTGTCGCATAACATCTGATCGATGTCTTTCAACTTGAAGTTGAGACTCAAGAAGCCGAACTGATTCAGGCAACGAGTTCGAAGAGCTGGTGCCAGCAGTGGTAGCCAGTAACTCGAACACTACATCAAGACAGGACTTTGGGGTTGTCTCAGTGTCCTCAATATAGTTTTTATCAGCTTTCTTGGAGACCAACAGGGATGTCTCACTATCTTGAACCTTATCTGCATTCCTTCCTTTACCATTGCATAACAGGGTACTCTTCTCCAATATTTTATCCGCGTACTAAAAGAGAAACAAACAAACACATCTCAGGTTTACAATGTAGTATATGAAACTCATTTTGGTAAACCAGTTCAGTAGTAAGGTGGACAGGATAACAGCATGAAACAAACATATATCTATGTAGTATGATCACTGTATGGTCTATATCATTCTAGTTTATGTTGCCAAATCAAGATAGATACAGTTCGAATCATATCTATTTAAGACAAAGCAGCATAGACATAATATAAGTGTGGGAAACTACACAGCAATAACAACACTTGTAATGTGCATGGCATGAGAACATAATTGTTTATTCAATTGAATTTGAAATCAACATAGAGCAAGTTACAACAGCAAACAGCCAAACATGTTGAAGAAACAGGTTTAAAACATACCTGTTGCGCCATTGGAGTTTCAATTGCATCCTTCAAATTTGAAATTTGTTGGTATCAGAAATACAGTAATGCAAGAGCAAGTATTATGAACCATAGCTACGGAACCTGACCTGAGAACAATACTTCTTCTGCTTTAAGCGTTGACTTCGGGTTCGGAGTGGTGGTCCTCGTGATTTGGGCACTGCAGTTGCCTTACTAACTGCTCGTGTTTGGGTGCTCTGTGGTGGAGACGGTGTTGTGTCAACGGGAACTGGGTGTCTATCTGCTGGGGTTGGGGTTAGAAGGGGTGTAGCTGGTTCTCTGTCCAACCGGGTAGGGGTACAATCTGCATGAGTGTGGGTTATGTGTGGTGGGGCTGATTCTTGGGCAAGTACAACCGTGGTTCTATCTCAGATCGATGGTAGCACGATCTTTTTCAAGACCGTGTTTTTACTCCCACGATATCGCCATCACTCCCTCCAATTGAAATGGCTGATAAACAAGAAAAGTAATTGAATGTACAGACATTGTAAGATAGACAGGTGGAATGGATAGTAGGGAAGAAAACAGGGCATGAAATAATTCACATTTATGTTGTCTAAGCAAACATAATAGCAGGACATAATTTCACATATATGATGGCTAATTAAACATGATAGCATGACACAATTTCACATGTATGATGGCTAACTAAACAGGATAGAATGACATACTTCAAAATATGATGACTATGTAAACAGGATGACATGATATAACTATACGATGTGTCTATTAAAGTGGTTGGCATGCCATAAATCACAAACATGCCATCGATGGAAACATGATGGCATGATATAATTCACGGATAGAATGACATAATTTAAAATATGATGACTATGTAAACATGATGAGATGATATAACTATATTATGTCTTTAGAAAATGGGTTGGCACGCCATAATTCAGATACATGTTGTCTATGTAAACATCATGGCATGACATAATTCAAATATATGATTTACATACTAAGGAAGTGAGCAGAGGGCAATTGCATATATGATGTGTCAACTAAGGAGATGGCATTCAATATTGTGTATATGATGTAAAAACTAAGCATTGCAGTACAACATATGCATTATATGAGTAATATAACCTGCCAAGTTTGAGCATACACCTCGGGGATAATGGGACTGGTCATCGCCTCTGAATCCTCCTCTGAAGAGCTATCTCAGTAACCAGCAAGATATCTGCTTCAGCAGTAGCATTGTCTCGCTCAAGACCTTATTTTCACTCAGATTTCTCCATCACCAATTCAAATGGCTGATGCACAGGAAGAGCAGTTGAATATACAAACATTGTCGACAAAAGCAATGAGAAATACAAAAAAGGACGGCATGATATAATTCAGATATATGACGCTTGCCTAAATAGCATGACATTGCATAATTCACATACATAATGCCTTGCAACAAGATAACATTGCATAACTCACATATATAATGTCTTGCAATAAGATGGCATTGCATAATTCACATATATGGTAATTAGACACTAAACAGGTGGCATTCACACAAAGCATGTCTAAACTAAGCAAATGACATAGCAATGCAAGATACCATACGCACGATATGAGTAACATAACCTTGCCAAGTTAGGGCATGCACCTGGGGAAATATGGTGGTCATCTGTCTTTGAATCCTCCTCGAGGAGCTATTGGTAACCAAAGAAGACATGCGCTTCGTCCGATAGCATTGTCGCTCTCAAGACCTTGTTTCACTCCAGATTTTTCCATGACCGTGCGAATGGCTGATGCACAGGAAGAGTAATTGAATGTACTAAAATTGTTGACAAATTTAACACATAATAAAAAATGATGGCATGATATAATTCATATATAAGATGGTGGCTAACCAGGTGGCATTGCAAAATTCACATATATGATGCCTGGCTAGACAAGATGGCATTGCATGATTCACATATACGATAAAGAAACTAAACAAATGGCATTGACACAAAGCATGTCTAAACTAAGCAGATGACATCTTTAATGTATACAGTAAGCAATGCAAGGCACCATATGCATGATATTACCAACATCAGCATGCCAAGTTAGAGCGAAGACCTCATGGGGTAAATAGGAGTGGTCTTCTCCTTCTGAATCCCCCTCGGAACAATTATCTTCCTCTTGATTATGATCCGAATTGGGTGGAGGGGGTTGCCTTTGCGCCCACCATGGAACGACGTCTGCATGAAATTTTATTGCCACACAAGGCTCGTCTCTTTTGCTCTACGTGATCAGTTCCATTGTGTACAATAACTGGCATGCACAGGAATAAAACATAGTGAGATTATGTAAGGAGTGCATGCACAAATCCAGAGTGATGGTAGCAAACTGTGGATAGACCCAAAACCTAGCAGGCAGATAATAGCTTTAGTTAAAAAATATATATAATGGCTCCTTTAATGTTTGTTTGCACCCAACATGAAACTCATAGTAGACACCGGAGATTAACCAGATAGTAGACAGATAGTACTGATTGCTGCCCCAATATGTACCCCACAACCATTTAAAAACTCAAGTTTCAACATTAGTTTGGACCTGACTCGGAGTCTAATAGGTGAACACGACGATAATGTAGCATGTCATCATATTAAGCGACACATAACGTAAGCAGACACGGAAGAGTGCGACCTCTCTTGCGGACCCGTGTAGTCCTCAAGGTCATCTGCTCGATTGATGATGGTAATGCAGTTGTCATGGCTGCGGCGGCGGGAAGAAGATCCGAGGCGAAAGACGATCGAGAGAGCGGATCCTGCTGTGGTGAACCCTTCCATCGTTGGAGCAGCTGAGCTGGGTGGAACACAGGTCACAGGAGCAGGACAAACCACACAAGGTTTTCTTTGACACATATCTGTAACAGAAGTAATTGAGTAAGGGCTTGTTTGAATTTGAGGATTCTAACAATGCATGGATAGGAAATAGACATGAATAGGATAGGAATGCACGTGCAAAATAGAGAATTTAAAAACATAGGATTTCTGCCAATCTGGGTGTTTGATTCACAACAATTGGAAGATCACAGGATGCAAAAAAGCATGGTGAGATTAAGTCAAACCACAAGAAAATGTACGGTTATAATGCTATTATGCTACTATCTCTTAGTCTTGTGCTTGATGAATAGGAATATGAAAAGGAGGAGAAGTGGAAATTAGAATTCCTATGGTTTTTCTTTCAAGGAGACACTAAAGGAACAAATCCTACAGTTTTCCTTTGCTCCATTCCTTTGCACCAAATTCATGAAAAGTAGTACCATAGGAAGCTTTCCAATTCCTATGTTTTTCATTCACTTTTCCTTTCAAGCACTAGCGATTCTAGTAGGCAGGCTTGAGCAAGGAAAATCCTACACTAAAAAAATGTTTTTGTGCTACTTCTATTACTTTGGACCCAGGCCACTACCATACTAGCTCAACTCCCTGACCATCGACAAATGCACAGCTCAAACGCGCAGAGATAAATAATGATGGCGTTCAAGAGAGTCCATCACGGATAGCTAAGTTGCCTGGTACCTCACTGCTTGTCATATAGTAGGATAAAATAATCGTATTTCCTGTTACTACGAGTGCTCAGTGGACAATATATATAACATGTAGAGTAAAAAAGAGATGCAACAAGTGTACAACCTCTTTGGCGAAGCCATGTCAATCTCAGCGTGATTGGGTTGGCCAGTGAGGATGCTCCCGCTGACTTTGCTGTCGGAGGAGGGGAAGAAGATCTTAGGCGTCTGGAGATGGAGCCCGAGGTCTTGCTCCTTTGTGATGGAGGGTTTAAATCGTTGGAGCAGCTCCGTGAGTTGTACGACACCGAGGTGAAGCAGACAAGAAAGACAATGAACAACGTTAACTTGAGTGGAATTCTAATAGCATCTCCAATACATGACATAAAATACATAACCACAAAGTGCTAGATGTAAAATACATCAGCCGCTCATCTCTGAACTTAAGCGTCAAACTGAACTTAAGCGTCAAATCGAACCTAAGCGTCGAAACTGAATTTTGCTGTCGAAACTGAATTTTCTTTGTTGAAACCGAACGCACTAGCAAGGTGAGGCTACACGTCGCTCGATCGACTTTTCATCTCTGGTCGGTCGATTTTGCAGCCGTTGGATATGAAATCAAGGGCTGCGGTTCATCTTCAACCTCCACCCCTCGAGCCGCCACCACCACCGGCCAAACAGCAGCCCCCGCCGCCCATGGCGGTGGTCGCCGCCCGCCCCCAAAACACTCCCCACCACCGGTTCGCTACGCCTCGGCCATCCCTCTAGCCCCCCGTGCCGAGCTTTTTCTCCGGCGATCCCCACGCCACCACCCCGCCAATGCCCCGCCACCGCCGGCGACCACCGCCCCCATCATGAACCCTAAGATAGATAGTGGGTACCTCTTCGGTGAGCCCCTCCTCGCTGTGGCTGGTTCTTCCTTCACCCCATGAGCCCACCCTTGAAATCGATCGACCCAAAAGTCGATTCATCGATCAAGTGTAGCCAAATCGGAGCAGCATCACAAGCAAGAGCAAGAGCGAGAGCAGCAGCGCGAGCAAGAGCAAGAGCGAGAGCAGCAGCACGAGCAAGAGCAATAGCAAGAGCAGACCAGGCAGCGGACCAAGAGCAACAGCAGAGCAGCAGCGCGAGCGAGAGCTAAAGCAGCAGCAGCTCCTACTGATGTGGACGTCGCCGCCGAGGGAGCGACGCCGTGGAGGAAGTGGCCGGTGACGCTGCTGTGGATGGAGCCGCGCCGTGTCGGCTCGGGACCAAGCGCCGGCAGCACCGTTAGATCGAATCAAGAAGAAAATGCGGCGATTAGTGTACAACCTCTTTGGTGGTGCCGATTAGGCCGCAACTTCATCCGAGGAAACGGTGATGATGATGCTCTTCCGGTGGTGCGGGTGAAGACGGTGGTGTGGGAATGGAGGTGGCGCGAAAGACGAGGGGAACATCGGGGCAGCTCCTTGGAGGTGGAGGACGGGGTAGCTGAACCGGCGGGACGATGAGATCGACGATGGATCCTCATCCGGTACGGTGGATGAGGGACGTCGAGGTGTTGCTGTGGACGACGTCCTCGGGGAAGAGGCTCCGGCTGGGTGGCAGACGGAGCAGGGTGTGGGGTTTCGTCGCGGGTTTTCGCGGCCTCGGTGTACGAATTGGTGGGCGGATGGGATGGCAGTGGGGAACCATGGCTTAGAGACGCGCTTGTCCGAAATGTGGGGTAAGTTACGAAAGTACCCCCCACCGATTTAAGGCGGTTCTTTCGGTTCAGGGGTACCACAGGCATTTCACGTGTCGGGATTTCACAGGAGCTGGGAGTTTTCACGCGCGTTGTAATTTCGGAATAGCAAGGCGCGGGTTGAGATGGAGGGATTTGTTAGAGCACAACGAGACAAAGATATATCTTAAATATTTCGGGCTAACAAGGCGCGGGTTGAAGAGGCGGGAGTTTCGCAGCACGATAGACAGAGACGCTAGCTTCAGTTTTCGGCATAACAAGGCGCGGCTTGAAATTTCAGAAGAACAAGCTTAACATGTACCAAAAAAGACAATTTGCACCTCAACACGCACAACACACACACAAACACCATTTAGACTAGAGTAAGGTACACGTGCATTGCACGCATGAGATTTGGCAACCAAATTATGAATAAATACCACATTATAGCATGCAAGCTTTGAGTCATATATGCATGATGTAGATGTTCGTTTAATTCTTATAGTTCATTTCATTCAAAATCATCTAGTTTTTATAAGAAAGCTAATCTATTTTAAGATTCATGGAATTGTGCGTTGTAAGACACAAAGTAAAAACAAATAATGGCAAATCATGTAGAAAAACATTTGGGCAATTCTGATACGGAAGATTCTAGAACAAATAAGAAGTGCTTGTGTTTTGATGTTTGTGCATTATGCTTAAGTTCGACCATGGAGTCTTCTAGATTATACATGTGGCGAAATCTGGTGGAATCTAGATGATATCCAATGGCCAATAGTGCTCAAATTTGCCATCTTTGGACCATCGGATTCGCCTCATCCAATGACCATCTTTCAAAGTTAAAGTTACCCGCACACAATATAAATATATATATAATATAATACAACCGATCAATCGATATATCCAGTGAGGTCTCACCCTCTTTCCCACGTCCACATCGATCAATCTATACCTCTCTATATAGGATTAACATAAATAGCTAATACACCCACATTAATTATATATCCAACATCCCCTCTCATCATCCATGCCTTCCGCTTCATCTCTCGACGCAGCGTGCATTAATGGCGTAAGACGAAGCGTAAGGGCCCTGCCCCCTAACATCACTATATATCGAGGCTAATATGAATGTGATCATTAGATAATTGCTGCTAAAAAAGGTTTAATTTCATGAATTGACCCTCCTCGTAAAGGATTAGCAATGCTTGGCCCCCTAGCTCATTTATTTTTCATGGCTCCGCCATCGCAGGCAACAGCAAGACGTGTTCGCCCCCTCTCTCTAAATATCGATCTCGCACTTGTGCATTCCTTCATAGTCTCCCTCCACTCGGCCCCTCGCACCATCTTCTAGCCCCCCACCGGACTTTGCCACATGTACAATCTAGCAGACTCCATGGTTGAACTTAAGCATAATGCACAAACCTCAAAACAACAGTGGTTCTCTTTTGTTCTAGAATCTTCCGAATCATAACTGCCCAAACTTTTTTTTTCTAGTTGAATTGCCATTATTTGTTTTTACTTTATGCTTTACAACGCACAATTCCATGAATCATAAAATAGATTAAGGGCTTCTTTGATTCAAAGGATTCTCAAAGGAATTTTGGAGGATTCTAATCATTAGGAAATTTTTCCTATCTTGGTTGTTTGATTCGTAGGATTGTAAACCATAGGAATTTTTCCATATGATTCATTTGCACTAGATTTCATAGGAAACATCCCATCCAATCAAACCTCTTTGAAAGAATTCTGTGTTTTTTCCATGCACAATCAAACACTCGTACAATCCTGTCGGATTCAAGAAGACATTCCACTATAATCCCATGTTTTTCCTATTCACGCGTTCTTAGCTTTTTTATAAAAACTAATTTGATTTTGAATGAGATGAACTATAAGAATTAAACGAAGGGCTACATCACACATATATGACTCACAGCTTACATGCTATAGTGTGATATTTATTCATAATTTGGTTGCAAAATCTGATGCGTGCAATGCACGTGTACATTACTAGTACTTCGAGTATGTGCAAAACACATAAATTAGAATACCAATGGCACGCTACACAGTGTCTCTCTTACACTTCATGAAGCCACGTGGAACATGTGAAGGCATTGTCGCGACCTCCTTGCGTGGATTGATCACAGTGATGTGCTGCTGGCTCCAGAAGAATGTACTCGTCCTCCCTGAGCCATACTGGCGGTACATGCACGAAGCGAAGATGTGCACGCACGCCACGCACACACTCATTCCCTCACACGCACACGCGGGTACACGGGCGGACGCAATTTTGTACCAAGATCCACCCCATGTGATAATTTGACGCGTGTAAAGTCATTCACTTTACTGATGGTCAATTAATACAGCGCATGCAAATTGAGTGGACGTGAGGGCGGAAGAAAGACATTATTACTCTACTGCGCGCATGCGAGTAGTTAAATCGTGGGTTGCTAGTAGTACTTCCATTGGTCTCCTTCGTATTTTGTGCCAGTTTTTGATCGTAACATAATATTTACGCATTTGAGCAGTGTAGTACTTGAAATTTATGTTCCGCTAAACTCATCGGGAGCCGTTTCGGGCCTCGAAACCAGAACCATCAATTAATCTTTACCTTGTTCCCATCACATTCGAAAGCCTGCTCACACCTACTAGTACATACCAAACCTGAACGTGTTCCCACTATGCAGGTATTAGTACTACTAGTGCTAGAACTTAGTGTTGGGGAACGTAGTAATTTCAAAAATTTTCCTACGCACACGCAAGATCATGGTGATGTATAGCAACGAGAGGGGAGAGTGTTGTCTACATACCCTTGTAGACCCGGCGAAGCGATCACAACGTAGAGGAAGTAGTCGACGTTCTCCTCGCGATCCGACCGATCCCGCGCCGTTACATCCGACGCCCGAGTTCTTGACACACGACAGCTCGATGACGTCCCTCAGACTCGATCCAGCCGAGTGTCGAGGAGAGTTCCACAAGACGACGGCGCAGGACGATCTTGATGTTTCACCGGCGCAGGCTTCGCTTAAGCTTCGCGACGGTATAACCGAGGTGGAATATGGTGGAGGGGGGCACCGCACACGGCTAAGGAACGATCTCACGATCAACTTGTATGTCTCTTGTGTGTCTAGAGGTGCCCCCCTGCCCCCGTATATAAAGGAGCAAGGGGGGAGGGTGCGGCCGGCCTAGGAGAGGCGCGCCAAGGGGTGTCCTACTCCCACCGAGTAGGACTCCCTCCTTCCTTGTTGGAGTAGGAGAAGGGAAAGAGGGGAGAGGAGGAAGGAAAGGGGCTGCACCCCTTGTCCATTCGGACTAGAGGGGCTGCGCCCTTCTTCCTTTGGCCTCTTTCCTTATTCCCGTATGGCCCAATAAGGCCCATATACTCCCGGCGAATTTCGTAACTCTCCCAGACTCGAAAAATACCCAATGACTCGAACCTTCCGAACTCCGAATATAGTCGTCCAATATATCGATCTTTACGCCTCAACCATTTCGAGACTCCTCGTCATGTCCCCGATCTCATCCGGACTCCGAACTCCTTCGGTACATCAAAACTCATAAACTCATAATAAACTGCCATCGAAACCTTAAGCGTGCGGACCCTACGGTTCGAGAACAATGTAGACATGACCTAGAACTATTCTCGGTCAATAACCAATAGCGGACCTGGATGCCCATATTGGTTCCTACATATTCTACGAAGATCTTTATCGGTCAGACCGCATAACAACATACGTTGTTCCTTTGTCATCGGTATGTTACTTGCCCGAGATTCGATCGTCGGTATCCAATACCTAGTTCAATCTCGTTACGCAAGTCTCTTTACTCGTTCCGTAATACATCATCTCACAGCTAACTCATTAGTTGTAATGCTTGCAAGGCTTAAGTGATGTGTATTACCGAGAGGGCCCAGAGATACCTCTCCGACAATCGGAGTGACAAAACCTAATCTCAAATACACCAACCCAACATCCGCCTTTGGAGACACTGTAGTACTCCTTTATAATCACCCGATTACGTTGTGACGCTTGGTAGCACCAAAGTGTTCCTCCGTAAACGGAGTTGCATAATCTCATAGTTATAGGAACATGTATATGTCATGGATAAAAGCAGAGCAACATACTAAAACGATCGTGTGCTAAGCTAATGGAATGGGTCATGTCAATCAGATCATTCAACTAATGATGTGACCTTGTTAATCAAACAACAACTCCTTGTTCATGGTCAGGAAACATAACCATCTTTGATTAACAAGCTAGTCAAGTAGAGGCATACTAGTGACACTATGTTTGTCTATGTATTCACACATGTATTATGTTTCCGGTTAATACAATTCTAGCATGAATAATAAACATTTATCATGAAATAAGGAAATATATAATAACTTTATTATTGCCTCTAGGGCATATTTCCTTCAGTCTCCCACTTGCACTAGAGTCAATAATCTAGATCACATCACCATGTGATTAACATCGATAGTTCACATCATCATGTGATTAACACCCATAGTTCACATCGCCATGTGACCAACACCAAGGGTTTACTAGATTCAGTAATCTAGTTCACATCGCTATGTGATTAACACCCAAAGAGTACTAAGGTGTGATCATGTTTTGCTTGTGAGAGAGTCTTAGTCAACGGGTCTTTCACATTCAGATCCGTTATGTATTTTGCAATTTTTCTATGTCTACAATGCTCGCACTTAAGCTACTCTAGCCAATTGCTCCCACTTTCAATATGTATCTAGATCGAGACTTAGAGTCATCCGGATCAGTTTCAAAACTTGCATCGACGTAACCCTTTACGTATTTAACCTTTGTCACTTCCATAATCGAGAAACATATCCTTATTCCACTAAGGATAATTTTGACCGCTGTCCAAAGGATCTACTCCTAGATCACTATTGTACTCCCTTGCGAAACTCAGTGCAGGGTATACAATAGATCTGGTATACAGCATGGCATACTTTATAGAAGCTATGGTCAAGGCATAGTGAATGACTTTCATTCTCTTTCTATCTTCTGCCGTGGTCGGGTTTTGAGTCTTACTCAATTTCACACCTTGTAACACAGGCAAGAACTCTTTCTTTGACTGTTTCATTTTGAACTACTTCAAAAAACTTGTCAAGGTATGTACTCATTGAAAAACTTATCAAGCATCTTGATCTATCTCTATAGATCTTGATGCTCAATATGTAAGTAGCTTTACCGAGGTCTTTCTTTGAAAAACTCCTTTCAAAACACTTCTTTATGCTTTGCAGAATAATTCTACATTATTTCCGATCTACAATATGTCATTCACATATATTTATCGAAATGCTGTAGTGCTCCCACTCACTTTTTAGTAAATACAGAGCTTCACCGTAAGTCTCAGATAAAACTATATGCTTTGATCAACTCATCAAAGCGTATATTCCAACTCCGAGATGCTTGCACCAGTCCATAGATGGATCGCTGGAGCTTGCACACTTTGTTAGCTCCCTTTGGATCGATAAAACCTTCTCGTTGCATCATATACAACTCTTCCTCCTAAAACCCATTCAGAATGCAGTTTTACATCCATTTGCCAAATTTCATAAATTGTGGCAATTGCTAACATGATTCGGACAGACTTAAGCATCGCTACTGATTGAGAAAAACTCATTGTAGTCAACACCTTGAACTTGTCAAAGACCTTTTTGCACAAGTCGAGCTTTGTAGATAGTAACACTACTATCGGCGTCCGCCTTCCTCTTGAAGATCCATTTATTTTCTATGGCTTGCCGATCATCGGCAACGCCACCAAAGTCCACACTTTGTTCTCATACATGGATCTCATCTCGATTTCATGGCCTCAAGCCATTTTGCGGAATCTGGGCTCATCATCGCTTCCTCATAGTTCGTAGGTTCATCATGGTCTAGTTACATGACTTCCGAACAGGATTACCGCATTCACTTTGGTGCGGATCTCACTGGTTTACCTACGAGATTCGGTAGTAACTTGATCCGAAGTTACATGATCATCATCATTAGCTTCCTCACTAATTGGTGTAGTAGTCACAGAACAGATTTCGTGATGAACTACTTTCCAATAAGGGAGAAGGTACAATTACCTCATCAAGTTCTACTTTCCTCCCACTCACTTCTTTCGAGAGAAACTCCTTCTCTAGAAAGGATCCATTTATTAGCAACGAATGTTTTGCCTTCGGATCTGTGATAGAAGGTGTACCCAACAGTTTCCTTTGGGTATTCTATGAAGACGCACTTCTCCGATTTGGGTTCGAGCTTATCAGGATGAAACTTTTTCACATAAGCATCGCATCCCCAAACTTTAAGAAACGACAACCTTGGTTTCTTGCTAAACCACAGTTCATATAGTGTCGTCTCAACGGATTTAGATGGTGCCCTATTTAACGTGAATGCAGCTGTCTCCAATGCATGATCCCAAAACGATATTGGTAAATCGGTAAGAAACATCATAGATTGTACTATATCCAATAAAGTACGGTTATGACGTTCGGACACACCATAACATTGTGGTGTTCCAGGTGGCGTGAGCTGTGAAACTATTCCACATTGTTTTAATTGAAGACCATACTCGTAACTCAAATATTCATCTCCACGATCAGATTGCAGAAACTTTATTTTCTTGTTACGATGATTTTCCACTTCACTCTGAAATTCTCTGAACCTTTCAACTATTTCAGACTTATGTTTCATCAAGTAGATATACCCATATCTGCTCAAATCATCTTGTGAAGGTCAGAAAATAACGATACTTGCCACGAGCATCAACACTCATTGGATCGCATACATCGGTATGTATTATTTCCAATAAGTCAAGAGCTTGTTCCATTGTTCCGAGAACGGAGTTTTAGTCATCTTGCCCATGAGGCACGGTTCGCAAGTGCCAAGTGATTCATAATCAAGTGACTCCAAAAGTCCATCAAGATGGAGTTTCTTCATGCGCTTTACATCGATATGACCTAAACGGCAAGTGCCACAAATAAGTTGCACTATCATTATTAACTTTGCATCTTTTGGTTTCAATATTATGAATATGTGTATCACTACGATCGAGATCCCATGAACCATTTTCATTGGGTGTGTAACCATATAAGGTTTTATTCATGTAAACAGAATAACAGTTTATTCTCTTACTTAAATGAATAACCGTATTGCAATAAACATGATCAAATCACTTCATGCTCAACGCAAACACCAAATAACATTTATTTAGGTTCAACACTAATCCCGAAAGTATAGGGAGTGTGCGATGATGATTATATCAATCTTGAAACTACTTTCAACACACATCGTCACTTCACTCTTAACTAGTTTCGCTTATTCGCAACTCCTGCTTCGAAGTTACTACTCTTAGCAACCGAACCAGTACCAAATACCGAGGGTTTCTATAAACACTAGTAAAGCACACATAAAACACCAGATATCAAATATACCCTTTTTCACTTTGCCATCCTTCTTATCCACCAAATATTTAGGGCGTTCGCTTCAAAGGACCATTTCCTTTGCGATGTAAGCACTCGGTTTCAGTGCTTTGGTTCAGCTTTGGGTTTCTTCGTGGGAGTGACAACTTGCTTGTCAATCTACTTGAAGTTCCCTTTCTTTCCTTTGCCCTTTTCTTGAAACTAGTGATCTTGTCAACCATCAACACTTGATGCTCTTTCTTGATTTCTACCTTCGTCGATTTCAACATCACGAAGAGCTCGGGAATCATTTTCGTCATCCCTTGCATACTATAGTTCATCACGAAGTTCTACTAACTTGGTGATGGTGATTAGAGAATTCTGTCAATCACTATCTTATCTGGAAGATTAACTCCCACTTGATTCAAGCGATTGAAGTACCTGCATAATCTGTGCACATGCTCACTAGTTGAGCGATTCTCCTCCATCTTTTAGCTATAGAACTTGTTGAAGACTTCATATCTCTCAACTCGGTATTTGCTTGAAATATTAACTTCAACTCTGGAACATCTCATATGGTCCATGACGTTCAAAACGCCTTTGAAGTCCCGATTCTAAGCTGTTAAGCATGGTGCACTTAAACTATCAAGTAGTCATCATATTGAGCTAGCCAAACGCTCATAACATTTGCATCCGCTCCTGCAATAGGTCCGCTACCTAGCGGTGCATTAAGGACATAATTCTTACGTGCAGCAATGAGGATAAACCTCCGATCACGGATCGAATCCGCATCATTGCTACTAACATTTTTCAACACAATTTTCTAGGAACATATCAAAACAAACATATGAAAGCAACAACGCAAGCTATTGATCTACAACATAATTTGCAAAATACTACCGGGACTAAGTTCATGATAAATTTAAGTTCAATTAATCATATTACTTAAGAACTCCCACTTAGATAGACATCTCTCTAGTCATCTAAGTGATCACGTGACCCAAATCAACTAAACCATAACCGATCATCACGTGAGATGGAGTAGTTTTCAATGGTGAACATCTTATGTTGATCATATCTACTATATGATTCACGCCGACCTTTCGGTCTCCGTGTTCCGAGGCCATATCTGCATATGCTAGGCTCGTCAAGTATAACTCGAGTATTTCTGCGTGTGCAAAACTGGCTTGCACCGTTGTAGATGGACGAGAGCTTATCACACCCGATCATCACGTGGTGTCCGGGCACGATTTAACTTTGGCAACGGTGCATACTCGGGAGAACACTTCTTGATAATTTAGTGAGAGATCATCTTATAATGCTACCGTCAATCAAAGCAAGATAAGATGCATAAAAGATAAACATCACATGCAAATCAATATAAGTGATATGATATGGTCATCATCATCTTGTGCTTCGTGATCTTCATCTCCGCAAGCACCACCATGATCACCATCGCCACCGCGCGACACCTTGATCTCCATCGCAGCATCGTTGTCGCCTCGCCAAACTTATGCTACTACGACTATCGCTATCGCTTAGTGATAAAGTAAAGCATTACAGTATGCATTGCATTGCATACAATAAAGCGACAACCATATGGCTCCCGCCATTGCCGATAACCGGTTACAAAACATGATCATCTCATACAATAAAATATAGCATCACGCCTTGACCATATCACATCACAACATGCCCTGCAAAAACAAGTTAGACGTCCTCTACTTTGTTTGTTGCAAATTTTACGTGGCTGCTACGGGCTTAAGCAAGAACCAGTCTCACCCACGCATCAAAACCACAACGATATTTCGTCAAATAGACTCCGTTTAACCTTCTCAAGGACCGGGCGAGCCACACTCGGTTCAACTAAAGTGAGAGAGACAGCACCCACCGGTCACCTTTAAGCAATGAGTGCTCGTGGCGGTGAAACCAGTCTCGCGTAAGCGCACGCGTAATGTCGGTCCGGGCCGCTTCATCTCACAATACCGCTGAACCAAAGTATGACATCTTTGGTAGGTAGTATGACTTGTATCGCCCACAACTCACTTGTGTTCTACTCGTGCAAAACATCAAACCATAGAAAAACCTAGGCTCGATACCACTGCTGGGGAACGAGTAATTTCAAAAATTTTCCTACGCACACGCAAGATCATGGTGATGTATAGCAACGAGAGGGGAGAGTGTTGTCTACATACCCTTGTAGACCAAGCGAAGCGATCACAACGTAGAGGAAGTAGTCGACGTTCTCCTCGCGATCCGACCGATCCGGCGCCGTTACATTCGACGCCCGAGTTCTTGACACACGACAGCTCGATGACGTCCCTCAGACTCCGATCCAGCCGAGTGTCGAGGGAGAGTTCCACAAGACGACGGCGTGGGACGATCTTGATGTTTCATCGGCGCAGGCTTCGCTTAAGCTTCATGACGGTATAACCGAGGTGGAATATGGTGGAGGGGGCACCGACACGGCTAAGGAACGATCTCACGATCAACTTGTGTCTCTTGTGTGTCTAGAGGTGCCCCCTGCCCCTGTGATATAAAGGAGCAAGGGGAGGGTGCGGCCGGCCTAGGAGAGGCGCGCCAAGGGGTGTCCTACTCCCACCGGAGTAGGACTCCTCCTTCCTTGTTGGAGTAGGAGAAGGGGAAAGAGGGGAGAGGAGGAAGGAAAAGGGCTGCACCCTTGTCCACCTCGGACTAGAGGGGGCTGCGCCTTCTTCCTTTTGGCCTCTTTCCTTATTCCCGTATGGCCCAATAAGGCCCATATACTCCCGGCGAATTCCGTAACTCTCCGGTACTCGAAAAATACCAATGACTCGAACCTTCCGAACTCGAATATAGTCGTCCAATATATCGATCTTTACGTCTCGACCATTTCGAGACTCCTCGTCATGTCCCCGATCTCATCCGGGACTCGAACTCCTTCGGTACATCAAAACTCATAAACTCATAATAAACTGTCATCGAAACCTTAAGCGTGCGGACCCTACGGTTCGAGAACAATGTAGACATGACCTAGAACTATTCTCGGTCAATAACCAATAGCGGGACCTGGATGCCCATATTGGTTCCTACATATTCTACGAAGATCTTTATCGGTCAGACCGCATAACAACATACGTTGTTCCTTTGTCATCGGTATGTTACTTGCCCGAGATTCGATCGTCGGTATCCAATACCTAGTTCAATCTCGTTACGCAAGTCTCTTTACTCGTCCGTAATACATCATCTCACAGCTAACTCATTAGTTGTAATGCTTGCAAGGCTTAAGTGATGTGTATTACCGAGAGGGCCCAGAGATACCTCTCCGACAATCGGAGTGACAAAACCTAATCTCAAATACACCAACCCAACATCCGCCTTTGGAGACACCTGTAGTACTCCTTTATAATCACCCGATTACGTTAGACGTTTGGTAGCACCCAAAGTGTTCCTCCGGTAAACGGGAGTTGCATAATCTCATAGTTATAGGAACATGTATATGTCATGGATAAAAGCAGTAGCAACATACTAAAACGATCGTGTGCTAAGCTAATGGAATGGGTCATGTCAATCAGATCATTCAACTAATGATGTGACCTTGTTAATCAAACAACAACTCCTTGTTCATGGTCAGGAAACATAACCATCTTTGATTAACAAGCTAGTCAAGTAGAGGCATACTAGTGACACTATGTTTGTCTATGTATTCACACATGTATTATGTTTCCGGTTAATACAATTCTAGCATGAATAATAAACATTTATCATGAAATAAGGAAATATATAATAACTTTATTATTGCCTCTAGGGCATATTTCCTTCACTTAGGTTATAAAAAGGGGAACTACCTAACCGAAAATTACTCTACCTTTCCTCCTCATAAGTGCTTCTTCTTCGTCCGTCGTTGCCATGGCCGGTGAGAAGAGCTCTAGGTCGAGAACTACTCGTAGCAAGGGAGCGGCAACCCAGGCTGCGGAAAAAAAGAGAGGGCTCGCCGCCACGCAGAGACCTCAAAAGATCTCTCACGGGCAGGCGATGGCTCCGAGGAGCGCCCTAGCCGCGGAGGCGGACATGCCGAGCCGGCGGAGCTGGAGTCGTTATCCCTCGACGGCATGCCCGATCGGCTCAATAAGCACCTCAATAAGCAGAAGGAGTTCATCCAAGGCTTGTTAGAGTTGCTGAAGGAGAGCCTCGATGACATGCCCGCTGAGCTCAATCAGCAGGGGGAGTTGACCGCCGGCTTGGTGATGCTGCTGAAGAAGAGCATTGCCTCAGAGAAGAAGGCGACCGGCGAAATCCTGCGACTTCAGGAGGACAAGGCGAAGCTCTGCCACGAGATCGACCTGTTGAAGGAGAAGAACGCCGGCTGGAAGAAGCTGCATGAGAATAGTAGTTCCTCGATGAAGATGCTGCAGGCACTCATCATGGAACAGAAGGAGGAGTTGGCGAAGCTCCGCATCGAGCACCCGACTGTTGTCAAGGTACGTAATGCGGTCGTGGAACATATGATGAAGGCTCACGTCGAGAAATCCCGCGTTAGGGACAGAATGAAGAAGATGGCGGAGGAGACGCCCAAGGAGATGGAGGTTGTGGAGGCGATGAAGAAGCAGTTACGACTCCGCGGCGAATTAGATCATTTGGGGTGATAATCTTCCTTCTTCTTTTGCTGTTGTGTTTCATCTTTTGTTTCGGGTGTTTCACCGCACGTGTCACGTTCGCTGTGTGGCATGAATAGAACAATGGTTTTTTTGAGGGAATGAATAGAACAATGCTAACAGTGAGATGACTAGCAAATTAGATCATTTTTTATCGCCATATGGCACTGGGCTGCCGTGTTTCGTGCTCCTCCATCGCAGTACTACTCCAGTGGAAAACTTGAGTGTACCACATGGTTCTTTGCTCCTCCTCGGTCAGGTCGTCGGCACATTTATACGAGCAGTCAAATCACAAGGCCCCGCCTTTCAGCAGTAATGAGCCGTCAAATCACAAAGGCCCTCGCCTTTCGTGAAACTGACCAAGCTAGACTGCCCCACCCTCTAGCCTTTTAAAAAATGTATACTTTTGTACAACAGTAGTATCGATGGATTGCGCCATGGAGCAAAACTTGAAATTAAAAAAAAGGTGGTACATATAAAGAGCGCTTGTCGCCAAATTATGCATATAGTATTATTAAAAAGGCTAGTCACAATAATGGTGTCCAGCACAACCCACCCCTCAAATAAAACTAAGCACCCTGGAATTCTTTGACAAAACTAAGCACCCTGAAATTCTTTGACAACTAAACTCTGGCTATATGATGTTGGCCATATATATTGTACGTATATAATGTGAATAAATGAGTGGTAGTACTATACCAACTAAAGGATGAAATCTAAGAAATACTAGTATGCACGTACTTAAGAGTTAAAGTAACAAGAAGAAACATAACATAGTTCTCACTGGGGCTCAAAGACAACACACCCTCAAATTAAATTAAGCACACCGCAATTAAACTTTGCAACTATTCGGTAGACACCTGCATTAGAACCACCATGAGCAACGACATCGCCACCTTAGTCGAGTCCTCGCCCACGCCCTAGACTTCGTCCTTGTCCCTCTTCCTCTTGGCCGATACTTCTTTGCTTGAACCGCCAACTTGGCTGTTGCTCTTCATCGAACCCTTGTAGATATTGAAACAAAGGTAGCCATCCATTGCAGCGTACTGGATGTGGTCTATATCTAGTACATTCCGCTACCATGCATGACGATGAAACGTGAATGGAGGTTTCTCTAGTTTACCGTACGGAGGATGAACCATGGCTCCTGCCTGGGTAAGCATTGAAGGCTGGCGAGAGGACACCAACCGATTCTTTTGGAAGTCGAAGGTGTTGCCTACAACGAAGCCTATCCGACGCAGGACTTCTTTGTCATTACCAAAGTCTACAATAACGAATTTGACTAGGTTTCTCTCGAGGAAGTCCTTAAAATCCTAGCACTCAACGTCGGCATGGCATATGTGGTAGATCAAGCATAAGTCATGCACGCAAACCTGGATCACGGCGGGCTTCTTCCTCTCTTCGTCCTTTAGATCCTTCTCTCTTCCCACGACTGTGGTGTACTCAACATCTAGCCCAGCGACCCACTCATCATGTGAGTTTTTGAACATGCGTCTGAAGCGAGAAAGGCATCCTTTCACCGTCGCGGAAGAACGGGTGTAGATGACGTTGAACTCATCGCCGGTGATGGTTCTAACCTTGTACTCACCGCCGATCAGGGAGATTTGGGACGCCCTGGATTTGGGAGGAGGTTAGGATTAGTGGAACTGCCATAATGTGAATGGACGGGACGACTAGGAGCGAACCGCCATAGTATTAAAGGACGTGCGGGGACGAGTAGGAGAGAACTGCCAGCGTGCGAACGGCAGGGTAGTGGCTTTCCATTCTCCCATGATACGGGCTTACGAGAGCCCTTGGATCGGAGATCGAATGGTTGCTTGGTGTGATTCTAGACCTATGGGTGAATATCCTATCCTGGAGGGTTATTCTGCAAATTTTCAGCAACTTAGCATGCGACCGTTTGATCTCAGATCCAAGGGCTGCCAGCAGCCCGTATCATGGTTGCGCCTACCACGACCATCGCGTCGCTCGCGCGGTCACGCCCTTGGAGATTTAACACGGTGTGTTAGGCTATCTGATGTTGGCATGTCATCCATACTCCTCTATACTACAATAAGGTTGGCTATAAGGTTGGCTATAAGTGTATTTTTTTACTCCTCTCTATCTCTTTCTTCGTACTCCCTCCGTCCCATAATATAAGAACGTTTTTGACACTAGTGTAGTGCCAAAAACATTCTTATATTATGGGACATAGGGAGTACTAGTATTTATTGCATTTTCCAAGGAGTGACCTCTTCCAATGAAATGGTGTTGCTAAGTTTGCTTCATTTAATTAACTATAGACTCAAAATTGTCTTTTCACCTAAGTACACGCGCTTAGCACCGTTTCTTCCTTGGGTCACCAAACTAGTCTCTCTCTTCTTGATTAACTTGCCACATCAGACTTTATGCCTATGTGGCAAGCTTAAGCACCTGTAGGAGCAAGTAAGGTGCCCGTCCGTTGCACGGAAGAGTGAAATGCATTGATCGGGGTGTTGTTTATTTTGACAAAGGATGTGGGGTCATCTCATGTGTAACAGGTATCGATAGGTTTCTTCGGATATTATTTCATCTCTAGAGCTCAGAAACATCCGGGTGAAATAGATAAAAAAGTATCTTTTGCAAACAAAAGTGTTCAACTGTTCAACCTGCATCCAAAACTTGTGAAGAATTAACTCTTATTGTGCTTTGCAGGAAATGGTTCATCATAAGTCTTTCACCGGTACTGTAGTAAAAATTCATACATGAAAGATTCTAGACTAAACCATAAATGGATACACTTTTATTCATGCGCGATACTCCAATAGAGCAAGATCATGCATGGAAGTCTCCACATGCTTAGACAACGGATTACATTGAGCGAAGACTAATGATCAACATTTAACTTAGTAATGCATATGTCCAGGTGAACCTCCTTGGAGTCCCGATGCACATTGTTGGGGGTCAAATAATACCATGCATCTTCCATGTCCACATCGGCGGGAAGGTCCCGGCTCGGCAGAGTCCATGTCAGCTTGACGTAGCCAGTGTCGCCGCGGGAGGGTTATTCCGTAAATTTTCAGCAACTTAGCATGCGACCATTTGATCTCAGATCCAAGGGCTGCCAGCACCCCGAATCATGGTCGCACCTACCACGACCGTCGCGTCGCACGCGCGGTCGCGCCCTTGGAGATTCAACATGGTGCGTTAGGCTATCTGATGTTGGTATGTCATACATAGTCATCACTTAGTCACTCATACTACAACAAGGTTAGCTATAAGGTTAGTCATCACGGAGGAGAAAATTTTACTACTCCCTCCGTTTACTCCTCGTCCCTACTACGTACGTACTTTGGATAGTACTCCCTCCATTTACTTATACAAGGCCAGTATAAAAAAATACATTTTGCATCTATACAAGGCCACAAATAGTAATCGAGCCTTTCTAGTTTAAGGCTCAATTTCAAAATCTCCCCAACCAAGGTAGACGGTGAGTGGTCGAATTAATTTCGTAGTTTGCACAGTACGCTCGTTTTTCTCAAGAAGATATGTTTACCGAGGCATTAATTAGAACGAATGCATGAATGACCACTAAATTTCCATGAACTTGTACATGCATTGGTTACTTTCCTCTTGACACTGCTTGCGTCGGGTGATCTAACGCACCTCGAAATCCAACATGTAATGATACTACTACTAGTATAGTAGAATTGAGACTTATCAAATGGAAAAACGAATGTTTTTTAGATGAGCCCTATAAACCCTAGTGGGTACGTACTCCGTAAAAACAGATTTTTCCAAAACTAAGTCGCTCCCTTTCATGAATTCTGTAGTATACTCCTCCGTCGACGCTCCCTTTCATGAATTCTGTATTTCCTGTCGCCGACATGTGGGACATATAGCAACCGGGTCGACGTGTCAAGCACCAAATAATAGTGCAGAACAGCAGGGGGACGCACCCCAATCGTACCGGCCCAGTATTAGTAATGAGCAATGAGACGTCAAATCACAATACCGCACCTTCCCAGACGGACGAAGGAACCATTATTTCACACTTCGGTTCGACTTCATCTCAAACCACGTACTAGTATTGCTTCTGCCTTAAGAGGGACACGCGCATCGCCTTGGTACATCATGACACGTGGGACCGCATGACAGACCATGTTCCCCCGCCGATCGCTCGGTAAAATCACCTCATTTTTACTATACTTCCTCCAGATCGGTTTACTACATGGCATGCACGTCGTTCTAGGTTGAGAATTTAACTGGCTATATATATATATATATATATATATATGATGAACAGTACGCTAGCCTTTTAAAAAATGTATACTTTTGTACAGTAGTACTATCGATGGATTGCGCCATGGAGCAAAAATTGAAAATTTAAAAAAAGGTGGTACATATAGAGAGCGCTCGTTGCCAAATGTGCATATAGTACTATTAAAAAAGCTAGTACGTGCTTAATTGGGATGCTAAATTCTATTAAAGAAATACTAGTACTAGTATGTACATACTGAAGAGTTAAAGTAATGAGAAGAAACATAACATAGTTCTGCTGGGGGCTCAGCACAACACACCCCTCAAATTAAACTAAGCACACCTAAAATTAAACTATGCAACTAATCCGGTAGACACTGCATTAGAAGTTTAGAACCGCCATGAGCAACGACACTACCACCTTACTCGGAGTCCTCGTCCACGTCCTCGACTTTGTCCTTGTCCCTCTTCCTCTTGGCCGATACTTCTTTGCTTGAACCGCCAACTTGGCTGTTGCTCTTCATCCAACCCTTGTAGATATTGAAACAAAGGTAGCCATCCATTGCAGCATAGTGGATTTGGGCTATATCTAGTACATTCCGCTGCCATGCATGACGATGAAACGTGTAATGAGGTTTCTCCAGTTTGCGGTACGAAGGATGAACCATGGCTCCTGCCAGGGTCAGCATTAAGGGCTGACGAGAGGGCACCAGCCGATTCTTCTGGAGGTCGAAGGGGTTGCCTACAACGAGGCCTATCCGACGCAGGATTTCTTTGTCGTTCTTAAAGTCTACATTAACGAATTTGACTATTTTGTCCTCGAGGAAGTTCTTAAAATCCTGGCACTTAACGTCAGCATGGCATATGTGGTAGACCAAGCAAACGTTATGTACGCAAACCTGGATCACGGCGGGCTTCTTCCTTTCTTCATCCTTTAGATCCTTCTCTCGTCCCACGACTATGGTGTACTCAACATCTAACCCAGCGACCCACTCATCATGTGAGTTTTCGATAAAGGCATCCTTTCACCGTCGCGGAAGTACGGGTGTAGATGACGTCGAACTCATCGTCGGTGATGGTTCTAACCTTGTACTCACTGCCGATCGGGGAGATTTGGGATGCCATGGATTTGGGAGGAGGGTTAGGATTAGTGGAACTGCCGTAATGTGAATGGACGGGACGACTAGGAGCGAACCGCCGTAGTATTAAAGGACATGCGGGGACGAGTAGGAGCGAACTGCTAGCATGCGAACGGCAGGGTAGTGGCTTTCCATTCTCCCATGATACGGGCTTCCGAGAGCCCTTAGATCTGAGATCAAATGGTTGCATGGCATGATTCTAGACCTATGGGTGAATATCCTATCCTAGAGGGTTATTCTGCAAATTTTCAGCAACTTACCATGCGATCGTTTGATCTGAGATCCAAGGGCTGCCAGCAGCCCGTATCATGGTCACTCCTACCACGACCGTTGCGTCGCTCACGTGGTCGCGCCCCTTGGAGATTTAACACGGTGCGTTAGGCTATCTGACGTTGGCATGTCATACATAGTCATCACTTAGTCACTCATACTACAACAAGGTTGGATATAAGGTTGGCTATAAGTGTATTTTTTTACTCCTCTCTATCTCTTTCTTCGTACTCCCTCCGTCCCATAATATAAGAACGTTTTTGACACTAGCTAGTGTAGTGTCAAAAACATTCTTATATAATGGGACACAGGGATTACTAGTATTTATTCCATTTGCCAAGGAGTGACCTCTTCCAATGAAATGGTGTTGATAAGTTTGCTTCATTTAATTAGCTAGACTCAAAATTGTCTTTTCACCTAGGTACACGCGCTTAGCACCGTTTCTTCCTTGGGTCATCAAACTAGTCTCTCTCTTCTTGATTAACTTGCCACATCAGACTTTATGCCTATGTGGCATGCTTAAGCACCTGTAGGAGCAAGTAAGTACAATAGTGCGCTTTACATGGCATTTTTGCTTATGTGGAGGAAAGAGAGGCAAGGAAAAATTGGAGAAGTGGGCTCTCATGCAAGAGCCAGCCTCTACTACTACATGATGGAGCATTGGGAGAGGCACCTTTATGGAGGTGGTCAGGAATCGGGAGACTCACGCCGGTCGTAGCGCCGCAGTTAAAATGATAATGGCAAGTCAAATTGCGGGGCCCCACCTGTCCAGCATTAACTCGCTGTCAAATCACACAGCCCTACGTTTGCAGCAGCCTACTCCCTCGTCTTCTCGCATCTCTGTCGACCCGACTAGGCGGAACTGTCCCGCCGCCTACCGGGCAGGAAAAGCCCCGCCCTCGACTTTTAAATAGTATACAGTATATGTACTAATTTTGTATCCATGGATTGTGCCCACGCCATGGAGCAAAGCGTCTAGAAAACGGTGGTACACATGTACGGAGTATACAGCACGCCCGTCGCGTTCGCGTCGCACCCTAGACGGTCGGTCGGTCCGGCACGCTGCTCTCCGAATGGAACGCGCGTCATATTGCGTTCGCACACACATCTGGGACGGCAATTGAGAACCGACCATAGGCACACTCCCCAGCCCCGCAAGTCGGGTGACTTAATAGAAGAGGGAGACGAGCGATAGTACTAGAGAAGTGTTGTACTACATTGGTGCCTGGACGATCCCTACAAGACACGGAAGATCAGTTCGTCCATGCATGTGACCAGGCTCCAGCAGACACGCCTGGATTGGCTATCGTATACATATCGTGCAGGCTGTGTTGTACATGGTTGTAGTTGTGGTGAGAAATCTAAAAAAAGGTTTCTTGTCATCTCGCAAAATTATGTGTCATGTGCTTCGGATCACTGCGAGGGTTAAACAGCGACAACTGAGTTGGGCTAGTCATTGGGGGCACATGCATGAACAGTGACTACTCGGCTGCCATCTAGGTCAAGCCGGCTATGTTAATTAGGACAACTATCGACGGACCCCTTTTCTACGAGTTTATGTTTAATTTGAGCTTTGTTCCTCGTCTAATTTGTCCGTCGGGATTCATGTTGTCTCCTTTGGGCAGTGAGGTTATGATTTCTTGTCATGTGGCATTTTTTCGTGTTATATGTTATAATCCGCGCTTCAGATCAAAATGGCGACAAGCTGCGCCTCCCGCCACGTGCATGAAGACTTCTCGACAGTCATTGACGAGGCCAAGCCGGCTCCGGTAGACAAAAGAAAACTAAGTACTACTCCACTATATAGGCAGGAGCCTCCGCGCTTGCTTGCTAGTGTTGCTCTCTTCACACTGTCTCGGCCTCTACAGATCTAAACACGACAGCGGTGGCCACTCTCTCTCTCTCTCCCTCTCTCTCTCTCTCTCTCTCTCTCTCTCTCTCTCTCTCTCTCTCTCTCTCTCTCTCTCTCTCTCTCTCTGCTCACCGCTGGTCACAGATCCAGCCGGATCCTCTCCACCGGGGAAGGTGAGAAGGTGCAACATTCACGCGGTCGTCCTCGGCAACGGCTCTTACCCACTGCTGGGCGCGTCCCGATCAGCCTGCCTTGCCGTTCTCTCCCAAGCACCGCTGGCGAGGGAGGGCCTCCGACCCCTTCTTCCTCGCTGCCATAGTGTGGGCAGATCCGGCCTCCCGCCGCCCACCTAGCGACATCCCGGCGACCATCAGGTATAACTTCCTTCGAAACCGGCCTTGCTCTACTTCCCGAGCTCCTGACGTTGCTGCATTTGTAACTTTTACTATTTCTCAAGCCCCCTCGTAGATAGGATCGATCGGCTGTTCGAAAACCACCTAATTTTTTTACGTTTAAGAGGTAAAACTAGTTCATGCACTTGAATCTAGTACTACTTGGTTCAAACTAGGAAGAAAGGGGGTGGGGGTGGGGGAGGATTTGTTACCTGAATCTAGGACTTGGTCGAAAGAGGAAATAATGGGGGCAAAAAGTAGCAGAGACTGGCTATCCAAGTGGTCTCTAGGTCTAATAGGGAAATAAAGGGAAACGAAGTACAAACTCAATATAAACCCGATCTATTGGTTGAAAAAGGAAAGAAAGTGGGGACTGGGGGACAAGTCAATAGAGTAAGTCCAGCACTAGATTTGCTAGCCTCACACAGTATAAGGTGGCTATACCGAACAAAAATGGGACCAACCCAGATATCCTGTTCTGATGTTTGTTGCCCCAAGCCACTCTTATGTAATGACACTGGTAAAATGTAGCAGTCACACTGTTAAAAGTAAGGACACGTTAAACCAATGTTGTTTTCAATGTAATGCCTCCAGTAATATGAATCAATGGCACTTCTTTACATGTCCTGCTAAAATTTCCCATTAAGATAAGTTGGTTCTTTTCGTTAGAAATGCAACATCCCGTCCGCCTACTCTCCCGTGCCCAAAGTAATGTCGTATTTAACGCTTGTCATAGTTAATCCTAATGCCCACACTAATATCTAGCAATGCCACTGCTTTAGAAATTGCTACTGTCCTTGTAGGATTTCCATTCAGATAAGGAACATGCTTCTTTTCATTTGATGCATGTTTCATCACTTGTTAGTCACCCTCCTTTCCACTTTTTTTGTGCAAACAGAGATATACATTTCACGCTCGATCTTAGTTCAACTGCACAAATGATATCCAAATTATAGTTGAGCATTCCAGGAGCTTCACAACCAACCTTGATGTTGCTCAATTTTATTGTAACTAATGAAGAAGAAGCTCTGTGCGTTTCGTTTTCTGATGGAAATGGAACCGGGGCTGGAGCCCTTTTCTTAAAAAATTGAAGAAGAAGCTGCTAGCTCACGGGACATTGCTTCATTTTAGGTGAACTGCACCAAAAGGTCCCATGAATTGAATCATCCATGTTGGTGACTAAAAGAGCCAGCTTCAGCATCCTAGTCTAAGCACCCCCGGCCTCCATCCTTGCGACGCACGGTACACCTCGTTTGCCACCTGCTCGACCCTAGTGTCACTGATAAAATGAAGTAATAATATAGTTAAATAGAGGGAGTGTCATCTCTATCATTTCATTTCCAATGTAGATAAAGAAAGTGCTTCTCTTTGTTAAAGTATGTTTCATCTACTAGTCCCATTGTTAATGTTTAAGCGTTTCTGCAAACTGGGGTGCTTAATTTTAGTTGATATGTACAAAAATAGAGATTTGAATGTCTCAAGGCGCCTCCTTGTACTACTGCTGTACACTAATGTTCATCACTGGCAGGAGGTGTATCTGGGAGACTTGGGACGATGTCCAATATGAGGCATACCGTATGAGGCGTCGCAGGGCCCATCTAGCCCTCGCAACATGGCATACTATGATACTATTGCAATATTTTCTTCTATTTATTTTGTGTGTTTCATCAACTAGTGCCACTATAATGTAATCATGCTTTTTCATTATCTGTGCAAACAGGGTTATTCAGCTGCATTTTGGTGGAACTGCACAAATGTACGTATGGAACCGGCATATATGCAGAGTGCGAGGTGTGCCAAGTAAAAATTACCGACACCAACCATGCTGCATGCACGCATTGGCATCCACCACAACCGATGGGATGTGTGGCGCTCTCGTGGACGGATCTTTCTCGGCAAACAAATCCTCTAACCAAATACTAGTAGCTTATATTGGCAGTTTTCTAGGGAGTACTCTTTTACGAAAGAAGCACCAATCTATTTTTCTTTATTTGTACCTTTGTGTCACAACTTTGACCCAAAGGTCCGAGCTATTTTAGGGTGATTGGCGTAGTACTCGGAGACTGATTGTAAGCATGATTTTCATTAGCTGTCACACTGATTGTAAGCATGAGCAGGTCGAAGATTAGGTTAGTGCGAAGCTTACATTAAACCCTACCGCCGCCGTTGAAATGAGGCAAGCGTCGAGGAAACCGTGGAGAACGGCGGGGAAGCGATGTCGCGCCATCCGGCCTCCTCTTGCGGTGGGAGAACGAATACTCCTATGGCTCCGGCTGGCTCTGCACCCTCACGAATGGCACACCATACTCGATCGATTCGTTATCCTCTGGGTGCTCGACCTTCGACCTGTACGCCCACTACCTCCGCCTGACTATCGCCTCGGGCAAATCTGTCTGCTCCATCGCCCATAGGAGATACTCGATGAACTCGGAGGACTGCGGCGTGACTGTCGCCGAGGAGTACATGTACATCGCCGCCCTCATCGCTGCCGTCTCGCTCTTTCGCATACATTGCCACATGGCCCGCACCGTCCTTGAAATCTCCCACTCATTGTCAAACCAACTAAGGATCTCCTTCAACTTGGCTAACTTTGCCTGGTTGCCGCCGGTGATCTGCCTGATTTGCTGCTGCATCCTCTCCATAGATGTCATTCTGAGTGGTCCGGTGCTAGCTTTGGAAGATGGGAGGAGAGACGGTGGTCTTGCAATAGAGAAGAGGGAGAGGAGAGGAGGTGGTTTTGGAATGGAGATGATGGAGAGGAGAGGAGGTGGTTTTGCAATGGAGAGAAGATCAGAAGAGGGAGAGGCGAGATGGTGGTTTTGGAATGGAGATAATGGAGAGGAGAGGAGGTGGTTTCGGAATGGAGATGATGGAGAGGAGAGGAGGTGGTTTTGCAATGGAGAAGATCAGAAGAGGGAGAGGTGAGACGGTGGTTTTGGAATGGAGATGATGGAGAGGAGAGGAGGTGGTTTTGCAATGGAGAAGAGGGAGAGGAGGCGTCTTGGCGAGATTTAGGATTGGCCTAGAGGGCGGTATTTGTGACTAGATCAAAATCAAAATCAATTTACCCTTCAATTAAGAAAGCGACCCACATTAACTAGTCTCCTTTTATTCTCGGTCATAATTGACCATGATTTTCGCACATAAAATATAGGTTATCGTTGCAAAAAATATAATTTGAAAGTACATTCAGAATCTGAACCAAAGCGATACAATTTTTGGTGACATGCATTCACATTTTCTTGTCACATACAAAGACGTGGTCAAACTTTGACCCAAAATCATAAAACAACAAAAAAAATACTTCCAAGACCAGCGCCGCTCTTCGCAATTCTCCTCTTAAACCACCGCCGCTCCTCTCTGTTCCAATCTAAATCCAGCGCCGCTCCTCTCCTCTGCCATTTCAAAACCACCGCCCTCCTCTCCGTTCAGGTCAAAACCAGTGTCGCTCCTCTCCGTTCTAATCCAAAACCAGCGCTGCTCCTCTCCTCTTCCATTCAAAAACCGCCAAGCAGTGAAGGTGCTGTGGAGAAGTAGATCGATGGAGGAGTACAACTGATACGTGAGGATTGCAGACGGCGACCCTGTGAAGCTAGCTAGGATGTTGGAGATATAGTCTTGGTTTGACAACAAGGACCAACTAGCGGGGACGGTGACATCCATGGCCAAATATCTGCAACAGAGCGAAAAGGCGGCGATACTCCTGGAGGGAGTCGCGCGAGAGTACATAGAGCTGCTCCTCTGGGCCATGGAGCAAACAAATTCACCGAATCCGATCGTGAGGGAGCGGTGGTGGGAGTATCGATCCCAGATGGAGCATCCACCAGAGATTGAAGGATCGAGCATCTACAGGGTGTCGTTTGTGAGGGTGTCCTGCCAGAGCGAGCCGGTGGAGTCTTCGTCGACCAAACCCAACTGAAAGAGGAGAAAAACAGTTGGCCCGACGACGCTTCCCCGCCATCGTCTCCCTCGCCGTTCACATCGTCTCACGGGGTGGCTGTCTACCGCCGAGGAATAGGAGGGGGCTGCCCCCCAGCCCAATAGTCGGGCAGGTTGTGAATTGTCAGGAGGAGCTTAGGGTTGTCAGTATTTGCAGGTTGTGAATTGTGTTTTGTGTTATGTATTTTGAGAGTACTTTCAGATATGAATGTCTTTTGAATTTCATATTTGCAGTATTGAGCATATGAAGAATTTTATGAATTCTAGAGATCTATTTTTAGCACTTAAAAAAATGTAGTTTCATAGGAGTATAAAAGTGCGAGCGAGAAGAAACGCAAGTTTCAGTTTCAGATAAGAAGCGCAAGTTGATTCAGATAAGCGCAACTTTCAGAGGCAGAGCATTTATATTAACACAGCCTTTTCAAACAGGGTTAACATCATGTTGGAAGTTTTATTCATGATCGAAAATGGAACTACCAACCAGTTAACATCATGCTGATCAACATTCATGCATAGCACATCTTCATATGATGCACAGTCAAAATGCCCACACAATGTCGAGTGTGCGAAACACAGAGAAAACGAGGGACGAAGTTTTGGCAAGTGTTGGACGTGGTTTTGGACTGCCCCGTCTAGGCTTTCATTTTTAACATGCGCAGCCCACGACCTCAGATGGGAGGGCCTGTTTGTATTTTCTTAGGGCCGTCATGTATCGACCAGCCTATGGACCTCCCATCCGTGGTTTTATTTTTGGCAGCCCAATTTATGTATGTTTTTGAAGAAAACGTAGAGGTCTGTTCTATTTTTCAATATAAGAATAGGGACGTCAGGTACAACTTATGTTTCCCTTCTAACTATATTCTATATATTTAAATTATTTTATATGTTATTATATATTATTTTTATTGTCATCATATATTTAACAGATACTTACATATGTAAGAAAACAATATCCCACATCTTATTAACTTATAAAAATAATTTTCTAACAAATAAAATCCTGGATTGTTTTGGCACAAAAATCCTAGTGATTGTGTACAAAAACTTGCGAAGATTTAAGGACGAATGTAATAATATCACTTACTATTTAAATATATTTATAACAAAATGCTCAGCCCTTTTTTATTTTTTGATAACATTGCTGGCCCAACCTAACATTATAATTAGAATTAGCCCAGCAAAATCGTGTATCTAGATAAAGTGCAAATGGCCTGTAATTTTTTAGGAAATAAAATAAATGGACCGCATGGACGCTACATTAATTGTTCACCCAGCCCAGCTAATGGCTATAATTGAAAAAAAAAGATCAAATTGACTGTAAATTCTACCGCGCAAAAAAAAGACTGTAAATTCTGAAAAAATGGGTTGAATACGTGCCACATTTTTGGAGGCTGAAATGTGGGCCAATAGGTGGAAGCCAACGCAAGTCGTTGTCAATTTAGTCAACAAATGATTCTGACATGTTAGCCGTTGGATTTACATCTAACGATCGGCATCCATCTTCGATCTCTCGTCTTCTTCCTCCAGCGCCGCCGGGACCACCTCCCGCCTCCTGCGCTAGCAGCTCTGCTTAGCAACCGCTATGAAGCGCTACTCCACCGTTGGCGTGCCATCCCTCCACCCTCCACACCTCCTGTTCTTCTCCACCATTGCCGAACCACACGCACTAGAACCGATTAACCTCGTACACCTCTCCGTCTGCGACTCTACTCCGCGTCTTCCCATCTCCGGCTCGTTCTTTGTCGGGGCCTCGCCGTCGTCCACCACCTTGGATGCGCTTTCGGCGCGGCGTGGTCAGCGTGGTCAACGAACGACACCATTGGAAGTAGGATGCGTGGAGAGGTCGACGGCTGGGTCCTGACCGCACACAAGGAAATGCCTCCTTATTACGCGCAAAATAATGATTCCTCCACGACATCCGGGACCCACCGGAAGGGCCTCAGTATTCGCGAAAAAACGTACACTACCGACTTGTCGGACCCACCAGCTATCTTCGCACGCAAGGAAGTGCCTCCTTATTATGCACAAAAAATGAATACTCCCCCTGCCAGCTGGAACCCAACATACTGGGAGGCTGACTTGTGGTCCTACCAAGTTGACGGGGACGGAGGGCTTTGTCAACTTAGTCAATATGAACGATTCTAGCTCCTGTTACCGTACGATGTTCATCCAACGGTTGTAGTGCTTCTTCAACCTCTGGTCTTCTTGCTCCAGCCGCCCAAACCAGCGTCGGTCGTGCCGCGTGCTCCTACCTCCCATGGCTGGTTGTGATGCCGCGGAGGCCTCACCGCCCCCTACTACTCCCACCGCTGGCCAGGCCATCCCTCTCCTCACCCACACCCCCTGTTATTCTGCGGCGACAGCAGCCTCACACCGCAGCCGAACCAGTGAACCCTCGTACTCCTCTTCGCATGAGCATCCACTGCTGCGTCTTCCCCAGCTCCGAGTCGTCCCCTTCCTAGGCCTCGCCGTCGTCCACCGTCGTGGTGCTCTCGGCGCAGCATGGTCAACGTGGTCAAGGAATGACTTCCATCGGACGTGGACTGTACGTGGAGAGGCTGACAGCTGGGTCCACAACCGCAGCAAGGAAGTGCCTCCTTATTACGCGGAAAATAATGATTCCTCCACATGACAGCAGGGACCCACCGGAGGGGCCACCGTATTTCGCAAAAAAAAGTTTCCCCCTGACTGCTGGGACCCACCAGCTACATCTTCGCACGCAAGGAAGTGCGTCCGGGCAAAAAAACGATTCGCCCCCCTGACTGCTGGGACCCACCAGCTACATCTTCGCACGCAAGGAAGTGCGTCCGGGCAAAAGAAATGATTCGCCCCCTGACTGCTGGGACCCACCAGCTACATCTTCGCACGCAAGGAAGTGCGCCGAAAAAAACGATTCGCTTCAATCTTTGGGACCCCACTACATCTTCGCACGCAAGGAAGTGCGCCCGGGCAAAAAAACATTCGCCCCCCTGACTGTTGGGACCCACCAGCTACATCTTCGCACGCAAGGAAGTGCGTCCGGCAAAAAATGATTCGCCCCGACCATCGGGACCCACCACTACATCTTCAGAGGCAAGGAAGTGCACGGCGATCGGGACCCACCTGGTCGAACCGTACGTAGCGTTGTCATTTTGGTCGTGAACGTGTACATACATACTGGTGGATGTAGAGGCGCACGTGTCGTAGTAGAGGCGCGCGCGACGTAGCTTGTACACGCACGTCTGTTGGCGAGGGTGCAAGAAAGAAAATCTGACACGCGCGTACATCTGGGCGGGGTCTCGAACGCCTACTCGCGCATACGTACATGGCTAGGTCGGAACGGAGAAACAAAGATCGCTGCCGTGTTCATGGGCAGCAACGGAATGCGCCGTGTTCATGGGGAGGCAACGGAATGCGTCGTGTTCATCGGGAGGCAACGGGCGCGTGGGAGCCAAGCCGGCTGGGTCGGAGCGGAATGTGGTCGTGTTCATCGGGAGGGCTTGGACGGAACAGCGATGGAAACGAGGCTCGCATACCGCGACAACAGAGAAACGGACCTCCCACGTTCGAGCGGGTCTGTTGATCGGGAGGGTGGCGATCGCAAAACGGAGGAAATAGACCTCCTATGGTCGAAACGGGGGTCCTGTTGATCGGGAGGGGTGTGGTGTACCGCAAAACGGAGGAAACAGACCTTCTACGGTCGAAATAGGGGTCCTGTTGATCGGGAGGGGTGTGGCGTACCACAAAACGGACGAAACGGACTTGTGTTAGAGCGCTACGGTCAAAACGGGGGTCCTGTTCATCGGGAGGGGTGTGGCGTACCGCAAGACGGGACTCCACGGGATACTGTTTATCTCCACCGTCGACCTCCTCCAGCCTCCACAGGCTATCGTCAACCTCCTCCAGCCTCCACGGGCTCCTGTTCATCCAGCCTCCAGCGTGCGCTACTCCACCGGCTACTGTTCAACCCTCCCCTCCACCATCTACTGTTCATCCAGCCCTCCACCGTCTACTGTTCATCCAGCCCTCCACCGTCTACTGTTCAACCATCCCTCCACGGCCACCCCTCCACCGTCTACTGTTCATCCAGCCCTCCACACCACGGGTTCCTGTTCATCCAGAGGCAACACCACCGCTCATTGTTCATCCAACCCCTCCCCCCGCTACGCTCACTATTCATCCCAGAGGCAGCATCGATTGGCTTGATTAGCGGCGAGAGCGAAGAATCGCCCATCGGGTTGATTAACGACCATCGATCGATCGCTCGGGTTCAAGAACGCGTAGCTGCAGTCAATCGCCGGGTTCGATTAGAGCCCAACGCCCGCTTCGGGTTCGATTAGAGCCAACACTCGCACACACGCAGCGACGCGTACGAGAAACGCGCATCGCTCCGCCCCCGACCTCCCATCGTAACCAGCAACTCCCCAAAATCCCCTCCCCCCCTCGCTTATACCACGGTTTTTTCTGTCATGGACGGCCCAAAGAATGTCATGCAGCTGCGTCTCCGGCCCGCCCAGGACGAAAGGCCCATTTTCTGTCATGATTTTTTGTCATAGAAGTAGGAGCCCACCACGTCTATGATGATACCGGGTTTTGTCACAATTATCGTCATAGAAGTGTCATATGTATGACTAAAAAAATTTCGTTCGGCCCAAAATGTCACGGATGTGTCTTTTTTTTTGTAGTGTATGTTATTTCGAAGGGGAGGAGTTCGATCGCCCACTTGGCAATGCGTCTCGTGGCATCCCTATTATTGATTATGTCATTGAGAGCGCACTTTGAATGCCACTGTGACCGAGCACTCTTGAAACTAGTGCCTAAGCTTCCGAGATGCCATAAAGACCGCATAAGATATGTTATGGTAGTGAGGATACCGTGTTTTACACGGGATAAGTTCTTCAACTATCTCTTTGGGATACATCTTCATCACCACCACTTTCGGTTGTCTCTTAACCCTAGCATTATTTGTTGTTATTACTTGCTTGTTGTTTCTGTTGTGCAGTTTGCTAGCTTGTTGTAACTCATCATATAGGGTGCATCACATAGTTGCACATATATAGAAATTATATTTTCGCCCAAGCCTCTAAAAGCAACTAAGAAAAAGAATTTAATCTAGTAGTCGCTTATTCACCCCCCTCTAGTTGTCAGTTAAGGCCTCTTTGATCATTTATAAATCAACTAAAGATATGTGTGATAGCTAGTGAAAAAAATGATGCGTCGATAAGGGAGTCTAGCACTCGCCTTCTTGGATAGCTTTCTGCCTTGACGCTTGAATTGCACACAAAGTCACAAGAACATTACAGAATTTGCATGCACCATCAATCATAAAAAAACAAAATGTTCAGTCCTCATTGTGTTCATGAGCTCAGTTAGTTATCTTGCAGGATCCCAAGTACATCGGAGCATGTGCACTCAAACAATGATGGTGTCATGAGTCCTCTGCTCAACAAATCGATCTGACAAGATCATGTGACAATGTCACGAGAGGTTTGACATGGGAAGAGATTGTTGTGAGAGATGCCACAAACACTTTCATGTTAGAGGGCACCTTCACCTTCGATATTGTTGTCTAACACTTATACTCTTTATCAGTATCTACATAATCACCATCCCCTTCCAACCATGCTTCCGTGCGCATCATGGCCATCCGGTATGCTCCTAGGATCTTGAAGCATATTCTTTTGAGCAAATAGACACACTTCATGGATCAAAGTTTATAACAAGAGGGGTACAATTAATATAATGGGGTTTCCCCATCCAAATATGGCGACCTTGATGAAGGGAGTGCGAGAATTTGTCTAAGTTGGGAGCTTTTACATTCGAAGTGCAACCTTCAAAAACAAATGATCAACAATTAAAAGTAGCTTTGCTGATATATATTTCCTTGACAATAGCTCCATGACGGGCTCTTGAAATGCATGCGATTTCCTCTTGAAATGGTGCGATTTCCTCCACAATATGCTTCGAATCTGATGCCACATGGATGTTTTGAAGCATGAGATCATTGGCTAGAGCCAGGGCCTCTCAATATGCTATCGATTCAAGTGTAGCAAGATCAATGACTCCTCTGATCACTATAGCATATGATCCTACGAAAGCACCCTCAACATCTCGTCACACAACAATAGCCGATCCTCCCATACCTGGTCGAGCAACACCTCCGTCGACATAAATTTGTGTGTACCCGCTAGGAGGTTTCTTCCATCCTTGCACTTGCGAAGGACAAGCCTGCTTGGGACTTGAAGACTAAACTTTCTTTATCTCATTTATATCAATTTGTTCGCTGATGTTAACAGGCATGGTAAAACTAGAGATCTTTATTGTTAGAATGCCTTAGAGCATCAACAACCGGACCCCTCATATCCATCTCAAACATCCAGGCAGGCCGTCCGGTTAGTGTCACAAAAACGCGACCCAACCAGACCCCTCATATTCGCCTCAAACGTTTAGACTGCCCGGCACCCCTCAGATCCATCTCAAATATGAGGATGATATGAGGGCTCGCGGACGCGTCCGGGCACGCCCGATCAGTCTACCACGTATGATGCGACCCCACCCCGGACCACCTTTTCTCTTGCTTTCTTTATTTTTTTCTTTCTCTCTCTTCTTCTCCACCAATCACGTGCAAGTGACCGAATATATGAGAAAAATATGAGAAGTGTGGCTACGCGAACAAAAAAGTAGGGGCTCAAAATAGACACGCCCGGTCATTGACCGGGCACGTTCGCGGGCGTTTGAGGGGTCAATTAGACGTACGTGGCTGAAGATGCTCTTAGGCCTTGTACAATGGGAGGTGCTTAGAGAGATGCTTAGAAAAATAAATCCGTTTTTTCTGAAGCATCGGTGCCTATTTATATAGGAGAGACGCTTAGTGTACAAATAAGCACCGGTGCTTAAGAAAAGCCTGATTTATTTCTCTAAGCACCTCCCCTAAGCACCTCTCATTGTACAAGGCCTTAAAAGTTGAGCTAGGCCTTGAGACCTCCGATTCATCACTTTAATCAACCCTAAAACGCCTACAGGGCTTTTGTATGGGTCGACCACTAGCGTGGCCCAACAACTTCATTTTTATATTATTAAAATTGATTTAGAAAAGGTCAAAACAAAGGTTTTTCAGAAATTAGTTTTAAAAATAAGAAAGTTCATGTATTGTGAAAACACAAAAATATTCATAGACCTCAATAGAAATGTTCATCTCATATTTGAAAATAACTAGCACATATACCCGTGCGTTGCAACGGGAGAAAAAATATTGCATGCCTTTAACTCAATAACCATATCTCAAGACTTCCACAGGTGATGTCATATATTTCAACACGGCGCCACACCCCTGCCGCCTCTTATACTTCTTCCGCCCTTGTTGATAGTTGACGCATTGTCCACTTGATCGTAACACATCCGAAAGTTGTCAATCCTGAGGCGATCAGCTCGGCCACTGCACGACACACCTGTCATTGAAGTGTACAAATGCAAGGTGATGTTTAAAGCTTTTAAAACTATAATCTCATCAAGTTGGCGTAAGGGCGGCCCTGTGCAATCTACTCCTCGCACCTGGTCCATTGATCGTCCCTCACAAGAAAAACAATGAAAACCTGACCAAAACTGAACCAAAATCAAAATTGGAATAATGAAAATCTTAACTAAACTAAAGAAAAATAAAAATAAAAGCCTTTCTGTGTGTGGCAATGGAGATGAGTTGAATGAATCTGCAACTGAATTCAACTGAAAAATATCATGGAAACCTGAACAAAAGGGAGTATCCTATACAGCTACATAATTTGAATCCTGAGTGGAGCTGGTCATGCCGCATGCAGACCGTGGTGTTGTGCTGCTGTGTGCAAACCATGGAGTTTCGAGTTGCTGCCTTTATGCCCATAGCTCTGTGGGTGCCTACAGCAGCGCGGCCATCTCCTCGTCAGGGATGGCGCCCAGCCGCACGAGCTCCATGTCAAACACCTCAACCATCCACTCCTCACGCACCACCGACTGCACCGACGACGGCAGGTCGAGCGCACCGCCGACGCCGTCCTGCATAGATGCGTGCGTCGTGGACTTACCGGTGAGGAGCTCCAGCAGGAGCACTCCCAGGGAGTAGACGTCTGCCTTCAGCGTGGGCCGCCATGTGTCCAGCACCTCCGGGGCACGGTAGCCGCCGGCGCCTGCGATGGCGAACGTGCGCGCAGACGGGGTAGAGGCAGAAGTCAGGGAGCGCGTGCTCCCCCGTCTCCGCCGATGCCCGGCCGCGCCTGCTGCTGCTGCTGCAGCTGACGGCGGCAGCGGTTGCTGCTAGATAATGGGATTGTCTTCGAGCCCGGTGATGGATCGCGATGAAGACGGGGAGGAAGGCCGGCGAGGTCGGGATGGCGCGGATCTGGCTGCAGGAGGTCGATTCCGGCCGGATACGGGCGAGGCGGCGTTAGTCGTTGGCCATGGCTGCTCCTGTAGAAGAAGGGGAGAGCCTTGCGTGAGAGGGAGAAACAGAGGGGAAGGAAACGGAGAAGAGGGAGAGCAGGGAGAGGGACGCGAGGCGTGGAGGTCCGGCGTACTTTATTATTTCCTTTCCTTCCTGGCTTATTCATTCCATATATTTACTTAATTTCCTTCCTTTCCTCGCGCTCCTCCTCCTTTTGATTCTTTATTAGGTGGTTTATCGGTTTCAACTCGGAAACATATAAAAGTTGCTGAAACTTGATCAAAAGGAGCGAGGTGGGACTATTTATAGCGAAACGACCTGTTTCCTATCGCATACTATCACATAGCTGAGTTGGCTCCCATGATCGATGTATACATGACAGCGAGGTTTGTGGTTCGAGTCCCCCATGGGCCTATTTTTTCGTTGCTGCATCGGTGCCTATTTATATAGGAGAGACGCTTAAGTGTCAATAAAGACCCGCGGTCCAAGAAAAGCTCGATTTATTTCTAAGACTCCCCAAGACTCCCATGTCTGCGCCTTAAAAGTTGAGCTAGGCCTTGAGACCTCCGATTCATCACTTTAATCAACCCTAAAACGCCTACAGGGCTTTTGTATGGGTCGACCACTAGCGTGGCCCAACAACTTCATTTTTATATTATTAAAATTGATTTAGAAAAGGTCAAAACAAAGGTTTTTCAGAAATTAGTTTTAAAAATAAGAAAGTTCATGTATTGTGAAAACACAAAAATATTCATAGACCTCAATAGAAATGTTCATCTCATATTTGAAAATAATTCCTGTAAGAACAAAAGTTCACGATTTTAAGCAGGTCCATGTATTTTATGAAACCATAGGTGAAAAGGTAGGCCCATTCACATATGGATACGCGTTCATATATATAACGTTGGAACAAATGTTACACATTTAGCCAGAAAGTCTTGTATTTTTAAATTTTTAAATAAACTAAAGAAAAAGGTTGAATAAAAGAACAAGATAAGTAAAAGGAGAAGAAAAATAAAAAAGAGAAAAATATATATACCAAATTGAAAAAATGCCAGATGGTAAAGAGAAAATGAATTTAGAAAATGGTCTAGATATATGGGAAACGTTTCCGGACACCACTATTTTCGCGTACAAATGAAGATGTTCGTGAAGATTTGACACGGACAATAGGCTTTTGTATCCCCAGGAAATTCGTTGACTTGGGCCACACTGTTCAATCATAACGCTGTTCGTCCTGTGATATTTCAGCCCATGATGCTTTAGTTTTTTTAGAGTAACTAGTTGACGAGCGCTCCTTCGGGAGTCTCACAACGATCAGAGCCACTTGGCGCATTCTCAGCCGACCGCCACGTGTGGCGCTTTGGGCGCTTTTTCTGGATTTTATTTTATTTTATTTTTCCGCACACGTTTTCGGCTTTCTAATCAGTTTTTTCCACATTTTTTTGGATGTTTCGGTTTTCCACCGGTCTTCCTTAGCTTTTGGATCAATTTTTTTCGGGAAAACAGTTTTTTTTGCGAATAAACTCGTTTTTTTTTCTTTCACGATAGTCACGGTTTTGCTTCTGCCAGAGGCACGATTTTGCTTTCGCCAGAGTCACAGCCGTGCCTCTCGGAAACGAAAAAATCGGGTTTTCTGTCTTTTCCTTTAGCGAGAGGCACGGTTTTGCTTCCGCGAGAGGCATGGTTGTGCTTTCGCGAGAGTCACGGCCGTGCCTCTCAGAAATAGAAAACAACTTGTTCTCTTTTTTCCCCTTCTGCGAGAGGCACGGTTTTGCTTCCGCGGACGACCGTGCCTCTCGGAAACAAAAAATCGTGTTTTCTATTTTTTTTCCTTTCGCAAGAGGCATGGTTTTGCTTCCGCGAGAGGCACAGTTGTGCTTTCGCAAGATGCACGACCGTGCCTCTCGGAAACGAAAAAAAACGTGTTTTCTATTTTTTTTTCATTCTGCGAGAGACACGGTTTTCCTTCAGCGAGAAACACGGTTGTGATTTCATGAGAGGCACGGGCGTGCCTCTTCGGAAAGAGACAAAACTCATGCTGCCGGTTCGGTTTTTTCATCTGGTTTTTTCGTCCGGTTTTTTATGAAAAAAAAGTTCGTCAAAACCTATCAACATGAAGATTTAGCTTAGAAGATCTCAATGCGAGGAATCCAACGGTGAAAACGGTTCGAGATTTGGATGCATGTTTTAACAGATAAAACATTTTATATAAACGGATCTACGAAAAAGAGAAAACTCACAGATTGCGATAAATGGCGCACATGCAGCACGCCTTGTCGCAAGCTGGGGAGGTGGGAGTGATCTTTGCAACCAGTACTCCTCAATTATTCATTTGTTTTCAATAAACTGATGTTTTAGCTGTGTTGCACATTGGGCCGGATATGTCTCGCCTTATGCAAGAGGAAAATGCCCTCGCCTCAAAAGCGACATAAATGGGCCGGTGCAACTTGGCGTTCATATTATTATTTATCACTTTTCTTTAACTTTTAAATTATTAAAAATATATATATTTGTAAAATTATTGTTCTTATTTTTTTAATGTTTACCGTAAATTTGAAAAATGTCAACATGGTGTTAAAAATTTGCTAGATTGAATTTTGTTTTACAAATTGTTGTTAGCATTCTGTAAATGTTTGTGACGTTTTAAATATTGTTCATGTGTTTCAGAAAATAAGTATGTTCCAATTTTTTTTAAACATTATACAATGTCAGAAAAAGTTCGTGAATTCGAAAAATGTTTCATACCATTTAGAGATGAACATTACATGTTAGAAATTTTTTGCATTTCAAAAATATTATTTTATGTTATTTATTTTTAAAATGTAAAAAAAGGTCGATATTTTAATAAAATGTTTTGTATAATTCAAAGATTACTCAAAAACATGTAAGCCGTATTAAAAATAATTTAAGATGTATTCAAAATATAATATATCAACATTTATTTTAAAACATTTAAGACATATTCAAAAACATGTATTTTATATTAATTTAAAATGAATTAAAAAATTATAGGTGTATTTATAAATATTTTATATGTATCATAGAATGTACAATGTGATTAATATTAGACATCAAAATACATATTTAAGTAAATGTTAATCATGTATAAAAACATGTTCATGATTTATATGAATATAATGTACAATGTGTAAAAAAATGTAAACATGTGGTAGAACCCCCCCCCCCCCATGTAAACCAAAGAAAGAAACTGAAGAAAAAAAATAGTGTAAGGCGATAAGAAACCAGAGAAGAAACACACACATCCGTCACTGCAGTACCGGGCCATCCGAGTAGCTCCCCCGCGCTAGAGGTGAGCTGGAGCTCTGACTCGTAGTAGGCGATAGGGAGTCCATACAAAAACAAGATGATTACCATGGTGAGGAGGTTGCAACGACTGCAAAATGCAATAAGTTGGTTTGTGATTTTACAAAAGTCTCGTTTTCTCACTGCTCTCGGAAAGCAAACTCAGTAGTTGATTACTTGGCTAACCACTCTTATAGTACTCCCTTTGTTTTTATTTTACTTCGCATATTAGCTTTGACTGAAGTCCATGGAAGTTTCGGGCATCAGTTAACTCAGATGATGTGTTGGCCTGGGTTCAGGGAAGTTCGGTCAGTTCTCTATTAAGAGCGCCTATGACCTAGCGTTTGAAGAAGCTCATAGGGAAAGTACAGTTGCCTCTAGTGCTAACCCGTTGGGATCACGTCCATGTTGGAAAAAAATTGGTCGAGCAATGCATCGCCGATAGTACGGAATTTTGCTTGGCGCATGGTAACAAACTCTCTGCCCAGTTGGCAGAATATACATAGAATTGGGTTGGAAACTTCTGGTGTGTGTCCAATATGTGCAAGGGAAGTGGAGGGCAATTTTCACCCTTTCTTGATGTGCCCTCTTGGTCGTCAGGTATATGAAAGGATGGCAAATGTTCGGTGTCTACGGGCTATGGAATCCATTAAGATCTCATGGAAGGAATGGTTGTTCCAAGTTCCGGCACCCTTATATCAAGTTACTAGATGCATGCTGTTAGTGACCTTGTGGAGAAGATCGTATGTTCGTAATGAAGTGGTCCACAATAAACCAGCACCACCACTGGAGGTCTCTGTTCGTTTTCTTCGAAGTTACCTGGATTCAATCATCAAAATTAAACTGAATATGAACATTGATTCATGTAAAGGGAAGCGATGATCATAGCCTTTGATCACACTACTAGAAATAACAATGTTCTAGCTCCGGGTGCTTCTTCCAGTTGACGACCTCCATCACAAGGGTGGGTCAAGTTGAATTCTGACAGTTCATATGCATTGAATGGAGAAGCTGGCCCAGGCATGATTCTCAGAGACGATACAGGAGCAATCATCTTCTCAGCATGCAGGAAGTTGTACTCTTGTAATGATGCATTAGAAGCACAACTTTGCGCATGTAAAGAGGGTTTATCCTTTGCCCTACAGAGGAGTGATTTGCATATCATTATTGAACATGATTCAGTCAATGCGGTAAACATGATCTAGAGCATGGAAGTTGACAGATCATGATGGGGCATGAAAATCAAAAAAATTCCTACGAAACACCCAAGATCCAATCTAGGAGAGATGTATAGCAACGAGAGGGGAGTGGTGTCTACATACCCTTGTAGACTGAGAGTGTTAATAATCTAGAGATCGTGGTTGGCGTAGTCGTGCTCACATCGCGATCCAATCCGATCCAAGTACCGCACGTGCGTCAGCTCCGATTTTAGCACACGTACGGCTCAACGGCGTACTCTACTTATTGATCTAGCAAGTGAGGGAGATGAGGTAGATGAGATCTGAAGCAACACGACGACATGGTGGTGGTGGTGGCAGGGGAACTCCGGCAGGGCTTCGCCAAGCGGTGACGGAACATGGATGAGGAGTAACGAGAGGGAGACCGGGCAAGCACAAAAGGGGTGGCTGCCCCTGCGCCTCCCCACTATATATAGGGGGAGGGGAATGGCATCCCTAGCCCCCTCCCAAGGCAGGGGTGGCGGCCAAGGGGGGAGGAGTGCCCTCCAAGCCAAGTGGAGGCCCTCCCCCTTAGGGTTTCCCCTTCCACATGCACATGGGCCTTGTAGGGGCTGGTGCCCCTGGGCCATTAAGGCCAGGGTGCCCCCCTACAACCCATGCTACTATATGGGACGTGGTGGAACCCTCCGAGGACTTCCGGTGGCTTCCCGATAAAATATCGAAAAAATTGGACTTTTTTCCGGAACCCCGACAACAACTTTCCATATATAAATATTTACCTTCGGACCATTGCGGAGCTCCTCGTGACGTCTCAGATCCCATCCGGGACTCCGAACTGTTGGGGAACGTAGTAATTTCAAAATTTTCCTACGCACACGCAAGATCATGGTGATGCATAGCGAGAGGGGAGAGTGTTGTCTACGCACCCTCGTAGACCCAAGCGAAGCGATCTGGCGTAGAGGAAGTAGTCGACGTTCTCCTCGCGATCCGACCGATCCCGCGCCGTTACTCGGCGCCCCGAGTTCTTAACACACGACAGCTCGATGACGTCCCTCGTACTCCGATCCAGCCGAGTGTCGAGGGAGAGTTCCGTCAGCACGACGGCGTGGTGACGATCTTGATGTTTCACCGGCGCAGGGCTTCGCCTAAGCTTCGCGACGGTATGACCGAGGTGGAATATGGTGGAGGGGGGCACCGCACACGGCTAAGGAACGATCCGTAGATCAAACTTGTGTGTCCATGGGGTGCCCCCTGCCCCCGTATATAAAGGAGCAAGGGGAGGGGCTGGCCGGCCAAGTCCTTGGCGGCCAGGAGTCCTACTCCTCGGGAGTAGGATTCTCCCCAATCCTAGTTGGACTAGGACTTGTCAAGGGGAAAGAGGGGGAAGAGGGAGAGAGGGGGCCGGCCACCTCTCCTAGTCCTAATAGGACTAGGGGAGAGGGGAGGCGCGCGGCCAGCCCTAGGGCAGCCCCTTTCTCCTTTTTCCCTAAGGCCCATTATGGCCCATTAAGTTCCCGGGGGGTTCCGGTAACCTCCCGGTACTTCGGTAAATTCCCGATTTCACTCGGAACCATTCCAAACTCCAAATATAGGCTTCCAATATATCAATCTTTATGTCTCGACCATTTCGAGACTCCTCGTCATGTCCGTGATCACATCCGGGACTCCGAACTTCTTCGGTACATCAAAATGCATAAACTCATAATAACAGTCATCGAAACCTTAAGCGTGCGGACCCTACGGTTCGAGAACAATGTAGACATGACCAAGACACGTCTCCGGTCAATAACCAACAGCGGGACCTGGATGCCCATATTGGCTCCTACATATTCTACGAAGATCTTTATCGGTCAGACCGCATAACAACATACGTTGTTCCCTTTGTCATCGGTATGTTACTTGCCCGAGATTCGATCGTCGGTATCCAATACCTAGTTCAATCTCGTTACCGGCAAGTCTCTTTACTCGTTCCGTAATACATCATCTCACAACTAACTCATTAGTTGTAGTGCTTGCAAGGCTTCAGTGATGTGCATTACCGAGAGGGCCCAGAGATACCTCTCGACAATCGGAGTGACAAAACCTAATCTCAAATACGCCAACCCAACATCGCCTTTGGAGACACTGTAGTACTCCTTTATAATCACCCAGTTATGTTGTGACGTTTGGTAGCACCCAAAGTGTTCCTCCGTAAGCGGAGTTGCATAATCTCATAGTTACAGGAACATGTATAAGTTATGGATAAAAGCGGTAGCAACATACTAAGCGATCGTGTGCTAAGCTAATGGAATGGGTCATGTCAATCAGATCATTCTACTAATGATGTGACCTTGTTAATCAAATAACAACTCCTTGTTCATGGTTAGGAAACATAACCATCTTTGATTAACAAGCTAGTCTAGTAGAGGCATACTAGTGACACTCTGTTTGTCTATGTATTCACACATGTATTATGTTTCCGGTTAATACAATTCTAGCATGAATAATAAACATTTATCATGAAATGAGGAAATATATAATAACTTTATTATTGCCTCTAGGGCATATTTCCTTGATCTCCCACTTGCACTAGAGTCGATAATCTAGATCACATCACCATGTGATTAACATCGATAGTTCACATCATCATGTGATTAACACCCATAGTTCGCATCGCCATGTGACCAACACCCAAAGGGTTTACTAGATTCAGTAATCTAGTTCACATCGCTATGTGATTAACACCCAAAGATTACTAAGGTGTGATCATGTTTTGCTTGTGAGAGAGTCTTAGTCAACGGGTCTTTCACATTCAGATCCGTTATGTATTTTGCAATTTTTCTATGTCTACAATGCTCTGCACGAAGCTACTCTAGCTAATTGCTCCCACTTTCAATATGTATCTAGATCGAGACTTAGAGTCATCGGATCGTGTCAAAACTTGCATCGGCGTAACCCTTTACGACTAACCTTTTGTCACTTCCATAATCGAGAAACATATCCTTATTCCACTAAGGATAATTTTGACCATTGTCCGATGATCTACTCCTAGATCACTATTGTACTCCTTGTCAAACTCGGTGCGGGGTATACAATAGATCGGTACACAACATGGCATACTTTATAGAACCTATGGCCAAGGCATAGGGAATGACTTTCATTCTCTTTCTATCTTCTGCCGTGATCGGGTTTTGAGTCTTACTCAATTTCACACCTTGTAACACATGCAAGAACTCTTTCTTTGACTGTTCCATTTTGAACTACTTCAAAATCTTGTCAAGGTATGTACTCATTGAAAAAACTTATCAAGCGTCTTGATCTATCTGTATAGTTCTTGATGCTCAATATGTAAGCAGCTTCACCGAGGTCTTTCATTGAAAAACTCTTATTCAAGTATCCCTTTATGCTATCCAGAAATTCTATATCATTTCTGATCAGCAATATGTCATCTACATATAATATCGAAATGCTCTGAGCTCCCACTCACTTTCTTGTAAATACAGGCTTCTCCAAAAGTCTCTGACAAACCCAAATGCTTTGATCACACTTTCAAAGCGTTTATTCCAACTCGAGATGCTTGCACCAGTCCATAAATGGATCGCTGGAGCTTGCACACTTTGTTAGCCCCTTTGGATCGACAAAACCTTCGGTTGCATCATATACAACTCTTCTTCCGAAATCCATTCAGAATGCGGTCTTTACATCCATTTGCCAAATTTCATAATCATAAAATCGGCAATTGCTAACATGATTCGGACGGACTTAAGCATCGCTACGGGTGAGAAGGTCTCATCGTAGTCAATCCCTTGAACTTGTCGAAAACCCTTTGCGACAAGTCGAGCTTTGTAGACGATAATATTACCGTCGGCGTCGGTCTTCTTCTTGAAGATCCACTTGTTTTCTATTGCTTGCCTACCCTCGGGCAAGTCAACCAAAGTCCATACTTTGTTTTCATACATGGATCCCATCTCAGATTTCATGGCCTCAAGCCATTTTGCGGAATCTGGGCTCACCATCGCTTCTTCATAGTTCGTAGGTTCATCATGATCTAGTAGCATGATTTCCAGAACAGGATTACCGTACCACTCTGGTGCGGATCTTACTCTGATTGATCTACGAGGTTCTGCAGTAACTTGATCTGAAGTTTCATGATCAACATCATCAACTTCTTCACTACTTGGTGTAGATGTCTCAGAAACCGGTTTCTGTGATGAACTACTTTCAAGTAATGGAGAAGGTACAATTACCTCATCAAGTTCTACTTTCCTCCCACTCACTTCTTTCGAGAGAAACTCCTTCTCTAGAAAGGATCCATTCTTAGCAACGAATGTCTTGCCTTCGGATCTGTGATAGAAGGTGTACCCAACTGTTTCCTTTGGGTATCCTATGAAGACACATTTCTCCGATTTGGGTTCGAGCTTATCAGGTTGAAGCTTTTTCACATAAGCATCGCATCCCCAAACTTTAAGAAACGACAACTTTGGTTTCTTGCTAAACCACAGTTCATATAGTGTCGTCTCAACGGATTTAGATGGTGCCCTATTTAACGTGAATGCAGCTGTCTCTAATGCATGATCCCAAAACGATATTGGTAAATCGTTAAGAAACATCATATTGTACTATATCCAATAAAGTACGGTTACGACGTTCGGACACACCATTATGATGTGGTGTTTCAGGTGGCATGAATTTGTGAAACTATTCCACATTGTTTTAATTGAAGACCAAACTCGTAACTCAAATATTTTGTCTCCGCGATCAGATCGAAGAAACCTTATTTTCTTGTCACGATGATTTTTCCACTTCACTCTGAAATTCTTTGAACCTTTCAACTATTTCAGACTTATGTTTCATCAAGTAGATATATCCATATCTGCTTCAAATCAACTGTGAAGGTCAGAAAATAATGATACTTGTCGCGAGCCTTAATATTCATCGGACGTCATACATCAGTATGTATGATTTCCAACAAATCTGTTGCTCGCTCCATTGTTCCGGAGAACGGAGTTTTAGTCATCTTGCCCAAAAGGCACGGTTCGCAAGCATCAAGTGATTCATAATCAAGTGATTCCAAAATCCCATCAGCATGGAGTTTCTTCATGCGCTTTATACCAATATGACCTAAGCGGCGGTGCCACAAATAAGTTGCACTATCATTATTAACTTTGCATCTTTTGGTTTCAATATTATGAATATGTGTATCACTACGATCGAGATCCAATGAACCATTTTCATTGGGTGTGTAACCATATAAGGTTTTATTCATGTAAGCAGAACAACAGTTTATTCTCTTACTTAAATGAATAATCGTATTGCAATAAACACGATCAAATCATATTCATGCTCAGCGCAAACACCAAACAACATTTATTTAGGTTCAACACTAATCCCGAAAGTATAGGGAGTGTGCGATGATGATCATATCAATCTTGAAACTACTTTCAACACACATCGTCACTTCACCGTTAACTAGTTTCATTTATTACGCAACTCCGTTTGAGTTACTACTCTTAGCAACTGAACCAGTACCAAATACCGAGGGGTTGCTATAAACACTAGTAAAGCACACATAAAACACTGTATATCAAATATACCCTTTTTCACTTTGCCATCCTTCTTATCCACCAAATATTTAGGGCAGTTCCGCTTCGGTGACCATTTCCTTTGCGATTGTAAGCACTCGGTTTCGAGGCTTTGGTTCAGCTTTGGGTTTCTTCGTGGGAGTGACAACTTGCTTGTCAATCTACTTGAAGTTCCCCTTTCTTTCCCTTTGCCCTTTTCTTGAAACTAGTGATCTTGTCAACCATCAACACTTGATGCTATTTCTTGATTTCTACCTTCGTCGATTTCAACATCACGAAGAACTCGGGAATCATTTTCGTCATCCCTTGCATACTATAGTTCATCACGAAGTTCTACTAACTTGGTGATGGTGACTAGAGAATTCTGTCAATCACTATCTTATCTGGAAGATTAACTCCCACTTGATTCAAGCGATTGAAGTACCCAGACAATCTGAGCACATGCTCACTAGTTGAGCGATTCTCCTCCATCTTTTAGCTATAGAACTTGTTGGAGACTTCATATCTCTCAACTTGGGTATTTGCTTGAAATATTAACTTCAATTTCTGGAACATCTCATATGGTCCATGATGTTCAAAACATCTTTGAAGTCCCGATTCTAAGCCATAAAGCATGGTGCACAAAACTATCAAGTAGTCATCATACTGGGCTAGCCAAACATTCATAACGCCGCATCTGCTCCTGCAATAGGTCTGTCACCTAGCGGTGCATTAAGGACATAATTCTTACATGCAGCAATGAGGATAAACCTCGGATCACGGATCAAATCCGCATCATTGCTACTAACATTTTTCAACACAATTTTCTCTAGGAACATATCAAAATAAACATATGAAAGCAACAACGCAAGCTATTGATCTTACAACATAATTTGCAAAATACTACGGGACTAAGTTCATGATAAATTTAAGTTCAATTAATCATATTACTTAAGAACTCCCACTTAGACAGACATCCTCTAGTCATCTAAGTGATCACGTGATCCAAATCAACTAAACCATAACCGATCATCACGTGAAATGGAGTAGTTTTCAATGGTGAACATCTTATGTTGATCATATCTACTATATGATTCACGCTCGACCTTTCGGTCTCCGTGTTCGAGGCCATATCTGCATATGCTAGGCTCGTCAAGTATAACCCGAGTATTCTGCGTGTGCAAAACTGGCTTGCACCCGTTGTAGATGGACGAGAGCTTATCACACCGATCATCACGTGGTGTGCAGGCACGATGAACTTTGGCAACGGTGCATACTCGGGAGAACACTTCTTGATAATTTAGTGAGAGATCATCTTATAATGCTACCGTCAATCAAAGCAAGATAAGATGCATAAAGGATAAACATCACATGCAAATCAATATAAGTGATATGATATGGTCATCATCATCTTGTGCTTCGTGATCTTCATCTCCGCAGCACCACCATGATCACCATCGTCACCGCGCGACACCTTGATCTCCATCGTAGCATCGTTGTCGTCTCGCCAAACTTATGCTTCTCGACTATCGCTACCGCTTAGTGATAAAGTAAAGCATTACAGAAGCGATTGCATTGCATACAATAAAGCGACAACCATATGGCTCCAGCCAATTGCCGATAACCGGTTACAAAACATGATCATCTCATACAATAAAATATAGCATCACGTCTTGACCATATCACATCACAACATGCCTGCAAAAACAAGTTAGGCGTCCTCTACTTTGTTGTTGCAAATTTTACGTGGCTGCTACGGGCTTAAGCAAGAACCAGTCTCACCCACGCATCAAAACCACAACGATACTTCGTCAAATAGACTCGTTTAACCTTCTCAAGGACGGGCGTAGCCACACTCGGTTCAACTAAAGTGAGAGAGCAGACACCGCCGATCACCTTTAAGCAACGAGTGCTCGTGGCGGTGAAACCAGTCTCGCGTAAGCGTCGCGTAATGTCGGTCCGGGCCGCTTCATCTCACAATACCGCTGAACCAAAGTATGACATCTTTGGTAGGTAGTATGACTTGTATCGCCCACAACTCACTTGTGTTCTACTCGTGCAAAACATCAAACCATAAAAACCTGGCTCGGATGCCTTTGTTGGGGAACGTAGTAATTTCAAAATTTTCCTACGCACACGCAAGATCATGGTGATGCATAGCAACGAGAGGGAGAGTGTTGTCTACGTACCCTCGTAGACCCAAGCGGAAGCGATCTGGCGTAGAGGAAGTAGTCGACGTTCTCCTCGCGATCCGACCGATCGGCGCCGTTACTCGGCGCCCCGAGTTCTTAACACACGTACAGCTCGATGGCGTCCCTCGTACTCGATCCAGCCGAGTGTCGAGGAGAGTTCCGTCAACCGACGGCGTGGTGACGATCTTGATGTTTCACGGCGCGAGGCTTCGCCTAAGCTTGCATGACGGTATGACCGAGGTGGAATATGGTGGAGGGGGCACCGCACACGGCTAAGGAACGATCCGTAGATCAAACTTGTGTGTCCATGGGGTGCCCCTGCCCGTATATAAAGGAGCAAGGGAGGGCTGGCCGGCCAAGTCCTTGGCGCCAGGAGTCCTACTCCTCCGGGGTAGGATTCTCCCCAATCCTAGTTGGACTAGGACTTGTCAAGGGAAAGAGGGGAAGAGGGAGAGAGGGGCGGCCACCTCTCCTAGTCCTAATAGGACTAGGGAGAGGGAGGCGCGGCCAGCCCTAGGGCAGCCCCTTTCTCCTTTTCCCTAAGGCCCATTATGGCCCATTAAGTTCCGGGGTTCGGTAACCTCCGGTACTTGATAAATTCGATTTCACTCGGAACCATTCCGAACTCCAAATATAGGCTTCAATATATCAATCTTTATGTCTCGACCATTTGAGACTCCTCGTCATGTCCGTGATCACATCCGGGACTCGAACTTCTTGGTACATCAAAATGCATAAACTCATAATAATGATCCATGAAACCTTAAGCGTGCGGACCCTACGGTTCGAGAACAATGTAGACATGACCAAGACACGTCTCCGGTCAATAACCAACAGCGGGACCTGGATGCCCATATTGGCTCCTACATATTCTCGAAGATCTTTATCGGTCGACCGCATAACAACATCGTTGTTCCCTTTGTCATCGGTATGTTACTTGCGAGATTCGATCGTCGGTATCCAATACCTAGTTCAATCTCGTTACGGCAAGTCTCTTTACTCGTTCCGTAATACATCATCTCACAACTAACTCATTAGTTGTAGTGCTTGCAAGGCTTGATGATGTGCATTACCGAGAGGGCCAGAGATACCTCTCCAGACAATCGGAGTGACAAAACCTAATCTCGAAATCGCCAACCCAACATCTGCCTTTGGAGACACCTGTAGTACTCCTTTATAATCACCCGATTCGTTGTGACGTTTGGTAGCACCAAAGTGTTCCTCCGTAAGCGGAGTTGCATAATCTCATAGTTACAGGAACATGTATAAGTTATGGATAAAAGCAGTAGCAACATACTAAACGATCGTGTGCTAAGCTAATGGAATGGGTCATGTCAATCAGATCATTCTACTAATGATGTGACCTTGTTAATCAAATAACAACTCCTTGTTCATGGTTAGGAAACATAACCATCTTTGATTAACAAGCTACTCTAGTAGAGGCATACTAGTGACACTCTGTTTGTCTATGTATTCACACATGTATTATGTTTCCGGTTAATACAATTCTAGCATGAATAATAAACATTTATCATGAAATGAGGAAATATATAATAACTTTATTATTGCCTCTAGGGTATATTTCCTTCACGAACGACCTTCAGATTTTCCGCTATCAATATCTCAATTCTACCCTAGCGCTACCAAACATTAAGCGTGCGACCCTCGGGTTCGGAACATGCAGACATGACCGAGACTCCTCTTCGGCCAATAACGAATAGCGGGACCTAGATGTCCATATTGGTTCCTGCATATTCAACGAAGATCTTTACTTGTTCCATAATGCAAGATCCCGTGACTAAACTCATTACTCCCATGAAGCTTCTTATGATATTGTATTACCGAGAGGGCCTAGAGATATCTCTCCGTCACCCAGAACGACAAATCCCAGTCTCGATCCATGCAACCCAACAGATACCTTTGGAGATACCTGCAGAGCACCTTTATGATCACCGAGTTACGAAATGACGTTTGATAGCACATAAGGCATTCCTCCGGTATCCGGGAGTGGCATGATCTCATGGTCGAAGGAACATATACTTGACATGAAGAAAGCTATAGCAAATAACTAAACGATCCGATGCTAAGCTTACGGTTGGGTCTGACCATCACATCATTCTCCTAATGATGTGATCCCGTTATCAAATGACAACTCATGTCCATGGTTAGGTAACCATAACCATCTTTGATCAATGAGCTAGTCTGGTAGAGGCTTACTAGGGACACGGTGTAGCTTATGTATTTTAGTTTCCAGTCAATACAATTCTAGCATGAATAATAAACATTTATCATGAACAGGGAATATGATAATAAGCATTTTATTATTGCCTCTAGGGCATATTTCCATTAGATCAATCTATGCTCACTTAGTGCATGAGATAAAGAAGCTTAGAAGCATTTGTAATTCTTGTATTACTCACATACCCAGTTCTTAGAATAAAGCGAGTGATAGATTGGCTTCTTTTGCTAGAATTAATGATAGAGCATTGAACCGGTTAGGGTTAGGACCAGTCGAGGTCTTTGAGATAGCCAGAGAGGATTGTAAAGTCATTTTGATTGAGTAATATAAGTTTTATCCCCGCAAAAAAAAAGCTTTGACTGAAGTCAAACTTCATGGAGTTTGACCAAGTTTGTAAAAAATAATATGAGTATTTACAGTAACAAATTTATATGATGTGAAAATATATACAATGGTATTGATTTGATGGTGTATATGTAAATATATTTTTCAACGAAGTTATTGAAAGTATGTAAAGTTTGACTTTAGACAAACCTAAAAACAATATGATCTTCTGATTTTTGGGAAAGTTTTTTCCCTGATTTTATTTCTCAACTTCTTGTAAATGACATGGCTATCATTTGAGAAATAAAGTCTTATTACTGTCAAAAAAAATAAAAAATAAATGCTTCAGCCGTGTTGCACGCAGGGTGGGTGCATATATGTTGCGAAGCCATAGCCACGTTCACGCTAAGCCCTGCATGCATCCCGTGCAAAGCGGATCCAGCTGATCTGACCCGACAGCCGCATTAGTCGCCTTCTTTCACTTGGTCGTCTCCCTCAGCGCAATGAAGTAGCGGCGGGGAACAAAATCGATCGCCACGCAGTTATCCTGCTTCCCGCGTTCCTCTCCGACCCGACCCCGACGGCCAGGTCGGTGCAGAGAGGGTGCTCATCCAGCATCGTCTCTCTCGGCAGAGAATCCCGTGGCGGCGGCGATGATCGCCGTGAGCCGGCGGCACCACAGCACCGCCGCGTGATCCCAAAAGATTCACAGGCCTGGTCCTTCCCCTGAAGATCCGATCCGGCCAATCTGTTCATCGTCGTAAGAGTCCACGTAATCCACGGATCCTTGTCTCGTTTCGTTTGAATTCCTAGCCTTATCCATTAGGCGGTTAGGGTAGAATCGCATTCCGCGCGAGATCCTTTCTTTCTTTCTTCTTAAACGAAGCCAGATACGTTTAATTTGGAACATGTCGTTTATCCCATTCCCGACAATAATGCCCGTGTTTACGTTTTGCAGATTCGGCGCGGACGATCTAAGAACACGCCGCGCGTTAGATTAGAATTAGGCCGGGGAAAAACAGATCCATGGCCATGGCTAAACGGGAGAAAGCCTTGGCCGTACGCACCGTACGCGTACCCGTACCCGTACCCGAGGCTCCCCCGACGCCGTCGGCGACGCCGATGTCGGCAACGGCGCCGACGTCTGCGAAGTCGGTCAAGTGGGGCGACCTCGAGGACGCGGCGGGTGGGCTGGAGCGGCCGCTGCTGCGGCAGCGCGGCTCCAACACCACGTCGCAGATGGCCGTCGTCGGCACCAACGTCTGCCCTATCGAGAGCCTCGACTACGAGTGCGTGTCCCTAAACCCTTTCTACCGCGATCCTCAGAAGTTCGTCCTGAATTCTGTACTAATCTGCGGATCGATGTCAGGATCGTGGAGAACGACTTGTACAAGCAGGACTGGAGGTCGAGGGGGAGGATCCAGGTCTTCCAGTACCAGGTCCTCAAATGGCTCATGGCGCTCCTCGTGGGATCCTTCGTCGGCCTCGTGGGATTCTTCAACAACATCGCCGTCGAGAACATCGCCGGCTACAAGCTGCTCCTGACCAGCAACCTCATGCGGCAAAACAGGTATACCTTGCCTGCCAGACATGTACACCACCAATGCCATCTCCCAAAGACCCAAACAATGCACGGCGCATCATCTCCATCTATGTGGCTTCAGGAACCTGGAAGCGTTCCTGCTATACATGGCCTGCAATGCGGTTCTCGCGGGGTCCGCAGCTGCGATTTGCGCCTACTTAGCCCCCGCGGCAGCTGGCTCCGGCATACCGGAGGTGAAGGCCTATCTGAACGGTGTCGACGCCCACTCCATCCTAGCGCCCAGCACCCTCTTCGTGAAGGTCAGACCACTTCCTAACTCACTGCCAATGGATGCTCCGATGCACATTGGACAGGATTAAGTTGTGACTTTGGGACCTGCAGATTATTGGCTCCATATTGGGGGTGTCTGCCGGTTTTATGCTGGGCAAAGAAGGGCCTATGGTGCACACTGGTGCCTGCATTGCCGCCATGCTCGGCCAAGGGGGGTCGCGCAAGTATGGTATCACGTGGAACTGGATCAGGTACTTCAAGAACGACCTCGATCGTAGGGATCTCATCACCTGCGGTGCTGCGGCCGGCGTCACTGCAGCATTCCGCGCCCCCGTCGGCGGCGTCCTCTTTGCCCTCGAGGAAGCAACGACTTGGTAAAATTTCACTGCTACTAAAACTGTGCATGTGCTATTTCCAATCCTGATTTTGTCGGAAATGCTACAGTGCGCATAGAACTTCTACTAGTGTTTATTCCTTTGAAAAGTGCAAATTCACCCAAGGTTGGTTTCAGATAAATTCATCATCTGTCACATGGAATCACTCCTTTGGTAGTCTTTGGTCCTGATTATATGATCACACTGAACTGTGGAATGAAATTTATCGCGAGTTTTTTTTCTTTTCAAACCGGGCTAACCCCCTCCCATTACTTTCCATATAACAGAAACCCTTTGTCCTTCTGATCTCTCAGGTGGCGGAGTGCGCTTCTGTGGAGGACATTCTCCACAACGGCAATGTCGGCGATAGTGCTGCGGTCGTTGATAGAGTACTGCCGCAGCGGCAACTGCGGCCTGTTCGGCAAAGGGGGTCTGATCATGTTCGATGTCAGCTCGCGGGTGACGACTTACACCGCCACTGATATCGGCGCGGTCATACTGCTCGGTATCCTCGGCGGGCTGCTCGGAGCTCTCTTCAACCACTTTGTCGACCAGATCCTCCGCAAATACGGCGTCATCAATGAGTAACCTTCATCCTCGATATGAAAGCAAGCATTTCTCAGAGAGCTTCAGCAAGTTGGATCACTGAATGATTTGAATTTGCAGGAAGGGTGCGCCGTACAAGATCCTCATGACGGTGTTCATCTCACTTGTCACCTCGTGCTGCTCCTTCGGCCTGTCGTCGCTGTCTCCCTGCGTCCCGTGCCCACCCGAGCTCACCCCCGGCAAGTGCCCGACCATCGGCCGGAACGGCAACTACAAGAAGTTCTGGTGTCCGGCGGGGCACTACAACGCGCTGGCCTCTCTCTTCTTCAACACCAACGACGATGCCATCCGCAACCTCTTCAGCGGCGGCACGGACAGCGAGTTCGGGGTATACACTCTGCTCACGTTCTTCATCGGTGTGTACACCCTTGGCCTGATCACCTACGGCGTGGCCGTGCCGTCGGGCCTCTTCATCCCCGTCATCCTCTCCGGTGCCTCCTTCGGCCGCCTCGTGGGCAAGGTCTTCGGCTCGGGCCTCGACACGGGCCTCTTCGCGATCGTCGGCGCGGCCTCCTTCCTTGGCGGCACCATGCGGATGACGGTGTCGGTGTGCGTGATCCTGCTGGAGCTCACCAACGACCTGCTGCTGCTGCCGCTCATCATGCTCGTCCTGCTCGTCTCCAAGACGGTGGCGGACTGCTTCAACAAGGGCGTGTACGAGCAGATCGTGCGCATGAAGGGGCTCCCCTTCCTGGAGGTGCACGCCAACGCGTGCATGCGAAGCCTGGTGGCCAGCGACGTGCTGTCCGGGCCGGTGATCACCTTCTCCAGCGTGGAGCGCGTCGGCTCCGTGGTGAACACGCTGCGGCGCACGGGCCACAACGGGTTCCCGGTGATCGAGGAGGAGCCGTTCGCGCCAGCGCCGGAGCTGTGCGGTCTGGTGCTGCGCTCCCACCTGATCGTGCTGCTCAACGGCAGGACCTTCACCAGGGCCCCCGTCAAGACCGGCGCCGCCGAGGTGTTCCGCAAGCTCAAGCCCTTCGACTTCGCCAAGGTGGGGTCGTCGGGGAAGTCGATGGAGGTGGACGATCTGAGGCTCACCGAGGAGGAGATGGACATGTACGTGGACCTCCACCCGATCACTAACCGGTCGCCCTACACCGTCTTGGAGAACATGTCGCTGGCCAAGGCCGCCGTGCTCTTCCGCGACCTCGGCCTCCGCCACATGTGCGTCGTGCCCAGGACCCCCGGGGTAAGAACTCATTACTTGCCGCCATTTTTACCATTCTCGCAAGTGATCAAGCAATGTGTAACTAATCTCTCGCGCGCGTGTGACTGTGGATTGCAGAGGCCGCCGGTGCTGGGGATCCTGACGCGGCACGACTTCATGCCGGAGTACATCCGCGGGCTGTTCGAGAACGTCCTTCGCGAGTAGAGGAAGATCGCCGGTCATTTTCTTTGCATATATTTTACGCACGTTTTTCTTTTTTTTGCACATATTTAAGTATTTTTAGTTCTACTACTGTCTACTGCAAAGCTGCGTTTAGTTTAGTGAGTCCCGTAGCTATTTTAGGCTCACTGGCTAGCACCCCGCGAAGAAGTGGTGTGATCGACCCTGAATTAGTGGATTTTGTTGAAGTTGTAAGAAAATCATCGATAATTAGTGCTGACTATTTTATTTAGACTATTTTATTGGCACGCCTGATATGGATTGACAGCCATTGTCAACTCCGTGATGGCATGCTTATCGTTGACCGAGAGCCATCATTGTCGCCACAATTTTCAACTACGATCTATATGCGCCACCACCATGCGTCGGTGGGAGGAACTGTCGAGTACAGTTGTTGGTGTCTAAGTGCATTTCTAACCGATTACAGAAGTAAAAATTCTGTTTTACTCCTTTAATCGGCACCTAGCGATCCCTTATCCGCCGCAAGGGAGTAATTTTTTTACTCCGGCCCTAAATTTCTCCCTAAATATACTCTACCACACAACTGAGCAAAAGCCACACATCTCCCTTGTGTTGCCCCCTGCCCCTACAAATTCATCGGCGCGACTCCTCGCAACTGCTCGTTGATCCCCCTGCTACCTCGCTGCTTTCCCTGCTGCCCTTCTGCCCGACGTCGAGCCCGTTTGGCCCTCGTCGCCGTTGTCGGAATCAAGGTGAAACGCCGCCGACGTCGCCATTGTTGATTCGTTGGATTGCTTCGTTGCTTCTTCTTTTTCTGTCGGCCGACGCATCTCACCTTGATTGCACACCGATGCAGGTCATTCCCTTTCGTTGCCGCCAGCCTATTATGTCAGAACGACACTGGTCGGACGGTGCACCACCACCACACCGCATACTGGAGCTCCAAGGTTCTATGGCGGATCATGACTTGTTGCCCTGCCGAGTACTCCCCGGCACCGGCGGTCTCTGCAGAGACCGCCGGTGCCGCAAGTGTTCGACGAATTGCCCTGCCGAGTACTGGACCTCCAAGGTTTTATGGTGGATCATGACTTGTTGCATCATATTGCATAACATGACATTGAAGACGAGAGAGATATGCCTGAGAACTTTTGGTACATCACCAACGGGACTCCGGTTGAGCCAGAGTATGACACAAACAGGATCTTGGCATTCCTTAAGGAGCATCTCAAGATCAAGAACCGTCAAGTTCATGCTCAGCTCCAACAAGATCTTGTTGAGCATCACATGCCATGTCTTAGCGAGCCCTAATTGTTTTGCCACATGCTATTTGATACATTTGAACCATTCGGTGTGTTTAAATTTGAATAATTTGGTTTGTAAACTTGAATTCGGTTTGTAAACTATATTCATGATTTGCTTGAACATTTAGATTTATGTTTAGTTTCTATATGTAATATGTAGTTGCAATTTATACTAGGATTGCAAAGTTGAGAAAAAACAAAAAAGTTACTCCGTTATATTTAGGAGATCGGCTAGGTCTGGCCAACACTTAGTGGAGTAAATATACTCCACTAAGGGTTTACTCCAGCGGATCTCCACTATTTTTAGGGGATCGGTTAGAAATGCCCTGAGTTCCAACTTTGATAATGAACTAGTGGCAGGGGCGTGCCCTGGGCGCCTCCTCTGCCATCATGGGCGCACAAATCTTGCCAATGTACTTTTGAACATGCATATGCAGCCCAAATGAGGGCAGATGTTAAGAAAAAAGGTACTCCACTTAACAGAAATACATCATTAAAATGTTCAGGCATATAGCATAGCATAGCAAACAGAGCAAACCAGAAGGTCTATATTAACAGGTAGATCACAGTGTTACAAGCTGGATGCCAGAGCACAACCATCATTTCAAAATAAAAGCGTCATATCTTTGCGGACTTTAACCACAATATGTCACTCTTAATACTCCCAAAGCAAAACTATCACTAAGTCACCTGATACCATCTCTTCTTGTTTGTGCCATCCCACAACAATTCATAATGGCCTCCGGTGGCAATTGTGGCATATCTGCAGATAATACAGTACAATTCTAGAAACCGAGAACATATATATATATATACCTATGAGAGATCACCAAGAAATTAAACACTGAAACTTTACAATGGTATTATCAGAACAAGGCATCGCATATTATTTACTCTATTCTCCTAAGAATAATGCAAAAGTGAATTCAAACTATGTACCTCCATGAATAACCTATGCTTGGAGCCACATCAACATATTGTCGTCGGTTGCCGGTCTTCCGCATCTACGCACTGGCAAAATAAAGAACAACTTGCTCAAAAGTGTTAAACTGAAATATAAGCAGATATATATATATAATGAGGGGATCCCCCAGCCATGGCCTTGTCAAAATAAATTAAAATGTGGGTGCTTAAATTTTTTGGAATGTATGTCAAGGGAATGTGTACTATAAAAAGAAGGGGGCATGGGACGATCTTCTGAACACCTCTCTCTCCCGCGGGCGGCCGGCCGCGCCCATCCTCCCCCCCTCCCCCTTCCTCTTCCTCCCTGCTGCCGTCGCAAGCGCTTGCTGCGGGCCTGGCCCGAGCGACGCTGGTGCCGGCGACACCCTGGCCTTTCCCCTCTCGGGGTCTGCCGGCGTGGGACAGGGCGACCCTAGGCGGTGTTTCTAGGCGGTGGTGGTCCAGTAGCGGCGCGGGGTCCTGGCGCGAAGGCGTGGCGCCTGACGGGCGGCGGCGCCGTTGGCGGCGGGCGGCGGCGGCGGCGCTGATCTGGCGGTGCCCGCCCGCCCAGATCTGCCCCATTTGGGCCTGTGCGGGCTGGCGGCGGGGTGGTCTGCTTCGTGGCTTCCGGGAGGCGGGGGAGAGGCGATGAGCGGCAGGGTGCTGGCGGCGCCATCGCTGGCTTGCTGCAGCGTGGCGGCGGGGCTTAGCGGACCCGTTTTGGGCCTGGCCGGGCTAGGGGTGGCCTGGCATGCCCTGCTGCCGCGTCCGGATGGCTACCGCGACGGTGCCGGAGGTTCTGGCTTCCCGCACGACGGCGGTGGAGGTGGTTCCCTCCCGTTCGGCTTTGGTGCTGCTTCTCCCTCCGCGGGGCGCTTCTCTCCAGTCCTCTTGGCCTCGTGTTGGTGTTCGCAGTGAGGCGACGTGGGTGACGGCGCAACCGCGTTGGCGCATAGTGGTGGGCGGCAGTCTGGTTGGTCAGCTCCGGTCCGTTGGGCTGTGGGGTTGGAGTGCGGGAGAAATCCTTGCCGGTTCTTCAGCTCCGATGCGGTGACACCTACGGGTGCCACCATTCCTTCCTGGAGGGTGTCAGTGATATCCATCCCCCATCTCCCTCCGCGTGCCGAGGGAAACCCTAGGACAAGTTCGGGCAGCAGCGTCGACGGCGTCGCATTCCTTCTTGGAGGTGTTGCTTGGTGCGCGGCGGTTCGGATCCTCGTGCTGTGGTGGTTTGTTTCTGAAGGGCGTAACGGTGGCGGGTCATCCGCGCTTTGTCGAGCTGCCGTTGTTAGCATTTTTTTTTCTTTTTTTTCTTTGGGCTTGATGTGCTATTCGCCCCAGCGTTCCTTGTATCGATATTGGTTGCTTTGGAATACAAAGCGGGGGAATCCCTTTTTGGTAAAGAAGGGGGTATTTTCTTTTAGTCTTTTGAACAAACAAGCAAGAAGCACCTTCCGTGTCACATAATTGCAGCCATCAGAACAAAAACTTGTTAGATTGTGGATCAAAGATCCATGATAAAATAGGTGCACACATCCTATTTGATGCATAGAAGAGAAGCTAAACAAGGAGGAAAAACCGAATGAAAATCACATCCAAGAAGGATGGTAAAATCCAGACGTACTGATCATCCTCAACCCATCCAAGGCAAGGCCATACTCGAATCCTGTGGTGGTGGAGTATCCTAGGCGGCGGAGCAGGGAAAGGAATAACACACCAGCGTGAACGGCGAAGAAGAAGACACCACTGCCTGCTCGTCCTTCTCTTTGGCGCCACACTCCGAGGCACGACAAGTATTTTCATCATTCCAGTTCCCATTGAACTGATGCTTGATTCTGGTGCAAACCTATAAGAAAGAACACATGTTTATGTATATTTCATCAAGTATATGCCAGAAATATCAACAAGCAAAACCTGTGTGGTTTGACCTCAAGTCCCGTCATCCCATCAATTGTGGTTGTGTATGGAGTGCTTCTCATCCTTGCTCTAGAAACATATTTGTATATGTGAATTTGCTAGTCCCAATCATATGTGTAAAGAAAAGGGTAAACATGAACTGGCTATATGAGTTTATTCCAGCATACCGTCCCATGACACGCTTTACATACAAATCCCTTTCCTTATGAGCTGAAGTAAAATGAGTTAGTATCCAGTATTTAGCAGGATAATAAATCCAACATTTTGTCATGTTAGAACAACCAAGTTGTGGCAGTAAGAAAACTTCCCCTAAAAACAAAGGGGCAAACATAAACTAATATACATCCAAGAAACTAAGGAGGGATAGGAAAAGTAATTGTAGCAATGAAGGCCATCCCCCATCATGTATTATCTACCATCAATTATTGCCCAAGAACACATCTAAATTTAACATGAACAAATGTACAATTTTTTTGTTTTCAAATTCACAGTTTAACTACAAATATACTTGATGAGGTTTGCAAGATCATCCATTAATTTGTTGGGTGCAAGTTCCCTGAGCTAGTAAGAAATAGAGATTCACAAGTAAAGAGCAGAAGGATCACCTCTCGCCCTCTCTTTCGTTGTTGAAGAGTGCAATGTTCCCACCCAAAGATAGGTAAAGCTAAAGCTACTTAATGGCATCCCTAGCTTCATCGAGAAGTATTTATATTTCCACTTAGACCATGGCATATGAAAATGAAAACATATATAAATCAAGTGCAATTTACCATTGCCAGAATGGGTGCTGGCATCTATCCAGCTCCAGTGCCCTTTGCTTCCTACAAAAAAATTAACATTAGTGAGAATAGAATTACCAGATAAAAAACCGATACACTCTGGCTATTGTGAGAAAACATGCTTCTGTGAAAAGACAACCTTTGTCAAGAGGTAAGTAGCCCACGAAGCATTTGCTGAGAAAATTGGAGCAGTAACACGCAAACGATCTCCACCAACACTTGGATGTTTAGAGCGTTTACCAACTTAGTAGACCGATCAAATATTCCAGGCACATTTTTCAGTAACATGCCACCAAATGCTTCCAGCTATCAAAAAGTCAACCCAGGATACATAGTGTCACCGATCACACGACCAAGGGGATACTCAAAATAAAAGCAGCAGAAGATAATTCAGCCATGTATTCTAGCTGTGTTTCCGCTTTACAAATAACCCGCACATTATTAAATTATTCAGTTGTTTGTGAGGCTCTTACCATGTCCTATCATTCAAACCAGTTCCAGAACTCGTAGATTCCGTTCTTGACAGAAACTGCACAAGTAGGGGTAATTCAGAACCGATACAGTACATAACTGCATCAAGCCAGCCTTTTCATGTTCCTACTGTAAGCACTTGTTTGCTACATACTTCCACTAATCATCCATAGTAAGCGTGAACTACCAATCACCCTCGTCACTGACCTTGGTGCAGAACCACTCGGGGGCTGAATCCTCTCCCGATGTTGCGACCGTGTGGAAGGAGGGAGACAACCTCCGTCACTCCACGCCCTTGAAGACGGGCAGATCGGAAAACTTTGCGTTAAGATCGCCAACACCCATGGCTTGCCATCGAATGGAACGTCTGCCATACTTCTGCCTACCCCTCTGCCGCGAGGTGGATTTCGGCAGCCCCTCCATCCCTAGCGGATGACAGAGAGTGGAGATGAGAGTTGCGTGCCTGATGGTGACACGTTTACATATTAAATTCAGAAAACCATGATACTTTAGTATAACAAGTAGATGCTAAAAAATATATCATTAAATAAAGTGGCTGGTGCTATAATTCTTTGCTATGGTCCTACAAAAACTATTAAGCTGGTTCAGATTAGTATGACTAACATACGACAAATTCGGAGTCCAAGCTGTCAATCTTTTCAAGAAAACAATATGTGTTTGCTTCTTTAAGAAAGGAAAAGTATCAGGAACTCTCACAAAATATTCTGCAAACAATTATAATTCAAGGATTCAGAGTATGGTTTTCTGTAGCTCAGGCTACACGGTACCCCTTATCTTCGCCATCCATTTATGCATCAAGATCCGTGCAAACACATTTGTCTTTTTTGTTTCTCTCAAACGATACAACATATGAATTTTAACTTTTGCAGAACAACAATACATTCTAACTACAATCTAGGAAAATAACTTTCAGATTTTTTCATGCATTTTAAATACTTGAAATAATATTTTTATTCAAAGAAAATCTCATTTTGTATATTTATATCAGACCAAAAATCTGAAAGTTTTTTCACACATTGATGTTCTAATGTTTGTTCGATCTGCAAAGTTTCAAGTTCATATGTTGTTTCGTTTTCGAGAAACAAAAAAGAGAAATCTTCTTGTTGTTAGTTAGTTGGAGAGTACGGATCTCAAAGCAAGGTTGGAGGGTTGAGGATAAGAGGTTCCATGTAGCCTGAGCTACAAAGAAACTTTGTGATTCAAGAAACAGAGAAACATGGCCTGAAGCAGATCAACAACATAAAACTTGACAACCTATATCATTCCTAGGACTAAATTAGGAGGAAACCAAAAAAAACATGCAGAATTTACATGCCAACAGAGAACAAATTGATGACCAAACAAGACTTAGTTCTGGAGTACTAATAAGAAAGATAGATATATGGATGATGGTTAAGCGTCATAGATAACTTAGTAGATACATGGATGATGGATAACTCGTCAGGCCCATGGAGCTATCACAGCATGGATAACTCGTCAGGCATAACATAGCTGCAACCAACACAAGAGAGGTGTTCTAGATAAATAGATACATGGTAGACATAGATATGAATCAAATAGGGGATCCCATGCACTTACCTAAAATTTGTCTTCGGAAGGTTTGTGTGTGGCTGGTGAAGGTTGCGGCTGATGGGGCTATCCACGGCTGTGACTCCGAGGCAGGCGGATGGGGTGGGGGGCAGCAGACGGATGGAGCTCGGGGGCGGCGGACGTCCGGAGCTTGCTATCGGGGCCGGCGAATGGATGTCCAGCTGCTACTTGCGGTTCTACGACTCAGATCTTCGGCTTGGCATCGCCGGAACCAACGACCAGAAGCCGCGCCAGTCCCCTACTGCGCGGTCCCCAGAGACCTCACTGGCGCACACGATACCGCGGCGGCTACCCGGCCCGGGGCCTCCATGCCGGCGACATCGTGGCGCGGACGGGAGGCCCTGCCTCGCGAGACGGAGGGATCTAATGCTGACACCGCTCGGAGACTCCCTCCCGTTTGCTCCCGAGAACCAAATCGAGAAGATCAGGGGATATGAGGCTGGAGGAGGTGGAGCTCAGGACGGTAGATGAAGAGGACACGGGCATAGGCGGCGGCATGCAGTGTATTTGGCGGAGAAAGAGGCGGCGGCGGAGTAGCAGGGAAGAGGCGGGGGTTGAGAGAGAGAGGGGGGGGGGGGTCGCGTGTGTTGGAAACCTTTGTGGGGAAGGAAATGAGAGATATTTTCCTCTCCAGGCTCGATCCCGATTGGGCCCCCAAATAGTGCAAATGTGATGAGGTGTCCGTCGCCAGCGATCGCCATTTGCGCCACCGTTAATGGGTGTGATTGCTTGCTCCCCCCCCCCCACACACACACAAAACAATGAATTGCTTGCACAATGTCAAAGTTCAGACAAAAGAGATTGTTGAGAAATTAACCAAGAAGGTTGTTCAGGAATTCCCGAGGAGACTTCATAAGGGTTAGGGTACGCCATGATGTCCATGAACCGACTTAATTCATTAGTATTATCATAGGGAAGGAACGACATGTCTATGTCGTAAGATATGAGAACCTGGGGAGATTTTGTAAAGTATGTGGAAAGATTGAGTATGAATACAAGGAGTGTGAGTCAGTGATCTATGTTGGTAAGATATGAAGGCCTTATTTGTTTCAAATTTCAACTTATGGCGAATCAGTTGTGGATTTGCTTCACTGGCTAAGCTAATTCCAGTGAAGTACACCAGGACGTACTTTAGGGCAATACACTGAAAATGACCTGAATTGGATTCTAGCTTCACTGGCAAAGCTAATTCAAAATGTTGTTTGTTTCAGATCCAACCTTTCTGAAGCTAAATATGGTCCATGAAGCTGAAACAAATAGGGCCGGAATTTGGAGATTGGTTATATGTTGATAACCCAAACAGGTTGATCCCGGTCTGACTGTGAGACTAGAGGAAGTTGAGAGGGGGTGGAAAGATGGGAGGAGGTTGATGGAATAAGAAACAATACAGAGGATGATGATGTTTCAAAGGAGACGGGCACTTGCCCGCAAAGGACCCGAACCTAGGGATGCCAACAGTGGAGCAGGGAAACCAGGCGATGAGATCATGGACTTCGACAAGAGTGCTCAAAAACTCCTGAGTATGGGGATAAGATGGATGAGCTACCAGTGGACCCAATGATAACTATGCTGGTGATTACAGATGGAAAAGGAGAGGACCTACATGATATATCACCCATGTCCATTTCAAGAGGGCAAAGACAAATAATAGTGTGCTTGCTGGTGAAACTAGATAGGTGTGATCCTTTGAGGAGTACTCCCGGGAACAATGAATCTCCTTTTCTAGAACTGGCGGGGAGGGGGGGAGAGGGGGGCGTCGAACAATTAGTGAGAAGTTGGACCTCTCAAAAGCCAAAGCCCCCAAGTTTGTTTTCATCAGTGTGACAAGGCAAGCTTCAGATAAAATGGAGAAACTAAAGTGGCGACTAGGTAAGGTTTTTGTGTTGTGTGCATTGATGGTCGCAGTGGGGGTTTGGCATTGTTTTGGGATGAAGTCCTGCTAGTGACGGTGTTAGATTCTTATGTGAGATACATCGACATTCATGTGTTGGATGACAATATTGGTACAAGTTGGAGTGCAAGTTTTGTGTACTGTGAACCTCTCGTGGAGAACCGGTATTTGATATGGGAGCATTTGACAAGCACGCGGGTCGTTTTGCACGAAACTTGGATGGTGTGTGGTGACTATAATGAGGTCTTATGGCAACATGAGCACTTGTCAAGATCAGCGAAATCTGACAGACATATGGCCGCTTTTCAGGACTTCCTCATGTTATGTGAACTTGAGGACCTAGGATTTTTGGGAGTCTCGTTTGCATATGATAATGGCCACAAGGTGATCATAACATGCGAATTAGGCTTGATCAGGCATGTGCCGATGAGGCTTGGAATGACCTGATCCTAGTGTCCAAGGTTGTTCATCTGGCTACATTGTGTTCTGACCACTGCCCGACCAAGTTCAGTTGTGTGGTCATCGTGTGCTGACGAGGCTTTTCCTTTGTGGATGATTCACTATTATCCTTCCAGGCCTCAGAGGAGCAGTCGACAATTTTCAAAGGTTTGTTGAACACTTACGCGGTTTCGATGGGTCAACTTATCAACCCCTCAAAGTCTAACATCTTTTTTAAAACACCACCCCATATATTAATTAATTAAAATGTTATTACAATCGTTCGTTACGACATATGACACATGGGATGGGATAGAATTAATAAAAACACCATCTGATCTATTATCAAAGCTAAACTTCACTAACTCATGAACCACCTAATTGGCCCGACGATTTACTTTTGATAGTTTAAACTCTTGAATAAGTCCAATCAAGGCACATTCTTCATGCTTTAGATCAACGAGGTTGGACCTGTCAATGCATGCCCACGCTTCGCTTCATTCACATCAAGGCACATGCTTCACGCTTTATGAAGCGTGATATCGATAATAGAGACTAGCAATGCATGCCCGTGCTTCACTTCATCCACACCAAAGCAAAGGCCAATAAAATCCAAAGAGGAAATAATGACATAACTAATCAAATTCCTTGCCACAATCGCTGAGTACATGAAATCATTGTCCCAACATGATTGGTGACATCCATAGTGGAAATTGGGGTGTGTCTCTCCTCCTTATAGGTACTGTCTGAGATTGTTTTCATATCGTCCATTCGATCATGACCAGTTAGGTCTGAGGTGTCCAGTGCGGTTATTGAATCCCATACGTTGGTGTTTAGTAGGGTATATGTATAAGATACCTAGGACGGTGTCAGTGAGGGCAATATCCATGGGTGTCGTTTCGCTCCTTGAAAATATTCTCAAAGAATTTTGTTCCCATGCTAGGACAACTGAGTCTCGTGGTTCATACTTGCTTGGGTTGTAGTTGTCGCCTCGAGAGGGTGTATGTGCTTTCAACAAGTGGTGTTGCCAAACTGCAAGCATGGATATTTGGTTTGATGGTGCTCTAAATCTAGGTTAAGTGGGTGGTTCTCTTGTTGTTGAGTTTTGCATAGTTATACTCTAATCAACTCTCCTTTTATTTTATTTTCATAGTTTTTCTCATATACTATACTTGTCTTCTATATAAATCATCTGGAACAACTTGCCTATCTTGTTGTGGTTTTCTATATTTAAAAAGTAATACTCACCTCAACATAGCTAACCGAAATTCATGTTCTAGACTTGGTTTAGGTGCTCGTATTTTTTCGTATTTATTTTAAGATCTTTGTCACCTCTTAGAGATTTCAGTGAGAGTGCATGTATGTTAGGGCATCTCTTGCAAATCCCTTACAAGTTATATTTAAGGGAATTTTTTGTTTTGGGGGGATTAAGCATGATCTAGCATTTCCCTTATAATGTTCAGTTCCTCGATATAACTTCCCTCCTAAAACTCTGGCCACCCTCGCCCCATCATCACAACACCTCTAGCTACCTTTGCCAGCGCCGGAGACCCACCACCAATCACAATTTTAGCGCGCACACACCAAAACAACGGTGACAAGGCAAGAACCTTACTGAGAGCTCTCGTCTGCCAGCGGTGCTCATCAGTTGCTTCGCTGCCATCACCCTACCTTGTCTTAGTAAACTGGCAAACGGGATTCATGACCGTCGGCCAAGGTGGCGGACATCACATCTGTCGCGGTTAAGAGGAAGAAGGTTGTGGTCGCCCCAATGCCTCCCCCTCGACCTACGACGATGTCGAACACTGCTCCACGGCGTGCTGCAGCCGCATCGCCAACTCCTCCACCACCGATAGCCAATGATGACCCAGACCCGGATTAGACAAGGGGTGAGGCCAGGGGCTGAGGATATGCCTGCAACGTAAATTTGTTTCGGTTGATTCGTTTTTGTTTTGCAATTGCTCAAGATATTGAAGCATAGCATGATATTGATTCCTAGGTTCTTTCTTTGCTTTTGTAGTGAGCAACTTAATGATGACGCGGCCGATTTCATGGAACAATTGAATGTAAGCCACACACTCCGCTTTGACGACATTAACATGTCAATGCAATATACTCAAGAGATGATGATAAATGTCGAAGTGGTAGACAAGATCGAGGAGATCAAACATCAAAAAAAAGGAGTAGGTCATGCAACTACAAGACCAAGGAAGGCAAAGATTTGTGCGAAGCTTGATTAACATCTCTCTTGTGCCATGGTCGGTTTCGACCAAACAATGAAGAAATTATGGGGGAGAATCGAGGAGTAAAACAATAACAATGTGATTGTTCCCTCCAACAGCAGTACATCATTAGAGTTTGATCCAAGACCAATGCAACTGGTGGGTCGGATCAGTTGAGCAAGTCTACCTTGCACCACCAAGTGGAATCTCCAAGCACGACTATGAGGCCATCATGCAAGTGTTGGAAATATGCCCTACAGGCAATAATAAATTGGTTATTATTTTATTTCCTTGTTCATGATAATCGTTTATTATCCATGCTATAATTGTATTGATAGGAAACTCAGATACATGTGTGGATACATAGACAACACCATGTCCCTAGTAGGCCTCTAGTTAACTAGCTCGTTGATAAATAGATGGTTACGGTTTCCTGACCATGGACATTGGATGTCGTTGATAACGGGATCACATCATTAGGAGAATGATGTGATGGACAAGACCCAATCCTAAGCCTAGCACAAAGATCGTGTAGTTCGTATGCTAAAGCTTTTCTAATGTCAAGTATAATTTCCTTAGACCATGAGATTGTGCAACTCCCGGATACCGTAGGAATGCTTTGGGTGTACCAAACGTCACAACGAAACTGGGTGGCTATAAAGGTGCACTACGGGTATCTCCGAAAGTGTCTGTTGGGTTGGCACGAATCGAGACTGGGATTTGTCACTCCGTGTGACGGAGAGGTATCTCTGGGCCCACTTGGTAGGACATCATCATAATGTGCACAATGTGACCAAGGGGTTGATCATGGGATGATGTGTTATGGAACGAGTAAAGAGACTTGCCGGTAACGAGATTGAACAAGGTATCGGGATACCGACGATCGAATCTCGGGCAAGTACTATACCGGTAGACAAAGGGAATTGAATACGGGATTGATTGAATCCTTCACATTGTGGTTCATCCGATGAGATCATCGTGGAACATGTGGGAGCCAACATGGGTATCCAGATCCCGTTGTTGGTTATTGGCCGGAGAGTTGTCTCGGTCATGTCTACGTGTCTCCCGAACCCGTAGGGTCTACACACTTAAGGTTCGATGATGCTAGGGTTATAAAGGAAGTTTGTATGTGGTTACCCAATGTTGTTTGGAGTCCCGGATGAGATCTCGGACGTCACGAGGAGTTCCGGAATGGTCCGGAGGTAAAGATTTATATATGGAAAGTTGTTGTTCGGGTTCCGGGAAAAGTTTGTTTTTTTCGGTATTGTACCGGGAAGCTTCCAGAAGGTTCCGGAGGATTCCGGAGGGGTCCGGAGGTTCGGAAAATGTTCCACCATGTCCAATACAGCAGCATGGGCTGTAAGGGGGCGCCCTAGCCTTAATGGGCCAGGGGCACCAGCCCCCCCAAGGCCCATGCGCATGGGAGAGGGAAAACCCTAAGGGGGAGGGCCTCCACTTCTCTTGGAAGGCACTCCTCCCCCCTTGGCCGCCGCCCCCAACCCTAGATGGGATCTAGGGGGGCCGGCCCCCCTCTCTCCCCACCTATAAATAGTGGAGGGGTGGGAGGGCAGCCGCACCCAAGTTCTGGCACAGCCCTCCTCCTCTCCCAAGTCCTCCTCCTCTCCCGCGGTGCTTGGCGAAGCCCTGCTGGATTGCCACGCTCCTCCACCACCACCACGCTGTCGTGCTGCTGCTGGACGGAGTCTTCCCCAACCTCTCCCACTCTCCTTGCTGGATCAAGGCATGGGAGACGTCACCGGGCTGCATGTGTGTTGAACATGGAGGTGCCGTCCGTTCGGCACTAGGATCATCGGTGATTTGGATCACAACGAGTACGACTCCATCAACCCCGTTCACTTGAACGCTTCCGCTTAGCGATCTACAAGGGTATGTAGATGCACTCTCCTTCCCTCATTGCTAGATGACTCCATAGATTGATCTTGGTGTTGCATAGAAAATTTTGAATTTCTGCTATGTTCCCCAAAAGTGGCATCATGAGCTAGGTCTATGCGTAGTTTCTATGCGCGAGTAGAACACAAAGCAGTTGTGGGCATCGATATTGTCAATTTACTTGTAGTTACTATTGTTATCTTGATTCGGCGGCATCATGGGATGAAGCAGCCCGGACCGACCTTACACGTACGCTTACGTGAGACAGGTTCCACCGACTGACATGCACTTGTTGCATAAGGTGGCTAGCGGGTGCCAGTCTCTCCCACTTTAGTCGGATCGGATTCGATGAAAAGGGTTCGTATGAAGGGTAAATAGCAATTGACATATCACGTTGTGGTGTTTGCGTAGGTAAGAAATGTTCTTGCTAGAAACCCATAGTAGCCACGTAAAACATGCAAACAACAATTAGAGGACGTCTAACTTGTTTTTGCAGGGTATGCTATGTGATGTGATATGGCCAAAAGAATGTGATGAATGATATGTGATGTATGAGATTGATCATGTTCTTGTAATAGGAATCACGACTTTCATGTCGATGAGTATGACAACCGGCAGGAGCCATAGGAGTTGTCTTAATTTATTGTATGACCTGTGTGTCAATGAACAACGCCATGTAACTACTTTACGTCATTGCTAAACCGTTAGCCATAGTAGTAGAAGTAATAGTTGGCGAGACAACTTCATGGAGACACGATGATGGAGATCATGATGATGGAGATCATGGTGTCATGCCGGTGACGATGATGATCATGGAGCCCCGAAGATGGAGATCAAAAGGAGCAAAATGATATTGGCTATATCATGTCACTTTTTGATTGCATGTGATGTTTATCATGTTTATGCATCTTATTTGCTTAGAACGACGATAGTAAATAAGATAATCCCTCATTAAAATTTCAAGAAAGTGTCCCCCCTAACGGTGCACCGTTGCGAAAGTTCGTTGTTTCGAAGCACCACGTGATGATCGGGTGTGATAGATTCTAACGTTCACATACAACGGGTGTAAGCCAGATTTACACACGCAAAACACTTAGGTTGACTGGACGAGCCTAGCATGTACAGACATGGCCTCGGAACACAAGAGACCGAAAGGTCGAGCATGAGTCGCATGGTAGATACGATCAACATGAAGATGTTCACCGATGATGACTAGTCCGTCTCACGTGATGATCGGACACGGCCTAGTTGACTCGGATCATGTAATCCCTTAGATGACTAGAGGGATGTCTATCTGAGTGGGAGTTCATAAGATGAACTTAATTATCCTGAACATAGTCAAAAGATCTTTGCAAATTATGCCGTAAGCTCGCGCTTTAGTTCTACTGTTTAGATATGTTCCTAGAGAAGATTCAGTTGAAAGTTGATAGTAGCGATTATGCGGACTAGATCCGTAAAATGAGGATTGTCCTCGTTGCTTCGAAGAAGGCTTATGTCCTTAATGCACCACTCAGTGTGCTGGACCTCGAACGTCGTCTGTGGATGTTGCGAACATCTGACATACACGTTTTGATAACTACGTGATAGTTCAGTAATGTTAAACGGTTTAGAATTGAGGCACCGAAGATGATTTTGAAACGTCGCGGAACATATGAGATGTTTCGAGGTCTGAAATTGGGATTCCAGGCTCGTGCCCACGTCAAGAGGTATAAGACCTCCGACGATTTTCTTAGCCTGCAAACTAAGGGAGAAAAGCTCAATTGTTGAGCTTGTGCTCAGATTGTCTGAGTACAACAATCACTTGAATCGAGTGGGAGTTGATCTTCTAGATGAGATAGTGATGTTTCTCCAAAGTCATTGCCACCAAGCTGCTAGAGCTTCGTGATGAACTATAACATATCAGGGATAGATATGATGGTCCTTGAGATATTCGTGATGTTTGACACTGCGAAAGTAGAAATCAAGAAGGAGCATCAATTGTTGATGGTTGGTGAAACCACTAGTTTCAAGAAGGGCAAGGGCAAGAAGGGATACTTCATGAAACGGCAAATCAGCTGCTGCTCTAGTGAAGAAACCCAAGGTTGAACCCAAACCCGAGACTAAGTGCTTCTGTAATAAGGGGAACAGCCACTGGAGCAGAATTGCCCTAGATACTTGTTGATGAGAAGGCTGGCGAGGTCGATAGAAGTATATTGGTACATTATCTTAGTGTGTACTTTACTAGTACTCCTAGTAGCACCAAGGTATTAGATACCGGTTCGGTTGCTAAGTGTTAGTAACTCGAAATAAAAGGCTGCGGAGTAAACGGAGACTAGCTAAAGGTGAGCTGACAATATGTGTTGGAAGTGTTTCCAAGGTTGATGTGATCAAGCATCGCACGCTCCCTCTACCATCGAGATTGGTGTTAAACCTAAATAATTGTTATTTGGTGTTTGCATTGAGCATAGACATTATTGGATTATGTCTATCGCAACACGGTTATTCATTTAAGGAGAATAATGGTTACTCTGTTTATTTGAATAATACCTTCAATGGTCTTGCACCTAAAATGAATGGTTTATTGAATCTCGATCGTAGTGATACACATGTTCATGCCAAAAGATATAAGATAGTAATGATAGTACCACCTACTTGTGGCACTGCCATGTAAGTCATATTGGTATAAAATGCATGAAGAAGCTCCATGTTGATGGATCTTTGGACTCACTCGTTTTTGAAAAGTTTGAGACATGTGAACCATGTCTATTGGTATATACGCATGAAGAAACTCCATGCAGATGGACCGTTTGGACTCACTTGATTTTGAATCACTTGAGACATGCAAATCATACCACATGGGCAAGATGACTGAAAGCCTCGTTTTCAGTAAAATGGAACAAGAAAGCAACTTGTTGGAAGTAATACATTTTGATGTGTGCAGTCCAATGAGTCTTTGAGGCACGTGATGGATATCGTTATGTTCTTACTTCACGGATGATTTGAGTAGATACTAAGTATATTTACTTGATGAAACACAAGTCTGAATTATTGAATGGTTCAAGTAATTTCAGAGTGAAGTTGAAGATCATCGTGACAAGAGGATAAAATGTTTATGATATGATCATAGAGACGAGTATCTGAGTTACGAGCTTTGGCACGCAATTAAGACATTGTGGAAATTGTTTCACAATTAATACCGCCTGGAACACCATAGTGTGATGGTGTGTCCGAACATCATAGTTGCACCCTATTGGATATGGTGTGTACCATGATGTCTCTTATCAAATTACCACTATCGTTCATGGGTTAGGCATTAGAGACAACTGCACTCACTTTAATAGGGCACCACGTAATTCCGTTGAGACGACACCGTTTGAACTATGGTTTGGAGAAACCTAAGTTGTTGTTTCTTAAAAGTTTGGGGCTGCGACGCTTATGTGAAAAAGTTTCAGGTTGATAAGCTCGAACCCAAAGCGGATAAAATGCATCTTCATAGGACACCCAAAACAGTTGGGTATACCTCCTAATTCAGATCCGAAAGCAATAGGGATTGTTTCTTGAATCGGGTCCTTTCTCGAGGAAAAGTTTGTCTTGGAAAGTTGAGTGGGAGCATGGTGGAGACTTGATGAGGTTATTGAACCGTCACTTCAACTAGTGTGTAGCAGGGCACAGGAAGTTGTTCTTGTGGCGCCCACACCAATTGAAGTAGAAGCTTATGATAGCGATCATGAAGTTTCGGATCAAGTCACTACCGTACCTCGTAGGGTGACAAGGATGCGTACTACTTCAGAGTGGTACAGTAATCCTGTCTTGAAGGTCATGTTGCTAGACAACAATGAACCTACGAGCTATGGAGAAGCAATGGTGGGCCCATATTCCGACAAATGGTTAGAAGCCATGAAATCCGAGATAGGATCCATGTATCAGAACAAAGCATGGACTTTGGTGGATTTGCCCGATGATCGGCAATCCATTGAGATAAATGGATCTTTAAGAAGAAGATGGACGTGGACGGTAATGTCACCGTCTATGAAGCTCGACTTGTGGCGAAGACTTCTTTTTCACAAGTTCAAGGAGTTGACTACGATGAGATTTTCTCATTCGTAGCGATGCTTAAGTCCGTCGGAATCATGTTAGCATTAGCTGCATTTATGAAATCTGGCAGATGGATGTCAAAACGAGTTTCCTCACCATTTTTTGTAAGGAAAGATTGTATGTGATACAATCAGAAAGGTTTTGTCGATCCTAAGGATGCTAAAAGGTATGCTAGCTCCAGCGATCCTTCCATGGACTAGAGCAAGCATCTCGGAGTCAGAATATGCGCTTTGATGAGATGATCAAAGATTTTGGGTTTATACAAAGTTTATGAGAAACTTGTATCTCCAAAGAAGTGAGTGGGAGCACTATAGAATTTCTGATAAGTATATGTTGTAAACATATTGTTGATCAGAAATGATGTAGAATTTCTAGAAAGCATATAGGGTTATTTGAAAAGTGTTTTCAATAGAAAACCTGGATTAAGCTGCTTGAACATTGAGCATCAAGATCTATGAGGATAGATCAAAACGCTTAATGGTACTTTCAAATGAGCACATACCTTGACATGATCTTGAAGGTGTTCAAGATGGATCAGTCAAAGAAGGAGTTCTTGGCTGAGTTGTAAGGTATGAAGTTAAGACTTAAAGCTCGACCACAGCAGAAGAGAGAGAAAGGACGAAGGTCGTCCCCTATGCTTAGACGTAGGCTCCATAGTATGCTATGCTGTGTACCGCACCTGATGTGTGCCTTGCCACATGTCTGGCAAGAGGGTACAAAGGTGATCAAGGAGTGGATCACTAGACAGCGGTCAAAATTGTCCTTGGAGTAATAAGGACATGTTTCTCGATTATGGAGGTGATAAAGAGTTCGGCGTAAAGGGTTACGTCGATGCAAGATTTAACACCTATCCAAATGACTCAGAGTAGCAAACCGGATACGTATAGTGGAGCAACCATTTGGAATAGCTTCAAGTGGAGCGTGGAAGCATCATTTACAATATGACCTAGAGATTTGCAAAGTACATACGGATCTGAATGTTGCAGACCCGTTGACTAAAACCTCTCTCACAAGCAAAACATGATCCAACCCCATAACTCATTGAGTCTTAATCACATGATGATGTGAACTAGTTTAGTGACACTAGTGAACTCTCTAGATGTTGGTCACATGGCGATGTGACCTGTGAGTGTTAATCACATGGCGATGTGAACTGGATTATTGACTCTAGTGCAAGTGGGAGACTGCTGGAAATATGCCCTAGAGGCAATAATAAATTGGTTATTATTATATTTCCTTGTTCATGATAATCGTTTATTATCCATGCTATAATTGTATTGATAGGAAAGTCAGATACATGTGTGGATACATAGACAACACCATGTCCCTAGTAGGCCTCTAGTTGACTAGCTCGTTGATCAATAGATGGTTATGGTTTCCTGACCATGGACATTGGATGTCGTTGATAACGGGATCACATCATTAGGAGAATGATGTGATGGACAAGACCCAATCCTAAGCCTAGCACAAAGATCGTGTAGTTCGTATGCTAAAGCTTTTCTAATGTCAAGTATCATTTCCTTAGACCATGAGATTGTACAACTCCCGGATACCGTAGGAATGCTTTGGGTGTACCAAGCGTCACAACTTAAGCGGGTGGCTATAAAGGTGCACTACGGTATCTCCAAAAGTGTCATTGGGTTGGCACGAATCGAGACTGGGATTTGTCACTCCGTGTGACGGAGAGGTATCTCTGGGCCCACTCGGTAGGACATCATCATAATGTGCACAATGTGACCAAGGGGTTGATCAGGGGATGATGTGTTACGGAACGAGTAAAGAGACTTGCCGGTAATGAGATTGAACAAGGTATCGGGATACCGACGATCGAATCTCGGGCAAGTACTATACTGGTAGACAAAGGGAATTGAATACGAGATTGATTGAATCCTTGACATCGTGGTTCATCCGATGAGATCATCGTGGAACATGTGGGAGCCAACATGGGTATCCAGATCCCGCTGTTGGTTATTGGCCGGAGAGTTGTCTCGGTCATGTCTACGTGTCTCCCGAACCTGTAGGGTCTACACACTTAAGGTTCGATGATGCTAGGGTTATAAAGGAAGTTTGCATGTGGTTACCGAATGTTGTTTGGAGTCCTGGATGAGATCCCGGACGTCACGAGGAGTTCCGGAATGGTCCGGAGGTAAAGATTTATATATGGAAAGTTGTTGTTCGGGTTCCGGGAAAAGTTCGTTTTTTTCCGGTATTGTACCGGGAAGCTTCCAGAAGGTTTCGGAGGATTCCGGAGGGGTCCGGAGGATCGGAAAATGTTGCACCACGTCCAATACAGCAGCATAGGCTGTAAGGGGGCGCCCTAGCCTTAATGGGCCAAAGGCACCAGCCCCCCAAGGCCCATGCGCATGGGAGAGGGAAAACCCTAAGGGGGAGGGCCTCCACTTCTCTTGGGAGGCACTCCTCCCCCCTTGGCCGCCGCCCCCAACCCTAGATGGGATCTAGGGGGGCCGGCCCCCCTCTCTCCCCACCTATAAATAGTGGAGGGGTGGGAGGGAAGCCTCACCCAAGTTCTGGCGCAGCCCTCCCCCTCTCCCAAGTCCTCCTCCTCTCCCGCGGTGCTTGGCGAAGCCCTGCTGGATTGCCATGCTCCTCCAACACCACCACGCCGTCGTGCTGCTGCTGGACGGAGTCTTCCCCAACCTCTCCCACTCTCCTTTCTGGATCAAGGCATGGGAGACGTCACCGGGCTGCATGTGTGTTGAACACGGAGGTGCCGTCCGTTCGGCACTAGGATCATTGGTGATTTGGATCACGACGAGTACGACTCCATCAACCCCGTTCACTTGAACGCTTCTGCTTAGCGATCTACAAGGGTATGTAGATGCACTCTCCTTCCCTCATTGCTAGATGACTCCATAGATTGATCTTGGTGTTGCGTAGAAAATTTTGAATTTCCGCTACGTTCCCCAACAGCAAGCTCTTTACAAGGAAAAGAACAAGAGAAATGACTCCCAAGCCTTCACTTTGCATCATTGGTACACCGAACTTGATGAACATTAGAAGTGTATAGGAAGAAACTTTGAAACAACACCGAATAGGCAAAGGCTCAACACCAATGTTGATGATGATGCCTTGGTAGAGAACCCGTCCACTCCTCATGTTCGCCCAGATGGTATTGCAAAGGTAGCCAAGAAGTATGATGGTGTTGTAGTATACAAGGAAGAGTCGATTGCCATGGTCAAGGTGAAAAGGGCACTGGCGGTCGACCTGAAGGAGGACGAGATGGCTTGTTTGTATGAGAGCATCTATAGCCAGACCTAGCTAATCCGACCCCTAAACATCCGCGGATGCGCCCAGGCGCATCCGCAGACAGTGATCGGTTACCTGTCAAAAGTCCGCTTCCACAACTGGATACCTCATTAGAAAATCCTTAAATCCATACAAGTAAGAGTCTAATTGCCATGGTGGAGATGAAAAGGGCACTAGGGGTCAACCTAAAGGATGAGAAGATGGCTTGTTTCTATGACAACATCCGCAGCCGACCTAGCTAATCTAACCCCAAAGCGTCCGCACACGATAGGCATGTGCCTCGCCTCCGTAGCGGACGGGCCACAGGCTACATCTGACTCAGAGCCTAACGCACGCGGAGGACACGCCACTAAAGGGGTTGTGCACCAACCCCAGGTCCGGGCTCCAAATGGACTGCACCATGTCCGGCTAGTCTGCGATCACGCGCCTCGAGGCGGACCCAAGCAACATTTGCATGGACGCAATGGATTCTAGCCGAATCGAGTCCAGCCGTGGCTAGGTGGGCTCCTCCCTGGAGTGGCGGAGAGCCATGTGGATGATATATGTCTCAAACGTATCTATAATTTATGATTGTTTCTTGCTATTATCATACTCCCTCCGTCCGAAAATACTCGTCGGAGGAATGGATGTATCTAGATGTATTTTATTTCTAGATACATTCATTTTTATGCATTTCTCCGACAAGTATTTTCGGACGGAGGGAGTATCACTTTTACATACTTTTGACAATAATTTATATTATTTTATTCAGACTAGCCAAAGATCAATTCCTGTTTTCTAGTGTTTTTGGAAATATAGGTCAAAAATTCATGGAGCCGAAAAGAGTTGAATTTTTTGTGAATTTTAATGGAATGTATCAGATTTTTGGGTAGAGGAATCATTGTAAGGCAGTGCCTGAGGGTGTCGCACGGCCTAGAGGCGCGCCCTAGGGCCCACCCGTATGGGAGCTCTACTTTGGCCACAAGAAAGCTAATTTATGGGGGAGATCGTGTTAAAAAAACAGCCCGATTGGAGTTATGGGTCTCCGGCTATTAAAGAAACGATTCTTGGCCTCAGAAACAGAGAGAAAGAGAGAGAAAGAGAGAGAAGAGATCCAATCTCGGAGGGGTTTCGGGCACCATGGAGGCCGACCGGAGGGGGAAACCTCTCCCCATCTAGGGGGGGCATGGAAGAAGAAGGAGCAGGAGGCTCTCTCTTACCCTCTCCCGACACCTTTGTTGTCTTCACCAACATCTCCATCATATTCCTCCACCTCTATTCACCGGTTCACTCTCCCGCAACCCGGTATAATATCCCCTACTTGAACATGGTGTTAGATGTTATTAATTATTATATGATGGTTTCTTGAATCTTTATGTTTGACTAGATTATTTTTGTCCTATGGGTTAATTGTGATGTGCTATTGTTGATTGTATGTTATTATGGTGCTTCCTATGGTGCCCATCATTTGCGCACACGTGTGGGATTCATGTTGTAGGGTGTTGAAATATGTGATCGATTTGCTTATGATGGGTTGCTGGAGTGACTGAAACCAAAACTCCGGTTCGTGAGTTGCTTCATATGGGATTTAAGGGGACCTTAGATCTTAATGTTGATTGGGTTTTACCTTAATGAATCTTTGGTATTTGCCGATGCTTGCTAGAGCTCCAATCATAAGTACATGTAGACAATTGATTTTTCTACTTGTTAGTGTAGGACTCTCCCGCATACAAAAACAACAATAGAGGATTGTCACTTTAGTTTCATACCCAATTACCTAGGGATAATTTCACATATCCTACCGCAACTTTTCCATACTCACTATTTGTATTATATTGTACTTTTATTTGGACAACACCTGGCTTTTATTTTTAAGTTTTTTAGTTTCTTGCAAAGCTATCCTTTTATACCTGCAACACAGATTTATTTATTGTTTCTAGATAAATCAAACGTTTGGTGTACGCAGGGTTGTATCGGTGGCAGATAAAACCTGTGAGAATATTAATCTTACATTTAGCTCCTTTTGGTTCAACACTCGATACTTACCACCTCCATCACTGAAAAGTGCTATGACAATCCCTTGCACTTGGGGATTATCATCGAACGACCATCCCCTCCTCGGGGTCCGCATGGGACAAGGGCCCACTCGATGGATTGGGAGATCTTGGAGTCAGATCCGCTGCCTGTCAAGCCGGAGATAGCGCGAACGAATCCTGGGGCAGAGTGGAGTCGAGGGGCTAGGGTTTCGTCTGGGATGCGGATGGGGGCGAATATATGTGGGGTTTGGGTGGGCCTGATGCCCGAATCTGACACGGCGGATGCGCTCTGGCGCATCCGGGCCTTCCCATATCTGCCCCAGATTTGGGATGAATATGAGGTGTGCCGGTCAGCCCGGACGTACATGTCCGTTATGAGGGGTGCGGTCGGGTCGAGATTTTGTGACCTCTCAGTGATCGGGCCGTTCGCCCGGACGTATAGGGAGCATTTGAGTAGTTCGGTTGTAGATGCTTTGAGATCAAGTTGATGGAGGAGAAGTGGAAGGCAAAGGCGGGCAGCCGGGGGTGAGAAAGGTGCAAGCGGAAGAAAAATAGCTTGGTGAAAAGGCTTGCAATGGAGGCCGAGGAAACAAAGGAAAGGATTGAGATTGAGAAGCAAAAGTTTGCATTGGTGGCAGAGGAGCAAATGAACAAGAGGGTGGTCGAGGAATGTGCTATCATGTGGATGGATCTTATCAAGACGGACGAGAATGGAAGACAATATCAGGAGTTAACTCGTGGGGACATCTTGGCAAAGTTTGGTGGTGGTGGCACCAGCAATGGTGGTGTCAATGGTGACGGTGCGAGTGCGTGAGGCCCTTGTGAACTATAATGGCTTTTGGTCCACCATGTGTTTGGTGTTTCTTTTAATGGACTTGTTCATTCGGTGTCTTTTGACACATTGTGGTTATGTTTAGTTGTTTGATTGATCTGGTGAACTTTATTTATGCTCGTAGTTCCATTATGATGTTATGCATTTAAAAAAATTATGTTTGATTTGCAATGTGATGAATTTGTTTGAGTTATTTAAGCAAACCTTTGGAAGAACTGACAACAAATTATTTTAGAGGGATTAAGTTTCAAGGGATCTGATATATTAAGAAGCGTTTAATCACTTAAAAATTATATGGAAGTGAGATAAGGGATGACTTTTGAATTTTTAGGATAAGCGATCGCTAGAGATGCCCTTAGGGTCAACATCAATGCATTTTAAGTAAACAAAAATGCAACTTGTGATGCCAACGGGAAAGTATGAGGGTACACAAATGATACTTTGGCAACAAATGATAAGAAATCGAAATTAGTCAAATAGGCAAGTTAAATAGTCTAAGAAATTGGCATAAGTATGCCAAATAGGCAAGCAATTGAACAAGACCGTTATTATTACAAAATACAAATAGATTCCCCTACAAACAGAATAAGCATTGCATCAATCAAATATAGAAAATGATAATCGTATCGTGCATCCCATATTTGGACTTTGCTACGTATCTTTTTTGTGCAGTGTTGGACGCAACTACATTTCTGTAGACTAGTAAACGGACCCACATTCTTGGAGGCGGTCACATCCTCAGCTGCTCAGCGCCTCTTCCCAGTGTGGCGTGCGGTATCGCCACTCAGGCCAGGCAGCTGGCCAGATGGCGCGAGAACGGAAACAGCCAGATTTGTATGAGCTGCGCGTCTTCTTTCCCGGACCCGAACACGCACTCCTCCTCGACGCGCCTCTGCTCCATGTTGAACGCGATGAGCTTCGACGGCGTCCACAGGTACACCACCTCCCTCTCCGGGTGGAACGCCATGAACACGAAGGTCGCGGTAGCGGGGTGGCACGAGCCGCCGGAGACGAGGTCACCGACACCGAGCTCGTGCTTCACCACCCACTCCGACTTGCCCGCGTCCACGAGCTCCCACAGAGTGAGGCGCGATCCGTCGCTGGACGCGTACCGGAGCCGGCCGCGGCAGTGCCCCGCGCGCGCCCGGTAGCTCACGGGCGCCGGGAGCGCGGTGACCGCGCACGCCATGGTGGCGAGGTCGATGCGAACGACGTGGCCCGAGTATGCCAGCACGTGGACGGCGCCGGCGAAGCAGTGCATGGTGGCCGACATGGCGTCGGTGTCGAGGCCGAAGTCGAGCTCGTGCTCGCCCCACGCGCCGGTCTCGGAGTCGAACACCTCGACGGAGGCGCCCCGGGGCAGCCACCCGGTGAAGCAGACCACCTTGTAGTGCGGGGAGGCGCAGGGGTCGAAGGAGAGCACGGAGAGCAGCGTCTTCCTGCGCGGCTCCGGCAGCGCCGCCCACCGCCGCGTGGTCGGGTTCACGACGTGGAACGCCGCCGGGTAGGACGCGTAGTAGAGCAGCAGGCCGTTGCAGCCGTCGATGATGCTGGACGTGGCGTGGCACGGGAAGAAGGACATGTCGTCGGCCTCCGCCACTCCGCCGCCGTCCTCGCCCGACGGCGACGAAGCGCGAGCGTAGCTGTACGCCCGCCTCCCACCCTCGCCGTCCCGCGGGCCGTCGTGGAACAGCACGCCGGACGTGATGAGCGGCAGCCTCCGGCGGAGGTAGTCGGCGGAGATGAGGCCGCGCCACGTGGTGGAGACGCACTGGAACCGCGCCAGCGACTTGTGCGGCAGCCGGACGAGGATCTCTGCCAGCACGTCCTCGCCCATCTCGCCGTCCATCCCCGACGACCCCGCCCCTCCCGGAGAAGAGAACGCGCGGCTGCACCTGCAACCACCACACACCGTCCGCCACCGCACCTGAGTGCAACAGCAGCGGGCAGGAGCACACGAAAGCGAGCGCGCGCGATACTTATAAGTTGTAGCGGCCAAGACTTGGCCTCTCCGCCTTTGAAAGAGATTCTCGGACTGCTTCAAACCTGACTTAAATGCTTGCGGTACTCTGCAATGAGTTCAGCAAGTAAGTGGCAGTCGTGCTCGCAACAAACTTATGGGCGCGGCGCACTGGATATATACAATACGCGCATGCTCGATTACGTGACGTTTCTGCGTGGCAACTCCTCGGTTCACTGCTGAATTCGCTGCGTGGCCAGATGAATCTTGGACGCGAGGTTCACATACAGTAGTGGAGTATGATGCAGAACTAGTACAAAAGAGGAAGGCTTATCCACACATCTTTTTGGGTAAAAGCGTATCCACACACACGGGGATCTACGATCGACATACCAGAATCGTTACATCTCTGACGGGGAAAAAGATGACCGACTGGACGGAGACACGTACGTGGCACCTCACCTCAGCTCCGTTTCTACTAGTTTGTTTCTTTGGGCAGAAGCAAGGAAAGCTCGTCGTTAATCTTCTTGCATAAAAATAACGGCTTTGCTAAAAATCAGTCGACTGAGACTTCGCGAAGTCTCAGTCGATACTACAATCCGTTGATCTTGCATTGAGATTTGTGCAAACAATTTTTTTCGTTTTTTTTTTCTTCAGATACTTCTTCGCTGACCGAGCTTGCGAAGCCTCGATCGATCGGCACCTGCACAAACCCTAAAAATAACCTTAGGACTTTGCGTACGTGCTGTGAAATGCAATCATGAATCAACGAGGCGGTGCGATAGATTTGTCAAAAAGGCAAAGAAGTCGCGCCATAAAATTAAAATTAATCCACACGACACCGGCCCACGCAAACGAGCTCCTTTCCGCTTGGACTTGCGTTGAAGCAACTCTACAACCCGTCGTCATGCGCGCGGTGATGCGTCCACGTAACAAGTTGGGTGGATTGGACGGCCGGCGAAGGTGCCACTTGGACGCCGCCGTGCCGGTGTAGCAACTAGCATACATACACATGTCTCTCCTCTCTCAGATAAGCAGAAAGAAACAAGATGTAAGCTGGTTAACGTACGGGTATGCTTAACCCTTTTCCGTTACTGCTAATTAATACTAGTAATATATGTCTTCTCCGTCAAAATCGCATTATGAAAATGAATAAAGGGATGTATCTAGATGTATTTTAGTTATACATCATCATTCATTTCACGTTGATTTCTTGACGACGAATATTTGTGAGATAAGATGCTTGATCCTGGAGCGGATTAAGCTGCTTCGAGGCGGAGGAATCGGTTGCTTGGACGCCAATGGTGGTTGAGATACGGCTTTCCCGCGCTAAAGCTCAAGCGGTCGCCGTCGATCCGGCCAAGGAATCTGGACGACCGGCGGGCAACTAGACAAGTACTAGTACTATCTGCTTTACGATTGGTGGCGGAGAGCAACGGGATCGGTGCGTCCGTCCGGCTGGCCGGCGGACGGAGAAAGCAATCACCAAACAAGTCGTCGAGTGCGCGCGCGGTGGCCGTCGTAGTACTATATCGCCACCCTACGCCGGCTTTGTTGTGTGGATGCCACTCGATCTTATTTAGTTCTTTCCGCCGAACAGAATTTGGCACAGCGCAACGAACGATGCTGACATGCATGATCCATGTTGGCGAGCTGCTGCCGACGGATAGGTGTGCGTGTGCGTGAACGTTCCTTGGAGTGTGCAACTTCCCTGCTTGGACATTCCGTTCCCTGGTACAGTGCGAGGAGGCGATCACACATCACTTGCTGCTAGTGTCATGCACATCACAGTTACACGTGGTCCTGATGATGACTGAAGGTTGGGGAAGACGTGACAACCGAAGGGAAACCTCTCAATCACTTGCGGCCGTGCACCTCACAAGTCACAGTTACGCGTAGTCGTGATGATGGCCTTGCACCCCACATAGATTCTTCTTTCCAAAGAGTAAGGGCATTTTCAACGGCAGCCTGCAAATTTTCTCTCGCGTTCGTTAGCGGGTAGAGGAACAAATACGCGGACATGAATATGAGAGACAGTCATCCAACCATAGACGCATACATCCAGCCTTCTTTTTTTTAAGTCCGCATCAAATGGCCGATGCAAAGGGTGCAGGCGTTTAAATAGCCGCATGCAACACTAGTTTAAATTTAAAAAAGTTCAAATATTACATCCCAACATTGTTTTTCCCTTCACCGGCCACTGATGCTCAATCAGATCTTCCTTCAGCTGCTCGTGAGTTGGTCCATGCGGAATTTGTTGATGCATTTGAATAAACTCTTCATATGTGGCTGGATTATGGTCCGAAAGTTGGATAGGATCACCCATGTTCTCAAATTTCAGAGTCGCCGCAGCATCGTCACCTTCATCTTCGACGATCATGATCACACAACATGTCATTACCTCCCACAAGGTTTCCGGATCCCATTACTTAGCAGGCCCACGAACAACTACAAAACGGACCTGCAAAACTCTACCCTCTCGACATCCTTTCTAGCTGCTCCTTGTCTTTGGACAAAGTGAGCCTTTTACTGGCCAACTGGGTTTTGGATGGTGCTGACAAAGGTTGCCCGTGGAGGATAGATACCGTCAACCAGATAGTAGCTCATGTCGTACTCATGTCCATTGGCGGTAGTGGCAAGAAGGAGCTTTTCATTCAGTCAACCTCGCAAACAATGGCGATAGGTGTAGCACATTGATGTCATTGTGAGACCTGGGCATTGCCAAAGAAAGCGCGTGAAATCCAAAGAGCCTATGATGCAACTGCTTCAAGAATGATGGTGGGCTTCTTAACATGACTCTGATATTGCCCTTGTAAAGCCTTTAGGCAGTTCTTCCATTTCCAATGCATGCAGTCAAGAGATCCAAGCAAACCTGGCTACCCTCTTACTTCTGAGATTGCCAAGAGCCTCTCGGTGTCTGTCATAGTTGGTTCTCTCAGGTACCAAGGTCCGAATACCTTTACCACGACAGTTGCAAACCTATCCACAGCATCTTCGCATGTGCTCTCAGACATTCGCATGTACTCGTCTCATGAATCAGCGGTCGTGCCATATGAAAGCATTCAGAGTGCGGCCGTGCACTTCTGGTAACCAGAGAATCCAATCGTTCCCTAGGCGTCCTTCTTCGGGATGAAGTAGTCATCGTAGGACCGGGCAACATGGTGTAAATGATCGAAGGCAGTCTTGCGCATCTGAAAAAGCCAGCAAAAATGGTCAGCGAATAGTGCATCCAGGGTAAAGTAGTCGGCCATCAGTGTCAAATGGTCGCGCACCCTATTCTGGTTGAGCACTCGATGACCCATGATCGAGCCCTTGAAACTGGGAATATACTCCTCCGCATGCTCCGCGTCTTCAAGGACTGCCTACATCATCGCCGTCTCATTGGAGTACTCCTCCTCGTCCAATGAGCTATCAGACGATTCAACATACTGCTCGTATATGTACTCCAAATGGGAATCCATTGCTAGAAAGAAGAAGGGATAACTGTGTTTAGCTCCAGCGATTCATCGAACAGTTGTTGGGCATGGTGAGAATAGCAGTAGCGGACGGTACCTGACGGGGCGGTCGAAGACGGGGGTTGAACAGAGACGGATGAGAAGCGGGCTGGAGCCCTGCTGAAGCGAAATACAAAATAACTATATTACTGCCTCTAGGGTATATCTCCTACATGGGCGCCGCCTAGGAGCAATTTTTTGCATGATTAGCTATTTAAAATAGAGTTTGGACTACCGATGGGTAGGCTAAAAGGAGATGGCCAAACTGTGGCCTTTGCATCTTGTGTAAATGCGAGCAAGAATCCGTGGCTCACCTCATTTGCAAGTGTCGGTTCACCTTGAGGCATTGGAACTTGGTCAAGTATTGGCTTCATCTCAAGGCATTGACACGTCCACCTAGCATTTGGAGTGCTCCATCAAAGAGTGGTGGATCAACATCTCCGTAAACATCATCCCAAAAAGGATACAAGTGTTACTGCTATGAATTAATTCACCACCAAGCTTCACAAATAGACTACAATCCAGAGAAGAGGATCAAGGATGAGAAGAGCACAAAATCAAGGGTATAAAAGCAAGAGTTGAATCACTCGTACAGACACGAGGGGATAAAGGAAACCTGAGGAAGAAGATGAAAGTTGGTTGTGTTTTGTTTGATGCTCTTTTTTTTTGAGAAACCTGGTGCTCTTCTTGTAGATAGCACTTCAAGCCATTGATCCATGTGAAGGTGGGCCTCACCCATATCGACCACAACAATTACACACCCATGTATTTGCCGTGCATTTCCGCCGAAACGCACATGGAGGAGGCGGGCAATGTACACTGGGTCGCCCAATTAGCTTTCTAGTTTTGGGAACCTTTCGGTCGATTTAGGTCTATTTTTTTTTGGGGGAGGGGTTCATGTTATTTCTTCTTAACGATTTTCTTTGGGTTTTTACTTTACTTTTTTGTTTTATTTCTTTTCAAGTTTTCTTTTTCAAATAATGTTCCTAATTTTAAAGTGACCGTGCTTGCAAAAAATGTTCACGAATTTATAATTTTATTGATGTTTTTGAAAAAAAAGTTCTGAAATTTCAAAAAAAATCACAAATTGCAAAAATTATTTGTGTTTTCAAAAAACTTATGAAGTTTTTAAAAAAATTTCAGGAATTTGAAAATTATTTGTGGTTTTAAAAATGTTTGGAAATTAAAGTATTGTTCAGGAAAATTCAAAAAGTATTCATGCTTTCAGAACAATGTTCACGTTTTTAAAAACTATTCTCATTTTTAAAAGTTTGCTATAGTTTTTTACGGTGCTACGGTGGGTTTATGCTCGCCTGAACCATTTCATGAAGATCATAGAGTACATTTACATAGTGGGAGAGTTGGGGGTAAGAGCATCTCCAGCCGCGCCCCCAACAGGCCCTCCCCAGGCGATTTTTCGCGCCAAAAATCGGCCTAGTCGCGCCCCCAAGAGCCTGTTTTCACTGTTTGGGCGAAATGGCGCGGCGTGCAGGCCGAAGCCGACCCGTGCATTGGGGCGCCTGGGCACTGGGCGAAGCGATTTTGGTGCGAACGCGTTGCGGGCCCGTCGAGTCAGCGACACTCGCCTCGTCATCCTCACAACGCCTCGGTTTCCCGCGGGGAATCAATGCAAAGGTTGTCGCCGGTCAGCCTTCCATTGATTCCGTGCCCAGCCGCTCGCAAGGGAATCATGGGCGGCGCGGCGACGCCCCCCATCCCGCCACGCGTACACACGGCGCCCGACTATAAAATCAACGCCTCTCCCTCGCCTCTGGTCACACCCGCCCACAGCCGCCGCCGAGCTCTGCCTCTCTCCCCGCGCGCAGCCGCTGAGCTCTGCACCTCTCCCCGTGCCCAGTCGTCGGCGATGGTTGAACGATTCCCCGGCGACGGGGCGGCGGCCAACGGCTTCGGCCGCCGCTTGCTTCACGAGTGGGAGGCGTACTTGTTCTTCGAGGCCAACATCCCGGCGCCTCCCGACATGTGTGCCGGGCCGGGGGGTTGGAGGCTCAGCGCCGGTGGCGTCCCCATTCTCTCGGTGCCCGACATCGACGTGCGCCCCGACTACTTCGCCGAGGAGGTCGACCGCGTGCGGGTGTCGCTGAAGGACGAGCAGCGGGCCCTCCCGTAGTACGCCGTCGGCAACCACGAGGCATGGGCGGCGTACTTCTAGCACCAGCAGGCGCAGCGGCTTGCCTCCACCAACAGAGTGCCGGTGGTGAGGGGCAGCAAGAACAGCGAGGGCCGCCGCTTGTGGTGGGGCGCCCTCGGCCGCTCACTTCACGCCGTCCTCCGGCACCTCGAGGGCGGCAATGATACGTCTCCGTTGTATCTATATTTTTTATTGTTCCATGCCAATATTATACAACTTTCATATACTTTTGGCAACTTTTTATATTATTTTTGGGACTAACATATTGATCCAGTGCCCAGTGCCAGTTCCTGTTTGTTGCATGTTTTATGTTTCGCAGAAACCCCATATCAAACGGAGTCCAAATGGGATAAAAACGGACGGAGAATATTTTTGGAATATTTATGATTTTCTGGAAGAAAAATCAATGCGAGACGGTGCCCGAGGGGGCCACGAGGCAGGTGGGCGCGCCCCTGACCCTCATGGGCACCCCGTAAGGCGGTTGCTGCTCTTCTTTTGCCGCAAAAAAGCTATTTTTCAGGAAAAAATCTGGGCGAAGGTTTCAATCCAATCGGAGTTACGGATCTTCGAATATATAAGAAACAGTGAAAGGGCAGAATCTGAGAACGCAGAAACAGAGAGAGACAGAGGGGCAGATCCAATCCCGGAGGGGCTCTCGCCCCTCCCACGCCATGGAGACCATGGAACAGAGGGGAAACCCTTCCCCCATCTAGGGAGAAGGTCAAGGAAGAAGAAGAAGGAGGGGAGCTCTCTCCCCCTCGCTTCCGGTGGCGCCAGAACACCGTCGGGGCCATCATCATCACCGCGATCTACACCAACAACTTCACCGCCTTCATCACCAACTCTTCCCTCCTCTATGCAGCGGTGTAACCTCTCTTTTACCCACTGTAATCTCTACTTAAACATGGTGCTCAATGCTATATATTATTTCCCTATGATGTATGTCTATCCTATGATGTTTGAGTAGATCTGTTTTGTCCTATGGGTTAATTGATGATCATGATTGGTTTGAGTTGCATATTTTATTATTGGTGCTGTCCTATTGTGCCCTCCGTGTCGTGCAAGCGTGAGGGATTCCCGTTGTAGGGTGTTGCAATATGTTCATGATTCGCTTATAGTGGGTTGCTTGAGTGACAGAAGCATAAACCTGAGTAAGGGGGTTGTGGCGTATGGGATAAAGGGGACTTGATGCTTTAATGCTATGGTTGCGTTTTACCTTAATGATCTTTAGTAGTTGCGGATGTTTGCTAGAGTTCCAATCATAAGTGCATATGATCCAAGAAGAGAAAGTATGTTAGCTTATGCCTCTCCCTCAAATAAAATTGCAATAGTGATTACCAGTTTGGTTATCAATTGCCTAGGGACAAATAACTTTCTCATGACAAAAAGCTCTCTACTAAAAGTCTAAAAATAAAGGCCTAGACTATAGGAAGAACGCGCTGAGCGCGGTGAAGTCCTCGTCACCGTCGCCGCGCTCAGCGCGTTCTTCCTATAGTCTAGGCCTTTATTTTTTAATTTTGCTATGTAAAAACTATTTAACTCACCGAAGTTTATGCCCGTTTGCCGAATTATAGCCGAATGTATGGGGCGACCTTGGGTTGGCGGTTGGGAACCCGATCGGCCCCAAGCCGATTTTTTCGCCGGGTCGCCCCCAGGCGGCGATTTTTCGAGCCCCCTGGGGGCCAATGGCTGGAGATGCTATAAGGTTGAGTGTACAAAGCAGTGAAGGAAACATGCCCCAAAGGCAATAATAAAGTTATTATTTATTTCCTTATTTCATGATAAATGTTTATTATTCATGCTAGAATTGTATTAATCTAAAACTTAGTACATGTGTGAATACATAGACAAAACATATTGTCCCTAGTATGCCTCTACTTGACTAGCTCATTAATCAAAGATGGTTATGTTTCCTAAACATAGACATGTGCTGTCATTTGATGAACGGGCTCACATCATTAGGAGAATGATGTGATGGACATGACCCATCCGTTAGCTTAGCATTATGATCGTGACAGTTTCATTGCTACTGCGTTCTTCATGACTTATACAAGTTCCTCAGACTATGAGATTATGCAACTCCCGAATACCGGAGGAACACTTTGTGTGCTACCAAATGTCACAATGTAAATGGGTGATTATAAAGGTGCTCTATAGGTGTCTCCGAAGGTGTTTGTTGGGTTGGCATAGATCAAAATTAGGATTTTTCACTCCGTGTTTTGGGGAGGTATCTCTGGGCCCTCTCGGTAATACTCATCACTATAAGCCTCGCAAGCATTGTGACTAATGGGTTAGTTGCGTGATGAAGTATTACGGGACGAGTAAAGAGACTTGCCGGTAACGAGATTGAACTAGGTATGATGATACCGATGATTGAATCTCGGGCAAGTAACATACCGATGACAAAGGGAACAACGTATGTTGTTATGCGGTTTGACCGATAAAGATCTTCGTAGAATATGTAGGAATCAATATGAGAATCTAGGTTCCTCTATTGGTTATTGAACGGAGACGTGTCTCGGTCATGTCTACATAGTTCTCGAACCCATAGGGTCCACACGCTCAACGTTCGATACGATTGGTATTATGAGTTTATCTGATTTGATGTACCGAAGATTGTTCGGAGTCCCGGATGCGATCATGGACATGACGAGGAGTCTCGAAATGGTCAAGACATAAAGATTGATATATTGGACGACTATATTCGGACACCGGAAGTGTTCCGGATAAAACTGGAGTGCCGGAGGGTTATCGGAACCCTCGGGGGAACTAATGGGCCTCGATGGGCCTTAGTGGAGAGAGAGAGGGGCGGCCTGGGCAGGCCGCGCCCCCTCCCCCTTGAGTCCGAATTGGACTAGGAAGGGGGGCGGCGCCCCCCTTTCCTTCTCCCTCACCCTCTCCTTCCTTCCCCCTCTCTCTCCCTTTAGGTGGAAACGTACTAGGACTTGGAGTCCTAGTAGGATTCCCCTCTTGGGGGCACGCCAAGGAGGGCCGGCTGGCCTCCCCTCTTCTCCTTTATATACGGGGAAGGGGGCACCCCATAGACACACAAGTTGATCTTTTAGCCGTGTGTGGTGCCCCTCTCCACAGTTACTCACCTCGTCATATCGTCGTAGTGCTTAGGCGAAGCCCAGCGCTGGTAACTTCATCATCACCGTCGCCACGCCGTCATGCTGATGAAACTCTCCCTCGTCCTCAACTGGATCAAGAGTACGAGGGACGTCATTGAGATGAACGTGTGCTGAACGCGGAGGTGTCGTACGTTCGGTACTTGGATCGTTGGATTGCAAAGACGTTTGACTACATGAACCGCGTTATTGAAACGCTTCCACTTTTGGTCTACGAGGGTACGTGGACACACTCTCCCCTCTCGTTGCTATGCATCACCTATATAGATCTTGCGTGATCGTAGGATTTTTTTGAAATTACCGCGTTCCCCAACAATGGCCTCCGAGCCAGGTCTATGCGTAGATGTTATATGCATGAGTAGAACACAAAGAGTTGTGGGCGATAATAGTCATACTGCTTACCAGCATGTCATACTTTGATTCAGCGGTATTGTTGGATGAAGCGGCCCAGACCGACATTACATGACCGTGTTCATGAGACTAGTTCTACCGACGTGCTTCGCACACATGTGGCTAGTGGGTGTGTGTTTCTCCAACTTTAGGTTAATCGAGTGTGGCTATGCCAGGTCCTTGTTGAAGGTTAGAACAGCACACTTGACGAAAAATCGTTGTGGTTTTGATGCGTAGGTAAGAATGGTTCTTGCTAGAAGCCTGTAGCAGCCATGTAAAACTTGCAACAACAAAGTAGAGGACGTCTAACTTGTTTTTGCAGGGCTTGCTATGATGTGATATGGTCAAGACATGATGTGATATAATTTGTTGTATGAGATGATCATGTTTTGTAACAAAGTTATCGGCAACTGGCAGGAGCCATATGGTTGTCGCTTTATTGTATACAATGCAATCACCATGAAATTGTTTTACTTTATCACTAAGAGGTAGAGATACTCGTAGAAGCAATAGTTGGCGAAACGACAACGATGCTACGATGGAAATCAAGGTGTCGCGTCGGTGATGATGGAGATCATGACGATGCTTCGGTGATGGAGATCATGAGCACAAGATGATGATGGCCATATCATGTCACATATTTTGATTGCATGTGATGTTTATCTTTTATGCATCTTATTTTGCTTAGTACGGCGGTAGCATTATAAGATGATCCCTTACTAAATTTCAAGGTATAAGTGTTCTCCCTGAGTATGCACCGTTGCGACAGTTCATCGTGTCGAGACACCACGTGATGATCAGGTGTGATAAGCTCTACGTTCACATACAACGGGTGCAAGCCAGTTTTGCACACGCAGAATACTCGGGTTAAACTTGATGAGCCTAGCATATACAGATATGGCCTCGGAACACTGGAGACCGAAAGGTCAAGCGTGAATCATATAGTAGATATGATCAACATAGTGATGTTCACCATTGAAAACTACTCCATCTCACGTGATGATCGGACATGGTTTAGTTGATTTGGATCACGTGATCATTTAGATGACTAGAGGGATGTCTATCTAAGTGGGAGTTCTTAAGTAGCATGATTAATTGAACTTTAATTTATTATGAACTAAGTCCTGATAGTATTATGCAAATTATGTTGTAGATCAATATGATGACCCACAAGTATAGGGGATCACAACAGTTTTCGAGGGTAGAGTATTCAACCCAAATTTATTGATTCGACACAAGGGGAGCCAAAGAATATTCTCAAGTATTAGCAGCTGAGTTGTCAATTCAACCACACCTGGAAACTTAGTATCTGCAGCAAAGTGTTTAGTAGCAAAGTAATATGATAGTGGTGGTAACGGTAACAAAAGTAAAGACAATAAAAGTAATGTTTTTGGTATTTTGTAGGGATTGTAACAGTAGCAACAGAAAAGTAAATAAGTGTAAACCAGTATATGGAAAACTCGTAGGCACCAGATTAGCGATGGATAATTATGCCGGATGTGGTTCATCATGTAGCAGTCATAACATAGGGTGACACAGAACTAGCTCCAGTTCATCAATGTAATGTAGGCATGTATTCCGTATATAGTCATACGTGCTTATGCAAAAGAACTTGCATGACATCTTTTGTCCTACCCTCCCGTGGCAGCGGGGTCCTATTGGAAACTAAGGGATATTAAGGCCTCCTTTTAATAGAGAACCGGAACAAAGCATTAGCACATAGTGAATACATGAACTCCTCAAACTATGGTCATCACCGGGAGTGGTCCCGATTATTGTCACTTCGGGGTTGCCGGATCATAACACATAGTAGGTGACTATAGACTTGCAAGATAGGATCAAGAACACACATATATTCATGAAACATAATAGGTTCAGATCTGAAATCATGGCACTCGGGCCCTAGTGACAAGCATTAAGCATAGCAAAGTCATAGGAACATCAATCTCAAAACATAATGGATACTAGGGATCAAACCCTAACAAAACTAACTCGATTACATGATAAATCTCATCCAACCCATCACCGTCCAGCAAGCCTACGATGCAATTACTCACGCACAGCGGTGAGCATCATGAAATTGGTGATGGAGGATGGTTGATGATGACGACGGCGACGAATCCCCCTCTCCGGAGCCCCGAACGGACTCCAGATCAACCCTCCCGAGAGAGATTAGGGCTTGGCGGCGGCTCCGTATCGTAAAACGCGGTGATTTCTTCTCCATGATTTTTTCTCCCCGAAAGCCAATATATGGAGTTGGAGTTGGCGTCGGAGGGCCACCAGGGGCCCAGGTAGAGGCGCGCCAGGCGCGCCCCCCCTCGTGAGCAGGGTGTGGGCCCCCTGGTCTTCATCTTTTGCGAGGATTTTTCTTTATTTTTTCTAAGGTGTTCCGTGGAGTTTCAGGATATTCCGAGAATCTTTATTTTCTACACAAAAACAACACCATGGCAGTTCTGCTGAAAACAACGTCAGTCCAGGTTAGTTCCATTCAAATCATACAAGTTAGAGTCCAAAACAAGGGCAAAAGTGTTTGGAAAAGTAGATACTACGGAGACGTATCAACTCCCCCAAGCTTAAACCCTTGCTTGTCCTCAAGCAATTCAGTTGACAGACTGAAAAAGAAAAAGAAAAACTTTTACAAACTCTGTTTGCTCTTGTTGTTGTAAACATGAAAAGCCAGCATTCAAAACTCAGCAATTATTATGAACTAACCATACTCACAATGACACGTAGGTCTCACAATTACTCATATCAATAGCATAATCAGCTAGCGAGCCATAATAATAAAACTCGGGTGACAACACTTTCTGAAAATAATCATAACATGATGTAACAAAATGGTATCTCGCTAGCCCTTTCTGAGACCGCAATACATAAATGCAGAGCACCTCTAAAGATCAAGGACTGACTAAACATTGTAATTCATGGTAAAAGAGATCCAGTCAAGTCATACCCAATATAAACCAATAATAATGAATGCAAACGACAGTGTGCTCTCAAGTGAGTGCTTTTTAATAAGAAGGGTGATGACTCAACATAAAAGTAAATAGATAGGCCCTTCGCAGAGGGAAGCGAGGATTTGTAGAGGTGCGAGCTCGGTTTTGAAATAGAGATAAATTATATTTTGAGCGGCATACTTTCATTGTCAACATAACAACTAAAAGACGACGATATCTTCCATGCTAAACAGATTATAGGCGGTTCCCAAACAGAATGGTAAAGTTTATACTCCCCCTCCTCCACAAGCATCAATCCATGGCTTGCTCGAAACAACGAGTGCCTCCAACATTCTACGGGTCCCAGGGGGAGTTTTGTTTGCAGTTATTTTGATTTAGTTTGCACAAAGCATGTGACTGGGCATCCCGGATACCAACCATTTTCTCGTGAATGAGGAGCGGAGTCCACTCCTCTTGAGAATAACCCGCCTAACACGGAAGTTAAGGGCAGCTCTAGTTGACATATGAGCTATTCGAGCATGCAAAATAGAATGTTTATTTGAAGGTTTAGAGTTTGGCACATACAAATTTACTTGGAACGGCAGGTAAATACCGCATATAGGTAGGTATAGTGGACTCATATGGAATAACTTTGGGGTTTAAGGAGTTTGGATGCACAAGCGGTATTCTCGCTTAATACGGTGAAGGCTAGCAAAAGACCGGGAAGCGACCAAGCGAGAGAGCGACAACGATCGTAAACATGCATTAAAATTAATTCAAACCGAGTACAAGCATGAGTAGGATATAATCCACCATGAACATAAATATCATGAAGGCTATGTTGATTGGATTCAACTACATGCGTGAACATGTGCCAAGTCGAGTCACTCAATGCATTTAAAGGAGGATACCACCCCATCATACCACATCATAATCATTCTAATAGCATGTTGGCAGCAAGGTAAACCATTATAACTCATAGCTAGCATGGCACAAGCAACTATAATCTCTAAATGTCATTGCAAATATGTTTAATTCATAATAGTTGAATCAAGAACAATGAATCATCATATTTACGAAAACAAAAGAGGTCGAGTTCATACCAGCTTTTCTCTTCCCAATAAGTCCATCATATATCATCATTATTGCCTTTCACTTGCACGACTGAACGGTGTGTATAATAATAAGAGTGCATGTGCATTGGACTAAGCTGGAATCTGCAGGCATTCAACTCAAGAGAGAAGACAAGTAATATGGGCTCTAAGTTTAAATAATCAATCATGCATATAAGAGCCGCTAAGCATTTTCAATATAGTCTTCTCGACCCCCAAAGAAAGGAAAAGAAATAAAAACTATTTACACGGGAAAGCTCCCAACAAGTAAAAGAAGAACGGGAAATATTTTTGGGTTTTCTTTTTAATTCTACTACAAGCATGAAAAGTAAACTAACTAATTTTTTTTGTTTTTTCTTAAGGTTTATCAAACACACAAGAAGAAAGCAGGAAAAAGAAATTTAAACTAGCATGGATAATACAATGAAAGAGTATGAGCACCGACATCTAGCAATGAGTGTGTGTGAACATAAATGTAATGTCGGTGGGAAATACGTACTCCCCCAAGCTTAGGCTTTTGGCCTAAGTTAATCTATTGCCAGGGATGGCCTGGCGGATATCCGTAGGTGAAGCTGGGGTCGTACTGTGACGAAGAAGACTCAGACTGCCACTGGCTGGTAGCCTCCTCTGGATCCCAAGAATAAACAGATAGTCGTGGAGGCTCATCTTGTGGCTCCGGGCTGGTGCAGGGTTCCGATAGGCTTGAATAGCCGACCATAGAATGATGTGAGGTTCTGCAAACAAGTTAAACAAAGAAGGAGCAGCCAAGGTAATAGTCTCAGGGTGATGCTTATCAAAGTATAATTTATATTTGAGCTCCCCATCGCGACTCTTAACAAGAAAATCATGCGCAATCATACTCTTGTAATCTAAATAAGCACGGGGCAGCGCTGTTTCTTCTTTCTTTGCATGCCTAATAGGTATTTCAAAATGTTCAGCTAAGCGTGAAGCATAAATGCCTCCAAAGATGGGTCCCTTAGTACGGTTCAAGCTTAACCATCTAGCAGCAATTCCACCCATACTAACAGAGTTATTGCGGTATAAACCATGGAGCAAAATAATAATATCAGGAATACTAAGGTTCCCACAGTTCCCGCGTCCAATCAAGCAACGACTAGCAAACAAGGCAAAGTAGCGTAAAACAGGATAATGTATGCTAGTGATCCTTGCATCAGAAACCTTCCTAGTTTCTCCTACCGTGATAGTGTTGACAAAAGCTTCTAATTCGTTACGGTGGGGTTCACCTAAGGTGCCCTCAAAGGGCATTCTGCAAACCTCGCAGAATTCTGCTAATGTCATCTCTTTAACAATGTCATATAAATGAAACTCTACTGTTGGAGGTGATTTCTTAGGGAAAAAGTAGAAGTTTTGCACAAAAGTATTTGTGAGTAAGAGATACTGATGACGTTGGTCGTGGAGGAAGTTGGTGAGGCCAGCATTCTCAATCAATAAATAGAAATCTTCATAAATCCCAGCTCTCCTCAAGAAGTCATCGGACGGCCATTCATAAGGCTGGACCTCCGCAGTGCGAGGTAAATTAAATTTGGACTTCTCCTCTTCTTCCTTTTGTTTTTCCTTAGAGCTTCGGCTCGACGAGCCCCTCAAAAGTCTCTTCATTATTTCTGAAACAATCTGAAATTTTTAGTAACTTCAAATAAAAGTGAACCAACTTCAATAAAATTGATAGTAACAACTCCCACAAGTGCCTAGAGCCTATATAAAGCATTGGAACTACTTGGAACCATATAAATTTGTCATGCAAGCTCAAGAACATGGTCACCTATTCAGCACAAATTTGCAAAGAATAAAGCACTAGAACAAAAACTAATTGGACCAATGGAGGAGTCACATACCAAGGAACAATCTCCCCAAGCAATTTTGCAAGAGGTGCTTTGAGCAAGAAGATCGAAAATCACACCAACGGGGGCTGGAACTCGTGCTTGAGTTGGTTTTTCGTGTTTGTGTGAGGCAGAGGAAGAAGATGGGTGCAGGAATAAGTGGAGGAGGGACACCGTGGGCCCACAAGGCAGGGGGTGCACCCAAGGGGTAGGGCGCGCCCTCCACCCTCGTGGCCAGGTGGCAGCTCCCCCCGTGGTAATTTTTGCACAGTAAATTCTCAAATATTCCCGAAAAAATCATATTAAATTTGCATGGCATTCTGAGGATTTTTATTTTGGGATATTTTTATATTGCACGGATAAGTCAGAAGCAGACGGAAAAATATTATTTTACTTTATTTCTACTAAATAACAGGAAATATAGAGAGGGCATGAAGGTTGTGCTTCTAGTTTCATCCATCTCGTGATCATCAAGATGAACCCACTAACAAGGTTGATCAAGTCTTGTTAACAAACTCATTCCGAATAATCGCGGAACCGGAGAAATTTCGAATAACACTAAGTTACCTCAACGGGGATATGAAAATCCCCAACAATAAGAATATCATACTTTTTCTTGACAATAGGGAGAGGAAATTCGAAACCTCCAAATATAATCGATGGAACTTTTCCAATAGAGTTGATACTATAAACTTGAGGTTGTTTCCTCGGAAAATGCATCGTGTGCTCATTGCCATTAACATGAAAAGTGACATTGCCTTTGGTGCAATCAATAACAGCCCCTGCAGTATTAAAGAAAGGTCTTCCAAGAATAATAGACATACTATCATCCTCGGGAATATCAAGGATAACAAAGTCCGTTAAAAGAGTAACGTTTCAACTACAACAGGCACATCCTCACAAATCCGACAGGTATAGCAGTTGATTTATCAGCCATTTGCAAAGATATTTCAGTAGGTGTCAACTTATTCAAGTCAAGTCTACGATATAAAGAGAGAGGCATAACACTAACACCGGCTCCAAGATCACATAAAGCAGTTTTAACATAATTTCTTTTAATGGAGCATGGTATAGTAGGTACTCCTGGGTCTCCAAGTTTCTTTGGTATTCCACCCTTAAAAGTGTAATTAGCAAGCATGGTGGAAATTTTAGCTTCAGATATCTTTCTTTTATTAAATAATATCCTTCATATACTTAGCATAAGGATTTGTTTTGAGCACATCAGTTAATCGCATACGCAAAAAGATGGGTCTAATCATTTCAGCAAAGCTCTCAAAATCCTCACCATCCTTTTTATTGGATGGTTTCGGAGGAAAAGGCATGGGTTTCTGAACCCATGGTTCCCTTTCTTTACCATGTTTCCTAGCAATGAAGTCTCTTTTATCATAACATTGATTCTTTGATTGTGGGTTATCAAGATCAACAGCAGGTTCAACTTCTACATCATTATTATTACTAGGTTGAGCATCAACATGAACATTATCATTAACATTATCACTAGGTTCATGTTCATCACCTGATTGTGTTTCAGCATCAGAAACAGAGATATCATTTGGGTTCTCAGGTGGTTCAGCGATAGGTTCACTAGAAGTTTGCAAAGTCCTATCATTTTTCTTTTTCTTCCTCTTAGAAGAACTATGTATATTGATATTGTTTCTCTGAGAATCTAGCTTGATTCTCTTAGGGTGGCCTTCAGGATACAAAGGTTCCTGAGTCATTCTACCAGTTCTAGTAGCCACTCTAACAGCATAATCATTTTTCTTGCTATTCATTTCATCAAGCACTTCTTTTCGAGCTTTAAGTACTTGTTCTACTTGAGTGGTAACCATAGAAGCATGCTTGCTAACAAGTTTAAGTTCACCTCTAATATCAGCCATATAATCACCCAAGCGTTTAATCATAAAGGTATTCTGTTTTAATTGTCGACCAAAATAAGCATTAAAGTCATCTTGCTTAAACATAAAGTCATCAAACTCATCCAAGCACCGACTAGCAATTTCAGCAGGAGGGACTTCAGCTTTATCATATCTATAGAGAGAATTTACCTTTACTACCTGTGTCGGGATATCGGGAGGTTCTTCATTAAATAAGTAATTGAGATCATATACTTCTTCAACAGGCGGTAAATTAAGACAATGTATTCCTTTAATAGGAGGTAAATTCTTAACATCTTCAGCTTTAATACCTTTTTCTTTCATAGATTTCTTTGCCTCTTGCATATCTTCAGGACTGAGAAATAGAACACCTCTCTTCTTTGGAGTTGGTTTAGGAATAGGCTCAGTAATTGGCTCAGGAACTGGCTCAGGAGGTAGCTCGAGAGGTGCCCAATTATTTTCATTGGCCAACATATTATTCAATAGAATCTCAGCGTCATCCGGTGTTCTTTCCAGGTAATCTCTGGAAGCATCAGTTAGTCCATTATAAAAGATATCAAATATTTCCAGTTTCTTAAGAGGATGATCAGGCAAAGCATTAAGTAACTTGAGAAGCCTCCCCCAAGCTTGTGGGAGACTCTCTTCTTCAATTTGCACAAAATTGTATATTTCCCTCAAAGCAGCTTGTTTCTTATGAGCAGGAAATATTTAGCGAGAAGTAATAAATCATATCACGGGACTTTGCACACAACCAGGATCAAGAGAATTATACCATATCTTAGCATCACCCTTTAATGAGAACGGAAATATCTTAAGTAAATAAAGGTAGCGCGATCTCTCATTATTAATAAACAGGGCAGCTATATCATTTAACTTAGTAAGGTGTGCCACAACAGTTTCAGATTCATAGCCATAAAAAGGATCAGATTCAACCAAAGTAATTATATCTGGATCAACAAAAAAAATCATAATAGTCCTGATCAGGAACACAGATAGGTGAAGTAGCAAAAGTAGGGTCGGGTTTCATTCTACCTCTAAAAGATTCTTTACTCCATTTAATTAGCAACCTCTTAAGTTCACGTCTATCCTCGCAAGCAAAAATAGCTGTAGAAGATTCAGCATCAAAAAGACAACCCTCAGGAATAGAAGGCATAGGTTCATCATCACTAACATCATCGTGTTCAGGTTCAATAATTTCTCTTTCTCTAGACCTAGCAATTTGCTCATCAAGATATTCACCAAGTGGCACAAGTAGTATCAAGCATAGAAGAGTTTCATCATAAGTATCATGCATAGCAGAAGTGGCATCATCAATAACATGCGACATATCGTAATCAATAGCGAGTAGTAGGTTTAGGTGTATAAACTTACTCATAATAGAAGGAGAATCTAGTGCAAGGCTAGATGGCGGTTCCTTACCTCCCTCGTAGTTGAGGGCAAAATAGTAGTTCGATCATCTTTCAAGTTCTTCATAGTGTCCAGCAGATATAAATCCCAAGTGACTCAAAGAATAGAGCTATGCTCCCCGGCAACGGCACCAGAAAATAGTCTTGATGACCCACAAGTATAGGGGATCGCAACAGTTTTCGAGGGTAGAGTATTCAACCCAAATTTATTGATTCGACACAAGGGGAGCCAAAGAATATTCTCAAGTATTAGCAACTGAGTTGTCAATTCAACCACACCTGGAAACTTAGTATCTGCAGCAAAGTGTTTAGTAGCAAAGTAATATGATAGTGGTGGTAACGGTAACAAAAGTAAAGACAGTAAAAGTAATGTTTTTGGTATTTTGTAGAGATTGTAACAGTAGCAACGGAAAAGTGAATAAGTGTAAACTAGTATATGGAAAACTCGTAGGCACCGGATTAGCGATGGATAATTATGTCGGATGTGGTTCATCATGTAGAAGTCATAACATAGGGTGACACAGAACTAGCTCCAGTTCATCAATGTAATGTAGGCATGTATTCCGTATATAGTCATACGTGCTTCTGGAAAAGAACTTGCATGACAACTTTTGTCCTACCCTCCCATGGCAGAGGGGTCCTATTGGAAACTAAGGGATATTAAGGCCTCCTTTTAATAGAGAACCGGAACAAAGCATTAGCACATAGTGAATACATGAACTCCTCAAACTATGGTCATCACCGGAGTGGTCCCGATTATTGTCACTTGAGGTTGCGGATCATAACACATAGTAGGTGACTATAGACTTGCAAGATAGGATCAAGAACACACATATATTCATGAAAACATAATAGGTTCAGATCTGAAATCATGGCACTCGGGCCCTAGTGACAAGCATTAAGCATAGCAAAGTCATAGCAACATCAATCTCAGAACATAATGGATACTAGGGATCAAACCCTAACAAAACTAACTCGATTACATGATAAATCTCATCCAACCCATCACCGTCCAGCAAGCCTACGATGCAATTACTCACGCACGGCGGTGAGCATCATGAAATTGGTGACGGAGGATGGTTGATGATAACGACGACGATGAATCCCCCTCTCCGGAGCCCCGAACGGACTCCAGATCAGTCCTCCCGAGAGAGATTAGGGCTTGGCGGCGGCTCCGTATCGTAAAACGCGATGATTTCTTCTCTCTCATTATTTTCTCCTCGAAAGCCAATATATGGAGTTGGAGTTGGCGTCGGAGGGCCACCAGGGGGCCCACGAGGTAGGGGTCGCGCCCAAGGGGGGGCGCCCCCCACCCTCGTGAGCAGGGTGTGGGCCCCCTGGTCTTCATCTTTTGCGAGGATTTTTCTTTATTTTTTCTAAGGTGTTCCGTGGAGTTTCAGGATATTCCGAGAATCTTTATTTTCTGCACAAAAACAACACCATGGCAGTTCTGCTAAAAACAGCGTCAGTCCGGGTTAGTTCCATTCAAATCATACAAGTTAGAGTCCAAAACAAGGGCAAAAGTGTTTGGAAAAGTAGATACGACGGAGATGTATCACAATAGCTCATGTTGTAGCTTCCCTATGTTTTTATATATGTTCCGAGAGAAAACAAAGTTGAAAGATGATAGTAGCAATGATGTGGATTAGGTCCATGATCTGAGGTTTATCCTCATTCTTGCACAGAAGAATTATGTTCTTGATGCACCACTAGGTGACAGACCTATTGCAGGAGCAGACGCAGACATTATGAACATTTGGCTAGCTCAATATGATGACTACTTGATAGTTTAGTGCACCATGCTTTACGGCTTAATACCGGGACTTCAAAAATGTTTTTTGAATGCCACAGAGCATATGAGATGTTCCAAGAGCTGAAATTGGCATTTCAGACTCATGCCCGTGTCAAGAGGTATGAGACCTCTGACAAGTACTTCGCCTAAAAAGATGGAGGAGAATTGCTCAGCTAGTGAGCATGTGCTCAGAATGTCTGGGTACTACAATCGCTTGAATCAAGTGTGAGTTAATCTTCCAGATAAGATAGTGATTGATAGAATTCTCTAGTCACCATCACCAAGTTACTGGAACTTCATGATGAACTATAGTATGCAAGGGATGACGAAAGCGATTCCCGAGCTCTTCGTGATGCTGAAATCGACGAAATTAGAAATCAAGAAAGAGCATAAAGTGTTGATGATTCACAAGACCACTAGTTTCAAGAAAAGGGCAAAGGGAAAGAAAGGGAACTTCTAGTAGAATGGAAAGCAAGTTGTCATGATCGTGAAGAACCCCAAAGCTAGACCTAAGCCTGAAACTGAGTGCTTCTACTGCAAAGAAAATGGTCACTGGAAGCAGAACTACCCCAAATATTTGGCAGATAAGAGGGATGGCAAAGTGAACAAAGGTATATTTGATATACAGGTAACTGATGTGTACCTTGCTAGTGTTCATAGTAGCCCCTAGGTATTGGATACTTGTTCGGTTGCTAATATTAGTAACTCGAAATAGGAGTTACAAAATAAACACAGACTAGTTGAGGGTGAAGTGACGATGTATATTGGAAGTGGTTCCAAGATTGATATGATCATCATCGCACACTCCTTATACTTTCGGGATTAGTGTTGAACCTAAAAAAATGTTATTTGGTGTTTGCGTGGAGCATAAATATGATTAGATCATGTTTATTGGGATACGATTATTCATTTAAGACAAATGATAATTGTTATTTTGTTTACATGAATAAAACCTTCTATGGTCATACACCCAATGCTGATGGTTTATTGAATCTCGATCGTAAATTTGTAATGATACACATATTAATACTATTGATGCCAAAAGATGCAAAGTTGATAATGATAGTGCAACTTATTTGTGGCATTGCCGTTTGTGTCATATCGGTGTAAAGCGCATGAAGAAACTCCATAAAGATGGACTTTTGGAATCACTTGATTATGGATCATATGATACTTGCAAACCGTGCCTTATGGGCAAGATGACTAAAACTACGTTCTTTGGAACAATGGAATGAGCTAATGACTTATTGGAAATAATACATACCGATGTATGCAGTCCGATGAATGTTGAGGCTCGTGGCGGGTATCATTATTTTCTGACCTTCACAGATGATTTGAGTATATATGGGTATATCTACCTAATGAAACACAAGTCTGAAACATTTAAAAAGTTCAAAATATTTCAAAGTGAAGTGGAGAATCATCGTAACAAGAAAATAAAGTTTCTACGATCTGATCGTGGAGGAGAATATTTGAGTTACGAGTTTTGCCTTCATTTAAAACAATGTGGAATAGTTTCACAGCTCATACCACAGCGTAATGGTGTCTCCGAACATCATAACCGCACTTTATTGGATATGGTGCGATCTATGATGTCTCTTACTGATTTACCACTATTGTTTTGGGGTTATGCATTAGAGACAACTACATTCACGTTAAACAGGGCACCACCAAAATCCATTGAGACGATGCCTTATGAACTATGGTTTGGCAAGAAACCAAAGTTGTCGTGTCTTAAAGTTTGGGGCTACGATGCTTATGTGAAAAAGCTTCAACCTGATAAGCTCAAACCCAAATCGGAGAAGTGCATCTTCATAGGATACCCAAAGGAAACTATTGGGTACACCTTCTATCACAGATCCGAAGGCAAGATATTCGTTGCTAAGAATGGATCCTTTCTAGAGAAGGAGTTTCTCTCGAAAGAAGTGACTGGGAGGAAAGTAGAACTTGATGAGGTAATTGTACCTTCTCCTGGATTGGAAAGTAGTTTATCACGGAAATCATTTCCAGTGATTCCTACACCAATTAGAGAGGAAGCTAACAATGATGATCATGAAACTTCAAATCAAGTTTCTACCGAACCTCGTAGGCCCGCCAGAGTATGATCCGCACCAGAGTGGTACGGTAATCCTGTTCTGTAAATCATGTTACTAGACCATGATGAACCTACGAACTATGAGGAAGCGATATGAGCCCAGATTCTGCAAAATGGCTTGAGACCATGAAATCTGAGATGTGATCCATATATGAGAACAAAGTGTGGACTTTGGTGGACTTGCCCGATGATCGGCAAGCCATTGAGAATAAATGGGTCTTCAAGAGGAAGACGGACGCTGATAGTAGTGTTACTATCTACAAAGCTCAAATTGTCGCAAAAAGTTTTCGACAAGTTCAAGGTGTTGAATATGATGAGATTTTCTCACTCGTATCGATGATTAAGTCTGTCCGAATCATGTTAGCAATTGCCGCATTTTATGATTATGAAATTTGGCAGATGGATGTCGAAACTGCATTCCTGAATAGTTTTCTGGAAGAAGAGTTGTATATGATGCAACCAGAAGGTTTTCTCGATCCAAAGGGTGCTAACAAAGTGTGCAAACTCCAGCGATCCATTTATGGACTGGTGCAAGCCTCTCGAAGTTGGAATGAACGCTTTGATAGTGTGATCAAAGCATATGGTTTTATACAGACTTTTGGAGAAGCCTGTATTTACAATAAAGTGAGTGGGAGCTCTGTAGCATTTCTAATATTATATGTGGATGACATATTGTTGGTTGGAAATGATATAGAATTTCTAGATAGCATAAAGGGATACTTCAATAAGAGTTTTTCAATGAAAGACCTCGGTGAAGCTGCTTACATATTGGGCATCAAGATCTATAGAGATAAATCAAGACGCTTGATAAGATTTTTCAATGAGTAAATACCTTGACAAGTTTTTGAAAGAGTTCAAAATGGACCAGTCAAAGAAGGAGTTCTTGTCTGTATTACAAGGTGTAAAGTTGAGTAAGACTCAAAGCCCGACCATGGCAGAAGATAGAAAGAGAATGAAAGTCATTCCCTATGCCACAGTCATAGGTTCTATAAAGTATGATGTGTTGTGTACCAGACCTATTGTGTACCTTGCCGTGAGTTTGGCAAGGGCGTACAATAGTGATCTAAGAGTAGATCACTGGACATCGGTCAAAATTAGCCTTAGTGAGAACTAAGGAAATGTTTCTCGGTTATGGGGGTGATAAAGAGTTCGTCGTAAAGAGTTATGTCGATGCAAGCTTTTACACCGATCCAGATGACTCTAAGTCTCAATATGGATACATATTGAAAGTGGGAGCAATTAGCTGGAGTAGCTCCATGCAGAGCATTGTAGACATAGAATATTTGCAAAATACATACGGCTCTGAATGTGACAGACCCGTTGACTAAACTTCTCTAATGAGCAAAACATGGTCACACCTTAGTACTCTTTGGGTGTTAATCACATAGCGATGTGAACTAGATTATTGACTCTAGTAAACCCTTTGGGTGTTGGTCACATGGCGATGTGAACTATGTTGGGGAACGTAGTAATTTCAAAAAAATTCCTACGCACACGCAAGATCATGGTGATGCATAGCAACGAGAGGGGAGAGTGTTGTTTACGTACCCTCGTAGAAAGCGGAAGCGTTGATGCAACGTAGAGGAAGTAGTCGTATGTCTTCCTGGTCCAACCGATCCAAGCACCGTTACTCCGGCACCTTCGAGTTCTTGACACACGTACAGCTCGATGACGCACCCCGGGCTCCGATCCAGCAAAGGTTCGGGGAGGAGTTCCGTCGACGACGGACGGCGTGGTGGCGATCTTGATGTTCAATGTCGCAGGCTTCGCCTAAGCACTGCTACAATATGATCGAGTGTAATATCGTGGAGGGGGCACGCACACGGCTAAGGAACAATCACGAAGATCAACTTGTGTGTCTATGGGGTGCCCCTGCTCCCGTATATAAAGGAGTCAAGGAGGGGCGGCCCTCTCTATGGCGCCCTAGGGAGTCCTACTCCCAGGGAGTAGGATTCCCCTTTCCTAGTCCAACTAGGAGCCCTTCCATGTAGTAGGAGTAGGAGAGAAGGAAAGGGAAGAGAGAAGGAGAAGGAAGGAAGGGGGCGCCCCCCCTCCCTAGTCCAATTCGGACTAGTCCATGGGGAGGGGTGCGGCCACCCTTTTGGCCCTTTCTCTCCTTTCCCATATGGCCCATTAAGGCCCAATACGAATTCTCGTAACTCTCCGGTACTCCGAAAAATACCCGAATCACTCGGAACCTTTCCGAACTCCGAATATAGTCGTCCAATATATCGATCTTTACGTCTCGACCATTTCAAGACTCCTCGTCATGTCCCAGATCTCATCTGGGACTCCGAACTCCTTCGGTACATCAATAAACTCATAACATAACTGTCATCGAAACCTTAAGCGTGCGGACCCTACGGTTCGAGAACAATGTAGACATGACCGAGACACGTCTCCGGTCAATAACCAATAGCGGAACCTGGATGCTCATATTGGTTCCTACATATTCTCGAAGATCTTTATCGGTCGGACCGCATAACAACATCGTTGTTCCTTTGTCATCGGTATGTTACTTGCGAGATTCGATCGTCGGTATCAATACCTAGTTCAATCTCGTTACGGCAAGTCTCTTTACTCGTTCCGTAATACATCATCTCGCAACTAACTCATTAGTTGCAATGCTTGCAAGGCTTAAGTGATGTGCATTACCGAGAGGGCCGAGAGATACCTCTCCGACATTGAGTGACAAATCCTAATCTCGAAATCGCCAACCCAACAAGTACCTTTGGAGACACTTGTAGAGTACCTTTATAATCACCCGATTCGTTGTGACGTTTGGTAGCACACAAAGTGTTCCTCCGTAAGCGGAGTTGCATAATCTCATAGTAATAGGAATATGTATAAGTCATGAAGAAAGCAATAGCAACATACTAAACGATCGGATGCTAAGCTAACGGAATGGGTCATGTCAATCAGATCATTCAACTAATGATGTGATCCCGTTAATCAAATAACAACTCTTTGTCCATGGTTAGGAAACATAACCATCTTTGATTAACAAGCTAGTCAAGTAGAGGCATACTAGTGACACTCTGTTTGTCTATATATTCACACATGTATTATGTTTCCGGTTAATACAATTCTAGCATGAATATTAAACATTTATCATGATATAAGGAAATAAATAATAACTTTATTATTGCCTCTAGGGCATATTTCCTTGATCTCCCACTTGCACTAGAGTCAATAATCTAGATCACATCACCATGTGATTAACATCGATAGTTCACATCATCATGTGATTAACACCCATAGTTCACATCGCCATGTGACCAACACCCAAAGGGTTTACTAGATTGATAATCTAGTTCACATCACTATGTGATTAACACCCAAAGAGTACTAAGGTGTGATCATGTTTTGCTTGTGAGAGAATCTTAGTCAACGGGTCTTTCACATTCGGATCCGTTATGTATTTTGCAATTTTCTATGTCTACAATGCTCGCACGGAGCTACTCTAGCTAATTGCTCCCACTTTCAGTATGTATCTAGATCGAGACTTAGAGTCATCGGATCGGTGTCAAAAGCGTGCATTAGCGTAACCCTTACGACGAACCTTTTGTCACTTCCATAATCGAGAAACATATCCTTATTCCACTAAGGATAATTTTGACATTGTCGATGATCTACTCCTAGATCACTAGTGTACTCCTTGCCAAACTCGATGTAGGGTATACAATAGATCTGGTACACTGACATGGCATACTTTATAGAACCTATGGCCAAGGCATAGGGAATGACTTTCATTCTCTTTCTATCTTTTGCCGTGGTTGGGTTTTGAGTCTTACTCAATTTCACACCTTGTAACACGAGCAAGAACTCTTTCTTTGACTGTTCCATCTTGAACTACTTCAAAATCTTGTCAAGGTATGTACTCATTGAAAAAACTTATCAAGCGTCTTGATCTATCTCTATAGATCTTGATGCTCAATATATAAGCTTGACTTCACCGAGGTCTTTCTTTGAAAACTCCTTTCAAACACTCCTTTATGCTTTGCAGAATAATTCTACATTATTTCCGATCAACAATATGTCATTCACATATACTTATCAAAAATGTTGTAGTGCTCCCACTCACTTTCTTGTAAATACAGGCTTCACCGTAAGTCTGTACAAAACTATATGCTTTGATCAACTTATCAAAGCGTATATTCCAAATCTGAGATGCTTGCACCAGTCCATAGATGGATTGCTGGAGCTTGCATATTTTGTTAGCACCTTTAGGATTGACAAAACCTTCTGGTTGTATCATATACACCTCTTCTTTAATAAATCCATTAAGGAATGTAGTTTTGACATCCATTTGCCAATTTTCATAAAATGTGGCAATTGCTAACATGATTCGGACAGACTTTTAAGCATCGATACGAGTGAGAAATCTCATTGTATTCAACATCTTGAACTTTGTCAAAAACCTTTTTTTTCGACAAGTCTAGCTTTGTAGATAGTAACACTACTATCAGCATCTGTCTTCCTCCTGAAGATCCATTTATTTTCTATGGCTTGCCGATCATCGGGCAAGTCCACCAAAGTCCACACTTTGTTCTCATACATGGATCCCATCTCAGATTTCATGGCCTCTAGCCATTTTGCGGAATTTGGGCTCATCATCGCTTCCTCATAGTTCGTAGGTTTATCATGGTCAAGTAACATGACTTCCAGAATAGGATTACCGTACCACTCTGGTGCGGATCTTACTCTGGTAGACCTACAAGGTTCAGTAGTAACTTGATCTGAAGTTTCATGATCATCATCATTAGCTTCCTCACTAATTGGTGTAGGAATCACTAGAACTGATTTCAGTGATGAATTATTTTCCAATTCTGGAGAAGGTACAGTTACCTCATCAAGTTCTACTTTCCTCCCACTCACTTCTTTCGAGAGAAACTCCTTCTCTAGAAAGGATCCATTCTTAGCAACGAATGTTTTGCCTTCGGATCTGTGATAGAAGGTGTACCCAACAGTTTCCTTTGGGTATTCTATGAAGACGCACTTCTCCGATTTGGATTCGAGCTTATCAGGTTGAAACTTTTTCACATAAGCATCGTAGCCCCAAACTTTAAGAAACGACAACTTGGGTTTCTTGCTAAACCACAATTCATATAGTGTCGTCTCAATGGATTTAGATGGTGCCCTTTTAACGTGAATGCAGCTGTCTCTAATGCATAACCCCAAAACGATAATGGTAAATTAATAAGAGACATTATAGATCGCACCATATCCAATAAAGTGCGGTTACGACGTTCGGACACACCATAACGTTGTGGTGTTCCAGGTGACGTAAGCTGTGAAACTATTCCACATTGTTTTAATTGAAGACCAAACTCGTAACTCAAATATTCGTCTCCGTGATCAGATCGTAGAAACTTTATTTTCTTGTTACGATGATTTTTCCATTTCACTCTGAAATTCTTTGAACCTTTCAACTATTTCAGACTTATGTTTCATCAAGTAGATATACCCATATCTCGCTCAAATCATCTGTGAAGGTCGAAAATAATGATACTCGCCATGAGCCTTAACACTCATCGGATCGCATACATCGGTATGTATTATTTCCAATAAGTCGGTTGCTCGCTCCTTTGTCCGAGAACGGAGTCTTAGTCATCTTTCCCATGAGGCATGGTTCGCAAGCATCAAGTGATTCATAATTAAGTGATTCCAAAATCCCATCAGCATGGAGTTTCTTCATGCGCTTTACACCAATATGACCTAAACGGCAAAAGTGCCACAAATAAGTTGCACTATCATTATTAACTTTGCATCTTTTGGTTTCAATATTATGAATATGTGTATCACTACGATCGAGATCCAATGAACCATTTTCATTGGGTGTGTAACCATATAAGGTTTTATTCATGTAAATGAACAACGGTTTATTCTCTTACTTAAATGAATAACCGTATTGCAATAAACACGATCAAATCATATTCATGCTCAACACAAACACCAAATAACATTTATTTAGGTTCAACACTAATCCCGAAAGTATAGGGAGTGTGCGATGATGATCATATCAATCTTGAAACTACTTTCAACACACATCGTCACTTCACCCTTAACTAGTTTCGCTTATTCGCAACTCCCATTTGAGTTACTACTCTTAGCAACCGAACCGATATCAAAACCGAGGGTTGCTATAAACACTAGTAAAGTACACATCAATAACATGTATATCAAATATACCTTTGTTCACTTTGCCATCCTTCTTATCCGCCAAATACTTGGGGTAGTTCTGCTTCCAGTGACCAGTTCCTTTGTAGTAGAAGCACTTAGTCTCAGGCTTAGGTCCAGACTTGGGCTTCTTTCACTTGAGCAGCAACTTGCTTGCCGTTCTTCTTGAAGTTCCCTTCTATCCCTTTGCCCTTTTCTTGAAACTAGTGGTCTTGTTAACCATCAACACTTGATGTTCTTTCTTGATTTCTACCTTCATCGATTTCATCATCATGAAAAACTCGGGAATCATTTTCATCATCCCTTGCATATTATAGTTCATCACGAAGTTCTACTAACTTGGTGATGGTGACTAGAGAATTTCATCAATCACTATCTTATCGGAAGATTAACTCCCACTTGATTCAAGCGATCGTAGTACCTGCATAATCTGAGCACATGCTCACTAGTTGAGCGATTCTCCTCCATCTTTTAGCTATAGAACTTGTTGGAGACTTCATATCTCTCAACTCGGTATTTGCTTGAAATATTAACTTCAACTCTGGAACATCTCATATGGTCCATGACGTTCAAAATGTCTTTGAAGTCCCGATTCTAAGCCGTTAAGCATGGTGCACTTAAACTATCAAGTAGTCATCATATTGAGCTAGCCAAACATTCATAACGTCGCATCCGCTCCTCGCAATAGGTCATCACCTAGCGGTGCATCCAGGACATAATTCTTCTGTGCAGCAATGAGGATAAACCTCAAATCACAGATCCAATCCGCATCATTGCTACTAACATCTTTCAACACAATTTTCTCTAGGAACATATCAAAATAAACATATAAAAGCAACAACGCGAGCTATTGATCTACAACATGGATATGCTAATACTACCAGGACTAAGTCCATGATAAATTAAAGTTCAATTAATCATATTACTTAAGAACTCCCACTTAGATAGACATCCCTCTAATCCTCTAAGTGATCACATGATCCAAATCAACTAAACCATAACCGATCATCACGTGAAATGGATTAGTTTTCAATGGTGAACATCTCATGTTGATCATATCTACTATATGATTCACGCTCAACCTTTCGGTCTCCGTGTTCCGAGGCCATATCTGCATATGCTAGGCTCGTCAAGTTTAACCCGAGTATTCTGCGTGTACAAAACTGGCTTGCACCCGTTGTAGATGGACGTAGAGCTTATCACACCCGATCATCACGTGGTGTGCAGGAGCGACGAACTTTGGCAGCGGTGCATACTCGGGAGAACACTTTTATCTTGAAATTTAGTGAGAGATCATCTTATAAAGCTACCGCCGAACTAAGCAAAATAAGATGTATAAAAGATAAACATCACACGCAATCAAAATATGTGACATGATATGGCCATCATCATCTTGTGCCTTTGATCTCCATCTCCAAAGCATCGTCATGATTTCCATCGTCACCGGCATGACACCATGCTCTCCATCATCTTGATCTATATCAATGTGTCGTCACATGGTCATCTCGCCAACAATTGCTCTTGCAACTATTGCTATCGCATAGCAATAAAGTAAAGCAATTATTTGGCACTTGCATCTTATGCAATAGAGAGACAACCATAAGGCTTTTGCCAGTTGCCGATAACTTCAACAAAACATGATCATCTTATACAACAACTTATATCTCATCACGTCTTGACCATATCACATCACAACATGCCCTGCAAAAACAAGTTAGGCGTCCTCTACTTTGTTGTTGCAAGTTTTACGTGCTGCTACGGGCTGAGCAAGAACCGTTCTTACCCACGCATCAAAACCACAATGATAGTTTGTCAAGTTGGTGCTGTTTTAACCTTCGCAAGGACCGGGCGTAGCTACACTCGGTTCAACTAAAGTTGGAGAAACCGACACCGCTAGTCACTGTGTGCATAGCACGGCGGTAAAACCAGTCTCGCGTAAGCGTAGGCGTAATGTCGGTCCGGGCCGCTTCATCCAACAATACCGCCGAACCAAAGTATGACATGCTGGTAAGTAGTATGACTTGTATCGCCCACAACTCACTTGTGTTCTACTCGTGCATATAACATCAACGCATAAAACCTAGGCTCGGATGCCACTGTTGGGGAACGTAGTAATTTTAAAGAAATTCCTACGCACACGCAAGATCATGGTGATGCATAGCAACGAGAGGGGAGAGTGTTGTCTACGTACCCTCGTAGACCGAAGCGGAAGCGTTGATGCAACGTAGAGGAAGTAGTCGTATGTCTTCCCGATCCAACCGATCCAAGCACCGTTACTCCGGCACCTCAGAGTTCTTGACACACGTACAGCTCGATGTCGCACCCCGGGCTCCGATCCAGCAGAGGTTTGGGGAGGAGTTCCGTCAGCACGACGGCATGGTGACGATCTTGATGTTCAACTGTCACAGGGCTTCGCCTAAGCACTGCTACAATATGATCGAGGTGTAATATCGTGGAAGGGGCACCGCACACGGCTAAGGAACGATCACGAAGATCAACTTGTGTGTCTATGGGGTGCCCCCTGCCCCCGTATATAAACGAGTGGAGGAGGGGAGGGCCGACCCTCTCTATGGCGCGCCCTAGGGGAGTCCTACTCCCACCGGGAGTAGGATTCCCCCTTTCCTAGTCCAACTAGGAGCCCTTCCATGTAGTAGGAGTAGGAGAGAAGGAAAGGGAAGAGAGAAGGAGAAGGAAGGAAGGGGGTGCCCCCCCTCCCTAGTCCAATTCGGACTAGTCCATGGGGAGGGGTGCGGCCACCCTTTTGGCCCTTTCTCTCCTTTCCTGTATGGCCCATTAAGGCCCAATACGAATTCCGGTAACTCTCCGGTACTCCGAAAAATACCCGAATCACTCAGAACCTTTCCGAACTCCGAATATAGTCATCCAATATATCGATCTTTACGTCTCGACCATTTCGAGACTCCTCGTCATGTCCCCGATCTCATCCGGGACTCCGAACTCCTTCGGTACATCAAAACTCATAAACTCATAACATAACTATCATCGAAACCTTAAGCGTGCGGACCCTACGGTTCGAGAACAATGTAGACATGACCGAGACACGTCTCCGGTCAATAACCAATAGCGGAACCTGGATGCTCATATTGGTCCCTACATATTCTACGAAGATCTTTATCAGTCAGACCACATAACAACATACATTGTTCCCTTTGTCATCGGTATGTTACTTGCCCGAGATTCGATCGTCGGTATCCAATACCTAGTTCAATCTCGCACGGCAAGTCTCTTTACTCGTTTAAGTAATACATCATCTCGCAACTAACTCATTAGTTGCAATGCTTGCAAGGTTTAAGTGATGTGCATTACCGAGAGGGCCCAGAGATACCTCTCCGACATTCGGAGTGACAAATCCTAATCTCGAAATACGCCAACCCAACAAGTACCTTTGGAGACACCAGAGAGCACCTTTATAATCACCCGATTCGTTGTGACGTTTGGTAGCACACAAAGTGTTCCTCCGGTAAACGGGAGTTGCATAATCTCATAGTCATAGGAACATGTATAAGTCATGAAGAAAGCAATGGCAACATACTAAATGATCGGATGCTAAGTTAACGGAATGGGTCATGTCAATCAGATCATTCAACTAATGATGTGATCCCGTTAATCAAATAACAACTCTTTGTCCATGGTTAGGAAACATAACCATCTTTGATTAACAAGCTAGTCAAGTAGAGGCATACTAGTGACACTCTGTTTGTCTATATATTCACACATGTATTATATTTCCGGTTAATACAATTCTAGCATGAATATTAAACATTTATCGTGATATAAGGAAATAAATAATAACTTTATTATTGCCTTTAGGGCATATTTCCTTCAAACTATGGGTGTTAATCACATACAGATGTGAACTATTGGTGTTAAATCACATGGCAATGTGATCTAGATTATTGACTCTAGTGCAAGTGGGAGACTGAAGGAAATATGCCCTAGAGGCAATAATAAAGTTATTATTTATTTCCTTATTTCATGATAAATGTTTATTATTCATGCTAGAATTTTATTAACCGGAAACTTAGTACATGTGTGAATACATAGACAAAACATATTGTCCCCACACTACTAGGAAAAACCTTATACACAGAAGCTTACCAGTAGCGCGGTCTAAAAAGGGGTAAAAACCCGCGCTGCTACTAAGTGATCTCCAGCATTGCCCACGGGACAGACCATAGTAGTAGCGGGGGTATAAAACCTGCGCTACTACTAAGTACTCCCTCCGTTCCCAAATAATTGTCTTTCTAGCCATCTCAAATGAACTACAACATACGGATGTATGTAGACATGTTTTAGAGTGTAGATTAACTCATTTTGCTCCGTATGTAGTCACTTGTTGAAATCTCTAGAAAGACAATTATTTAGGAATGGAGGGAGTAAATAGCTATAGCGCATGTAAGACCCCACGCTATTACTAAGCACGTCCAGTACTGCAGCATCCACCCCGGCCCGCTCCCACCTCACCACTCTCTCTCTCTACCTGTTCCCCGGTCCACCCCACCCCGGCTCCTCTCCCCACTATCTCCTCGCCGCCGCCCCCACCCACGCCGGCCGATTCCGGCGAGCTCCGGCCGCGCAACACTCCCCAAGCTCCGCCCCTCCCTCCCCTCCGTCTTATTCGGCTAGGGTTTCGGGCGCCTCCCGTGTTCTTGCCCCCCTCTCTCTCACGACCTCTCTGCCCCTGCCTCCGGTCTACCTCGCCGCCGCTGCCGCCAGAGGTAGCCCCTCCTCCCTTCCTTCCCCTTCCTCCTCCGCCCGCCCTTCTCTCTCATCCTTCCTCCCGGCGGCCGGTGATGGGCGTGGACGAGGAGGAGCACCAGTCCCCCCCGCGGAAGCGTGAGCGCGAGGGGGAGGAGCCCGCGGCCGCCGACGAGAAGCGCCCGCGCGCGGTGGACGAGTTAGAGGACACCTCGCTGCTTGGGCTCGCCAACTAGGCGGACGAGGAGGAGGAGGAGCGCGGGGCCCCGAGGGGGCACGCGAACGGCGAGCCCCGGGAGGAGGAGGAGGAAGACGATGAGGATGAGGAGGAGGACGAGAGGAGGGCTCCGGAGAGGCGGCCCAGGCAGGTCGAGCTGCCCCTACCTCGACACCGTCAACCGACTAGCTTCGATCTACCATGTCCTTAGCGGCAGCAACAGGTTCGTTGTCGATCTACACACAAGCTCCCAGTTTCTGGTCCTCTGTAGTCTGCACTATACTCGTGTTAAAATTGACTCCTATTACACTTACTTTCAGTCCAGCCTAATCACTTCATGTAACTTAACTAGGATTAAATTATGTCTGAACAATTTAGCACACAGATGTCATAGCGTTTGATCTCCTAGGGGAAACCATGCTCTTAGCACTGTGCTGGGATGCACTTTTGTTCTGAAACTAGAGTTCTTCCTGTGCAGTATGCTTCCCCAAGTGGATATATATATTCCCCAAATGTTCAGAATTACGCCTTGGTCTTAGCAAAGTCGAAAATTACGCCTTGCTTATTGGAATTCAGAATTGGAGATCTACCTCAATTGGCTACTCTGCCTACTCGTTGCACCATACATCTCAGATGCCACATATTTTATTCACATTTTGAATTATACGTGTATAGAACGGAATGTCTGAAGAAGCATCTGCCGATATTAGTGCAGGGACTGAACGAACTTCAAATCATCGTTGTGCGATTCGAAGAGAAGATTTATACTGCAGCGACCAGTCAGGTAATTTAATCCGCCTTGGCGGCTACTCGAATCAGAGCACAGTTTATTTTATTTTTAGTTATGGGGGTCAAACAAGGTTTATGGGCTAATAATAGAGCAGAACTGTCTCCAAATGTTGTAGAGGATACTTTTTAAGTCATGTTTAGTACCATGTATAACTATGATTCAAATGTTAAAAGCTGAAGCACCTGCTCGAGCATGCTAAATTGCTAATCAACCAGAACTGTTGGTTGCAAGCCACCATTGGTAATTTGGTCCCAAGCGGTGGTCATTGTGACGACACACATCAGGTGAGCTAATTGCTTCTATTTCTTTCAACAGTAGTATGTAGCAGCAATGGAGTGAGATGTGCTAATTAATTTGTACCACCGTACGCTTACAGAGTTTCCCTTTCTTTTCTTTTTATGTGTAACAGCCAAGATGATGTGCTTTACACTTACAACTCGTGCTGACTGAATCGGAGCAAGCCTCCTGCCAGTTCCACCATGTAACACTCTGCAGGTACAGCTCAAATATTGCTCTGTTTCACCCAAATTTAGTCGATAAGATTTCTAGCTATCTTGTTCCTTTCAGTATGTGCCGACGTGCACGCATTCTAAAGCTGCGCATGCTTATATAAAACGCAAGCATGATCTCAGTCACATTGTATTCAGCTTGTGAACACATATATTTTACACGTACCCCTGTTTGTAGCAAAGAAGACTTCCTTAATTTTCTACCTGCTGACAGAGTTTCACATCTCAGGTTGTCGAAATAAGATAGTGCTCTGTAGTGCATTTCTCTTTTAATTTATTTTCAATCTTCCAAGCCTGGACATAGTTATTGTATCTTATTATCATCTTTGGAAGTGGCCGGACCCTTCCGCGAACCCTGCGCAAGCAGGAGCTATGTGCAGCGCGCTGCCCTTTTTTTATCATCTTGAAAATGTCACCACTACTTGTTTTATTCTCTGTGCACTGTGTTTGCTGGAGACTAACATTCTCTTATTTGACCATGCAGTGATTACCTCTTCAAGCTATTGCTTATTGGAGACTCAGGTATTGCAGTGATTACCTCCTCAAGCGTGATCCATTTTGCTACCTCTTTCCCGTCTATATATTATGGAAGGTTTCCATGTTAAAATTTAGGTAGTTGATGGATACATCATGGAGTTGACCATTTTGTTTATAGGATGTGTAAGCTGAATCATTATTCACAATTGTTCGAATTTAAATTGTTCAACATGAATAGTTCATTATTGGTAGCTAGTACATTTTTCCACAAGATGATGGGCATCCTTATATACTACTCCCTCTGTAAACTAATATAAGAGCGTTTAGATCACTCCCTGTGTACATTTTTCTGCCCGATTTAAAATGATGGTGCTCTGTGGAGAGTCAACGTTGACCCCGGCGCTGTTTTGAAGAGCAGTGGGAATCAATTTTCTGATGTCCTTTGTTGGCGATTTCCCTATCCATGAAATGATAAATTTTGAACAGATGTTAACTGTCAAATATTTCAAGCATATATAGCTCAAATACACTAGTATTTCTTGAATGCACCAAAACAAGAAGATAGCATGAACACGTACAGCTAGGGTATGCATTTAGTAGGTGTTTTTTCGTTTTGAAGATTCATAATAGACTAAAAGAGACATATAATTGAAGAATATACCCTACTAGATCTGCACGAGGGCGCGAACTAACAAGTTTTCACTTTCTCGACTGGGTGCAGGGTGATCGATGAGGTCTACTGTGGCCCGATGGGAGTCGTGCTCTTCAACTACTCGGAGGCAGACTTCACCGTGAAGCCCCGCGACCGTGTCATAGAGATTATCGTCCAGGTGATTGCGACGCAGGAGGTCCTCGGGGTGGAGGACCTCGACGCCACCGTCCGGAGGTCACCGAGGTGGAGGACGACGCCACCGTCCGGAGTTCTTCAAGGTGGAGGACCTCGACGCTTTGTACATACATCTAGAGAAGTGGTTTGGTTAGGTTGGTGGTGAAATGCTAGGGAAGGTACCAACCTTTTGATGATGGTTGTGTGTGTCCTCGTGATCTCTTCGAATTGAGATGTTGAATGTTGCATCCATGAACACTGCAAGTGTTAAGATGGTTCTGTGAAATTTATTTTGCACTGGACGTGTATGATCTCCATTCATGAATACTGCATCTATTTTTATTTTTTTAATTCCTAATTTGCTACTAGTAGCGTTGGGAAAAAGTGCCCTAAAATACTAGTAGCGCTGGTATTGTAGGCACGCTACTACTACTTCATTAGTAGTAGCACGAGTCTGTAATAGCAGTAGCGTGGGTGGCACACGCTATTACTAACAAAGTTAGTAGTAGCGCTGGTTTCTCCCACGCTACTACTAATTATTAGCTATAGCGCCTTATTAGTAGCGCCGGTCCGTGCGCTGCTGATACACCTAAAACCCGCGCTGCTGCTAGCCTTTTCCCTAGTAGTGGTTAGGAGCTAGGGTTCTCACTGCTGGGCGAGGCTATAGGGGAAGGAGGAGGAGGCGAGGGTCGGGCCGGTGGCGGCGGTGGCAGGCGCCGTCTGGCGTGATGGCGGCGGCGCAAGTAGGAGGCGGCTAGGTTTAGGGTTCCGGCTCCTCGGGAGCCGCAATAGAATAGTCTTATTGCTTGAATCTCAAAATAGTTTTACAACTAGTATATATAACCATAATCTGAAAATAAACCTAAGATAACTTGGGCCTTAAGCACGCCCAATGGGCCCACGGCGCCATAGACCGCCGGTCATAACATCTCCCCGTCACTGCAAAGCGGCTCGTCCTCGAGTGAAAGTCGAGGTAGTGCCGAGAAACTCCTCATGTTGCTCCCAAGTAGCGTCCTCCTCCCGTAGTCCACCCCACCGAATCAACACGTACAGGCGCCTCGGCGCACTGGGCCTTGAGCGCCTTCTCCGGCAGAAGGAAGACGTCCGTCCGAGGCCGGCGGTAAGGGCGGCGGTGCATGGTGGATCATCGCGAATGGCTTGAGCAGCCCGACGTGGAAGACATCATGAATCGCGCCGCCGGAAGTCAAGATGATACGCCACTTTCCCAATGCGCTCGAATAGCAAAGGGACCGCATACCGAGGACCGAGCTTCTTCCGTCTTATTTGGGGTCCAATGATCGCAGAAGCGGTGAAGTAGACGCAGCGGACCCAATCTCCCACCGTGAACTTCTCCTCGCGATGGTGGCCATCATAATATCGTTTGCCAATCGCTGGGCTGGAGAAGTCATTGCTGGACCTCATAAGCATCTCAAAGGCTCCTCGAATAGCCCGGCCGCCTCGGTCCGTGCCGAGGCCGCATCCACCGGCAGGATCGGTGGGGGCGGCCGACCATAAACCACCTCAAAAGGCGTAGTACGAAGGGCGGAGTGAAAAGAAGTGTTAGCAAGATACGCGCCACAAAGCCGGTCCACCCATGCACGAGGGCGATCACCTGTAACACAACGTAAATACATGGCAATCACCTTGTTAACGATCTCCGACTGGCCGCCCGTCTGAGGGTGGAAGGCAGTGCTCAGGCGGAGCTTCATGCCCGCCAGCCGGAAAAGGTCGCGCCACACATGGCCTGTGAAGACAGGATCCCGATCACTGACGATCGAAGAAGGAAACCCATGGAGACGGACAATGCCATCGAAGAAGGCCCGGGCCACAGATGCCGCTGAATATGGGTGGCACAGGGCGATGAAGTGAGCATACTTGGAGAAGCGGTCGACCCTTTGTGAGAATGACGGATTTGCCGCCCACCTTGGGAAGGCCTCGATGAAATCCATGGAGATGTCCGCCCAAACACGAGATGGAACCTCCAAGGGCTGAAGCAAGCCGGGGCGCGATGTCTCCGTTTTGTTGCGCTGGCACATCACACAAGACCGTACCCAATCACGGACCAGGGCACGATCACCCGGAACGTAGAAGTCGCCACGGAGTCGATGGAGCGTCTTCTGCACGCCCTCATGACCCGCCGAGTGGGCGAGACGCAGCACCTGCTGACGAAGATCGTCGTGTGCTGGGACGAAGACGCGGCGCCCGTGGAGAAGCGAGCCATCGGTGGCGCCACGGCTCGTCCAGCTCACCCGCCGCCATTGCTGCCGCAAGAGGAGGCGTCGGCCGCGATCGCGTCGCGGGCGGATGTCTGCGTAGAAGGCGAACAAGGCCCGTGATGATGCGAGAAGCCGCCCCTCCGCTTCGCCGTCGTCCACATCGGCGCCACGCCGACAGGCGTCGGCGGCGATGTTAAGCGTCTGGCCGATACTCGACAAAGTGAAATCAAAGCCAAAGAGCTTATCGATCCACCGGTGCCGAGGAACCGCCGAGCCTCGATCCAAAGATGAACTTGAGGTGTAGTGATCCGTGCGGATCCGGAAAGAACGACCCCAAAGATAGGGCCGCCCGGTGGCATCGCTGCACCAACCCAATCAGCTCACGCTCATCGCTGCCAACTTAAGATGACGTGCAGCAAAGGCGGCCAAGAAAGCGAAGGGTCCATCATACGATGCAGACCGCACCAAACCCGCACCGGAGGCGTCGCGGTCGACGGTGAAGGGAAGGTCGAATCCGGCATCCGTGTACGGGTCCGTCGTAAGGGCCCCTTGAGGGCCTCGAATCTCAAGTGGCCTCCTCATCCCAAGAGAAGGCGTCGCGGAGGAGGCGCGTGAGCGGGCCGCGATGAGGCCAAATTCCGGATGAACTTCGGTAGTATCCCGCAAGGCCAAGAAATCCGTGGAGAGCCCGCGGAGACTGCGGGATCAGCCAGGCGGCAACGGCCGCCACCTTGTCGGCATCCATGGCCACACCCTCGGCCGAGATGATGTGGCCGAGGTAAGCGACTGAAGGTGTCCCGAACGAGCACTTCGAGCGCTTAAGATGAAGATGATGCGCCCGAAGCTCGTTGAAGACGATGGCCACATGCTGGAGGTGCTCCGCCCAAGAGGCGTTGTAGATAAGAATGTCATCAAAGAAAATGAGCACAAACCGACGTAAGTAGGGTCGGAGGACATCATTCATCAAGGCCTGGAATGTCGTCGAGGCGTTGGAGAGGCCAAAGGGCATCACCAAAAACTCGAAGTGGCCGTGATGAGTCCGGAACGCCGTCTTGGCGATGTCGTCGGGATGCATGCGCACCTGATGATACCCCGACCGGAGATCCAGCTTGGTGAAGAAGCGCGCCCCATGTAGCTCATCCAGAAGCTCATTGACCACCGGGATAGGAAATTTATCCTTAAGTGTGAGAGTGTTAAGGGCGCGGTAGTCGATGCAGAAGCGCCAGGTGCCGTCCGACTTGCGAACGAGGAGGACCGGTGCCGTGAAGGGTGAGGTCGATATCCGGATAATGCCCGCGGCAAGCATGAGCGCGCACCGCCGCTCCAACTCGCCCTTCGCGAATCGAGGGTACCGGTAGGGCGTCATCGCCACGAGAGCCGACCCGGCAGAGATGAATACGGTGGTCGAGACCCGGCCGCGGAAGGCCTCGGGGTTCCTCAAAAGATCACCGTCTTCTTGAAGGAGGTGATCCAAAGGCGGATGCTCGGCCTCCGCAGTGGCCGCGGCGAGCGGGAGTCGGGGTGACGCCGGGGTGCCGCCAACGCCCTCCCACCGGATGTGGCGGCCCATGCGCCAGAAGGTCATCGTTAGGGCGTCGAAGTCCCACAGGATGGGGCCTAGAGTCCGCAAAAAGTCGACACCGAGGATGAAGTCGAAGCAGCCCAAATCGATGCCGGCGCAAGTGATGATGAAGTGCTCGTCACCGATAGTGATGAGAACGTCTCGAGCGAGTCCATGGCAGCGGAGGCGGTCACCATTAGCAACAATGACGCTCAGCTGCTCGCTGCCCGTGGGATGTAGTGCAAGTCGCCGCATAGTAGACTCCGGAAGGAAGTTATGAGTGGAACCCGTGTCCAACAGGGCCACCAGAGTCTCGCTATGGATCGTGACCGGGATAAGCATAGTCCGCTCATTGCGGATGCCGGCCAATGCGAAGGGAGACGACAAGGGCCGTAGTCGGTGCAGGTGCGGGTATCGGCGCGACCTCGGCGGCTGGATCGCCGAGTCCCTCCTCAGTGACAACGTCCTCCGTCTCGTCGATGGTCTCCAAGTAGAAGAGGCGCGGGCAGACATGGCCCGGGGCATAGGGTGCATCACAATTAAAGCACAGCCCAGCGGCGGCGCCGAGCTTCTCGGCTCGCGAAGGCGCCGGAAGGGTCGCGTCATGGTCGGAGTGGTCGCCGGCGACGGCCAAGAAGCGGGCGCGCTAACGGTGGTCATGGAGGCACTCGCCCCGAGAGTGCTTCGCTGGACGTGTCAAGGCTCGGGCGCCCGCTCGAATGCCCTAGCGTAGTACATGGCCGTCTGGAGGTCCTGGGGCCCTTCATCTCAACGCCCACGCGGATGTGGTCGGAAGGCCCGACGAAGAGCTCCGCCGCCGGAGTGTTGTCACCCCGTGCATGACACGCCAGAGCACGGAAGCGGTCGGTGAAATCTGGACCGTGGAGGTGAAGGGTAGACGACCAGCTCGCACAAGCGGCCGCCGCGCGTGGTGGTCCAAACGGCGAGACACACCGCAAAACGATCGAGGAGGCATGCCGCCCTCATCCTGCTTTCGAGAGCGTAGTACCAGTCTGGGCGGCGCCCTGAAGGTGGTAGGACGCGAGCCAAGTCCGCTCGAACGCCGGTGTCCTCTGCCCCCGGAAGAACTGGTCACACTGGTTTAACTAGTTAAGCGGGTCGTCCGAACCGTCATAGGTGGCGAAGTCGATCTTCGCTAACCGAGGCGGCTGCTGGTGTGGCGCGCGATGGCCCACTGCCTCGGCGGTGCGGAGAGCTGAGGACGGCGCTCGGTCCATGGTGGAGAGGTCGGGATAGTTCCCCGTGGCGCCCGACGCCTCGGGCTGCAATTGGGAACCCGACGGTGGCCGGGCCTCCGGGTAGGCTGGTGGAGAGGACGTCCCGTAGAGCCAGCCTGGCAGCGGAGACGGTGACGATGGAAAGCGAACCTCCTGGATCGGGAGGCCGCTGGCGAGGCAGCCCAAGCTAGGGCTGGGCGGTGGCGGTGGTGGTGGTGGCCTCGCGGTGGCAGCCGGGAGGGACGGCGCGGGTGGGGCGGCGCGACAGCCTTGGTCCAGTCGGCCATCGCGCCCTAAGGCGGAGGCGGGCGGCGCGGTGGCGCCCCAGCGGCGGTGGCGGCCACTATGGCCATGGCGGCGTCGATGCCGCCGGTGAGGGGAACGCCGGGTAGCCCCCGGTGATGGCCGCGGGTACGGAGTACCACGGCAGGGGTTGCTGGCCCGCGGCCACGGCCGGATGGAGCGGCGGGGGCGGCCCGTACGGGCTGGCCAAGAAGAGACGGATGCCCTGGACCGCGATGACTAAGTCGTTGAGTACGCCGGCCATGGCCTCCGGTGTGAACTATCGGGCTGGGGAGGCAACGGCGGTGGTTCTTTGGGTTTGCGGGTGGCCTCGCCCTGTCCGGCGTGGTGCCGGGCGGGGAGATCGGCGCCGAGAGGAGGCCGTGGCGCCCGGCGACGCAGCGGCGACGTCGGTGGAGTCGGTGGCAGCGGCGGTGGGGGAGGCGTTGGGCAGCGGCGGCTGTGGTGGAGGCGGGTTTGGAGGCGAGGAAGACATGGTCGTAACCCGGGTAGCTGATACCAAGGTGTTAGGAGCTAGGGTTCGCCTGCCTGGGCGAGGCTATAGGGAAGGAGGAGGAGGGCGAGGGTGGGCCTTGGCGGCGAGGCGCCGTCCTGGCGTGATGGCGGCGGTGGCGCAAGTAGGAGGCGGCTAGGGTTTAGGGTTTCGGCTCCTCTGGGAGCCGGGCAATAGAATAGTCTTATTGCTTGATTCTCAAAATAGTTTTACAACTAGTATATATAACCATAATCTGAAAATAAACCTAAGATAACTTGGGCCTTAAGCCTGCCCAGTGGGCCCACGGCGGCCATAGACCTGGTCGGTCATAATAGCTAGTATGCCTCTACTTGACTAGCTCGTTAATCAAAGATGGTTATGTTTTCTAACCATAGACATGTGTTGTCATTTGATGAACGGATCACATCATTAGGAGATGATGTGATGGACATGACCCATCCATTAGCTTAGCATTATGATCGTGACAGTTTCATTGCTACTGCTTTCTTCATGACTTATACAAGTTCCTCAGACTATGAGATTATGAAACTCCCGAATACCGGAGGAACACTTTGTGTGCTACCAAACGTCACAACGCAAATGGGTGATTATAAAGGTGCTCTGCAGGTGTCTCCGAAGGTGTTTGTTGGGTTGGCATAGATCGAGATTAGGATTTGTCACTCCGTGTTTCGAAGAGGTATCTCTGGGCCCTCTCGTTAATACTCATCACTATAAGCCTTGCAAGCATTGTGACTAATGAGTTAGTTGCGGGAAGAAGTATTACGGAACGAGTAAAGAGACTTGCCGGCAATGAGATTGAACTAGGTATGATGATACCGACGATCGAATCTCGGGCAAGTAACATACCGATGACAAAGGGAACAATGTATGTTGTTATGCGGTTTGATCGATAAAGATCTTCATAGAATATGTAGGAACCAATATGAGCATCCAGGTTCCACTATTGGTTATTGACCGGAGACATGTCTCGGTCATGTCTACATAGTTCTCGAACCCGTAGGGTCCGCACGCTTAACATTCAATGACGATTGGTATTATGAGTTTATGTGATTTGATGTACCGAAGATTGTTCGGAGTCCTGGATGAAATCACGGACATGACGAGGAGTCTTGAAATGGTCGAGACATAAAGATTAGTATATTGGACGACTATATTCGGACACCGGAAGTGTTCTGGATAAAACCGGAGTGTTGGAGGGTTATCGGAACCCCCGGGGGAACTAATGGGCCTCGATGGGCCTTAGTGGAGAGAGAGAGGGGCGGCCAGGGAAGGCCGCGTGCCCCCTCCCCCTTGAGTCTGAATTGGACTAGGAGGGGGGCGGCGCCCCTGAAAGGACCACGACGTTGCCTGGGGGGGTGACTAGGCGTTTTAAAATCTTTTACGGATTTGGCTATGTCCTAATGCGGAAATAAACTAAGCGGATACTTTTCAAGCACAAATCCTAAATATACTAGGATCACTAAGTGCACCAACAACTTAGCATAAACAAGATGAGAACAATGAGGATATGAGTAAGCACAAGTAAGTTACACAAACTTACTCAATGTATATCACGAGGTATGGAAATGAATAATACACACACCCACAAGTAGGCAATACAAGCTTACACAAATTGTATCACAATATATGGAATTGAATGATACAAGCAAACTCAAGTAAGCACTACAAGCTTACACAAGTTATGTTACAAGATATGGAAATGAATGTTACAAGCTAGCAATTCACAGTAAACACAAGATAGAACAATAGTAGGAAGTATGAATTGTGGACTATAAAGTGTTGGCCTAAATAATCTCTACGATATGGTAACCAACACAATATAATGAGGACAACAAGAATAGTGAATGCACGGTCAAGTGACCAAGGTAAACCACAAGTAAGGAGTTAGGGTTAGGGATAACCGAAGTCACGGAGACGATGATGTATCCCGATGTTCACTTCCTTGGAGGGAAGCTAGTCACCGTTAGAGAGGTGGATGTTACCACGAAGGCACGCCAACGCCACGAAGGCTCACCCTATTCTCCTTGAGATATCACCACGAAGGCGATTCCCAACCACTAGTGGTAGACCTTGAGGCGGCCTCCAAACCTTCACAAACTTTCCAGGGGATAAATCACAAGTTGATTCCTCACCGGAGCACTCCTACCGCCTAGGAGTCTCCAACCTCCAAGAGTAACAAGATCAAGGGTGGAAATGCTCAAGACTTGCTCAAATCACAAATTTCTTTGGTCAAAAGAGAGAGGAGGAGTGGGTGTATGCTTGGATGAAATCTCTCTCGAGAACTCTCACAAATCTCTTCAGGATCTAGCACGAGAAGGCTCAAATCCCTCTCTCTCAAATCCCACCAAAAGCAACTAATGCTATGGAGGGATGGGAGAGGAGAGGAACAATGGAGGAGGTCAACAAATGAACCCTAGATCCATGGGATAGTTTTCCCCCAAATGGATTGGAGTTTTGAGGCTTGGGGGACGAGGATAGAGCTCAAAAGAATGGGGAAATCTCCGATCCAAAGGCCCTCACTCGATGGGGAAGAAGGGTGCCTTATATAGTGCCCAACAAAATCTGCCTGTTACGCACAGAGGAGCGCAGCCCGGAACTTCTGGGCAAGCCCGGAACTTCTGGGCAAGCCCGGAACTTCCGGGGCCCCTATTAGACACATATGTGCAAACTTTCTGGTTAGCCCGAAACTTGCCCCGGAATTTGCCCGGAACTTCTGGCCCCGGGAACTTCCGGGAGTCCCGGAACTTCCGAGCTCCCTTTGGACCAGATCTGTGCAAACTCTCTGGTTAACCCAGAACTTTCCCCGGAACTTGCCCAGAACTTCCGGCCCCCGGAACTTCCAGGCTGCCCGGAACTTCCATCCCCGCAGAAAACAGCCAGCATACCGAAAGTAAAACATGCATAACTTTTTCATACGAACTCCGATTTTGATGATATTGGGCTCGTTTTGAAGCTATGGAAAAACCTCAGGTCCTCACATAGAGAACCATCCAAGATCAACCAAAATGGAGGATGCCAAATGTGCAAAGGTGTTATCATATATTTGGGAAACCTATTTGGCTTTGGATTTTGTTTGGTATATAGGATAGGAGTGGAATTGTGTATAGAAGATGTTGACTTGAGCAAATCCATCACAAACCCCTTTGATACCCTCTTAATAGTGCAGGATCCCTATAACTCAAGAATCATAAAGGAGCTACACTACATAGCTATCGAGGATCCATTCTTGAGTGTATATGTTTCTTTGGTGGTCATCACTCCACAACACTAACGTCAAAGCAACTAATACCTTTGACACGAGCCATTCACTTGAGCTTGATGTTGATGTTTCTTCTTGGCTCAAGATGAAGGCAAGACATTGGTGAAGTCTTCAAGTCACTCCCCCATACGCAATGTGGGAAGCTTTGCTTTGTATTCATCTTCACTTGTCCATCATGTGATCATCCACAAGCTTCAAGCATGTAATCCTTTGGGATGGTTATCTTGAACTTGACCTTGTCAACCATGATCACCAACACTTGATGTCATCCTCTCATAGACACTTGAAATCTCTCTCTCGATGCGTGCCCATGAGAATCACCTAACCCTCAAAAACATAGACAACACGTAGTATGGGTTAGTACACAGAGTGCAATTGACAATTTCTTATCATACCACAAGATCCTATGTGGTGCATCGTTTGCGCTCGTGTGTTGACCATTTAGAGTTCGATCTTTGAGCTTCATCTTGGTTAACCTATATCTCTACTCCATGTTTAATCTTGACGTCTTGAAGGGTATATTGAATTCTTCACTTGAATAGCTTGCTTGAATACTTGATCAATCATGACTCAACACATGAGTCCATTATGATCATATCTTTGAGCCACTCCTAGAATTCATCATTCAAATCATCCTTTTAAGATCTTGATCCATTATGGCTCAAACCATAGCTTTAAGCATGGCAACCCTTAAGATACTCCAATGAACTTCATTTTGATCATCTCAATGTAATTGTTACTTCAAAGGATTTGTCTTCCATTATTCTTCAATCATATTCCAATGGGACTAACCTTCAAATGTATATCTCAATGCAAACATTAGTCCATAAGGATTGCCATTAATTACCAAAACCACACATGGGGACTACATGTACTTTCAGCCTCCCTTTCCTTCTCCCTCTCCCTCTCCTTCCTTCCCCCTCTCTCCCTTTAGGTGGAAACCTACTAGGACTTGGAGTCCTAGTAGGATTCCCCTCTTGGGGGCGTGCCAAGGAGGGTCGGCCGGCCTCCCCTCTTCTCCTTTATATACGGGAAAGGGGGCACCCCATAGACAAACAAGTTGATCTTTTAGCCGTGTGTGGTGCCCCTCTCCACAGTTACTCACCTCGTCATATCGTCGTAGTGCTTAGGCGAAGCCCAGCGCTGGTAACTTCATCATCACCGTCGCCACGCCGTCGTGCCGACGAAACTCTCCCTCGGCCTCAACTGGATCAAGAGTACGAGGGACGTCATCGAGCTGAACGTGGGCTGAACGCGGAGGTGCCGTACGTTCGGTACTTGGATCGGTTGGATTGCGAAGACGTTCGACTACATGAACGCGTTATTGAAACGCTTCCGCTTTCGGTCTACGAGGGTACGTGGACACACTCTCCCCTCTCGTTGCTATGCATCAACTAGATAGATCTTGCGTGATCGTAGGATTTTTTTTTTGAAATTACCGCGTTCCCCAACAAGCTGTTGGGTTACAATCCCATATATAAGTAGAGCAACATGGTATACCAATCATGAAGAAGGTTCATAGGCTGCTCACTGGAGCATCTGTTGGACCAAAGCATCCGTAGTCGAGCGGGCGATGAGGTGCATAGGTTGCAGGTCCCCCCTAAAAACTTTTTGCATAGCTTCTTTTCCAAATATTCTAGAGAATATCAATGATGTCCATTGATTGAGGTCTGTTTGCGAGGTCTGGTACCCAAAGATGTTGAAAGTCCATCGGGAGCATAGCAGAAAGAGAGCTTAGTTCTTGCCAAAGGGGCCGAAGATAGTGACATTGAAGGAAGAGGTGACTTGTTGATTCTGAAAACAGGCATAACGCGATACATTGACAAGCTGACACACATAGAGCCTTACAAGAGCTCCCAGGCAAATCCTATTACCCCTAAAAAAGGCAAATCCTATTCGGCGCTTGACGCGACGTTCTTTTTTTTTTAAAAAAAATGACATCCTGGCGCGCACACCCATCAATACTAGGCTCGGCCCATTTTTTCCTTCTCATTGGCATGTCCATTTCGATTGGGGATGCTTCTAGATGCTTCCAGTTCCATTTTTCTTTTTTTTTCTTTCTTTGGAATTTTCTTTTGCCATTTTTCGTTTTTATTTTCTCCTTTTCTGTTTTCTTTTTCTGTCAACATGTTGTTAAAATACGTAATCTAGTTTCAAATTCGTGGACTCTCTTTAAAACAATGAACGTTTTTCAAATGCATGAACTTTTTACAAATTTCTGAACCTTTTTTCAAAATTTTAGAAGTTTTTTTCAGATTCATGGAATTTTTCCTGAATCCGCAAACTTTTTTCAAATGCATGCACATTTTGAAATCCATGGTTTTGTTTTTCAAAATCCATGGACCTTCATATTTATGAATATTTTTCAAATCCATGGTTTGTTTTTTCAACAAAATCACGTTTACGTTTTTTTTTCAAAAGTCAACAGGCGTAGCTGGGCCGGCCCAGCGCACGCGCATGAGCGCCAGTTGGCGTAGCTGGCCCCATAAGTTCCGATTAGGAGCTCTCGAGCTACGCCTTAAAAAAACAAAGGAGCTCTCGAGCTCCTTGACACTCATGCACACAAAGGAACTGCAGGTAACAAGCTTTCAGTTTCACGTCTGAGTAATAGATTCCATCAGCGAGGCGTTGCCAATGGGTCATAAAAGGCCGGCTTCCTCCTCGGAAGAACTGACAAACTCTTCAAGAAAAACATACAAACTTTATTCAACTGACAAACTCTTTCTATAGCCTGGCACTTCAGAGAGTGAAACCTGGGAAATGAAAATCCAGAGACCCAAAGCGGTCCGTGCAGAAGCGAAATGCAGATGCAGTCAACGGATCATCCTAAAAAAAAATTGCGGTCAACGGATCTAGAGCCACGGCAGCATGGCTGCTCATGTTCGATGCTTACCACCGGACAGACGCCAACTAGCCACCAAACAAAACCGCAACAAGCTTTGCGCCTGGCTCCAGAGGCTGAATGGATTACACATGCACAGCGGCACGCAACACAATCACACGGATCTCCAAACCTGGTAATCACAATCCACTGCTTCACAATACAAGACTCGAAAAATTGGAATAAGCAGATGGGAGATTGGATTGGGGCAACCAGTTGGTATTCGAAGATCCTTTGGGCTTAGATGAAATGGACCAATAAAAACATTCCCACAAAGCACACGATTCGCTAACTAGTCAGGATTCAGATTTGGTGTAGGCGTGTAGCATAGTTTGGATCAGTGATATCATGACCTGAGCAGGCATCCTTCACCTCGGAATTTCCCGTACTATGAGCAGACAAAGTTCACGTGGATGCTGCTTTCTGTCTTGATACTGGTATTGGCGCAACCGGAGCTATGCTCGCCCTCGATACTGGTATTTGCCCGAGGCGGTGCTCCCTCGGGCAATTTCCCGTGCATGTTCATTGCAGCCTGCGGTGCTATGCTCCCTCGAGCAATTGACGCGACATCAGCGGCAGCAGAGACAATATCTGTCGAGGGCGAGCACCGGACAATGTTGCAAATGACGATTACGGAATACTCCTAGTTAACTACTAGCATGCTTTACGAACAATACAAGTAATGTACAGAATATATAAGCGACCACATCAAAGTTAGGAATGATCAAAGTAATGATGAAGCTGACATAGGAGAATGCCGCGTGAAACTGTGGATATCCATCCAGCAAGAAACCGCAGTTTGCACATTGTAAAACATGGTCAACCGAGCAGGAGCAGCTCAGTTTTAAGAAACGAGCTGTCACTGGCTAGCTAACCAGATGTGCAGACAAAAGTATTTTTCAATGCCATCCTTCTATGAATCTATGCATGAAATAAAATGTCAACTATCACAAATAGCTTGTTCAAATAGATATACGCAGAAATTCCAACTGAGAAGTTGGGCATGGAAGCAATAGAAAAACTTGCAAAAAAAAAAATACTCTCTCAACTGATAAGAACAGCTGTACATATGTGGCTGTGCAGGGAGCATATACCTTTGATGAGCCATTGACTTCAGTTTTTGAATGAAACTACCAATAGAAGTTAAGAGTACCAATGGTGCCTTCCATTGTGGAAAGTGGAAACAAATGGACAACTGCCTTGTAATTGTAAGCAACACAATGTGGAGGCCATGTGCACCGGTGGACAGGGCGCCCACCCAAAAATAAAGAACATCCACTGCACAGGATTCACGGCGAGACATAGGGAAATGCTATATTCAGTACATTTCTCTCCCTGGCAATCATACAAGGAAGCACATGGGACCATGCCACGGTTAACCTTCTATGATTGCCGCCTCCAGCTGGGTGCACATGGTTTCCAGGTAGTCTTGCTTCTACATTCCACTGGAGTGGACCATGGAGGCATGGACCAGAGCAGAAATAATCTAGTTCTAGACTTTACTACTTCTAGTCTGCTGCACCTTTAAAAAGACTTCAGTTTCACAGACGCACACTTTGTTCCTTTCCTTTTCCCTCCAAATTTTAGGTCAAAGATGAGGCTAGATAATCTGTACTGAGATTTTATTCTTGTAATATCTCAGTGATGTGATCTTCTTTTAATTAGATACCTCATGGAATTACAATATGCAGCCGCGATTATATGGAGACGAGTACATACATCACTGTATTACCAAAATGGAGGCCACAATGCAGCTGCTCAGCAGCAGCACAAGCCATCCGGATTTTACCCTATCCAACTTTTCACAATCATATAATCTACAAATATTGAACATCATACCTATGGACAATTTAGCTATGGCTAGGCATCCAAAAATAAAACACAGGAATATAACAACAAAGCTCCTATTCTCCAGGTCAACCTGCTTATCCCGAAATCGCTCATACTCAGATCTGCACACAACAGCATGATGATTCACAAAGTTATAATCGTCCCAAGCAATATCATGCTCTCTTAATGCGCATGCAAATCCATGAAACTAAAGAATAGCAATACAAACCTGAGTATGAGATTATCCAGGACAAGTTGGTCTAACTGCGAGGAGGCAACTGACTTCCATGAAAGGATACTTTCAATATCTCTCGCCTGAAAACATGAAACACATATAATAAGGTACAGAAATTAAGGGCAACAATAGCAAAAGCAAAATACAAGTGCAGCAGAAAGTTGCATACAAAGTCATTTTTGCTGCTCTGAAGCTCCTTCAACTCCAATTTTATCTTCTCCAAGAGTGCATCTTTGCTATCAATATCAGAATCGAAATCCTTAAAAATTTGTCCATATCTGCTGTTGAGTTCCTCTAGGTACCGCTCCAATACAGAAAAGCTCACATCAAGAGACTGAACTTTCTGCATCAGTATCTTAAGAACTGTATCTCCAGGAATTCTGCCAGCCTGAAGTGTCCTTGTCTCTACAATCTGATCATGAACACCATTCCTTGATGAATCTCCATTTGGCTTATCATCTTCTACCTCAAATTCATCTTCATCAAGGGGTTCCTGTGAGGAGTCTTTTCCACCACTAGGCTCCTTCAAAGGTGGTTGCTCAATTGGCTCCTTCGATTTGTCATCAGATTCAGCATTTCTATTCTCAACTGGAATCAAGTTCTCGAGCATCTTTTCCACAGCATCCATTCCGTACACCTCAAGCATACTCAGTGTACAATAGCTTGCAGAACCATAATGGCTTAGCAAATTGAACTTCAAGTACCTCGCCCACTTTGGCTCGGGAAATGTGAAACTCTGAGCATGCTTCGCATTTCCGACAGTGAATCTCCCAAGTGTTTCCCAGTTTTCTGTGGGATAAATAAGACTGCTCAGCATTTCAAATTCTTTTAAATTAGAAGAGTAATGCTCAAAATTTGCAATTGCAATGGTATCTACCAAGGTTTCTTCAGAAAGCTCTATGATGACATATTTTCCCTCAACGGAGCAAGGATTGCGGAGATACTTATCCTTATCTTTGTCTAGAATGTTGGAAGCGCCTTTGGCCTCCTTGTTAAAATCCAGAACCTTTGCCCCTTTAGCTGCCGAAGCATAATTGTACAACTGACCACTAGGTTCCCTTCGGTGGATCACATGACCAGTTTGACTAGAGGCATCCTTTCCCCTTTCAGCAATTGCTCTCGTCTTGAATTCATCAAGACCGGGAGGAACAACCCGTGCCAATCTTGCTGGTTTGGGAACATCTTCAGCATCCACCTTCTCCGCTGGATGAGCTACAGAATCAATGTTTGTCAGATGAGGACTCTCACCCTGACCTTCTGACTGCTCGATTTGATCATCCTTGGCTAGAACTTCTTCCTCACCCCGACCTTCTGACAGGTCAATTTGATCATCCATGGTTAAAGCTTGTTCCTTGCCCTGACCTTCCGACAGCTCAATTCGATCATCCTCTATTAGAGCTTCCATGTCATCACTTTGGGTATCATCCTTGGGACACAGTTCATCTTCCTGCAGCACTGTCTCTTCTGAAAGCAAGACACTTTCATCAAGTTTAACACATGTGTCAGCAGACACTGCCAAATTCTCCTCATGCTCCTGGTGTACAACATCAGGACTAACAGAACCTTCATTCATTGTAGGCCCAGGCCCAGCAATGGGAATGGCAACAATAGGGTCTCCACCATCTGCAGAAATCAAATGAAGAAAATGTGATCCCAGTCAAACGGAACCAAATTTATTTAAAAACTGATGACAGGAGCGTTCAGTAAATCTAGGACACATGACACAACGTGGAAATTTCGGCAACGCATCTAACAACCAGCAACATGTGATCAAGAGAGAGCGCAACAACCGCATACGGATTACGGATCTAAAGCCTAACGGGGTTCGATCGCGCCTGCGCGGCACCACCGACAGCCACGGACAATCCACCAAACATCTACCGATCGCCGCACCACGCAACCACCGCGCCGCACGGCACAGGATTCATCATCATCAAGGCGAGCGAAACTAGAGAGTTTCAGGGACGGAAGAGAGAAGAAGGCCCGGACCGTGCGTACCGCGTTGACCGTCGCCGTGGCCGACGAGCGAGTTGAGGATGAGGAGCGCGACCCAGGACGCGACGACGAGCGAGGCGGAGAAGCCGTAGAGCCGGCGCCGCCTCATCCCGGCGGCCGCGCCCGCGCTCTGCTCGTGCGCCTTGGCCGCCGCCTTCCTCCTCATGAGGTCTCTCCGCGACTTCTGCATTTCTCCCGGCCTCGCATCTGCGCGCCCCGCGGCACCGGGCAGCGAGCGCCCTTGGTCCGGCGCGGCGAGCGAGGGCACCGAAGGAAATCCGAGCCGGGGGGGAGGGGAGGGGAGGCGCGTGCGACGCTCAGAACCGCGGCCGCGGGTCGGCGCGGGCGGGGGACGGGGCCGGGCGGCGGTGGGGCGAGCTGCGGGGGAGGGTGGGGGCTGCCTTTTGAAACGGCCGGAGCTCCATCGGGGGGAGGGATGGAAGGCAGGTGGAGGGGAGGGGGGGGGAGGAGGAGGTGGAGGCCAGGGAGGCGTCCCTGGGTTTTGTATCGCGAGATCTCTCGTCGGCTTCCAGCATTGGCACGGTGATTCATGCCGAGTCGACCTGTCCAGCCTGTTCGCCTCGCGATGACGTGGCCCTTTTGTCCCCTTGCGACGTGGAACGGTAGAAACCCCCGCTGCCTTGCCTGCCGTTGTCAATGTCAGAACTCGACGGGTTCGGTTTCAAACTGTATAAAGTTCCTAAATCAGGGAGAAATCACGGGGTAGAATAGAAAGCCAAGCTTCGATGCGGGAAATGTGGGGAAACGGCCAAATTTGCGGGTCAATGACAATGATTTGTAGTGTCCATTGCAACAGTTCCATGTCGACCACCCTATAGGACTATTATTAGCACTCAAGCATTATCTTCATGTCGGCCATGCTGAACCAACATCGTCAAAAGTCTGTAAAAATTTAGAAAAATATACACGCCAATGTTAAGTCTATCTATAGCTTGAAGCCTGGTGAGTTGGTTTCATCACAAAGTACCTAACCATCTGACGGTTCGGTGTCAAGCCTAAATGACGATGTTTTTCATTGTCCATTGCGATACTTATACTATTTCCATGCCGACCACCCTGAAAGGAGTTTTTTTTCTTTTCTAAAACAAGATTATCATCAATCACTCTGTACTCTACGGGTGGTTGGCTTCAGGATTGCCGACGAGGCATGGCGCGTCATTAGTGCTAGTACTTGTAGTAGTAGTATAGTGCCATCGCCTTGTCGACATGTAGCTGGACGGTACGACGTCAACTGAGACGTGATGTGGCCGACATACACGTCAGAGTTTGGTTCGGCCGGTACTCTCGCGTGCACGCCACGCGCGCCGGCCAATCGCAGGCCTCCGCGTGGCCCCTGCCACGTAGTCCACATACCCCGGAGTCTACCGCGTATGCGTATCCATCTCTTCCTCTCCTCGGCTGTCGATTCCAGTCACTGGCAGGTGGTCCCCGGGCACACCTTTCCTCGTCGGTCTTGGAGTCGGAGACTGAGCCGGTTTCCGAATCTCGAAGCGGCGCCAGACAAATAGCCACCGCCCAACGGCCCAGGCCTAGGTGCGAACCGGCCCGACGCACGAGACCCTGCTTTCTCCTCCTTCCTGCGCCGCAATTCGCCCGGGCGACTTCGCGCGACTCCTTTCGCTTCCTCCTCCACGCCCAGATTGCGGCGCGACGGTGGCCGTGAGCGCGCGGTCCTCCTCCTCCTCCTCCTCCTCCACGCCCTCGCGCCCAGATCCGCTCCCCCAATGTCGAGGAACCCGGCCTGCAGCGTCTACGTAGGTGAGCCCCCTTCGCCTCGCGCTCCCCTCCTGCCCGCGTAACCGCCGCGTCCTGTTTGATTAGTTCGGATTGAGTTAGATGCGTGCCCTAATTTCGAGGGGTTTGGTCTATGTGCGTCTCGGTGGTCGATTGATTAGTCGCGGTAGGGTTATATTGCGTGCGGGGAGAAGTGTAGATTAGAACAGTGCAATTGCGATTCGTCCCCTTTTGGGCTTTCGGGCTTTTTTAGTGGCTGCTACTATGTATTACTGTATACAATGTTATCATGGTGCCACCGGTTAGTATTAGTATGTTTTTTTTTCTTCTGTGAAAGTGGTATCTGTTTCGGTACTTGGTTGTCGTTTGTTTCATGTTAGCATGCGATGGATATGATTTTTTATTTTAGTTTTAATTTGCCGGCCAAATGATTCCTGATGTTTCAGTTTTGTAATTTGATATAGGCTGCTTAATGATAGAGCCATGCCACTGCTTGCTAAGGCTGGCAGCCTGCCATCTGTAGGTTGAGTTGCTAGTTATGTTCGTTGATAAAAAAAAACAGTAAACAACATTAAAGATTTGTTTCATGTTGCTGCAATGTGCTTTGGCTTTGCCTGGTAACTGCAAGAAGTACAGTATAATCATCAGTAATGGTTGTGTTTTGGACAAAGAACACTTCAAATTCTACACATGTATTTGGGGATTTACCTGACATGGAGACAAATTGACTCTTCCATTACTTGGAATAATGATCACATAGCTGGGTCTGTTTGCGTAGCGCTCTTCTATCACTTGTTATCTGTTTCGTGTCAGCATGGGATGGATATAGTTCTAATTTGCCGGCCAAAATATTCATGATGTTTCAGTTCTTGCAATTCACTATAGACTACATTATAATTCTTAACAATCGAGCCATGTCACTACTAAGGCTGGCAGCCTTGCAATATGTAGGTTGAGTTGCTAATTATGTTGGTTGATAAAAAATTACAATAAACAATTTCAAAGATTTGTTTCATGTTGCTGCAATGTGCTTTGGCCTTGCCTGGTAGCTGCAAGCAGTACGGTATAATCATCATTTGTGTTTTGGACAAAGAGCATTTCAAATTTTAAACATGTATTTGGGGAATTACCTGACATGGAGACAAATTGACTCTTCCATTACTTGGAATAATCGCATAGCTGCGTCTGTTTGGGTAGCGCTGTTCTATCACTGCCTAGTTTACTCGGTCACTTTCGTAGGTTGTTACACTCCGGTGCTGTTCTGAGACATCACTGTATGCATATGGTGTTCTCTCTGTGCAATCCTAGTGTTTGGTCCTTTTTCTGTGATTTATGTAACATCCCTGTAATCATCTTCATTTTGTTGTATTACTTCAGCAGTGTTTTGTGTTGTATTAATTTTATGACCTGTTTTTCTCAACAGGAAACTTGGATGAGAAGGTTCCTGAAAGAGTCTTGTATGAGATTCTTATTCAGGCAGGTCATGTAGTAGACCTACACATACCATGTGACAAAGAAACTGGGCGTCCCAAAGGTTTTGCTTTTGCTGAGTATGAGACTGAGGCAATTGCTCAGTATGCTGTTAGACTTTTTTCAGGACTTGTTAGGCTTAATGGTAAAACACTTAAATTTGCGGTATGTTTCTTCTTTTGTAATCTTCAATACAGATATGTTACGTCTGTACGATCATTACCTTACAAATTAACACTGGTTATAAATTGCAATTTGCCTAGTTGGAGCACAGTAATTGTTGCCCTTGCTTCTTATAAACGTGTACAAGGTCAAATCCCTAAATTTGTGTTCATTTTGACAGCTTTCTGGACAAGACAAGCCCTCATCAAATGGCAATAATCCAGTAATGCCTAAACTCAACCCTATACCATTACCAAAGCAGCCTCAGTTTGTGCATTCTAGTGATACGCTTGTGTCGCATAAACCAGCATATCCGGTGGTAGATGGTGGGATTCCACATAATGGTTTTTCACAAGGCTATCATCCTTACAATGTTCACCCACAAGGTGAGGCTATTTCCTAGGTCTGTCTATATATATTCCAGGATATATGACTTAATCTCATCTTGTTCTATGGTTTTCTCTTTTCACCAGCACTACCAACTCGACCGGTGCATGAGCACCGAGAGTTTGTCCATGGTACGTATGGTTACAACAGTCATGTATATGGTTCTGTTCTGAATGCTAGCTATGGAGGTTATGTTGCGAATGCTGTTGGTCATCGAGCTGTGAGGCAACCAATCATTTACCCATCCTACTAGGTTGTAGGCACCAAATTGCGGGATCTGGTATGCAGAGTAGGCAGGTTAATCGTAGCTTCTTGGTCCCTCGAATTCTCAGTAGCATCTTTGTTGTACCCTTGTACTTCATTTCCCTGCATGTAAATAGGGCTGGTATATCCGTTTTATCAACGGTAAGTTGGCAACGGAAAGCTCTGCCCACTACATTGTACACCTTTGTACTTGTCTAGCCTGGTACGTCTTTTCTCTTCCTTGGAATTGGAAAATAAAGAAATGCAACATCGTGGTCCGTTTTGCACCCCCACTGACTCGGATGATTTGAGTCATTCCTAAAGCTCCTTCTCGCGTACTCGAATTATCATTGCTGTTACTTATGCAGAAGATGTTGATGTCTCAGCGCTGGGGCCTCATATAATTATAAATTCAAGTAAATTGTCCTGTGTTTGTGCCCCTGCCTATCACAGAATTGAACCTCCATCAGGGGACAACTAAGTTTCTGGAATGCTAGAGACCAGTCCTATTTTGTTATTGTTTTACTTGGCTGTATAGCTTGTTGTTTGTTATTTCTGTGCTTAGGTGTCATTGCTTTTCTGGTATATCCATTTTATCAACGGTAAATTGGCAACTGAAGGCTCTGCCAGTACATTGTACACTCTGTACTTGTCTAGAAGATAGCCTGGTGCATCTTTTCTCTTTTCTTCCTGGGAAATTAAAGAAATGCGACAGTGTGGGCCGTTTTGCACCCACTCTGACTAGTGGATTAATGATCATATCCATGGATGATTTGAGTTATTATTCTTAAAACTCCTTGTCGTGTACTCGAAAGATCATTGCTAGATGTCTCGGCTCCGGGGCCTCATGTAATTATAAATTCAAGTAAACTGTCATGTGTTTGTGTCCCTCCTATCACACAATTGAATCCCCATCAGGGACAACTAAGTTTATCTAATACTAGGCTTACCCCCCCAACCCTATATTGTTATTGTATTACTTATTGTCTCAATAGCTTACTTGTTTCATGATTTCTGTGCTTAGGTGTCATTGCTAGCTCGATTTTTTGCCTATTTGCCTAGAAACTTTGGTGTTAGGTGAAGGATAAATTGTATTGCGTGGTGTGTTGACAAGTTTGTTCTTTTCTCTACTAGTGATGTTCCACCTATCCTCTTATGTGTAATACTACTCACAGGTGACTTATTCAGACCGTCACTGTCCAGGCCACCTAAAAACGAGCCTCTACCAAGTGGTGATACTCATCGTCCACTTGTTTTGGTTCTTCCGTAAATTGCCATTATGTTACTCTTGTGATCACTAGAATTCAGACTTGCCACCGTTTTGACTCACCTAACCCAAAAGGTGTCGTATCACCGGACGAAAATTCTACGGCAAAAATACTTTGTCCTGATGTTCTTCTCATCGCAACATTGGACCCCTTAAAGCCTTCTTCAAGGCCGAAAACCACACTTGAAGGCATGCATCATTTTGCATCAGGATGACACTTCTCGTTGCTTCTCTCCTCAAGTAAGTTATCTCTAATGCTCTACCTCTAGGGCTTCTTTCCTTGTCTGATTGTTTATCCTTTAGCCACAACCACCGTACAAGGCACATATCCTCTGCCTTTTCTTGTGCAGCTGGAACATTATATGAAAACCGAAATCATCTCTGCATAAAATCTCTGCATAAAGACTGCTACTGCAGCAGCTTTACTCTGCGCCGTTTGTCTCCAAAACTTTTGCATCTCGCATCTGTGATACCAGCACATGTTGGTTTGAAGCTGTCCATTGGCATTCCAAGGTCACAACCTCCACAGCTAGCCACATACATGTAGCCTTTCCTCGACGCAAATCTTCCGAGTTTGCATGATCTCTCGCCGATCAAACCCGAGAGGCTTCGTCGTCTCAAGACTGGAGGCGATGAAGGAGGCCACCGCCGGCGCCAGCGAAGGTGACGGCCTGGAGTCAACCGTCTTCTTCTGCGTGGCCGTGACGTCCAGGGACAAGAAGGACAGGCTATCGTACTTCCGCTCCAGCGAGGTTGGCGAGGACGCGGAGGCTTGCCGTGCGCTGGCGGCGCTCTGCCTCGACCACGCGCCGGAGCACCACCGATGGCACCATCACACCTACGACGGCAGACGCACGTTCGCCGTCCTTGCAGCCGACGACGGCCGCACGTACCTCGCCGTCGCGGAGCCCACGCCGGGCAGCGCCGAGGTCGTCCGCTTCCTGGAGCGCGTCCGTGACACGTGCAGCGCCACGCCCAGGAGGAGGCTGCGTGACGAAGCATTGTCCGGCCTCGTGCGGCAGTTCGCGCAGACGCTTCAGGCTGGGGCGAGCTCCTCCGCTGCTGCAAACTCGGTGGTGCTCCCCGGCGACGGTTCATGGAGCGAGCACGCGTCCGACAAGGACGAGGAGGCGCTGCCGGAGGAAGGCGCGCCACGCAGGCGGTCAGCACGGCCCTCCTGGAGGCGCACGTGGTGGCGGCGCCACGCGATGGCTGTGATCGGCGTGGACGTGGTGCTGTGCCTGGTCCTGTTCGGCGTGTGGATGGCCGTGTGCCATGGGTTCAGCTGCGTGCAGCGATGAAGCACATCATCTGAGATCGTGATTACGTGCATGTGCAGACTGTCCACGAAGGCCTTCACCAGCTAGCTAGCGACTAGCTAGATCGATCTAGGAAAGAAATTGTCGGTGCTACGACTATTAATTTAATTACGTAATTGCATGGTGAGAAACATATCGAGATATCTCATGCTTCTGTTCATCGTCATGTGAAAGTGGAAGTGGTCATCGTCATGTCCAAATAACAAATGACAGAAGATTGTTGTGAATTGTCAGTTCATCTTTGGGACGATGCGGTGTCTTTCAGCGGGTCGCAGCATCTGTCTTCTTTTTGACAGCCGGCCTGTCACAAGCTTGTGCTATGCTACCGAAATTTCTTCAGGACTTTCAGGTGCACCAGATTACAGTGCTCAATAGCGTACTGCTGTAGCTGTTCAAGTCCTCGACTCATGGATGCAGCTTCCAAGCATCTGGCTCTGCTACTCATGCACACGTATGCAGAAGGGAACCCCATGAAATCTCTCTGTCACGACAATGACGCGCTGCTAGTGATAACCCAGTAGAGAACACCTTGAATTGCAATTTTTATTCTGCTGAGGTATTTAGTTTTTTTTTTGTTTGCTGAGGTATTTAGGGTGATTGTGTACTTTGTGTTTTGGGCCAGTGCGCCGCAAAGTATACACCGCAATGTGTTGGGCCATTTGCAGACCCATTGGGCCGAGGTACCGATTGTATCCGGAATGCGAGTTGTTGGCCTGGGGTAGGATGAATGATTCAAAAGAAAAAAAGGTAGTTGACGAATGGCAATCAATCGAGCTAGCCGACGAGGGAGGAAAAAATAACCCACAGCCTTTTTTACTTAAACAATGCAAAAGAAACAATAACCCTACCAACCTATGACTTTGACGGAAGATCTGCGTCAACTTTGTTGCTGTACCAGTACCAGCTTCTCTTTTCCTCCAAAAAGAAACAATAAAAAAGGTTAGAAAATGCGGCAACTTTTGCAGCTCGTTGCTGTCGAATTTGAACGAAAACTATTTTTTTAAGAAAGGAGATCAGGATCTGAATTAAACGGGGCCATTCTAGGTGGGATTGAGCTGTGGCTTCTCTTGGATGATCGGTGCATGGGTCCGGTGCTGGGAAACTAGGAACCCTAGGATGAATAATCTTGTTGGTACTCCTACATGGCGATCATATCAAGGTTAAGTTACTGGCTACTACCTAAATGGACTTGTTCACCGCATACCTGGTGCTGCTCCGGCTGGGAGGCCCAGTAATATCTTGCATGGAATTGGAAACTACTGCATCAAGTACCCCTGCTGACACTGAGCAAGGCAAAGCTCCGTCTCTGGTAAAGAACGGGCACGGCATCCCTTTGGCCGGCCATCGGCCACGTGCAGTCATGATGATGGGCATCAAAACGAACAGTTGCGCTCGGTCACGACGCTGCAGGCTGCCGGATGCGGCAGCGTGCGTCATGAATCGCTTTGCTACGCGTCAGAATAACGGTCTCGGGTCTCCTCCCCTAGATCTGTCGCCGAGGACTGTACCTGGTGGACTGGGCGCTAGCTGTGACTGTGATCGTCAGTATTCTATTGCTAGATCCATGGCGCTGTGTCGCTCAAGCTTTCCGCTGCCATGTTCTTCTCCTGCAACCTGCTGCTGGTGGTGGCGGTGGTGCGTCCGGTGACGGGCTAGCTGTCGCCCCACCCTCCGGTCAAACAAGCCTGGATCTCCCCATCCTTACAGTTGGAACCAGCTGCCACCGACTATTTTATACTGATGCCAGGCCCAGACCCCAGAGCGATCGAGGTGAAAGTGCTTGAGGTTGTGTGTGAGAATGTTTGGTCTGGAAAGCGGGCGGGACGGTTGATTGCTGATAATAACAGGGACGGTGGCCATGTTTCTCAGTTTCATTCAGATGATGTGGCTAAGAGATCGTGCATGGTTAGGTTGGACGGATCATGCACGGCGTTCGTGGAGATCGAATCGTCAATTATGGATCCACGTGTTTGTCCTTGTGGACGCGCACTGTTGCCTATATCTGTAGATTCTCGCCGTACGCTGTCCTCTGGCATAAAACGGGAACTGAACGAGGCGTCTTGTGCGCCGGACTGGGAATCAATCACAGAGAGATTACGGAAATACTGGTCACACCAGGGTGTAAGCCAGTCGGCATGTGAATGTGATCAATTGGTACTTGATCAACAGGGCGACGTACGGCAGACGTACTTACGGTCGAGACGGCGGAGTATAAATGGCTGTAGAGAAGAAAAAAAAAACTGGTGTCGGTTAACTAACCAACCATGCGCCGCCGGCGGTTTTGGCGCCGCGCGTACGGAAGAACGGAACGGTATCCGTTTCGGGTTATTGGTCCTGGTCGCATGCGGAGAGGGGAGAGAGACGACGACCCGAGGCATCGGTGCTAGTGCGGCCTACACTAGGGCACTGCGGGAGGCACTGCACCACCTACTGGCAGCAGTACTGGACCGTAGGAATGGGCGGCGGCCCCAGGATCTGGGGGCGCTTTTACCGCCTCGAGATCTGCCCCCGGGGCAGTGGATTGCCGCGTGGTGGAGCCCACCGCCGCACTGCCGCCGAGCCGAACCACGGTTTGCGTGGCCAGCCACCGGCGGCGGCGTCTCGCCGTTTCGCTCGTCGCAAACCACGGGCTGCTTCCAGCTGCGCTAGATCTCGGCAGCGTGCCAAGTAGTAGTAGTAGTAGTAATGAGCGGTGCATCGGCTCGTCTCCCTGATGATGTCACTGGAAGCATAATCACTCATGGCGCAGCCGCCAGCAGCAGTGCAGGTGGTAACAAACAATCTGCACGGCTGGGCTCGGCGGCGATGCACTCCGCCACGTACGCTGCACTGATGAGAAGGCGGGGCCGGCCGTGGGTGGACCACGCGTACGTGCCGCGGGAGGCGGCCGCGCGGGGAGGCCGGCAGTGGACGGTGGCTTTCCGGGCGCAAACAACTGGCGTCGGGCCCCGCTTTACAGCTGGGGCGGGGGGCACACCCACGCTCTGTGCCGTCACGTGGGACAGCCTCGCGCTCTCGTCTCTGCTCTCGGTTGGGTTGGGTCTTGGGTGTGCGTCCTCTCCCGAACGCGCCAATTATTTCTCGAATTATTGCGTCGCCAGGCCCGACGGCAGATTTTGAGAGCGCAACAGTAGTTTACTGTACTCCCTCCGTCGTGAATAAGTCATCTTAAGTTGTGCACCATGACTAAGGAGGAGTGGAAAACGACAGACTTTAATGTTTATTTGCTAATTAATGTCAAGTCATTAAAAGCATGCACACTCCTCATCTCTTATTGGTTGTATGTCAAGAAACAAGAAACGAGGTAGAAGTTAATGCACCGCGCCTTAGTGTTTTGGGATTATTTGGTTTTTGTAAGATGACTTACACACCTAGACGGAGGGAGTAGTACTGCTTGTGGTGACGGCGCTACTCTGAGTGTGGTACGACAGGTGTGGTTTGATTAAACTAGACGCTGACGCGCGCTTCGTCGCGCCGTTTTTCACTGTTGAAATCAACTTTTATATTTATAGATTATTGTAATTAATTATTTTGTTTTGATTTTATTTGTGTTGGCTTTTATGTTTTGATTTTTTATTGGAGGTGTTTTTTGTTCGTATATTGTGATGGGTTGTTGTTGGAGTATTTTTTTTAAGAGAAGAGAGGAGTTATTTGATATGTGGTTGCGAAGTCCTTGCACATTTTGACCTTGTTGTCAGTCCACGGTGATTGTTTGAGCCTCTAGGGAGTTCTTATTTCATGCTAAATCCATGGAATTCCTAATATGATGCTCACATGGGTCAGCACACGAAGCTCTTGCTTGCTCAGCTTAGCTCCCTGCTCCTCTCACTTGTTTTTTTTGCTCACCCCATTGCTAGCTCAGAAAAACTCGCCTATCTTTTTTATTTGAAAAGGTTAGTTAAATTAAATGGTGTTTAAGAACTTTAAAATAGCCATGAATTTTAGAAACATTCATCAATTTAAAATATGTTCAAAAAATAAATTGAAATTTAAAAACTGTTCACAACATTTAAATGACCATGAACTTTAAAAATATCCACAAATTTAATCAATATTAACGAATTTGAAGAATTTTTAAATATGTTTTTATTTTTTAAAGTACACAATTTTAATAAATGCTCACAAATTAAAACATTAAAAATAAATATAAATAAAAAAGGAAGAACAAATAAAACTAAACAACACACACTTATGCGTGGGGCCCTAGCCCCACAACCCTCGAAGCAAGAGAGCGCTTCAATTCGAGGCAAGTTTAACCAATATTAATGAATTTCAAGAATTTTAAAATATGTTTATATTTGTTTAAAGTACACAAATTTTGATAAGTGGTCATGAATTAAAACATGAAAAGAAAGAGAAGAAGAAATAAAACTAAACAGCACAGTTATGCGTGGGGCCTTAGTGACCGCCACCACCCTCGAAGCACCAGAGCGCTTCAATTTAAGGGAGCTTAGTATCTCTATAGATAACATTGTGGGTTCAGCAACTGCCGTGATTATCAGAGTTTGGACTTTGGAGTAGCCGTTCGATACACTGTGTCTTCTTCTTCCATTTGAACGAAGGATCCTCCCTCCCTCCTCCCCCCCCCGCATCTGGTCAATCTCGCCGGGCGCGTGCTCTGTGGACATCACCCTCGTCGGTCGCGCCCCTTGCCGGCCGTCCTTGTCGCAGGTCAAGGCCCTCGCTGCCGTCCTCACCGCCGGCTCCACCCATGCGACAGCTACACCCCGTAGTTGCAGCTCCGCATGGCGACGGTTGTAGCTCCAACGGTGACGGTCACGGCAGCTCCGGCAGAGATGGCCTCTTGGTAGCAATTCTGGTGACGTCGTGTGGCCGACTGATGCTCGTGTTGGTTACAGCAAAAACACTTGCCGGTTGTAACATATTTCTTCAAGGATGCAACTTTGTCGTGCAGACGCTCAATGGTTCCAGAAAAAAAATGCCGGATGTAGCAAATTGGTACAATGGTTGTAGCATTTTCCCGTCGTGCTCGCAGCTCCGCCATGCCAACGCTCGTAGATGACGCTCGTCTGGTCCCAGCCAAAAATCGACGCCGAATGTAGCAATTTATATCGTTGGATGCAGTTTCGGCGGCCGATCCTGGCACGTGGTCTCCATGATGTAGCATTTTTGCCTCACGGTTGCAGCACGACCCGTATCACGTTCCAGCACGGGCAGTTGCCGCTTGTAGCACCACGACGTCATGGTTGTACCTGTGGGAGACGCCGACCGGAGCACTTTCCCCGCCATGATTGTAACACGCAAAGGCCCAACGCCGATGATAAGGACGTGGTTGCAGCAACGACGATCGGCTGCCACCGGCATGCCGGTCGCAGCGAGGATAAGATGGGCGAGCGCCCATGAAAGCAGCAGGGGGGTTGCGCCACCGACATCGGCGAGCTCATGCTGCAGGGGACGCGATGGGATCTGAAGGATGCGGGAGGAAGAAGAAGTAGAGAAAAGGAAAAATAAGTGAAAAAAACACACACACCAGCGTGTCTCCGCTTGAAAGGAGGAAAGTGAGCGATAGCGACCGCCCGAACGCTTCAGCCGGCGTGTAGAAGCGAAGCATTTGGGTCGATTCGGAGCCTAGATGATCGGCCTCCCTAGTTTCCACAGATGATTTTTGTATTTTCTTGGATTTCCTTTTTATTTGGTGAGGAATTTCTTGAATTTTCATCGCCCATAGCATCTCTAACAGTACCCCAGAATACACCCTCCCCCAAATTTGCCCGACAGGACGGTATGGACACTGCCCGAACAAAGCCACAATTCATTGGATCCCAACAAACACACCGCAAAAAGGATTACATCGAATCGATCTTCAAGAACATCGAGGAGAACATTGTATTGAAGATCAAACAGGGAAAATAAGCCATCTAACTACTAGCTATGGACCCATAGGTCTGTAGTAAACTACTCACACATCATCAGAGAGGCGACAGGGTTGAGTAGAAGCACTCCGTGATCGATTCCCCCTCCAGCAGAATGCCGGAAAATGCCTCCATATGGGATCTCGCGAGAAAAGAAGCTTGCACCGAAGAAAAAAGTGTTTTGGGTGGCTCTCTGTTTGTTTCCCGATTTTAGAGAATTTATAGAGTTGGAATTAGGTCAAACAAAGGAACAAGGGGCCCACGAGGCACCAGGGCGCGCCCTAGTGGCTCGTGGCCACCTCCTTCGCCTTCTGACTTCCTCCCGAAGATTCTAGTGTCTCTTATGTCCAGAAAAAAAATTGTCAAAAAATTTCATGGCATTTGGACTTCGTTTGGTACTGATTTCCTGGAAAACCAAAAACGAGCAAAAAACAACAACTGATACTGACTTCGTTTGGTACTGATTTCCTGGAAACTAAGTTAATAGGTTAGTCCCAAAAAATGATATATAATTGCATATAATACATCCAAGATTGACACTATAATAGCATGAAACAATGCAAGATTATAGATACATTTGAGACGTATCAAGCATCCCCTAGCTTAATTCATGCTCGTCCTTGAGTAGGTAAATGATAAAAACAAAAAAATTGATGTGGAATGCTACCTAACATGTTCATCATGTAAAAAAAATTGTGGCATAAATATTAAGATCTGAATGATTCAAAGCGATAGTCTATAATTTGACATAAAAACAATAATAATAAGGCATACCAACAAACAATCATGTCTTTCAAAATATCAGTGCTAAAGAACGTTATCCCTACAAAATCATATAGCCATGTCATGCTCCATCTTCTTAACACAAAGTATTTATCATGCACAACCCCAATGACAAGCCGACCAATTGGTTCATACTTTTTAACGCGCTTTAGCCTTTTCAACTATCACGCAATACATGAATGCAAGCCATGGATGAAGCACTATGTGTGTAATAGAGTATGGTGATAGAGATGATATGGATAAGACAAAAAAGGAGAAAGTCTCACATTGACGAGGCTAATCAATGGGCTATGGAGATGCCCATCAAGTGATGTCAATGCAAAGAGTAGGGATTGCCATGCAACGGATGCACTAAGAGCTATAAGTGTATGAAAGTAAAAAAAACTAAGTGGATGTGCATCCAAATTGCTTGCTCATGAAGACCTCGGACATTTGAGGAAGCCCATCATTGAAATATACAAACCAAGTTCTTTAATGAAAAAATTCCACTAGTTATATGGAAATGAAAGTATAGGAGGCTTTCTATATGAAAAACATGGTGCTACTTTGAAGCACAAGTGTAGAAAGGATAGTAACATTGCCCCTTCTCTCTTTTTCTCTCATCATTTTTTTTCTCTTATTGTTGGGCTCATTTTGCCCTCTTTTTTGGGCTCTTTTTGGCCACTTTTTTTCCTCGTTTGGACAATGCTCTAATAATGAATATGATGATCATCACATTTCTATTCACTTACAACTCCAAAGAAAATCACAACTCGATACTAGAGCAAAGTATGACTCTATATGAATGCCTCCGATAGTGTACCGGGATGCGCAATGATCTAGCGTAACATGTATAAAAAATGATGAACGGTGGCTGAGCCAATACCTGGCCATTCCTCGGGCCGGGCCGGGCTTCGGGCAGGGCCTAGCCAAGCCCGACGCAAAAACCCAGGCCCGGGCCCGGCTCGGCCTGGCCATCGGGCCTGTTTTCTGGGCCCGAGCCCGGCCCGAACACGTAAAAGCCCGTTGGGCTTGGCCGCCCGCCCGACCTTGTAAAAACGTGAAAACGACGGGCCCAGCCCGCCCGCCCGCCTTCGGGCTCAAAATCTAGGCCCGAGCCTGGCCTGGGGGTAGCGTCGGGCCGGGCCGGGTCGGGCCGGGCCGGCCGGGCCGGGCTTCCCATGGCCAGGTCTAGCTGAGCCACAAATACTATGTCACCTATATGGTCATGCACTACAAAAAAATACACTTCTGTGATGATACGTGTTTGTCACAGTAGGTCACATTTTCTGTCATGCATGTACATCCATGACGATTTTATGACAAAATCAAGAAGTCATACATGTGCTGTCGTAGAAGTGTTTCATGACAATACCAAAATTATCATCACGGAAGTGTCCACTTCCATGACGATAAATGTCGCGTCATGGAAGTGCTTCCGTCAAGGGTAACTGACACGTGGCATCCACCGTAACGGGTCACCGTTAAGCTATCGGGTCTCGTTTTGGATCTGATAACCTGCTAACAGCCACGACCAATGGCGATTTTCCACATGTAAAATTCTCATTGGCTGACGAAACCACGTGTCAGCTCCGCGTTGGCACAGATGTCACTCATCCAATGGGCGAGATGTGCCTATGACATGTTGACACGTGGACCGGCCCAAAAGTGGCCCATAAAGTTTAAATGGGATGGCCCAACTAAAGGCCCATAAGATTTTGCAGACCATAATGGGTCGGCCCAGCTAAAGGCCCACAAGATTTTTCAGACCATAATGGGACAACCCAGCTTAAAGCCCACAAGATTTTAAAGACACTAGTGGGCCGACCCGTTAACAGGCTGCCATGTTTTGGGCCAAATGCCGGCCCATATTTGATCCAGTCCATTAACAGTCTGCCACGTTCTGGGCCTAATAACGGCCCATGTGAGATCTGGCCTGTTAATATCCTACCACGTTCTGGGCCATATTACGGCCCATATCAGATCCGCCCCTTTAAGAGCCTTTGGGCTAAATTATGGCCCATATCACATTCGGCCCGTCAACTGGACGTTGTGCTTTTGGGCCCACATGAGGCCTGGTTAGGATTTCTGTTTGCTAAAGGCCCATTTAGCAATACGACCTGATATTAGTTTCGGCCTGTTAAAGGCTCGTTTAACATTTCGGCCCTATATTTGTTTCGGCCTGTTAAAGGCTCGTTTAACATTTCGGCCTGTTAATGTAGTATGGCCCACTTTGCATCCGACCTACTCACAGCCGATAATCTGATTGGGCCAAACAAGGACCGAGGCAATTTTGGCCTGTTAACTGATACGTCTCCAACGTATCTATAATTTTTGATTGTTCCATGCTATTATATTATCTGTTTTGGATGTTTAATGGGCTTTAATATGCTCTTTTATATTATTTTTGGGACTAACCTATTAACCGAAGGCCCAGTGCCATTTTCTGTTTTTTTGCCTATTTTAGTGTTTTACAGAAAAGGAATATCAAACGGAGTCCAAACGGAATGAAACCTTCGCAAGGATCTTTCCTGGACCAAAAGAAATTCAGAAGACTTGGAGTTGAAGTCTGGTACTCTAAGAGGAAGCCACGAGGCAGGAGGGCACGCCCACGGGGGTAGGCGCGCCCCCACCCTCGTGGCCCCCTCGTAGCTCCACCGGCATACTTCTTTTGCCTATATATACTCTTATACCCTAGAAACATCAGGGGAGCCGCGAAACCACTTTTCCACCGCCACAACCTTCTGTACCCGTTAGATCCCATCTTGGGGCCTTTTCCGGCAATCTACCGGAGGGGGAATCGATCATGGAGGGCTTCTACATCAACACCATTGCCTCTTCGATGAAGCGTGAGTAGTTTACCACAAACCTTCAGGTCTGTAGTTATTAGCTAGATGGCTTCTTATCTCTCTTTGATTCTCAATACAAAGTTCTCCTTGATGTTCTTGCAGATCTATTTGATGTAATACTCTTTTGAGGTGTGTTTGCCGAGATCTGTTGAATTGTGGATTTATGAACTTGATTATCTATGAATATTATTTGATTCTTCTCTGAATTCTTATATGCATGATTTGATATCTTTGCAAGTCTCTTCGAATTATCGGTTTAGTTTGGCCTACTAGATTGATCTTTCTTGCAATGGGAGAAGTGCTTAGCTTTGGGTTCAATCTTATGTGTCCTTTCCCAAAGGATGAGGGGCAGCAAGGCATGTATTGTATTGTTGCCATCGAGGATAAAAAGATGGGGTTTATATCATATTATTTGAGTTTATCCCTCTACATCATGTAATCTTGCTTAATGCATTACTCCGTTCTTATGAACTTAATACTCTAGATGCATGCTGGATAGCGGTCGATGTGTGGAGTGATACGTCCATTTTGCATCATGCTTTTATATCTATATTTATTGCATTATGGGCTGTTATTACACGTTATGTCACAATACTTATGGCTATTCTCTCTTATTTTACAAGGTTTACATAAAGAGGGAGAATGCCAGCAGCTGGGATTCTGGGCTGGAAAAGGAGCAAATATTGGAGACCTATTCTGCACAGCTCCAAAAGTCCTGAAACTCCACAAAGTCATTTTGGAATTAATGATAATTATTCAGCAGAAGAAATACCTGAGGGGGGCCACCCACCGTCCACGAGGGTGGGGGCGCGCCCACCATTACAGGGTGCGCCCCTGCCTCGTGGGCCACCTAGCAGCCCTCCGGTGCCCATCTTGTGCTATATGAAGTCTTTTACCCTGGAAAAAATCATAAGCAAGCTTACGGGACGAAACTCCGCCGCCACGAGGCGAAACCTTGGCGGAACCAATCTAGGGCTCCGGTGGAGCTGTTCCGCCGGGGAAACTTCTTTCCGGGAGGGGGAAATCATCACCATCGTCATCACCAACGATCCTCTCATTGGGAGGGGGTCAATCTCCATCAACATCTTCACCAGCACCATCTCCTGTCAAACCCTAGTTCATCTCTTGTATCCAATCTTTGTATCCAAACCTCAGATTGGTACCTGTGGGTTGCTAGTAGTGTTGATTACTCCTTGTAGTTGATGCTAGTTGGTTTATTTGGTGGAAGATCATATGTTCAGATCCTTAATGCATATTAATACCCCTCTGATTATGAACATGAATATGCTTTGTGAGTAGTTATGTTTGTTCCTGAGGACATGGGTGAAGTCTTGCTATTAGTAGTCATGTGAATTTGGTATTCGTTCGATATTTTGATGAGATGTATGTTGTCTTTCCTCTAGTGGTGTTATGTGAACGTCGACTACATGACGCTTCACCATTATTTGGGCCTAGAGGAAGGCATTGGGAAGTAATAAGTAGATGATGGGTTGCTAGAGTGACAGAAGCTTAAACCCTAGTTTATAAGTTGCTTCGTAAGGGGCTGATTTGGATCCATATGTTTCATGCTATGGTTAGGTTTACCTTAATACTTCTTTTGTAGTTGTGGATGCTTGCAATAGGGGTAATCATAAGTGGGATGCTTGTCCAAGAAAGGGCAGTACCCAAGCACCGGTCCACCCACATATCAAATTATCAAAGTAACGAACGCGAATCATATGAGCGTGATGAAAACTGGCTGACGATAATTCCCATGTGTCCTCGGGAGCGCTTTTCTCATTATAAGAACTTGTCCATGCTTGTCCTTTGCCACAAAAAGGATTGGGCCACCTCGTTTCACTTTATTTACTTTCATTGCTTGTTACCCGTTACAAATTATGCTATCACAAAACTATCTGTTACCTACAATTTCAGTGCTTGCAGAGAATACCTTACTGAAAACCGCTTGTCATTTCCTTCTGCTCCTCATTGGGTTCGACACTCTTAATTATCAAAAGGACTATGATAGATCCCCTAAACTTGTGGATCATCAAGACTCTTTTCTGGCATCGTTGCCGGGGAGTGAAGCACCTTTGGTGAGTGGAACTTGGTAAGGAAACATTTATATAGTGTGCTGAAATTTACTGTCACTTGTTACTATGGAAACTAATCCTTTGAGGGGCTTATTCGGGGTATCTTCACCCCGACCAGTATAGCAAAGAGTTACTCCTCAACCTACTGAACCTACTGAAAATGTTTACTTTGAAATTCCTTCGGGTATGGTAGAGAAACTGCTAGCTAATCCCTTTGTAGGAGATGGAACATTGCATCCCGATTTACACCTTATCTATGTGGACGAAGTTTGTGGATTATTTAAGCTTGCAGGTATGCCCGATGATGTTGTTAAGAAGAAGGTCTTCCCTTTATCTTTGATGGGAGACGGATTGACATGGTATAGGCTATGTGATGATATGGGATCCTGGGACTATAAACGATTGAAATTGGAATTTCACCAAAAGTTTTATCCTATGCATCTTGTTCATCGTGATCGTAATTATATATATAATTTTTGGCCTCGCGAAGGAGAAAGTATCGCTCAGCTTGGGGGAGGCTTAAGTCAATATTATATTCATGCCCCAATCATGAGCTCTCGAGAGAAATGATTATTCAAAACTTTTATGCTCAGCTTTCTCTCAATGATCACACCATGCTCGATACTTCTTGTGTTGGTTCTTATATGATGAAGACTATTGAATTCAAGTGGGATTTATTGGAAAGAATTAAACGCAATTCTGAAGATTGGGATTCCGACTATGGTAAGGATTCAGGTATGACACCTAAGTTTGATTGTGTTAAATCTTTTATGGATACCGATGTTTTTCGTGGATTTAGCACTAAATATGGACTTGACTCTGAGATAGTAGCTTCTTTCTGTGAATCATTTGCTACTCATGTTAATCTCCCTAAGGAGAAGTGGTTTAAATATAATCCTCCCACTGAAGTAAAAGTAGTTGCACCTGTTACAGTTGAAGAAAAGGTTATCACTTATGATGATCCTATTGTTCCTACTACTTATGTTGAGAAACCACCTTTCCCTGTTAGGATAAAGGATCATGCTAAAGCCTCAACTGTGGTTCGTAAGAGTAATACTAGAACATATTGATACGTCTCTGTAGTATCTATAATTTTTGAATGTTCCATGCCAATATTATTCAACTTTTATATACTTTTGGCAACTTTCTATATTATTCTTGGGACTAACATATTGATCCAGTGCCCAGTGCCAGTTCCTATTTGTTGCATGTTTTATGTTTCGCAGAAACCCAATATCAAACGGAGTCTAAACGGGATAAAAACGGATGGAGATCATTTTTGGAATATTTATGATTTTTGGGAAGAAAAACCAACGCGAGACGGTGCCCGAGGGGGCCACGAGGCAGGGGCGCACCCCAGGGGGGCAGGCACGCCCCTGACCCTCGTGGGCACCCCATAAGGCGGTCGACGCTCTTCTTTTGCTGCAAGAAAGCTAATTTTCGGAGAAAAATCTGGGCGAAAGTTTCAATCCAACCGGAGTTACGGATCTCCGGATATAAAAGAAACGGTGAAAGGGCAGAATCGGAGAGCGCAGAAACAGAGAGAGACAGAGAGACAGATCTAATCTCAGAGGGGATCTCGCCCCTCCCATGCCATGGAGACCAAGGACCAGAGGGGAAACCCTTCTCCCATCTAGGGAGAAGGTCAAGGAAGAAGAAGAAGAAGGGGGGGCTCTCTCCCCATTGCTTCCGGTGGCGCCGAAACGCCACCGGGGCCATCATCATCACCGTGATCTACACCAACAACTGCACCGCCCTCATCACCAACTCTTCCCCCCTCTATGCAGCGGTGTAACCCCTCTTTTACCCACTGTAATCTCTACTTAAACATGGTGCTCAATGCTATATATTATTTCCCAATGATGTATGGTTATCCTATGATGTTTGAGTAGATCCGTTTTGTCCTATGGGTCAATTGATGATCGTGATTGGTTTGAGTTGCATGTTTTATTATTGCTGCTATCCAATGGTGCTCTCCGTGTCGCGCAAGCGTGAGGGATTCCCGCTGTAGGGTGTTGTAACACGTTCATGATTCGCTTATTGTGGGTTGCTTGAGTGACAGAAGCATAAACCCGAGTAAGGGGGTTGTTGCGTATGGGATAAAGAGGACTTGATGCTTTAATGCTATGGTTGGGTTTTACCTTAATGATCTTTAGTAGTTGCGGATGCTTGATAGAGTTCCAATCATAAGTGCATATGATCCAAGAAGAGAAAGTATGTTAGCTTATGCCTCTCCCTCAATTAAAATTGCAATAGTGATTACCGGTCTAGTTATCGATTGCCTAGGGACAAATAACTCTCTCATGACAAAAAGCTCTCTACTAAAACTAACTTAGTTGTGTCTTCATCTAAACAGCCCCTAGTTTATATTTATGTGCTCTTTATTATATTACAAACCTATCCTATCACACCTACAAAGTACTTCTAGTTTCATACTTGTTCTAGGTAAAGCGAACGTCAAGCGTGCATAGAGTTGTATCGGTGGTCGATAGAACTTGAGGGAATATTTGTTCTACCTTTAGCTCCTCATTGGGTTCGACACTCTTACTTATCGAAAGAGCCTACAATTATCCCCTACACTTGTGGGTTATCACATATACACCTCCTGAGCAAATTAAAGTTGAACCTAGTATTGCTATGGTTAAAGATCTCTTGGCCGATAATATTGATGGGCATGTTATTTATTTCTGTGATGAAGCTGCTAATATTGCTAGACCCAATGCTAAGAAACATAGACCTGTTGTAGGCATGCCTGTTAAAATAGGAGATCATTGTTATCATGGATTATGTGATATGGGTGCTAGTACTAGTGCAATACCTCATTCCTTATATAAAGAAATTATGCATGCCATTGCACCTGCTGAGATAGAAGATATTGTTGTTACAATTAAGCTTGCCAATATAAATACTATTTCACCAATTGGGATTGTCAGAGATGTTGAAGTCTTGTGTGGGAAAGTTAAATATCCTGCTGATTTTCTTGTTCTTGGTTCCCCACAAGATGACTTTTGTCCCATTATATTTGGTAGACCCTTCTTGAACACTGTTAATGCTAAGATTGATTGCGAAAAGGATGTTGTTACGATTGGCTTAGGAGATATGTCTCATGAGTTTAATTTTGCTACATTTCGTAGACAACCCCATGATAAAGAATTGCCTAGTAAGGATGAAATTATTGGTCTTGCTTCTATTGTCGTGCCTACTACTGATTCGTTAGAATAATATTTGCTAGACCATGAAAATGATATGTTCATGAATGAAAGAAGGGAAATAGATGAAGTATTCTTTAAACAGGGTCATATTTTGAAACACAATTTGCCTGTTGAAATCCTAGGGGATCCCCCTCCACCCAAGGGTGATCCCGTGTCTGAGCTTAAACCATTACCTGATACTCTTAAATATGCTTATCTTGATGAAAAGAAGATATATCCTGTTATTATTAGTGCTAACCTTTCAGAGCTAGAAGAGGAAAGATTATTGAAAACTCTGAAGAAGCACCGTGCTGCTATTTGATATACTCTTGATGATCTTATAGTCCCACTTTATGCCAACACAAAATAAATTTGGAAGAAGATGCCAAACCAGTTAGAGATCATCAATGACGGTTAAATCCTAAAATGAAAGAATTGGTAAGAAAGGAAATATTAAAGCTCCTTGAGGCAGGTATAATTTATCCCGTTGCTGATAGTCATGGGTAAGTCATGTCCATTGTGTCCCTAAGAAGGGAGGTATTACTGTCGTTCCTAATGATAAATGTGAATTGATCCCGCAAAGAATTATTACATGTTATAGGATGGTAATTGATTTTCATAAATTAAATAAAGCTACTAAGAAAGATCATTACCCTTTACCTTTTATTGATCAAATGCTAGAAAGGCTATCCAAACATACACATTTCTGCTTTCTAGATGGTTATTCTGGTTTCTCTCAAATACCTGTGTCAGCGACAATCAAGCAAAGACTACTTTTACTTTCCCTTTCGATACTTTTGCTTATAGACGTATGCCTTTTGGTTTATGTAATGCACCTACTACCTTTCAAAGATGCATGATGGCTATATTCTCTGACTTTTGTGAAAAGATTTGTGAGGTATTCATGGATGATTTCTCCGTTTATGGATCCTCCTTTGATGATTGCTTGAGCAAACTTGAACGAGTTTTGCAGAGATGCGAAGATACTAGTCTTGTTTTGAATTGGGAGAAGTGCCACTTTATGGTTAATGAAGGCATTGTCTTGGGGCATAAAATTTCTGAAAGAGGTACTAAAGTTGATAAAGCTAAAATTGATGCTATTGAAAAGATGCCGTGTCCCAAGGACATTAAAGGTATACGAAGTTTCCTTGGTCATGCCGGTTTTTATAGGAGGTTCATTAAGGACTTTTCTCAAATTGCTAGGCCTCTGACTAATTTATTGCAAAAAGATATTCCTTTTGTCTTCGATGATGATTGTGTAGAAGCATTTGAAATACTTAAGAAAGCTTTGATTTCTGCACCTATTGTTCAGCCACCTGATTGGAATTTACCCTTTGAAATTATGTGTGATGCTAGTGATTATGCTGTAGGTGCTGTTCTAGGGCAAAGAGTCGATAAGAAATTAAATGTTATTCAATATGCTAGTAAAACTCTAGACACTGCCCAGAGAAATTATGCTACTACTGAAAAAGAATTCTTAGCAGTTGTATTTGCTTGTGATAAGTTCAGACCTTATATTGTTGATTCTAAAGTAACAATTCACACTGACCATGTTGCTATTAAATATCTTATGGAAAAGAAAGATGCTAAACCTAGACTTATTAGATGGGTTCTCTTTCTACAAGAATTTGATTTGCATATTATTGATAGAAAGGGAGCTGAGAACCCTGTGGCAGACAACTTGTCTAGGTTAGAGAATGTTCTTGTGACCCACTACCTATTGATGGTAGCTTTCCTGATGAACAATTAGCTATCATAAATGCTTCTCGTACTGCTCCATGGTATGTTGATTACGCTAATTACATTGTTGCTAAATTCATACCTAGTTTCACATACCATCAAAAGAAAAAGTTCTTTTATGATTTAAGACATTACTTTTGGGATGACCCATACCTTTATAAAGAAGGAGTAGATGGTGTTATTACATGTTGTGTACCTGAGCATGAATAGGAACAGATCCTACGCAAGTGTCACTCCGAGGCATATGGGACACCACGCTGGAGATAGAACTGCACATAAGGTATTGCAATCCGGTTTTTATTGGCCTACTCTCTTCAAAGATGCCCGTAAGTTTGTCTTGTCTTGTGATGAATGCCAAAGAATTGGTAATATTAGTAGACATCAAGAAATGCCTATGAATTATTCTCTTGTTATTGAACCATTTGATGTTTGGGGCTTTGATTATATGGGACATTTTCCTGCCTCTAATGGATATACACATATTTTAGTTGTTGTTGATTACGTTACTAAGTGGGTAGAAGCTATTCCAACTAGTAGTGCTGATCATAACACCTCTATTAAGATGCTTAAAGAAATTATTTTTCCGAGGTTTGGAGTCCCTAGATATCTCATGAGTGATGGTGGTTCACATTTTATTCATGGGGCTTTTCATAAAATGCTTGCTAAGTATGATGTTAATCATAGAATTGCATCCCCATATCACCCGCAGTCTAGTGGTCAAGTAGAATTGAGTAATAGAGAGCTCAAATTAATTTTGCAAAAGATTGTTAATAGATCTAGAAAGAACTGGTCCAAGAAACTTGATGATGCATTATGGGCTTATAGAACTGCATATAAAAACCCTATTGGTATGTCTCCATATAAAATGGTTTTTGGAAAAGCATGTCACTTACCTCTCGAACTAGAACATAAGGCATATTGGGCCATTAAAGAGCTCAATTATGATTTCAGACTTGCCGGTGAGAAGAGGTTATTTGATATTAGCTCACTTGATGAATGGAGAACCCAAGCCTATGAGAATGCCAAGCTGTTTAAAGAAAAAGTTAAAAGATGGCATGACAAAAGGATACAAAAGCGTGAGTTTAATATAGGTGATTATGTGTTGCTATTCAACTCTCATTTAAGATTTTTTACAGGAAAACTTCTCTCTAAATGGGAAGGCCCTTATGTCATCGAGGAGGTCTTGTTCAGGTGCCATAAAAATCAACAACTTCGAAGGCACAAATCCGAAGGTGGTGAACAGTCAAAGAATCAAACATTATATCTCAGGTAATCCTATAAATGTTGAAACTAATATTATTGACACCGTAACCCCGGAGGAATACATAAGGGACACTTTCCAGAATGTTTCAGACTCCGAAAAGGAATAGGTATGTGGTACAATAAGTAAACCGACTCCAAAATAGTTCTAACAACAATTTTTCTCCGTTTTGGAATATTTAAGAAAATAGGAAAATAAGAAGTAGTCCGGGAAGGACACGAGGCGTCCACGAGGGTGGAGGGCGCGCCCTACCCTACTTGGCGTGCCCCCCTGCCTCGTGGGCACCTCGTGTGCTCTCTGGACTCCGTTTTCTTGCATGATACTTCTTTCGGTCGGTAAAAATTCATTATATAATCTCCCGAAGGTTTTGACCATCGTATCACGCAAAAAATCCTCTGTTTTTGTCTCGATCTGTTTCCGCCGCAGATAAGAGCAATATGTCATCCCAGGATTCGGAGGGAGAAAGCTATGTGGCTGGTTACCTTGCAGACCCTAAGGTCTATGGAGACGTGGAGCACTCTGGCTGGACCACGGAGGAAGAAGAAGACTATGAGCCTAAGGGAAAGTAGGAGACGAGCTCAGATGAAGATGAAGTCCCATTACCTCAACCCGGGGACATGCATGTGGAGTTTAAAAAGTCAAGCCTCCCTGATAGAGCAAAGAAACCAAAGATCGAGTTTATCCCTTTTCGCCTCTTGCAGGAAAACAAACAGGAACTATGCAAAAGGATATTAAGCCTTCAGCAGGAAATTGATGATCTAAGGGAGCAAAATTCCATCCTCAAGCGCAAATTGAGGAGAAAGCTTACATCACCAACAACTCCATCATCACCATCTTCGAGGACATAATCACATGGGTATGGGCACTCCCCTTGGCAACTGCCAAGATTGGGGGAGGTGCCCCGGTATCGTATCACCATCACACTCCTATCTTTATCGTTTTTCTTAGTTCGATCCTTTTGTAATATCTTGATCTAAGTTTTGGTATGAATTAGTTATGAGTTTTGCTTTGTGATCCCTCTACGTTATCGAGTCCATGAGCTATATATAATAAAGATTAGTGTTGAATCAAGGGCTTTGATATCTTGCTATGATCTTAAGTGCATAAACGAATAAAAAGAATAAAAGAGATCATATTGATCTTATGGATAGTAACGACTTCACATATAGAGAGTATGATGATTAAAAGTTGTTGATATTTGGCAAACATAGTTTTGGTCATCGTTGCAATTAATAGGAAGTAATAAAGAAAGAGAGGTTTTCACATATAAATATACTATCTTGGACATCTTTTATGACTGTGAGTACTCATTAAAGTATGACATGCTAAAGGGTTGATGTTGGACAAGGAATACAACGTAATGGGTTATGTTTTCTCTCATCTTAGTTAAAGTATATTGTCATGGATCATTCAAACATGTTGAGCTTGCCTTTCCCCCTCATGCTAGCCAAATTCCTTGCACCAAGTAGATATACTACTTGTGCTTCCAAATATCCTTAAACCCAGTTTTGCCATGAGAGTCCACCATACCTACCTATGGATTGAGTAAGATCCTTCAAGTAAGTTGTCATGTTGCAAGCAATAAAAATTGCTCTCTAAATATGTATGACTTATTAGTATGGAGAAAATAAGCTTTATACAATCTTGGGATATGGAAGTAATAAAAGCGACAGACTGCATAATAAAGGTTCATATCGCAAGTGGAAATCTAAAGTGACGTTCTTTTGCATTAAGATTTCGTGCGTCCACCCAAAAAGCACATGACAACCTCTACTTCCCTCTGCGAAGGGCCTATCTTTTACATTACGTCTTTTACATTATGCAAGAGTCAAGGTGATCTTCACCTTTCCCTTTTACATTTTATTCTTTGGCAAGCACCTTGTGTTGGAAAGATCCTGATATATATATCCAATTGGATGTAAGTTAGCATGAACTATTATTGCTGACATTACCCTTGAGGTAAAGGTTGGGAGGCAACACAATAAGCCCCTATCTTTCTCTGTGTCCGATTAAAACCCCATAACCGTAAGTACTGCGAGAGTGTTAGCAATTGTGGATGACTAAATGATATTTGAGTATGTGGACTTGCTGAAAAGCTCTATTATTGACTCTTTCCGATGTTATGATAAATTGCAGTTGCTTCAATGACTGAGATTATAGTTTGTTAGTTCTCAATGAAATTCCTGAATCATACTTGACACTGTGACTAGATTGTTACTTGAGCATAAGAAATCATATGACAAAATATATTTATATGTTGCTATTATAAGAATGATCATGATGCCTGCATGTTCGTATTTTATTTTTATAGACACCTCTATCTCAAAACATGTGGACATATTTTTCGATATCGGCTTCCGCTTGAGGACAAGCGAGGTCTAAGCTTGGGGGAGTTGATACGTCCATTTTGCATCATGCTTTTATATCTATATTTATTGCATTATGGGTTTTTATTATGGGTTATGTCACAATTCTTATGGCTATTCTCTCTTATTTTAAGGTTTGCATAAAGAGGGAGAATGCCGGCAGCTGGGATTCTGGGCTGGAAAAGGAGCAAATATTGAAGACCTATTTTGCACAGCTCCAAAAGTCCTGAAACTCCACGAAAGTCATTTTTGTAATTAATGATAATTATTCAGCGAAACAAATACCTGAGGGGGGCCACCCACCGTCCACGAGGGTGGGGGGCGCGCCCACCTCACAGTGGCGCCCCGCCTCGTGGCCACCCGGCAGCCCTCCGGTGCCCATCTTCTGCTATATGAAGTCTTTTACCCTGGAAAAAATCATAAGCAAGCTTACGGGACGAAACTCCGCCGCCACGAGGCGGAACCTTGGCAGAATCAATCTAGGGCTCCAGCGGAGCTGTTCCGCCGGGGAAACTTCCCTTCGGGAGGGGGAAATCATCACCATCATTATCACCAATGGTCCTCTCATCGGGACAGGGTCAATCTCCATCAACATCTTCACCAGCACCATCTCCTCTCGAACTCTAGTTCATCTCTTGTATCCAATCTTTGTATCCAAACCTCAGATTGGTACCTGTGGGTTGCTAGTAGTGTTGATTACTCCTTGTAGTTGATGCTAGTTGGTTTATTTGGTGGAAGATCATATGTTCAGATCCTTAATGCATATTGATACCCCTCTGATTATGAACATGAATATGCTTTGTGAGTAGTTATGTTTGTTCCTGAGGACATGGGCAAAGTCTTGCTATTAGTAGTCATGTGAATTTGGTATTCGTTCGATATTTTGATGAGATGTATGTTGTCTTTCCTCTAGTGGTGTTATGTGAATGTCGACTACATGACACTTCACCATTATTTGGGCCTAGAGGAAGGCATTGGGAAGTAATAAGTAGATGATGGGTTGCTAGAGTGACAGAAGCTTAAACCCTAGTTTATAAGTTGCTTCGTAAGGGGCTGATTTGGATCCATATGTTTCATGCTATGGTTAGGTTTAACTTAATACTTCTTTTGTAGTTGCGGATGCTTGCAGTAAGGGTTAATCATAAGTGGGATGCTTGTCCAATAAAGGGTAGTACCCAAGCACTGGTCCACCCACATATCAAATTATCAAAATAACAAACGTGAATCATATGAGCGTGATGAAAACTAGCTTGACAATAATTCCCATGTGTCCTCGGGAGCGCTTTTATCATTATAAGAACTTTTCTAGGCCTTTCCTTTGCTACAAAAAGGATTGGGCCACCTTGCTTCACTTTATTTACTTTCATTGCTTGTTACCCGTTACAAATTATCCTATCACAAAACTATTTGTTACCTACAATTTCAGTGCTTGTAGAGAATACCTTACTGAAAACCGCTTGTCATTTCCTTCTACTCCTCATTGGGTTCGACGTTCTTACTTATCTAAAGGACTACGATAGATCCCTTACACTTGTGGGTCATCATGGAGTAATAGTAGTTCATGATCGTAACCTTAGAATCGTTTTGGTCTACTTGACACAGACGTGATGGCTATGTTCATGATCATTGCCTTAGATGTCATCATAATTATGCGCTCTTCTATCAATTGCTCGGCAGTAATTTGTTCACCCACCGTAATACATGCTATCTTGAGAGAAGCCACCAGTGAAACCTATGGCCCCGGTCTCTTTTCCATTATATTGAATCTATTATTTTCCCGTCAACTTGCCAATTTCTGTCGCTGTTCCTTTTTATTGCAATCTTTACCTTCCAATCTATACAATGAAAATACCCAAAATATTTACTTTACTATCTTTATCAGATCTCACTTTTGCGAGTGAATGTGAAGGGATTGACAACCCCTTTATCACGTTGGTTGCAAGGTTCTTGATTGTTTGTGCAGGTACTAGGTGACTTGTGCGTCATCTCCTACTGGATTGATACCTTGGTTCTCAAAACTGAGGGAAATACTTACGCTACTTTGCTGCATCACCCTTTCATCTTCAAGGGAAAACCAACGCATGCTCAAGAGGTAGCATTAACGGCCTGTGATGTAATTGTCACAATCATGGACTGGGATCTATTTCGGCCTGCTGTCGGCTCGTGAACTGTTCGGCACGTTTCATGCCCAACCTACTTTACAGCCTACTAAAAGCTCATTGATTTTTCTTGCGAAAATAGGGCTGGTGGTTTACTCGGCCTATTAAAGGCCCGAAACTACTAGTGGACCGGTTTACATTTAGGCATGTTAACGAACCAAGATGACTGGGCCCATGATGCGGCCCACACATACTTATTTGCATGATGACCCGATTATGTACCGTAATTTTACGGTTTGGCCGGTTTAATTTTCATGGAGCGAAGACAGGATATATATATATATACAGTAAAATAACCGCAACATAGTGAATAAGAAAAAACCTAGACTATACAATAAAGAAATTACGGCATATTACATCCACTGGGCATCAAAGTTCGCCACTATGATAATAAAGCACAAGCAGACAACAGATTACATACACTGGGCATCAAAGATCAGCACCAGTGCAAATAAACATGCCGAAAAATAATATACAAAACCGACATCACTTCAATAGACACTACTAGGGAAAAGCTTATACACAGAAGCTTACCAGTAGCGTTGGTCAAAAGTATGCGCTACTGCTATATACCAGTAACCCCGTGTAGAAAAGCTCACTACTACTATATAATTAGCAATAGCGCGGCCGAGACAAAAAGCGCTACTACTATAACTGCCACAACGTTGCCGGCATGATAGGTATAATAGTAGCACTTGTCTACAACCCGCGCTATTGCTATTCATCTTAGCAGTAGCGCTCTTCCTGGAAATGCGCTACTACTATGGGTGCCTTATCCCCAATTTTTCCTCCCCTGCGCCCGACCATCTTCTTCCTCCCCTCACTCCCCCGCTTCTCACTCTACCTCCACCACCGCATTACCGCCGCCGCCGCATTGCCGCCGCCGTCCTCCCTCGTCCTTCTAAGTATGCCCTCCTCCCTCCTCTCCCTCCTCCTCCCACCGTGCCCTCCTTCCTCCTCCTCCGGCTGCCCCCTCCTCCCTCCTCCTCCACCCACAGTCGGCCCTCCCCCTCCTCCAGCCGCTGCCGGCCCTCCTCCCTCCTCCTCTAGCCACCGCCGACCCACCTCCTCCAGCCACCGCCGTCCCTCCTCACTCCTCCTCCTCCTCCTAGTTTATAGTTTGAAAATATTCTAGTTTATAGTTTGTAGTTTATAGTTATAGTTTATAGTTTATAGTTTCTATATTATAGTTTGTATTTTACTACATTTAGTTGGTAAAAATGTCCTCTACTTGTTATATTCTGAAATTAGGGATTTTTCTAGGGTTCATAGTATATTTTGAAATATATTTCAGCAATCAAACTCTAAGTTATGTGAAATTAGGGCATTTTTCTATGGTTCAAGAAGTAGACAATAGGTGAAAAAACGAGGATAATAATGTTGTTAGGGTTTAGGAAACAAATTGCAGACAATTGAAATTTTTATTTTGAATCAAATTGGATATTACTTGATAGCTTATGGAGTTTCACTAAGTCCTAAGATGATGATAATAATGTTTTTTTTGTATTTTGTCTTTATAGAAATCAAGGAGCCCCTGCATCATCCCCGCCGTCGTCCCCGTCACTGACCCCCTCCGACCTCGAGCTGAGACCAGCCTCCCCATGTTGTTAATTTAATTTAGGTATTTTAGTTGTTTTACCTTAGAATAATGTAGTATGAACTATCGAACCATGTTCAAAATGTAGGTTTTTAATTAGGTGTATTTAATAGAATTTAGGCGTTTTAGGTGTATTTAACAGAATTCTAGGTTGATTCATTTTGAAGTGGACATGTCATATTTTGAACATGTCACATTTGTTGTTATTTTTTTAGTTAAAGCATTTATTCCCGCATCGACGTCGACGGTGCCTATCCCACATCCTCGTCGTCTACTCGGTGGAGGAGGCCTGCTTGATCAAAGGGGCCATGTCCGGGACTGGGCTCCGTCGAGCTGGTACTGGGAGGTGCTACCTTCCCGGGGGCGCAGTGCTACGTCTTGAGCTTGCATTAGTTTTCCTTGAAAAGGAAAGGGTGATGCAGCAATAGTAGCGTAAGTATTTCCCTCAGTTTTTTAGAACCAAGGTATCAATCTAGTAGGAGGCTCCTCAGAAGTCCCACGCACCTACACAAACAAACAAGAACTCGCAACCAACGCAATAAAGGGGTTGTCAATCCCTTCAAGGCCACTTGCGAAAGTGAGATCTAATAGAGATAATATGAAAAGATAAATATATTTTTGGTATTTTATAATATAGATTGGAAAAGTAAAGATGAAAATAAAAGTAGATTGAAAGCTTATATGATAAAAGATAGACCCAGGGGCCATAGGTTTCACTAGTGGCTTCTCTCAAGATAGCATAAGTATTACGGTGGGTGAACAAATTACTGTCGAGCAATTGATAGAAAAGCGAATGATTATGAGATTATCTAGGCATGATCATGTATATAGGCATCACATCCGTGACAAGTAGACCGACTCTTGCCTGCATCTACTACTATTACTCCACACATCAACCGCTATCCGGCATGCATCTAGAGTATTAAGTTCATAAAGAACAAAGTAACGCATTAAGAAAGATGACATGATGTAGAGGGATAAACTCATGCAATATGATATAAACCCCATCTTTTTATCCTCGATGGCAACAATACAATATGTGCCTTCCGCCCTAACATCCTTTGGGAAAGGACATCGCAAGATTGAACCCAAAGCTAAACACTTCTCCCATTGCAAGAAAGATCAATCTAGTAGGCCAAACCAAACTGATAATTCGAAGAGACTTGCAAAGATAACTTAATCACACATAAAAGAATTCAGAGGAGATTCAAATATTTCTCATAGATAAACTTGATCATAAACCCACAATTCATCGGATCTCGACAAACACACTGCAAAAAGAGTTACATCGAATAGATCTCCAAGAAGATCAAGGATCACGTTTCTTGACTTCCACTCCAAGTCCTTTGGATCACATTTGTTCCAAAAAGATCACTCCCGAAGGTTTCATTCTATTTGGACTCCATTTGATATTCCTTTTCTTCGAAACACTGAAATAGGCAAAAAAAACAGCAATACGGGCTGGGCCTCCGGTTAGTAGGTTAGTCCCAAAAATGATATAAAAGAGTAAAGTAATTCCCATAAACATCCAAAACAAGTAATATAATAGCATGGAACAATCAAAAATTATAGATACGTTGGAGACGTATCAAGCTTCCCCAAGCTTAATTCCTGCTCGTCCTCGAGTAGGTAAATGATAAAAACAAAATTTTTGATGTGGAATGCTACCTAGCATAATTCTCAATGTAATTTTCTTTATTGTGACATGATTGTTCAGATCCAAATGATTCAAGATAAACATTTATAAAACATAAAAATAATAATACTTGAAGCATACTAACAAATAATATGTCTTATCAAAATAGCATAGCCAAATAAAGCTTATCCATACAAAATCATATAGTTAGGCCATGCTTCATTTTCATTACACAAAATACTCCCATCATGCACAACCCCGATAACGAGCCTAGCAATTGGTTCATACTTTTTAACGCGCTTCAGCTTTTTCAACTCTTACGCAATACATGAGCGCAAGCCATGGACATAGCACTATGGTAGTATATGGTGGTGGTTGTGAAGACAAAAAGGGAGAAGATAGTCTCACATCAACTAGGCATATCACCGGGCTATGGATATGCCCATCAATAGATATCAATGTGAGTGAGTAGGGATTGCCATGCAACGGATACACTAGAGCTATAAATGTATGAAAGCTCAACAAAATAAACTAAGTGGGTGTTCATCCAACTCGCTTGCTCATGAAGACCTAGGGCATTTTGAGGAAGCCCATCATTGGAATATACAAGCAAAGTTCTATAATGAAAAATTCCCACTAGTATATGAAAGTGACAACATAGGAGACTCTCTATCTTGAAGATCATGGTGCTATTTTGAAGCACAAGTGTGGAAAAAAGATAGTAGCATTGCCCCTTCTCACCTTTTCTCTCATTTTTTATTTTTTTATTTGGTGGGCTCTTTGGCATCTTTTTTTTTATTTGGTGGGCTCTTTGTCCTCTTTTTTTTAAGTCCGAAGCCTCATCCCGACTTGTGGGGGAATCATAGTCTTCATCATCCTTTCTCACTTGGGACAATGCTCTAATAATGAAGATCATCACACCTTTATTCATTTCCAACTCAAGAATTACAACTCAACACTTAGAACAAAATATGACTCTATATGAATGCCTCCGGTGGTGTACCGGGATATGCAATGAATCAAGAGTGACATGTATGAAAAAATATGAAGGTGGCCTTGCCACAAATACGATGTCAACTACATGATCATGCAAAGAGCAATATGACAATGATGGAGCGTGTCATAATAAATGGAACGGTGGAAAGTTGCATGGCAATATATCTCGGAATGGCTATGGAAATGCCATAATAGGTAGGTATGGTGGTTGTTTTGAGGAAGGTAAATAATGGGTGCATGATACCGGCGAAAGTTGCGCGGCATAATAGAGGCTAGCAAAGTGGAAGGGTGAGTGTGCGTATATCCATGGACTCACATTAGTCATAAATAACTCATATACTTATTGCAAAAGTCTACTTAGCCTTCGAAGGAAAGTACTACTACGCATGCCCCTAGAGGGATAGATTGGTAGGAAAAGACCATCGCTCGTCCCCGACTGCCATTCATAAGGAAGACAATCAAAAGAGCACCTCATGCAACAAATTTGTCACACAACTTTCACCATACGTGCATGCTAGGGACTTGCCAACTTCAACACAAGTATTTCTCAATTTCATAATTACCCAACTAGAATGACTCTAGCATTACCACCTTTATATCTCAAAACAATTATCAAGCATCAAACTGATCCTAGTGTTCAATGCACTTTCTATGATAGTTTTTATTATACCCAACTTGGATGCTCATCATTCTAGGACCAAATTTATAACCATAGCAAATACCATGCTGTTCTAAAAGACTCTCAAATAATATAAGTGAAGCATGAGAGATCAACAACTTCTTCAAAATTAAGCCACCGCCGTGCTCTAAAAGATATAAGTGAAGCACTAGAGCAAAAACTATCTAGCTCAAAAGATATAAGTGAAGCACATAGAGTGTTCTAATAAATTCTAATCAAGTGGTCTTCTCCCCAAAAGGTGTGTACAGCAAGGATGATTGCGGAAAATTAAAATGCAAAGACTAATATCATACAAGACGCTCCAAGCAAAACACATATCATGTGGCGAATAAAAATATAGCTCCAAGTAAAGTTACCGATAGACAAGACAAAAGAGGGGATGCCTTCCGGGGCATCCCCAAGCTTAGGCTTTTGGTTATCCTTGAATATATTGGGGTTCCATGGGCATCCCCAAGCTTAGGATCTTGCCACTCCTTATTCCATAATCCATCAAATCTTTACCCAAAACTTGAAAACTTCACAACACAAAACTCAACAGGAAATCTCATAAGCTCCGTTAGTGCAAGAAAGAAAAACCACCACATAAGGTACTGTAATGAACTCATTATTTATTTATATTAGTGTTAAACATACTGTATTCTAACTTCTCTATGGTGCATACCCTTACACACTAGCCATAGATGCATCAAAATAAGCAAACAACACACGAAAAGCAGAATCTGTCAAAAACAGAACAGTCTGTAGCAATCTGTAACTCTTGAATATTTCTGGAACTCTAAAAATCCTACCAAAATAGGACGTCCTGGAAAATTTGTATATTGATCTACAGCAAAAAGAATCAACGCAAAACCACGTTTCTGTGAATTACTAAAATTAGTTTCGTGCGCGCAAAGTTTCTGTTTTTCAGCAGAATCAAATTAACTATCACCATAGGTTATCCTATAGGTTCTACTTGGCACAAACACTAACTAAATCATAAAAACACAACTAAAAAGAAGGTAGATGAAAAATTTATTACTAAACAGAAGCAAAAACAAAAACAAAAGTAAAATTGGGTTGCCTCCCAACAAGCGCTATTGTTTAACGCCCCTAGCTAGGCATAAAAGCGATGATAGATCTAAGTAGTGCCATCTTTGGCACTCAATTCACAAATTAGCTCACATGATAGATTCATAAGGTAATTTAACTTTATTTCTTGGAAAGGGCTCCATGCCTTCCCTTAATGGAAATTGGAATCTAATATTCCCTTCCTTCATATCAATAATCGCACCAATCGTTCTAAGGAAAAGTCTACCAAGAATAATAGGACATGAAAGATTGCAATCTATATCAAGAAAGATAAAAATCTATGGGGACCAAATTCCTATTTGCAACAATAAGAACATCATTGATTCTTCACATAGGCTTTTTAATGGTGGAATCCGCAAGGTGCAAATTTAAAGAGCAATCATCAAGATGATGGAAACCTAGAATATCACATAAAGTTTTCGGAATTGTGGAAACACTAGCACCCAAATCACATAAAGCATAACACTCATGATCTTTAATTTTAATCTTTATAGTAGGTTCCCACTCATCATTAAGTTTTCTAGGTATAGAAACTTACAAATTAAGTTTTTCATCATAAGATTGCATCAAGGCATCAACAATATGTTTGGTAAAAGTTTTTTTTTTACTATAAGCGTGAGGAGAATTCACAACGGATTGCAACAAGGAAATACAATCTACTAAAGAACAATTATCATAATTAAATTCCTTGAAATCCAAGATAGCGGGTTCAATGCTATTTAAAGTCTTGACCTCTCCAATCCCACTTTTACCAAATTTAATATCAAGATCTAAGAACTCTGAATCATTGGGACGCCTTTTAACTAAAGTTGACTCATCTCCAGTCCCATCATTATTGTAACATCCCAAATTTTCAATTTGGAATGTTATACACTAGATAATCATTGCATATCATATTTTATTGCATTTTGGCTTGATCCTAGAAATTCTACGCAACTCAAGGACCCACGGAGAGAGTTGGGGATTTCGTTATTTTCATATTTGAGTTTTCTCAAATTTTTGAAAAGAGGATCAATTGATTTTAATTATTTTCTCTTCGTATATTTATTTTATAAAAATAAAAGAGAGGAATAAAATGGCTTTCCCAAAATAAAGAAATATTGGAGATTTAATATTAAAATCAAATAAGATTTTATTTCAGAGTTTTATCACTATTTTATTTGAATTAGGAAAATGCGCGTTTTTCAAAATTGCACTTTAGGTCCAAATAAATGTTCATCTTCTCCGGCTTATTTTTAGAGGATGTGGAAAATTTATTTTGGAATTTTTGGAGTCCGGTTAGTATTTCTTTTTTTTCTGCATGTCAGAATTATTTTAAAAAATCAAACCGACTTCGGGCCGTACTCGGTCACGACTCCGCCTGCCGCCCTTTATCTGTTGGCGCCACGAGCCGCCTGACCTAGCCCACCGCCGCCTAAACCCAAGCTGTTGTCGGCCGATCGGCTGTATTCTTATTGCCGTCGCCGCCGACACCTCGTCCATGCTCGACGCCGTCGTCCGCCGCCGCCAACGCCGTCCGTTGACCGCCTCTGCCGCCGTTGACCGCCGGAGGTAGCCGTCGCCGCCGCGGTTATCGAGAGAAAATCGTTTGTTTTTTTAGAAACCCCGGTTTATTTTTTTTATAGATCAGTTTTTATTTATTTTCCCGGTTTAGTTATTTAGCGAACGCCCGTTTGTTCGTTTGTTTTAACGAACGATTTTCTCTGTTTAGCCGCAGGCAGCGACCGTTCGTTCGTTAGCCTATTCGTCAATTTTCTTTTTCCAGGGTTTTTTGCGATTATTTTTTATCGCGATTTCTGCCCTGATTTTCGTTTTAGTTTATCTTTTCGCTCGTTTGTCGGAATCAGGCGATTCAAGCGCCTAGAGTTTTGTTTCGAAACCCTCTTTCAGTTTAACCAACTCAAACAAGTTTTGCTACTGTAAAATTTGACTTAGGTCCAGATCAGTAAATGAAGCTTGTTTCTTTCGCCGTTTGAGTTTCGTTGCTTCGTTTGATTTGATACTTTTTGCAAATCGGAGTTCTTGAGTTGAACTTTCTGGTTACATATCTTATTTGAGTTTTACCCGTGCTTGTAGATGAGTGCTTATTGTATGCTTGTTTGTTCGCGATAGAGTACCCGAAGTGCGCAGCGTGCTACTACGAGTCTTTAGGTTTCATGGATCATCAGCAAGGCAAGTAACACTTTGATAATATCCCTTTCATACCCAGTTTTTATGCATTAGTTTTACCCTCAAACATTGCATGGTTAGGAATTGATAACATGTGGGTTTTGGGTAGTAGATGAGGTAGTACCTATTGTCCTGTTTATTATCAAACCTTTGGGAGTTACTTCTACGTTGCTTATATTGCTATGCTATGCTTGTAAACGTGGATTGGGTGAGTGTATCCATGACAGATGTGAGTATTGTTAATTAATGGTTAACTTAAGGTGGCTACTTAAATGCACATCTAGGTGGATTGAGGCACCTGGGGAACCCAGTGTTGCATGTATTTTTGGAAATCCCGGGGTACCATGTGATTCTCCTATGGACCGCCACCCAGGCTCAAAGGGATCATGAGATTATTCATGCTAGAAACTTCCGTGTGCAGCCGCAAGCTACTATGGGCTCTAGCATAGTTGAGTATGTTGTGTGACCTCTTTCAGTGGTAGACTAGCAGATGTAGGGGTTGTAGGTTGGTAGTGTCTACCCAGGGTAAAGAGTTAATGCTTCTTAAAGACTGTGTCTCGGTCATCCGGTTCTCAAACATCATGTAGTGCGAGAAATCCAACGGAGGAGATCGAGTCTTGCGGGGAAAAGTGCACAAACTTCTGCAAAGTGTACAAACTAATCATGGTTAGCCGTGTCCCCGGTTATGGACGTTTTGAGTATCTAGTTTCTTGGATTATCCTATGAATCCCATCATGTTACTTAATTTAATTTGATTGGGTTATTGATGAAGCTTAATTGGGATTGAGTTCGAGGAACCTTCTCAATGTTTAACAACCACCATGATAGTTAAATAAAATTTATTCCTTTGTTGTAGGGAAAAATTGGCTTTATGCAAAAGCTGTAACCATAGAGCTTTCCACCAGCTATATATGCATGTAGTGATAGCAATATTCTGTTCATTACTCTCTATGTGTTACATTGCCAGCATATTCCATGTGCTGACCCGTTTTCGGGCTACAACGTTCATGTTACAGACTTTTCAGACGATGAGTAAGGTGCCTTAGGTCGCGATCTTTCACTCAGTTATGCCGTTGGAGTTGATGGACTCGCTTTATCTTCCAAGCTTTCCGCTGTTATCGTATTTAGATGGCCTTAAGCCATATTTATTGTAATAAGTTCTCTTTTGAGACATTTGATGTAATAAGTGTGTGATTGCTACTCTGTTATAAATCCTTCAAGTACTGTGCGTGTCAGCATTACCGATCCAGGGATGACACTGATGCACAGAGATCAGACTGTTTAAGGTTTGGTCGCTACAATTATTAAGATTCATCTTGCAAAACAAAGATCTAATAGGGGACACATCAATAAATTTATGATCTTCATCATTATTTTCATGGAAACTAGAAGAACACGCCTTTACAAAGCAATCTTTCTTAGCACGCAATCTAGTGGTTCTTTCTTTGCCCTCATCAATGGAAATTCTCATAGCTTTGAGAGACTCATTGATATCATGCTTAGGAGGAGTAGATCTAAGTTTCAAAGAATCAACATCAAGCGAAAGTCTATCAACATTCCTAGCCAAATCATCAACTTTAAGCAATTTTTCTTCAAGCAAGGTATTAAAATTCTTTTGAGAGATCATAAATTCTTTCACAGCATCAACTTTAAGCAATTTTTCTTCAAGCAAGGTATTAAAATTCTTTTGAGAGATCATAAATTCTTTCACAGTATTCTAAAAATTAGAAGGTATCTTATTAAAATTACCATAAGAATTATTTGTAGGAATTTCCATAATTATTAGAGGAATTACTAGGGAACGGTCTAGGATTAAAGTTTCCTCTATAAGCATTGTTACCAAAATTATTCCTACCAACAAAATTGACATCCATAGATTCATTATTATTCTCAATCAAAGTAGACAAAGGCATATCATTAGTATCAATAGAAGCACTCTTAGTAGCAAACAATTTCATAAGTTCATCCATCTTTCCACTCAAAACATTAATTTCTTCTATAGCATGCACTTTTTTACTAGTAGATCTTTCGGTGCGCCATTGCGAATAATTAGCCATAACATTATCAAGGAGTTTAGTGGCTTATCCTAAGGTGATTTCCATAAACGTGCCTCCCGCGGCCGAATCAAAAAGATTTCTAGAAGCAAAATTCAATCCGGCATAAAAAAAGTGTATGATCATCCATAAATTCAAACCATGAGTAGGGCAATTGCGAATCATCAATTTCATTCTTTCCCAAGATTGGGAAACATGCTCATGATCAAGTTGTTTAAAATTCATAATATCGTTCCTAAGAGAGATGATCTTAGCGGGAGGAAAATACTTTGAGATAAAAGCATCTTTTTGCACTTATTCCATTTATCAATACTATTCTTAGGCAAAGACGAAAACCAAACTTTAGCATGATCTCTAAGTGAAAACGGAAATGATTTCAATTTAACAATATCGTTATCCGTATCTTTCTTCTTTTGCATCTCACACAAATCAACAAAGTTTTTTAGATGGGTAGCGGCATCTTCACTAGGAAGGCCGGAGAATTGATCTTTCATAAGAAGATTCAGCAAAGCAACATTTATTTCACAAGACTCAACATCATTAAGAGGAGCAATCGGAGTACTAAGGAAATCATTACTATTGGTATGGGAAAAGTCACACAACTTGGTATTATCTTGTGCCATAGCAACAAGCCATCCAATCACACAAGCAAACAAAAAGGCAAGCGAAAGAGAGAGGAGATTGGGAAAGAGAGGGCAAATAAAACGGCAAGGGTGAAGTGGGGGAGAGGAAAACGAGAGGCAAATGGCAAATATCGTAAGTGCGAGGGAGATGAGTTTGTGATGGGTACTTGGTATGTCTTGACTTGAGCGAAGACCTCCCTGGCAACGGCGCCAGAAATCCTTCTTCCTACGTCTTGAGCTTGCGTTGGTTTTCCTTGAAGAGGAAAGGGTGATGCAACAATAGTAGCATAAGTATTTCCCTCAGTTTTTGAGAACCAAGGTATCAATCCAGTAGGAGGCTCCTCAGAAGTCTCACGCACCTACACAAACAAACAAGAACTCGCAACCAACGCAATAAAGGGGTTGTCAATCCCTGCAAGGCCACTTGCGAAAGTGAGATCTGGTAGAGACAATATGATAAGATAAATATATTTTTGGTATTTTATAATATAGATTGGAAAATTAAATATGCAAATAAAAGTAGATTGAAAGCTTATATGATAAAAGATAGACCCGGGGGCCATAGGTTTCACTAGTGGCTTCTCTCAAGATAGCATAAGTATTACGGTGGGTGAACAAATTACTGTTGAGCAATTGATAGAAAAGCGAATAATTATGAGATTATCTAGGCATGATCATGTATATAGGCATCACGTCCATGACAAGTAGACCGACTGCTGCCTGCATATACTACTATTACTCCACACATCGACCGCTATCGAGCATGCATCTAGAGTATTAAGTTCATAAAGAACAGAGTAATGCATTAAGAAAGATGACATGATGTAGAGGGATAAAATCATGCAATATGATATAAACCCCATCTTTTTATCCTTGATGGAAACAATACAATACGTGCCTTGCTGCCCCTGCTGTCACTGGGAAAGGACACCGCAAGATTGACCCAAAGCTAAGCACTTCTCCCATTGCAGGAAAGATCAATCTAGTGTTGGGGATCGTTGCAGAAATTAAAAAATTTCTACGCATCACCAAGATCAATCTATGGAGTAAATAGCAACTAGAGAGAGGGGAGTGCATCTTCATACCCTTGAAGATCGCGAGTCGGAAGCGTTGCAAGAACGCCGTTGGAGGATTCGTACACGTAGCAATTCAGATCGCGGCCGAATCCGATCTAAGCACCGAACAATGGTGCCTCCGTGTTCAACACACGTGCAACCTGGTGATGTCTCCCGCGGCTTGATCCAGCAAGGAGGAAGGAGAGGTTGAGGAAGAAGGCTCCAACAGCAGCACGACGACGTGGTGGATGGAGTGGCAGTTCTCCGGCAGGGCTTCGCCAAGCTCTTGCGGAGGAGGAGAGGTGTTGGGGTGGGGAGCAGCTGCGCCTTGGATGTGGTGCTGCACCCCTCCCTCCACCCCTCTATTTATAGGGAGAAGGGGGAAGGGGCCCGGCCCCTCTAGATGGGATCTAGAGGAGGGGCGGCGGCCAAGGGGGGAGGGGGCTTGCCCCCCAAGCCAAGGGGGGCACCCGCTTTAGGGTTCCCCCCAACCCTAGGCGCATGGGCCCTAGGGGGGGTGAGCACCCACTTGGGGATGGTTCCCTTCCACCTACAGCCCATAAGGCCCTCTGGGCAGGTGGACCCACCCGGTGGACCCCCGGAACCCCTCCGGTGGTCCCGGTACAATACCGATATACCCCCGAATATTTCCGGTGACCGTATGATGACTTCCCATATATAAATCTTCACCTCCGGATCATTCTGGAACTCCTGGTGACGTCCAGGATCTCATCCAGGACTCTGAACAACATTCAGTAATCACATACAAATCTTCCTTATAACCCTAGCATCATCGAACCTTAAGTGTGTAGACCCTACGGGTTCGGGAATCATGTAGACATGACCGAGACAGCTCTCCAGCCAATAACCAACAATGGGATCTGGATACCCATGTTGACTGCCACATGTTCCATGATGATCTCATCGGATGAACCACAATGTCGAGGATTCAAGCAATCCTATATACAATTCCCTTTGTTAATCGGTACGTTACTTGCCCGAGATTCGATCGTCGGTATCCCAATACCTCGTCCAATCTCGTTACCGGCAAGTCACTTTACTCGTTCCGTAATGCATGATCCCTTCACCAACTACTTAGTTACATTGAGCTCATTATGATGATGCATTGCCGAGTGGGCCCAGAGATACCTCTCCGTCATACGGAGTGACAAATCCCAGTCTCGATTCGTGCCAACCCAACAGGCACTTTCAGAGATACCTGTAGTGCACCTTTATAGCCACCCAGTTACGTTGTGACGTTTGGTGCACCCAAAGCATTCCTACGGTATCCGGGAGTTGCACGATCTCATGGTCTAAGGAAATGATACTTGACATTGGAAAAGCTCTAGCAAACGAACTACACGATCTTGTGCTATGCTTAGGATTGGGTATTGTCCATCACATCATTCTCCTAATGATGTGATCCCGTTATCAATGACATCCAATGTCCATAGTCAGGAAACCATGACCATCTGTTCACCAACGAGCTAGTCAACTAGAGGCTCACTAGGGACATGGTGTGGTCTATGTATTCACACATGTATTACAGTTTCCGATCAATACAATTATAGCATGAACAATAGACAATTATCATGAACAAGGAAATATAATAATAACCATTTTATTATTGCCTCTAGGGCATATTTCCAACATCTAGCAGGCCAAACCAAACTAATAATTCGAAGAGACTCACAAAGATAACTTAATCACACATAAAAGAATTCAGAGGAGATTCAAATATTTCTCATAGATAAACTTGATCATAAACCCACAATTCATCGGATCTCGACAAACACACCGCAAAAAGAGTTACATCGAATAGATATCCAAGAAGATTGAGGAGAACTTTGTATTGAGATTCAAAGGTAGATAAGAAGCCATCTAGCTAATAACTATGGACCCGAAGGTCTGTGGTAAACTACTCACAACTCATCGGAGAGGCCTTGGAGATGATGGAGAGGCCCTCCATGGTCGATTCCCCTCTAGCGAAGCACCGCGAAGGCTCCAAGATGGGATCTCATGGATCTGTAGGTTCTGGCGGTGGAAATAGTTTTTCGTGGTCGCTTATGATGTTTTCGGGGTACATGGGTATATATAGGAGGAAGAAGTAGGTCGGTGGACGCTTGAGGGGCCCATGAGGCAGGGGGCGCACCCAGTTGGGGGGGGGGGGGCGCCCTCCACCCTTGTGGCCGCCTCGCTTGTTTTTTGACTTCCACTCCAAGTCCTCTGGATCACGTTTGTTCCAAAAAGATCGCTCCCGAAGGTTTCATTCCGTTTGGACTCCGTTTGATATTCCTTTTCTTCGAAACACTAAAATAGGCAAAAAATAGCAATACGGGCTGGGCCTCCGGTTAGTAGGTTAGTCCCAAAAATGATATAAAACTGTAAAGTAAAGCCCATAAACATCCAAAAAAGTAATATAATAGCATGGAACAATCAAAAATTATAGATACGTTGGAGACGTATCATGCAGCTTGGTGAGGAGCCAGCCCATCGTTGGTCTGAACCTTCTTTGGTGGCGGTCGCGTGGGCCACTGACAATGCGGAGGCTTTCGTCCCCCGTAGAGGTGATACGTCACCGTGTCAGGGAGGAGGACGAGCACGTCCGTCGCTACATGGTCGCGTTGGAGGGCAGGTTCGACAATACCTGGCAGGTTCCTTAGGGATCTCACTGGAGCTATGATCCTGTGATGGTTCCTTTTCTTTGGGTGTCCACCGCCAGCGTCGAAACCCGTCGTTCGCTAGGGTTGTAGCTGTATTAGTGATGTTATATGTATGATACTATTCGAGATGTATTAGTGATAATATTCGACAATGTACGGACGTAAGGGATGATTTAGTTTTCTTATTGAATGCATGCTAATTTGAATACTAATTTTGAAATGTTTCAGTTTTCCTTATTAGTGATAATATTCGACGATGTACGGAGCCCCTGCATCATCCCCGCCGTCGTCCCTGTCACCGACCCCCTCCGACCTAGAGGTGACCATAAAGTTTGAATGCTCATATGATGTAGATATAAACCATTGAAATGCAATGACCATCAAGTTTGAATGCAAATAGGATATGTGCTTGCCCAAGTGGCCATGTTTGCAGGTAACACCTCCGAGTGGCCTATGTTTTGCCGGAGTGTTGATTAATTTCCGTTCTGGCAAATCTCAGGCGCTCGGTATGGCCTTTTAAAAAAAAGGTCATGCGAGATTTTTCCGTGAATTTTGGCATGACTTGTTCTAGAATATGTAGGAAATATCAAGTGACCTGGATTTTCTAGAAAGATAATTAAACGACAATTCGGGTTGATGATACATCTCCAACATATCTACTTTTCCAAACTCTTTTACCCTTGTTTTGGACTCTAATTTTCATGATTTGAGTGGAACTAACCCGGACTGATGATGTTTTCACCAGAATTGCCATGGTTTTATTTTTGTGCAGAAATAAAAGTTCTTGGAATGACCCGAAACTTCACGGAGACACCTTTTGGAATTAATAAAAAATACTGGCGAAACAATCAACCGAAGGGGACCCACACTCTAGCCACGAGGGTGGGGGCGCGCCCTACCCCCTGGGTGCGCCCCCTGCCTCGTGGGCCCCCCTAGACATCCACTGACCACAACTCCAACTCTATATATTCATGTTCGGGGAGAAAAAATCAAAGAGAAGGATTCATCGCGTTTTACGATACGGAGCCGTCACCAAGCCATGTTCTTCCTTGGGAGGGCTGATCAGGAGTCCATTCGGGGCTCTGGAGAGGCAAATCCGTCGCCATCGTCATCATCAACCATCCTCCATCACCAATTTCATGATGCTCACCACTGTGCATGAGTAATCCCGTCGTAGGCTTGCTAGACGATGATGGGTTGGATGAGATTTACCATGTAATCGAGTTAGTTTTGTTAGGGTTTGATCCCTAGTATCCATTATGTTCTAAGATTGTTGTTGCTATGACTTTGCCATGCTTAATGCTTGTCATTAGGGCCCAAGTGCCATGATTTCAGATCTGAACCTATTATGTTTTCATGAATATATGAGTGTTCTTGATCCTATTTTGCAAGTTATAGTCACCTACTACGTGTTATGATCCGGCAACCCCGAAGTAACAATAATCGGGACCACTCCCGATGATGACTGTAGTTTGAGGAGTTCATGTATTCACTAAGTGCTAATGCTTTGGTCCGGTTCTCTATTAAAAGGAGGCCTTAATATCCCTTAGTTTCCAATAGGACCCCGCTGCCATGGGAGGGTAGGACAAAAGATGCCATGCTATTTCTTTTCCACAAGCACGTATGACTATATTCAGAATACATGCCTACATTATATTGATGAATTGGAGCTAGTTCTGTGTCACCCTATGTTATAATTGTTGCACAATGAATTCCATCCGACATAATTATCCATCATTGATCCATTGCCTACGAGCTTGTTTCATATTGGTCTTTTCTAAGTTTCTTCTCCGTTGCCACTGTTACGATTGCTACAAAACTGCTACTGTTACTTTTTCCAATGTTACCATTACTTCCATACTACTTTGCTGCAGATATTAAGTCTTTCAGGTGTGGATGAATTGAAAACTCAGCTGTTAATACTTGAGAATATTCTTTGGCTCCCCTTGTGTCGAATCAATAAATTTGGGTTGAATACTCTACCCTCCAAACTATTGCGATCCCCTATACTTGTGGGTTATCAAGACTTTTTCTGGCACCGTTGTCGGGGAGCATAGCTCTATTCTCTAAGTCATTTGGGATTTATATCTATTGACCGCTATGAGGAATCTGAAAGGCAACAAAACCAAGATCTATCCCTAAACCACGAGGGGAGGTAAGGAACTGCCATCTAGCTCTGCACTTGATTCACCTTCTGTTTTGAGTGAACTTGTGACACCTACACCTACTATTGATTCTGATATGTTGCATGTTATTGATGATTCCACTTCTGCTATGCATGATGCTTATGATGATACTAGTTCTCTGCTGGATAATAATGTGCCACTAGGTGAATTTCTTGATGAACAACTTGCTAGGGTTAGAGAGAATAAAATTACTGAAATTAATGATATTAATGAAAGTGATGATGAAGATTCTACCCCTAGATATAAATTGCCTGTTGTACCTGAGGGTTATGTTATGGATGAAGAAACTGCTAGAGACTTCTTGCTTGCAATGATACATATGATCTTAAGAAACTGTTAGCTAAGTTGAAAGAAAAGTCTTTGAATGCTAGAATGAAATATGATCCTTCTTTTGCTACTTCACCTATCTGTGTTACTGATAAGGATTATGAATTCTCTGTCGATCCTGAGTTGATTACTTTGGTTGAATCTGATCCTTTCCATGGCTATGAATCTGAAATTGTTGTCGCACATCTTACTAAATTGAATGATATAGCCACCCTATTTACTCATGAGGAGAAAAATCGCTATTACTATATTCTTAAATTGTTTCCTTTCTTGTTAAAGGGTGATGCTAAAATATGGTTTAATTCTCTTGCTCCTGGTTGTGTGTGTAGCCCCCAGGATATGATTTATTACTTCTCTTCAAAATATTTTCCCTCTCATAAGAAACAAACCGCCTTACAGGAAATAATTAATTTTGTGCAAATTGAAGAAGAGAGTCCCCCACAAGCTTGGGGGAGGCTTCTCCAATTACTTAATGCTTTTCCTGATCATCCTCTCAAGAAAAATTAAATACTTGATATCTTTTATAATGGACTAACCGATGCTTCCAGAGACCACCTAGATAGTTGTGCTAGTTGTGTTTTCAGGGAAAGAACCGTTAAGCAAGCTGAATTGCTATTGAATAATATATTGAGTAATGATACTGATTGGACACTTACTGAACCAACTCCTAATCCAACTCCGAAGAAAAGGGGTATTCTATTTCTCAGTCCTAAATATATGCAAGAGGCGAAAAAATCTATGAAAGAAAAAGGTATTAAAGCTGAAGATGTTAAGAATTTACCGCCTATTGAAGAGATAAATGGTCTTGATAACACGACACAGGTAGTAAAGGTAAATTATCTCTATAGATTTGATGAAGGTGACGCTCCTCATAATATGTCTGCTGGTCAATGCTTGGATGAGTTTGATAATTTCATTGTTAAACAAGAAAACTTCAATGCTTATGTTGGTAGACAATTCAAACGTAATGCTTATATGTCGAACACTTGAGTGATTATATTTCTAGACTTAAAAGTGATCTTAAGCTTATTAGTGAACATGCTTCCATGGTTATGACTGAAGTAGAACAAGTACTTAAGGCACAACATGATTTGCTCAATGATTTGAATAATAAGAACAATGATAATGCTATTAGAGTTATGACTAGAGGTGGTAAAATGACCCAGGAACCTTTGTATCCTCAGGGCCATCCTAAGAGAATTGAGCAAGATTCTCACAGAATTAATTCTGATGCACCTAGTCCCGCTAATAAAAATAAAAAGAATACTGATAGGACTTTGCATGCTTTTAGTGAACCTGTTATTGACACACCTGAGAATCCCAATGATATTTCTATTTCTAATGCTGAAACATAATCTGGTGATGAACATGAACCTAGTGATAATGTTAATGATGATGTTCATGATGATTCTCAACCTAGTAATGATAATGATGTAGGGATTGAACCTGCTGTTGATCCTGATAACCCACAATCAAAGAATCAATGTTATGATAAGAGATACTTTGTTTCTAGGAAGCACGGTAAGGAAAGAGAACCATGGGTTCAGAAACCCATGCCTTTTCCTCCTAAGCCATCCAAGAAAAAGGATGATGAGGATTTTGAGCGCTTTGCTGAAATGATTAGACCTATCTTTTTGCGTATGCGTTTGACTGATATGCTTAAAATGCATCCTTATGGTAAGTATATGAAAGATATTATTACAAATAAAAGAAAGATATAGGAAGCTGAAATTTCCACCATACTTGCTAATTATACTTTTAAGGGTGGAATACCAAAGAAACTTGGAGATCCAGGAGTACCAACTATACAATGCTCCATTAAAAGAAACTATGTTAAAACTGCTTGATGTGATCTTGGAGACGGTGTTAGCGTTATGCATTTCTCTTTATATTGTAGACTTGATTTGAATAATTTGACACCTACTGAAATCTCTTTGCAAATGGCTGATAAATCAACTGCTATACCCATCGGTATTTGTGAAGATGTGCCTGTTGTGGTTGCAAACGTTACTATTTTAACGGACTTTGTTATTCTTGATATTCCTGAGGACGACAGTATGTCGATCATCCTGCGTAGACCCTTTTTAAAGACTGCAGGGGTGGTTATTGATTACAACAAAGGCAATGTCACTTTTCATGTTAATGGTAACGAGCATACGGTACACTTTCCGAAGAAACAAGCTCAAGTTCATAGTATCAATTCTATTGCAAAAAATTCAACTATTACTATTGGAGGTTTTGAATTCTCTCTTCCTACTATCAAAAAGAAATATGATATTCTTATTGTTGGGGACATGCATATCCCCATTGAGGTAGCCTAGTGTTATTCAAAAATTCTCCGGTTTCACGTTATTCGGAAGAGGTTTGTTAATAAGACTTGATCAACCTTGTTAATGGATTCGTTTTGATGAGCATGAGATGAATGAATTTTGAAAGCACAACACTCTGTACCCTCCTTCCACTTTCTGTTATTTAGAATAAATAAAGCAAAAATAGTATTTCCTTTCTGTTTTCTTAATTATCCATGCAATAAAAAATACCCCGAAAATAAAAGTTCTCCAAATGCCCTGGAAATTTAGTATGATTTTTTATAAAATATCTGAGAATTTATGGCACTGAGAACACACCAGGGGGATGCACCAGTGAGCCATGAGGGTGGAGGGTGCGCCCTACCCCCTGGGCGCGCCCCCTGCCTCAGGGGCCCCACGTGGCCCCCCTCCACTTATTCCAGCACCCATCCACTTCATCTTCCTCCAGAAAAAATCATCCCGTAGCTCAAACTCGTGTTCTTGCTCATGCTACCATTTTTCGATCTCCTTGCTCAAAGCTCCATTCACAAAACTTCTTTGGGGAATTGTTCTTCGGTATGTGACTCCTCCAATGGTCCAATTAGTTTTTGTACTAGTGCTTCATTTATTGCAAATTTTTGCTGCTGAGGTGACCCTGTTCTTGAGCTTGCATGCCAAATTTTATATGGTCAAAAGTAGTTTTAGTGCATGATATAGTCTCTAGGCATTTGTGGGAGTAGTTGCTATCAATCTTGTTGAGTTTGGTTCACTCTTATTTTGAGTTACTAAAAATTTCAGAAAATTTCAGAGGAAGAGAAATGTTGAGGAGATTGCTGAGAGGCTACTCGAGCCGGAATTCGAAGGGAAAGGAGAATGACGAGAATGAAACACCCAAGTACAACCTTCCCCGCACCGCGGAGGTCCGGCCGTGTGAATGGCCTTGTGATGCATTCTTGAAGGCCGCTGGAACTTATGAAGACTTCTATTACTTGGCTGAGAATGTAGGCATCACCGACTTTCTCCACGATAAGTGTGATCAGTATCTCTTACTCACTAATACTTTCGTGCAAAATTTTCACTTTCATCCTAGGAGATCACTACCCTCGGTAGAATTTTATTTATAAGATGAGATTAAGGAGATGTCCCTTTATAATTTTTTTGGAGTTTGCAAATTACCTTTTGAGGGCAGCGTCGAGGAACCACATCCTAGTGATGTGGAAGATTTTATTGATGAAATTACTATAGGGGAAAGGAGAAGAGTGTCGGATGCAAGAACTACTAGTATACATTTTTCCTATTCTACGTTACTATGCAATATTTGCTAGTAGATGTTTAATTGGTCGTGGGAACAGTAGGGGCCTCAGTGCTCATGACCTTGCCATTTTGCGCCATGCTTTACTTCGTGATAAAACTTCCAGTTTAGGCACTATGGTTGCTAAATGGTTGAGCTTAAAACGTACAATGGGCCCCATTTTTGGAGGTATCTTTGCTTCGCGTCTTGCTAAATATTTTGAGATACCTATTAGACACTATGAGAAAGAAGAAAAGGTCATGTCCACTATTTTCTTAGATTATAAAAGTATGGTAGCACATGATTTTCCTTGCTATGATAAGGAAAAGAGACTCATTTATAACCTGGTATTTAGTGAAAAGATTTGTTAGATTATTATCTTGCCTGCACCTTCTTTCTTTAATATTCATTCAGGCACATACCTTATCATGCCCGATGACATTCATGCATACTGGAAGCGGACACGATCCCCAGATCCTGAGCCAGAGCCATTATCAAGAGTCTATTATCAGTGGGATCCGCAGGAGCTCGCTAACCAGTGGAATCCTGAGGATCCTCCTCAATAACCAGAGAGGACTACTTTTATCCATGGGCGTAGACCAACTTAGGCCAAAAGTCTAAGCTTGGGGGAGTACATATTTCTCACCGACATTATATTCATGTTCACACACTCATTCTAGTTGTCGGTTTTCATACTTTTTCATTGTATTATCCATGCTAGTTTATTTTCTTTTCCTGCTTTTTTTCTTATGTGTTTGAAAAACTTTGAGAAAAAACAATAATAATAATAATTAGTTATAGCTTTTAGCTAGTTTACCTTCCATGCTTGTAATAGTAGTATTAAAGTAAAACTCAAAAGGATTTCACGTTCTTCTTTTGCTTGTTGGGAGCTTTCCCGTGTAAATAGTTTTTCTCGTTCTTTGAATTTCTTTTCTTTTCTTTGGGGGTCGAGAGGAGAAGACCACGATGAAAATGATGAGTGGCTCTCATATACATTATTGTTGATCTAACAAAGAGCCCATATTACCTTGTCTTCTCCTTTGAATAAATGTTTGCAGATTCTAGCTTAGTCCAATGCATGTGCACTATTATTATTATCCACACCATTCGGTCGTGCAAGTGAAAGGCAATAATGACAATATATTATGAAATGATTGAGATGAGGAAAAGCTGGTATGAACTTGACCTATCTTGTTTTTGTAAATATGATTAGTTCATCGTTCCTAATTCAGCCTATTATGGATGAAACATGTTTGCAATGACAATTAGAAATTATAGTTACTCATGCCATGCTTAATTAGCTAGGAGTTTACAACGGTTTACCTTGCGTGCCAACATGCTATTAAAATGGTTGTGATGTAGTATGATCGGGTGGTATCCTCCCTTGAATGATTCGAGTGACTTGGCTTGGCACATGTTCGTGCATGTAGTTGAAACAAAATCAACATACACTACTGCGGGATGCTGCTAACGCAACACTACGATCAGAGACCCTTCGAGAAACTGTGTGCGATGCAATAATCACAAATGGTGGTGTCAAAGAACCGTCAAAAATGTCCAAAACGTTTGCGATGACATATACATCAAACACGGTTCAGGTTTTGGTTCCGTGTGCGATGAAGGGCTTATGGTTCAGCTCAATTAACTGTTTGCGATGAGGAGGAACAAAAGAAACGGGCAGCTAGATGAAGGCGTGTGCGATACACAGCATACGGTTCACTCGGATGAACTATTTGTGATGAGGTGGAACAACAGAAACGGGCAGGCATATGAAGGTGTGTGTGATATACGGCATACAGTTCACTCGGATGAACTATTTGCGTTGAGACAAGAGAATAGAAACGGTTCAATATAACAAATACCATAAATATTGCAAGGTTCAAATTCAAAGATTACAACGCCCAAATTCAAACATTGCAAACTGCGTCATTTCTAAAAAGGGATCAGCCGCTGACAAGTCATGTATGGGTTTGACACAATGACTTCCAATTGCTTTGCCATATGCTCTTCCAATACGAAGTTTGGCATTTTTGGAGGCACTTCCATTCCGCAGTACCTGCCAACTCTTATAATCATACCATTCATCTTTCCTAATTAAATGCGTGTTCAACCTCAGTACACTCAGCACCTTTGCTCTGGCAAGAAAGAACCTGGCGAGTGTAATCTCCGGTAAGGTCCCTCGGTAGGAGTTCAAAGTAATATTTGAGAGATGCAGATCCAGGCATTCGAAGTGATTTTTGTTATAAACATTATCCACCTCCGGGCCTATTATTATCTACAAAAGAAGAGAACGTGTTAGTGCCTACATGCAATTTTGAACACTACACGCCCATTTGGTTTGCAGGATTTGTAAAATGCACCAATGTGCCATCTTCGATCTGGCATGATTAACATGGGCATTTGAGTACAATCTAGAAACATGTAGCCTTCTTCACAAGAGGTTGGATTGGATGAAAAATTCCCTAAGAAAGCTAGTACAGATGAATCCAAAGGAGAAATGCTTATGGACAATTGTAACCATATGAATGAAGGAACCAATATGGGGTGGGGGTGTATGTCCTAAAATCCTCTAAAATTCCTTCAGAAATTGTAGTACATTGTCATTGTAAACTTGGGAAAAGGTGCAAAAAATTGAACTCCCTTATGGTTATCATTTAATAGGAAAGGAACATCGCCTCGATATACAGCTTCTTCAGGCACAAAAAGCATCTCAGGCAACTGACAACTTGGTCTAGGTTGGGGCCGACAGATTCTAGTGCCAAGACCTTCACTGTGCCCAGAGTGCAGGTGAAGCTTATTGGATGATGCATTTAACATACGTCTTCAAAACTAGAAATAATGTTGATATCAAGAAGGAGAGGTATAAGGCGACTGTTGTACCTGAAAGTTGTAGTATTTGACAGACGAGTAGCCCACCACATTCAATTTCGGCGCAGAAATGACATTGATTCTTGTTGGACCTTGTTGATCAACTACAAGTAATCTCTCAAGTGAAGGTGTGTCCTGGATGACCATATTGTGGTCCACCTTTTGTGATCTCTTGTTGCAGCACCAGCAACACACATAAATAGTCCGGAGAGTCCTGGAGGTGATGTGCAAGGTACTCGACCAATTCATGACCTGAAGACGAAGGAACTCGAGTGTAGTACAGCCGTGGAGCAGGCGTTCCATGTCATCCTTTGGGATGCGGACGATGATGAGCTTGAGGTGCTTCAGTCATGGTATAAAAAGAGTGGGCGCGACATTAAGGGGGGATGGCAGTTCATGAACTTGGCGAGGCGCAGCGTGGGCGCGAAGCGGTGCGCGGACGTTGGCAGCAAGCACGTATGCCCATCATTAAAACTGAACTTCTCGAGCTGATCTATGGTGGGGGATCGGAACCACTCGTCAAGCTTGGCTCGGTCCTTGCCATTGGAACGGAACTTGCCCGTGATAACGCCTTTGATTGGGACATGGTGACTGCCGAGGATCTCAGAGAACGCATCCAAGCTTTGGCGATAGCCATGGCAGAGCTTGTGGGTGTCGAGGAGGTCGACAGGTGGGACGCCACCGCCGGGAAAGGGCGGCTGTCTCGCTCGATATTTGATTGGGAGGAGGGATATGATGACTATCAACATATCATCAGGGAGGTTGTTGATGGAGTCTAGGCTTGCTGGAGTCGCTTGCGGTTCTTTCTCGAGCCGCCTCCGCTTGTTGGCAGCCTCGTTCTCCACCTTAGCAGCGACGGAAACCTCTCTCTCCATATTCACACCGTGCTCCGGTGCTTCAGCAGCCCCGGCGTCACCACTCCCTCCGATGGGGCGCTTGTGCGGCATCCTTGTACCACCTATAATGTATGTAGCATGGAAGATATCTAGATCTCTTGGTTTTTATGTTGACAATGAAAGTATGCTGCTCAAAATATTATTTATCTCTGTTTCAAAACTCGAGCTCTGGCACCTCTGCAAATCCCTGCTTCCATCTGCGAAGGGACTATCTATTTACTTTTATGCTGAGTCATCATCCTCTTATAAAAAGCACCAGTTAGAGAGCACCACTATTATTTGTACGCATTGTTATTAATTGATATTGAGTATAACTGTGACTGGATCTCTTTCACCATGAATTACAATGTCTAGTCACTCCTCGATCTTCAGGGGTGCTCTTCACTTATGTTTTGCGGTCTCAGAAAGGGGCAGCGAGATACCATCTTATTATATCAAATCATGATTGTTTTGAGAAACTGTTGTCATCCGAGATTTATTATTATTACTCGCTAGTTGATTATGCCATTGATATGAGTAAATGTGAGACCTAAATGTTATTGTGAATATGGTTAGTTCATAATCTTTGCTGAAAACTTGAATGTTGGCTTTATATATTTGCAACAACAAGATCAAATAGAGTTTGTAAAAGTTTTTCTTTATCACTTTCAGTTTGTCAACTGAATTGCTTGAGGACAAGCAATGAGTTAAGCTTGGGGGAGTTGATACGTCTCCAACGTATCTACTTTTCCAAACTCTTTTGCCCTTGTTTTGGACTCTAATTTGCATGATTTGAGTGGAACTAACCCGGACTGACGTTGTTTTTAGCAGAATTGTCATGGTGTTATTTTTGTGCAGAAATAAAAGTTCTCGGAATGACCGGAAACTTCACGGAGACACCTTTTGAAATTAATAAAAAATACTAGCAAAAGAATGAACTGAAGGGGGCCCACACCCTGGCCACGAGGGTGGGGGCGCGCCCTACCCCCTGGACGCGCCACCTACCTCGTGGGCCCGTGGACCTCCACCGGCCTCAACTCCAACTCTATATATTCATGTTCGAGGAGAAAAAAATTGGAGAGAATAATTCATCGCGTTTTACGATACGGAGCCGCCGCCAAGCCCTGTTTTTCCTCGGGAGGGCTCATTTGGAGTCTGTTCGGGGCTCGGGAGAGGAGAATCCGTCGCCATCGTCATCATCAACCATCCTCCATCACCAATTTCATGATGCTAACCGCCATGCATGAGTAATCCTATCGTAGGCTTGCTGGACGATGATGGGTTGGATGAGATTTACCTTGTAATCGAGTTAGTTTTGTTAGGGTTTGATCCCTAGTATCCATTATGTTCTAAGGTTGATGTTGCTATGACTTTGCCATGCTTAATGCTTGTCACTAGGGCCCGAGTGCCATGACTACAGATCTGAACCTATTATGTTTTCATGAATATATGAGTGTTCTTGATCCTATCTTGCAAGTTATAGTCACCTACTACGTGTTATGATCCGGCAACCCCGAAGTGACAATAATCGGGACCACTCCCGGTGATGACCGTAGTTTGAGGAGTTCATGTATTCACTAAGTGCTAATGCTTTGGTCCGGTTCTCTATTAAAATGAGGCCTTAATATCCCTTAGTTTCCAATAGGGTCCCGCCGCCACGGGAGGGTAGGAAAAAAGATGTCATGCAAGTTCTTTTCCATGAGCACGTATGACTATATTTGGAATACAAGCCTACATTATATTGATGTATTGGAGCTAGTTCTGTGTCACCCTATGTTATAACTGTTGCATGATGAATTCCATCCGACATAATTATCCATCATTGATCCATTGCCTACGAGCTTGTTTCATATTGAGCTTCGCTAAGTTACTTCTCCGTTGCCACTGTTATGATTGCTACAAAACTGCTACTGTTACTTTTGCCACTGTTACCGTTACTTCCATACTACTTTGCTACTAAATAATTTGCTACAGATATTAAGTCTTTCAGGTGTGGTTGAATTGACAAGTCAACTGCTAATACTTGAGAATATGCTTTGGCTCCCCTTGTGTCAAATCAATAAATTTGGGTTGAATACTCTACCCTCGAAAACTATTGCAATCCCCTATACTTGTGGGTTATCAGTTGACTTTAAGTCTATCGAGGCTCCATACATTACAATCAAAAAATGAGTGAGGGAGAAAGTCTGCACCATATAGGAGAGAGCAAGAATCCCGATTGTTGTTCTGGGGGTCGTTTCTCCTTCTCCTTGTGCTAGACCTTTGTTATGCACTAGGGGAAGGAGGAGTAACGACCATCACCGACGATCAAAAAATCAGTGAGGGACTGTGTCCACCATATATGAGAGAAGAAGAATGTGGACTGTTGTCGTGGGGGTCGCTTCTCCTTCGTTCTCGTGTGCTAGACATTTTGGTTTAATGCACTTGGGGACGAAGGGAGGAGCAACCATCACCAATGGTCGAATATATACACCACATGAGCTGAGAGTTTTCAAAAAACGACTCGACGGACCGATAGTCAACCTATGCTGAATAATAATGATCTAATTTAGTTTTTCTAGTACATATATTAAATTTTATAAGTTTTTTCTTTGAATTGTGAACATAGGAAATGTCGTCGGACGATGAAAGTCTCGCGGAGTGCTCCTGGTGCGGCGACGACCGGGGTTTCTATGACAGGCCTCACTTCGTAGAAGGTTGGCGCTTCAGCACTAAGCTCCATGAGACCTTCGATGTTGAAACGGTGCGCAACGACACAAAATGTTTTTTTCGTAATTAAGCTCGACTTCTGCTTCTTCAACCTGTAATTTTCGTCTTTTACAATTCGACTAGCTTATCTAATTCAACACCCTGCAAAATAGTGGGATCATTACTTCCTAAAGTTGACACTCTTCCAAACCTTCTTTCATCATCAATAGGAGGCATGCTTTCATCATAATAAATATTCTCATCAAAACTTGGGGGACTAAAAATATCATATTCATCAAACATAGAATCCCCAAGCTTGTAGCTTTGAATATCATTAGTATCATGGATATTCAAAGAACTCATACAAACAACATTGCAATCATGCTCATCATTCAATGATTTAGTGCCAAACATTTTATAGACTTCTTCCTCTAACACTTGAGCACAATTTTCCTTTCCATCATTATCACGAAAGGCATTAAAAATACGAAGCATATGAGGAAACCTCAGTTCCATTTTTTTGTAGCTTTCATTTATAAACTGAACTAGTGATAAAACAAGAAACTATAAGATTCAATTGCAAGATCTAAAGATATACCTTCAAGCACTCACCTCCTCGGCAATGGCGCCAGAAAAGAGCTTGATTTCTACTACGCAACCTTCTTCTTGTAGACTCGTGCTAGGCCTCCAAGCGCAGAGTTTTGTAGGACAATAGCAAATTTCCCTCAAGTGGATGACCTAAGGTTTATCAATCCATGGGAGGCGTAGGATGAAGATGGTCTCTCTCAAACAACCCTGCAACCAAATAACAAAGAGTCTCTTGTGTCCCCAACACACCCAATACAATGTTAAATTGTATAGGTGAACTAGTTCGGCGAAGAGATGGTGATATAAGTGTAATACGGATAGTAGATATAGGTTTGTGTAATCTGAAAATATAAAAACAGCAAGGTAACTAGTAACAAAAGTGAGGGAAAATGGTATTGCAATGCTTGGAAACAAGGCCTAAGGTTCATACTTTCACTAGTGCAAGTTCTCTCAACAATGATAACATAATTAGATCATATAACAATCCCTCAACGTGCGACAAAGAATCACTCCAAAGTTCCTATCACGGAGAGCATAAGATGAAATTGCTTGTAGGGTACGAAACCGCCTCAAATTTATCATTTTCGATCAATCCATTGGGCTATTCCTATAAGTGTCACAAACAGCCCTAGAGTTTGTAGTAAAATAACACCATATGACACACATCAATCAACCCTAATGTCACCTAGATACTCCAATGTCACCGCAAGTATCTGCGGGTCAATTATATGATATGCATCAAACAATTTCAGATTCATAATATTCAATCCATCACAAAGAACTTCAAGAGCATCCCGAGATTTCTACCGGAGAAAGGAATATGAAAACGTGCATCAACCCTATGCACAGATTACCCCAATGTCACAACGGGAATCCGCAACTTGATAACCAAAACATACATCAAGTGGATCAACAGAACATCCCATTGTCACCACGGATATCCCATCGCAAGACATACATCAAGCGCTCTCACATCCAAAGATTCAATCCGACATAACAAAACCTCAAAGGAAAAGACTCGATTCATCACAAGGTAGAGAGGGAGCAACACCATAAGATCCAACTATAGTAGCAAAGCTCGTGGTACATCAAGATCTTGCTAAATCAAGAACACGAGAGAGAGAGAGAGAGAGAGAGAGAGGGATCAAACACATAGCTACTGGTACATACCCTCAGCCCCGAGGGTGAACTACTCCCTCCTCGTCATGGAGATCATCGGGATGATGATGATGTCCACCGGTGATGGATTCCCCCTCCGGCAGGGTGCCGGAACGGGCCCCCGATTGGTTTTTCGTGGCTACAGAGGCTTGCGGCGGCGAAACTCCCGATCTAGGTTTCTTTCTGGGGGTTTCTGGATTTATAGGAATTTTTGGCGTCACTTTCACGTCAGGGGGTCCACGAGTCAGCAACAAGGTAGGGGCGTGCCCTAGGGGGTTGTACGCGCCCTCCACCCTTGTCGTTGACTCGGGACTCTTCTGGCCCAACTCTTGTGCTTCGGGGGCTTCTTCTGGTCCGTAAAAAATCACCGTAAATTTTTATCTTGTTTGGAATTCATTTGATATTCCTTTTCTGCAAAACTCAAAAACAAGGAAAAAACAGAAACTTGCACTGGGCTCTAGGTTAATAGGTTAGTCCCAAAAATAATATAAAATAGCATATAAAACATCCAAGATGGATAATATAATAGCATGGAACAATCAAAAGTTATAGATACATTGGAGACGTATCAATAAAGCCCATCTTTTTATCCTTAATGGCAATAATACAAATATGTGTCTTGTCCCCTTCTGTCACTTGGATATAGATCACGGCAAGATTGAACCCATCAAAAAGCACCTCAATCTAGTTGGCCAAACCAAATCAATAGATCAGAGAGAAATAAAAAGCTATAATAATCATGGATAATCTGATCATAAACTCACAATTCATCAAATCCCAACAAACACAGCGCAAAAATTCATTACATCGAATAGATCTCTGATGTCTGCTTGAACTAAGTCGGTATTTCCCCAAAGAGGAAGGGATGATGCAGCACAACGACGGTAGGTATTTCCCTCAGTGATGAGACCAAGGTTATCAAACCAGTAGGAGAACCAAGCAACACAACATAAACAGCCCCTGCAGACAAATAATAAATACTCGCAACCCGACGTGTTAAAGGGGTTGTCAATCCCTTTCGGGCAACAGTGCCTCGAATTGGTGAGAAGACGTGATAAAGTTGTGATAGATAGGATAAATAGATCGCAAATAAAATAAAGTGCAGCAATCTATTTTTGGATTTTTGGTTTAATAGATCTTAAAATAAAAGCAAAGGAAAATAGATCTCAAAGGCAAATATGATGAAAAGAGACCCGACGGCCGTATGTTTCACTAGTGGCTTCTCTCGAGAAAAATAGCAAACGGTGGGAAAACAATTACTGTTTGGCAATTGATAGAACTTCAAATAACCATGACGATATCCAAGCAATGATCATTATATAGGCATCACATCCAAGATTAGTAGACCGACTCCTGCCTGCATCTACTACTATTACTCCACACATCGACCGCTATCTAGCATGCATCTAGTGTATTAAGTTCATGGACAACGGAGTATTGCAATAAGAATGATGACATGACGTAGACAAGATCTATTTATGTAGAAATAGACCACATCTTGTTATCCTTAATAGGAATGATACATATGGGTCGTTTTCCCTTCTGTCACTGGGATCAAGCACTGTAAGATCGAAACCATCATAAAGCACCTCTTCCCATTGCAAGATAAATAGATCAAGTTGTCCAAACAAAACCCAAATATTGGAGAAGAAATACGAGGCTATAATTAATCATGCATATAAGAGATCAAAGAAGACTATAATAACTTTCATGGATAAAAGCATAGATCTGATCACAAAATCAAAGTTCATCGGATCCCAACACAAACACATCGCAAAAGGACTTACATCAGATGGATCTCCAAGATATCATTCTATTGATAATCAAGAGACAGAGAGAGAGGAAGCCATCTAGGTACTAACTACGGACCCGTAGGTCTACAAAGAACTACTCACACATCATCGGAGAGGTACCAATGGACATGATGAACCCCTCTGAGATGGTTTCTAGATTAGGTCTGGTGTTTCTGGAACTTGCGGTGATTGGAATTGATTTTCGTCGACTCCCTAGTGTTTTTGGAATATTGGGGTATTTGTAGATCAAAGAGGCGGTGCGAAAGGCCACCGAGGTGGGTACAACCCACCTGGGCGCGCCTGGCCTAGGCGCGCCTGGTGGGTTGTGTTCCCCTCGGAGCTCCCCTCATGTACTTTGTTGGCCCACTGGATGTCTTCTGGTCCAAAAAATTCCACAAAATGTTTTGCTGCTTTTGGACTCCGTTTGGTATTGATTTCCTGCGATGTAAAAAACAAGCAGAAAACAGCAACTGGCACTGGGCACTATGTCAATAGGTTAGTACCAAAATATCATATAAAATGCTTATAAAATGATTGTAAAACATCCAAGAATGATAATATAACAGCATGGAACAATCAAAAATTATAGATATGTTCGAGACATATCAGCATCCCCAAGCTTAATTCCTGCTCGCCCTCGAGTAGGTAAATGATAAAAACAGAATTTTTGATGTGAAATGCTGCTTAACATGTTCAGCACATAATCTTTTCTTTGTAACATGGACATTTGGACTTCTATATGGTTCAAAGCAATAGTCTAGTTTTGACATGAAGATTTTAATACTCAAGCATATCAACAAGCAACCATGTCTTTCAAAATATAAACACCAAAGCAAGTTATCCCTAGCTCATTATGCTCAACCATTGATCCATTCATGAAACACACTCGAATATTAGCTACACCCAATGGTCAAATACGATCATAGTGCCCCTTAGTTGGTGCTTTATAAGAGAAGATGGAGACTCAAATTCAAAATAAAAATTGCATAAAGTAAAAGAAAGGCCCTTCGCAGAGGGTAGTAGTGATTTGTAGAGGTGCCAGAGCTCAAAGCGAAAATTGAGAGATAAAAACATTTTGGGAGGCATACTTTTCCCACCAACAAAAATGACTTAGAGCTCCCAACACTTTCCATGCTAGATACATCATAGGCGGTTCCCAAATAGAAAATAATGTTTATTCCTTTTTCCACCATACTTTAACTTTCCATGGCTAACCGTATCCACGGGTGCCCTCCATACCAACACTTTCCAAGGAAATTATTATTTGACAACATAAAGTAAATTCATTTTTTCATTTCGGGACTGAGCATCCCTAATACCTTTGTCGTACTCTCGTGCAATGACAAGTGAATAATCACTCATCGTGAGAATAACACATCTAGCATGGAAAATATCGGCCAACCCTCACTGCCCCGTGAGCGGTATGAGCACACAAAAGAGAAATTTATTTGAAAATTAGAGATGGCACATGCAAATTTGTTTAGAACAAGACATAAATACCGCATATAGGTAGGTATAGTGGACTCATATGGCAAAACTGGTTTAAAGGGTTTTGGATGCACAAGTAGTGATCATACTTAGTGCAAAATGAAGGCTAGCAAAAAGATTGAGAAGCGACCAACCAAGAAACGAAAATTCTCGTACCCAAGCATTAAGCATAACTAACACCGAATAATGCACCACAAGTAGGATATAAATTTTATTGCATAACTATTGACTTTCGTGCTTGCATAGGGAATCACAAACCTTAACACCAATATTCTTACTAAAGCATAATTACTCATCAACATGACTCACATATCATATCGTCATATCTCAAAACCATTACTAAGAACCAAGTTTATTTTGTCCAATGATCTTCATGAAAGTCTTTATTACATCCTCCTTGGATATCTATCACTTTGTACTATTTTCATATATTGCTCTTAATAAGCTCAAACAAATATAAGTGAAGAACATGAGCATGATATTTCTTTCTCACAAAATAATCTAAGTGAAGCAAGAGAGAATTTCTTAAAAAATTTACTAACTCCCAAATAAATCTAAGTGAAGCATGAGAGCATTTCTTCTAAAATAACAAAGCACACCGTGCTCAAAAAGATATAAGAGAAGCACTGGAGCAATTCCATGGCTCTGAAAATTTAAGTGAAGCATAGTAGCAAGCATAGTATAATTTTTGGCTCTCTCAAAAAGGTGTGTCCAGCAAGGATTCAAGACTTAAAACACAAGCAAAAAAAGCAAAGACTCATATCACACAAGACTCTCCAAGCAAAACTCATAATATGTGACGAATAAAAATATAGCTCCAAGTAAAATACCGATGGTTGTTAGAAGAAAGAGGGGATGCCACTCGGGGGCATCCCCAAGCTTAGTTGCTTGCTACTTCTTTTAATATTATCTTGGGGTGCCTCTGGCATCCCCAAGCGTAGCCTTTTGCTAATCCTTATTCCTTGATCCATCGTAAGATCACCCAAAACTTAAAAACTTCAATCACACAAAACTCAACAAAACCTTCGTGAGATCCGTTAGTACAAGAAAGCAAACCACTACTATAAGTGTTGTTGCAAACCCATCCATATTTTATTTTTGCATTATATCTACTATATTCCAACTTTTCTATGGCAAAAACTCTTCAAAGAAAACCATATAATCATCAAAACAAGCACACAAAGCAAAGAAAATAGAATCTGTCAAAAACAGAACATTCTATAGCAATCTGACTACTTCGAATATTTTTGTAACTAAAAAAATTCTGAAAAATTAGGACGACGTGAATAATTTGTTTATTAACCTTCTTCAAAAATAATCAACGCAAAATCACCCTTCTGATAAAAACTAAAAATAATTTCGTGAGCGCAAAAGTTTCTGTTTTTCAGAAGATCAAATCAACTCTCACCCAAATCATCCCAAAGGCCTTGCTTGGCACAAACACTAATTTAAACCAAAAAATACACATCTAACCAGAGGAATAATTGGGTATTTACACAAGAACAAAAAATAAAAAGCAAAAAAGTATTTTATTCGTTGGGTTCCTTCCCAACAAGCTCTTCCTTTATAGCCATTAAGATAGGCATGAGATTTCAATGATGCTCACATGAAAGAAAAGAATTGAAGCACAAAGAGAGCATCATAAAACATGTGACAGCCACATTTAAGTCTAACATACTTCCTATGCATAGGCATTTTGTAGGCAACCAAATTATCAAGACAATAAACATCTAGCATATGCAAGGAAGAAGAAAGAGACAATAGCAATTGTCGGTGTCAAAACCGGCGGATCTCGGGTAGGGGGTCCCGAACTGTGCGTCTAGGCGGATGGTAACAGGAGACAAGGGACACGATGTTTTTACCCAGGTTTCCTCTCGATGGAGGTAAAACCCTACTCCTGCTTGATTAATATTGATGATATGGGTAGTACAAGAGTGGATCTACCACGAGATCAAGGAGGCTAAACCCAAGAAGCTAGCCTATGGTATGATTGTTGTAATGGTTGTGTGTCCTACGGACTAAAACCCTCCGGTTTATATAGACACCGGAGAGGGCTAGGGTTACACAGAGTCGGTTATAATGGTAGGAGATCTACATATCCGTATCGCCAAGCTTGCCTTCCACGCCAAGGAAAGTCCCATCCGGTCAATCTTGTATCTTCATAGTCTTGGAGTCCGACCGATGATGATAGTCCGGCTATCCGGACACCCCCTAGTCCAGGACTCCCTCAAGAGCCTGAACCAGCTTCAATGACGATGAGTCCGGCGCATATTGTTCGGCATTGCAAGGCGGGTTCCTCCTTCGAATAATTCATAGAAGATTGCGAACACCAGGATAGTGTCCGGCTCTGCAAAATAAATTCCACATAGCACCGTAGAGAGAATAATATGTACACAAGTTCAATCTGCTGATGTATTTTGTGGCATGACGTCCCACCACCACCAAGCCTTTACTTGAATTATTTTTTTATTATACCACCTCAGCGCGTTTAGCGAAGCGGTTTCCTTGGCATGTCGTGTCAAAGCAGAGATCGTGTTCCCCTTATTCCGGGATTCCCATCAATACGGACGTGGGTAACCCAACCGCGCCCGTTGCCCTGCCTCCTCTATCGAAGGCGAGTCCCAAACGGTCACGGGGACGGCCCTTGGTATTCTTCCTCTTTATAATGGGACCAGGGCTCGTTTCTTTTCTTCAATCCTCAATCGAATCTGCCCCTTGCCCCGAGTTCCAACACCCAGAGCCTCAGATTCGAGCACCTCGGACCTCAACGATGTCCGGGTCCGACCTTCAGGGCCGGTGGATGCCCTCCTCCGTTACGGAAGAGGACGTGCAAAAGCTGAGAGAAGCCAAATAATTGACCTACGAGATTTCGCATAGGCTGCCCACAAAAGGGCAAGTCATTCCCACTCCCGAGCCCGGCGAAAGCGTCGTGTTCGTGTCCCACCTCCGTTGGGGTTTAGGCTTCCCGATGGATCCTTTTGTGAGAGGTCTCATGTTTTACTATGGGCTGGAATTCAACGACTTGGCTCCGGAGTCCATCCTCCACATCTCGTCATTTATTGTCGTCTGCGAGGCCTTCCTCCGCACTACCTTCCACTTCGGTTTGTGGCTCAAAACCTTTAACGTGGAGCCGAAGGTGATCGAGGGGCGCCAAGCAGAGTGCGGCGGGGCGATCGTAAGCAGGAGGGCCGATGCTCCCTGGCCCGAGGGCTCCTTCCAAGAGGAGCTCGGCTTGTGGCAACAGGAGTGGTTTTACCGCTCCCAGGGCAGCAGGCAGAAGTCGCCGCCCATCTTTCGCTCGGGACCTCAACGACGACTGATGTCATGGGTCAACCAAGGGCTCAACTGGGGGCCGTCAAAGGACGTGCCCCTATTACAGGGCCGGATTCAAGACCTCCAAGCGAGGGAGATCGATCTGGTTGTGGTGATGCAGGTCATGCTGATTAGGCATCTCCTGCCCTGCAAACGCCGTCCTCTCCGGCTGTGGGAATTTAATCCGGAGGGACCACGAATTCTCCAACACTTCATGGGTACGACACCCATGGAGATGTACAAATTGTTCTTCGGATCACAAGAGGTGTGTCCGGAATTGACCAAGGTCACCGGCCTAAGCTGCAATCGCCCGGATACACAAGTAAGTAGCTCTGTGTTCGGACATACCGTTTGTTTGCATTTCTACGATTCACCTTTTAACCAATTGTCCTCTAAACAGGAGTGGATAGCGCAAGCAAAACTGATACGGTGTCCGGCCCCCCTCCCAGAGACCCCGCCGGATCCCGTGCTGGTCAGGATGCTGGAGGTTGCGCCTTCAGAGGAAGGCGAAGGGGAGAACAGAGGAACTACCGCCTCTACCGAGGAGGCTTTTGAGAAGGGGGGGATCGAGAATCCCACCTTCCAAGGGGAGAAGAGGACGGCTTCCAAAAACCTGGAGGCCAAGGCCTCGAAGCGGGGGAGGAGATCTTCACCGGAGGGTCCTGCGTCCGGGTAGGCCCCGTTCGCACTATCTCCCCTAAGGAATCAGCCCTCCAGCGAGCCGTAAGTAGAAAAAGGGGAGTTTTGTAATAAGGGACGTCCCTATTTGTGCTTCTGAGGATAACTTAAGTTTGTACCTTGTAGTTCGGATCTCCGTCCTTCTCAGATGAGCTCGTCTTCGGGGGACCTTCGTCCGGAGATGATGGAGAGCGAGACGCTCCATCCGCCGCCGTCGTCAGTGGAGCGGACGACCCGAGGTGTCATCACGAGGGTATCCCTGTCCCGCAGGTCAAGAGTTCGGCGCCAACTGGTGTACGGTCGGGAGAGCTGAAGGATCTGCTTGATGAGTATGGTGATTGGAAGAATTTCGTCCGCCGTAGGCGGGTTGCATGATGCCGTCAGAAGCTTGCTGGCGGGGTTTGAGGTATGTAAAAATGACATACCTTTTGACAGTTTTACACATAAAGTGCACCCTGTATAGATGGTAGCCCCTAAGACTCGGTAGGTTGTCGAGAGCGACAGCGTGCCGAGGATCAAAATCGCAGGTATTGATTTTCGCCTTGCCTATGTAGGTGGCGGATAGTCCGATGGCCAGCCGGACTGATGGAGTTGCCGAACTAAAGCGGCAGCTCGACGTTGCGGATGCAGACATCGCGCTAGTCAATAAGCGACTTGACGAGTCGCAAGGCAGGTTTTTTCTCCGTGGTCACCTAGTAAGGGAGCCGAAGCCCACTCCTTACAATATGTGTGCTTGATGCAGATGGTGCCGCTGCTGTGGAGGACCTTCGAGCAGAGCTTGCTCGAGCCAAGGAGCAGGCCAGGAGGAGTAATGCGGCTGCCTCGAAGGCGGCCGAAGAGCTAGAAGCCGAAAGGGCTGCTCACTGCCGAAGTAGGGAGGAGATGGCCGAAATGACCGTGAAGTTGAAAGATGTTACCGACCGCTATGAGGCTCTTGAAAAAGAACACCGAGCAGAGCAAGAAGACCTGAGGAAGGCCACCGCCGAAGCCAAGGATGCCCGTTCTGCAATGCGGGCTATAAAGGAGGAGCTGCGCCAGGCGGAGATATTGTGGCCGGTAAGCCCTTTCTAACTGTGCAGAGGTTTACAGATCCGGCACGCCAGCTTGGCCAGCTGTGGGGTCCGGAGGATCCTTATATGTACTTAGCGGCGAGTGCGGTAGATGGTGTTGTGCACTTCCGAAGTCAAAAGGATCACGAGACGGAAGAGATTTTTTGGTCTCAATTCCATAGTCCGGGGCGTTCACTTCCGCTGACCGATCGGTTGGCTGAGTGGGCTGAGTTGAACAGATTGTCTGGACTTGCCATGACGGATATCGTGGCTCATGTCTGGCCGGATAGGCCCAAGCCGAAGAGTTATTTTGGCTTATAGCAGCAATTTCTTGGGGCGGTGCCGAATATCAAGGGGATAAAGCAGTCGGCCTGCATAGAGGGTGCACGGATGGCCCTCGCCCGTGTGAAGACGTACTGGACGGAGATGGATGCCACCGAAGTTGCGACCCAGGGTTCGGACGAGAGTCGGTTACCCGCCGAGCACTATTTTGGGGAAGTTCTGCGTGGTGCTTGTGTAATAGAGTCGCAGTGCTCAAAAAATGTCATGTTCGAATGAACTTTGTGGTTCGCAAGACGATATATATAATATAAGTGCTTTTTATACTTGTGCGTTCAAGTATTGAAATATCTCCTGTGCGGCCGTTAATGTATACTTGTGTATAACATGAAAGATGGCAGTCTTCGGCTTCAGCCCCCACGCACAAGGTGCGGGGGTGTTTGCAAAAATAGCGCATTTTCACACTTAATCCAACGTCTCGGTCCTGTGAAGGAGGTGGTAGCATAGCAAACGAGGCAACCGGACTATAATGCTTTATCACTTTCACTTAGCCATAGGAGTTCGAGGGTGGGGCTATGACATAGCCCCTAGGGGCACCGCGCTCTCCGAATTCGGGCGCGATGTGCTCGACGGAAACGCCCTTCGTCAAAGCGGCGAATTCTAAACATTCCGTAGTCGATCGAGTGGTTGACCAGTCTCGCCAGATCATGATGATCAGCCGGCTTTTCATCGAGGTGCTCGCTCGGCCGAATCGGGGCACAATCGCAGTAGTTCTCCTGGTGCCGCGTTAGCCGATGATACGGAATGTAAAGCAGCAAAACACAGGAGCCGAGCAAACCCAACATTTGACAAAAGACATGATTCGGAGCTGATGCATATAAGGCCTAACTCAAGATGTCGAACACTCCCTAAGGTATTCGGTCTTTATGATAACGGGCAGAACAATGCCCTAAGCCCCTAGTGTCCAGGTACAGGTGAGAATTTCTGGCGCGGTCGATGCCAAAACACCAACCTCCTTGCTGGTTATGGTAAAAAAACCATGGGATGTGAATCAACAAGATACAGTAAGAAAGGTCTACGCAGGGTCTTAATCTGAAAAGAATCCTTGCGACGGGTCCTCGCCGCACGCGTCTGCTACTGTGTCTCCGTTGTCAGCCGTATCTCGGACGGGTGTACAAAGTTGTCCATCTGAAAAAGAGAGGAACTTAGTTTGAAAAGAAGTCGCAAAGAATGTATTAAAATCAAATATGAATGAATGAATAGAGCTGATCTTTTATTAGCTCTTTATTGCTTATACGCACAGCCCCTTGTGAAGGGGTGTGCGGCTAGGGAGCCCCTAGTTTGTTTGTGCCGGACTCGTCTAGCCGTGTCCGGGGTCTTGAACGACCTTTTAGTGAGATGATGCCGCGTGGACCGGGCATTTTAAGTGTAAGAGACGCGTAGTGCGGCATTGCGTTAAAGCGGACGAAAGCTTCACATCCCAACAGTGCTTGATGACTACTTTTAAATGGGGCGATATGGAAGATTAGCTTTTCGCGACGGAAGTTGTCGGGCGACCCGAACACAACTTCTAGTAGTAAGGAGCCTATGCACTTGGCGTAAGGGCCTGGCGTCACTCCTTTGAAGGAAGTGTGGCTATTGTGAATTTTAGTAGGGTCTATCCCCAACTTGCGGATTATGTCCGGATATAGCAGGTTTAAATCGCTGCCGGCATCCATCAGGACTTGTGTGAATTGTAGTCCGTCGATTATAGGATCCAACATCAGAGCAGTCCATCCTGCATTTCGAATACTTCTGGAATAGTCCATGTGGTCGAAAGTCATTGGTTTTAACATCCAATCTCGGGATTCCGCTGGGGTGGACCGTGCGGCACGTGCTTTAGCGGGTGCCGCACTATTGTTCCGTATTATCACATGAAGTGAGTTTACTGTTTTGACCTCTTGTGGGAAAGTCTTTTGTTTTCCAGCGCTCTGCTGGTGGGGTTCGTCGTCGTCCTCACTTGGCGCGTTGAGCCCCTTGTGTTCGGCGTTGAGTCCGCCGGACTATTTGAATACCCAACAATCCCGGTGGGTGTGGTTTGCAGGCTTCCCGGGGGTATTGTGGATTTGACATTTCCGATCCAAAATTTTGTTTAAGTTGGATAGCTCGTCACTGTTTTCCTTAAGAGGTAGTGTTTTGTTGTTCGGCCGCGAGCTTTTGAATCCGGTGTTGACCGCCGTGTTCTTTGGGCTTTTTTCTTTATTTCGCGCTGGTCCTTCTGCGCCGTGATTTTCCGCTTCCATCTCGATCTCGGATGTACTGGTCGCTGGTGCTGCATCTTGCTAGCTACCTGTCTTCCCCCGCAAAAGCGGGTCATGAGGCTTGTTAGCGGCCATTGTTCTCAGCTTCTCTGGCCGAGGTGTCTGGCGAGCCATTCGTCTCGGACCTTATGTTTAAAAGCTGCTAAGGCTTGGCGTCCGGACAATGACTATTTGGTTCTTTTTGGTGAGGAACCTGTTCCGAATTTCTTGCTACCGACTCCGGGCTGTTGAGTTATGTGACTTAAATCGCTCAGATCCGGAGGGCGGACATAAGTCCCCGAAAATTTGCTCTAAACGCGTCTTCGAGCTCTTCCCAACTTCCAATGGTATTTTCGGGAGGCTTTTGAGCCAATGCCGAGCTGGCCCTTTGAGCTTGAGGGTAGATATTTTATGGCGTGGAGATCGTCTCCTCTAGCCATATGCATGTGTAGGATGTAGTCTCAATCCGCACTCGGGTCCGTTGTTCCGTCAGATGCCTCTATGTTTACGGGCTTGAACCCGCCGGGAATTCATGATCCAAAGACCTCATCGGTGAAACATAGTGGGTGTCGGCGCCCAGATTTGGGTATGTCGTTGTCTTCGAACACTTGGCGTGTTGTGTTGCTTCCTGGGGCCCTCTTCTTTGGCCCATAAATGGACCTGACCGGGCCATTTGTTTTGCGAGGATCATGGGCCGGCTTGTGTGCGGCGCCGCTTGTCGCTCTTGGCCCATCATCCGTCGCCTATCCGCCAGCAGCCTTTTGCTTTTTGACTGCGGGGGCTCTACGGCCTCCTTGTCGAATTCGGGCAACAGCTTGCGCTTCGGGTAGCTCTTTGTTTGGTGGCTGTTGCCATATTTGTCCACGGTCTTGAGTACTTTGCTCCACCTCGTTCTGAGTATGTCTTCCGCTGTTTTGAGCTTCCATTTCTGCTTCTTCAAGCTTCTTGCAGTGGCGACAAGCCTTTTATGAAGGTTTTTATGCTCCGGTGGTGTGTCTGGCGTGAGATCGTTGGGACTATTGTTTTCGCCAGGGATGTGTTGATTATCCGATTCATCCTGTTCGGATGGTTGCTTGGTTGCATGTTCGTCGCCCACTGGTTTGCCCTGCTCTATGGCTGGGTCATTATGAGTGCTGTTGTTATCGAGGCGGGACTTGGGGCGGCGCTTACGTCGCCGTTTTGGTTGTTTTTCAGAGGGATTATCCTTCGCCGCGTCCCGTTGTTCCTCGCTATCGCTCCCTTTTGGGGTGTCCACCATATATACATCATGAGTTGAGGTGGCCTTCCAGTGCTCGGTAGGCGCTGGTTCTTGGTCGTCTCCGGCATCGTCGTTCATACCGTCGGTGTCTTCGGAGTCGTAGTCTAGCATGTCGGTTAGATCGTCGACAGTGGCTACAAAGTGGGTCGTGGGTGGGCTTTGAATTTCTTCGTCATCCGCATCCCAACCATCCTGACCGCAGTCCGGCCAGGGCTCTCCTGATAACGAGAGGTGCTTTAGCGAATTCAGGATGTCGCCAAAGGGTGAGTGCTGAAAGATGTCCGCAGCGGTGAACTCCATGATTGGCGCCCAATCAAATTCGGTTGGCAGGGGCGCAGGAGGTTCGGAGTCCGGCACCTCGGAGTCACGAGTTTTGCAAAGGACAAGATCGGTATTCAGCTCCTTCGCCGTAGAAGTTGCAGCTCCCGAGGCGGTGTCCAGCCACCTGTCCTCGATCTGCGCGGTCGGCTCCGAACTATGGTGTCGGGGGCGGACTCGCTGGCGCCTCCGAGCACCTATGGGGCACTTGGGGGCCCCTTCTGGTTCGGCAGGGGGGCGAGGGCCGCGAGCAGAGCAGATCGAGGTCCAAAGGCGCGCACGGGAGACGGCAATCTTTCCCGGCCGGGGCTCTCCGGAGAGATAACACCCCTACCGCTGCTCTGGTTGTTATTTGATCTAGCTCGAGCGCAGAAAGCAAAAAAAGGAGCTGTGGGTGTCGATGGATCGAACCCCTTCTACGTGCGCATGGGCCTCCTTTATAGTCTCAAGGGGTACCCACGTGTGGCAGCGAGGAAGAGGGGTAGAAACGTAAAAGCGCAGGTTGGTACAACAAGCAGCACAACAGTGCCCTACCTAACTCGACGGCGGGGGACAAGGGCATTAAATGCCCGTCCGACGCCCAACAAAGGCGGGTGGAGGACCGCTATGAGCCTCCCGGTGCCACGATGGCGCCTCTGTCGCCTTCGCTTGCCACCTCGCTCTTCATGGTTGCGTAGTATCTCGCCACGTGCTCTTGGGATGGCTCGTGATGACGCCGCTGTGGTGCGCTGGAGTTGGGTGGCAGCCTTGCCGCGCAAGTGCCTTGCCATGTCCCTTCACAGCCGCAAGCTTGTCGGCCATCGATTCTGCCGGGCGCGCGGGCGCCGCGCAAGTTTTTCGGTGATGCCATGGTTAGCCCTCCGGCAAGCTCCTCTTGCCGGGCCTTCGTGTTCTTGGCTGGTACTTTGTTCTTGAATGGCAGTGATAAGGAGTGGTGGGGAGCCTTGCCGACGTCAGCGTAGCCCTGCCATGGATGCTACGATCGCCCGTGCACAAGTTCGGGTACTAAGGTGCCCCCTACTTTAGTACACCGACAGAGCCCCGGCCTGGGCCATACGGTGCCGGCGTTGTTGGGCCAGGCCCAAGACAAAGGCTGCGGCACACGTGGCCTGGGTTCGCGACAGAACGGCTCCGCGACTCCACAAGCGCTCTCCAGAACGCACGCGCCGATTGCGGCGTCGTGGGAGACGTGGGTCAATACTTAATTCCGTGAAATGCGAACGCCAGATCTCCTGCTTATAAGCAGGGGACCGGGCCGTGAGGGGTCCGTGATCGCGCCGACGGCCTGGAGGACGCAGGAGCACAAGGTGTCAGGCCGACCGCCGATCCCTCCGCTGGCTGGGCACGGGCGCCGAGCCCGAGGAGCCCCAACCCAGCAGATACCAAGGCCGACACGGTGTGTATATCAAGCTCCTCACTGGGCATCGAGCTCTGGCGCCAGTTGAAGGAGAGGAATTTGATGGGGAGGTACTCGCCTCTGCTGGGCTGGAGGTGGTCGATAGGCCAAGCAGCAGCAGCGGTGAGTCAGAGGAGGAGGAGTTGCTCCGGAAACTGGTGTCACTCTACCGCGCCCGGCAAGCGAAACTCGTGTCTCGGGAAGTGCTCGTCGCGCAGGCGGGAGCTGACATAGAGAAGCACGCTGAAGAGCTCAAGAGCTGCAACCAAGAGGCCCTCTGGTCCATCGCCGAGGAGAGGGCGCAGCTCGATGAGGCGAAGAAAGCCTTTATTCTGGAGAAGGCCGAAGCCGAAGAGCAGCAGAGGATTGCCGCCGAGGAGCTGTCCAAGCGGGACGGTGAGCTGATACAACGGAAAGCGTACTTGGACAGCCATGATGAGGAGCTCGCCGGCCGAACAAATACTTGGCGGGCGCCAAGGAAGCGAAGATGCCGCCGCGGCTGCCGAGGCCGCCAAGAAAGAGCTGGAGGAGAAAGTGACGCGGCTGGAGGCGGACGCGACGAGGAAAGACGAGGAGCTTGCCACACTCCAGCGCGACCGCGAGGAGGACGCGCGCGCCCACGGCGATCTGCAAGCCCAACTCTCCGAGAAGATCAAAGAGCTGGACGCCGCCAAGGACTCGAGCACTGATCTGGGGCTGAAACTGGCCGCCTTGACGGAGACGCTGGACGCCGCCAAGAAACGGGAAGATACCCTGAGGAAGGACCTCAAGGACCATGAGGAGCTACTGACGAGGGCCGCCGAAGACCAGAACACCCTGAAAACCACAGTGGAGCTCTGGAGGAAGGCCTCGTCAACATTGCCGCGCTCGTTGATGAGGAGTTGGCGGAGCTGGATTTGACGGGCTTCGGGTATTCCATAGAAGCGAACGTCCAACCCAGCGCCAAGCTCACGCTTTTCTTCAAGGATGTGGTGACGGCGCTGCGGCAGCTCCGGGAAAGGATCCCGAAGCAGTTGGCCGCAGAGTCGCGTGCTGCGTCCGTGCCGGGTCTGGAGAAAGTGTTGGTGAAGGTCCTCTTCGCAACCCGGACGTCGACCTCTCCAGCGCCACCAAAAAGCTGCCGGCGGTGCCGATGTCGAGGGCCTCAGGGCCATCGTCGCACCCATCGTGGATAAAGTGAACGAGGTTAAGAGGCTCGATGGCGGGCGCGCGGATTAGGTTGCTCCTCCTCTCCCCTTTCCTTGCTGCTGCCATTTTAATTATGAGAACAATTTCAGTTAGTGCCATAATAAGTCATTCTTGTAATATAACTTAATTATGGGTATCGCTAGCTAGCCGCTTATCCCCTTTATTTTGTTGCGCCCTTTGTATGCTTTTACTCGCTTTTGAGGACCTTGCCGAGCAAGAACACTTGCTGAGTGCGGAACATCAAGAGCCCATTGGCGGTGCTGCCTCCGGCAAGGGATCTTGTCGGGGCTAGTTGCAACTCACCCGTATTGTCGAGCGGGCTCGAAAACAACGCAGGGGCGCAACTTAGCCGCGAGTCGATTCCTCCGCGCACAGGTTTGCCATACAAAGCACGAACGTTCAAGGGCTATAGCCGGAAAAGAAATTTAAATTTGAGCGGGCCCAAACTTTAGCTACTTAGCTTTTCTATCTTCGGCGTCCCGGCAAGGCTAGATTCCTTTGAACGTCGCCTGTTCCATACTTCTACCTTCCCCCCCCCCCCGGTGAACTTGCGGGCGGAGGAATCTTCTATCTATGAGAAGAAAGAAGAGAAAATAATCGTATGGAACCTTAAGGTACGCTATTGCTTACCGGGGTGGTGTGCTGCACAGAGTGTCAGGTATAGATGCAAAAAGGAAGATAATGCATTAAATTTGACGAGATGTGCGAAACACGCGAACTTTATTTACGCACGGAATCGCGCCCGCTTTGTACAAAGGGTTACATGCGACAGCCGCAATGCTTGTATAAAGAAAGTGGTTGCCGACGGGTCCGCAATCGCGCCTCATGGGTAAAACCTTCAAAGATGTTCTATGTTCCAGAGTTGCTCATCGAACGCCATCTTCGTCTCAAAGACGGACAGCCGGGCCTAGTGACTCGCTTTCACCCGATAAGGGCCTTCCCACTTCAAGGCCAACTTGTTTGAATTCTTGGCGGATTGAACCCGCCGAAGAACAAGGTCGCCTTCCTCAAGCTTCTGGCGTTAACTTTGCGGTTATGATAGCGGCGCAAAGCTTGTCGGTAGCGAGCAGCTCGCGACAGCCGCTCAAGACGATTCTCCTCGAGGAGCAAAGACGTCGCCTTGTCGCAGCTGCTCTTGCTCAAGCTCATCATAAGCGAGCACTCGTGGTGATCCGTGATACGAGTTCCGTGGGGAGAATCGCTTCGCTCCGTAGACGAGAGCAAAGGGTGTCCGCCGGTGGCTCGATTTGGCGTCGTCCTAATCGACCAAAGAACCACCGGCAATGCTCAATCCAATTTCTTCCCGACTTGTGCAGCCTCTCGAAAGTTCTGGTCTTGAGCCCGCGCAAAGACTTCAGCTGTTCGTCCTCTCCGCTTGACCGCTGCTTCTCGGGTGAGCAACGGAAGCAAAGCAAATCTTGGTGCCAAGATCTTGGGCGATCGCATGAAGGTGTGGCTCGTGAATTGTGTGCCGTTGTCGGTGATGATCCTGTTTGGGATTCAAACGGCAAACAATTGACCAAGAACTTGATCGCCGATCAGGTTGTCACCTTCCTCACCGGTTCCACTTCAGGCCACTTTGTGAACTTGTCGATTGCAACGCATAAGTACTCAAAGCCCCGACAGCTCGGGAAAAGGGCCGAGGATGTCGAGCCCCTGCACCGAAAATGGCCGTGATAAAGGGATTGTTTGGAGAGCTTGAGCTGGTTGGTGAATCTGTTTGGAGTGGAACTGGCATGCTTCACACTTGGTTACTTGTGCAGATGCATCCTGGAGGGCTGTCGGCCAGAAGAAGCCTTGCCGGAGAACCTTGCCGGCAAGTGCTCTTGCGCCAATGTGGTGACCACATATGCCTCCGTGTACCTCTCCCAACAGCTGCTGTCCATCTTCCCGGGAAATGCACTTTAATTTCACTCTGTTAAATCTTCTTCTGTACAGTACGTCATCGACAAACTGGTACATACTCGATTGCCGGGCTACTCCCTCTGCCTCTTCTTGTTCCTCGGGAAGTTCCCCTGTCTCAAGGAAATGGACGATTGTTTGTGCCCATGCCGAGCCCGAGGCTCGACGACAAGGACTAAAGGCGCCAAATGTTGCTGCGGGAACATCCGCTTTACGGCAAGAATCAGGATTCGCTCGAAGGTGATGTTCCCGCAAGCGTGTCGGGACACATTTTGTCGGGAGCGCTCGCTTCAATGAAACAAACCTTAGGGCTTGCCGGAGCAGCATCGCTCCTCAAGCAATCTCTGTGTTGATCCCGGGACCTTGTTGGCGGCGCGCTACAGAAGTCGTGCCGGAAAGTAGTCGCCATGACCAACTTTCTCTTTTGCTTAGTCCCGTTGATGGTGTTACGGACGGCTGAGTCAGCTTGAGCACAAAAGTACCGGTTCCACGTGTAACTTGAGTGCAGACACACTTCGACTGTGCCATCCGTAGTGTCATTCTCGAGCTCTTGAACGTGTTCCATTTGTAGGCCGTCAAATGCTCTTCTAACTTCCTCACTTCATCGATGTATGCTTCCATCAATGGACTCGATAATCTTTGTTAACTTGACGGACGACAAGCCGCGAGTCACCCCGACAATAAGCTTTTGATCCCAAGCTCTGCGCTATCTCGAGTCCGCAAGCAAGCCTTCATACTGCAAGATTGTTTGTTGCTTGCTCCTTGGGAAGTGCATTTGGACCACGACTTGAGGTACTCTCCGGTGGGTGCGACGAGTAGTACGCTCAAGACCGGCGCTTTTAAGCGAGAAGGCACCATCAAAGTACATGATCCATTCTTTCTCGGGCTTCCTTGACGGGATGCTCTGCCCGGTTTCTTAAATCGGTGTTGGCGCCCATTCGCTATGAATTCGCCGGTGCTCGCCGTAATAGTTGAAGTACTTTCAAACTTGAGGCCAAAGCTTGACAATTCCAAAGGCCCACTCAACTATCCCGCCGCTGCTTCCGGATTTTGCAATATCCTCTTCAACGGAAATCGAGTGACTCTCGTGATCTCATGTGCTTGAAAGTAATGGCGCGGCTTCCTCGAGGCCATGAGTAGGCCAAAAGCAACTTCAGACACCGTAGTACCTTGATCTAGCCCCCGCAGGAGGGAACCGACAAAGTAAACCGGGCGCTGCACCATCCTCTTCGCTTTTTTCTTCCGGCAATGCAGCAGATCCATCCTTGCCGGAGCGTAACTTGTCGGGAAGCCCTCGCTTGTCATTGGACTCGCTTGCCGCAGCTTGTTGACTCATCATCCGCCTCCTCTCCGCAACCAACGCAGCACTAACCACTGATTGGTTGCCGCTAGATATAGCAAAGAACTTCGTGGCTCAAAGCGACAAGTGTTGGAGTGGAGGATAGGTATTTCTTCAAGTCTCTGCAAGGCGGCCTCCGCTTCGAGTCCATTTCATTGACCTGCCTTTTTCAAGATTTTGAAAATGGCAGGCACGCCAACAGACTTAGAGATGAACCTATCGAGAGCAAAGCAACACGCCGCAAGCTCGCGCGACGCCCTGACTCGGGTCGGTGCTTCGATCTGCTCAATTGCTTTGATCTTGTTAGGATTGGCTTCAATCCCTCTCTGAGATACAAAGAATCCGAGAAGCTTGCCGGAAGGAACCCCAAACACACACTTCTCGGGATTCAACTTGAGATTGATCTTGCGCAGATTTGTGAAAGTCTCGTCCAAGTCTTGGATCAAAGTCTCTTTGTCCTTGCTTTTGACCACTATGTCATCCATGTAAGCTTCCACATTTCTATGCAGTTGTGGCTCAAAAGCGTGACTGACTACTCGCAAATGTTGAGCCAGCATTCTTTAGTCCGAAAGGCATCCGTACGAAGCAGTACGTGCCACATGGAGTAATGAATGCGGTCTTTTCTTCATCCTCTTCAGCCATGAAGACTTGATGATATCCTGAGTATGCATCAAGGAATGAAAGCAGATCGCATCCCGCCGTGGAGTCAACGATCTGGTCAATGCGCGGCAAGGGAAATGGATCCTGGGACAAGCTTTGTTAACATCGGTGAAGTCAATGCAAAGCCTCCACTTCCCATTCGCCTTGCGACGACCACCGGGTTGGCTAGCCACGCCGGATGGAGTACTCCACGGACCAGTCCCGCCGCCCAATTTCTGATTTCTTCGCTATGAACTCTTGCCGCCTACCGCTTGCTTTCTCGACTTTTTGTTCGACGGGCCGTGCGTGAGGGCGACGGCAAGGTGGTGCTAGATTACCTCCACTCGAACGCCGGGGATGTCGGATGGTTGCCACGCAAACACATCAACATTCGCCGCAGAAAGCAACGCAGGCGCTTTCCTATTTAGGGTCAAGTGTGGCAATCGATGGTGAAGGTACCACCAAGTGCCGCCTTCCTTGGAGGCCACCTTCTTGGTCTCTGGTGAAGCTACCTTCGCCTTTTTGCACTTGCCGGTGGAGCTCGATGGCGCGTCCTCGACGGCAGCGCAGCGCTCCGGGGAGAAGTGCTTGCCGGAGTGAGCACCAGAGCTGTCCTTGCCGGACTTGGTCTTCTTCTTCCCCCGGGGAGCTTCAGCGGCAAGTGGCTCGCGCTCTTCCGCAGCAGCTGCTTCCCGGTATATCTTGTCCGCGCAGATGAGTGCATCCTTCTTGTCGCCTTGGATAGAAATGACGCTCATCGGGCCAGGCATCTTGAGCACATTGTATGCGTGGTGAGAGGCCGCCATGAACTTGGCGAAAAGGGTCGGCCGAGTATCCCATTGTAGGGCAAAGGGATATCAGCCACGCCGAATGTGACCCTCTCGCCCTGAAGTTCAGCTCGCGAACGCCACCGCAATGTGATCTTCCCTTAGGTTGGCTCCTTCCGAATTTATTCCTTGAAGGTGCCGCCTCTTCAAGCTTCATTGCCGGGATCTGGAGCTTGAGCACCGCGGAGGAAATCAAGTTCAGCCGCCCCGCCGTCAACCAACATCTTCGTGACCTTGAGGTTGCGGATCGTTGAGTGAGACCAATAGCGGCAAGCACCCGACCGCAGTGATGCGATCGTGGTGATCCTCAACGTCAAGACGAGGGGTCTTGACCACTTCAGAGGCTGCGCGCCCGACGGACGGCCCACTGCATTCACTTCGCACCCATCGCTTGAGTTGGCGGTGGGAGGTGTGCAGGAGGCGCCGCCGCCGACGCACAATACCTCTGTTGCCTTCAAATTCTTGATCCTCGCCTCATCTTCCTCCATCTCATCATCTTCATCTTCCTCCTCGTCCTTGTCACGGCCACGGGAGGCTGTCTCTTGCCGCGTCTTGGCCTTGCTGCTGTTCCCTCCCCAAGGGAAGCTTCTTGCCGGATCCTCCGCCACCTCCCCGGCTCTCTCCTTATCGCGCGCCAGACTCAGCTTTCGCAGCTCCGCCATCCGCTCTACTTTTTGCAGGTTTGGAGGTCATGGCCTTTGGTGCGGTGGATCTTGCAATAACGCTTGTCGAGCCGCCCCGCTTGTCGGCGGTCACGCAGCCTCGCCGAGTCGTCGGTCTTGGCTTTGTCGGAGCTGCCTCCGTTGCGGAATGCTCAACGGCTAGCACATCCTTAGTTTTCCTCTTCCTATTGTTCCGCCCCGGTTCCTTCTTGCCGGGCAGCGTCCTCATTGTCCGATCCTTCGCTCCGCAACCTCTTCGGGATTTTTCTCCCTCTTCAGCCCGTGCACACTTGTCGGCGAGCGCGAGAGCTCGGCCGACATCTCTCGATCTTTATCATCGCCATCTCCTCCTCATCCCGCGTTACGCGACGTTCGATGAAACGCGCCGATAACCGCGGCAGGTGGACGTCCGGAATGTTGCGCCGCACTGGCTGAATCTTTGTATATACTTGTTAGGCTCCCCTCCTTCGGACGAGCAAGTGGAGGTCACTTTCCGGCCATGAGGCTTGTGGCCGCCCGTGAAGGCGCCGACAAACCGATGACACAGTCCGCCCATGAAGAGATGGAGCCGTCCGGCAAGTGCATGAGCCAAGATCCGACGTTGGGCTTGAGTACCGCGGGAAGTAGTTGGCGAGGATCTTCTCGTCGCGCCCCCGCAGCTCGCACCGCGATGGTGTAGATGTGAGGAACTCCGACGGTGTATCCCGCCATCGCACTTCTCGGAACATCCGCTTGAAGTTTTAGTTTTAACATCGACTTGCCGCAGCTCGCTGGTGAACGCAGGGCAACCCGCCGTGATACGCAAGTCACCGGTTCTCCGGATGCGCGCGCCGACAATGGGCCCGCGCTGGTCGATTGATGTCGCTTTCTCCGGCGCCGTCGCGAAAAGGAAGCGTTTTGTGTTGCCGTTCTTGGAGAACGTGGCGCTGATCCCGCGAAGTTCGCGGGTCCGGCGACGCGTGGAGTCGGCGTCAAGGTTGGTTCGGCGAGGTGGCGATCTTGGCTCGTGGGGCTGGGAGCGCACGGAAGCGGTAATTTCAGCCGTCTGTCGGCGCCGCTGCCCCGCGCCGGGCGTTTTGTCGGGCCTCGACGCGTTCGTCGCCGGGCTTGTCGCCATTGGCGAAGCCGACGAGGCTGTGTATGGCCATCCTCCGCCGCCGATCTTGTGTGGCGCTAGAGGGAAGTCTAGAAGCAGCTGGGCTCGGGCCAGCGCTTCCTCTGCAGTCTTGGGCAGCGGTGGTGACGGGCGGCGCGAGGAACAAGACGTGCTCGGACTCCGAATCGTGTTGGGAGGAGCAACACCCGCCCAGCGCCAGATTCACTCGCCCAAAGATGCGGTCGTGCATGCCGACCGCGAAGCGCCCCGCGACTCCACGGCTTGGCCTTGCTCAACGCAAGCACGGTGCTTGGAGCACCGGGCGTTGTTGACCTTGAACCTCTTGGGACGGGCGCGGCGTTCAGACTGTCAGCCGACGCTATGGGCCTTGTTCTCGGATCTCGTGACGACACGAGACCCACCGGCGGCACCCGCCGCTTCGCCGGCGTCCACCTCACCGCCGCTTGCTCCGGCGGTGGCGGTAGAATTGATGTAGACGGAGCGCCACCTCCAAGGCTTCTTCTTCGGTGGCATGTTGACGATGACGCTGATGTAGTGCGCGTGGAGACCGGATCGATGCTTACGACCTCGACGCCCCTACCGGGCGCGCCAAAGATGTCGGGGGCTGTGGCGCGCCCGAGCACCTATGGGGCACTTGGGGCCCTTCGTTCGGCAGGGGGCGAGGGCGCAGCAGAGCAGATCGAGGTCCGTGCGCGCACGGGAGACGGGCAATCTTTCCCAGCCGGGTTTCTCGAGATATAACACCCTACCGCTGCTCTGGTTGTTATTTGATCTAGCTCGAGCGCGGCGAGCAAAAAAAGGAGCTGTGGGTGTCGATGGATCAACCCTTCTACGTGCGCATGGGCCTCCTTTTATAGTCTCAAGGGGTACCCACGGTGGCAGCGAGGGAAGAGGGGGTAGAAACGTAAAAGCGCAGGTTGGTACAGCGGTGCACAATAGTGCCCCTACCTAACTCGACGGGGACAAGGGCATTAAATGCCCGGCCCGACGCCTAACAAAGGCGGGTGGAGGACCGTTAAGTGAGCCTCCGGTGCCACGATGGTGCCTCTGTCACTCCGCTTGCCACCTCGCTCTGCATGGTTGCGTAGTATCTCGCCACGTGCTCTTGGGATGGCTCGTGATGACGCCACTGTGGTGCGCTGGAGTTGGGTGGCAGTTTTGCCTGCAAGTGCCTTGCCGCATGTCCTTCGTTGTCCGCAAGCTTGTCGCCATCGACCTGCCGGGCGCTGGGCGCCGCGCAAGTTTTCCGGTGATGCCATGAGTTAGCCCTCCCGCAAGCTCCTCTTGCCGGGCCTTCGTGTTCTTGGCTGGTACTTTGTTCTTGAATGGCGTGATAAGGAGTGGTGGGGAGCCTTGCGGACGCTGCGAGCCCCGCCTGGATGCTACGATCGCCGTGCACAAGTTCGGGTACTAAGGTGCCCCTACTTTAGTACACCGACATATGGGTCGAGCGACTCGCAGCGGCCTCCGTGAGTAATCGTCCGCGACAGAGCTAAATCATGCCCATCGTGACAAAGGCGGCGCGCTTCGGTGTGGCTCGAATCCATCAAGATCAAGTCTCCGTGGATGTCACCGTGAAGTTTAGGCTTCCAAATCGACCGATGGCTGGGGCGAGCTTCGATCTGCTCCAGTGGCCAAGTGAATTGCCCGCAGCAAAGCCGCCGAACACGAAGATCTGTCCGGGAGAAAATTTCACCCGGATCTGCGTTGTTGTTGATTGAAGAAGCCATCGCTTTATCGGTGACGACACGAGGAACTCTCAATGAAAGCACCAATGTCGGTGTCAAAACCGGCGGATCTCGGTAGGGGGTCCCGAGCGTGCGTCTAGGCGGATGGTAACAGGAGACAAGGGACACGATGTTTTTACCTGTGTTCGCCCTCTCGATGGAGGTAAAACCCTACTCCCGCTTGATTAATATTGATGATATGGGTAGTACAAGAGTGGATCTACCACGAGATCAAGGAGGCTAAACCCTAGAAGCTAGCCTATGGTATGATTGTTGTAATGGTTGTGTGTCCTACGGACTAAAACCCTCCGGTTTATATAGACACCGGAGAGGGCTAGGGTTACACAAAGTCGGTTATAATGGTAGGAGATCTATATATCCGTATCGCCAAGCTTGCCTTCCACACCAAGGAAAGTCCCATCCAGACACGGGACGAAGTCTTCAATCTTGTATCTTCATAGTCTTGGAGTCCGGTCGATGATGATAGTCCGGCTATCCGGACACCCCCTAGTCCAGGTTTCCCTCAGCAATCTCAACATGACGAGAGATAAATTAGTAGCATCGAAATCTCTACAACCATATTTTCCTCTCTCATAATAATTACATGTAGGATCATACTCAAATTCAACAATATAGCTATCACATAACATATTCTCTATATGACGCACATGCATGCAAAGTTGACACTCTTCCAAAATAGTGGGATTATCATCAAATAAAGTCATGACCTCTCCAAACCCACTTTTATCAAAAAATTCATAAGATTGATAATTCTCCAAAGTAGTGGGATCATTATTACCTAAAGTTGATACTCTTCCAAACCCACCTTCAATATTATCGCAAACATATTCATCATGAGGCTTAAATAAATTTTCAAGATCGTAAGAAGAATCACCCCAATCATGATCATTGCAATAAGTAGAGGACATATCAAAATTAGCATCCCCAAGCTTGGGGTTTTGCATATTACTAGCATAATTGAAATTAATAGAATTTGTTATAACACCATCGCAATCAAGCTTTTCATTCAAGGAGCTATCATGAATCGCTTCATAAGTTTCTTCTTTTATCACTTCATCACAATTTTCAGATTCATGAATCTCAAGCAAAACTTCATAAAGATAATCTAGTGTACTCAACTCACTAGAAATTGGTTGATCAAAGTTGGATCTTTTAAAAAGATTAGCAAGTGGATGTGTATCCATAAGGTTTTTGGTTTCGAATTTCCAATAAAACACACAATTATGCCAAACCAATCAAGCAAACAAACCAAGAAAGACACAAGGGCAAACGAAAAAGAGGGCGAATAAAAACAGCAAATTTTTGTGAAGAGGGGGAGATGGAAACGAGAGGCAAATGGCAAATAATGTAAATTGTGAGGAGATGAGATTTGTGATTAGTAACCTGGTTGATGTTGATGATCCTGCCCGGCAACGGCGCCAGAAATTCCTTTTGATGCATGCTTGAACTACGTTGTTATTTCCCCAAAGAGGAAGGGATGATGCAGCACAAAGACGGTAGGTATTTCCCTCAGTGATGAGATCAAGGTTATCGAACCAGTAGGAGAACCAAGCAACACAACATAAACAGCCCCTGCGCACAAATAACAAATACTCGCAACCCGACGTGTTAAAGGGGTTGTCAATCCCTTCCGGGTAACAGTGCCTCAAATTGGCGAGAAGGCGTGATAAAGTTGTGATAGATATGATAAATAGATCGCATATAAAATAAAGTGCAGCAAGTTATTTTTGTATTTTTGGTTAATAGATCTAAAAATAAAATAAAAAGAAAATAGATTGCAAAGGCAAATATGATGAAAAGAGACCCGGGGGCCGTAGGTTTCACTAGTGGCTTCTCTCGAGAAAAATAGCAAACGGTGGGAAAACAATTAATGTTGGGCCATTGATAGAACTTCAAATAATCATGACGATATCCAGGCAATCAGTATATAGGCATCACGTCCAAGATTAGTAGACCGACTCCTGCATGCATCTACTACTATTACTCCACACATTGACCGCTATCCAGCATGCATCTAGTGTATTAAGTTCATGGAAAAACGGAGTAATGCAATAAGAACGATGACATGATGTAGACAAGATCTATTTATGTAGAAATAGACCCCATCTTGTTATCCTTAATAGCAATGATACATATGTGTCGTTTCCCCTTCTGTCACTGGGATCAAGCACCGTAAGATCGAACCCATCACAAAGCACCTCTTCCTGTTGCAAGATAAATAGATCAAGTTGGCCAAACAAAATCCAAATATCGGAGAAGAAATACGAGGCTAAAATCAACCATGCATATAAGAGATCAAAGAAGACTCAAATAACTTTCATGGATAAACACATAGATATGATCATAAACTCAAAGTTCATCGGATCCCAACAAACACACCGCAAAAAGACTTGCATCATATGGATCTCCAAGAGGCCATTGTATTGATAATCAAGAGAGAGAGAGAGAGATAGGAAGCCATCCAGCTACTAACTACGGACCCGTAGGTCTACAAAGAACTACTCACGCATCATCAGAGAGGCACCAATGGACATGATAAACCCCTCCGAGATGGTGTCTAGATTGGATCTGTTGTTTCGGAACTTGCGGTAATTGGAATTGATTTTCGCCGACTTCTAGGGTTTACGGAATATTGGGGTATTTATAGAGCAAAGAGGCGGTGCGGGATGCCATCGGTGGGCACAACCCACTGGGCGTGTTTAGGCCTCAAGGCGCTCGGTGGGTTGTGCTCCTGAGCCCTCAGTACTTTCTTGGCCCACTGGATGTCTTCTGGTCTAAAAAATCCACAAAAAGTTTCACTGCGTTTGGACTCCATTTGGTATTGATTTCCTGCGATGTAAAAAAGAAGCAGAAAACAGCAACTAGCACTGGGCACTATGTCAATAGGTTAGTACCAAAAAATGATATAAACTGCTTATAAAATGATTTTATAACATTCAAGAATGATAATATAACAGCATGGAACAATCAGAAGTTATAGATACGATGGAGACGTATCAATCTCCAAGAACATCAAGGAGAACATTGTATTGAAGATCTAAGAGAGAGAAGAAGCCATCGGGCTACTATCTATGGATCGGTAGGTCTGTGGTAAACTACTCACACATCATCAGAATGGCAGCAAGGTTGATGTAGTTCCCCTCTATGGTCGATTCCCCCTCCGGCAGAGTATCGGAGAAGGCCTCTAGATGGGATCTCATGAGAACAGAAACTTGAGGCAGCAGAAAAGTATTTAGGGTGGCTCTCTAATGTCAGGGGAATATTTGAGAATTTATAGAGGTGGAATTAGGTCAAGAGGTGCCACGAGGGGCCCACAAGCCTGGGGGGCGCCTCCCGAGCTTGTCGCTCCCTCGTGGCTCGTCAGGTCTTCTGCCGAACGCAAAAAACAACAACTGGCACTCGACACTAGATTAATAGTTTAGTCCCAAAAATGATATATAATTGCATAAAAACATCCAAGATTGATACTATAATTGCATGGAACAACCAAAAAATTATAGATATATGTTTTGGTAATCAACTTGGGGATTCCCGTGGTAACATTGGGGTAATCTAGGCATAGATATTAATACAAGTTTTCATTTTACTTTCTTCGATAGGAAATTTGGAGTGATTCTTTATTGCACGTTGAGTGATTGTTATATGATTCAATTATGTTAGCACTATTGAGAGATTGCACGTATGAACCCTAGGCCTTGTTTCTAAGCAATCATGTATTGTTTTGCTCGTTGTTTGCTACTTGTCACCGTGCTGTTTTTATTTATTCAGATTATAAAAACCTATATCTACTACCCATACTACACGCATATCACCATCACTTCGCCGAACTAGTGCCCCTATACAATTTAGCATTGTATTGGTTGTGTTGGGGATACAAGAGATTTGTTGTATTTGATTGAAGGGTTGTTTGAGAGAGGCCATCTTCATCCTACACCTCCCATGGATTGATAAAACATAAGTCATCCACTTGAGGCAAATTTGTTGTTGTCCTACAAAACTATGCGCTCTGAGGCCCAACAGAGTCTACATGAATAAAGTTATGTAGTAGACATCAATCATGTCATGCAATAATAGGTTCCTTCAATGCATCAAACTTCGCCAAGTATAAGAACACACTTGTGGGCAAGATGCTGACATCATATCCATGTCCTGAAAATAACGAGCCTTAAGAACTCTGGCACAAAGAGAATTTGGTGCCATGACGATACGCCTAACTTGTTTGACAAGAAGTGCCTGGTTGAACATCTGAAAATCTCTGAAACCCATGTCGTCTTCCCACTTTCTCATACACATTTTGTCTCATGCCACCTAGTAGACCTTCTGTTCACCATCAGCTATCCCACCAGAATTGAGAAGAGATAGATTTCCGGTTCCCACACATGCATCTTCTTGGAAGTTGAAGAGTAACTCCTGGCCGGTTGTTTGCTTTGTTAATTCAAAGCCGAGCTCTTCATGGGTCTTCCTTTTGAAAAAATATGGCCTTAGTGTTGGAAATATGCCCTAGAGGCAATAATATTGTATTATTATATTTTCATTTTCATAATAGAAAGTTTATATTTCATGCTATAATTGTTGTGATACTGGAATATGTGATTTAGTGGAAAACTCATATGCACGTGGGAAATTATAAGCGGTAAAAGAATAGGTTCCCAACCTTGCCTCTAGGACTGGCTCAGTTATTGTTGGTGATCATGTTTTCCGGGTCTTAGGACATTGTTAAGTGTAACGATAGTCCTAAAAGAACATTGAGAGTATGACGTTAGAAGAACGATCATATTGAATCAACCCAGTCTTGTTTGTTATACTTTGAGATAGTATCGTTTGTAATCAATTGTTATAACATGGAGAGTTAGCATGTGTTTAAGTTCCTCGGACCATCAGAGTAATGTAGTCACTTACTACCATACAGCGGGCTTTGGGGTTGCTCAAACTTCATCTGTAATAAGGTGATCATAAAAACAACTTACAGGTTCATCGGAAAGTTTGACAATGGACTAGATAGCTCGAGAGTGAGATTTGCTCCTCCGACGATGGAGAGATATTCTTAGGGCCCTCTCGGTGTGACGGCATACATCATCTTCTGGTGCTACTTGTGAGATGCGTTGGGATTTTCCCCGAAGAGGAAGGGTGAAGCAATATAGTAGCTGATAAGTATTTCCTGGAGTGAGGACCAAGGTTATTGAACAAATAGGAGAATCACACAAAGCCTAGTGAGCAGAACCTGCACACATAAGAGCAAATACTTGCACCCAACACGAGCGAGAGGGTTGTCAATCCCCTTGAAGTCGTTACTTGCAAGGATCAAATCTGGTAGTTGTAGATATACAAATTGCAAAGTAAAATAAAAGTAAATAAATTGCAGCAAGGTATTTTTGGTTTTTGTAATATGATAAAAGTAGACCCGGGGGCCATAGTTTTCACTAGAGACTTCTCTCTCGAAACATAGTGTACGGTGGTTAAACAAATTACTGTTAGACAATTGATAGAAAGCACATAGTTATGATGCTATTCATGTCAATGATCACGTATATAGGCTTTACGTATGTGACAAGTAGACCGACTCTTGCCTGCATTTACTACCATTACTCCACTTCGAGAGCACTTCTATGCTTGCCTCTCTACGTATTAAGTTCATAACAAACAGAGTAATGCATGAAGTATGGTGATATAATGTAGACAGAATGAAACCAAGCAATATGGTTGGACCCCGTCATTTTACCCTTAATGGCAATATGTGCCTCGCTACCCCTTCTGCCACGAGGTGAGGACACTGCAAGATTGAACCCATTACAAAGCACCTCTCCCACTGAGGATAAATCAGTCTAGTTGGTCAAACCAAACAGATAGATCGATGAGAAATACAAATCTATAAAATCATGCATAATAAAGTTCCGTAAAGACTCAATTACTTTCAATGAATAGTTTGATCATAAACTCACAATTCATCGGATCCCAACAAACACACCACAAAAGAAGATTACATCGGTAAGAACTCCATGGAGATCATGGAGAACATGGTATTGAAGATCAAAGAGAGAGAAGAAGCCATCTAGCTACTAGCTATGGACCCGTAGGTCTGTGGTAAACTACTCAAACATCATCGGAAGGCAGCAAGGTTCATGTAGAAGCCCTTTGTGATTGATTCCTCTCTGGTAGAGTACCGAAAAAGGCCTTCAGATGGGATCGCCAAAGAATAGGAGCTTGCGGTGGCGGAAAAATTGTTTCGGGTGGCTTTCTGGGGAATTCTCAATATTTGAGAATTTATAGAAGTGGAATTAGGTCAAACGGAGCCACGTGGAGCCCACAAGATAATAGGGTGCGCCCTGTTGCATTGCCGTCTCCTCGGTTCGCGTCTGGTCTCCTCCCAAAGCTTCCAGGGTCTCTTATGTCCAGAAAAAAATCATCAAAAAGTTATGTAGTGTTTGGACTCCGCTTGGTACTGATTTTCCAAAAAAACAAAAACAAGCAGAAACCAGCAACTGGCACTAGGCACTGGGTTAATACGTTAGTTCACAAAAATGATATGAAATTATATAAAAGTATTTAAGATTGGTAATATAATAGCATGAAACAATCAAAAATTATAGATACGTTGGATACGAATCATCTGGCCAGACATATGTGACTACATTACGGGGATGCTGGAACACTTCAACGAGAAAGAAGAACAATACCAGCAATGGGATCAACGGTATAGTGAGCATGTGCATGACTCAGGAGGATACCGATGCACCCTGAGTATTGTAAAATATTGTGAAGCAAAGGGAACATCACATGATAACCCAAGGTTCACTCAAATTTCATTCGTGTAATCATAGGGATCGATATGGATGTCCACGGTTCCGCCATCGGTCATCGAACGAAGGGGCTTCATTCATGTCTATGATTTACCGAACCTATGGGGTCACAAGCTAAAGGTAATCATGGTTTGCTGAGTGTTAGTAGGACGAGATTATTGAGGATTTATTTGTGTAATTTTTTCATTAATATTCAGAATAGTTCCAAGAGGAACAGGAAGCGTTTTGGGGTCACCGAAAGGGTTTTAGAGTTTATCGGGTAATACCGCCGGGTACTCCCCATTGAGGGAGTCCTGGGCTAAGGGGTCCTCGGACAGCCGGACTATATACTTTGGCCGGACTATTGGACTATGAAGATACAATATAGAAGACTTCGTCCCGTGTCCGGATGGGACTCTCCTTTGCGTGGAAGGCAAGCTTGGCGATTCGGATATGTAGATTCCTTTCTCTATAACCGACTTTGTACAACCCTAGTCCCCCCGGTGTCTATATAAACGGGAGGGCTTAGACTTCTAGGGTTTAGCCATTACGATCTCTTGGTAGATCAACTCTTGTAATACTCATATTCATCAAGATCAATCAAACAGGAAGTAGGGTACTACCTCCATAGAGAGGGCCCGAACCTGGGTAAACATTGTGTCCCCCGCCTCCTATTACCATCAGCCTAAGACGCACAGTTCGGGACCCTCTACCCGAGATCTGCCGGTTTTGACACCGACATTGGTGCTTTCATTGAGAGTTCTGTTGCGTCGTCACCAGAAGGCTTGATGGCTCCATCAATCATCTACAACAACGCAGTCCAGGGAGAGATCTTCCTCCCCGGACAGATCTTTGTATTCGGCGGCTTCGCACTGCGGGCCAACTTGCTTGGCCACCTGGAGCAGATCGGTAGCTACGCCCCTGGCCATTAGGTCAGATTTGGAAGCCTGAATTTTGTGGTCGATACCCGTGAAGACTTGATCTTCGACGAATTCGAGCCTATGACGGCTGTCCCCGGCCACCATCATGAACATGACCTAGATCTGCTATCTGGCCGTGCATAGGAGATAGCGCATGTGACCGCCCCAGCCCTAGAGCTGGAGCAGACTGCGTCGTCCAAGGACGGGAAGCTTAAACCCACCGCAGAGGCCGCAGATTCAGCGGCGCTCGAGCCGCACACAGACCCAACATCAAGCTTGGCTTGTATCCCCGGAACCCCGGACTCGTCTCCGGCCATGGGTTCCAGACCGCGTGCATCCGCGTCCATCGAACCTGATTGGGCGCCAGTCTTGAAGTTCAGCTCCGTGGACATCTTCCAGCACTTGCCTTTTGGTGATGTGTTAAGATCATTAAGATCCCTCTCTTTGTCGGGGGACTCACGGCCGAACTATGTCTGGCTCGAGTGGGAAGCGGACGACGAAGAATTTTGTGTCCCACCCACCACCCACTTTATAGCCACTGTCGATGACTTAACCGACGTGCTTGACTACGACTCCGAAGACATCGACAGTATGGACGATGATGCCGGAGAGGATCAGAACCATCGCCATGTATGGTATTTGGACAGCCACTTCCTCGCATTTACATATACATGGTGGACACAGCCAAAGAAAATAACGGCCATGATGAAAATCCAGTCGAGGATAAACCTCCTGAGATATAGTCGAAGCACCGACGTCAGCGGCGCCGCTCTAAGACACGCCGTAGTAAAAACAGCAATACCGTCACAGAAGAAGAACACTCTGGACAGTGCCGAAAACAACGAAGACCCCGTTGAGCCAACCTCCGAACATGAGGAATGGGAGGATGGGCAAGTCAGCCCTGGCGAACAGGCCATGAACGAAGACTCGGAGGATAGCAACTACCTTTCGCTCTCCGAGGACGAGGTTAGCCTCGGTGACGAAGATTTCATCGTGCCTGAAAATCCCGCCGAACAGGAATGCTTTAAGCGTCAGCTAATTGCCACCGTAAGAAGCCTGAAAAAGAAGCAGCAACAGCTTCAAGCTGATCAAGATCTGCTCAATGAAAGATGGACTGATGTCCTGGCAGCCGAGGAATATGGCCTCGAGCGCCCAACCAAAAGCTACCCGAAGCACAAATTGTTACCACAGTTCGATGACGAGGCACTGGAGCCCGTCTTACCAAGGTACAATACGAATGACCGACCACCACGTGGCCGGGACAAAGCGGCACTTCAAGCCGAACACCAGCCCGCGCTACCTCGTCGAACAAATAGAAATACAACAGCTCGGGAATATACACATGACGTGCGACGCGACTTGGAAAAGAGAGCAGGTCAGACAAGATCAATCTATGGATCACGGGAGCGCGCCTCGACGCACGACGATGGCCATCTGGCTGGACGTGATAAACATAATCACGTCCGGGCTGAAAACCGCAGACGAACTCCATCCGAGCTACGTCATGACTTGGCCCGATATAGAGGCGCCGCACACCCCCTCTGCTTCACTGATGAAGTAATGGGACATGAAATCCCAGAAGGGTTTAAACCAGTGAACGTTGAATCATATGATGGCACAACATACCCCGCGGTGTGGATTGAGGACTTTCTTCTCCACATTCATATGGCCCGTGGCGACGATCTTCACGCCATTAAATACCTCCCGCTCAAACTCAAGGGACCAGCTAGATACTGTTTAAACAGTCTGCCTGAAAACTCCATTGGCAGCTGGGAGGAATTGGAGGACGCCTTCCTCGACAACTTCCAAGGGACATATTGAAGGAAATATGCCCTAGAGGCAATAATAAAGTTATTATTTATTTCCTCATATCAGGATAAATGTTTATTATTCATGCTAGAATTGTATTAACCGGAAACATGATACATGTGTGAATACATAGACAAACATAACGTCACTAGTATGCCTCTACTTGACTAGCTCATTAATCAAAGATGGTTATGTTTCCTAACCATAGGCAAGTGTTGTCATTTGATTAATGGGATCACATCATTAGGAGAATGATATGATTGACATGACCCATTCCGTTAGCCTAGCACTTGATCGTTTAGTATATTGCTATTGCTTTCTTCGTGACTTATACATGTTCTCGTAACTATGAGATTATGCAACTCCGTGCACGGAGGAACACTTTGGGTGCTACCAAACGTCACAATGTAACTGGGTGATTATAAAGGAGTACTACAGGTGTCTCCAAAGGTACATGTTGGGTTGGCGTATTTCGAGATTAGGTTTTGTCACTCCGATTGTCGGAGAGGTATCTCTGGGCCCTCTCGGTAATGCACATCACTATAAGTCTTGCAAGCAATGTAGCTAATGAGTTAGTTACAGAATGATGCATTACGTAACGAGTAAAGAGACTTGCCGGTAACGAGATTGAACTAGGTATTTGATACCGACGATCGAATCTCGGGCAAGTAACATACCGATGACAAAGGGAACAACATATGTTGTTATGCGGTTTGACCGATAAAGATCTTCGTAGAATATGTAGGAGCCAATATGGGCATCCAGGTTCTGCTATTGGTTATTGACCGAGAATAGTTCTTGGTCATGTCTACATAGTTCTCAAACCCGTAGGGTCCGCACGCTTAACGTTATGATGATAGTTTTATTATGAGTTTATAAGTTTTGATGTACCGAAGTTTGTTCGGAGTCCCGGATGTGATCACGGACATGACGAGGAGTCTCGAAATGGTCGATACATAAGATTGATATATTGGAAGCCTATGTTTGGACATCAGAAGTGTTCCGGGTGAAATCGGCATTTTACCGGAGTACCGGGAGGTTACCGGAACCCCCCGGTAACCTAATGGGCCTTAGTGGGCCTAGTGGAGGAAGAGGAGAAGGGACCAAGGGGCAGCCGCGCGCCCCTCCCCCCCCCCCCCAAGTCCGAATAGGACAAGGAGGGGGGCGGCGCCCCCCTTTCCTTTCCCCCTCTCCTCCTTCCCCCCAGGTCCTAGTCCAACTAGGGAGGGGAGTCCTACTCGGTGGGAGTAGGACTCTCTCCGCGCCTCCTCCTAGGGCCGGCCGCCCCCCTTGCTCCTTTATATCTGAGGCGGGGGCACCCTAGAGACACACAAGTTGATCTACGGATCGTTCCTTAGCCGTGTGCGGTGCCCCCCTCCACCATATTCCACCTCAGTCATATCGTAGCAGAGTTTAGGCGAAGCCCTGCGCCGGTAGAGCATCATCATCATCACCACGCCGTCGTGCTGACGGAACTCATCCCCGACACTTTGCTGGATCGGAGTCCGGGGATCGTCATCGAGCTGAACGTGTGCTGAACACGGAGGTGTCGTACGTTCGGTACTTGGATCGGTCGGATCGTGAAGACATACGACTACATCAACCGCGTTGTCATAACGCTTCCGCTTACGGTCTACGAGGGTACATGGACAACACTCTCCTCTCTCGTTGCTATGCCATCACCATGATCTTGCGTGTGCGTAGGAAATTTTTTGAAATTATTATGTTCCCCAACAGTGGCGTCCGAGCCAGATTTTATGCGTAGATGTCATATGCACGAGTAGAACACAAGTGAGTTGTGGGCGATATAAGTCATACTGCTTACCAGCATGTCATACTTTGGTTCGGCGGTATTGTGAGATGAAGCGGCCCGGACCGACATTACGCATACACTTACGCGAGACTGGTTTCACCGTTACGAGCACTCATGCTTAAAGGTGGCTGGCGGGTGTCTGTCTCTCCCACTTTAGCTGAATCGAGTGTGGCTACGCCTGGTCCTTGCGAAGGTTAAAATGGCACCAACTTGACGAACTATCATTGTGGTTTTGATGCGTAGGTAAGAACGGTTCTTGCTAAGCCCGTAGCAGCCACGTAAAATTTGCAACAACAAAGTAGAGGATGTCTAACTTGTTTTTGCAGGGCATGTTGTGATGTGATATGGTCAAGACGTGATGCTATATTTTTTGTATCAGATGATCATGTTTTGTAACCGATGTTATCGGCAACTGGCAGGAGCCATATGGTTGTCGCTTTATTGTATGAAATACAAACGCCCTGTAATTGCTTTACTTTATCACTAAGCGGTAGCGATAGTCGTAGAAGCAATAGATGGCATAACGACAACGATGCTATGATGGAGATCAAGGTGTCGCGCCGGTGACGATGGTGATCACGACGGTGCTTTGAAGAAGGAGATCACAAGCACAAGATGATGATGGCCATATCATATCACTTATATTGATTGCATGTGATTTTTATCCTTTATGTATCTTATCTTGCTTTGATTGACGGTAGTATTTTAAGATGATCTCTCACTAAAATTATCAAGAAGTGTTCTCCCTGAGTATGCACCGTTGCGAAAGTTCTTCGTGCTGAGACACCACGTGATGATCGGGTGTGATAGGCTCTATGTTCAAATACAACGGGTGCAAAACAGTTGCACACGTGGAATACTCAGGTTAAACTTGACGAGCCTAGCATATAACAGATATGGCCTCGGAACACGAAGACCGGAAGGTCGAGCGTGAATCATATAGTAGATATGATCAGCATGTTGATGTTCACCATTGAAACTACTCCATCTCACGTGATGATTGGACATGGAGTAGTTGATATGGATCACGTAATCACTTAGAGGATTAGAGGGATGTCTATCTAAGTGGGAGTTCTTAAGTAATATGATTAATTGAACTTAAATTTATCATGAACTTAGTACCTGATAGTATTTTGCTTGTCTATGTTTGTTGTAGATAGATGGCTCGTGCTGTTATTCCGTTGAATTTTAATGTGTTCCTTGAGAAAGCAAAGTTGAAAGATGATGGCAGCAATCACACGGACTGGGTCCATAACCTGAGGATTATCCTCATTGCTGCACAGAACAATTACGTCCTGGAAGCACCGCTGGGTGCCAGCCTCTTCGATGCAACCGACGATGTTAAGAATGTCCGCGAGCAAAGTTGATGACTACTCGATAGTTCAAGTGCCATGCTTTACGGCTTAGAACCGGTCTTCAACGACGTTTTGAATGTCATGGAGCATATGAGATGTTCCAGAGTTGAAGTTAATATTTCAAGCAAATGCCCGGATGAGAGATATGAAGTCTCCAATAAGTTCTATAGCTGCAAGATGGAGGAGAATAGTTACGTCGGTGAACACATACTCAAAATGTTCGGGTATAATAATCACTTGATTCAACCGGGAGTTAATCTTCACGATGATAGTGTCATTGATGTAATTCTTCAATCATCGCCACCAAGCTACAAGAGCTTCATGATGAACTATAATATGCAAGGGATGGACAAGACTATTCCCGAGCTCTTCGCAATGCTAAAAGCTGCGGAGGTAGAAATCAAGAAGGAGCATCAAGTGTTGATGGTTAACAAGACCACCAGTTTCAAGAAAAGGGCAAAGGGAAGAAGAAGGGAACTTCAAGAAGAACAGCAAACAAGTTGTCTGCTCAAGAGAAGAAACCTAAGCACGAGACCGAGTGCTTCTCCGCAAGCGATCGACATCGAAGCGGAACCGCCCCAAGTATTTGGCGGATAAGAAGGATGGCAAAGTGAACAAAGGTATATGTGATATACATGTTATTGATGTGTACCTTACTAATGCTCGCGTAGCACTGGTATTTGATATCGGTTACATTGCTAATATCCGCAACTCAAACAGGACTATGGATTAAGTGAAGATTGGCTAAGGATGAGGTGACGATGCGCGTGGGAAATGGTTCCAAAGTCGATGTGATCGCGGTCGGCACGCTACCTCTACATCTACCATCGGGATTAATTTTAGACCTAAATAATTGTTATTTGGTGCCAGCGTTGAGCATGAACATTATATCTGGATCTTGTTTGATGCGAGACGGTTATTCATTTAAGTGAGAGAATAATCGCTGTTCTATTTATATGAGTAATATCTTTTATGGTCATGCACCCTTGAAGAGTGGTTTATTTTTGTTGAATCTCGATAGTAGTGATACACATATTCATAGTGTTGAAACCAAAAGATGCAGAGTTCATAATGATAGTGCAACTTATTTGTGGTAATCTTTGTTTAGGTCATATCGTGTAAAACGCATGAAGAAACTCCATACTGATGGGCTTTTGGAATCACTTGATTATGAATCACTTGGTACTTGCGAACCGTGTCTCATGGGCAAGATGACTAAAATGCCGTTCTCCGGAACTATGGAGCGAGCAACTTATTTGTTGGAAATCATACATACTGATGTTTGTGGTCCAATGAATGTTGAGGCTCGCGGCGGGTATCGTTATTTTCTCACCTTCACAAATGATTTGAGCAGATATGGGTATATCTACTTAATGAAACACAAGTCTGAATCATTTGAAAAGTTCAAAGAATTTCAGAGTGAAGTGCAAAATCATCGTAACAAGAAAATAAAATTTCTACGATTTGATCGTGGAGGAGAATATTTGAGTTACGAGTTTGGTCTAGATTTAAAACAATGCGGAATAGTTTCGCAACTCACGCCACCCGGAACACCACAACGAAATGGTGTGTCCGAACGTTGTAATCGTACTTTACTAGATATGGTGCGATCTATGATGTCTCTTACTGATTTACCGCTATCATTTTGGGGTTATGCTTTAGAGACAGCCGCATTCACGTTAAATAGGGCACCATCAAAATCCGTTAAGATAACGCCTCATGAACTGTGGTTTGGCAAGAAACCAAAGTTGTCGTTTCTTAAAGTTTGGGGCTGCGATGCTTATGTGAAGAAACTTCAACCAGATAAGCTCGAACCCAAATCGGAGAAATGTGTCTTCATAGGATACCCAAAAGAGACTGTTGGGTACACCTTCTATCACAGATCTGAAGGCAAGATTTTCGTTGCAAAATTTGGATCCTTTCTAGAGAAGGAGTTTCTCTCGAAAGAAGTGAGTGGGAGGAAAGTAGAACTTGATGAGGTAATTGTACCTGCTCCCTTATTGGAAAGTAGTTCATCACAAGAACCGGTTCCTGTGATAACTAGACCAATTAGTGAGGAAGCTAATGATATTGATCATGAAACTTCAGATCAAGTTTCTCTTGAACCTCGTGAGGTCTACCGAGTAAGATCCGCACAGTGGTATGGTAATCCTATTCGGAAGTCATGTTACTTGACCATGACGAACCCACGAACTACGAGGAAGCGATGATGAGCCCAGATTCGCAAAATGGCTAGAGGCCATGAAATCGAGATGGGATCCATGTATGAGAACAAAGTATGGACTTTGGTTGACTTGCCGATGATCGGCAAGCCATTGAGAATAAATGGATCTTTAAGAAGAAGACTGAAGTGATGGTAATGTAACTATCTATAAAGCTCGACTTGTTGCAAAAGGTTTTCGACAAGTTCAAGGGTTGACTACGATGAGACTTTCTCACCCGAAGCGATGCTTAAGTCTGTCCGAATCATGTTAGCAATTGCCGCATTTTATGATTATGAAATTTGGCAAATGGATGTCAAAACTGCATTCTTGAATGGATTTCTAGAAGAAGAGTTGTATATGATGCAACCGAAGGTTTTGTTGATCCAACAGGTGCTAACAAAGTGTGCAAGCTCCAATGATCCATCTATGGTGGTGCAAGCATCTCGAGTTGGAATAAACGCTTTGATAGTGTGATCAAAGCATATGGTTTTATCTGAGACTTTTGGAGAAGCTTGTATTTACAAGAAAGTGAGTGGGAGCTCTGTAGCATTTCTAATATTATATGTAGATGACATATTATTAATTGGACATGATATAGAATTTCTGGATAGCATAAAGGGATACTTAAATAAAAGTTTTTCAATGAAAGACCTCGGTGAAGCTGCTTACATATTGGGCATCAAGATTTATAGAGATAGATCAAGACGCTTAATTGGACTTTCACAAAGCACATACCTTGATAAAGTTTTGAAAAAGTTCAAAATGGATCAGGCAAAGAAAGGGTTCTTGCTCGTGCTACAAGGTGTGAAGTTGAGTCAGACACAATGCCCGACCACAGCAAAAGATAGAGAGAAAATGAAAGATGTTCCCTATGCTTCATCCATAGGCTCTATCATGTATGCAATGATGTGTACCAGACCTGGCGTGTGCTTAGCAATAAGCTTGGCAGGAAGGTACCAAAGTAATCCAGAGTGGATCATGGGCGGTGGTCAAGAACATCCTGAAATACCGAAAAGGACTAAGGATATGTTTCTCGTATATGGAGGTGACAAAGAGCTAGTCGTAAATGGTTACGTCAATGCAAGCTTTGACAACGATCCGGACGATTCTAAATCGCAAACCGGATCGTGTTTTTATTAAACGGTGGAGCTATAAGTTGGTGCAGTTCTAAACAAAGCGTCGTGGCGGGATCTACATGTGAAGCGGAGTACATAGCTGCTTCGAAGCAGCAAATGAAGGAGTCGGATGAAGGAGTTCATTTCAATCTAGGCGTCATACCTAGTGCATCGGGACCAATGAAGATCTTCGTGACAATAGTGGTGCAATTGCCTTGGCAAAGGAATCCAGATTTCACAAGAGGACCAAGCACATCAAAAGACGCTTCAATTCCATCGGGACCAAGTCCAAGTGGGAGACATAGAAATTTGCAAGATACATACGGATCTGAATGTTGCGCACCCATTGACTAAGCCTCTCTCACGAGCAAAACATGATCAGCACCAAGACTCCATGGGTGTTAGAATCATTCTTGTGTAATCTAGATTATTGACTCTAGTGCAAGTGGGTGGTGAAGGAAATATGCCCTAGAGGCAATAATAAAGTTATTATTTATTTCCTCATATCATGATAAATGTTTATTATTCATGCTAGAATTGTATTAACCGGAAACATGATACATGTGTGAATACATAGACAAACATAACGTCACTAGTATGCCTCTACTTGACTAGCTCATTAATCAAAGATGGTTATGTTTCCTAACCATAGGCATGTGTTGTCATTTGATTAATGGGATCACATCATTAGGAGAATGATATGATTGACATGACCCATTCCGTTAGCCTAGCACTTGATCGTTTAGTATATTGCTATTGCTTTCTTCGTGACTTATACATGTTCCTGTAACTATGAGATTATGCAACTCCGTTTACGGAGGAACACTTTGGGTGCTACCAAATGTCACAACGAATCGGGTGATTATAAAGGAGTACTACAGTGTCTCCAAAGGTACATGTTGGGTTGGCGATTTGAGATTAGGTTTTGTCACTCCAATTGTCGGAGAGGTATCTCGGGCCCTCTCGTAATGCACATCACTATAAGCCTTGCAAGCAATGTAGCTAATGAGTTAGTTACGAATGATGCATTACGTAACAGTAAAGAGACTTGCTTGTAACGAGATTGAACTAGGTATTTGATACCGACGATCGAATCTCGGGCAAGTAACATACCGATGACAAAGGAACAACGATGTTGTTATGCGGTTTGACCGATAAAGATCTTCGAGAATCTGAGGAGCCAATACGGGCATCTAGGTTCCGCTATTGGTTATTGACCGAGAATAGTTCTAGGTCATGTCTACATAGTTCTCGAACCCGTAGGGTCCGCACGCTTAACGTTACGATGACAGTTTTATTATGAGTTTATAAGTTTTGATGTACGAAGTTTGTTGAGTCCGGATGTGATCACGGACATGACGAGGAGTCTCAAATGGTCGATACATAAAGATTGATATATTGGAAGCCTATGTTTGGACATCGGAAGTGTTCGGGTGAAATCGGCATTTTACCGAGATGCAGGGAGGTTACTGGAACCCCGGTAACCTAATGGGCCTCGATGGGCCTAGTGGAGGAAGAGGAGAAGGGACCAGGGGCAGCGCGCCTCCCCCGATCCGAATAGGACAAGGAGGGGATGGCCCCTTTCCTTTCCCCCTCCTCCTTCCCCCAAGTCCTAGTCCAACTAGGGAAGGGGAGTCCTACTCCGGTGGGAGTAGGACTCCTCGCGCGCCTCCTCATAGGGCCGGCCGCACCCCCCTTGCTCCTTTATATACGAGGCGGGGGCACCCTAGAGACACACAAGTTGATCTACGGATCGTTCCTTAGCCGTGTGCGGTGCCCCCTCCACCATATTCCACCTCACCATATCGTCATGAGTTTAGGCGAAGCCTGCGCCGATAGAACATCATCATCATCACCACGCCGTCGTCGACGGAACTCATCCCGACACTTTGCTGGATCGGAGTCCGTGGATCGCCATCGAGCTGAGCGTGTCTTTGAACTCGGAGGTGTCGTGACGTTCGGTACTTGGATCGGTCGGATCGTGAAGACGTACGACTACATCAACCGCGTTGTCATAACGCTTCCGCTTACGGTCTACGAGGGTACATGGACAACACTCTCCTCTCTCGTTGCTATGCCATCACCATGATCTTGCGAGTGCGTAGGAAATTGTTTGAAATTACTATGTTCCCCCAACACATATGTCCGACCTCTGGATGCCGATGACCTAAGTCACATAATCCAACAGCCCAGAGAGTCAGCCAGGAAATACTGGACTCAGTTCCTAACTAAAAAGAACCAGATCATCGATTGTCCGGACACCGAAGCCCTAGCGGCCTTTAAGCACGGCATCCGCAATGAATGGCTGGCCAGACACCTCGGCCAGGAAAAACCGAAGTCCATGTCAGCCCTTACGGCACTCATGACCTACTTTTGTGCAGGCGAAGACAGCTGGCTAGCCTGTAGCAACAACAATACAAGCGAACCTGGCACCTCTGAAGCCAGAAACAGCAACGGCAAGCCCCGACACAATAGACATAAGTGTCGAAATAACGGTGACAACACCGAAGACACGGCGGTCAACGCCGGATTCAGTGGCTCTAAGTTCGGTCAGCGGAAGAAGCCATTCAAGAGAAATAATCCGGGCCCGTCCAGTCTGGACCGCATACTAGATCGACCATGCCAAATCCATGGCACTCCTGATAAACCTGCCAATCATACCAACAAGAAATGTTGGGTATTCAAACAGGACGGCAAGTTAAATGCCGACAATAAGGAGAAACGGTCGCAAACGATGACGATGACGAGGAACCCGGACCGCCGAACACAGGGGGATAGAAGAAGTTTCCCCCCAAGTCAAAACGGTAAACATGATATACGCCACCCATATCCCCAAGAGGGAGCACAAGCGTGCACTCAGGGACGTCTACGCGATGGAGCCAGTCGCCCCAAAGTTCAACACATGGTCATCCTGTCCGATCACCTTCAATCGCAGGGCCATCCGACCAGTATATGTCATGGCGGTTCAGACGCACTGGTCCTTGACCCAATTATCGACGGATTCTACCTCACGCGAGTCTTCATGGATGGTGGCAGCAGCCTGAACCTGCTCTATCGGGATACAGTGCGCAAAATGGGTATCGATCCCTCAAGGATCAAACCCACAAAAACCACCTTTAAAGGTGTCATACCAGGTGTAGAGGCCTGCTGTACGGGCTCAATCACACTGGAAGTGGTCTTCGGATCCCCGGATAATTTCCGAAGCCAAGAGTTGATCTTCGATATCGTCCCCTTCCGCAGTGGTTATCATGCACTGCTCGGACGAACCGCATTCGCTAGATTCAATGCGGTGCCGCACTATGCCTTCCTCAAGCTCAAGATGCCTGGACCACGCGGTGTTATAACAGTCAATGGAAATACGGAGCGCTCCCTCCATACTGAGGAGCACATCGCGGCCCTTGCAGTAGAAGTACAGAGTAGCCTTTTTAAGCAGAACCTCAATTCAGCAGTAAAGCCCCCGGACACCGTCAAGTGACTCCGAACTACTCTGCAGCAGGACAGTCCAGCCCGTCCAGAGCTCGACTAGCAATTCGGCCTCCGTCCCAGTCACAATCAAGCGGTGAAATTTGTGCCGCGCGTACATAACTACGCACTCAAAATACCATGGGCATGGACGGAGGCACAGCTAGACCGTGGTCCACAATGTGGCTCAACCGCTCCCGGACCCGTACACCTTCACCTTTTCTTTTTATTTCAGTTTTTTCTCTTCTCGAGGCTTTTTCTAATAACCTGATCATCGGACCCATCACGGGATGGATACACCAAGGAGGCAAGGAGCTTTGACGTACAAGGGAACCCCCAGGTGGTCCCTGCTAACGATCGTTATACCTGTTTTGAATACCTGCATGCAGCTCACCCTTGGTCATGGCATGTCAAATAGCCTTACTTGCTTATCGCATTACTTTTACAAGTATGCCTTGCCGTATTAATCAAATTACAATGGAAAATAATTTGCAGTGTCAGCTTATTACTTGATTGTTTTTTCCTTGTCGTTGTATTTTTTATCAATTGCACCCGTACACTCTGGTACGCATTAATTCGCCAAGGGCTTCATCACGCCCCAAAATACGACAATAAAGTCCGAACACTTTTATAGTACAGTTCGGCACCCCGAACTTATAGCATTATATGCATCGGCTCCGAATCATGTCTTTGGTCAATAGTTGGGTTGCCCGGCTCATGTGCTTACTACCTTACATTCCGCTATATCGGCTAGGGTAGTAAAGGGAGAACTACTGCAATTGTGTCCCGATTCTTCCGGACGAGCACCTCAGTAGAGAAAGCTGAAAACTGACTGTCATGATGCGGCAAGAGCTGGTCAGCTGTTCGAGAAGTTTTCAAATCCTTAGAGATTTTTTCCACTTTATGCGAGGAATCGGTTTTTATCCGATTAGGCGTGTATAGCGCCCCAACTTCGGCCTTCTGAGTACCAGGGGCTTCGCCAAAATTTTCCTTGTCAAACTCCTATGGCTAAGTGAGGGTGATAAAGCTGCATAGTCTGATTGCCTTGTTCGTTGCGCTAAACACCTCCTTTAAGGACCAGAATGTGGAGTAAAGAGTGTTTAGATTTATCCCGAACACCCCCGTACTATCTACGCGGGGGCAGAAGCCGACGACTGGCCAACTCTCAGATTTCATAAACGACCGCATAGGAGGTAAAAGTTTAAAGTAACAAGCATTATATTACATAACGACCTTGACAGGACAACATGAATGTTTTCATGGGAATATAATATCCTTCGCACATTCCTCCGCCACAAGGCGGGATCCCTCCAGGACACTATCAAAATATAGCTTGGGTTGGCGGTGCTCCTTGCCCTCAGGCGGCCCCTCGGTCATCAGCTTCTTGGCATCCATCTTTGCCCAGTGCATCTTGGCACGGGCAAAGGCCATCCGCGCACCTTCAATGCAGACCGACCGCTTTATAACTTCAAGCCGTGGGCAGGCACTCACAAGCCGCTTCACGAGTCCGAAGTAGCTGTTGGGCATGGGCTTGGCAGGCCATAGCCGGACTATTAGGTCCTTCATGGCCAGTTCAGCCGCCTTGTGCAGCTCGACCAGCTGTTTCAGCTAGTCGCTAAAGGGCAACGGATGTTCTGGTCCAATGTATTGAGACCAGAATAGCTTCTCCGTAGAGCTCCCTTCTTTGGCTCGATAGAACTCTGCAGCATCTGATATGCTGCGCGGCAGATCCGGGAACGCTCCTGGAGAGCTCCAAATTCGGGTAAGTAAAAGGAGTGTTTCCTTCACATACTTGCTTTGCATAATAAAAGCCTTGCCCGCCGCGATCTTCTTGGCCGCCTGGATTTCCTGGAGGGCGCTCTGGGCTTTGGCTCGGGCATCTTGCGCGCTCTGGCGGGCCTTGGCAAGTTCAGACTCCTGAGTATTAGAATCACGCTCCAAGGACTCGTACTTCTTGACGGCATTTTGGAGATCTTGCTGGACCTCGCTTACCCGGGCCTCCTGCTTCTTGCGCCGCGGCGCGTTCCTTGGCCGCTTTATCCTCGGCCTCGACCAACGCCTTCTTGAGGGCCGCTACCTCGGTCGTGGCCCCTAATAAAGTTCACGACACTTTAGTCAGTGTGAACCATTCATCCTTCCTAAATATATGCGCAGGTTAAATACATACCTTTGCTTTCCTCTAGCTACTTCTTCACGAGGCCGAGCTCTTCCTCAGCCCGCTCCAGATTTTGCTTCAGCCCGAAGACTTCTGCAATATGAGCGGCAGCAGCCAGCAGTGACGCCTGCTTACTCACATAGACATCTTATGTTAGACTCCTGCGAAAATTATTTTGATCCTCTGTTCGGCTTTTCTTTCCGAACACCAAACAGAGCATCAGGGGCTACTGTCTACACTGTGATATTTTTTTTACAATTACATTACTTACCTCAAAGCCTGTTAGAAGGCTAGTGTAGGCTTTGGTCAGTCCGCTTTTGGTGGACTGGATCTTCTCAATCACCATACTCATAAGAGTATGGTGTTCTTCAACAATGGAAGCGCCTTGCAGCGCTTCCAGCAATCTATCCAGTGCCTCTGGAAGGACATAGGTCACCAGTGGAGTTGGCTCACCCCCCTCGTTCGAAGAGGCGGTCTGCATGAATCCGGAGCCACCTGGATCTCCGGAGCTGTATTCGGCTGGGGGCCGAATTGGATGCGGCCCCCATCGTCGGTGTCCATAGGGGTTTGTCCCCCCATGTGTTCGGCAGCCGGGGTTTTACCCTCCGTCATCACCGGGACAGCCTCCCCTTGGCCTAGGATCATTCCAGACAACACCTATGTTGTCCGCGGCCTTGGGGAAGGAGGCCGTCGGAGGGGACCCGCTGTTCATCACCGACAGGTCCAGCGATCCCTCCGAAGAGGAGGATAGCTCAACATGGGACTAAGCCAGACTGCAAATGCACGATCCAGCACATTAAAGACAATAAAGTAAAAAGGCCGGATATGTTACTGTGTCCGGGCACTTACGAATTGGCCAGGGGCTTGACCCTGGGCTCCCACTCCCCGCCGCTGTTGGTGGCCGCCGCGGAGTTGTCCGGAAGGGAAATTTTCGTATTCTTGGACGCCTCGGCCTCCCCATGTGTGGAGGCCATCCTCTTCTTTCTTCCCCCAACTGGGGGGGATGGATTTCTTCTTCTTCCTCCTCCTCGTCGTCATCTCCGGAGGCGGAGGAGAGATCCTTGATATCTTCAGACATTGTGTCCGAAGCGCCCTTGCAACGGAGACCATCTCTGGTCCCCTTGGCCTTCTTCTTGGCCTTCTTCTCCGGCACCTCATAAGGCGCCGGAAACAACATCTTCGTTAGAAGTGGGGTTTCTTGGTCTTCGGGTAGCGGAGCAGGACAGTTAATCTGCCCCGCTATCTCTATCCTGAAAAATTGGTAGGGAGGCTTAGATTCCCTCCTCAAATATACCAGTAAAGGGTATACCTTGAAAACATAAAATAACTTACCGGATTAGCCTGGTGTTTTGAGCTAAGCCCATGATCCTCGGTCGTGGGCGGTGGTGTCTCGCCGGCCTTGAAGATCACCTTCCAAATGTCTTCGTGCATCGTGCCGAAGAGCTCCAGTAGCGTCTGGTGCTTGGCCGGATCGAACTCCCACAAGTTGCAAGTCCGGCGTTGGCATGGAAGGATCCGGCGGACGAGCATAACCTGTATCACGTTGACAAGTTTGATTCTCTTGTTTATCATGTTCTGGACACATGTCTGGAGCCCCGTCAGCTCGTCCGAAGAGCCCCAGGCTAGGCCCTTCTCTTGCCAGGAGGTGAGCCGCATTGGGACTCCGGATCGGAATTCGGGGGTCGCCGCCCACTTGGTGTCGCGCGGCTCGGTGATGTAGAACCACCCCGATTACCACCCCTTTACAGTCTCCACGAAGGAGCCTTCGGGCAAGGTGACATTGGGCATCTTGCCCACCATGGCGCCTCCGCACTCTGCTTGTTGTCCGCTCACCACCATTGGCTTCACATTAAAGGTCTTCAGCCATAGGCCGAAGTGAGGTGTGATGCGGAGGAAGGCCTCGCACACGACAATAAATGCCAAGATGTTGAGGATAGAGTTGGGGCCAGATCATGGAAGTCTAGCCCGTAGTAAAACATCAGTCCGCGGACAAACGGATGGAGGGAGAATCCCAGCCCGCGGACGAAGTGTGTGAGAAACACCACCCTCTCCTGGGGCTTCAGGGTGGGGACGATCTGTCCCTTGGCTGGAAGTCGATAAGCGATGTCCTTGGCCAGGTACCCGGCCTCCCGGAGCTCCTTGATGTCCTTCTTCTTGACGGAGGAGGCCATCCAATTGCTTCCAGCTCCGGATCTGGACATGAGTGGAGTGCTGTTTCGGACGGAAAAGGCGAGAGCTTGGGTGCTGGAGCTCGAGAACGGATGGGCAGAGGAAGAAGAAGGCATGGGTGAACAAGGATGAATCCTTATCCCTTTATAAAGGCGGTAAAAGTCATGCGCCTCCCTGTTCTCCTTAAAAACCGCCTATTCCCCAAGCGCCGTGCAGATGGCACGGTGGGGTTACGCATGCCTGTATTGGTGAGAATCCCGTGATAAGGGGACACGATCTCTGCTTCGACAAGACGTGCCAATGAAGCAGCACCTCAAAATACAGAGCGGTAGGCTAAAAAACGGTTCGAATAATGACCGGGCAGTGGCATGATGTCACGCAGCAAAAAGTTGTCAGTGGATTGGATTCATGAAATATTATACTCTCTACGGTTGTGTGTGGTACTTGTTTTGCAGAGCCGGACACGTTTTCTATGTTCGGAAGACTATGTTGAAGTATTCGGAGAAGGAACCCACCTTGCAATGCCGAAGACAATCTACGCGCCGGACTCATCGTCATTGAAGCCTGGTTCAGGGGCTACTGAGGGAGTCCTGGACTAAGGGGTCCTCGGACAGCCGGACTATATACTTTGGCTGGACTGTTGGACTGTGAAGATACAAGATAGAAGACTTCGTCCCGTGTCCGGATGGGACTCTCCTTTGCGTGGAAGGCAAGCTTGGCGATTCGGATATGTAGATTCCTTTCTCTGTAACCGACTTTGTACAACCCTAGTCCCCCGGTGTCTATATAAACGGGAGGGCTTGGACCTCTAGGGTTTAGCCATTACGATCTCGTGGTAGATCAACTATTATAATACTCATATTCATCAAGATCAATCAAGCAGTAAGTAGGATATTACCTCCATAGAGAGGGCCCGAACCTGGGTAAACATTGTGTCCCCCGCCTCCTATTACCATCAGCCTTAGACTCATAGTTCGAGACCCCCTACCCGAGATCCACCGGTTTTGACACCGACACCCATAATTAATATATAGGTGGGAAATGATTTCGGTGATGTTAAATTGTATGTAAAAGGGTCTAGTAATTATTAAAAGGCTTTTATATCAATTTAAATATCAACAGACCTTAAAAGGCATAGAGGTGGAAGGCAACTTGGGCCACAAGGGCCCAAGTGGGGAGCCCCCCCTCCTTTCCTCTAGGGAGGCTGAATCCTTGTGGGAGGAGGACTCCTCCTTCCCCCCTTGGCTGGCGCAAGGGGAGGAGAGTCCTCCCCTCCTCTTGGCCGCCCCTCCTCGCCTCTAAACCTATATATACATCAGGTGTTGGCCCTTTTCTATACACAAGTTTTGGAGCCTCCTCTAGGTCATCTAGCCCTAGTTTTAGTTGGTCCTAGTTGACTAATTAGAGCTTTGATATAGTTCCTCAAATCCTCATAATTAGAAGCCCAGTGTGGGTCTATTCTCCTCCCTCTAGTTCTCCGATGACAATTAGCTCTGCACGGCTAAGCGACGTCGGATCATGAAGATCGTATGCTTGCAACCAATTAGAGAGGACGTGCTTTCTGTTTTCCGTTTTAGGGCTCGTTCGAGGGTGGTTCATGGGATCATCATCAACGGTTCGAGGGACTCCAAGTACGATTTACACCGACTTGTCTACTTCCACTGCAACTCCGGAGTCGGTAACAATCGTTGATCCAAACCCTATATGCATCTTCATATTGTTCCTGGGTGATCGTAGGGCGATTTTTTTTGTTTTCTGCTACATTTCCCAACACTTATGGCATCTTCAATGTTGACCCCCAAATTAGACACCAAATGCTTCCACGGACCGGTGGGGACTAATTCGTGGACAGTGATACGGGAGTCGGCCATCCAACCGTGCCCGCATACATTTCAAACCAGACGAATTACAACAAACACGACGGAATTCAGCAAAGTTTGGACAAAATTTACATAAAACAAATGATATTTCATCTGTTTAACTAAACCAAGCCCGCAACACTCAAAGTAGTTATAGAAAATAGCACAATTCATCCATAAAATAACATGAATATCTCTAGTACAACAGTAGTTTAAATTCAACGAGATAACCAGATGTTCAACAAGTTTTTCGAATTCACCGATTCCAAATTCAACGGTACTAGAATCAGAGCCGGCATATGTCGTCCCACACATGCTGCTCCTTCAACATATCCAACAACTTATGTGCGTGAATGCCCTCGATCTTGTAGTACATCATGGGAAAGCGTGTAGGCTATACAATGTGCAGAGCAACACTGAGTGAATGAACGAATTAACCAACGGTAGAGCAACAATAAGCAAAACTTACAACCTCCATGGTTGAAGCGCCCAAAGTACACATTGTGTTCACTCATTCAACTATGGAGCAAAACTTCATGACGGACTTACACATGGTGTACCATCGATGCAATATCGATTGCGTTCATGGATGATGTGCATGTCATAGGGTGTGAAGTGCTCTTGCACATGAAATGAACCATGCACGTGCCGCCAAAAGATCGAGCCCCTTGAGTTCATGCCTACAAAGTCCGCGGATACGACCAACCACGCATCATACAACAACTTATCCTCCTTCCCCAAGTACCCCGCCATCATGCTTACTCTAGAAAACAACAAGTAGTTAAAAAGCTCTATGGCATTTGACCAGACATCTGTCGGGCATGATGTTCGACATGGGCGTCATTGGCAGGGGTGAAGGGTACCTAGCAGCAGAGGGATCGTGGGTGGACGGCGGACAGAGAGGTACACTCGCGGCGTCGAACGAGGAGGCGCACATGCAAAGCAAGGGGACAACAGGGGCGGAATGGAAGAGAAGTGGACTGTGAGGAGGATTTGAGTGGGCCGGGGGTGTCGGAGTCCTACACGGCGTCGATCTGCACTCCCGTAACCCCCCTAGTTTGGTTCCGGTTTGCGAGAGAACGGTCTTTCGGACCGCTCCGCAGACCGATAGGGGTACCACGTTGGATGGCAAAATGGGTCCGGACAGCTCAGTCCGGTCGGATGCGGGCGGTTTGAGGTTCAGCATTGGAGATGCCTTTAGGCTTTTCAAAAAAAATGCATAACATATAATATAGCGTCGGTATTTTTCAAAAGAGAAGTATGTTTTTGATCCCTTTTAAGTTCCCCAAAAGTACAGATTTGTCCCCTCAATATTTTTTGGTAAACATTTGGCCCTTCTAGTCTCAAAGCCGGGTAAGTTTCGTCCAAACCCAGATTTTGAGCATGTTCACCGGGTTTGACCGCCACGTAATCTATACTTGATGAATAGTAAATTCGAAAACAAATAACAAAAAAATTCAAATATGCTTGGTGTGTGCAATTTTTTGTGGTGTTTGGACACTCGAGGAGCTCGTGAAAAAATGTAAATATGCTCAAGGTGAACAATAAGTTCAAAAAAATGCAAAAAAATTCAAATAACTCTGATATATTTTAGCATTGAAGATGCTTCCGTGCGCAAGCCGGGTGCAAAGTTTCTTCCTCTTTGGACATTCGAGGAGCTCGTGGCAAATAAAATGGCTCACAAAAAAGTAGCAATTTTTTTGCTACAGCTCCTCCGATGTCATTTGACCACTAAAATTTGCACGCTTCTATCGCACCATGGAATCTTGGTTTCCACAAATCTTCAATATTTTCTGAACTTCTTTGCTATTTTTTTAATTTACTGTTCACCTAGAGCATATTTACAGTTGGTTTTTTGCCATAGCTCCTCGAGTGTCCAAACATCACAAATAATTGCAAGCACGTTGCGCACCCAGAGCATATTGGATACCAAAATAAATCTGTATTCTGGGTTTTATTGCTTCTTTTTTTAATTTACTATTCATCAAGCACAGATTACGTTGCGGTCAAACCCGGTCAACGTTGTCAAAATGTTGTTTTGGACGAAACTTGCCTGGTTGGGACTGGAAGGACTAAATGTCTACCAAAAAATCTTGAGAAATCAAGTCTATATTTTTGGGAGACTCGAGGGAACAAAAACATACTCCTCTTCTTTTTTTTAGCGTGGTATATCACTAGTCTAGTTGGCGGTCAACGTTTACGCTTGAAAAACGTGTGGTTCTATTTTGGAGTCGGAGGGAGTAGATGATAGAGATGAGCATCTCTGTTCTTGTGTTGTTCTATGAAATTGGCAGGACGGAAAACGCCCTCCGTCCTTTGGATCGGCCGTTGCTACGCCCCAATCCATGGTCCAATCCTCGTATCCAAATCATAGTAGTAACGTCGACCGAACACCCCAGCTGTACCAGGCAACAGAATTGGCTAGACCGGACGCTGACCGGTGCTAGGCCATCCGGGTGCTACCAAATGAAAGTGACAGCCGAGAATTCATTGCTCCCCCCTACAGAAAAAGTTGAGACGAATCTGTCTTCGAACAAGGCAACCTTTTCTTTCGCCGGGAAGACTATCATGCCCGCCGTTCCTAGTCCTACGTCAGTGGCACCGCCCAAAAATCGAGCGCCAGTGGAATCCGAAGCGCTGCGCATGCGCAGCATGGACGCATATGGTGTGCCGCCACCTTTCCCCATGCTGCAGGGCTACAGACTTCATTGCCGCCGAGCGCCGGCCGGTGCCCGTTTTCCTTCTTCACCGGCTGAACCGTGACCAAACTCCAAACGAAAAAATGCATGCCGGTAAATACAGTTAGGACTTGAGAGTCTATTTGCAATGCATATCCGAGCACAGGGAAAATGTTCATCTCATGCAAAGAAGACGCCGGGGAGCTTTTGAGTTCGAAAGGCTTTCAGGCCAACTCCACCGCGCGACCCCATCCTGTCCGGCCCTATTCGTTTGGGGCAAAAGGGACAGCGAGGCGGCCCCGTATGACGGTACCGGACCCATCTCGTCTGTTTGTGTCCAGCCGACCCATTTCGAAGCGCAAACTTGCGTCGGGTTTGGGTTCGGCGGACACCAAGCAAGGTAGCGCCTCTCTTCGCCGGGGGCAAAGCGGCCACCTACCTCCCACCCGCCAGATCAATGCACACGAGCGGCGGCCCCACTGTCATCCGCACGTCGGACGGTCGTCGTCCTTCTTTAAGTGGGAAGCGTGGGCGGGTCGTCGCCCACACCGCCCCACGCCACCCAATGCCTCCTCGAACCCCGACAGCGCCGAACCCTAGCCTTCCTTTGTCCTCGAGCTCGCCGGCCGCCCACCTCGCCATGGGCTTCTGGAATGGCAAGGGCAAGCACGACCACGAGGTCGGCTCCTCCTCGGGGCGCCGCCACGATTCCGTGAAGAGTACGTCGACCTCGTCGGCAGCAGCGACACCGGCCGATGAAGACGGCGACGCCACGCAAGCCGACGTCTTGTGGCGAGGAGAGCGGGAGGAGTTTTTTTTATTTTCTTATTATGTTAATTATGAATCTGGGCCTTTTAAGTGGCCGTTGAAACTGGGCCGTTTTGTGGCCACCATATATATGTTTATATTTTTTTAAATGTGTTTATTTGTTTTTTTAGTTATTTCATTATTTTTTTATTCCCGTCCACCCCGAACACGATTTGGGGTGCGGCCGCGCGGTGGGCGCACACACGACTCAACGAACACAGCCGGACATGGGCGTACCCATCGGCGCCCCAAAGAGACAAATTCGGGCCAATCCGGACGTCCGTTTAGGGTCGCGCGGTGGAGTTGGCCTCACGCTTGCGTAGCACGCGCGCGTCCGCACCGGTGATGCAACCACACGAAGATGAACAGTGAGGTGAGGTCAGGATCCTGCTTTGCTTGAGGCTCAGAGCATCCAAAGTTCCAAGCTGCTGCAAAGAGATAAATTGGGTGCGAAGCAACAGTCCAGTCCAATCCAGTCCGGTCCAGGCGCAACCGCAACTGCAACAACAGCACGAGCAGCACGCAGAAAATTACGCCGGGGGTCCCTGTTCCTCCCAGGCCGGTCCCGGTCAAACCGGTCAACAAAAGAGCGTACAGAGCAGTTTTAATCCAACACTCTGAAGCACGTCAGAGGTTATGTAAACTTGGACCATTAACCTAGTAGATTCCTCCCTTGCTCCGAGAGGGAAAAAAAATACTCCAGCCGGTTGCGTATAAAAAGATTCCCTTTGCAGCGAGAGCAGGTGGCCAAATGATTAGGCGGGATAAGCATATAGTAATATACAATGAGTGGACGGAAAAGAGCTTCGAGTTTCTCTGGAATACTACAATTGTCGCCATATCCTAAATGCAGTACCAATACGTACCTAACTGATAACAACATAACACACACGAGTACGTAGTATACTTCCCTGATTTAAGCTGGGATGACAAAATGTTTTCTTCTCCTCCACTGCTTTGGGCGTTATTAAATCAAAAGGACCATGATTGCCTTCCCGAAAAGGCGAAAAGAAATATTTGCCACCAAATGCAGTCCCCAAATAAGGTGTGCACTTTGTACCGAATTGTAAGCTGGGCGGCCACGAGTCACTCCCAAGTCTGCACCCTCCGTCGGCTAAAAGCCAGGCCAAATATATATACATACATCGCCGCCAGAGCCAGACTGATATTCATATTCATATCGTCTGCCAACCTTCTCAAAGCAGACAAGGACTTTCCACCTTTCCTCATTGATTTCCGTAATATCCCCAATCAGCAACTTTATCATATATACATTCTCCAACTCAGGGGAGAATCTCTCTGTCTAGACACAGTAATTGGCCATTTCTGATCAATGCAGGAGTTGCACGTGAAATGATTCAATAATTCAGCTCCTACTACTACTACTGTACACAAGCAACAAACTGTCATATTTCCTTGTATTCTCCCATAATTCGTCTAATCGTCTGTGAAAAGGAAGGCACAACTATTACTCGGCAGCAGCGATCAAGATATTGCATGGATAGGTACATATATGTATACACACGGGCGTGGGAGATTGTATTGTTGCTGTCTGAGATACTGACACAAGTGATGGATGGACAGCGCTGTTGTTATCAGGGGTGGCTAGCTTCAAGGCCAAGGGAGATAAATAGTTAGTAGGAGCTAGACACTAGAGAATAGAGATTGATAGGCCGCGCAAAAGCTTTGGCACAGCGTCCTTGTCCCCGGCCACTCCAACTGGTCTGGGCAGCCCCAGCCGTCCATCTCCAGATCAGATCTGATGGCACATCATGCGTTCCCCCTCGGGCTGCCAGCCAGTGCACATCATCAAATACCCTCCCGTGCTTTTGCATGCGCTTTATGTGCACAATGAGAAGGAAAAAAAAAACTAAAGGCTCCACAGCTCTTGCTCTCGGAGTGGCTAGGACTACAATCTCTCACGATAATTTCCAATCATTTGTTCTAGTACTGATTTTCATTCGCGGATGGATAGTACACGTCGATTAAACTATTACTGAAAACAACCTAACTTTGGACGAATGGTGGACCAACGTTGTGTGTAGAGGATAAGGATATTGGCGGGTCGGAGAGATGAGCCAAGGGCGACAACAAAAAGAACTAGTAACACGGAAGCAAAGCATTACATATAAACATTAATAAAGGAGTGCTCATAAACGATACGTGCATAGCATAGCATAGCCAAGAACTAACCTGGAGGCTGAGCTCTAGTCCTTGTGCCGTGTCACGGAACAGAACGGAATTTCGCATCGGCCAACCCCACCCACCCCACGCCCCTGTTCTGTTGGACGCGAGCAAGAACCCTGCTAAGTTTGCTCCCCTCACGTTCGTGTCACCGGCCGATCACCCATGATTATCATCCTCCATCTAGCCATGACGATGGACTCGTAGCTAGTCCAACCAAATACTCCCAAAAAGAAGAGAATCGGATAAGTTCGCAAAGACCAGCACCTCCAGGTACCGACCGAGCGGGCGAGGCCCCCAAATTCCTGTCAGAATCCCGCCCCCGGCCGCGAGCCGCTCCGTTCCGTTTCTGCCACTCCGTGGACAGGGACAGCCTAACGACACCCTGTAACAGCTGTTCACTCCGGCGGGGGCGTTCCGGTCATTCCGCCGTGGGCTGGCGGGCTGGCGGGCGGGGGTGGGTGTGTCTCCCGGCGCGCAGTATTATTATACTGGGAGGGAGGGGCAGCATGGCTTGGACCAAAAGGACAAGGATGGATGGATGGTGCATTATAGCCAGCGCCAGTATATATTTGCCCCTCCTCCCCTGTACACCCCCTTCCCCTCTCTCTCCCCCACCCCACCCCTTTCTCCTCTAACCTTTAGCTTTTCCTCACTCCCTCCCTCCCTCCACCGTTCCTCTAACAAGAGCCGCTAGTGTCCTAGCCCAATTCAGATCCTTAGTTGCAGCTGGTTTAGTTGCTTCCCCTCTGGTGCTGAGGTAGAAGAAGAAGAAGAAGAAGGTAGCAGCATCGCCATGAGCCCGCCGAGTGTGATGGGGCAGTTCGGGGACACGACCTACACCAAGGTGTTCGTGGGCGGGCTGGCCTGGGAGACCCAGAAGGAGACCATGCGGAAGTACTTCGAGCAGTTCGGGGAGATCCTCGAGGCCGTCGTCATCACCGACAAGAACACCGGCAGATCCAAGGGCTACGGATTTGTATGCTTCTTCTCTACTTTTACTATGCACACACTCTCTCTCTCTCTCTTGCTGGTTTTCCCTCCCCTTTCAGTTTTAGTGCGGTTTAGCTTGGGAGCAGAATTAAGCTTCTAGCTAGTGCAAGTGTTCTCTTTGCTGCACTACACATACTTCTTCTGTTTGCCTGAGCTGCAGTATGAATGGGTGCACTGTGAATTGGTGGTTTTGTAGGTTACCTTCCGGGACCCGGAATCGGCGATGAGGTCTTGCGTCGACCCCGCGCCGGTGATCGACGGGAGGAGGGCCAACTGCAACCTGGCTTCCCTTGGGGTGCAGAGATCCAGGCCTCCAACCCCGCAGCACGGTTAGTAGACATTTCCCATTCTCTCTACCAGCTGTTAGCTACATACACAAAGTAACATTAGAGAAGAGTTAATAGCTAGGTATCCTAATTGAAACCCTTTATTTGATAACACCCTCTCTTTAATTATTTGAACGCAGTTCAACTATCAGTAGCTAAAAGCTTTTCAAAAGGAAAAGTAATCGTCATCATTATAGATGCACTGCTACCTCTTTTCATTTCTCTGTGAGCTCTAGCTAGTATATAGTTTCATGATCACCAACTTAGCTGTTATGATTTTATGCGCAAAAGCACCTTCGTACAATTAGTATAAAGGAGCTCAATTAGGTCCATAAGGATCTTATTCTGGCATTTAGTAGAGAATAAGTGGCTTAAAATGGCTATCTTTAGCTCAGTGCAACCTGATTTTCCTAAGCACAACAACATCGCTGCCATTTGCTTTGCAGCTGAAAAACTAAATAGTGACCTTAATAGGATATCTTCCGAGCATTTGCTTGCTGCAGAAAGTAGATAAAAGGGAAACAACATTAAAGGTGCAAAGTTGTTAGTTATCCTCGGAACAAGTGCCTTCTTTTGGATAATGTGCAATGTTAATTTAAACTCTAGGGGTTAAATAATAAAATCCAACCGAGATGAATGCCAGATTCGAGAATCTTTTACTTCTATTATGTCGTCTTGCAATTCAGAAGACCGAGCCATGGCATGACCGTGAATATGTATTTCACGAGAGGTGCATCGGAACAAGTGTGCATCCCTTGCTTTTACAGAAGTGTGTCTCTTTGCTGATGATGTTAGCGAGTAATGTGGAAAATTAGGGCTACTGACTTTTGTTTTGCTGATGATTTTACTACAGGAGGCGCTAGGAGCTTTCGAGTGATGAAGTCCTTTGGGCAGCAGCAGCAGGCTGCGGGGATCCAAGGTGCTCTGGGCGCAGCTTTTCCCTCGCAGGCCACCTTCCCTCATTATGCCATCCCACAAGGCCTCCCTTACCATGTCTATGGGTAAGTTTCTCTCTCTCATCTCTCTCTCATGTGGTGAGGAACCTATGGAAAGTGTCTATGGACCAGCTGTGACGAGGGGCTAATCACATGCATGACATGTGCATTGTGAGTTTGTGACCATGCTATCTTTGGTCAATGGCGACTGGCGTGTAACTTTTTAGCTTGCATGCAACACTTCTCTCACACACATACTCGCTCATAAAAGTGGCAGAGCGTGCACTAGTGCCCCTGCACGTCTGCACATGACCTCTCAGTCTCTCTCTCAGTCTCTCTCTCTCTCTCTCTCTCACACACACGCGCGCACACACACACGGGCGCGCGCGCGCGCGCACACACACACACACACACACAAGCTAAGCTAGCTGGTTTTATCAAGTATACATAATTTAATGCAACATGATTAATTTGTAAAAACATAACTAATGCTTCTTTCCCCTTCACTGCTGCAGGTACTCTCCTTATTCTCCAGACTACGGTTATCCCGCAGTAAGTTCAATCTTTGCATAAGTTATACTCCCTCCGATTTCTAAATATAAGTCCATTTAGAGATTCCAATATATACTACATACGGAGCAAAATGAGTGAAACTCTAAAATACGTCTAGCTATATACATCCGTATTCAGTCCATATTGAAATCTCTAGAAAGACTTGTATTTAGAAAAGGAGGGAATATTAAAAAGTTTTATCATTAATTTCAGTGAGGTTGATTTGTGAAGACGAGAAAAAAAAAGATAAAGCACATGGCTTTAATATTTAATTTGCATTTCGTCATACCAGTGCATGTAACTGTTTCCTAGAATGCATGCATCATGCATTTTATCATGAGAACCATGATACTACTATATGTGCTAAAGGGATGTATGAAAAATAGCACTACATAAATGCTATTTGGCTAAAAGTGAGCATCATGTATTCATGTTACATAAGATATGCTTCAGGATCATAAAATGCAATGATGTGCAATAACCAAAGAAAGAAAGAAAAATGCTGACCATTTTGCCTCCGCAACTGCTAACTTTCAAGCCGACCTGGAGGATTGGTGTTCGCACTCTTTGTCTGTGCTGCAAATAAGCCCTGCACAGGTTTAACTTAAAACAGAATGCTTGCTTTGTTTCCATATTAATGGAAACCACAGAATTAACAGTAAGCTATCACCAGCAATGGCTTGAGCATGCATAATAAATTATAGTAACCCTCTACCACTAGATAAATATCACAATTACCTGAAGATAAAATAACAGTGATGTCATATCCACAGTCATGTCTCAACTTTCCTATTGGAAAATCTCAACTCTTCAAGTCCTTGTGATTTGGATGTTACTGAACCATTACAACTGTCACATCCTCAACATAAATGATGCATGGCCTACTCGTTTTGTTCTGTTGCTGATACTGATTTCTCTTTCTTCCTTTGGTGAAAATGAAAAGTATAGATTTCCTTTTTCCTTTGACCCAGGAGCACAGTAAAATGAAAAGCATAGGCTAGTACAAGTGTACAACCAGCACAGTGCTACTGAAGTAATTATTAGTTGCAAAAACTCTTGTGACAGAGAGTACTTCTTAGCACAAACAAACAAACATGAGGCAACTGCTCGTAAAAGATATCCATCTTATGCCTAGCTGCCCTCCATGTTGTTTGACAGTAATATACCCAGATAGCCTCTTAACCACCCTTCCAAAACCATTCCCTTTCTTCAAACAGGTATGGTTGCCATGCTAAGTATACCCTTCCAAAACCATTCCCTTTCTTCAAACAGGTATGGTTGCCATGCTAAGTATACCTTCTACACAAGGATAGATGGTTGTTTTTCTATTTTCCCGCCAAAAATGGCTGCATATGATCAAAGGTGCAGTGCTAAAGGTACATATAGTGCCTTGTGGTCCTATCAACTTCCATCTTACCTTGTACAGCCGCACATGGCATGGGCCCTGGCTGTCTAGACCGAACCTGCTAAACACTTGATCCATCTTTCCATCAACAGCGCGCCCTGTTAACCCAATAAACTTATGGCGGCACATGCCTGTGTCCCCATCCCCCGAGTCTATCCAAACCGCAACCTCTTACCTCTGTTTGGCTGCATATAAAGGACCCAAATTACCAGCTGGGGCTCTGAATCTTGTGAATCTTGGACCGGCCTGTAGGCCAATGCACACAGGTTTACAGTTAGTGCCTGCGACACTCAGCTATGGCTCTGGCCCAGTTGGATCCAGCGCAGATGGCACATGCAGAGGCAGGCAGCCAGCAAGCAGCCCCTCTGTTCTACAGGCCAGTGCTTTTGTTAGTTTGGAGTCAAATAGGAAGATTTATAAATCTAGGAATATCAATAGGTGTGAGGTAGACAAAGATCTGGGGTTTATCACTACAGCAATAGAACTAGAGGGAGGGGGGTAGATGGTACTGATTTTAATATAGCAGGACAGTATATATACTGGCATAGTGTAACAGAGCATGGTTTATGAACAACTATTAAGATAGCAGGAATAAGATTCCTTGTAATTATCACAGCACCATTGGCCTACCTAGACAGATATACTGAGAATGCTTAAGTTGGGAAATTAGACCACATTTTTTTTCCTAATCCACAGATTTATCGAAAAAACAGATGCTATACTACTGTTATGTGTCAAATGCGACAATATCAGAAACACTAACACAAAGCACTATCTGGTGAAACTTTGGGCGGTAAGCAAGCAAATTGACAGAAATGTAACAGCATGAATACCTAAATTAACATCTATATTTGTAAGCTAAACAGATGCAAACTGCATACAAACATAATTCAAGGGTAACTTAACCTGTACATAACAGACATCATGGCATAATACTTATGTATGTTTCTCCTTCTGTTCATCAGAACTACTACAACATCTATGGAGGAAACCAGTACCCGTTTTACGGAGGAGCAGGAACTGGCATGGTGACTGGAACCAGTCCCTTCTATCCATATTTCCAGTTTGGCCAGTCCGGAAACACTACGCCCAACTATGCAACTGGACAGGGCTACAACATGCAATTCCCACAGATGTTCCCCTTCTCAACTGTGGCTTCTACAGCTGCTGCTGTAACTGGCTTTGCACAGCAATATGGAGGGCCATTGTCACTTGCAGCCAGTCCTCAAGCCCAAGCAGGTACTACTAGCATCTTGTATACATCTACTATTTTCTAAATGTTTGTCTTTCATTATTCAAGCCCTACCATGGTTAGCTGAATAAAGCTAAGTACAAAAGTTATGACATGTATCTCTTGATAAAGAAAATGCAACCCAAAATATTACCAACTTATATTGCAATATAATATATCTCACTCTGTTCTAGCGAATTAATAAGAACAAGTTAGCTTTTGGTATGGATTGGTCGATCTGTTGGCTTTCTTTGTATCCATTACAATGATAACCTATAATATTATCAGCAGTGAGTAAATGGTATGGATTTGTCGATCTGTTAGCTTTTTTTGTATCCATTAAAGTGATAACCTATCATATTATCAGCAATTAGTAGATTGTTCTTTCTTTTTGCTCAGTTCTGGTACTAATATCTTGACAGTGTGTATCCCCATTAAACAGGCATGACTATGGCTCTCACAGCACCAACCTTGCCAAGTCCAACTCAGGCTGCTCATCCTTACCGGCTCGTCCCCTCGCACTTTGCTGTGTCTGCTGCTCCAGAGCAATCCTTGGCCTAACCATGGTCTCCATCCTCATCGTCACCGTCTCTTTTTTATTTCCTATGTGTTAGTCCATGCATCCATCTCTAACACCAAAGGGCACTAATGTTGATCCCATGTGGGATCACGTAAGTGCCCCTCTCTCCATATCCACATGGTTATGTGATGATTGGAGATCAGCTTGAGCCCCAGGATGGGCTCAAAGCTTGATGCCCCAAGGAAGGGGATGAACTAACAGTCGGGCGCAAACCAGCCGTTTAACCAGTCCAAGGAAGGACTTCATCCAAGAGAGTTAATTTGAGCCCTAGCAAGAGATGGCTACGGTAAAAGGCAACCCTAACAATCAAGCATGACCCCAGGGAGGGTTCATGCTGATACAATCCAAATTGGACAAAACTGACATGTAGACAACCAATTGAGCTAGCATGCCACTCCAAAACTTCATCAGTGGAATTCATACTGTATTTAGCTTAGGCCAAGTGCTTCTGGCTGAAGCATGAGGCATTTAGCAGATCCTAATATTCTATTCATGGGTGTTATCTAGAGCAAATAAAATTTGACATCTGACCGGTCTATAACTTCATTTCCACGCATAGTCGCACCCCCCTCCCCACCACCACCAGCAACTTCACAACAACATCCTGTGATAACTTCTTGTGTAACCAACCACTCTAACTTTTCTATGCACTGAGTAGATGCATCAACTAACAGTTCTTTATCCTTCAGTTTATAGCTTGCATCAGGTGGTTCAGGCTCTAAGGAGAGCCTGTGCCCCTCATGAGAGACAGGTTCAGGAGTGCTAATGTTAGTTTTTGGCACTTGGCACTACCTCCTGCCATTTGTAACACAGTGATGGGACTCCAAAGAAGGCTTTGGAGATACCAAAGCACTGCTGTGCAACTCAATAACCCCAATGGACCCAGGCATATTTTTATTGTCTTGGGTCACCCACTCATCTAGATGTTCATCTTCCCCAATGTCATTACCATGGTTAGGTCCGGGACCCACTCTCTTTCTCTCTCTGTGCAGAGAGGCTTTGATGCTTTTTAATGTAATATTATCGGTCACGGTGATTGTAATAATAAAGTAGTACTACGCCACTTCTAGGGCAGGAACACTTTACTGTTTTATCAGTCGGATCTAGCTAAATATTCTGTCAGTCTATAATCAGTACCTTCTCTATCGACATGGTAGCTCGCCATATAATGCAATGTAAAATCTTCCTGTTATGTTGCACATTTCTTATTCAATGGTCTTTTATCTAATTTTGTCTGCGTACATAGTAAATGAAAGAAGTAATGTGAAATGTGTTAACAACATTCTCCCTTCACTTTATATGATGCATCAGATGCAGACTTGACGGTTGAGAGTTTCAAAGCAAAATTCATACCTGTCCAGTAGTAGTTTAGATGTACGAATTCCAGACATTGGGTGAGCTAATCGTTTGGTAATTGGTTCCTTTCGAAGAAAATCAATCCAGGCACCTTCTCAGCTATAGAGATCATACCAACGTTCCCACAAGAGTAAGGACTTTACAGGAAGCCATGCTGAATAGACAATATGTTCAGAGTACTACGAGCCTACGATATTAAAAAAAACATGTCCATTGACAGCTAAGTACCAATGTAGACCATTCATGTGCCCAATTCAGTTTGAAGGTGGCAATAACCAGTTTATAATAACTACATGCCAAATTCTACAGTTCTATGACAATGACGCAAAAAAGCTTATAACAACTACTCCCTCTGTCGGAAATACTTGTCGTACAAATGGATATAAATGGATGTAACTAGAACTAAAATACATCTAGATACATTCATTCCTCGGACAAGTATTTCCGGACGGAGGGAGTACATTCTTAGCAACCTGTAGGGTGCTAGTAAGACATTCTGAAGTTATATGTTAAGATGACAAGAACATTCCAGTGGTAGTTTAGACATCACTAGTCAGACGGCATGGCCCCGAATGGCTTCATGTATATCATGAAACGAAATGTTCTTTTGAAAAAGGAAACAAGTCACCAGTCCTTAATATAAGGTCAACGAAAATATAAGCTTTGACCTGACAACAAATAGAAGATATGGCCATAGGACAATATGGGATCAAATAGTTATTTAGCAACTAAAGGAGCAATGAACAACATGCATAATGTATCCCCTCAATAAGCAACCTGCTAGCATGTATATGAACATCCAGATAAAGAATATTATCAGAAAACATAGAAATCAAGCTTCCCTGAAAATTGGTGGAGAAAGAAATTTAGAAGATGAAACATGCTGGTTCAATCATAAGCATACCATTCAGAGCAGCAACCACCTTAGTAGCTTACATTAGTCACCTAAACGATAACCTAGAATACTTAGTTTTATATGCTGGCACATTCATATCATGTTCAGCACAAAAGGGTAGCCTACTGATCGACAAGTGTCTGCGCACTAAGAGACATGAAGCAGAAGTCCAGACCACAAACATCTATGACATATCTTCATGATAGAGATGAAGTCCAAGACCAAGGCGGGCACAAGCTCGGCGAAAAGCCATTCCTTCAGCCTTCTGAACAGGATCTCCAAAGCCTTTATCCTCAACAGAAGCAGTTCCAGTAGCCTCTCTGTAGATCTGAAAATAAGCGTATCCAAAAAAAAAAATACATTAGATGTAGCCCTTACTTGAGAAAAACCACGTACATTTACAGCAGCTTATCACAAGAATCTGTCACCAACTGGAATGTAGAATACTTAAACTATCAGTTTATGTAATGCAAAAATAGAGATGAGTTTGTATCAACAATGGAACATTGAGTGATAGCTAGGCCGCTCACTACATCACTCCACATGCAAATCATATGATCCATCTATACTTTTCCAGCATGCATAGTCCATGATCAAAGAACTGATTATACACTCCAAAACTGAGTAGACAAGATCAGCGTACACCCAAACCAAGATCCAACAAACTGAACCAATTATAACTCCCAGGCAAAGAAGGGTACCTCTGCATCAGTTCCATAGAGAGTCACACGGTAGACAACAGATACAGATTTCCCATCAGATGAGTAGACAATGTTGCGAACCTCCCCAGACCATTCTGCAAAGGGTTACAAAATGGTAGAAGGAAAATAGGGAATACATTTTACGTCCTCCTAAAAAGGACATATAGATATAGTATGTCGAGAAATTTACCTGGAGCATGTGCATTCAGAATTTTGTTAGCAAGGTGCCTGCACAAGGCATAAAAAGTGAGGTCACAACTCACAAGTACACAAGATTAATAAAAATACATATACAGCATGTATGTTCATGATCATGTGAATTGAAGCAATTTCATCAAACAATAAACAGAAAAATGACGGGTTAAATTAGTCTTCCAAGGGTTCTAAGGTTCTCAGGAGGGCAAACAAACACCAAAACGATGCGGCATTCAGTTTATTTATCTGATAGGAAATGCTCTCCAGTTATATTAATAATACAGTTATCGTTCTACAAACTGAAAGGCGTTGTGCTATGCATAACAATCCTCTTGAATATCTGCTGCAAGCACAGTCGAATGACAACAATAGCCAGTGTGCATTAATTGATCACAAGTTTTTCTGATGAGCCTCGCCCTAACTAGGCTTTCGTCGGCATCCAAATTGATTTTACCTCTATTGAAAAATCACCAACTGCAACACTGGGAAAATAGCTACAGATGTAAGCGACACTTTGAGTTGACCTTAGATGCAATTCCATATCTTAACACAAAACTGCGGAGTAAAGGACAGTGCTCAACATAACCTAATGATTATGCAAAAATCTGCATATACCACTACCACCTAATCATCATTCTAGAAGCAAGCAGGAATCCCCAAATTAAGCAGACCTAAATCGCACCGTGCACTAGAAGCTAGCGTTCCTGAATGATCACTACTGACGGAGGAGGCTCACCATGGGATGTACTTGAGGGCGAAGCCATTGTCCTCGAGGCGGGTCTTCAGGAGGGACTCGGGAACCCTCTTCCCGAGCTCCTTGAGGATACCGGCGAGCGGCTTGCTGATGCCCTCGGTGGGGATGGGGGCGGCCTCCCCGCCGCTGGTGAAGTCGTCGTCCTCCTCCGACAAGGGCTCCGGCTCCGGCGCCCGCTGCGGCGCGCGGGCCTTCGCGGCGAAGGGGCGCGCCAGGAGCGGGGACGCTGCGCGGCGGCCGATGATGAGGCGGGCTAGGGCACCGGGAGCCATTGTGGGGAGGCGGAGGGGAAGAGGGGTTTGGTTGGGTTTTGGGAATGGGGAAAGAGGGGTCCCAGATATATCGGAACTTGGAAATTCCCCACCAAGTTTTGTCGACTTTGGTGCCAGAATCTGATTTTTGATGCCAAATCTTGGTGAGATTTACAAATACAAATAGTTTTTGAACGAATTTGGCCCAGGTATTTGTGCAACAAATTAAATTAAACCGACTGCCAAACTTCAATCCCAGGATATCCTCTGCTTAATCATCACCATCACAGATCAAAGTTTGTCTGTGATCTTCATTTTCTTTTCAAATAAAGAAAAAAACTTGGATTGATTTGGTGGGGTGCGCCAGCCCAGGCTGTAGTGCAACGCCTGGGCGACACCCGAGGGCCCCAGTGGCAAGCCACTGTGGTGGGCCCATGAAAAATAAATTTAATATCGTTGTGGACACATGGTCCACATATCAGATATTAAACTGATAAGAACATATACTACACTTGATCTTAGCCAAAAGGCCGAGAAAGGTATGAGCTGAAACGGTGGCCACCCCAGCTCTTTATAGCCTCGCGGCGCTGCGATTCCTCCTCGCTAGGCGATGTGGTACTAAACGAGTCGCGTAGAACCAGGCGAGAGGCGAGAGGATGGTGAACTGGCTCCGCGTGACCTCACATGGGCCTCCGGGCTAGGCAAATATCCTGCTGAATTGGGCCTTTCTGGGCACCAGTAGTTGCGGGCACCTCTTCTAGTCTAGAGTTTCGTAAAAAGAAGAAGAAAAACCTCTTCTAGTCTATCTAGAAAGAAAAAACAGTAGTTGCGGGGCCCAGTGGCAGTCAGGTTGGAGTAACTTTATATGCTTTTATAACAATGCAAAGTTTGGCTAAAAAATTCAAGTGATGATTTCCTGTGTTTCAAAAAAAAGTGATGATTTCCTGTGTCTCAAAAAAAAAGTGATGATTTCCTCACCGAAAAAAAAAACAGTTGAAGTGGTGCGGAAATTTTTCTCTGGGGCTGAAAAATCTTTGGAAAATCACATTCAAGCTGCTGCTCGGCGCAAAGTGATTTGGCAGTATAACACTGGTGCGACGGAGTCTGGGTTTCGTTCAAACTTCGGCTAATGCGGAGAACACACATAGTTGTAATTTCAATAAATTACATCAATTCACATTTCACCAGATGCACCGCAACAAAGTAAACGCATAGGTTCACTAAGATACACACTGATCATCCAAAACTCACAAGTTAAAGAGTTGGGAGATATATGATTCCTAATGGAAGTACAACAAGCAGTGTTACAAATGATTCACTTGACATCCATCCATTTCAATTCTGCAAGAGCCAATTCCGCTGAACCACTACGTGCAAACTAACACAAACAATGGATGGTAATGCAGGTTCAATTCGTTGCATTCAGCATCTCCGGGGCAAGTTTTACCCAACCATTGTTCGTTTTCTGCCCCGCTGCCTGACTGAAAAAAATCCATGCGAAGAACAGAAACAAACCAAGGGATTAGGTTAACACAAGACAGCAAATGGACATCATACTTTGCAGAAGGGCCATGACCATGTATCGTACCTTGAGCTAGCTTGTTCGTAGTGGCGCACCACTGCCTTGAAGCTTTTCGGTACGCTGCAAGGATCTTCTCCATCTAATTCAAAGCAAAAACGGGTGGCTGTTATCCACAAAACTGGAACAGTAATAATGGCAGTCCATGTCGAGCACGGAAAGTCCCATGGCATCAGACTAACTCCTAATATATTCTGATTTGTCAAAACCCATGTTATTTTGGAATACCATTCTTCTAAGGCAGGGTGTGAAAACCAGCTAGGAAGTCACACACAGACACACCACATAAATATTTCCTGAGGATAAATGAAGTAGATGCACTAACAATCGCAGAATAACAATTATGACAAATTAATTTAACCTTACTGTCAAGTCAGCCTACCACCTGCGCATAGCAAAGAACCGTGTTAAGACTGGACAGCCGGAATCTTCCTCGACAGTCGCCAACCACAAGGAGTGGCTTGCCCTTTGGGACACGGGGACTCCGAATAAAACAAAAATTTATACTTGGCGAATGATGCGCAATGGGCTCACTGTTGGAGCCGAGTTACTTCATGTCCAGAGGAAACGCCATACTGGAAGTTCATGCGCTCCGAAGTCCTCATTCGGCACTGTTCTGGAAGTTCGTGCTCGGAATTGGGAGCTCTGGTGGCGATCCCGCCGGCTTCGGCAGGCTCTCAGAGCATACTATCTAGAATTCTAGATGGCTGCTATCGTGGTTTGCTGACGCTTCAGAAGAGGAAAGAGCCACAATGGTGCAGAATGTTTATGCACTCTAGCTAGCAAGGAATGATATGCGTGAAGGCAAGAAGATCGCAGATGCACATGCGATAGCAGGTTAGGTGATGGCCTATATGGAGGACTGGAAGTCGGTCCATGGAAACAAAGAGAGGAAAATGCATCAGGCGACGGCGGAAAGATGGCGACCACCTGAGATCGGGTGGACGAAAGCTGATGTGGATGGTGCAATGTCAAAAGCTGGGGACAAAGGCGCAGATGGCATGGTCTTCAGGGATCACAACGGCACATTCAGAGGGGGTGCCTGCCATGTCTTCCCTTCGGTTTCCAACCCCGAGTGAACTTCTCACATGCCGGCGTGCTGTCAAGCTTGCAGTGGAGATGAACATTCTGAAACTTCACGCCGACATTGATTGCAAGGCTGTGGTATGTATGCTAAATGATCCTATGAAGAACCTGTCAGACACTGGGCCAATCGTTCAGGAGGTGAAAGAGTTAGTGTGCACTTGAATGGAGTTCAAAGTTAGCTGGGTTCGGCAACCGGCTAATGGTACTGCTCGTGCTTTAGCAAGAGAGGGAGTGAATACTGAATAATGATTTGTGAAAGGTGTGGGCTCATGCTCCACCAGACTGTATTCTGGGTACTGTTTCTGGTGAGATCCCTGGACTCTTTGAATAAATAGCATGAATGGTGATTTCAAAAAAAAAATCCAAAAAGTGGGCTGCACCATATACAATTATATATGGAGGGGCTACTTGTAAAAATGGCCCCCTATATACCTTTTGCTCCACGAAAAAGTAATTTATTGTTTTTGGACACATTTAGGATATCATTGATATGGTAAGAGTCATGACTTAGTAAACAAAGACACAAAATATTCTAGTACATGATTTACACAATTCGCTTACCACATCCCCACATGAAGAATGCATGGAAATTAAAGCTCTCTCAAGGACATAGAGGTCCACTGCCTTGTCCTCTGGAATAGTTGATGTAAAGCTCAGACCAAAATCAATAAGAACCTGCAAAATGAAAATATAACATGGTAAATTGATAGCCAGACTTTTAAGTTAACACTGTGATAGATGAATTAAAACAGGGGGAAAACAAAGAATATTGTGCGCACCAGTTGATTGGTGCTGTTCTTGATCATCATATTTGAAGTTGTCAAATCACCATGAACAAGACCTCCATCGTGTAGTTTGCCAACTGCATTCCCTATCTGTGTGGCAATGTCATTAAGACGTTCTTCATTTATCCCATTTGACCCAAATCCAAGAAGAATATCTTTGACGCACGAGCCATCCACATACTCAAAGGTTAATGTATGTGGAAGAGGGTCCACAGCATACAGAACTGGTGTAGGAACACCAAGCCGTCTTGCTTTTGTCATGCATCTAGCTTCCTACAGATGGAAGGGAGACTGAGGTAAGCCGAGTTTTAATACTCCATCCGATCCATATTACTTGTCGCTCAAACGGATGTATCTAGCACTAAAATACGTCTAGATACATCCATTTGAGCGATAAGTAATATGAATCGGAGGGAGTATCATTTGTACATGTTACAACCTAACACGTGACTACAGATCACTCTATGATTCTATCTTCTTCGTTCAATATGAAACTGGACAAGAGTTATAATTCTATCCTTAAAAGCATATGAAACCCTTTGCTGCTTGATAAACAAAATAAGAAAGAAATTTGGTACCAATACGGCAATACTATACATCTTTGAAAGAATGTTTGTACAATTAATCTTAACGTAAAGAAAACTGGAAAAGGGGTAGATTATCTCAAAAGAAAAGCACATAGGTTAAGTAGACTGACAGCATTTAAGCGTTTTAGAGTCAACTTTGAGTCCAGCACTGGGTGTCGATACTTCTTTGAAAAACGCTCTTTGATTACGCATTTTCGTCCAACAAATGTCGAAACAAATACCCTCTGCAAACAAGCAAACAAACTATTGAAAACAGGTAAGGGAGAAATAGAAACTATACAAGTCTGGAGTTTTGACTCACTCCTTCAGCCCCCTGCTTTAGTAGCACACCAAAATCTTGTTGTTGCTCCTCAGATATGTCCATAAAGTTCAATGTGCACTCAAAGCAGAACTGTAACGGTGACAATAAAGAAAAAGGGGAAGGTCAGCAAACAGATAAAAACTAACCATAACAATATAATTTATGATAGAGAACTTCGAGATAAGGAGGAGAGTTGCTATACCATACTGCCAGAGTGCCAGTCATTTTTGCAAACTAGAGTACTATAATGGGCAGATGGCAATAAAATACTAAAATCAAAAGTAACAGCTTCACTGAATTATAGTAAGTTCACTTGACTTTATTAAAACAGTAGTCATGGAACGGACTCCACATAAAAATAGGGTAATTGCATGTAGGTTCCAGGAAAGGTTTGACAGCTGATTACTTGAGTTTACTAAGTAACAACTAAAACAAGGGTCATCATCACATAGTTCCAAACCAAAGGGTTAGAAGCAAATATGCTCGGATAAGTTGACTTAGTCCCATAGTACCTAGACTCCCTGCTTTGTCCTGGGACAGAGTATCCTACTTATTTATTGCTCCAGCAGCAGTACCCTTCTTAGTTCGGATCAAGCTCTTACAGTTCTGAGAGGTCTGTCTTTGTGCAGGACGAACTGGTCTGAATACTTCTGTCTTCAAGGGATCCAACAGATCCGATGAGCACCCTAACACAATGCCATTCTTAGTAGCATCATCCCATAACTCCTTTGCAACCTCGAATCTACCGCTCCTAGAAAGCTTTTCTATAAGCAGATCATATGTATGAGTGTCCACTAGCCCACAACTCTTCATAATTTTGAACATGTCAAGAGCATGATCAACTTTCTCTGTTCCACAAAGGATGCCGATGAGGCCATGGAAAAACTTTGCTGTCGGAAGCACCCCACTTTCAAGCATATCTTCTACAAGCCTTTTCCCTCTGATAATTCTATCGGTCAAATAGAGGACCTTAACTACAAGATAGTAGCTAACCCAGTCAGGTGAGCACCCTTCTTCTCTTTCCCTCATCAAATAGAGGATTCTGTATGCCTCTTTCACTCTTCTTGCTCGTCCCAAACAAGAGAGTAAAATGTTGAAGCTCGAGGAATCAGGGGTAACACCATAGGACCTCATCTCAGTTAAGATATCCATGGCCTCAGAAACAAGTGCAGAAGGATTAAACTTGAGATTTCTATGGCACACGCAGTTTAGAAAGTCGTTGAACGACGGCAATCCCAATGGGCAGCCTGAGGACTTGATATCATCAAGGACTCTCCGAGCTTCCTTAGCATTTCCATGGACACACCATCCATGGAGGAGGCTACGCTGAACGATGCTGACCATGGGCTCCGCTGAGAGTTCGCTCTTATGGTGCCACACAACACCCTGCGCCTCACGAGCATAGCCCTTCATGCACAATGTCTGGACCATGGCAAGGCTGCTGCACCATATGCCTTCCCCTCCAGCACCCGGGCCTTGCTGAGGCAGCAATTTCTGCCTCTCCAAGCCTCTGAACAACCTAACAGCCTCATCCTCCTTCCCTGCCTTGACAAGAGCCTCGACCACAGCGGTGAACGTCTCCGGGGCCATCCTCCGCCCATCCTTCTCCCCATCTCCAACGGCGATTTTCATCGCGGTGAGGTCACCCATCCGCGCAAGCACCGCAATCGCCCTGTCGTGCTCCTCATCCCCCAATCCGGCGGGGTCCTTGGAGCGGCACCACGACAGGAACCGCAGCAGCCTCCTGCCCGAATCACTCCTCTCGCTACACGAGTCGATCACCCGCCAGACCAGGGCCGGCGATATGGCAAAGTTCAGGCGATCCAGCCTGCTTCCCACCTCGTCCAGGCTCCCGGAGCCGAAGCACACGACGTCGCGCACCGCCGCCTCGGACTCCCCCTCCTGCCACGCGCCGGAGCACATGGCGCGACGGATTCGGCAGCGTCCCAGCCTCGAGCATGGCGCAAGGGAGCTCTGGCTCAGGCTAAGCGCCGTTACTGATCTCCTCATCACCGTCGCCATCACGGCCCGGTGAATCCCCAACCCAATACGGTCACAATTTGGTCTGGAGCAGAGAGGGAGGGGGAGTGGTGGGTCGTGGAGAACTGACCTTTATGGGTTTACACGGCCTCCGCCGCCAACGACGCGCTGCTCCGGGGCGAGGCTGACGGAGGAGGAGGGCGGAGGCGGCGGCGGCGGCGGGGTTCGGATTTCGGAACAGAAGCACTGCTGGCCAACCAGGAGAACCTTAGGCCTTTGGGTGGGTAACTGGGCCGGTAACCCGTAGCAAATCCAACCACGTGCAGAGAAAAAAAATATTTCACACAAGAGTTTAAAAAAAACAAGAGTTCATAATTTCCTAAAAAATACATGAGACTTAAGAAAACTTCTGGCGAGTTTATATTAAACTAAAAAAATAGTAGATAAATCACCACATTTGTGCTAACGATTGCCATAAGGGCCATTGCACATAGATTAAGATTAGAAGAGACAACGATTCGCTTTTCTTTCTTCCGCTCGAAGAAAGAAAAGGCGAACTTGCCGTCATGAGTCTCCCCCGCCACCGTCCTCCGGCGGATCCCCTACGCCGGCGGCCGCCCGTACGTCGGCGCCTCGGTCGTCGGTGGTGAAGGGGGTCGCGGGATCCACGTGTGTGGATCTTTTTTACTCTCGTAGTTTAGATTTTTAGGTTATTCATCATCTTGGCTTCGGCGGCGTCGATGGCGGCGCTGAATAAAGTTTTCTTCAGATCCTACTCCGACGAGGCAATCGATCCTATGGTTGGTGACGGATTTGAAAATCAGTTTGTTCAAGTAAGGATGGCGTGGCGGTGGCAACATGCGCGTGGTGGACCTGTGTCCTCGGGCTCCGTCGTTGCGACGGCGTTTGCTCTAGCGTCGGTGCGAAGCTTGGAAGGTAGTCCAAGAGCGGATGCAGATTGTGGTATGCATCAGCGGCATCTGGAACATGGTGGATCGTGTGCTGGGTTCGTGGTTCGTGGATGGCATATGTGGTTTTCTCCTCTGGCGTCTTAGTCGTGTGGGGGTGCCAGATCTAGAGTTCGATGGCGTGTCCGGGGTGTTCCTCCGGTTTGATTCGTTCAACGATAATGGTTTTCGCTTTTGGTGAGCCACCTTGGAGGTCCGCAAAGCTGCAGATCAGCGATGGAGCCGCTTCGAGCTCGGGTGTGAAGGTGATCCGTCAGTTTTCCTTTGGTGGCTGCTATTGTGGTTCCAGAGGCAGGTGGCGGGCGCTAGTGTCAAGTTCATAGGTTTCTTCAGTCTTGATTGTAATTTTACTTCTTGGTTGTTGTTCTTTTGTGCAAAGGCTAGCGTTTTGCTGTCTTTTAAGTTTTGTCAGGTCGTTTGTATGTGGTTTGTACTATGATCCTTATGATATAAACGAGACATGTATTACCATTCAAAAAAAGAGCCATTGCACATATGACGTATACATTGACTGGTTAGGCCCACTTATTGGGCTACTGATACGTCTCCAACGTATCTATAATTTTTTATTGTTCCATGCTATTATATTATTTGTTTTGGATGTTTAATAGGCATTTATATGCTATTTTATATTATTTTTGGGACTAACCTATTAACCGAGGGTCCAGTGCCAGTTTTCTGTTTTTTTTGCCTATTTTAGAGTTTCGCAGAAAAGGAATACCAAACGGAATAAAACCTTCGCGATGATCTTTCTTGGACCGAAAGCAAACCAGAAGACTTGGAGATGAAGTCGGAGGCGCAACGAGGAAGCCACGAGGCAGGAGGGCGCTCCCAGGGGTAGGGCATGATACATCTCCAACGTATCTACAATTTATGAAGTATTCATGCTATTATATTATCCATCTATGATGTTTTTATATGCATTTATATGCCATTTTATATGATTTTTGGAACTAACCTATTAACCTAGAGCCCAGTGCTAGTTTATGTTTTCTCCTTGTTTTTGAGTTTTACAGAAAAGGAATACCAAATGGAGTCCAATTGACGTGCCAATTTTTGAGGATTTTTTATGGACCAAAAGAAGACCACGGAGCATCGGAGTTGGGCCAGAAGAGTCCCGGGCTGCCCACGAGGGTGGGGGCGCGCCCCCTATCTCTTGGATAGCCCGAAGACCCCCCCCCCCCCTGACGTGAAACCTACGCCAAAAATTCCTATAAATACAGAAACCTTCGGAAAATAACCTAGATCGGAAGTTCCGCCGCCGCAAGCCTCTGTAGCCACGAGAAATCAATCTAGGCCCTCTCTGGCACCCTGCCGGAGAGGGCCATCATCACCGGAGGCCATGGAGGAGTATCCCGGAGGGGCCATCATCACCATGAAGGCCAAGGACCAGAGGGTGGAGGCCATGGAGGAGTATCCCGGAGGGGCCATCATCACCATGAAGGCCAAGGACCAGAGGGTGGAGGCCATGGAGGAGGAAGCACAAGGGGGAGAACCTCTCCTCCTCTCTCTTGGTGGCAACGAAGTGCCATCGGGAGGGGAATCATCGCCACAGTGATCGTCTTCATCAACATCACCATCATCATCACCATCCTCATCTCTTTTACGCGGTCCACTCCCCCGCACCCCGCTGTAATCCCTACTTAAACATGGTGTTTTATGCTGCATATTATGATTCAATGATGTGTTACCATCCTATGATGTTTTGAGTAGATATCTTTTGTCCTTGGGTTGATTTATGGTCTAGATTGGTACGAGTTGTATGTTTTATCTTGGTGCTGTCCTATGGTGCTCTCCGTGTCGCGCAAGCGTGAGGGATTCCCGCTGTAGGCGTTCATGATTCGCTTATAGTGGGTTGGTGAGTGACTGAAACACAAACCCGAGTAAGGGGTTGTTGCGTATGGGAATAAAGAGGACTTGATGCTTTAATGCTATGGTTGGGTTTTACCTTAATGATCTTTAGTAGTTGCGGACGCTTGCTAGAGTTCCAATCATAAGTGCATATGATCCAAGTAGAGAAAGTATGAGCTTATGCCTCTCCCTCATATGAAATTGCAATGACGACTATCGGTCTTGTTAACAATTGCCTAGGACAATTTCGCACACCGATCCATCATTATTCCACACTCGCTATTTATAGTAATATATTCTAACTTTATGATAACAACACCTAATTTTATATTTTAGCTCTCCGATATCATACAAAGTTATCCTCTTCATACCCACAACATAGTTTTATTTCTCGTTTCTAGTTGGAAGCAAACGCTCGGTGCACGTAGAGTCGTATCAGTGGCAGATAGGGCTTGAGAGAATATTGATCTTACCTTTAGCTCCTTGTGGGTTCGACACTCCATAATTATCACTTCCACCTTTGGGAATTTCTACGATGATTCCTACACTTGGGGATTATCAAGCTCTTTTCTGGCGCCGTTGTCGGGGAGCAATAGCGTGGGGTTGATATTCTCGTGTGTGCTTGTTTGCTTTCTTCACTAAGTAGATTTTGTTTTTCCTTTTTGTTTCTGTTTAGTTGTGGGTGAAACATACAAAAAAATTAAAAGAATGAAAATACAAAAAAAATACTTGCCTCTCATGCCTAAAAAAGTTTTTCAAAAAGAGAAGTGATTGGAAAGTTATGCATTGAAGAAGTGAGGGTCGACCTTGAGCACTTGTGTTCATGCTCACGGAAAAAATGTAGAATTTTTCATGGAAGTTTCTCTGTAAATGATTATCCCCTTGTATATATCCATTGTATTATAAAAATAATGTGCCAAACTTTGGTTTTAGTATGATATGATTGCTTGCTTACTATGTGCAGAACAAAAACAGAAAATTTGGCTGTAGTGCATGAATTTACATTTTTTTACTAGAAAGTCAAATGTGTCTGAAAAATTTTGCACATTACTTCTGTACAAATTGTTCAAATTGTCAAATTTATTTCATAACTTTTGGAGTTACAGAAGTTTACTAAACTTCCAGATTACTACAGACTATCCTGTTCTTGACAAATTCTGTTTTTCGTGTGTTGTTTGCTTATTTTGATGCATCTATGGCTAGTGTGTAAGGGTATGAACCATAGAGAAGTTGGAATACAGTAGGTTTAACACCAATATAAACAAAGAATGAGTTAATTACAGTATCTTAAAGTGGTAGTTTGCTTTATTACACTAACGGATCTCACAAGTTTTTGTTTAAGTTTTTTGTGATTGAAGTGTTTGAAGAACGAGGAGTTACCGATGTGAGAAGAATAAAGAGAGACAAGAGTTCAAGCTTGGGGATGCCCAAGGCACCCCAAGTAAACATTTCAAAGGATACTCAAGCATCTAAGCTTGGGGATGCCCCCGTTGGCATCCCATCTTTCTTCTTCAACAAATATCGGTATACCTCGGTTTTTGTTTTGTTCACATGATTTGTGTCCTTTGTGTTTTATTTTCTTTAAGAATCATTCTAGTATGAGATAGCTCTTCATTGATTTATAGAATACTTCATGTGCTTCACTTATATCTTTTAAGTATGATCTTATAGAATTGCTCTTTTGTGCTTCACTTAAATCGTTTGAGTATGGTTTTATAGAATGCTTCGTGCGCTTCACTTATATATTTTGAGCTTGGATATTGGCTAGTCTATATTAATTGTAGAGTGCTCTAGGAACTTCACTTATATATTTTGGAGTATGAATAATACTATAATTTAAAGTGGGTTTGGACGAGTGTCAACTTTAGGAATTAGTGATCCCACTATCTTGGAGGGTGTTGAATCTTCGTATGATATTTATGAAAGTGGATTTGGAAGAGTGTCAACTTTAGTTAGTATTCCACTATTTCGGAAGAGGTTACAATTGAGTATGAGAACAAAGTTGCTACCCATGATGCTACTGAAGATTATTATGAGGGAGGAATATGTGCTTGTAGGAGTTGCAATAATATCAAGTTTCCTCTAAAGTTTTGAAGTTATACTTGTTTTGCCTTCCTATGCTAGTTGACTTTTGTTCCTATAAATTGTGTGCTCACAAAATCCCTAGGCATAGGAAGTGAGTTAGATTTAAATGTGCTAGTCATATTCTTCATGATGCTCTCTTTGTGTTTCAACTCTTTTCTTTTATGCGAGCATCAGTGGAATCATCATGGCTAGTGTGTAAGGGTATGAACCATAGAGAAGTTGGAATACAGTAGGTTTAACACCAATATAAACAAAGAATGAGTTAATTACAGTACCTTAAAGTGGTAGTTTGCTTTATTACACTAACGGATCTCACAAGTTTTTGTTTAAGTTTTTTGTGATTGAAGTGTTTGAAGAACGAGGAGTTACCGATGTGAGAAGAATAAAGAGAGACAAGAGTTCAAGCTTGGGGATGCCCAAGGCACCCCAAGTAAACATTTCAAAGGATACTCAAGCATCTAAGCTTGGGGATGCCCCCGTTGGCATCCCATCTTTCTTCTTCAACAAATATCGGTATACCTCGGTTTTTGTTTTGTTCACATGATTTGTGTCCTTTGTGTTTTTATTTTTCTTTAAGAATCATTCTAGTATGAGATAGCTCTTCATTGATTTATAGAATACTTCATGTGCTTCACTTATATCTTTTAAGTATGATCTTATAGAATTGCTCTTTTGTGCTTCACTTAAATCGTTTGAGTATGGTTTTATAGAATGCTTCGTGCGCTTCACTTATATATTTTGAGCTTGGATATTGGCTAGTCTATATTAATTGTAGAGTGCTCCAGGAACTTCACTTATATATTTTGGAGTATGAATAATACTATAATTTAAAGTGGGTTTGGAGGAGTGTCAACTTTAGGAATTAGTGATCCCACTATCTTGGAGGGTGTTGAATCTTCGTATGATATTTATGAAAGTGGATTTGGAAGAGTGTCAACTTTAGTTAGTATTCCACTATTTCGGAAGAGGTTACAATTGAGTATGAGAACAAAGTTGCTACCCATGATGCTACTGAAAATTATTATGAGGGAGGAATATGTGCTTGTAGGAGTTGCAATAATATCAAGTTTCCTCTAAAGTTTTGAAGTTATACTTGTTTTGCCTTCCTATGCTAGTTGACTTTTGTTCCTATAAATTGTGTGCTCACAAAATCCCTAGGCATAGGAAGTGAGTTAGATTTAAATGTGCTAGTCATATTCTTCATGATGCTCTCTTTGTGTTTCAACTCTTTTCTTTTATGCGAGCATCAGTGAAATCATCATGCCTAGCTAAAAGGCATTAAAGAAAACCGCTTGTTGGGAGAAAACCCAATATTTACCCTGAAGGAAATATGCCCTAGAGGCAATAATAAAGTTATTATTTATTTCCTTATATCATGATAAATGTTTATTATTCATGCTAGAATTGTATTAACCGGAAACATAATACATGTGTGAATACATAGACAAACATAGTGTTACTAGTATGCCTCTACTTGACTAGCTCGTTGAATCAAAGATGGTTAAGTTTCCTAGCCATAGACATGAGTTGTCATTTGATTAACGGGATCACATCATTAGGAGAATGATGTGATTGACTTGACCCATTCCGTTAGCTTAGCACTTGATCGTTTAGTATGTTGCTATTGCTTTCTTCATGACTTATACATGTTCCTACAACTATGAGATTATGCAACTCCCGTTTACCGGAGGAACACTTTGTGTGCTACCAAACATCACAACGTAACTGGGTGATTATAAAGGAGCTCTACAGGTGTCTCCAAAGGTACATGTTGAGTTGGCGTATTTCAAGATTTGGTTTTGTCACTCCGATTGTCGGAGAGGTATCTCTGGGCCCTCTCGGTAATGCACATCACTATAAGCCTTGCAAGCAATGCGCCTAATGAGTTAGTTGCGGGATGATGCATTATGTAACGAGTAAAGAGACTTGCCGGTAACGAGATTGAACTAGGTATTGAGATACTGACGATCGAATCTCGGGCAAGTAACATACCGATGACAAAGGGAACAACGTATGTTGTTATGCGGTTTGATGGATAAAGATCTTCATAGAATATGTAGGAGCCAATATGAGCATCCAGGTTGCGCTATTGGTTATTGACCGGAAACGTGTCTCAGTCATGTCTACATAGTTCTCGAACCCGTAGGGTCCACACGCTTAAGGTTTCGATGACAGTTATATTATGAGTTTATGAGTTTTGATGTACCTAAGGAGTTCGGAGTCCTGGATGAGATCGGGGACATGACGAGGAGTCTCGAAATGGTCGAGACATAAAGATCGATATATTGGACGACTATATTCAGACTTCGGAAAGGTTCCGAGTGATTCGGGTATTTTTTGGAGTACCGGAGAGTTACGGGAATTCGCCGGGGAGTATATGTGCCTTATTGGGCCATACGGGAATAGAGGTGAGAGGCCGAAAGGAAGGAGGTGCGCAGCCCCCCTCTGGTCCGAATTGGACAAGGGGTGCAGCCCCCTTTTCCTTCCTCCTCTCCCCCTCTTTCCTTCTCTCCTACTCCAACAAGGAAGGGGGGGAGTCCTACTCCCGGTGGGAGGAGGACTCCTCCTGGCGCATCCCTAGGGGGCCGGACGCACCTCCCCCTCCCTCCTCTTTATACGGGGGCAGGGGGCACCCCAAGACACACAAGTTGATCATCGTGATCGTTCCTTAGCCGTGTGCGGTGCCCCTCTCCACCATATTCCACCTCGGTCATATCGTTGCGGTGCTTAGGCGAAGCCCTCGTCGGTAGAACATCATCATCGCCACCACGCCGTCGTCTTGTGGAACTCATCCCGACACCTGCTGGATCGAGTCCGGGATCGTCATCGAGCTGAGCGTGTGCTGAACTCGGAGGTGCCGTGACGTTCGGTTCTTGGATCGGTCGGATCGTGAAGGCGCACGACTACATCAACCGTGTTGTCATAACGCTTCGCTTTCGGCTCACGAGGGTACGTGGACAACACTCTCCCCTCTCGTTGCTATGCATCACCATGATCTTGCGTGTGCGTAGGAATTTTTTTGAAATTACTACGTTCCCCAACAGTGGCATCCGAGCCTGGTTTTATGCGTAGATGTCATATGCACGAGTAGAACACAAGTGAGTTGTGGGCGATACAAGTCATACTGCTTACCAGCATGTCATACTTTGGTTCAGCGGTATTGTGAGATGAAGCGGCCCGGACCGACATTACGCGTACGCTTACGCGAGACTTGTTTCACCGTTACGAGCACTCGTTGCTTAAAGGTGACTGGTGGGTGTCTGTCTCTCTCACTTTAGCTGAACCGAGTGTGGCTACGCCCGGTCCTTGCGAAGGTTAAAACAGCACTAACTTGACGAACTATCGTTGTGGTTTTGATGCATAGGTAAGAACGGTTCTTGCTCAGCCCATAGCAGCCACGTAAAATTTGCAACAACAAAGTAGAGGACGTCTAACTTGTTTTTGCAGGGCATGTTGTGATGTGATATGGTCAAGACGTGATGCTATATTTTATTGTATGAGATGATCATGTTTTGTAACCGAGTTATATCGCAATGGCGAGAGCCATATGGTTGTCGCTTTATCTTATGAAATGCAACGCATACTGTAATTGCTTTACTTTATCACTAAGCGAGAGCGATAGTCGAGAAGCAATAGATGGCGAACGACAACGATGCTACGTTGGAGATCGAGGTGTCGCGCCGGTGACGATGGTGATCACGACGGTGCTTCGGAGATGGAGATCACAAGCACAAGATGATGATGGCCATATCATATCACTTATATTGGTTGCATGTGATGTTTATCCTTTATGCATCTTATCTTGCTTTGATTGACGGTAACATTTTAAGATGATCTCCCACTAATTATCAAGAAGTGTTCTCCTTGAGTATGCACCGTTGCGAAAGTTCTTCGTGCTGAGACACCACGTGATGATCGGGTGTGATAGTGTAACGCCCTCGATGCGGCTATATCTCCCACGTGTCGAAGCACGACTTAGAGGCATAACCGCATTGAAAGCAATGTCGCAAGTGAGGTAATCTTCACACAACCCATGTAATACATAAGGGAAAAGATACATAGTTGGCTTACAATCGCCACTTCACACAATTACATGAATAAAAGCATTACATCATCCAGATACAATCAAGGTCCGACTACGGAACCAAAATAAAAGAAGAACCCCAAATGCGACAAATGGCCCCGATCGACCCCAACTGGGCTCCACTACTGATCAACTAAAACGAAACAACACAAAGGGCAAGATCTTCATCGAGCTCCTTCTTGAGCTTGAAAGCGTCACCTGCTCGGTAACATAGGCACCTGCAAACTGGTTTGGAAGTATCTGGTGAGTCACGAGGACTCAGCAATCTCGCACCCACGAGATCAAGACTATTTAAGCTTATGGGTAAGGTAAAGGCATAAGGTGGAGCTGCAGCAAGCGACTAGCATAAATGGTGGCTAACATACGCAAATGAGAGCGAGAAGAGAAGGCAAAGCACGGTCGATAAAAGTATGATCAAGAAGTGATCCTATAGCAACCTACGTCAAGCATAACTCCAACACCGTGTTCACTTCCCGGACTCCGTTGGAAAGAGACCATCACGGTAACACACGCGGTTGATGTATTTTAATTAAGGTCAACTTCAGGTTTTCTACAACCGGACATTAACAAATTCCCATCTGCCACATAACCGCGGGCACGGCTCTCGAAAGTTTATACCTGCAGGGTGTCCCAACTTAGCCCATGACAGGCTCTCGCGATCATCGAAGGAATAAACCTTCACCCAAGACACTCCGATCGACTCGGTATCCGGTACATCAAGACATTTCGACAATGGTAAAACAAGACCAGCAAAGCCGCCCGAATGTGCCGACAAATCCGATAGGAGCTGCACATATCTCGTTCTCGTGGCACACCGGATTGTCCAAACTTCCGGTAGGCCAGCCCAGAGTTGCCCTGGTAGCCACCGGCGGTTGACGGTTTGGACCAACACTCACAACGAGCATCGCCCGGGGTAATAAAGATGACCCTCGGGCTCCGAAACCCAAGGGAAGAAAAAGGGCTAGGTGAGGCAAATGGTAAAAGTCAATGTTGGGCCTTCTTTGGACAAGTTTTATTCAAAGCGAACCGTCGGGGGTCCCATAAATCACCCGACCGCGTAAGGGACGCAAAATCCGGGAACATAACACCGGTATGACGGAAACTAGGGCGGCAAGAGTGGAACAAAACACCAGGCATAAGGCCGAGCCTTCCACCCTTTACCAAGTATATAGATGCATTAAATAAATAAGATATATTGTGATATCCCAACAAGTAAACGTGTTCCAGCCAGGAACATCATCTCCATGTTCCAACAAGGAACAAACTTCAATCTTCACCGCAACTAACAACGCTATAAGAGGGCTGAGCAAAGCGGTAACATAGCCAATCAACGGTTTGCTAGGAATGGTGTCAAAGGTTAGAGGTTTGACATGGCAATTTGGGAGGCCGACAAGCAAATGGTAGGCATCAAGCATTGGCATAGCAAAAGAGCGAGCAAACTAGCATAGCAAAGATAGTAGTGATTTCGAGGGTATGATCATCTTGCCGAAATCCCGCAAGGAAGAAGAACGATTCCATGAAGAAGACAAAAGGACGAGTCGAACGGATCCTCACAACTCCGAACGAAACCGAAGCTAACGAGAGAAAGCACCCGGAAAGAAACAAACAACATGGTAAACAACCATCACATAAAACATGGCATGATGCACAAGCAAGGATGATGCATGTCCGGTTTAAAGAGGCATGGCATGGCATGGCAAAGTGCACAAACAATCCTACAAATTAAGTGGAGCTCAATATGCAACGGTGCATATTGATGAAACACCACGACAAGTTATTTAGTTCGATCTCGTTTATGTACCCAACAATATTAAATGTTGATTAACATGGCAAGGGATGAAGCACAACAAAACTACCTACCTAGGCAAGTTTAAATGAGGCCGGAAACAACGAACAACAAGTCCGGAAAATCCCCATATGCATATTTTAAGGTTCGGTACTGTTCTGTCCTAAACCATATTTTAAAGTTGTTAAACAGGAAAATAAAGTGTACCATGTTAAACTAGGCATTTTTCCACCCCATTTACATATAAAGTTTATTAAATTCGGAGTTACGGTTAATTAGTTATGAAATAAATCATGTTAACATGGCATTTTAGCAAATTAATGCAAACAACATTTTAAACATTTCAAACATGGATGAAAAAGGCATATTATGAAACTAGACGAAAAACTAGTCATTTTACATATATAATTTATTTTAATCCGATGCACCAATTGTGAGTTATTAAATGCATGAAGTTTAGGGGCCAAACTGCAAATATGTAAATCCCTGGTTAATTGGCAAAATCGCAACAGGGAAAAAAAGCATGGGCCGAAATTGGCTGGGCCAGCGGCATACAGGAGAAGGGGGCGAAGTTGCTCACCCTGGGCCAAGGCCCGGATCAGCTTGGAGAGGAGGCAGGCTGGGAGGACGAGGCCGAGGAGGAGCTGGCTGGGCCTTCAGCGTGCAGCGCCCACGCAACAGAGCGAGCGAGGCGTGGCTCTCCGATCCGATCGGGATCGAGACGAAAGCAGCGCAGCCGGTGCTCCGGCGAGCCGGGCGACGATGGGGTCGAGCGAGGAGGCGGAGGGCCGGAACGGCGGAGGGCGCGGAGGCCGCCGGGGAGCGGGACGCCGGGGGCGAGCGGCGGCGGCGCAGACAGGAGCGGCCGGGCGGCACGGGCGACGCCGAGGAAGGCGCCGGAGGGCGTCGCCGACCGGGACGTCGGAAGTCGCCGCGAGGGGTCGCCGGGACGGCGGTCGCCGGGCGGAGGGGTGGCGGCGGCGGAGGCGGCGGGGAGCGAGGCGCGCGAGCTGCCGCGGCCGGCGGCGAGGTTGCCCGGCGCCTCAGCGGGCTGCGCGGCGGCGGCCAGGCCCCATGGCCGGATCTGGCTCGCGGGCCTCGCGGTGAAGTGGGCGAGGGAGGACAGTGGCGGCTCCGGATTGGTTGGGAGGCGGCGGTGATGACGTGGCGCCACAGGATTGGTCGGAGCGACGTGTCCGGCGGACGTGTCCGGCGCGGACGGACGCGTCCGGCGCGCGAGGAGGAAAAACGCTAGGGTTTCGGGATTAGACCGCGAAAATGGAAGGAGGGCCTATATATAGGTAGAGGAGCTAGGAGTGTCCAAATGAGGAGCGGTTTTGCCACGCGATCGTGATCGAACGACCGAGAGCATGGAGGGAGTTAGATGGGTTTTGGGCCACTTTGGAAGGGTGTTGGGCTGCAACAAAGAGGGCTTTGCGGTTACCTTGTTAACTGTTGGAGTACCAAACGACCTCCAAATGGCACGAAACTTGACAGCGGTTCACGGTGCTATACCAAGGTCGCTTGGCAAACCTCGGGCCATTCCGAGAAAGTTTAATACCCACACAAGAGAAGGGAGAAGAGGGAGACGCCGGAGGACATAGGAGCGCCGGATTGCAAAACGGACAACGGGGAAAATGCTCGGATGCATGAGACGAACATGTATGCAAAATGAAATGCACATGATGACATGATAAAATGGAAATGATGACATGGCAAATGCAACACGCAAGCAGATGACATGGCAACAAAGGCGAATAACTGGCGGACACCTGGCGCATCGGATCCGGGGTGTTACAACACTCCACCACTACGAGAGGATCTCGTCCCGAGATCTAGAATGGCACCGGAGGGAAAACGGAAGAGAAAAAGAAAGGTAAAACTAAGTTGCTCCTTCGGCAAACGAGTGAAACCACGAACCTTGAGAGGTTGAGCAATTTAAAAGAAAGAGTACAATAGAGATGAACGAGATTGCAAACAATCTGTTAGAAAAGATGAACAAGGAGTATTACGAGAACTTGAAGGTTGCAAAGACATGAATCAAGAGTTTCACGATCGAAAAGAATATGACCACCTCGGTATAATGAGATAGCCAAGGAACAAGAATGACAGAATTTGGACAGCACTCCGGTAGAAAAGAGAAGAAAACTTGATAAGATGAAAAGAACTTGAAGAGATGACCCAACACTCCGGTTAAATGGGTAAGCACGAAAAGAATATGATCCTCACAATTCGAGATGATGAGTGAAAAGAGCAACATCAGAATGCCTTCGGAAGAAAGAATAGAAGATAGGCCATTGGTATAATAGAATGGAGAAGAAAATGACAACTTCTACCACAATTGAATTTGGAAGGCATCCTTGCAAAGAAGAATTGAACGGAGTTGTTGGAAAAACCAACAACGAAAAGAATAAGCTTGATATGGGCTTATGAAAACATCTCAAAATTATGAGGTGAGCTTCTGCCACCAACGGAAACAAATGATTGGATTGATATCAACAAGGAGACGAAACTTATTTCACGGAGGACAAATGAAGAACTTGGGTCATTTATAAGCACCATAAATAGCAACAATCCTTAGGGAAAGCTTTAGGTGAAAACATGACACAAGATAACTCCAACGAAGAGATTAATGGATCTAAAATACCTCATTCTTGACAACATGTGAATCACGAAGCATGAATGGAAATTATCAAGAATGACATATCACCATCTCAAAAGATAAGGTAGAGAGAATTGCACTTCGGAATGCAAGACAAAGAATACTTGAACTCCTCAGGAAAAACATGTGTTGAGCACCATGTTTATTTTAGAGTATAGCTTGGCGGATCATAACTTCGAGAGAAAACTTGAAGAACAATTGAAGAATGAAAAGAATCCTTGACAAACCACCATGTAGAGCCTCCATGAAGAACTCCGGTAATAGAAGGATCATGAAAAGAAAGAGAAGTTGAAAACACAAGGTGAAGCCTTGCGATGATTTAGATGGAGCTTCGCGACGAGATAATGCGGAAAAACTTGGAACTCCGGAAAGAAAGATGAGCAATTGTAATCAAGAATTTATTCATCATGAATAATCTCCGAAAGAAGGAATTGAATTTACTCGATGAAACAAGAATAAGAATTACATTATGCTTATCCCTCATCAATTAAATTGATGACCCACAAAGGATTTGGCATACCACTTATTCTCGTAGAAAGGATTAAGATAGATACGGCGCAAGCTTGGGAAGGTCTTCAACGAACCACCGGTAGGATTGGAAAGAGCGAATGAATTAAATGATAACGAAAGAGGTGAAATCTTGAACGAACCACCGTAAGAATTGAAAATGAATGTAGCAAAGGCACAATTCACCGGAAAAATAGGCAAACGAATGAAGCTACTTGAGGGATTTAGATACATGAGAATGAAGAGAACATGAACTGATTAGAGGATATTTGAACGATGCACCGGTAAGATAGAAGAATGATAAGCGGCATATTGAGAAAGAATAAACCTGAATTGATGGACTACGGATGACAAACCGAGAAGACTCTTGAATATCTCCGATGGGTGAAAAATATTCTCACAATCGAAAACAATTATGAGAGGATGGCATCAAGCTAGAACCATGAATCTTGAAGAGAATAGAGCAAGATTAAAGAGAAACTCTTCTTCGGTCTTCAAATGATGAGAATGACAACGCGAAACACCACCAAGAATTATTGAGGCACACCGGAAGAATAAAAAGCGAAGAGGTTGAGCCAACTATGAAAAGAATTTGAAAGATGGAGAAAAGCATTTGACTGATGATAACTCATTCTTACGTCAAACTTGGAAAAGAATTTGAGATAGCTCTGGGAAAATAGAAGAGTCAGGTAAGATCCTGGGAAAAGACCTGTGGGTTAGGGCCCACCCAAAAGAAAACACCGTTGAATGATTAAAAAAAAGATTGTGCCGGTTGAATTAAATGGCTTGAATGAGATACCAATCTCGAAAGAGCTTGAACGAATGCAGAGTGGAAACACGAATCTTCAAGATATCTTGAGCACTCCGGAATAACAAATATCGAGAAGAAGAATGATAATAAGGTGCACCGGTATGAGAAGACATTAGAAACGAGGAAAGGAATATGATGAACAAAACTTGACTTGAATCCACCGGAGAAGAAACAACAATGAAGTATGATGATCTGAGACTGTTGAGCATCTTCATGGGTAATCACCGGATAAGAACATTGATTGAAAAGAGTGAAGAGACTTCACATGAATAAATGGATACTTGATTAAGAAATCTGTCTCCTTGAAGAAAAAGGGTGGGAGGGCGGAAAACAAAGGCAACTTGGGATGAACAAAACAAACACCGTTGAGAAGAAAAGATAATTGGTCTTGCTGATGGGGAGAATGATGGGATCATCTCGAAGAGAAGTGCACCGGTTGGAAAAGAATTAACATGACAACCTCAATGATCGAAAAGGATTACTATTCACATAGCAATATGAGAACACTGTTTCGGAAAGGTATGGAATCAACACTTGACATTGAAGCAACTCGAATACCACAACTCAAAACAAAAACAAAGGACTGGCTTGCAGAATAAGCCGGAACAAACATATGATAGAGATTTCGTCCGAAGTTTTCGTGGTGGGGCCTACACGGGCTCAATCGACAAGCACCATCATGTACAAGGCAAGGCACATGACATACGAAGTGTCCCCGAGTCAGCATAGCCAAGGACTCTTTAAGACACAACGAGACCACTGTAAAACCAACCGTGAATAGGCGGACCACTAGACGTCGAACCCCAATTTCATATCATACATCCGTCGGAAAGATATCCTAAGAGATACTTGAATTCCCACCTATGAAACTCCCGAAACTTTCTGGTTATGCAATCTGGTGTTGGGGATACAGGGGAGCAATATATATCACACAAACTAACAATCCCTACATCCAGCTGTATCCATCCGTCAACACATAACCAAGAAACCTTCGGAAATCGTCTACCTCAACCTTCGAAAAGCATCCGTTATACGAGTCATGGCAATACTCCCGTACTCACCTCAGTACTGGGTTAGCGGGATTATCTCACCAACAACTGCATAAAAGAGATTTTCGATGTCGGCGTATTAAACTCGGTATTCCGAACTGCAACGATAAAATTATGACGACAACACCTCGGAGCTCAACTCCCGGGACACCGCCACAACCCTAAATGTCGAGGCACCAAGAACAATGTTCTCGTCATAAGAATATCGGAACGATTCCAAGATACCCGCGTGATCCTAAAAAAATTTTTAGTGAAATTTGAGAAGAGAAGAGTCAAAACTCTACGTCAGGATACCTCACCAGAAGGTCGAAAGGACTGGGGAGTAAAAAGAATTCCTAACTCTCCGATATATATAATCCTAAATGACTCAAAACATTTTTCTAGACACAACTCGGCCGCTAAAAACGATCAAGCAGTGGGGCTCCTAAGGTCGGGGATGGCTCTGATTACCAACTTGTAACGCCCTCGATGCGGCTATATCTCCCACGTGTCGAAGCACGACTTAGAGGCATAACCGCATTGAAAGCAATGTCGCAAGTGAGGTAATCTTCACACAACCCATGTAATACATAAGGGAAAAGATACATAGTTGGCTTACAATCGCCACTTCACACAATTACATGAATAAAAGCATTACATCATCCAGATACAATCAAGGTCCGACTACGGAACCAAAATAAAAGAAGAACCCCAAATGCGACAAATGGCCCCGATCGACCCCAACTGGGCTCCACTACTGATCAACTAAAACGAAACAACACAAAGGGCAAGATCTTCATCGAGCTCCTTCTTGAGCTTGAAAGCGTCACCTGCTCGGTAACATAGGCACCTGCAAACTGGTTTGGAAGTATCTAGTGAGTCACGAGGACTCAGCAATCTCGCACCCACGAGATCAAGACTATTTAAGCTTATGGGTAAGGTAAAGGCATAAGGTGGAGCTGCGACAAGCGACTAGCATAAATGGTGGCTAACATACGCAAATGAGAGCGAGAAGAGAAGGCAAAGCACGGTCGATAAAAGTATGATCAAGAAGTGATCCTATAGCAACCTCACGTCAAGCATAACTCCAACATCAGTGTTCACTTCCGGACTCACGGAAAGAGACCATCACGGTAACACACGCGTTGATGTATTTTAATTAAGGTCAACTTCAGGTTTTCTACAACCGGACATTAACAAATTCCCATCGCCACATAACCGCGGCACGGCTCTCGAAAGTTTATACCTGCAGGGTGTCCCAACTTAGCCCATGACAAGCTCTCGATCATCGAAGGAATAAACCTTCACCCAAGACACTCCGATCGACTCGGTATCCCGGTACATCAAGACATTTCGACAATGGTAAAACAAGACCAGCAAAGCCGCCCGAATGTGCCGACAAATCCCGATAGGAGCTGCACATATCTCGTTCTCGTGGCACACCGGATTGTCCAAACTTCCGGTAGGCCAGCCCAGAGTTGCCTTCGGTACACCGGCGGTTGACGGTTTGGACCAACACTCACAACGAGCACCGCCGGGGGTAAATAAAGATGACCCTCGGGCTCCGGAAACCCAAGGGAAGAAAAAGGGCTAGGTGAGGCAAATGGTAAAAGTCAATGTTGGGCCTTGCTGGACAAGTTTTATTCAAAGCGAACTGTCGGGGGTCCCATAAATCACCCGACCGCGTAAGGGACGCAAAATCCGGGAACATAACACGGTATGACGGAAACTAGGCGGCAAGAGTGGAACAAAACACTGCATAAGGCCGAGCCTTCCACCCTTTACCAAGTATATAGATGCATTAAATAAATAAGATATATTGTGATATCCCAACAAGTAAACGTGTTCCACCAGAACATCATCTCCATGTTCCAACAAGGAACAAACTTCAATCTTCACCGCAACTAACAACGCTATAAGAGGGCTGAGCAAAGCGGTAACATAGCCAATCAACGGTTTGCTAGGAATGGTGTCAAAGGTTAGAGGTTTGACATGGCAATTTGGGAGGCCGACAAGCAAATGGTAGGCATCAAGCATTGGCATAGCAAAAGAGCGAGCAAACTAGCATAGCAAAGATAGTAGTGATTTCGAGGGTATGATCATCTTGCCTGAAATCCCGCAAGGAAGAAGAACGATTCCATGAAGAAGACAAAAGGACGTAGTCGAACGGATCCTCACAACTCCGGAACGAAACCGAAGCTAACGAGAGAAAGCACCCGGAAAGAAACAAACAACATGGTAAACAACCATCACATAAAACATGGCATGATGCACAAGCAAGGATGATGCATGTCCGGTTTAAAGAGGCATGGCATGGCATGGCAAAGTGCACAAACAATCCTACAAATTAGTGGAGCTCAATATGCAACGGTGCATATTGATGAAACACCACGACAAGTTATTTAGTTCGATCTCGTTTATGTACCCAACAATATTAAATGTTGATTAACATGGCAAGGGATGAAGCACAACAAAACTACCTACCTAGGCAAGTTTAAATGAGGCCGGAAACAACGAACAACAAGTCCGGAAAATCCCCATATGCATATTTTAAGGTTCGGTACTGTTCTGTCCTAAACCATATTTTAAAGTTGTTAAACAGGAAAATAAAGTGTACCATGTTAAACTAGGCATTTTTCCACCCCATTTACATATAAAGTTTATTAAATTCGGAGTTACGGTTAATTAGTTATGAAATAAATCATGTTAACATGGCATTTTAGCAAATTAATGCAAACAACATTTTAAACATTTCAAACATGGATGAAAAAGGCATATTATGAAACTAGACGAAAAACTAGTCATTTTACATATATAATTTATTTTAATCCGATGCACCAATTGTGAGTTATTAAATGCATGAAGTTTAGGGCCAAACGCAAATATGTAAATCCTCGTTAATTGGCAAAATCGCAACAGGAAAAAAAACATGCATGGGCGAAATTGGCTGGGCCAGTGACATACTGAGAAGGGGCGGTTGCTCACCCCGGCCAAGGCCCGGATCAGCTTGGAGAGGAGGCATTTGGGAGGACGAGGCCGAGGAGGAGCTGGCTGGGCCTTGCATGGGTGGCGCGCCCACGCAACAGAGCGAGGCGTGGCTCTCCCGATCCGATCGGGATCGAGACGAGCAGCAAGGCCGGTGCTCGGCGAGCCGGCGACGATGGGGTCGAGCGGAGGAGGCGGAGGGCGGAACGGCGCCGAGGGCGCGGAGGCCGGCGGAGCGGACGCCGGCGGGCGCGAAGCGGCGGGCTGCCTGACAGGAGCGGCCGGCAGACGGGCGACGCCGAGGGCGCCGCCGACCGGGACGTCGGGGAGTCGCCGGCGAGGGCCGGCCGGGGACGGCGGTCGCCGGGCGGAGGGCGGCGAAGGCGGCGGAGGCGGCGGGAGCGAGGCGCCGAGCTGCCGGGCGGCCGGGCGGCGAGGTTGCCCGCTGCCTCAGCGGCTGCGCGGCGGCGGCGGCTTCGCCCCGCTGGTCGGATCTGGCTCGGCGGGCCTCGGCGGTGAAGTGGGCGAGGAGGACAGGTGGCGGCTCCGGATTGGTTGGGAGGCGGCGGTGATGACGTGGCGCCACGGGATTGGTCGGAGCGACGTGTCCGGCGGACGTGTCCGGCGCGGACGGACGCGTCCGGCGCGCGAGGAGGGAAAAACTGCTAGGGTTTCGGGATTAGACCGCGAAAATGGAAGGGAGGCCTATATATAGGTAGAGGGAGCTAGGAGTGTCCAAATGAGGAGCGGTTTTGCCACGCGATCGTGATCGAACGACCGAGAGCATGGAGGGAGTTAGATGGGTTTTGGGCCACTTTGGAAGGGTGTTGGGCTGCAACAAAGAGGGCTTTGCGGTTACCCGGTTAACCGTTGGAGTACCAAACGACCTCCAAATGGCACGAAACTTGACAGGCGGTCTACCGGTGCTATACCAAGGCCGCTTGGCAAACCTCGGGCCATTCCGAGAAAGTTTAATACCCACACAAGAGAAGGGAGAAGAGGGAGACGCCGGAGGACATAGGAGCGCCGGATTGCAAAACGGACAACGGGGAAAATGCTCGGATGCATGAGACGAACATGTATGCAAAATGAAATGCACATGATGACATGATAAAATGGAAATGATGACATGGCAAATGCAACACGCAAGCAGATGACATGGCAACAAAGGCGAATAACTGGCGGACACCTGGCGCATCGGATCCGGGGTGTTACAGATAGGCTCTACGTTCAAATACAACGGGTGCAAAACAGTTGCACACGCGGAATACTCAGGTTAAACTTGACGAGCCTAGCATATACAGATATGGTCTCGGAACACGGAGACCGAAAGGTCGAACATGAATCATATAGTAGATATGATCAACATAGTGATGTTCACCATTGAAAACTACTCCATCTCACGTGATGATCGGACATGGTTTAGTTGATTTGGATCACGTGATCACTTAGATGACTAGAGAGATGTCTGTCTAAGTGGGAGTTCTTTAGTAATATGATTAATTAAACTTAAATTTATCATGAACTTAGTCCTGGTAGTATTTTGCAAATTATGTTGTAGATCAATAGCTCGCGTTGTTGCTTTCATATGTTTATTTTGATATGTTCCTAGAGAAAATTGTGTTGAAAGATGTTAGTAGCAATGATGCGGATTGGATCCGTGATCTGAGGTTTATCCTCATTGTTGCACAGAAGAATTATGTCCTTAATGCACCGCTAGGTGACAGGCCTATTGCAGGAGCAGATGCAGGCGTTATGAATGTTTGGCTAGCTCAATATGATGACTACTTGATAGTTTAGTGCACCATGCTTAACGGCTTAGAATCGGGACTTCAAAGACGTTTTGAACGTCATGGACCATATGAGATGTTCCAGGAATTGAAGTTAATATTTCAAGCAAATACCCGAGTTGAGAGATATGAAGTCTCCAACAAGTTCTATAGCTAAAAGATGGAGGAGAATCGCTCAACTAGTGAGCATGTGCTCAGATTGTCTGGGTACTTCAATCGCTTGAATCAAGTGGGAGTTAATCTTCCAGATAAGATAGTGATTGACAGAATTCTCTAGTCACCATCACTAAGTTACTAGAACTTTGTGATGAACTATAGTATGCAAGGGATGACAAAAACGATTCCTGAGCTCTTCGTGATGTTGAAATCGACGAAGGTAGAAATCAAGAAAGAGCATCAAGTGTTGATGATTGACAGACCACTAGTTTCAAGAAAAGGGCAAAGGGAAAGAAAGGGAAACTTCAAGTAGAATGGTAAACAAGTTGTCACTCCCGTGAAGAAGACCAAAGCTGGACCAAAGCCTGAAACCGAGTGCTTATAATCGCAAAGGAAATGGTCATCGAAGCGGAAATGCCTCAATATTTGGTAGATAAGAAGATGGCAAAGTGAACAAGGGTATATTTGATATACAAGTTATTGATGTGTACCTTACTAGTGTTTATAGTAGCCCCTGAGTATTTAATACTTGTTCGGTTGCTAAGATTAGTAACTCGGAACAGGAGTTACAGAATAAACAGAGACTAGTTGAAGAGGAAGTGACGATGAGTGTTGGAAGTAGTTCCAAGATTGATATGATCATCATCACACACTTCCTATATTTTCGAGATTAGTGTTAAACCTAAATAAATGTTATTTGGTGTTTGCGTTGAGCATAAATATGATAAGATCATGTTTATTGTGATACGATTATTCATCTAAGATAGAGAATAAATTGTTATTCTGTTTACATGAATAAAACCTTCTATGGTCATACACCCAATGGTGATGGTTTATTGAATCTTGATCATAGTGATACACATATTCATAATGTTGATGCCAAAAGATGCAAAGTTAATAATGATAGTGCAACTTATTTGTGGCACTGCCGTTTGGGTCATATCGGTGTAAAGCGCATGAAGAAACTCCATAAAGATTGATTTTCGAAATTACTTGGTTATGAATCATTTGATGCTTGCGAACCGTGCCTTTTGGGCAAGATGACTAAAACTCCGTTCTCCGGAACAATGGAACGAGCTACTAACTTGTTGGAAATAATACATACCGATGTATGCGGTCCAATGAGTATTGATGCTCGTGGCGGGTATCGTTATTTTCTGACCTTCACAGATGATTTGAGCAGATATGCGTATATCTACTTAATGAAGCACAAGTCTGAAACATTTGAAAAGTTCAAACAATTTCAGAGTGAAGTGGAGAATCATCATAACAAGAAAATAAAAGTTTCTACAATCTGATCGTAGAGAAGAATATTTAAGTTACGAGTTTGGCCTTCATTTTTAACAATGTGGAATAGTTTCACAGCTCATGCCACATGGAACACCACAGCGTAATGGTGTGTCCGAACGTCGTAACCACACTTTATTGGATATGGTGTGATCTATGATGTATCTTACCGATTTACCACTAGTTTTGGGGTTATGCATTAGAGATAGCTGCATTCACTTTAAATAGGGCACCATCCGTTGAGACGACACCGTAAGAACTATGGTTTAGCAGTAAACCTAAGCTGTCGTTTCTTAAAGTTTGGAGTTGCGATGCTTATGTGAAAAAGGTTTCAACCTGATAAGCTCGAACCCAGATCGGAGAAGTGCGTCTTTGTAGAATACCCAACGGAAACTGTTAGGTACACCTTCTATCACAGATCCGAAGGCAAAATATTCGTTGCTAAAATGGATCCTTTCCATAGAAGGAGTTTCTCTCGAAAGAAGTGAGTGGGAGGAAAGTAGAGCTTGATAAGCTAACTGTACCTTCTCCCGAATTGGAAAGTAGTTTATCACAGAAATCAGTTCCAGTGATTCCTACACCAATTAGTGAGGAAGCTAATGATATTGATCATGAAACTTTAGATCAAGTTACTACCGAACCTTGTAGGTCAACCAGAGTAAGATCTGCACCAGAGTGGTACGGTAATCCTGTCCTGGAGGTCATATTACTTGACCATGGCGAACCTACGAACTATGAGGAAGCGATGATGAGCCCAGATTACGCAAAATGGCTTGAGGCCATGAAATCTAAGATGGGATCCATGTATGAGAACAAAGTGTGGACTTTGATTGACTTGCCCGATGATCAGTGATTCATTAAGAATAAATGGATTTTCAAGAGGAAGACGGATGCTGATAGTAGTGTTACTATCTATAAAGCTAGACTTGTCGAAAAAGGTTTTTGACAAAGTTCAAGGTGTTGAATACAATGAGATTTTCTCACTCGTATCGATGCTTAAAAGTCTGTCCGAATCATGTTAGCAATTGCCACATTTTATGAAATCTGGCAAATGGATGTCAAAACTGCATTCCTCAAATGGATTTATTAATGAAGAGTTGTATATGATGGAACCAGAAGGTTTTGTCAATCCTAAAGGTGCTAATAAAGTGTGCAAGTTCCAGTGATCCATTCATGGACTGGTGCAAGCATCTCGGAGTTGGAATATATGCTTTGATAAGTTGATCAAAGCATATAGTTTTATACGGACTTACGGTGAAGCCTGTATTTACAATAAAGTGAGTGGGAGCACTACAACCTTTCTGGTTAGTATATGTGAGTGACATATTGTCGATCAGAAATGATGTAGAATTTTCTGGAAAGCATAAAGGAGTGTTTGAAAGGAGTTCTTTAAAAGAAAGACCTCAGTAAAGCTACTTACATATTGAGCATCAAGATCTATTGAGATAGATCAAGATGCTTCATAAGATTTTCAATGAGTACATACCTTGACAAGATTTTGAAATAGTTCAAAGTGAACAGTCAAAGAAAGAGTTCTTGCCTGTGTTGCAAAGGTGTGAAATTGAGTAAGACTCAAATCCCGACCACGACAGAAAATAGAAAAGAAAATGAAAGTCATTCCCTATGCCTCACCATAGGTTCTATAAAGTATGCTATGCTATGTACTGGACCTATTGTATACCTTGCTCTGAATTTGGCAAGGGAGTACAATAGTGATCTAGGAGTAGATCACTGGACATTGGTCAAGAATATACTTAGTGAGGACTAAGGAAATATTTCTCGATTATGGAGGTGATAAAAGAGCCCGTCGTAAAGAGTTACATCAATGCAAGCTTTTTACACCGATCCAGATGACTCTAAGTCTCAATCTGGATACATATTGAAAGTGGGAGCAATTAGCTAGAGTAGCTCCGTGTAGAGCATTGTAGACATAGAATATTTGCAAAATACATACGGCTCTGAATATGACAGACCCGTTGACTAAGCTTCTCTCCCAAGCAAAACATGATCACACCTTAGTACTCTTTGGGTGTTAATCACATAGCGATGTGAACTAGATTATTGACTCTAGTAAACCCTTTGGGTGTTGGTCACATGACGATGTGAACTATGGGTGTTAATCATATCTGAGATATGAATATTGGTGTTAAATCACATGGCGATGTGAACTAGATTATTGACTCTAGTGCAAGTGGGAGATCAAGGAAATATGCCCTAGAGGCAATAATAAAGTTATTATTTATTTCCTTATATCATGATAAATGTTTATTATTCATGCTAGAATTGTATTAACCGGAAACATAATACATGTGTGGATACATAGACAAACATAGTGTCACTAGTATGCCTCTACTTGACTAACTCGTTGAATCAAAGATGGTTAAGTTTCCTAGCCATAGACATGAGTTGTCATTTGATTAACGGGATCACATCATTAGGAGAATGATGTGATTGACTTGACCCATTCCGTTAGCTTAGCACATGATCGTTTAGTATGTTGCTATTGCTTTCTTCATGACTTATACATGTTCCTACAACTATGAGATTATGCAACTCCCATTTACCGGAGGAACACTTTGTGTGCTACCAAACGTCACAACGTAACTGGGTGATTATAAAGGAGCTCTACAGGTGTCTCCAAATGTACATGTTGAGTTGGCGTATTTCGAGATTAGGTTTTGTCACTCCGATTGTCGGAGAGGTATCTCTGGGCCCTCTCGGTAATGCACATACTATAAGCCTTGCAAGCAATGTGACTAATGAGTTAGTTGCGGGATGATGCATTACGTAACGAGTAAAGAGACTTGCCGGTAACGATATTGAACTAGGTATTGAGATACCGACGATCGAATCTCAGGCAAGTAACATACCGATGACAAAGGGAACAACGTATGTTGTTATGCGGTTTGACCGATAAAGATCTTCGTAGAATATGTAGGAGCCAATATGAGCATCCAGGTTCTGCTATTGGTTATTGACCGGAAACGTGTCTCAGTCATGTCTACATAATTCTCGAACCCGTAGGGTCCGCACGCTTAAGGTTTCGATGACAGTTATATTATGAGTTTATGAGTTTTGATGTACCGAAGGAGTTCGGGGTCTCGGATGAGAACGCGGACACGACGAGGAGTCTCGAAATGGTCGAGACGTAAAGATCGATATATTGGACGACTATATTCGGACTTCGGAAAGGTTGAAAGTGCAACTATCCCTAGGTGGTTTTGGTAATTCATAACAACATATAGTGAAGGAAATATGCCCTAGAGGCAAAAATAAAGTTATTATTTATTTCCTTATTTTATGATAAATGTTTATCATTCATGCTAGAATTGTATTAACCGGAAACATGATACATGTGTGAATGCATAGACAAACAATATGTCACTAGTATGCCTCTACTAGACTAGCTTGTTAATCAAAGATGGTTATGTTTCCTAACCATGAACAAAGAGTTGTTATTTGATTAACAAGGTCACATCATTAGTAGAATGATCTGATTGACATGACCCATTCCATTAGCTTAGCACACGATCGCTTAGTATGTTGCTATTGCTTTTATCCATGACTTATACATGTTCCTATAACTATGAGATTATGCAACTCCTGTTTACGGAGGAACACTTTGGTACTACCAAACGTCACAACGAATCGGGTGATTATAAAGGAGTACTACAGGTGTCTCCAAAGGCAGATGTTGGGTTGGCGATTTCGAGATTAGGATTTGTCACTCCGATTGTCGGAGAGGTATCTCTGGGCCCTCTCGGTAATACACATCACTTAAGCCTTGCAAGCATTACAACTAATAAGTTAGCTGTGAGATGATGTATTACGAGCGAGTAAAGAGACTTGCCGTAACGAGATTGAACTAGGTATTGGATACCGACGATCGAATCTCGGGCAAGTAACATACCGATGACAAAGGAACAACGATGTTGTTATGCGGTCTCGACCGATAAAGATCTTCGTAGAATATGTAGGAGCCAATATGGGCATCCAGGTCCCGCTATTGGTTATTGACCGAGACGGTCTCGGTCATGTCTACATTGTTCTCGAACCGTAGGGTCCGCACGCTTAAGGTTTCGATGACGGTTATATTATGAGTTTATGAGTTTTGATGTACCGAAGGAGTTCGAGTCCCGGATGAGATCGGGGACATGACGAGGAGTCTCGAAATGGTCGAGACGTAAAGATCGATATATTGACGACTATATTCGGAGTTCGGAAAGGTTCCGAGTGATCCGGTATTTTTCGAGTACCGGAGAGTTACGGAATTCGCCGGGAGTATATGGGACTTATTGGGCCATACAGGAATAGAGGAGAGAGGCCAAAGGAAGAAGGGCGCAGCCCCTCTAGTCCGAATTGGACAGGGGTGCAGCCCCTTTCCTTCCTCCCTCCCCTCTTCCTTCTCTCCTACTCCAACAAGGAAGGGGGAGTCCTACTCGGTGGGAGGAGGACTCCTCTGGCGCGCCTCTCTGGCCGGCCGAACCCTCCCCCGACTCCTTTATATACGGGGCAGGGGGCACCTCTAGGCACAAGACACAAGTTGATCCTTGAGATCGTTCCTTAGCCGTGTGCGGTGCCCCTCCACCATAATCCACCTCGGTCATATCGAAGCGGTGCTTAGGCGAAGCCCTGCGCCGGTAGAACATCAAGATCGCCACCACGTCGTCAGGCCGACGGAACTCTCCTCCCCGGCTCTGGATTGGAGCCCGAGGAGCGCCATCGAGTTGTACGTGTGTCAAGAACTCGAGGCGCCGGAGTAACGGTCTTGGGATCGGTTGGATCGCGAGGAGAACGTCGACTACTTCCTCTACGCCAGATCGCTTCCGCCGGTCTCACGAGGGTACGAGAAAACACTCTTCCCTCGTTGCTATGCATCACCATGATCTTGCGTGTGCGAGGAAATTTTTGAAATTACTACGTTCCCTAACAGTGGCATCCGAGCCAGGTTTTTATGGTTTGATGTTTTGCACGAGTAGAACACAAGTGAGTTGTGGGCGATACAAGTCATACTACCTACCAAAGATGTCATACTTTGGTTCAGCGGTATTGTGAGATGAAGCGGCCTGGACCGACATTACGCAGACGCTTACGAGACTGGTTTCACCGCCACGAGCACTCGCTGCTTAAAGGTGACTGGTCGGTGTCTGTCTCTCTCACTTTAGTTGAACTGAGTGTGGCTACGCCCGGTCCTTGAGAAGGTTAAAACGAGTCTATTTGACGAAGTATCGTTGTGGTTTTGATGCGAGGTAAGACTAGTTCTTGCTTAAGCCCGTAGCAGCCACGTAAAATTTGCAACAACAAAGTAGAGGACGCCTAACTTGTTTTTGCAGGCATGTTGTGATGTGATATGGTCAAGACGTGATGCTATATTTTATTGTATGAGATGATCATGTTTTGTAACCAAAGTTATCGGCAATCGGCTGGAGCCATATGGTTGTCGCTTATTGTATGCAATGCAATCGCTTCGTAATGCTTTACTTTATCACTAAGCGGTAGCGATAGTCGTAGAAGCATAAGATTGGCGAGACGACAACGATGCTACGATGGAGATCAAGGTGTCGCGCCGGCGATGATGGTGATCATGATGGTGCTGCGGAGATGGAGATCACGAAGCACAAGACGATGATGACCATATCATATCACTTATATTGATTTGCATGTGATGTTTATCTTTTATGCATCTTATCTTGCTTTGATTGACGGTAGCATTATAAGATGATCTCTCACTAAATTATCAAGTAGTGTTCTCCCTGAGTATGCACCGTTGCCAAAGTTCGTCGTGCCGAGACACCACGTGATGATCGGGTGTGATAAGCTCTACGTCCATCTACAACGGGTGCAAGCCAGTTTTGCACACGCAGAATACTCAAAGTTATACTTGACGAGCCTAGCATATGCAGATATGGCCTCGGAACACGGAGACCGAAAGGTCGAGCGTGAATCATATAGTAGATATGATCAACATAAGATGTTCACCATTGAAAACTACTCCATCTCACGTGATGATCGGTTATGGTTTAGTTGATTTGGATCACGTGATCACTTAGATGACTAGAGAGATGTCTGTCTAAGTGGGAGTTCTTAAGTAATATGATTAATTGAACTTAAATTTATCATGAACTTAGTCCTGGTAGTATTTTGTAAATTATGTTGTAAGATCAATAGCTCGCGTTGTTGCTTTCATATGTTTATTTTGATATGTTCCTAGAGAAAACTGTGTTGAAAAATGTTAGTAGCAATGATGCGGATTTGATCCGTGATCCGAGGTTTATCCTCACCGCTGCGTAAGAATTATGTCCTTGATGCACCGCTAGGTGATGACCTATTGCAGGAGCGATGCACGTTATGAACGTTTGGCTAGCTCAATATGATGACTACTTGATAGTTTAAGTGCACCATGCTTAACGGCTTAGAATCGACTTCAAAGACGTTTTGAACGTCATGGACCATATGAGATGTTCCAGAGTTGAAGTTAATATTTCAAGCAAATACCCGAGTTGAGAGATATGAAGTCTCCAACAAGTTCTATAGCTAAAAGATGGAGGAGAATCTCTCAACTAGTGAGCATGTGCTCGATTGTCCGGGTACTACAATCGCTGAATCAAGTGGGAGTTAATCTTCCAGATAAGATAGTGATTGATGAATTCTCTAGTCACCATCACCAAGTTAGTAGAACTTCGTGATGAACTATAGTATGCAAGGATGACGAAAATGATTCCCGAGCTCTTCGTGATATTGAAATCGACGAAGGTAGAAATCAAGAAAGAGCATCAAGTGTTGATGGTTGACAAGATCACTAGTTTCAAGAAAAGGGCAAAGGAAAGAAAGGGAACTTCAAGTAGATTGACAAGCAAGTTGTCACTCCCACGAAGAAGCCCAAAGCTGAACCAAAGCCTGAAACCCGAGTGCTTACACTCGCAAAGGAAATGGTCACCGAAGCGGAACTGCCCTAAATATTTGGTGGATAAGAAGGATGGCAAAGTGAAAAGGGTATATTTGATATCTGGTGTTTGATGTGTGCTTTACTAGTGTTTATAGCAACCCTCGGTATTTGGTACTGGTTCGGTGGCTAAGAGTAATAACTCAAACGGAGTTGCGAATAAACATAAACTAGTTAAGGGTGAAGTGATGATGTGTGTTGAAAATAGTTTCAAGATTGATATGATCATCATCGCACACTCCCTATACTTTCGGGATTAGTGTTGAACCTAAATAAATGTTATTTGGTGTTTGCGTTGAGCATGAATATGATTTGATCGTGTTTATTGCAAAACGGTTATTCATTTAAGTAAGAGAATAAACTGTTGTTCTGTTTACATGAATAAAACCTTACATGGTTACACGCCCAATGAAAATGGTTCATTGGATCTCGATCGTAGTGATACACATATTCATAATATTGAAACCAAAAGATGCAAAGTTAATAATGATAGTGCAACTTATTTGTGGTAATCGCCGCTTAGGTCATATTGGTGTAAAGCGATGAAGAAACTCCATGCCGATGGGATTTTGGAATCACTTGATTATGAATCACTTGATGCTTGTAACCGTGCCTTTTGGGCAAGATGACTAAAACTCCGTTCTCGGAACAATGGAACAAGCTACTTGACTTATTGGAAATAATACATACCGATGTATGTGATCCAATGAGTGTTGATGCTCGTGGCAAGTATCGTTATTTTTCGACCTTCACAAGATGATTTGAGCAGATATGGGTATATCTACTTGATGAAACATAAGTCTGAAATAGTTGAAAGGTTCAAAGAATTTCAGAGTGAAGTGGAAAAATCATCGTAACAAGAAAATAAAGTTTCTGCGATCTAATCATGAGACGAATATTTGAGTTACGAGTTTGGTCTTCAATTAAAACAATGTGGAATAGTTTCACAGCTCACGCCACCGAACACCACAATGTTATGGTGTGTCCAAACATCGTAACCACACTTTATTGGATAAAGTGCAATCTATGATGTTTCTTACTGATTTACCAATATCGTTTTGGGATCATACATTAGAGACAGCTGCATTCACGTTAAATTGGGCACATCCGTTGAGACGACACTATATGAACTGTGGTTTAGCAAGAAACCCAAGTTGTCGTTTCTTAAAGTTTGGAGTTGCGATGCTTATGTGAAAAAGTTTCATCCTGATAAGCTCAAACCCAAATCGGAGAAGTGCGTCTTCATAGAAATACCCAAAGGAAATTGTTGGGTACACCTTCTATCACAGATCCAAAGGCAAGATATTCGTTGCTTAAGATGGATCCTTTCTAGAGAAGGAGTATCTCTCAAAGAAGTGAGTGGGAGGAAAGTAGAACTTGATGAGGTAATAATTGATTAGCTCCCTTATTGGAAAGTAGTTCATCACGTAAATTGGTTCTGTGACACCTACACCAATTAGTGAGGAAGTTAATGATGATGATCATAAAACTTCAGATCAAGTTACTACCGAACCTCGTAGGTAAACAGAGTGAGATCCGCACTGTGAGTGGTACGGTAATCCTGTTCTGGAGGTCGTGTTACTTGACCATGACAAACCTACGAACTATGAGGAAGCGATGATGAGCCCAGATTCCGCAAAATGGTTTGAGGCCAAGAAATCTGAGATGAGATCCATGTATGAGAACAAAGTGTGGACTTTGGTGGCGTTGCCCGATGATCGGCAAGCCATAGAAAATAAATGGATCTTCAAGAGGAAGACGGACGCCGATAGTAGTGTTACTATCTACAAAGCTCGACTTGTCGCAAAAAGGTTTTTGACAAGTTCAAGGTGTTGACTACAATGAGATTTTCTCAAGCTGTAGCGATGCTTAAGTCTGTCCGAATCATGTTAGCAATTGCCACAATTTATGAAGTTTGGCAAATGGATGTAAAACTGCATTCTGAATGGGTTTCAGGGAGGAAGAGTTGTATATGATGCAACCGAAGGTTTTATCAATCCAAAGGAGCTAACAAAGTGTGCAAGCTCCAGCGATCCATCTATGGACTGGTGCAAGCATCTCGAGTTGGAATATACGCTTTGATGAGTTGATCAAAGCATATAGTTTTATATGCACTTACGGTGAAGCTCAGTATTTACTAAAAAGTGAGTGGGAGCACTACAAGATTTCGATAAGTATATGTGAATGACATATTGTAGATCGGAAATAATGTAGAATTATTCTTCAAAGCATAAAGAAGTGTTTGAAAGGAGTTTTTCAAAGAAAGACCTCGGTAAAGCTACTTACATATTGAGCATCAAGATCTATAGAGATAGATCAAGACGCTTGATAAGTTTTTCAATGAGTACATACCTTGACAAGATTTTGAAGTAGTTCAAAATGGAAATATCAAAGAAAGAGTTCTTGCTGTGTTACAAGGTGTGAAATTGAGTAAGACTCAAAACCCGACCACGGCAGAAGATGGAAAGAGAATGAAAGTCATTCCCTATGCCTTGGCCATAGGTTCTATAAAGTATGCCATGCTGTGTACCGATCTATTGTATACCCTACATCGAGTTTGGCAAGGAAGTACAATAGTGATCTAGGAGTAGATCATCGACAGCGGTCAAAATTATCCTTAGTGGAATAAGGATATGTTTCTCGATTATGGAGGTGACAAAAGGGTTCGTCAGAAGGGTTACGCCGATGCAAGTTTTGACACCGATCCGATGACTCTAAGTCTCTATCTAGATACATATTGAAAGTGGGAGCAATTAGCTAGAGTAGCTCCGTGCGAGCATTGTAGACATAGAAAATTGCAAAATACATAACGGATCTGAATGTGAAAGACCCGCTGACTAAGATTCTCTCACAAGCAAAACATGATCACACCTTAGTACTCTTTGGGTGTTAATCACAGAGCGATGTGAACTAGATTATGAATCTAGTAAACCCTTTGGGTGTTGGTCACATGGCGATGTGAACTATGGGTGTTAATCACATGATGATGTGAACTATCGATGTTAATCACATGGTGATGTGATCTAGATTATTGACTCTAGTGCAAGTGGGAGATCAAGGAAATATGCCCTAGAGGCAATAATAAAGTTATTATTTATTTCCTTATTTTATGATAAATGTTTATCATTCATGCTAGAATTGTATTAACCGGAAACATGATACATGTGTGAATGCATAGACAAACAATATGTCACTAGTATGCCTCTACTAGACTAGCTTGTTAATCAAAGATGGTTATGTTTCCTAACCATGAACAAAGAGTTGTTATTTGATTAACAAGGTCACATCATTAGTAGAATGATCTGGTTGACATGACCCATTCCATTAGCTTAGCACACGATCGTTTAGTATGTTGCTATTGCTTTTATCCATGACTTATACATGTTCCTATAACTATGAGATTATGCAACTCCCGTTTACCGGAGGAACACTTTGGGTACTACCAAACGTCACAACGTAACTGGGTATTGGATACCGACGATCGAATCTCGGGCAAGTAACATACCGATGACAAAGGGAACAACGTATGTTGTTATGCGGTCTGACCGATAAAGATCTTCGTAGAATATGTAGGAGCCAATATGGGCATCCATGTCCCGCTATTGGTTATTGACCAGAGACGTGTCTCGGTCATGTCTACATTGTTCTCGAACCGTAGGGTCCGCACGCTTAAGGTTTCGATGACGGTTATATTATGAGTTTATGAGTTTTGATGTACCGAAGGAGTTCGGAGTCCCGGATGAGATCGGGGACATGACGAGGAGTCTCGAAATGGTCGAGACGTAAAGATCGATATATTGGACGACTATATTCGGAGTTCGGAAAGGTTCCGAGTGATCCGGGTATTTTTCGAGTACCGGAGAGTTACGGGAATTCGCCGGGGAGTATATGGGCCTTATTGGGCCATACGGGAATAGAGGAGAGAGGCCAAAGGAAGAAGGGCGCAGCCCCTCTAGTCCGAATTGGACAGGGGTGCAGCCCCTTTCCTTCCTCCTCTCCCCTCTTCCTTCTCTCCTACTCCAACAAGGAAGGGGGAGTCCTACTCGGTGGGAGGAGGACTCCTCTGGCGCGCCTCTCCGGCCGGCCAACCCCTCCCCTGCTCCTTTATATATGGGGCAGGGGGCACCTCTAGGCACAAGACACAAGTTGATCCTTGAGATCGTTCCTTAGCCGTGTGCGGTGCCCCCCTCCACCATAATCCACCTCGGTCATATCGTAGTGGTGCTTAGGCGAAGCCCTGCGTCGGTAGAACATCAAGATCGTCACCACGCCGTCATGCTGACGGAACTCTCCCTCCCCGAAGCTCTACTGGATTGGAGCCCGAGGAGCGTCATCGAGCTGTACGTGTGTCAAGAACTCGGAGGCGCCGGAGTAACGGTGCTGGGATCGGTTGGATCGCGAGGAGAACGTACGACTACTTCCTCTACGCCAGATCGCTTCGCTTCGGTCTCACGAGGGTACGTAGAAAACACTCTTCCCTCTCGTTGCTATGCATCACCATGATCTTGCGTGTGCGTAGGAAATTTTTTGAAATTACTACGTTCCCTAACATATAGCTCATTTAGCTAATGCTATTCCAAGACTATTATTTCAGGAAAGCTCAATGAATGGCATGGCATGGATGATGAAAGTGGATCCCTCAAAATACTAAGGACAAAGGAATGGCTCAAGCTCAAAAGCTCAAGACTCTTCATTTTACATTTTAGTGATCCAAGATCACATTGAGTCTATAGGAAAAGCCAATACTATCAAGGAGGGATGAGGTGTTGCTTAATGAGCCTCTTGCTTCATGTGCTTAGTGATATGCTCCAAAACCCTCAACTACTTTCCCACATCCACAAATGACCTATACCCAAAGCCAAAATCGGTCACACAGATTCTTCCTATCTGGCGCCACCGATTCCAAAAGTCATAGCCACTGCCACAAACCCTAAGCAAATCGGTCTTACCGATAGGGATCTCGGTCTCACCGAGATGGGGTTGTAATCTCTCTGTTTCCTTCAGAACGCGTTTGGTCTAACCGAAGTGAGCGATCGGTCCCACCGAGATTGCAATGTAAACTCTCTGTTTCCTTTTGTAACATTTGGTCTCACCAAAAGAGCAAATCGGTCCCACCGAAGTTTACGACCAACTATCTGAAAGCTTATTACCAAATCGGTCTCACCGAAGTTTGTGTAATCGGTCTTACCGAGATTACGTTATGCCCTAACCCTAACCGAATCGGTCTCACCGAGATGCATGTCATCCCATCGAAAATCACTAACGGTCACTAGGGTTACTAAATCGGTCCGACCGAAGTTTAACAATTCGGTCCCACCGAGTTTGGTAAATTGTGTGTAACGGTTAGATTTTGTGTGGAGGCTATATATACCCTCCACCTCCTCTTCATTCGTGGAGAGAGCCATCAGAACGAACCTACACTTCCAACTTACCATTTCTGAGAGAGAACCACCTACTCATGTGTTGAGGCCAAGATATTCCATTCCTACCATGTGAATCTTGATCTCTAGCCTTCCCCAAGTTGCTTTCCACTCAAATCTTCTTTCCACCAGATCCAAAACCTATGAGGGAGAGTTGAGTGTTGGGGAGACTATCATTTGAAGCACAAGAGCAAGGAGTTCATCATCAACGCACCATTTGTTACTTCTTGGAGAGTGGTGTCTCCTAGATTGGCTAGGTGTCAATTGGGAGCCTCCGACAAGATTATGGAGTTGAACCAAGGAGTTTGTAAGGGCAAGGAGATCGCCTACTTCGTGAAGATCTACCGCTAGTGAGGCAAGTCCTTCGTGGGCGACGGCCATGGTGGGATAGACAAGGTTGCTTCTTCGTGGACCCTTCGTGGGTGGAGCCTCCGTGGACTCTGCATGGCCGTTACCCTCCTTCGTGGGTTGAAGTCTCCATCAACTTGGATGTACGATAGCACCACCTATCGGAACCACGCCAAAAACATCCATGTCTCCAATTGCGTTTGAATCCTCCAAACCCTTCCCTTTACTTTCTTGCAAGTTGAATGCTTTAATTTCCGCTGCCTATATACTCTTTGCATGCTTGCTTGAATTATGTGATGATTGCTTGACTTGTCCTAAAGTAGCTAAAATCTGCCAAACTCTAAAATTGGGAAAAGGTTAAGTTTTTATTGGTCAAGTAGTCTAATCACCCCCCCTCTAGACATACTTCAAGGTCCTACAAGTGGTATCAGAGCTTTGGTCTCCATTTGCTTTGATTTCCATAGCTTTTGGTGGTCATAGCCTTGGTTTCACAACCTAGGAGAGTATGGCGTCTAGCGAGGGAAATTATCACCGTAGAGGTCCTTACTTTGATGGTACTAATTTTGCTAGTTGGAAGCATAAGATGAAAATGCATATTCTTGGACATAGCCCCGCCGTTTGGGCAATTATTTGTATTGGCTTGCAAGGTGAATTCTTTGATGGGAGAGGACCGAACCGTGAAGCTAATGCGGAAGAATTGAAGATGCTGCAATACAACACTCAAGCTTGTGATATCATCTTCAACGGATTGTGCCCCAAAGAATTTTAGCAGTCTTGAGAATGCAAAGGAAATTTGGGATACTTTGATTGATGTGCATGAAGGTACTGAGTCCGTCAAGGAATACAAGTTGGATGTGCTCCAGAGTCAGCTTGACAAGTTCAAAATGAAGGATGGTGAAGGTGTCGCTGAAATGTACTCTAGGCTTGCTCTTATCACAAATGAGATTGCCGGCTTAGGAAGTGAATAGATGACCGACAAATTCATCATCAAGAAGATTCTAAGAGCATTGGATGGAAAGTATGATACCGTGTGCACATTGATTCAAATGATGCCAAACTACAAAGATCTCAAGCCAACGGAAGTCATTGGAAGAATTGTTGCTCATGAGATGTCACTCAAGGATAAGGAGGAACTTCACAACAAGTCAAGTGGTGCCTACAAAGCCTCAAGTGAAGCCCCCACATCATCAAGTGAGAAACAAACCTTCAATGAAGAATTGAGCTTAATGGTGAAGAACTTCAGCAAATTCTACAAGAGTAGAAGCAAAGAAAGAAGCTCCAAGTCAAGGTCTTACAATGACAAAAGATCTTCTAGTCGAGAGCGCAATCGCTACAATTGTGGGAGACCCGGACACTACTCCAATGAGTGTATGGCACCCTACAAACGAAGAGAAGATTCTCCAAGAAGAAGGAGCAAAAGAGAAGAATCACCACCAAGAGAGAGAAGGAGTAGAGATGATCGTTATGAACGAAGACCCTCACAGAGAAGCAAGGATTCGGAAAGGAAGGAAAAGTCATCAAGGAGCTACACAAAACGAAGACATCAAGCTCATGTTGGTGAATGGGTATCGGGCTCCGACTCCGACAATCACTCTGAGAGAAGCTATCACTCCGACTCTGAATATACTCAAGATGAAGGTGTTACCGGTCTAGCACTTGTGTCAACCAACTCCTACGACATATTTTATTCACCAAATGAAGGTGTTGGAAGATGCTTCATGGCCAAAGGTCCAAAGGTAACACATCCCGAGTATGTTGATTTCAATAGTGATGAAGATGACTTGCTTGTGGATGATGATTTACTTGTTGACAACTCTAGTGATGAATACTATGATGAAACGTCAATTAATCATGCTAAACAAGATAAAACGAATGACAATGATAAGGAGAAGATTGAGCTTCTAACTAAAGAACTAAACTCTCTTAAGTTAGCTCATGAAACTATCGACGAAGATCATCGAGAACTTTTAAGGGCTCATGAGTTACGCTTTGAAAAGATAAATCTTGAGCAAGAGCATGAGTTCTTAAAAGCAATGAATGATGATCTCCGCAAGAAAAGTTCTTCTTACATTGCCAAGCGTTTACTCTTATCTACTTACATGCCTCAAGTCAAGTCTAGTAACAAGTACAAGAAAGATACTTCCTCTAGTAGTAACAATAATAATGTCAAATCCAATATTGTTGCTTCTAGTAGTTCTCTTGATTCCACTAATGATTCTCTTAGCCAAGTTACACTTGAGCAAGAAAATAGCTTATTGAAGGGAATTATAGAGAAAGGTGTTTACAAGAGCCTTGCCGGGAGTAAGCAATTCGAGGAAATTGTACGCAAGCAAGGAAGGCACCGGAAGAATCAAGGTGTTGGTTTTGAACGAAAGTTCAATGCCAATGGAGTTGAGTGGGAAGAAGATCAATACCCCAAGACGAAGTTTGTTCCTCAACAAGACAAGTATGATCCTACTTCCTTCAAGGGAAAACAAGCTCAAGATGATCTTCCACCACAAGACCACAAGAACAAAGGCAAGGACAAAGCTTCAAGAAGAGATTGATGCATTTGAAGAAGCACCTAAAGCCTCGTTCAAGTGGGTTCCCAAGACTACGTCAAGTTCTACTTCATCAAGTACAACTACAACTCCAAGGATTCCCATCAAGATGATGTGGATCCCGAAGAAGAAGAACTAGAGAGTTCTTGAGGGTGACTCCGCCAACATTCTTCACTCATATCATTTTGGCAAGAACAAGTGCAATCAACTTCCACATCTTGCACTAGTTCAAGGAGTCACAAACCCTCATGTTGGTAAGGCAAGGGACAAGGTAACCTAATGATTTCATGGACATCATATTGTGTGTGCATCACTCTATGTCTATGGATATTCTTGTTTGTTCCTTGTGGGACTAACCCATGTAGGTAAGTTGAAAGTGCAAATCACTCCAAAGGATTGCTCCAAATGATCTACACCAACATTGAGCATCCACATCTTCAACACCTACATGAAGTCATCATCGACAAAACCCAAGGTTAGTTCATCCCTCTAAGGGGGGATCTCACATCTAGGGGGAGCTTAACTCTAAGAATTGAGTCAAAGCAACTCTAATGGTGTGAACACATCAATGCATTATGTAAAAGTGGTAACTCCACTTGAGCTTAAACGATGAGTATGACCTATGATCAAATGTTTTCATTTGACTCCTAAGTCAATATACTCATATATAGATGACCTAGTCATCGCCAATTGTTTGATAGATGCTAATATTGGTTGTGCATGCTTTGCCACATATTTCATTTGCCATCTTATTGTGTGAGCATGTTGGTGCATATTTTACTCATTCAAGGACATCCACTTGTTTATTTGATTGTTTGGTTCTTTTCTTTTTGCCAAGTGGATGGACAAGAATGCCTAAGAACCTTCTTTAGCTATCGATGCTTTTCTCATCTCAAACTCTATTCATGCTACATCACAAAATTTGATCAAGTCAAATTCGAACCACTCTGTGTGAGGAGCACTCGGAGTCCCCGATTCGTCATAGACTTAAACTTCCAAAACCTCTGTGATTCTCGGTCAGACCGATTCCTCCACTTCGGTCCTACCGAGATCACCAAGTTGATCTGAGTTTTCAATCTCGGTGCAACCGATTTGAACTTCGGTCTCACCGACGGTCAGAATCGAACATAGTTATGCATCTCGGTGCCACCGAGTTGTTCCACTCGGTCACACCGACAGGGTCGGGCTATATATAGCCACAGGCAAAATTTTGGAAATTTCTCCGAAACCCTTCGCCCGCGCAATAGCTCGCTCTGCCATCGGTGGTCTCCGGATCGTCTTCTCGTCGCCAGCAGCCTCCTGTCGCTGGTCTCCGCCGCCGTCAACGAATTTCATCCTCGCCGTTGCCGCCGTAGCAAGTCCACCGCCAAGTTAGGGTATGGACTTGATCTTTGTGCTATCCACGTCTGATTCCAAGCACATTGTATTCTTATTGAATCTTGCCACGATTGAAACTCTTCTATCCAACCAAAGTAGTCCATAGATTAGATGAGATTCAAAATTTTAGGGTTAGGTTTCCGCCGAAACCATCTCGGACCCACCGAGTTGAAAAACTCGGTCTCACCGATTTGGCTTATGCCATTGCACTAGTGACTCTCGGTCTGACCAAGAATTACTAATCGGTGCGACCGATTTGAGGATTCTGTGAAACCCTAGCAGTCTCGGTGCCACCGAACTGTGACTCGGTCCTACCAAGATCATCAGTTTAGGTTCCAAAACTGCTTCGGTATCACCAAGTTTGAAAATCAGTTGATCCGAAATGCTTTCTGTGGAAAACTAAAACTGAATTTTTGAATCATTCTTTTGCAAAAATCTTTGCATTTTGTGATGCTCATCTATTCTATCTCATCTATAACTCTTCACTGTGGTCAGATCAGCTTTTGCGGTATGTCCGATCGAGTGACAGCTGTAACAGTCGGAAGAACAGATTGATTTGAGTTAGGGCACTAGTCCCTCAACTTCAAATGATGGGAGCAGAAGTACTCCTAGCAATTTGCCTAAGGCTGCTACTAGGCAAAGGAGGAAAATAACTTCAGATTCTGAGGATGAAGATTACAAAGCTGAGGAAGATGAGGCCACTTCCAAGAAAGTGGTGCTCAAGAAAGAATATGGCTCTGCTCAGAGCACAAAGCCAGGTCTGAAGAAGAAAGTTCCTGCCAAGAGGACACCTATGGCTAAGGCCAGAAAATCCACTCAAGTGCCAGCTCAAGCTCAACCCAAAGAGGCACCTGCAAGGAAAGATACATCATCCAAACCTCAGAAAGTCCCCACTGGTGCAACTATGAAGTTCACAATTGAATCAGAAGATGAGGATGACCTGGACATTTATGCAAAGAAGAAGTTGGGTCACAATTCAATGGCTCACATGTACAAGGAAATTCTAGACAAGGCAGTTGAGACTCACAAGTTTGGATCAGTTCACTTTCTGCTGTCAGGGTTGGCAACCATCAATTGGATTCTGAGGCACACTTTGTTGCCCAAGTCAGGTGACCATAACATGATCAGAGGGCATGCCATCAACATGCTGCATGTGTTTGATGTGCCACAGAAGTTCAAAGTCATGAGCCTAATCATTGAAACAATCAAGAGGACTGCGGCAGATCAGAAGAGGAGCTGTGGATATGCACCTCAGATTCAAGAATTGATCAACTCAAAGATGGGCACAGGGAAATATCAGTTGGATAAGGAACATTTTTCCAATTTATCCAGACTTTGAGGACAATGAGGTTGTCATGAATGAAGATGATCCACAATCAGTTCAAGCTCAGGAGAAGAAGGAGAAGGCAAAGAATGAGAAGGCTGCCAAGATGCCAACTCAAGAGGAGGCATCTGAATATTTCTTGAAAACCAAACAGGAGCAGCTTGGTTACTTGATAGCATCAACTCTGAGGATTGAGAAAGGACTGGCCACCCTCACTTAGAATCAGGAGAGCCTTGAAAGAATCATGGAACAAAAATTCTATGATCTAGATGTTAAAGTAACTGAGATTCAGTCAGTTGTAGAGCAGCTGCAGGATGACATGCAGGAGAGGAAGGGCAAGACTACCACAAATGTGTTTGCAGAGTACCCAGAGCCAGAGGTCGATTGCAGTGCTAGTGATGCAGACACTAGAGCAACAACTTCAAGACCAGCCACGCCTCTACTGGTTCAAAGGCAACCAGGTCCAAGATCCACTCCAAAGACCCTCTACTTCAACTCAAGCCTTCGTCCAAGGAGCTATCAGACACCACCACCGAAGATCAAGCCCGAGAGTCGATCTAGCACTATGCATTTTCTATGTACTTTTTGGTAACTTGTTGCCAAAGGGGGAGAAAAATGTATAGATCATAGGCTTCGAGAGAGAGAGTGTTGCTTTTGTTCTCTCTTGCTTCATTTGGTGGTTTTTCAAACTTTGTTTGCTTTTGGTTGAGATACTATGCTTGTGAGACATTGATGATCATGTGTTTGATCATAAGCTACACTTATGCATGCTTGATATTATCCTATCTATCTTATGTGATCACTCACTATGCTCGGTGATGAGTGCATGTATTCATTGTTTATTATTTTGAGTGCTCCACCAAGATGTATGTGACATGGAAGAGTAACCCATGAGCCTAATTCATTGTGCATTTGCAGTCCAAAGCAAATCTTAACCCATGCACAAATTTAGGGGGAGCTCTTGCTTATCACACACTTCTCAAAGCGACGATGTTATTCAATCTTATTATCATTTGTCGAAGCTTTGATCTATATGTTGTCATCAATTACCAAAAAGGGGGAGATTGAAAGTGCAACTATCTCTAGGTGGTTTTGGTAATTCATAACAACATATAGCTCATTGAGCTAATGCTATTCCAAGACTATTATTTCAGGAAAGCTCAACGAATGGCATGACATGGATGATGAAAGTGGATCCCTCAAAATACTAAGGACAAAGGATTGGCTCAAGCTCAAAAGCTCAAGACTCTTCATTTTTCATTTTAGTGATCCAAGGTCACATTGAGTCTATAGGAAAAGCCAATACTATCAAGGAGGGATGAGGTGTTGCTTAATGAGCCTCTTGCTTCATGTGCTTAGTGATATGCTCCAAAACCCTCAACTACTTTCCCACATCCACAAATGACCTATACCCAAAGCCAAAATCGGTCACATCGATTCTTCCGATCCGGCGCCACCGATTCCAAAAGTCATAGCCACTGCCACAAACCCTAAGCAAATCGGTCTTACCGATAGGGATCTCGATCTCACCGAGATGGGGTTGTAATCTCTCTGTTTCCCTTTGTAACGTTTCGGTCTAACCGAAGTGAGCGATCGGTCCCACCAAGATTGCAATGTAAACTCTCTGTTTCCTTTTTGTAACATTTCGGTCTCACCGAAAAGAGCAAATCGGTCCCACCAAGTTTACCTGACCAACTCTCTGGAAAGCTTATTACCAAATCGGTCTCACCGAAGTTTGTAATCGGTCTTACCGAGATTACGTTATGCCCTAACCCTAACCGAATCGGTCTCACCGAGATGCATGTCAGTCCCACCGAAAATCACTAACGGTCACTAGGTTTACTAAATCGGTCCGACCGAGTTTAACAATTCGGTCCCGCCGAGTTTGGTAAATTGTGTGTAACGGTTAGATTTTGTGTGGAGGCTATATATACCCCTCCACCTCCTCTTCATTCATGGAGAGAGCCATCAGAACAAACCTACACTTCCAACTTACCATTTCTGAGAGATAACCACCTACTCATGTGTTGAGGCCAAGATATTCCATTCCTACCATATGAATCTTGATCTCTAGCCTTCCCCAAGTTGCTTTCCACTCAAATCTTCTTACCACCAGATCCAAAACCTATGAGAGAGAGTTGAGTGTTGGGGAGACTATCATTTGAAGCACAAGAGCAAGGAGTTCATCATCAACGCACCATTTGTTACTTCTTGGAGAGTGGTGTCTCCTAGATTGGCTAGGTGTCACTTGGGAGCCTCCGAAAAGATTGTGGAGTTGAACCAAGGAGTTTGTAAGGGCAAGGAGATCGCCTACTTCGTGAAGATCTACCGCTAGTGAGGCAAGTCCTTCGTGGGCGATGACCATGGTGGGATAGACAAGGTTGCTTCTTCGTGGACCCTTCGTGGGTGGAGCCCTCCGTGGAATCGCGCAGCCGTTACCCTTCGTGGGTTGAAGTCTCCATCAACGTGGATGTACGATAGCACCACCTATCGGAACCACGCCAAAAACATCCGTGTCTCCAATTGCGTTTGAATCCTCCAAACCCTTCCCTTTACTTTCTTGCAAGTTGCATGCTTTAATTTCCGCTGCCTATATACTCTTTGCATGCTTGCTTGAATTATGTGATGATTGCTTGACTTGTCCTAATGTAGCTAAAATCTGCCAAACTCTAAAATTGGGAAAAGGTTAAGTTTTTATTGGTCAAGTAGTCTAATCACCCCCCCCTCTAGACATACTTCAAGATCCTACAAAGGTTCCGAGTGATTCGGGTATTTTTGGATTACCGGAGAGTTACGAGAATTCGCCGGGGAGTATATGTGCCTTATTGGGCCATACGGGAATAGAGGTGAGAGGCCGAAAGGAAGGAGGTGCGCAGCCCCCCTCTGGTCCGAATTGGACAAGGGATGCAGCCCCCTTGTCCTTCCTCCTCTCCTCCTCTTTCCTTCTCTCCTACTCCAACAAGGAAGGGGGGAGTCCTACTCCCGGTGGGAGGAGGAATCCTCCTGGCGCACCCCTAGGGGGCCGGACGCACCTCCCCCCTCCCTCCTTTATATACGGGGGCAGGGGGCACCCCAAGACACACAAGTTGATCATCGTGATCGTTCCTTAGCCTTGTGCGGTGCCCCCCTCCACCATATTCCACCTCGTTCATATCATTGCGGTGCTTAGGCGAAGCCCTGCGTCGGTAGAACATCATCATCGTCACCACGCCGTCGTGCTGACGGAACTCATCCCCGACACCCTGCTGGATCGGAGTCCGGGGATCGTCATCGAGCTGAACGTGTGCTGAACTCGGAGGTGCCGTACGTTCGATGCTTGGATCGGTCGGATCGTGAAGACATACGACTACATCAACCGCGTTGTCATAACGCTTCCGCTTTCGGTCTACGAGGGTACGTGGACAACACTCTCCCCTCTCGTTGCTATGCATCACCATGATCTTGCGTGTGCGTAGGAATTTTTTTGAAATTACTACGTTCCCCAACATACCCTTACTGTTTTTGTGTGTCTACATGATTAGGCTACTGTATTAATCATGTTTTATAGCTTTTGTTTCAATAAAGTGCCAAGTAAGACCTTTGGGAAGACTTGGGTGAGAGTTCATGTGATCTTGCTGTAAAAATAGAAACTTGGCGCTCACGAGATTAGCTGTAATTTTTTATAAAAGAGTGATTTTGAGTTTATTCTTTTTGCAGAAGATTAATAGACAAATTCCTCACGTCCACTAATTTATTTCATAATTTTTGGAGTATCAGAAGTATGGTTATTGTTCATATCATTGCAGACTGGTCTGTTTATGACAGATTCTGTTTTCATTGCATAGTTTGCTTGTTTTCTAGTTTCTATGGCTTATATTTCTCAATATAAATTGTAGAAATGATATGGTACAGTAGGCATTATGTGAAAACAATTATGAACCTTGTCTTTTACAGTACCAAAGTGAATGGTTTACTCTTTATCATACTAACCTATCTCACGAAGTTCCATTAAGTTTTGTGTGGTTGAAGTTTTCAAGTTTTGGGTGAGATATCGATAGGAGGAGAATAAGGAGTGGGAAGACCCTAAGCTTTGGGATGCCCAAGGCACCCCAAGGTAACATTCAAGGAATACTCAAGCGCCTAAGCTTGGGGATGCCCCGGAAGGCATCCCCTCTTTCTTCTTCAAAACTATCGGTATACCTTACTCGGAGCTATATTTTTATTCGTCACATGATATGTGTTTTGCTTGGAGCGTATTTTCAATTTTACTTGTTGTTTGAATAAAATCATTGGATCTGAATTATTGAATAAAAAGTAACCCTCCCATGGCTAGTTAATTATTTGACTACTCAGTGTTCTTCATTCATATCCTTTGGAGTAGTTTGTCATTCACTCATGTGCTTCATGTATATCCTATGAGTAAAGGGGGGAATGAACTGAATGTCATAAATGTGAATTTTTATATGTTTCATATGCTTATAACATGGTTAGTGATGACTTCACACATAGAAAGTATGAGGCATAAAAGTTGTTGAGAGTTGGCAAACGTAGTTTTGGTCATAGTTGCAATTAATATGAAGTAATAAGGAAAGAGAGGTTCACATACAAATATATTATATTGGACATCTTTTATGATTATGAAGCACTCATTAAGTATGACACGCTAAAAGAGTTGATGTTGGACAAGGAAGACAACGTGATGGTTTATGTTTTCTCACATCTCAGTTAAAGTATATTGTTATTGACCCTCCAAACATGTTGAGCTTGCCTTTCCCCCTCATGCTAGCCAAATTCCTCGCACCAAGTAGAGATACTACTTGTGCTTTCAAATATCCTTAAACCCAGTTTTGCCATGAGAGTCCACCATACCTACCTATGGATTGAGTAAGTTGTCATGTTGCAAGCAATAAAAATTGCTATCTAAATATGTATGACTTATTAGTGCAGAGAAAATAAGCTTTGTACGATCTTAATGTGGAAGCAATAAAAGCGACGGACTACATAATAAAGGTCCACATACAAGGGGCAATATAAAGTGACGTTCTTTTGCATTAAGATTTTATGCATCCAACCCTAAACACACATGACAACCTCTGCTTCCCTCTGCGAAGGGCCTATCTTTTACTTTATGTTTTTACTTTATGCTTGAGTTAAGGTGATCCTGACCTTTCCCTTTTTTCATTTTATTCTTTAGCAAGCTCCTCGTGTTTGAAAGATCATGATATATATATATATATATATATATATATATATATATATATATATATATAGGGCTGGACTATTACATTACTGCAAGAATATTATTCTATTACCCTCGCGCCCTACATAGAAGCGTGTCCGTTTTCTTCCTCCCGCCGCCTGAACCCACCTCCATGGCCGCCCGATCCCACCTCCACCCAAGGCCGCCCGGATCCACCGCCACCTGCGCCCACTGGCTCTATCCCCTCCTCCCAGGCGCCCGCCTAATCCCCTCCTCCTAGCGTGCCTCCCGTCACGACCCCGCCCCAACTTGCCTCCTACCGATGACCTGCCTCCATCCGCCGGCGTGCTTCCCTCGCCGTCCGCGGCACGCATCCCTCCCTGTCTATCTCCCGTGCGCCGCCTCACCCGACGACCTGCGCACCAGTGCACCACCACCCCTACACCACCATGGCTGGCCGCCGAGATCCCTCACCGGAGCTAGGCTGCTCGCCAGCCACCTTCCTCCCCCGCACTCTCCCGTTGCCTTCCTCGTGGCGCTCCGTCCACCTTCCTCCCCGCGCTCTGGCCGCCTTCCTCCTGACACTCCGGCCGCTCCCTCCCACGCACGCCGGCCGACCGCATCCCTGCTTCCATCAGCTCCACCTCGACGGAGCCACCAGTCCACCGGAGTACAGGTAGCACCTCTCCTCCATGAAGGCCAAGGACCAGAGGGTGGAGGCCATGGAGGAGGAAGCACAAGGGGGAGCACCTCTCCTCCTCTCTCTTGGTGGCACCGGAGTGCCATCGGGAGGGGAATCATCGCCACGGTGATCGTCTTCATCAACATCACCATCCTCATCTCTTTTACGCGGTCCACTCTCCCGCACCCCACTGTAATCCCTACTTGAACATGGTGCTTTATGCCGCATATTATGATTCAATGATGTGTTGCCATCCTATGATGTTTTGAGTAGATATCTTTTGTCCTTGGGTTGATTTATGGTCTAGATTGGTACGAGTTGTATGTTTTATCTTGGTGCTGTCCTACGGTGCCCTCCGTGTCGCGCAAGCATGAGGGATTCCCGCTGTAGGGTGTTGCAATACATTCATGATTCGCTTATAGTGGGTTGGTGAGTGACTGAAACACAAACCCGAGTAAGGGGGTTGTTGCGTATGGGAATTGTTGGGGATATGACTATTTGTGTAAGCCGCCCAGGAGGGGCCGGGTTACACAAAGAGTCTTCATCAGAGGAAGCCCAAGGTCAAGCATGAAGATGGCGGTTCAGTAAGGAGCTTAAGGCCCACGGGCGGCTTAAGCCCATTGTAGTAAACTGCCATGACAGCATGACTTGTAGCGTAAGGTAGATTTAACTGGTCACCGAGCCGGACTCTGTTGATAAGCTGGCCGGGACTCTGTAAGCCGGTGGGCGTCGACCCGTGTATATAAGGGGATGACCTGCTAGCGACTTAGGGCAAGAAACAACACATCGAGAACCGGGCATAGCGTGTCTCGCTCCCTGGTTATCGAAACATCAATACCAACCCAACTAGACGTAGGCCTTACCTTCACCGTAAGGGGCCGAACTAGTATAAACTCTCTCATGTCCCTTGTCCCGATTAACCCCTTCAAGCTTCCTAGTTGCGATGGCTCCACAACTAAGTCCTTTCACGAGGACATCTGACGTGACTATTCCACGACAGCTGGCGCCCACCATGGGGCCTGCACACTGTGGATTTGAGTTCTTGAAGGGCAACTTCGAAGGGCTCAAGGGTTACGTAGTGGGCCGGATGACCAAGAGTCGTCGCGGCAAGATCTACATCGACGACGAAGGCAGGGGCCCCGACGCCGGCTCAATTGAGTACGGGTACCGGGTCCCCTTCGGCGGGATCCACATCTTCATCGGCCGGATCGGTGAGCCGGGACCTAAGCCGGACAACTGCACCGACCTCGTCGAGACGGCTCAGCGTGCGAGGAAGACCCGGACTCAGCCGGTCATGAGGCGTGCCTTCGTGGGTTGCATCCACGGAGAGGAACTTTCTGGATCTGAAGATGGGGGTGAGACGGCCGTCCTTTCAGACGGTGACTCGTTCGCCGACTCAACAGATTCTTTGTATCAGGTACAAGACGACGCGCTCGGGGGCTGTTCCGATGGCATCAGTATTCCGGACCTCGATGAGCCGCCAAGATGGGCCGGAATCTTCATGGCTGGAACTCAGCCCGGCTCAAATTCTACATCGGCAGCAGCGATCGCGTCCGGGTCAGGAGCAGCCGGGCAGAGGCCCGTGCGCCCACCGCTCAGTCTTGATAGATCTCATGGACAAGCTTACGGCCCTATTAACTGCCACGGTTATTCCTGCAGATAAGGATGAGCATGACGCAGCGGTAGTTCAAGTGCGTGAGGAGATAGCTCAGGCCAAGGAGGCTTTGGCAGCTGAGGATACCAGACTAGCTGCGGAGCGGGCGGCTCTCGACGCCCGAGCACAGCGCTTGCAGTCAGAAGCTTACCAGCTCATGATGAGCTTGAACGCATCCAATGAGGTAATGAGGAGGAGACATCAGAAAACGCAGTCCCGTTTACCTCCGAATTACGATCCCCGGGTTCTCTTTGCTACACCTGGAGCCGGTCCTAGTAACCCGCCAGAGGACGATCGGCTTATGATAGCCGGAACAGGAGGACTGACTCAGCCCAGGGATGTGGTGCCGCCTCACGTGAATATGCCACCACCGCGTTATGTGCCGATTCCACCGGGTCACTTTTCCAACCCCATGGAGAACTTGATCGCAGCCTCAGCGCGTTTAGCGGCTCTTCCTATGGAAGGAGATGACCCGACGGCGGTGGAGACCCGGAGGGTCAGAGAGCTCCTCCAAACGGCTCTGGCTCAGCAGGAGAATTATTCTTACAGCCGGGACATGATTCATTCCACTCCCCCGCCCTGGGTAGCACCACCTCGCCAGAACCGGAGCCCGAGTTATAGCAGACGCATGGAGTCGGAAGCTTTGTCAAGCAATGCCCAACAGCGTAACCAGCCCGGGGGCTATAATCCGGCGCATGACCAAGTACGTCAGGAGAATGATCACCCGGAGTATACAATAACATCTGTTGAGGTGGGAGTAGCCACTAGAACCGACGGTGTCCCTTGCCTGGTGCCGGCTCTGCGCGATGTACGTCTGCCCAAGGACTTAAAGGGACCTCGAAAGGTACCAAACTACACGGCCGATTTGCAGCCCGGAGCGTGGATCGAGAGTTATGAGATGTCCATGGAGCTGCTAGAGGTCAGTGACGCAGCAATGGCTAAGTATTTTACCATGATGTTGGATGGAACGGCCCGATCTTGGCTAAAGGGTTTGCCACCCAATTCCATTAGCTCATGGGGCGAGTTAAAGGCCTGGTTCATTCAGAACTTCAAGGACACCTGTAAACAATCTATGTCGATTGTGGACTTGACGGATTGCAAGCAAGAGGAAGGTGAGTCCACCACCCATTGGGTACGCCGGGTCAAGGAGATAATTCAATCTTCCGACAAGATGGACGCCGGGTCTGCAGTTCTTATGCTAGAGAAGAATTGCCGTTTTGAGCCGCTGAGGATGAAACTGGGGCGCCTTAAGCGTGACCTCACGGATATGGGTACGCTGATGGCAACTTTAGTCAAATACGCCGATTCTGATAGTACCAAGGATCCCGCATCTGACGATGAGAAGACAGGGAAGGGAAAAAGGAACGGCAATGGAAAGGGTCAGCAACATAACCCGGGGAATCAAGGCGGCAATAAGCGCAAGGCAGACGGTAACCCGGAGTTTGTGGCCAATGCCAACGCACGGGGTAACAATAAGAGATATAAGGGTAAGCCGCCTCGGTCCGGCGGGTCAGGCCCATCTGTTGAGCAGTTACTCAATGAGCCCTGCCCAAAGCACGACACCCGGGAGCGCCCCGCCACACATCTATGGAAGGATTGCGCAATCATGAAGGCGTTTAAAAATTCCAACACCTTCGACGACGGTCAAGGATCTGGTGGCGGCTCAGGGGCCGGCGGCTTTCATGGCCCAGGCGGCGGCTCAAATTCCGGCTTTCAGGGACATTCAGGTGGTAACAATGAGCAGCAGTCTGGTCAAGGTGGACAACAGCAGCAACAGTCGGGTTATCAAAGTCACCCGAAGCAATTGAGTGGTGGACAATATCACATATTTACCACTAGCTTGTGCAAACGTGACTAGAAGGTTCATAAGAGGGCTATAAATTCCATTGAGCCAGCAATTCCTCGTTATTTAAGGTGGTCAGAGCAGCCCATCATATGGAGCAGGGAGGATCATCCTCCGCGGGCCGATAACCCGGGTCAGTTGGCTTTGGTAGTGGCGCCTCAAGTTGGTGGATATAAGTTCACCAAAGTGCTCATGGATGGAGGTAGTAGCATAAACATCCTGTACTATGAGACCTTTCAGCGCATGGGGTTGATTGATAAAAATCTGAGAACATCCAACACTGTTTTCCATGGAGTTTTCCCTGGTAAGTCGGCTTACCCAATTGGCAGGATTGAGCTGGAGGTGGCTTTTGGAGACGAACATGACTCCCGAGCTGAGAAGTTGATGTTTGAAGTAGTCAAGATCAGGAGCCCATACCACGCTCTGTTTGGACGGCCGGCTTACGCTAAGTTTATGGCACGACCGTGTTACGTTTACCTACAGCTCAAGATGCCGGGTTACAAGGGCACCATCACTGTACATGGCAGCCGTAAGGTGGCATTGGAGTGTGAAGAAGGTGACGCGGCTTATGCTGAGTCGGCTTGCGCAGCAGAGGAGCTCAAATTTTATCAAGATAATGTTGACCTGGCGGATATGACATCCTTGAAGAAGCCAACTACAGAGCATGACCCGGCGCTGAAGTTTAAGTCGGCGGCTGAGGCGAAGCTTGTTGACTTTACCCGGTGATACTTCTAAACAGTTCGCAAGACAACTTGATCCCAAATAGGAAAGCGCGCCATCAAGTTCATCGGTGAGAACGGGACATCTTTGCATGGAAACCTTCCGACATGCGGGTGTACCAAGGAACTCGCTGCACACTCTCAATATTGATCCAAAGTATAAGCCGGTCGAGCAGTTTCTTCGCCGCTTTAACGAAGAGCCACGTAAAAGCTATTGGAGAAGAAGTCGCCTGCTCTTAGCAGCCGGGTTTATCATTGAAGTTTTTCACCGGAGTGGTTGGCTAACCCGTGCTCGCCCTCAAGAAGAATGGCTTTGGCGGATGTGTGTGGACTACACGGACTTAAACAAAGCTTGTCCGGCTGACCCTTTTGCTCTCCCCCGTATTGATCAAATCATTGATGCTACGGCGGGTTGTGAGCGTTTGAGCTTCTTGGATGCTTACTCCGGCTATCATCAGATTAAAATAGCAGTTAAGGACCAGGAGAAGATGGCTTTCATCACTCCATTTGGAGCCTTCTGCTATGTATCTATGCCATTTGGGCTCAAGAGTGCCCAGGCGACTTACCAGCGATGTGTGCAGAATTGTTTGCACGACCAAATTGGGCGTAATGTCCATGCCTATGTGGATGACATTGTGGTGAAGTCCAGAGAAAAGGAGACCTTGATATCCGACTTAAAGGAGACCTTCGATAATCTCCGGGTCTACAAGATGATGCTTAACCCGGCCAAATGTGTCTTCGGTGTTCCTGCAGGCAAGCTTTTGGGCTTTCTGGTGTCCAACAGAGGCATCGAAGCTAACCCGGAGAAGATTAAGGCGATTACCTCTCTGGCTAAACCAGCGTGCATCAATGATGTTCAGCGATCAATGGTCGGTCGCTGCCTTTAAGTCGGTTCATAAGTCGGCTCTGGGAGAAAGCCCTCCCATTGTATCAGATGATGAAGAAAACTGACACTTTTGTTTGGAGTGAGGCCGCTGATGGTGCTTTTGAGGACTTAAAGAGACAATTGTCTGAGCCGCTGGTTCTTGCGGCTCCAATTGACAAAGAGCCTCTGCTATTATATGTGGCTGCCAATTCACGAGCCGTCAGCGTTGCCATCATGGTGGAGCGTAAGGAAGCCGGTAAGGAGCATCCGGTTCAATGGCCGGTTTACTACATCAGTGAGGTGCTCATTGAATCCAAGCAAAGGTATCCTCATTGGCAGAAGCTTGTTTACGGGGTGTTCATGGCAAACCGGAAGTTGAAGCAGTATTTTCAAAGCCATCCTATAACTGTGGTAAGTTCTGCCCCTTTGGGAGACATCATTCAGAACAGGGAGGCCACAGGACGAGTCACCAAGTGGGCTATTGAGCTTGGGCCTCATGGTTTGAAATACATGCCCCGGACAACCATTAAGTCTCAAGCTTTGGTTGACTTCATTAATGATTGGACAGAGTTGCAAGCCCCTGAGGAGAAGCCGGATAACACATACTGGACTATTCACTTTGATGGGTCTAGGCAGCTAGAAGGCTCGGGGGCTGGAGTGGTGTTAACTTCCCCTCGAGGTGACAAATTTCGCTATGTACTCCAGCTCATGTTTCCATGTACTAACAATGCAGCTGAATATGAGGCATTACTCCATGGTCTCCGGGTGGCTAAGGAGATGAACTTAAGCCGGGTACGATGCTTGGGCGACTCAGATTTGGTGGCTCAGCAAGTGTTGGGCAAGTGGGATTCCAAAGACCCCCTCATGGCGGCTTATCATCGTGAAGTAGATGCTGTGGCTGGTTACTTCACGGGTTACCAAGTGGAGCACATTGATCGAAGGAAGAACAAGGCGGCTGATGCTTTAAGCCGGTTGGGATCCCAACGTAAGCCGGTGCCGCCCAACACCTTTCTTGATGTGTTACATAACCCTTCTGTCAAGGTACCTACCGAGAAGACCTAGCGATGCAGGACCGGAGGCACGGTGGTGGCGGCTCTTCATGTTATCCCGGATTGGACGGTGCCTTACTTGGCTTATATGACCGGGGTGAGTTCTTGGGAGGATGAGACATTGGCAGACAAATCGTCAGGCGCTCCAAATCCATGACAATTGTTAACGGCGAGTTACATCACCTCAGCATCACGGGAGCGTTTCAACGCTGCGTATCACCTACAGAAGGCCAGGAAATACTCCGTGAGATCCATGAAGGAGATTGTGTCCATCACGTCGGGCCAAAATCCCTTGTAGCCAAGGCCTTTCGTCATGGTTTCTATTGGCTGACGGCTCATGCTGATGCAGAGGACCTGGTCAGTAAATGTGACGGGTGTCAAAAGTTCTCACGACGAGCTCATGTGCCGGCTCAAGAGTTAAGGATGATCCCAATCACCTGGCTGTTTGCAGTTTGGGGGCTTGACATGGTTGGACCTTTCAAAAGGTCGAAGGACAAAAAGACACACCTGCTGGTGGCAGTGGACAAGTTTACCAAGTGGGTTGAGGCAGAGCCGGTCAGTAAGTGTGATGCAGCCACATCGGTTCAGTTCCTAAAAAAGGTGATCTTTCGTTTTGGCTTTCCACATAGCATTATAACCGATAATGGCACTAATCTCTCTAAGGGTGCCATGGAAGAGTTCTGTCAAAGAGAACATATCCGGCTTGATGTTTGTTTGTTGCTCATCCTTAATCCAATGGTCAAGCCGAGAGAGCTAATCAAGAGATCCTGAAAGGCATCAAGCCCCGGCTCTTGGTCCCTTTACAGCGGACTCCGGATTGTTGGGTGGAGGAGTTACCCTCCGTGTTATGGAGCATCAACACTACGCCTAACAGATCCACGGGATACACACCTTTCTTCATGGTCTATGGAGCAGAAGCAGTCCTGCCAAGTGACATCCGGCACGACTCACCTCGAGTGGCGGCTTACATTGAGGCGGATAACGAAAAGGCTCGTCAAGATGCATTTGACTTGTTGGACGAGGAGCGAGACTTGGCAATAGCCCGCTCGGCGATTTACCAGCAAGACCTGCGCCGCTATCACAGCTACCGGGTTAGGAGCAGAACCTTTCAGGAAGGCGACTTGGTGCTCCGGCTCATCCAGGATCAGTCTAACATGCACAAGCTATCCCCGCCTTGCGAAGGACCCTTTGTGGTCAGTAAGAATCTACACAACGGGTCATATTATCTCATCGATATTCGAGAGTTCAAGGACTCATTTAAATCGGAGGAGGAGACCCGTCGGCTGTGGAATATAGCTCATCTCCGGCCTTACTATACTTAAGTTTCTTCTTTAAAATACTTTCTATAATGTACATATTATATAAAGCAATAAAGCAAGACCTCTGTCCTTTTTTCCCATAAAGAATGTTTCATGTTTTCTTTATTAGGTGATGGACACTACCAACAGGGGACGGATCATATCTGAATCTGGCTTTCCCTTTGGTTCGTCTTATGATCATATCTGAATCTAGCCTTGGTCACTTGGGGGCTTCCTGTTCAAACATAGGCCGTATTCGAACCAAAGAGAACATAGCTGTCGATACCCAATTGATGGGCATATTGCCAAACCCACTTGGGGGCTTCCTGATCAAATTTGAATCATAGCTTAACCCCTTTGGGTCTGACGTGGATCACATTCGAATCAGCGTCATTAAACAACTCTTATGTTCACTTGGGGGCTTCCTGTTCAAACATAGGTCGTATTCGAACCAAAGAGAACATAGCTGTCGATACCCACTTGATCGGCATCGCCAAAGCCACTGGGGGCTATATGATCGTATCCGAATCTTAGCTTAACCCCTTTGGAACAGTTCTCTGATCGTATTCGAATCAGGAGCCTGTGAACATTTGCAAATATGAGTATTTTTACTGTCATTGAAACCTTCTTGAGGGGATAGTTCTTTCCGGCTTTATATTAGTTACTTCAGGTTCTAACAAGTGCCAGGTAAGAACTTATATGAGCCGAGAGATCATTAAAAAAGGTGTCACAGATATACTATTCTGATTATGTTTTAAATTAATCATGAACCGGCTTATACGTATGATTTTTTGATCATGACCGGGTTATCAATATCCTATAGCCCGCTGGTGCAGTGAATCGCCCAGGAAAGCCTTGCCTGTTTTACGTGCAGGCCAAAACAGAGCAAGATGAAGGATCAAGGAAACACTTGATTAACATAAGCAAGGTGAATTTGGTACTGGCGGCTTAAGTACCATAAGGCATGACAGGCATTAAGGAGTTTTTCTATCCTATTACAAGACTCCCCGAGTCTGAATAAGTGAAGCATTGTTCTTTGCCGAAGTATAACCTGGCTGGCGGTTCATTCCTCCGGCTGGCTTGATGACTCCGGGTTATCCTTCCCCGCCTCTCCTTCGGTTGTTGTGTCCTGGAAGGTGGATGAGGCCCAGTCAATGCCGCTCAAAGCTTCAAATTCAGCTTCATCATCTATTAAACTGGCCGGGTCCACTTCAGGGGCGAAGGTATGCTTACGCGTTGGAGGGAGCAGGCTGACTTGGTCATATGGGACATTTGGGATTCTCCGGTTCTCGCTGTCATAACCCGGAGAATACTTGGTGAGATCAGTATCCTCCCCAATGAGAGTCGCCAGAGGGCGTACGAATTTGACACAGGCGGTGAAGTCTTGTTCACCAAAAGCAGTACCGTCCTCCTTAAGACTTGGATATCCAAGCGAGAGGTCAGCAAGGTCAAGTTCTGGCACCCATGCTTTTGCCCGACTCAAAGCAGCCACGGCTCCGGCTCTTGCAGATGCTCGCCTTAAGTCTTGAATGCGTTGCGGTAGCACCGACAGATGTCTCAATACGTCTTGCAGGAGCAGGGAGAGGTGTTTGATAAAGCCACAACGGTCAACGCATGCTGTGACCCGGAATATAGCTGCTCTACCAAGGTGTACACTGCCTTAAGTTTGACAAGCATATTTTCCTTCAGATTGGTACTCCTGGAGCCTACATGTTCACAGGTATAACAGTAAGCCGGAGGCAACTATTATGATAACTCTTGAAGGATTACAATATTTTCGAGCGGCTTACCAAAGATAGCTGAGACCATTTGGGAGATGTGCCGCTTTAAGTCGGACAGCTCATTTGTTGCCTCGGCAAGAGATGCCTCCGCTGTTTCAGCCCGGGTCACCAGTGCAGCCCTCTCATCCACCCAAGCTTTCTTTTCCGATTCAAAATTTTTCTTCAGCTTCTCTTGTTCAGAGATACTGAATTCAAAGTTGGAATTGGCTTTCTGAGCTTCGAGCTCTTGGGTTTTCAACTGGCTCTTCAAATCAGCAATCTCCGCCTCAAATTGACTTGCGGTGGCCTGCATTGACATCAGGTTATGGTAAGAATCTTGGTAACATAACATTTAAAAGTCCCAAGTATTTTACAAGTAAAGATACTTGGCACTTGGGGGCTAATGTATGTTTAAAGAATTTTTTAGTCTATTTTACAAAGTCACACATATTAAGTCTCAAGCACTTTACAAGTAAAGGTACTTGACACTTGGGGGCTAATGTAACCCAAGTTTAAAGTTTCATGTTATCTCCGGGTTAAACATATTCAATTTAAACCGGACGAAACTAATAGCTAGCAGATTATTAAGTCTACAGCATATTCATTCATAAGCAATAGACTTGGGGGCTGGTACAGTAAGTAAGATTCAGAGGGAAAGTTTAAATTTTACCTCAGATTTATGTTGTATTTGCTTCACCATGTCAATCTCCAGGTCACGACTACTGTGTACTTGGTTCAGATAGCCCGAGACTATATCACCAATACTTAAGTGAGAGTAATCGGTGATGTCTTGTTTGGACTTCCGGCGCTGGGCAAATTCCTCCTTGGCGGTACATTGTGCAAGGGCAGTAGGCCGGCTCGGTTCAACGTATTGGCTCTTCACAATTTCAACCTCTGGGTCAACCGTCTTGGCCGGGCTAGGAGTTTCCGGGTCATCCGAGTTGGGAATTACGTCTTCTACAGGCGGGTCGGAAGTTGGCTCCGGAACGTCAGAGGTCGGCTCAGGTGGTGGTTGAGGAGTGGAGCTGTCTGGAACAGACGAGTCAAGCACCGGTTCAGTAACCACCGGGTCTTGAGACGGCTTATTTTTCTTGGCCTTCTTGCTGGGCTTTACTTGCCCGCTGTCAATCAAAGTGGAAGGGTAAGTATCAAAGCATAGGTATGGATAAACTCAAGGTAAGAAAGGTTATATTACCCGGGAGCCATTTTGAAAGCCGGCATGTTCGATTGCATCGACTCATCAGAAGAAGGGGAGGTATCCTGATAGTTGGAGTCAGATGAATTGAGAGGTTGGCGAATCAAACCCATCAAGGGTAAAACAAAACTTAAGTCGGAGATAACCTCGGTCCGACGCTTCCTGGTTACATCGGGTAAGCCGGAGGAAAGCTCTGCATCCTGGTTGGCCCGAGTCTGCCTCCGGTTCTCAAGCTGCTGTTGCTTCAAAAGAAATTGAGGATCTTGGTAAGCGAGAGGGTGTGAAAACCTTACTTTCCGGGTCACCCTTCGGATTCTTTGTGTTGGCAAAGGCTCTGAGTCGGAGGAAATTATTGTTACCTCTTCGCCAGCTGCTTGGCTGTTCCTAGTATCCTCCTGAAAGGATCTAAATGTCAGTAAGATAATGGTGAAGGAATTGAAGAAAATTAAAAACATTACCTCTTCCTCATCTGAAGAAGAGTCGTCCAATCTCATCATGTCAGAGGCGCTAGGGTTCTTCTTTTTAGAGGTACCCGTCCTGGCGGCTTTCCTTTTGGTCTTCTTGGTCGCCCGGGCCAGTTTGGCAGCCTCATGGTCATACTTGACCTTCCAGAAGTTGTCATCAGCCTATGGAAAAAGACAAGGAATCATAAGTACCAGAAGGTAACATATTAAAGAGTATTTGTGAAGATTAGTAACTTACTGCAGGAGCCGGATTCTTCTTGCAGAAGGGAAGCAGACTGAAAGTGTTACTGGTTACAGTGCCTTCCTTCAATAGTGATTGGACTGTAGCATCTACCACATCGTCTGGTAAGTCCTCAGGATTATGATGCATTGAGTCGTCCTTTTCGCCTGTGTAAGTACACATTAAGCTGGAACGGCGGCTTAATGGTAATATCCGCCAGGTGACCCAGACCCGGACCAAGTCAATGTCGGTTAACCGGTTGCCTAAGAGGGCCTTGATCTTTCTGATGGTGGGGTTAAGAGGCAGGCGCTCGACAGCAGTTAACTTGTCAGGTAGAGGGTGTTTGGATTCCAGGCGCAGGGCACGAAAGCCGGGCAGAGGCTTCTCGTTAGCCGGAGAGGTATCTTGGCAGTAGAACCACGTCTGGTTCTAGTCTTTGGGATGACTCAGCAGCTCAGCATAAGGAAAAAGGCAGTCTCTCCGCCGCTGGATTGAGATGCCGCCAAGTTCAAGACTAGGTCCGCTGGCGCACTCATTCTGTCGGTTTAAGTAAAAAAGCTCCCTGAACAGTAGCAGACTTGGTTCCTCTCCTAAGTAAACCTCGCAGAAGACTTGGAAATTGCACAGATTGGACACGGAATTGGGTCCAATGTCTTGAGGCCTCAGGTCAAAGAAATTCAGAACTTCCCTGAAAAATTTTGAGTCGGGAGGGGCAAATCCCCGGTTCATGTGGTCTGTGAACTACTACCTCTCCGTCTTTGGGTTGAGGTATCTCTTCAGACGGGTGAGGGGCACGATAGGACATGACCTCCTTCTTTGGCAGATGGCCCGACGCTACAAATTCGGCAAGTTTGCTTTTAGTGACTGTGGATGGAACCTAGTTGCAAGTCACAGGGGGCTTGGCCGCCTTAGGAGCCATAATGACAGTGGCCTACGACAAAGTAAAAGTTCCGGTTCAAATTTAACCCGGGATAAATATTCAAGATTATTTAAGGTAGCAGCTTAAGCAAGGGGCCTAATGATATAAGGGTGACAGTGTAACAATATTTAAGCCGCTACAAGCATCAAGAGCAGTTCTAAATTCTTAAGGTCATTGGAAGAAAGCAAGGTTTTTTCGGCTCAGTATTACTTATTTAAACCGGCTACATGGATAGTCGTGTTTATGGGTATTTGACAGAAGTAATTTTCCGGGTGATACAAACAGGTTTTATCATCTACCACTGTTATCTTGGATCAAACAACTGTTCTGGAAAGAAAATTTTCTAGACCTAAGAATGGAGCGAATAAAGTTCAAGGGCTTGAATAGGGCCTCTATGTGACAGAAAGGGGTTTATTTGCATTTCAAAGAAGGTGCAAAACATCTACCGCATCAGTTTTTATCATCTTGAAGATCAAGAAGGGCGAGGATAAAGAAATCTACGGGAGAAAGCTACTGAATAGCGAAGAACTCGAGGAACTCGAAGAACTCGAGGGCCTTGATGTAGATCTAAGGAGCAGGAAAGGAGAGACTCACCGATGCAAGGTTGTCGCAGAAGGGTGTCGCGTTCTTTCTGGTCTAACCAGGTTGATGCAGCGGCCTGAGTTGGTGAAGACAAGAAGATCTGCGGCGGCGGCGGCGGAGCTCGAATGGCAGAGAGGAGGCAAGAGGAAGAAGACGACTGGAAGGAGGAGAATGGGAGACTTAGGTCGCGCCTATTTATAAGGAGAGGATAACTGAGACGGCGCGGGAAATGAGGAGATAAGAATTATTATCCAGCGACCCCGACGCCTCGATTTTCGGAAAAGTCAATAAAGGCAGAGATCCGTTGAAAGATGCGGTGACGTCACGATAGCTTAACCCGGATCCGGAAGATGACGTCATGGCGGGTTAACAAAAACCCTCTATATAGTCAGAAAACTGAAGGTTTAATTCTTTAAAAATATTTTTAGATTGACATGAACAGGTTCAAATCAATCCGGGGCCTAATGTTGGGGATATGACTATTTGTGTAAGCCGCCCAGGAGGGGCCGGGTTACGCAAAGAGTCTTCATCAGAGGAAGCCCAAGGTCAAGCATGAAGATGGCGGTTCAATAAGGAGCTTAAGGCCCACGGGGGGCTTAAGCCCATTGTAGTAAACCGCCATGACAGCATGACTTGTAGCGTAAGGTAGATTTAACTGGTCACCGAGCCGGACTCTGTTGATAAGCCGGCCGGGACTCTGTAAGCCGGTGGGCGTCGACCCGTGTATATAAGGGGATGACCTGCTGGCGACTTAGGGCAAGAAACAACACATCGAGAACCGGGCATAGCGTGTCTCGCTCCCTGGTTATCGAGACATCAATACCAACCCAACTAGACGTAGGCCTTACCTTCACCGTAAGGGGCCGAACTAGTATAAACTCTCTCGTGTCCCTTGTCCTGATTAACCCCTTCAAGCTTCCTAGTTGCGATGGCTCGACAACTAAGTCCTTTCACAAGGACATCTGACGTGACTATTCCACGACATGAATAAAGAGGACTTGATGCTTTAATGCTATGGTTGGGTTTTACCTTAATGATCTTTAGTAGTTGCGGACGCTTGCTAGAGTTCCAATTGTCGGATTTCAGGTTCCGGCAGACCCTTGAGGTTCGAACTCTGGGGTGCGCACGGAGATTCAACCCTCTGCCAGCTCGCTCCTCACCGAATCGCTAGGACCTAAACTACCAAACTAAACAGCACAAGAGACACAAGATTTATATCGTTCGTGCCACCATTGTGGTGTAATACCCTACCCAAAGGTGTGGTGTGGTGGATTGCCTCTTGGGCTTGATGATGAACAATACAAAGCAGAACAGCCTCGCGAGGGTTTGTTCTTGGCTGGTGCGATGAACTACTAGGAGGGGTTCAGTCGCTCTATCTACTGGTTTCTTGATGAGGATCCAGATTTTTTTCTACCCTCGGGGTGGCTAGTCCTATTTATAGGCTAAGGCCCCGGGCCTCTTCCCAAATATTGAGCGGGAAGGGCACCAACAATTGGACATTTTGAAGGGGAACAACGGGTACACTTATCCTGACTAAAGTTGGTCCTTGCCTGTCAAAGGCTCTGGTGATGACGCCGGCTTGGGCTCCACAATGACTTCCTTCCAGCCGTTAGGCTGGTCTTGGTCTTGTTGCACCGAAATAGACGCCTTTGCTTGATGCTCTCGCCTGCGCTTGCTCCCTTTGCACCAAAGAGGAAAGGAGGACATCAGACGGGCTGGCGCCCGTGGCGCCCTTGGTGCGTCATGGCTTGCGCCATGGGCACCTCGCGAGGTACCCCGCCTTGAACTCTCCGCCTCCTCCCGAGCTCGCCTCGACGAGGCTGTGCTCGAGGAAGCTCCTTGTCGCCCGCCTCATGAGGCTTGCCCCTCATGAGGGTCTTCACTTCTTGTTGATGAAGATGGGCTGTCTTGGGCCTCCTTTGAGCCACGCCAGCAGCCGCAGGCGTGCAAATCTAGGGACCCCATTCCTGAACACCGACAGAGCCCCGGCCCTGGCGCGCCGAACTTGGCCGAGCAGAGAGGCGAAAGGGCAAGTGCGAAGCGTCACAGGCCCTAACAGCCTGCGGCCTTGGGCGTCGCGTGGCAGTTGATTGGACGTGGGCGCCTCTGCAACCACGTGAGTTGATAAAAGAGCAGCATCTCCCCTGCCTCCTTTATTTCCTCCAGTTGCTGCTTAGATCCCCTTTCTTGCGCCTCTCCTCCTTGCTTCCAAAATCTTCAGATCTACTCCGCCTGCGTGCCCTAGCCAGTCATGGCGCCTCGCCAAGCCCCGGTCGAAGCTTGGTACTCGCCTGCCTTGGACCCGCCAAATGTGTCAGGGGCGAGCCTTGCCCTGGTGCGCCAGATGGCGGAGGCGCAGGGCATTGACGGGACGAAGGCGTTCAAGGCCGGCTCTGCCGTCCCTGAGTGTTGAGGGAGCACCTTCTATCCGCTCTTCGTGAGCGCCATCATCGCCGGTCTGGTGCCTCCCTTTTCCGAGTTCTTCTTCTCTGTCCTTCGCCACTACAATATCCAAGCTCTTCACCTCCATCCCAACTCCGTCCTTCTCCTGGCGATCTTCGCCTACTATTGTGAGGCTCACGTAGGGGTGAAGCCCTCGGTGGCCTTGCTACGCCACTACTTCTCCCTCCGAACCTCCCGTGGTTCCGCCTCAGGCGCTTGAAGCTTGTCAAGATACGGCGGCGCCATCGCCATTTCAAACCCTGGGAAGAGGATTGAGGGCTTCAGGAGCAAGTGGGTCTTGGTGGATGCTGGGCGTATCCATCCTCGGCTGACCCTGCCCACGAAGCACCCCGCGAGCTCCGACGACTGGTCCCGAGTGGAGCTTCGGATCCTCGCTTGGTGGTGTTGGAGAAGATGGACACAGATCTGAGGCCGGCCAGCGTGGCGGCGGCGAAGCTGACCGGTGCGTCGCTGCTGAGGGAGTTCCTGGTGCATCAACTGGCTCCGCTCCGTCAGTATTCGCTTCCGATGTGGAGGCCTCACTCGAGCCTCGTGGTCTTGGCCGACGAGGATCTGGCTGCGGTCCTCCAGTCCTTGGTTGGGGGCGACGTGGCGAGGCTGGAGGGTGCTCCTACGCCCCTGTTCCTTCGCGAGGATTGGGAGCAGGTAGTGGGGTCCATGCATGTCTTCAACGGGGACGGGCCCGTGCCCGTGGAGGCTCCGGAGGACCTTGTGGACGTGTCCTCCGACGATTCCAGCGAAGAGGAGGAAGAAGGGGAGCAGGAAGAGGGGGTTGACTCGGAGGCGGAGTCAAGAGCTCCTCCCCTTCGGCACAGGTCCCGCACTCTCCGCCTTCCCCAGAGCAATGATGACGAGGATGAGGGTGAGCAGGGCGGCGGGAGCCTGCCTCCGATCCCGAAGAAGGATCGAACTGGGCTGGTCCCCCGCGGGTCTGCCCCGGCCCCGGGGCGATCCGCAGGCATGCCTCCTGCTTCCGAGCCCCTTGAGGCCTACCCTTACAGCCGGCTCTCGGGCTTTAAGTTTGGCCGGAGGCTGCTCGAGTCCACCAGCGACGACCTGTAAGTGCCTGCTTCCCGTCTTGATTATTGTTTTGTCGACGAGACCTGATGCCCATGTCCTTCGGCCAGGCTGGCGCCCGCGGCGAAGAAGCCGAAGGGAGCTCCTGAGGTCCCGTCCGTGGCAGTGCCTCTGCCCGAGAAAGAAGGTGATCGCGACGCGCAAGCCTCTCCTGCCCGGGCGTCCTCGCAAGGCCAGGCTGAGCCTGCTGGGGCAACAGCCCCCTTGACCCAGGCGACTCCCGAGGTGCCATTGCTTGACGCTACCTCCACTGTTGTCGTGGCGCCGCTGGTTCTGCCTCAAGGCGCAGTGGTCACACAGCCGTCTTCTCCTCCTTCTCCACCGGCTGCTGCTTCTCCGAATACTGTTCTGGATCACGCCATTGCCGGACTGGACCGTCTGCGGCAGGATCTTCTGGGCGCCGACCCCTGTCTGGTGGCCGAGCGCTTGGAGCTGGCTTCAGGTTGGATTCGCTCCGATGCTTCGATACGGGCGGCGCTGGTCTAAGCCTCGACGGCTTGCGACGAGAGAAACAGGCCGTCCATGAGGCGAAGGTTGCCCGCGATGCTGCCCTGGGGGAGGCAGCTAGCGTCCAAGGTCGCTGTGAGACGTTGGAGAGCGAGCTGAAGGGCCTGCAGAACCAGCTTGCAGAGGAGGCCCGCCTTCGCCAAGAGCAGGAGGAAAGCATGAAGGTTCGCGAGGCGGCCGTCAAGGACCTGGAGGCCAAGCTCAAGAGGCGCCGTGGCCGCCTAGGTGTGCTGGAGCAAGAGCTGGAGGCGAGGAGGGTTGAGCTGGACGGCAAGGCCCGGGTTCTCGCCGAGGATCACGTGGCCTTCGCAGATATGGAAGAGAAAGCTCGCACTTCACTGAAGACGCTTTATGAGAGCGGCCTTGAGAGCCCGCTGGCCGGCGAGGAGGGTGGCCCCACCAAGCTGCTTCCCTTCTTGGTTCGCGCCCTTAACGACGTCACCCTTGGCCTTGGCCCTAAGGCTGAGGCCGAGGCACGCGTCTTGCCTTCTGCAGCGCTGACGCGGGTCTTCACCCACATCTATCTTCGCGACCCCAACATCGACCTTGACAGCCTGCTGGAGCCAGTGAGCAGCGAGCGTGCCGCTGCCGCTGCTGAGGCCGTGAACGGTCGCGCGGAGGCTCTGCTGGGGAAGTTCCGGGCCTTCAGTACCAGGCCGAAGCGGAGCGCTGCTAGCCCTGCTGCTCCACAAGGTGAACCTACTCCACGCGGCTCCCCTGCTGGCAAGTGACTCCGTCGTGGCTCCCGTCCTGTTTTTAATTCCTGCGCATGTACCATGTCTCGGGGAGGTGTTAAAACTTATGTTTGATGCTGTGACAATAGCATGGACTGTAATATTTGCTTTTGAATTCCCTGAAATTTGCATTAGTCCTTCCTACTTGCTTATGTTCTACGCCGGCAGAGCCCGGCCCCGCGCATACCTCAGCCGCCGTTGGCCCCGACCGGAAACCAGGACGGGACCAAGGAGTGAGGGGCTACATGACAAGTTAGGCTCCTGAGTCGCGATGCTCAAGAGTCCCCCTTGGCGCTCGAACAGCAAGCAGGGAGGCGAGGTGTGGGTGGATCTGCCGTTCTACGTCTGCAGGGCCCGGCCCCGCGCATACCTCAACCGCCGTTAGCCTTTCGGAACTAAGGAGTGAGGGGCTATGTGACCAGTTAGGCTCCTGAGTCGCGATGCTTAGGAGTCCCCCTTGACGCTCAAACAACCTTCGTACCTTGGCTCCGTTCGGGGAGGGACGTGCGACGAACCAGGCCGGGGGCTGGCAGTGGGTGCGTCTGGCGAGACCAGCGCAACCCCGTGCCCAGCCCCTTCGCGCGGCACTCCCGAGGGGAGGCGTTGCGACAAGGCCAGACACTGAGCTCCGGGCTCCCTGAGGTTGATGCGGCCCGGAGGCCACCCTCAGTTGTCTATCACCAGTGCGGAGCATAGCGCTTCCTTATGCGTACGGGCATAGCCGCTCCTCGGCAGTGTCATCAGCCAGCGCGGAGCATGGTGCTTCCACTGGTACGTGGGAGGGGGCTCCCCTCCAAGAGGAGCCCCCGGGGCGTATACAGCCCCACCCTGACATGTGGCCGGCACGGTAGGGCTTGACGAGGTGTATCTGGGCACCCGTGAGCCAGCGCGAGACTCACGGGGCCCTACCTCAAGGCGGGTTGCGCCTGGCTCTGGGCCTTATCTTGGAGTGTGTTCCTGCAAATTTGGCGGATGCCGATGTTTCACGTCTTTGGGTCCCAGCTCTCGGGCTAGTCTCGGCCGTCGCCAGATGCTGTGTCGCGATGCCATGGACAAGACCAGAGGGTGAGGGGCGGAGCCGGTAGGAGCCCCGAGTCGCGATGCTCAGCACCCCCTTTAACGCATAAGTCGGGTTAGATGACGAAACCCACGCCCTCGGTCCGGCTCTCGGGCTGGTCTTAGCCGTCGCTGGCATGCCAGGTCGTGATGCCATGGACAAGACCAGAGGGTGAGGGCCGGAGAGCCGATAGGAGCCCTGAGTCGCGAATGCTCAGGCACCCCCCCTTTAACGTGCAAGATTCCGACACCCAGAAAAAGGCACCAAATAACAAGCATGGTGGATCGAAATCATAGTCCTAAGATAAACGCAAGAAGGATACACGCCGCTGGGACATGCCCGAGCGGCTTGGGGATGATGCAGCCTGAGGGGCGCCCCCAATAAGATGAGCTAAGGACATGAAATAAAAAGGGATACATGCCGCAGGGACGGACCCACGCGCACGGGAATATCTGACCTCAAGGCGCCCCGGCTAAACGAAACTTAAAAGATGTCACCTGATGATGTTGGGGACGAAGGGGTGTTGGTGTAGCAGACTCGGTGGGCTGCGGGAGCCAATCCTCATGAGCCCCCAGGCCCAGGGCCTCGGGAGGCTCCGGAGGCGCCGGCGGCTCCGCGCGGGCCATCTCCATCTCCGCCAGGGCTGCGGCACGCCTGACCTCTTGAGCCTCCAAGATGGCCCTCATGAGACGCTGGTGTGCAGCAGCCGCATTCGGCAGGCCGTAAGGCATGCGCACGTAGCTGTGGGGCGGACCCTCGCAACGTCCCACTCGCGAGGGCCAAAGGCTCTCTTGAGACGCGGCTCGGTTAAGCCCTGGTATGTCGATGCAGACGCGCAGCCCACCATCCTCGCCTAGATGGAGGGCCACAGCGGGTAGGCGGCAGCTGCCTCTCATGACCCTCGACTCCTGTAACTCTTGAATGGCCTTGCTGACGAACTCCTGAGGGTTTGTCCCTCCTTGCCTTGCTCCTTCTTGAGGGAAACGTGCTTCGAAGCACGCCTCCACATGGTGCCCAAGCGCCTCCCTCGTGATCTTGGCGAGGTCGGCGGCCCTCCAAGGGAGAGCCCCCGAGCCCTGCCTGAGGAGGGCGCCGGGCGTGCTTCCCTATGCGATGGAAGGAGGCTCCTCCTGGCCAGGCACGGGCCCTGAGGGGCCTGCCTCCTGAGGGGCCGGGCCGGTTGATGTCTTCTTCTTCTTGGGTGCGGCCTCGAAGGCCTCCTGCCGCCATGATGTCAGGTCTTCCGGTGATGCGGCTGAAAGGCTCGCCCAGGAGCACCTCGCTCTCTCTTCGCAGGCACCGTGATGACCCCGCCACTTCTGGCATCTTGAGGACGTTGTAGCCGTGGTGGGGTTACGACCATGAACTTGGCAGCGCCGGGTACCCGAGGATGGCGTTGTACGGCAGGAGAATGTGGGCGACGTCGAAGTCGATGAGCTCGGTGCGGTAGTTGTCGCGAGCCCCGAAGGTGACAGGAAGGCGGACCTGCCCTATCGGGACCGTGGAGCCGTCGGTGACTTCGGAGAAAGGCTTGGTTGGCTGAAGCTGACTGTAAGGCACTTGAAGATTGTTGAATGTTTCCACGGACAGGACGTTGAGCCCTGCCCCGCCGTCGATGAGGGTCCTAGTGACTAGCACGTTGCTGATGATTGGGGAACAAAGCATCGGGAGGACTCCTGCTGTGGCCACACACTTGAGCTGATCCGCTGAGCTGAATGTGATGGCGCACACCGACCACCTGAGAGGGCGCGTGGCCTCGAGCTTGGGGAGGACTGCATTCACTTCGCGGGCGAACTGCTTGAAGATGCGCTGAGAGGTGGGGCTTGAGCTCCGCCCAGATGCTGAGCGATCGACGCGGTTCCCTGGAGCCCCAGCCCCTCGGCCCCGATGACGGTCTTCATTCCTTCTTGGCTGCGGTGGCAGCGGAGGGAGGCCTGCGTTCCCTTGCGGGCGATCCTCGCGAGGCTGATCCCTCCAGCCTCCCTCGCGAGGCGGGTCCTGCCAGCGGTCCTCGCGAGGTTGGTCGCACCACCCTTGGCGCGGGCCGCGGTCTTCCTAGCATCCTGCATTCCTTCCTCCTCCTCGGCCAGAGCCCGGTCGGCTGCGCTCAGGCGCTCACGACCCTTCCTCACGCACGGCCCGGAGCTCTTGGCACTCATTTGTGTTGTGGGTGTGGAGGTCGTGGTACACGCAGATCGACCGCCCTTGGAGGATTCGGGCTGATCTCTGCCTGCTTGGTGTCTGGCTCGGCCATGAGCACGGCAACCCCTTGTGCTTCACGCCCTGGCCTTGGGCTTCTTTCTTCGGGTCCACGGCAGCAGCTCGAGGAGGAGAGGCGCCTCCTCAGCCCTGGCGCACTTGGTTGCCAAGTTGAACAGCTCCAAGGAGGTGCCGTGTCTTCATGCATCGCCATCTCCTCCTTCATCTTGACGTCACGACACCGTCGGAGAAGGCGAGATAATGGCCTCCTCTGTTACCACCGGGATCTTGAGGCGAGCGTTGTTGAAGCGCTGGATGTACTTCGCAGGCTTCCCCGGCTGCCGCTTGATCTGGCGCATGTCACTCACGGTGGGTGGCGGTCGCGAGTACCCGGAAGTTGGCGATGAAGCGGGTGCGCATCTCGCGTCGAGAAGAGATCGTGCTCGGGGCCGATTCAGAGCAGTGCGGGCTCCGGCCCTGAGTGCCATGGGAAACCAGTTCGCCATGACCTTTTCATCTCCGTTGGCAGCCGATGCCCAACTCAGAGTTGGAGGAACTCCGCAGGTCGGCCGTGCCGCCGAGCGAGGGGGCAGGTCTGCTTGAACTTGCCGGCCACGCGACGCTGCGCAGCTCGGAGGTGAAGGCGCGGCAGCCCGCCGTGGCCACGGGGGGCCTTAGGCGACGGAGAGCTTGGTCCTGTGGGTCCCCATGCGCCGCGGCTGGGGGCAGCGCAGGGTCTTGACATGCTGGAGCAGGGAGTGCTCGGGCGGCTTCTCATGGGCGAGGGACTTCTTGGCAGCTCTGCTCTTGCCGCGCTGGCGCCTGGCGGAGCGGGTTCCGCCCAAGGGCCGCGCGCCTTGGGGCCAGGGCGCCTTCTTGAGGAGGAGGCGGCTGAGGCGCCCTAGGAGCTTCATCGCCCGCGCGGGGCGGGGTGCGGTGCAACGAGAAGGACGGTGCGGGGGCGCCTCCGGCGGCGCAGACGAGCTCAGCGACTCGGTCGAGCCATTCTTCGTAGACGTCGTCGATGGGGCGGTAGCGCAAGAGCTCGTTCACCGCAATGAGCGCAGCTCGGGCCTCCATGGCCGCGCGGGGCGCGCGTGACGAAGAACCAGCGGGGGTGAGCGAGGGTGTGGTGGTGCGGCCGTCCCGCCTCATGGACGATGCTGGGACGATGCTTGCTGCTCGTTCCCCGCCGGGCCGGTGGCGGCGTTGATAGCAGGTGACGGGGAACGACGAGGGCGCCCGCCGACGGGAGCCATCTGGGCGACATGGGAGGCGAGGGCGGCTCGGCGCTCAGCGCGAGCCCGACGAGCGTCAGACATGGTTGCAGTGGTCGGGGAAGAACGAGACGACAAAAGGCAGATTCCGGCACACCCCTACCTGGCGCGCCAAATGTCGGATTTCGGGTTCCGGCAGACCCTTGAGGTTCGAACTCTGGGGTGCGCGGAGATTCAACCCTCTGCCAGCTCGCTCCTCACCGAATCGCTAGGACCTAAACTACCAAACTAAACAGCACAAGAGACACGAGATTTATACTGGTTCAGGCCACCATTGTGGTGTAATACCCTACTCCAGTTTGTGGTGTGGTGGATTGCCTCTTGGGCTTGATGATGAACAATACAAAGCGTAACAGCCTCGCGAGGGTCTGTTTTGGCAAAAGCGATGAACTACTAGGAGGGGTTCAGTCGCTCTATCTACTGGTTTCTTGATGAGGATCCAGATTTTTTTCTACCCTCGGGGTGGCTAGTCCTATTTATAGGCTAAGGCCCTGGGCCTCTTCCCAAATATTGAGCGGGAAGGGCGCCAACAATTGGGCATTTTGAAGGGGAACAGCGGGTACACTTATCCTGACTAAAGTTGGTCCTTGCCTGTCAAAGGCTCTGGTGATGATGCCGGCTTGGGCTCCACAATGACTTCCTTCCAGCCGTTAGGCTGGTCTTGGTCTTGTTGCACCGAAATGGACGCCTTTGCTTGATGCTCTCGCCTGCGCTTGCTCCCTTTGCACCAAAGAGGAAAGGAGGACATCTGCTGGGCGGGCGCCTCGATCGGGCGCCCTTGGTCGTCATGGCTTGCGTCATGGGCACCTCGCGAGGTACCCTGCCTTGAACTCTCCGTCTCCTCTTGAGCCTGCCTGACGAGGCTGTGCCTGAGGAAGCTCCTTGTCGTCCGCCCCGCGAGGCTTGGCCCCTCGCGAGGGTCTTGAGCTTGCGCTGATGAAGATGGGCTGTGCTGGGCCTCCTTTGAGCCACGCCGCAGGCCGCAGGCAGGCAAGATTGGGGACCCCCGTTCCCAGAACGCCGACACCAATCATAAGTGCATATGATCCAAGTAGAGGAAGTATGTTAGCTTATGCCTCTCCCTCACATGAAATTGCAATGACGACTATCGGTCTTGTTAACAATTGCCTAGGACAATTCTGCACACCGATCCATCATTATTCCACACTCGCTATTTATAGTAATATATTCTAACTTTATGATAACAACACCTACTTTTATATTTTAGCTCTCCGATATCATACAAAGTTATCCTCTTCATACCCACAACGTAGTTTTATTTCTCGTTTCTAGTTGGAAGCAAACGTTCGGTGCACGTAGAGTCGTATCAGTGGCAGATAGGGCTTGAGAGAATATTGATCTTACCTTTAGCTCCGTCTGGGTTAGACACTCCATACTTATCACTTCCACCTTTGGGAATTGCTACGATGATTCCCTGCACTTGGGGATTATCAAGGCGCACCCCCCACCCTCGGGGCCCCTCGTAGCTCCCCTGCCCTAGTTCCTTTGCCTATATATACTCTTATACCCTGAAAACATCCAGGGGAGCCACGAAACCACTTTTCCACCGCCGCAACCTTCTGTACCCGTGAGATCCCATCTAGGGGCCTTTTCTGGCGTCCTGTCGGAGGGGGATTCGATCACGGAGGGCTTCTACATCAACACCATTACCTCTCCGATGAATCATGAGTAGTTTACCACAGACCTTCGGGTCCATAGTTATTAGCTAGATGGCTTCTTCTCTCTCTTTAATTCTCAATACCATGTTCTCCTCGATGTTCTTGGAGATCTATTCAATGTAATATTCGTTTGCGCTGTGTTTGCCGAGATCCGATGAATTGTGGATTTATAATCAAGATTATCTATGAATATTATTTGGTTCTTCTCTGAATTCTTATATGCATGATTTGATATCTTTGCAAGTCTCTTCGAATTATCGGTTTGGTTTGGCCTACTAGATTGATCTTTCTTGCAATGGGAGAAGTGCTTAGCTTTAGGTTCAATCTTGCGGTGTCCTTTCCCAGTGATAGTAGGGCCAGCAAGGCACGTATTGTATTGTTGCCATCGAGGATAACAAGATGGGGTTTTCATCATATTGCTTGAGTTAATTCCTCTACATCATGTCATCTTGCTTAATGCATTACTCCGTTCTTTATGAACTTAATACTTTAGATGCATGCTGGATAGTGGTCGATGTGTGGAGTAATAGTAGTAGATGCAGGCAGGAGTCGGTCTACTTGACACAGACGTGATGCCTATGTTCATGATGATTGCCTTAGATATCGTCATAATTATGCGCTCTTCTATCAATTGCTTGACAGTAATTTGTTCACCCACCGTAATATTTGCTATCTTGAGAGAAGCCACTAGTGAAACCTATGGCCCCCGGGTCTTTTTTTCATTATATTGAATCTCCTTTATATCTTGCTAGTTTCTTATCTACTATTTTACAATCTTTACTTTCCAATCTATAAACCAAAAATACCAAAAATATATACTTTACCGTTTATCTATCTCTATGAGATCTCACTTTTGCAAGTGACCGTGAAGGGATTGACAACCCCTTTATCGTGTTGGGTGCAAATTGTTGATTGTTTCTGCATGTATTCGGTGACTTGTGCGTTGTCTCCTACTGGATTGATACCTTGGTTCTCAAAACTGAGGGAAATACTTATGCTACTTTGCCGCATCGCCCTTTCCTCTTCAAGGGAGAACCAACGCAAGCTCAAGAGGTAGCAAGAAGGATTTCTGGCGCCGTTGCCACGTCAAGTCAATCCATACCAAGTACCCATCATAAACTCTTCTCCCTTGCATTATGTTATTCGCCATTCGTCTCTCGTTTTCCTCTCCCCCACTTCTAAAACGATTTTCGTAAAGATTTGACTCTTCTTCGCCTTCTTTCCGTATGTATTTTTGTTTGTGTTACCATGTGTCCTCTATTTGCTTGCATCTTTGCTTGCTAAAAATCTATTGATATGGATCCACTTAAAGTTTTCTACTTGGATCATCTTCGATCCTTATGCGCTCGTGCTGAAACCCCAACTAGCCTAGTTGATGGGAGATCTTTAGATGAGCATGCTCATTCTGTGTGTCACCGTTTGTCTAAAAAAGGGAGACTCTTATGGAATCAAATAAACAGTTTGTTATGCTATGCTTGGAATCTTTGTGAAATTTATGATTTTACTTGTTGCCCTAAGAACCCTAAAAACACCTTCCCTACCTATGTGAGTTTAATTATAATGAAATCTTATCTTCTTATGCAAAGGGTGTTTATAGTTACTATGATATCGAACAAACTGAAGAATTTGTTGCTTTTAAGGGTGCTTACGAAGTTGCTTCTTTGATTGAAAAGTATGATATTACTCTTTACAAATCTGAAAATTTTGACATACTTAAATATTGCTATGAAAACTATGCTCATAATGTCTATGTCAAAGAATTTATTGAAAGAATAACCATTGCTTTGGAAGAAAATAATGATATGCATGAATCTATAGATAATTATGATTCCGATGATTTGATTGAAATATCCCTTGATGAACATGATGCTTGATATTCTTGTGGCCATGATGCCAATATTTATGAAGACGAAAATTTGCTATAGTTCCTTATGTTAAACATGAGATCGTTGCTATTGCACCCATACTTGATAGTTCCTTTGATGAAAAGCATGATTGCAATGATGTTATTATAAATTCTCTTAATGTCAATTGTGTTAATGATATTGCACCCATAGTTTTGCTATGACTACTATTTGTTGCAATGATCATGATTGGGGTGATTCTTCTTATGATCTTGAAAATTTATTTAATCCCCATGCTGAATATGAGATTGATAATAGTGTTTGCAATATTATTGAAAGTGGGTTTGAAAGAGTGTCAACTTTGGATCCCACATATTTGGAGAATGTTCAATCTTATGAAATTTTTGATAAAAGTGGGTTCGGAGAGGTCATGACTTTAGTTAATGTTAATCCCACTATTTTGGAAGAGTGTCAACTTCGCATGCATGTGGATTGTGTTGAAAATATTTTATGTGATAGCTATTTTGTTGAATTTTCTTATGATCCCATATGTAATTATTATTATAAAAGAAAATATGGTTGTAGAAATTTTCATGTTACTAAATTACCTCTCGTTATGTTGAGATTGCTATTGTTTCTTTCCGCTTCCTTGCATATGCTAGTTTTTGCTTGCTATGATAATTTGTTTGCCTATAAGATGCCTATGCATAGGAAGTATGTTAGACTTAGATGTGTTTGTCACATGTTTCTGTTGGGGAATGTAGTAATTTCAAAAAATTTCCTACGCACACGCAAGATCATGGTGATGATATAGCAACGAGGGGAGAGTGTTCTCTACGTACCCTCGTAGACCGAAGCGGAAGCGTTGACGCAACATAGAGGAAGTAGTCGTACGTCCTCCCGGTCCGACCGATCCAAGCACCGCATACTCGCACCTCCGAGTTCTTGAAACGCAGACAGCTCGATGACGCACCCTCGATCTCCAATCCAAGAGAGGCTCCGAGGGGAGTTTCACAAGACGACGGCGTGGTGACGATCTTGATGTTCTCTGTCGCAGGCTTCGCCTAAGCACCGCTACAATATGATCGAGGTGTAATATCATGGAGGGGGGCACCGCACACGGCTAAGGAACGATCAATGATCAACTTCTGTGTTCTAGGGTGCCCCCCTACCCTCGTATATAAAGGAGGGAGGGATGAGGTGGCCGGCCCTAGGGGGGCGCGCCATAGGGAGGAGGAAACCTACTCCAAGTAGGTTTCCCCTCTTTTTTCCTAATCTTATTTGGAGGGGAAGGAAGGAGTACTAGTATTAGGAAGTAGTACTAGTAGTAGGAAGGAAGAGAGGGGAAGGAGAAAGGAAAGGGGCCGCCCCCTCCCCAATCGGATTGGGCTTGGGGCGCGCCTCCCTTGCTCCTTCTCTCTTCTCCTACATGGGCCCAATAAGGCCCATATACTTCCCGGGGTTCGGTAACCTCCTGAGCTCCAGATATTCCCAAACTCTCCGGAACCTTTCCGTGTCCAAATATATCCGTCCAATATATCAATCTTTATGTCTCGACCATTTCGAGACTCCTCGTCATGTCCGTGATCATATCCGGACTCAACAACCTTCGTACATCAAAATACATAAACTCATAATATAACCGCATCGAAACCTTAAGCGTGCGGACCCTACGGTTCGAGAACAATGCAGACATGACCGAGACACGTTTCGGTCAATAACCAATAGCGGGACCGGATGCATATTGGTTCCTACATATTCTACGAAGATCTTTATCGGTCAAACCGCATAACAACATACTTTGTTCCTTTGTCATCGGTATGTTACTTGCCCGAGATTTGATCGTCGGTATCCAATACCTAGTTCAATCTCGTTATCGCAAGTCTCTTTACTCGCTCAGAATACGTCATCTCATAACTAACTCATTAGTTATATGCTTGCAAGGCTTAAGTGATGAGTATTCGAGAGGGCCCAGAGATACCTCTCCGACAATCGGAGTGACAAATCCTAATCTCGAATTATGCCAACTCAACATGAACCTTCGAAACACCAGAGAGCACCTTTATAATCACCCGATTCGTTGTGACGTTTGGTAGCACACAAAGTGTTCTTCCGTACACGGAGTTGCACAATCTCATAGTTGCAGGAACTTTGTATAAGTCATGAAGAAAGCAATAGCAGATACTAAACGATCAAGTGCTAGGCTAACAAAATGGGTCATGTCAATCACATCATTCTTCTAATGATGTGATCCCACTAATCAAATGACAACACATGTCTATGGTCGGAAACATGACCATCTTTGATTAATGAGCTAGTCAAGTAGAGGCATACTAGTGACTATATGTTTGTCTATGTATTCACACATTTATCATGTTTCGGTTAATACAATTCTAGCATGAATAATAAACATTTATCATGATATGAGGAAATAAATAATAACTTTATTATTGCCTCTAGGGCATATTTCTTTCAGCCTCCCACTTGCACTAGAGTCAATAATCTAGATTACATAGTAATGATTCTAACACCCATGGAGTCTTGGTGCTGATCATGTTTTGCTCGTGAGAGAGGCTTAGTCAACGGTTCGCAACATTCAGATCCGTATGTATCTTGCAAATCTCTATGTCTCCCACTTGGACTTGGTCCCGAATGGAATTGAAGCGTCTCTTGATGTGCTTGGTTCTCTTGTGAAATCTGGATTCCTTTGCCAAGGCAATTGCACCAGTATTGTCACAGAAGATCTTCATTGGTCCCGATGCACTAGGTATGACACCTAGATCGGAAATGAACTCCTTCATCCAGACTCCTTCATTTGCTGCTTCAGAAGCAGCTATGTACTCCGCTTCACATGTAGATCCCGCCATGACGCTTTGTTTAGAACTGCACCAACTTACAGCTCCACGGTTTAATAAAAAACACGTATCCGGTTTGCGATTTAGAATCGTCCGGATCAGTGTCAAAGCTTGCATCGACGTAACCATTTACGACTAGCTCTTTGTCACCTCCATATACGAGAAACATATCCTTAGTCCTTTTCGTATTTCAGATGTTCTTGACGCTGTCCGATGATCCACTCTGGATTACTTTGGTACCTTCTGCTAAGCTTATTGCTAAGCATACGTCCAGTCTGGTACACAACATTGCATACATGATAGAGCCTATGGCTGAAGCATAGGAACATTTTTCATTTTCTCTATCTTCTGCATTGTGGTCGGGCATTGAGTTCGACTCAACTTCACACCTTGTAGCATAGGCAAGAATCCTTTCTTTGCACGATCCATATTGAACTTTTTCAATATTTTGTCAAGGTATGTGCTTTGTGAAAGTCCTATTAAGCGCCTTGATCTATCTCTATAGATCTTGATGCCTAATATGTAAGCAGCTTCTCCGAGGTCTTTCATCGAAAAACTTTTATTCAAGTATCCCTTTATGCTATCCAGAAATTCTATATCATTTCCAATTAATAATATGTCATCAACATATAAAACTAGAAATGCTACAGAGCTCCCACTCACTTTCTTGTAAATACAAAGCTTCTCCAAAAGTCTCAGATAAAACCATATGCTTTGATCACACTATCAAAACGTTTATTCCAACTCCGAGATGCTTGCACCAGTCCATAAATGGAACGTTGGAGCTTGCACACTTTGTCAACACCTTTTGGATCAACAAAACCTTCCGGCTGCATCATATACAACTCTTCTTCTAGAAATCCATTCAAGAATGCAGTCTTGACATCCATTTGCCAAATTTCATAATCATGAAATGCAGCAATAGCCAACATGATTCGGACAGACTTAAGCATCGCCACGGGTGAGAAACTCTCATCGTAGTCAACCCCTTGAACTTGTCGAAAACCTTTCGCAACAAGTCGAGCTTTATAGACGAGAACATTACCATCGATTGTCGGTCTTCTTCTTAAAGATCCATTTATTCTCAATGGCTTGCCGATCATCGGCAAGTCAACCAAAGTCCATACTTTGTTTTCATACATGGATCCTATCTCGATTTCATGGCCTCCAGCCATTTTGCGGAATCTGGGCTCATCATCGCTTCCTCATAGTTCGTAGGTTCATCATGGTCAAGTAACATGACTTCCGAACAGGATTACCGTACCACTCTAGTGCGGATCTTACTCCGTAGACCTACGAGGTTCAGCAGAAACTTGATCTCAAGTTTCATGATCAATATCATTAGCTTCCTCACTAGTTGGTGTAGTTGTCACGGAACCGGTTCTCGTGATGAACTACCTTCCAACAAGGGAGTATATCTGATTATCTCATCAAGTTCTACTTTCCTCCCACTCACTTCTTTCGAGAGAAATTCTTTCTCTAGAAAGGATCCATTCTTAGCAACAAATGTTTTGCCTTCGGATCTGTGATAGAAGGTGTACCCAACATTTCCTTTGGGTATCCTATGAAGACACATTTCTCGATTTGGGTTCGAGCTTATCTGGTTGAAGTTTCTTCACATAAGCATCGCAGCCCCAAACTTTCGAAACGACAAATTTGGTTTCTTGCCAAACCATAGTTCATAAGGCGTCGCCTCAACGGATTTTGATGGTGCCCTATTTAACGTGAATGCGGCCGCCTCTAAAGCATAACCCCAAAACGATAGCGGTAAATCGGTAAGAGACATCATAGATCGCACCATATCAAGTAAAGTACGACACGACATTCGGACACACCATTTCGTTGTGGTGTTCCTGTGGCGTGAGTTGCAAAACTATTCCGCATTGTTTCAAATGTAAACCAAACTCGTAACTCAAATATTCTCCTCCACGATCGATCGTAGAAACTTTATTTTCTTGTTACGATGATTTTCTACTTCACTCTGAAATTCTTTGAACTTTTCAAATGTTTCAGACTTGTGCTTCATTAAGTAGATATACCCATATCTGCTCAAATCATCTGTGAAGGTGAGAAAATAACGATATCCACCACGAGCCTCAACATTCATCGGGCCACATACATACGTATGTATGATTTCCAAAAATCTGTTGCTCTCTCCATAGTACCGAGAACGGCGTTTTAGTCATCTTGCCCATGAGGCACGGTTCGCAAGTACCAAGTGATTCATAATCAAGTGATTCCGAAGTCCATCAAGATGGAGTTTCTTCATGCGTTTTACATCGATATGACCTAAACGGCAAGTGCCACAAATAAGTTGCACTATCATTATCAACTCTGCATCTTTTGGCTTCAACATTATGAATATGTGTATCACTACTATCGAGATTCAATAAAATAGACCACTCTTCAAGGGTGCATGACCATAAAAGATATTACTCATATAAATAGAACAACCATTATTCTCTCGATTTAAATGAATAACCGCCTCGCATCAAACAAGATCCAGATATAATGTTCATGCTCAACGCAGCACCAAATAACAATTATTTAGGTCTAAAACTAATCCCGATGGTAGATGTAGAGGTAGCGTGTCGACGGCGATCACATCGACTTTGGAACCGTTTCCCACGCGCATCGTCACCTCGCCCTTGGCTGCTCGCTTATTCCGAGTCCCGGTTTGAGTTGCAAATATTAGCAATGTAACCAGTATCAAATACCCAGTGCTACTACGAGCTCTAGTTAGGTACACATCAATAACATGTATATCACATATACCTTTGTTCACTTTGCCATCCTTCTTATCCGCCAAATACTTGGGGCAGTTCCGCTTCCAAAGGACCATCGCTTGCAGAGAAGCACTCGATTTGTGCTTAGGTCCGACTTGGGTTTCTTCTCTTGAGCAGCAACTTGCTTGCCGTTCTTTTGAAGTTTCCTTCTTCTTTCCTTTGCCCTTCTTCTTGAAACTAGTGGTCTTGTTGACCATCAACACTTGATGCTCCTTCTTGATTTCTACCTCGCTGCTTTCAAAGATCGCGAAGAGCTCGAATAGTCTTGTTCATCCCTTGCATATTATAGTTCATCACAAAGCTCTTGTAGCTTGGTGGCGTGATTGAAGAATTCATCAATGACACTATCATCGTGAAGATTAACTCCCGGTTGAATCAAGTGATTGTTATACCTGACATTCTTAGTATATGTTCACCGATGTAACTATTCTCCTCCATATTGCAGCTATATAACTTATTGGAGACTTCATATCTCTTAATCCGGGCATTGGCTTTAAATATTAACTTCAACTCTGGAACATCTCATATGCTCCATGACGCTCAAAACGTCGTTGAAGTCCGGTTCTAAGCCGTAAAGCATGGCACATCGAACTATAGAGTAGTCATCAGCTTTGCTCGCCAGACGTTCTTAACGTCGTCGCCAGCATCAGCAGCAGTTCTGGCACCCAGCGGTGCTTCGGGGACGTAACTCTTTCAGGCAGCAATGAGGATAATCCTCGAGTTACGGACCCGATCCGTAATTGCTACCATCATCTTTCAACTTTGCTTTCTCAAGGAACGCATTAAAATTCAATGGAACAACAGACAAGCCATCTATCTACAAACAAACATAGACAAGCAAGATACTATCAGTACTAAGTTCATGATAAATTTAAGTTCAATTAATCATATTATTTAATAACTCCCACTTAGGCAGACATCTCTCTAGTCATCTAAGTGATTACGTGATCCAAATCAACTAAACCATAACCGATCATCACGTGAGATGGAGTAGTTTTCAATGGTGAACATCATTATGTTGATCATATCTACTATATGATTCACGCCGACCTTTCGGTCTCCGTGTTCCGAGGCCATATCTCGCATATGCTAGGCTCGTCAAGTTTAACTCGAGTATTCTGCGTGTGCAAAACTGGCTTGCACCCGTTGTAGATGGACGAGAGCTTATCACACCCGATCATCACGTGGTGTCTCGGACAACGAACTTTGGCAGCGGTGCATACTCGGGAGAACACTACTTGATAATTTTAGTGAGAGATCATCTTAAAATGCTACCGTCAATCAAAGCAAGATAAGATGCATAAAGGATAAACATCACATGCAATCAATATAAGTGATATGATATGGCCATCATCATCTTGTGCTTGTGATTCCATCTTCAAGCACCGTCGTGATCACCATCGCCACCGCGCGCGACACCTTGATCTCCATCGTAGCATCGTTGTCGTTACGCCATCTATTGCTTCTACGACTATCGCTACCGCTTAGTGATAAAGTAAAGCAATTACAGGGCATTTGCATTTCATACAATAAAGCGACAACCATATGGCTCCTGCCAGTTGCCGATAACTTCGTTTACAAAACATGATCATCTCATACAATAAAATATAGCATCACGTCTTGACCATATCACATCACAACATGCCCTGCAAAAACAAGTTAGACGTCCTCTACTTTGTTGTTGCAAATTTTACGTGGCTGCTACGGGCTTAAGCAAGAACCAATCTCACCTACGCATCAAAACCACAACGATAGCTTGTCAAGTTGATGTTGTTTTAACCTTCGCAAGGACCGGGCGTAGCCACACTCGGTTCAACTAAAGTTGGAGAAACAGACACCCGCTAGTCACCTGTGTGCAAAGCACGGCGGTAAAACCAGTCTCGCGTAAGCGTACGCGTAATGTCTGTCCGGGCCGCTTCATCCAACAATACCGCTGAACCAAAGTATGACATCTTTGGTAAGCAAGATGACTTATATCGCCCACAACTCACTTGTGTTCTACTCGTGCAAATAACATCAAACCATAAAAACCTAGGCTCGGATGCCACTGTTGGGGAACGTAGTAATTTCAAAAATTTCCTACGCACACGCAAGATCATGGTGATGATATAGCAATGAGGGGAGAGTGTTGTCTACGTACCCTCGTAGACCGAAGCGGAAGCGTTGACGCAGCGTAGAGGAAGTAGTCGTACGTCCTCCCGGTCCGACCGATCCAAGCACCGTTACTCCGGCACCTCCGAGTTCTTGACACGCGTACAGCTCGATGACGCACCTCGATCTCCAATCCAGTAGAGACTCGAGGGGAGTTCCGTCAAGACGACGGCGTGGTGGACGATCTTGATGTTCTCTGTCGCAGGCTTCGCCTAAGCACCGCTACAATATGATCGAGGTGTAATATCGTGGAGGGGACACCGACACGGCTAAGGAACGATCAATGATCAACTTGTGTGTTCTAGGGTGCCCCCCTACCCCCGTATATAAAGGAGGGAGGGAGGAGGTGGCCGGCCCTAGGGGGGCGCGCCATAGGGAGGAGGAAACCTACTCCAAGTAGGTTTCCCCTCTTTTTCCTAATCTTATTTGGAGGGGGAAGGAAGGAGTACTAGTATTAGGAAGTAGTACTAGTAGTAGGAAGGAAGAGAGGGGGAAGGAGAAAGGAAAGGGGGGGCCGGCCCCCCTCCCCAATTCGGATTGGGCTTGGGGGCCCCTCCCTTGCTCCTTCTCTCTTCCTCCTACATGGGCCCAATAAGGCCCATATACTTCCCGGGGGGTTCCGGTAACCTCCCGGAGCTCCGGTATATTCCCAAACTCTCCCGGAACCTTTCCGGTGTCCAAATATATCCGTCCAATATATCAATCTTTATGTCTCGACCATTCCGAGACTCCTCGTCATGTCCATGATCATATCCGGGACTCCGAACAACCTTCGGTACATCAAAATACATAAACTCATAATATAACTGTCATCGAAACCTTAAGCGTGCGGACCCTACGGTTCGAGAACAATGCAGACATGACCGAGACACGTTTCTGGTCAATAACCAATAGCGGGACCTGGATGCCCATATTGGTTCCTACATATTCTACGAAGATCTTTATCGGTCAAACCGCATAACAACATACTTTGTTCCCTTTGTCATCGGTATGTTACTTGCCCGAGATTTGATCGTCGGTATCCAATACCTAGTTCAATCTCGTTACCGGCAAGTCTCTTTACTCGTTCTGTAATACGTCATCTCATAACTAACTCATTAGTTATATGCTTGCAAGGCTTAAGTGATGAGTATTACCGAGAGGGCCCAGAGATACCTCTCCGACAATCGGAGTGACAAATCCTAATCTCGAATTATGCCAACTCAACATGAACCTTTGGAAACACCTGAGAGCACCTTTATAATCACCCGATTACGTTGTGACGTTTGGTAGCACACAAAGTGTTCTTCGGTACACGGAGTTGCACAATCTCATAGTTGCAGGAACTTTGTATAAGTCATGAAGAAAGCAATAGCAGATACTAAACGATCAAGTGCTAGGCTAACAAAATGGGTCATGTCAATCACATCATTCTTCTAATGATGTGATCCCACTAATCAAATGACAACACATGTCTGTGGTCAGGAAACATGACCATCTTTGATTAATGAGCTAGTCAAGTAGAGGCATACTAGTGACTATATGTTTGTCTATGTATTCACACATGTATCATGTTTCCGGTTAATACAATTCTAGCATGAATAATAAACATTTATCATGATATGAGGAAATAAATAATAACTTTATTATTGCCTCTAGGGCATATTTCCTTCAGTTTCATGATGCTCTCTTTGTGCTTCAATTCTTGTCTTTCATGTGAGCATCATCGAAATCTCAATGCCTAGCTAAGGGCATTAAACGATAGCGCTTGTTGGGAGGCAACGCAATTTTATTTTTTTTCTTTACTTTTTGATCCTGTTTAGTAATAAATAATCTATCTAGCCTCTGGTTAGATGTTTTTTTAAGTTTTAATTAGTGTTTTTGCCAAATAGAACATTTGGGTAGACTTGGGTGAAAGTTAATTTGATCTTGCTGAAAAACAGAAACTTTTGCACTCACGAGATTAGCTGTCATTTTTAACAGAAGAGTGATTTTAAGTTGAATCTTTTTGAAAAAGATTAATAGTAAAATTCCTCACGTCCACCATTTTATTTCAGAATTTTTGGAGTTACAGAAGTATTTGAGAGTTACAGATTACTACAGATTGTTCTGTTTTTGACAGATTCTGTTTTTCACGTGTGGTTTGCTTATTTTGATTAATCTATGAGTAGTATCGGGGGGTATGAACCATGGAGAAGTTGTAATACAGTAGATATTACACCAATATAAGTAAAGAATGACTTTGCAACAGTACCTTAAAGTGGTGATTTATTTTCTTATACTAATGGAGCTCGTGAGATTTTCTGTTGAGTTTTGTGTTGTGAAGTTTTTAAGTTTTGGGTAATGATTTGATGGACTAGGACTGGCAAGAGCCTAAGCTTGGGGATGCCCAAGTCACCCCAAGGTAAAACTCAAGTACAACCAAAATCCTAAGCTTGGGGATGCCCCAGAAGGCATCCCCTCTTTCGTCTTTGTCTATCGATAACTTTACTTGAGGCTATATTTTTATTCACCACATGATATGTGTTTTGCTTGGAGCGTCTTGTATGATTTGAGTCTTTGCTTTTTAGTTTACCACAATAATCCTTGATGTACACACCTTTTGGCAGAGACACACATGAATCGTGATTTATTAGAATACTCTATGTGCTTCACTTATATCTTTCGAGCTAGACAATATTGCTCTAGTGCTTCACTTATATCTTTTTAGAGCACGACGGTGGTTTTATTTTATAGAAATTTTTGAACTCTCATGCTTCACTTATATTATTTTGAGAGTATTTTAGAACAGCATGGTAATTTGCTTTGGTTATAAAATTAGTCCTAATATGATGGGCATCCAAGATGGATATAATAAAAACTTTCATATAAAGTGCATTGAATACTATGAGAAGTTTGATTCTTTATGATTGTTTTGAGATATGAAGACGGTGATATTAGAGTCATGCTAGTGGAGTAATTGTGAATTTGAGAGATACTTGTGTTAAAGTTTGTGATTCCCGTAGCATGCACGTATGGTGAACCGTTATGTGATGAAGTTGGAGCATGATTTATTTATTGATTGTCTTCCTTATGAGTGGAGGTCGGGATCGCGCGATGTTTAACTCCTACCAACCCTTCCCCTAGGAGCATGCGTGCAGTACTTTGTTTTGATGACTTGTAGATTTTTGCAATAAGTATGTGAGTTTTTTTATGACTAATGTTGAGTCCATGGATTATACGCACTCTCACCCTTCCACCATTGCTAGCCTCTCTTGTGCCGCGCAACTCTCGCCGGTACCATAACACCCACCATTACCTTCCTCAAAACAGCCACCATACCTACCTATTATGGCATTTCCGTAGCCATTCTGAGATAAATTGCCATACAACTTTCCACCATTCCGTTTATTATGGCATGCTTCATCATTGTCATATTGCTTTGCATGATCATGTAGTTGACATTGTATTTGTGGCAAAGCCACTGTTCATAATTTTTTCATACATGTCACTCTTGAATCATTGCACATCCCAGTACACCGCCGAAGGCATTCACATAGACTCATATTTTGTTCTAAGTATTGAGTTGTAAGTAAATAAAAGTGTGATGATCTTTATTATTAGAGCACTGTCCCATGTGAGGAAAGTATGATGGAGACTATGATTCCCCCACAAGTCGGGATGAGACTCCGGACGAAAAATAAAAAAAATAAAGAGGCCATAAGAAAAAGAGGAGAAGACCCAAATAAAAAAAATAAAAAAATGAGAGAAAAAGAGGGAAGGGGCAATGTTACTATCCTTTTTCCACAGTTGTGCTTCAAAGTAGCACCATGATCTTCATGATAGAGATTCTCCTAAGTTGTCACTTTCATATACTAGTGGGAATTTTCATTATAGAACTTGGCTTGTATATTCCAATGATGGGCTTCCTCAAAGTGCCCTAGGTCTTCGTGAGCAAGCAAGTTGGATGCACACCCACTTAGTTTCTTTTTGAGCTTTCATACACTTATAGCTCTAGTGCATCCGTTGCATGGCAATCCCTACTCACTCACATTGATATCTATTGATGGGCATCTCCATAGCCCGTTGATACGCCTAGTTGATGTGAGACTATCTTCTCCTTTTTGTCTTCTCCACAACCAGCATTCTATTCCACCTATAGTGCTATGTACATGGCTCACGCTCATGTATTGCGTGAAGATTGAAAAAGTTTGAAAATACTAAAGTATGAAACAATTGCTTGGTTGAAATCGGGGTTGTGCATGATTTAAATATTTTGTGTGATGAAGATAGAGCATAGCCAGACTATATGATTTTGTAGGGATAGCTTTCTTTGGCCATGTTATTTTGAGAAGACATGATTGCTTTGTTAGTATGCTTGAAGTATTATTGTTTTTATGTTAATATTAAATTTTTGTCTTGAATCTTTTGGATCTGAACATTCATGCCACAATAAAGAAAATTACATGGATAAATATGTTAGGTAGCATTCCACATCAAAAATTCCGTTTTTATCATTTACCTACTCGAGGACGAGCAGGAATTGAGCTTGGGATGCTTTATACTCCTCCAACGTTTCTATAATTTTTTATCTATAATTTTTTATTGTTCCATGCTATTATATTATCTGTTTTGGATGTTTAATAGGCATCTATATGCTATTTTTTGGGACTAACCTATTAACCGAGGGCCCAGTGCGAGTTTCTGTTTTTTTGCCTATTTTAGAGTTTGGCAGAAAAGGAATACAAAACAGAGTCCAAGTGGAATGAAACCTTTGCGATGATCTTTCTTGGACCGAAAGCAAACCAGACGACTTGGCGATGAAGTCAGAGACGCAACGAGGAAGCCACGAGGCAGGAGGGCGCGCCCAGGGGGTAGGGAGCGCCCCCCCCCCCACTGTCGTGGGCCCCTCGTAGCTCCCTTGACCTAGTTCCTTCGCCTATGTATACTCTTATACCATGAAAAGATCCAGGGGAGCAACGGAACCACTTTTCCATCGCCAAAAACTTCTGTACCCGTGAGATCCCATCTAGGGGCCTTTTCCGGTGCCCTGCCGGAGGGGGATTCGATCACGGAGGGCTTCTACATCAACACCATTACCTCTCCGATGAAGCGTGAGTAGTTTACCACAAACCTTTTGGTCCATAGTTATTATCTAGATGGCTTCTTCTCTCTCTTTAATTCTCAATACCATGTTTTCATTGATGTTCTTGGAGATCTATTTGACGTAATATTCTTTTGCGCTGTGTTTGCCGAGATCCGATGAATTGTGGGTTTATGATCAAGATTATCTATGAATATATTTGGTTCTTCTCTAAACTCTTATATGCATGATTTGATATCTTTGCAAGTCTCTTTGAATTATCGATTTAGTTTGGCCTACTAGATTGATATTTCTTGCAATGGGAGAAGTGCTTAGCTTTGGGTTCAATCTTGCGGTGTCCTTTCCCAGTGACAGTAGGGGAAGCAAGGCACGTATTGTATTGTTGTCGTCGAGGATAACAAGATGAGGTTTTCATCATATTGCTTGAGTTAATTCCTCTACATCATGTCATCTTGCTTAATGCATTACTTCGTTCTTTATGAACTTAATACTCTAGATGCATGCTGGATAGCCGTCGATGTGTGGAGTAATAGTAGTAGATGCAGGCAGGAGTCGATCTACTTGACACGGACGTGATGCCTATGTTCATGATCATTGCCTTAGATATCGTCATAATTATGCTCTCTTCTATCAATTGCTCGGTAGTAATTTGTTCACCCACCGTAATATTTGCTATCTTGAGAGAAGCCACTAGTGAAACCTATGCCCCCGGGTCTCTTTTCCATTATATTGAATCTCATTTACATCTTGCTAGTTTCTGATCTACTATTTTGCAATCTTTACTTTCCAATCTATAAACCAAAAATACCAAAAATATTTACTTTATCGTCTATCTATCTCTATCAGATCTCACTTTTGCAAGTGATCGTGAAGGGATTGACACCCCTTTATCGCGTTGGGTGTAAGTTGTTGATTGTTTGTGCAGGTATTTGGTGACTTATGCGTTGTCTTCTACTGGATTGATACCTTGGTTCTCAAAACTGAGGAAAATACTTACACTATTTTGTTGTATCACCCTTTCCTCTTCAAGGGAAAACCAACGCACGCTCAAGAGGTAGCAGCTACATAGTGATTGTAGCCTTTACATCGCTAAACCTCTGTTACCATGGATGAGACCAAACCCGTAATGTGGAGGGAGATTGCGCCTGATTGCAATGAGATTATGTCTGTCGGCATTGGTGCTTTGCATAGCAACATCATCTGAAAAATCAAATTTACGATGTTGTCTTTTTAAAATTGTTCCTTAATATGGGAGAGACTCTAATTTTGAGGAACATGGTTTCGCTAAATACACTCCAGGTCTTTCTATTGGGCGTTATTTTTGGCTCCTTGAGCCTCCTGATATCAATTATATTCTGATGAATATTGTGATTGATTAATAAAGTGAAGTGTGTTTAGCTAAAAAATGAATGAGACCTCTTTTAGATCATAATTTAAAGTGTTGACTAAAAGTTCGCCGTTCTTGGAATATTTGAAGCAATCTAGTAGAACCATTTTGGACGACCAACTTGAGGGATCATTGTTATGCAGGAAAAAAATCATGAAAATATTGCAACAATATAGAAACGTGAATAGTTCAATTATGATTGACTATCAATTTCGACACCTATAGTTTGGGGTCTTGTGACCATCATTCTCACAATAGTAGTATTCTTATAACTAAAAAAGGATGTGGATTCTAGACATAAGCGACTGAGGTTGAGGTCCTATGAAATTCGCTATAAGCAAAAGTAAAATGCAAAATTAGTGTTTTTTTAGTGATAGACACAATGAATTCATCATATGCGCCTAATCATCGACAAAAACGTCATCTATTGAAGAGTATATTTCGTCTTTATGAGAAACGCAGGTATCAAACTTGACGTTTGATCTCTGATGGACATGGGTACAACCACCGTTTTTTGGCATGTACAACCACCCTTCTAGTCATTCAACTACATATTGGCTCTGAAAAGTGAATGTGCTAGTAGACAATTCTTCATATTTTTTTCTCATACTTCCTTCGTCCCATAATATGAATATGAGAGGTTATTACAGCCGATAAGCAGTGGAGAAACGATTGTACATGTTTCACGAGGTACAAATATCCATCCCCTGATTAAATAGAAGAATAAGCAAAAAAAAATGCATGGTAAGAATAAACAATCTATCAACTTGTGTATCTGTATCGATACAGTGGTATATACTGAAAAACCCGCTCTCCCCTCCGCCTACGGGTATGTACGAAGAGCAAAAACGTTTGTCCATCCATGCAAAAAAAAAAAAAATCGTCCATATACCCTAAAAAAATCATCGGCAAAAAAGAATAAAGAATGCGTATTGATGAGATCGCCCGTACGGTAGATTCTACCGTAGCAAGACGGAGGCGAGGAAGCTGAGCACGGCGACGGCGCCGACGGCGGAGCAGCACAAATCGACGAGCACCTCCCGCCTTGCCTTGGACTCCTTCCGCCCCCTCTTGCTCCTCACGAACTCCTCGTACCTCCTCTTGGCCTCCTCTCTTTCCTTCTCCCCTCCTTTCCTCGGCCCTTCCATCGCGGCTGCAAGAAGCCGCAGGCTGCCTTCGCCGTTCACCGCCGCGTTTTCGGCGTCCTCAACGGTGAGGCTGACCTCCCTAAGGTATCCGGCCTCCTCCGAGCAGGTGACTGTGGTCTCGAACTTGCTCCCGCCGAGCACCACCGCGAACCGCACCAACGTCTCGCCGGTGTACCAGTGTCTATCCACGGCCACCGCCCGCCGGCTCGACACGTTCACCGCCCGGCCGCTTCGGGGGTCAACGACGATCCAGCTGAGCTCCAAATCCGACGGAGAGAACGAGGCCGCCGGCACCGGTTCCTTGCACTCGACGGCGTCCACGCGGAACGGCGAGGTCAGGAACCACGAGGACGACGTGGACGTCTCCACGACCCGAGAGAAGAGGGGCGCTCCCTTGTGGTACACGTCCACGGCGGAGATGAGCTCGCCGGGGAGACATTGACCAGCCGTGGTAGCGGGAGGAGCAGCACCCGTGGAACTGGACGGGAAGGGGAAGGCGTCGGCGAAGAGGCGCTGCGGAGAGACGGCCGCGGAGCCGAGGATGTCGCGCTGCTGGGTCTGCAACAGCGACGGCCACCGTGCGACGCAGAGCGCGCGCCACGTCTCCGGCTCCGCGGCGAGGGCGCGGAGGCCTGCCGTGGCGCAGCTCGCGGCGGCCAGGGACCGGCCGTCGAGGCGGCGCAGCGCGCAGGCCAGCACGTCGGCGGGCAGGTCCTCCACGGTGGTCGTCGGCATTTACCCGGCCTCCCCGTCGGCCGACTCTGCTCCCACGCACTACAAGCCGGAGTAAGCGGCCGGAGGTCGAATGATCTCCTCCCCAGACTCCAGAAGCCGAGCGGGAATGCGATGGCTAGCAATGCGAACAAGAGTTGTTTGTTTATAGGCGTGCCGCGTGCACAACGCGCTGATGCCTTGTCGTGTCTTCCCTGTTGGCCATGGCGAAAGTGACGCCGTGACAGCCCGACGGGCCGGGCCGGGCGCGTTCGGCCAACGGGACAGACGTGCCTTGCGCGCGGACGGCCGGTGTCGCGGGGCCGCGGACGTGCGTGCGGCGTGCCGGGAAGTGGGGGTTCTGAACAGACAGAGAGTTTTGTCGGTGCCAGCCTCTGCAGGCTAGCCCGTAGCGGCAGGCGCCGGCGACGGACGCACGCACACGCACGCAAGCACGCACGCGAACGGTGTGTTTGCATGCGCGCGCGTGCCGTCCGAGCACCGGTTCCACGATCCCGCGCTGAGCATTGCTGTGGATTCTGGTCTTCCAAATCCAAATGGAAAGAGCCGGTTGAAGCAGTTGTGTTCCTGCTGTAATTCTGACTAAAATACTACGTGCATCCTGTAGGAACGTCTGCCAGATTGACGAACGCACGAGACATCCGCAAGTTCCATCCGTGTCAACGTCGAATGAGCTATACAGCACAGCTAGAGCAGGCTGTGCGATCAGATTGGCCTTGCGGCAAAGTATATCCTCGTTAGGTTAAGTTTTGTGGTCCGGATGAGATGGATGGCGCTTATCTCCTCCGCACTTTGTGTGTGTTGTCTGTGAAGCATTGGCCGGCCAGTTCTTGCCTCATGTGCTATGCTCTTCTTACGTTAGCATACGTACCTCGTTTCTCCGTGACAATTCTTCTTTTTTAAGCCCGAAAGCTGTTGTCGCCCGCACCATTCAGCGAAGCTTTGGAGCATCTACAGCCGGCCCTCTAGTACCCGTCTCAAACGCCTAGACAGACCGACTAATCAACGGGTCAAAGAAAAAAAAGACCCAACCGAACCTCTCAAACCACGGACAAACGTCCGGACGGACCGACATCCCTCATATCCAGCCGAAATCGAAGGCAGATATGGGGCGGCTCAGACATGCCCGCCTGACAGGCCCCACAACTGTTACACAAAAAATCTCAATCCGGACGCCTCGCTTCGAACCCTAGCTCACTCTCTCTAGCTCCGTCCTCTCATCCCCCTCTCCGATTTCGATCCCATCCACCCTGATGTACAGCTCCGGCAGCGACTCCGGAGATAACCCGCAAGTATACGGGATAGTTGTAGCCTCTTTCGATAAGTAAGAGTGTCGAACCCAACGATGAGCTAAAGGTAGAACAAATACTCTCTCAAGTTCTATCGGCCACTGATACGACTCTACGCACGCTTGAAGTTCGCTTTACCTAAAACAAGTATGAAACTAGAAGTACTTTGTAGGTGTTGTTGGACAGGTTTGCAAGATAATAAAGAACACGTAAATAAAAAGTAGGGGTTGTTTAGATAAAGATGCAATAAAGTAAATATTAGCAGAGAGCTTTTTGTCACGAGAAAGTTATTTGTCCAAGGCAATCGATAACTAGACCGGTAATCACTATTGCAATTTTATTTGAGGGAGAGGCATAAGCTAACATACTTTCTCTTATTGGATCATATGCACTTATGATTGGAACTCTAGCAAGCATCCGCAACTACTAAAGATTCATTAAGGTAAAACCCAACCATGGCATTAAAGTATCAAGTCCCCTTTATCCCATACGCAAACAACTTACTTACTCAGGTCTGTGCTTCTGTTCACTCACGCCACCCACCATAAGCAAATCATAAACATATTGCAAACCCTACAACGGGGATCCCTCACGCTTGCGCGACACGGAGAGCACCATAGGACCACACCAATAATAAAACATGCAACTCAAACCAATCACGATCATCAATTAATCCATAGGACAAAACGGATCTACTCAAACATCATAGGATAGCCATACATCATTGGAAAATAATATATAGCGTTGAGCACCATGCTTAAGTAGAGATTACAGCGGGTAAGAGAGGGGTTACACCGCTGCATAGATGGGGGAAGAGTTGGTGATGAAGGCGGTGAGGTTATTGGTGAAGATCCCGATGATGATGATGGCCCCCGGCGGCGTTCCGGCGCCACCGGAAGCAAGGGGGAGAGGGGCCCCCTTCTTCTTCTTCTTCCTTGACCTTCTCCCCAGATGGGAGAAGGGTTTCCCCTCTGGTCCTAGCTCCCACGGCTTGGGAGGGGCGAGAGCCCCTCCGAGATTGGATCTATCTCTCTGTCTCTTTCTGTTTCTGCGTTCTCAGATTCTGCCCCTTCGTCGTTTCTTTTATATCCGGAGATCCGTAACTCCGATTAGGGTGAATCTTTCGCGCAGAGTTTTCTCATAAAATTAGCTTTCTTGCGGCAAAAGAAGAGCGTCAACCGCCTTATGAGTGGCCCACGAGAGTGCCAGGCGCGCCCAGGGGGAGAGCGCGCCCCCCTATCTCGTGGCCATCTTGAGCACCGTTTCGCGTTGATTCTTCCTCCGGAAAATCCCAAATATTCCAAAATAATTCTCCATCCGTTTTTATCCCGTTTGGATTCCGTTTGATATTGGTTTTCTGCGAAGCATAAAACATGCAATAAACAGGAACTGGCACTGGGCACGAGATCAATATGTTAGTCCCAAAAATAGTATAAAAAGTTGCCAAAAGTATATGAAAGTTGAATAATATTGGCATGGAACAATAAAAAATTATAAGATACGACGGAGACATGTCAGCATCCCCAAGCTTAATTCCTGCTCGTCCTCGAGTAGGTAAATGATAAAAAAGATAATTTTTGATGTGGAATACTACCTAGCATAATCTTGATCATATGTCTAATCATGGCATGAATATTAAGACACGAGTGATTCAAAGCAATAGTCTATCATTTGATATAAAAACAATAATACTTCGAGCGTACTAATAAAGCAATCGTGTCTTTTCAAAACAACAAGGCCAAAGCAAGCTTATCCCTATAAAATCATATAGTTTGGCCATGCTTCTTTTTCGTCACACAAAATGCTCCCATCATGCACAACCCCGATGAAAAGCCGAGCAATTGGTTCATACTTTTTAACGCGCTTCAGCTTTTTCACCCCCCGCGCAATACATGAGCGCAAGCCATGGATATAACACTATAGGTGGAATAGAATATGATGGTGGGGGTTTATGTGGAGAAGACTGTAAGGGCATATTTATCCCTAAGTGTTTTGGTGATTGATGACAATGCGTGTGCGGACTAATCGTGTGCCTCGAGTGAAAGTGCAACTAATCCCCGGGTGGTTTTGGTAATTAATAACAACATATATATCATTGAACTAATCATTTCTTGAGAATATTTCAGAAAGTTCAGTGATATGGGTATGGCAATGACTGATGATGTGGACCCCTCAAAATGCTAAGGAAAACATTGGCAAAAGCTCAAGACTCCATTTTTGTTTTAGTGATCCAAGATCACATTGAGTCCATAGGAAAGCCAATACTATTAAAAGGGATGAGGTTATGATGATGATCTGGTTGCTCTAAGTGCTTAGTGATTTATCTCTCAAACTATCAGCAATCTTTCACTCCAACATAAACCCATAAGTAATCTCGGTCCCACCGATTCCAAACTCACCACACCGAGATGAACCACCTCACCATATAGCCAAACCCTAAGCATTTCGGATTTTCCGATTCCAAACTCGGTCATACCGAAATTGGTGTTGCCAAGCTTCAGAACCTTCAGACTCAAATCGGTGTCACCGAGATGAGAAAGTCGGTCCCACCGAGATTGGCAAACCCTAGACTTTGGAAGAATCGGACTAACCGAGATTGTATTTTCGGTCCCACGAAAATCCCAACGCTCACAAGATTTGAACTTTCGGTCTCACCGAGTTGTCAACTTCGGTCCGACCGAGATTGGTCAAATGTGTGTAACGGTTGGATTTTGTGTGGAGGCTATAAATACCCTCCACCTCCTCTTCATTCGTGGAGAGAGCCATCGAAAGAACTACCACTCCTATCTTACATTTACGAGAAGAAAACTACCTACCCTTGTGTTGAGATCAAGTTGCTCCACTCCCACCATATGAAACTTGATTTCTAGCCTTCCCAAGTTGCTTTCCACTCAATCCCTTCCTCCACCACAGCCAAATCGGTGAGGAGAGTTGAGTGTTGGGGAGATTATCATTTGAAGCACAAGAGCAAGGAGTTCATCATCACCAACACCATCTATTACCTTTTGGAGGGTGGTGCCTCCTAGATTGGTTAGGTGTCACTTGGGAGCCTCCGTCATGATGTGGAGTTGAACCAAGGAGTTTGTAAGGGCAAGGAGATCGCCTACTCGTGAAGATCTACCCGAGTAAGGCTAGTCCTCCGTGGGCGTAAGCCATGATGGCATAGACAAGGTTGCTTCTTCGTGGACCCTTCGTGGGTGGAGCCCTCCGTGGACTCAAGGCAGCCGTTACCCTCCGTGGGTTGAAGTCTCCATCAACGTGGATTGACGATAGCACCACCTATCGGAACCACGAGAAAAATCTCCGTGTCTCCAAATTGCGTTTGCTCTTCTCCACCTCTCATTTACTATCGTGCAATTTACTTTCCGCTGCCACAACTCTAGAATTGCATGTGTAGGGTGATACTTGACTTGGTTATCATTGTGAACTTGCTAAGAATCTACTCCAATCAAAAGGCCAAGTTTTTAAGTTGTCAAGTAGTCTAATCACCCCCTCTAGACATACTTCCGATCCTACAAGTGGTATCGAGCTTTGGTCTCCATTGGATTGGTTTCCATTGCATTGACTCCATAAGCTTGGTTTCACAACCTAGGAGAGTATGGCGTCTAGTGAGGGTAATTTCCGAGAGGTCCTTACTTTGATGGTTCAAATTTTGCTAGTTGGAAGCATAAAATGAAAATGCACATTCTTGGACATAACCCCGCCGCATGGGGCATTATTTGTGTTGGCTTGCAAGGTGAGTTCTTCGAGGAAGGAAAAGTTCCGGATCGCGAAGCTCTGCGGATGAGTTGCGGATGTTACGAACAATGCTCAAGCTTGTGACATTCTCTTCAATGCTTTGTGTCCCGAGGAGTTCAACAAGATCAGCCGCCTTGAGAATGCAAAAGAGATTTGGGATACTTTGGTGAAATGCACGAAGGTACCGAGTCCGTGAAGGAATCAAAGCTAGATGTTCTTCAAGGTCACTTGACAAGTTCAAGATGAAGGAAGGTGAAGGGTCGCTGAAATGTACTCTAGGCTTGCTCTCATCACCAATGAGATGGCAGGCTTAGGAAGTGAAGAAATGACCGACCGATTCATCATCAAGAAGATTCTCGAGCTTTGGATGGAAAGTATGACACCGTGTGCACTTTGATCCAAATGATGCCAAACTACAAAGATCTCAAGCCTACCAAGTCATTGGAAGAATTGTTGCTCATGAGATGACACTTAAAGATAAGGAAGAGCTTCACAACAAGTCAAGTGGTGCTTACAAAGCTGCAGTTGAAGCTCCCACAACCTCAAGTGACAAGCTAGTTTCCAATGAAGAGATAAGCCTAATGGTGAAGAATTTCAACAAATTCTACAAGAGTAGAAGCAAGGAGAGAAGCTCAAAGTCTAGATCATATGATGAAAAGAGATCTTCTAGTCGTGATCGAAGCTGCTACAATTGTGGAAGACCGGACACTACTCAAATGAGTGTTCGACTCCCCACAAGAGAAGAGAAGAATCTCCAAGAAGAAGAAGCTCAAGAGAAGAGTCGCCTCGAAAAGAGAGAAGGAGTAGAGATGATCGTTATGAACGAAGATCCTCTCGGAGAAGCAAGGATTCGGAAAGGAAAGACAAGTCATCAAGGAGCTACACAAGAAGAAAACATCAAGCTCATGTTGGTGAATGGGTTTCCGCCCGACTCGACAATCACTCGAAAGAAGCTATCACTCCAACTCCGAATCTGATCAAGATGAAGGTGTTGCGGTCTTGCTCTCGTGTCCTCCAACTCCAACTCCTATGACATATTTGATTCACCAAATGAGGGAATTGGAAGATGCTTCATGGCAAAAGGCCCCAAGGTATCACATCCTGAGTTTATTGACTTTGATAGTGATGAGGATGACTTGCTTGGTGAAGATGAGCTTTTACATGATAAATCTAGTGAGCTTAGTAATGATGAACATGCTAGTAGTCTTTATAGTCGAGAAGAGTCGAATGACAATGCTATGAAGGAGATTGAGCGACTAACTAAAGAACTAAACACTCTTAAGTTAGCTCATGAAACAACTCAAGAAGATCATAGAGAGCTCCTAAGATCTCATGAGAAGCTACGCTTCGAGAAGCTCAATCTAGAGCAAGAACATGAGTTTCTAAAAGCTATCAATGACGATCTTCGAAAGAAGAGTTCTTCATATCTTGCCAAACGACTTCTCTTGTCTAATTTCTTGCCACCTATCAAAACTAAGCATGACAAGCATAAGAAAAATTCTTCCTCTAGCAGTAACAATAATCATGCCAAATCAAATGTTGTTACTTCTAGTAATTCTCTTGATTCCACTAACAATGTTTCAAGCCAAGTTTCACTTGAGCAAGAAAATAGTCTATTGAAAGGGATTATAGAGAAAGGTGTCTACAAGAGTCTTGCCGGAAGCAAGAGCTTTGAGGAAATTGTTCGCAAGCAAGGAAGACACGGAAGAATCAAGGAATTGGTTTTGAGCGAAAGTTCAACGCCGAGGGTGTTGAATGGGAAGAAGGTCAATATCCCACTCCAAAGTTCGTTTCTCAAGAGGAGAAGTATGAACCTACTTCTTCCAATGTGGAACAAGCTCAAGATGACCTTCCACCACAAGACCACAAGCTAAAAGGCAAGGACAAGCTTCAAGAGGAGATTGATGCATTCATTGAAGCACCCAAGGCCATGGTCAAGTGGGTTCCCAAGGCAACTTCAAGTTCTACTTCGACAAGCTCAACTACTACCCCAAGGATTCCCATCAAGATGATGTGGATCCCGAAGAAGAAGAACTAGAGAGTTCTTGAGGGTGACTCCGCCAATATACTTCACTCACATTCATTTTGGCAAGGACTTGTGCAATCAACTTCCACATCTTGCACTAGTTCATGGAGTCACAAACCCTCATGTTGGTAAGGCAAGGACAAGGTAATCATTGCTTTCATGGACATCATCTATTGTGTACTTCAATCTATGTCCATGGATATCCTTGTTTGTTCCTTGTGGGACTAACCCATGTAGGTATTGAAAGTGCCCGAATCCAAAGGATTGCTCCCAACTCTTGATGATCTTCATCAACATTGAGCATCCACATCTTCAACATCTACATGAAGTCTTCAACGACAACCCAAGGTTAGTTTGACCCTTTAAAAGGGGTTCTCACATCAAGGGGGAGCTTTGCTCTAAAGAAATGAGCCAAAGCATCTTCTAATGATGTGAACACATTAATGCTTTATGGAAAAGTGGTAACCCCACTTGTGCTTAAACGATGAGTATGACCTATGATCAAATGTTCTCATTTGACTCCTAAGTCAATATACTCATATATAGATGACCTAGTCATCGCCAAATTGTGTGCTAGTTGCTAAGTGTTTTGTTTGTGCATGTTTGACACATATTTCATTTGCTATCTTATTGTGTGAGCATGTTGGATGCATGGTTTTATCCATTCGAGGACATCCATTTGTTGCTTTGGTCTTTTGGATTTTTCTTTTTGACCAAATGGATGGACAAGAATGCCTAAGTTCCTCCCTAGCTATCTATGCTTTCTTGTCTCAAACTCTATTCATGCTTATATCACAAACTTTGAACAAGACTTTTGGACAGACCGAGTGAGGAGCACTCTGAGCCACCGATCCGTCAAAAGCCTAAACTTCCAAAACCTTCTAAGTACTTTCGGTCAAACCGATATACTCAAATCGAACAGACCGAAATCACTTGGATTGATCTAGGTTTTCACCTCGGTGAAACCGAAGTTACAAATTTCGGCGTGATCGAAGTGTGTAATCGCACGCATTAGCCATCTCGGTCCCACCGAAGTTTTCCAACTCGGTCCCACCGACACCGAAGGTATATATACCCGAGGACAGCGCGCTGATTACTTCTTCAAACGCTCCGCCTCAAACCCTTCGCGCCGTCGCCTTGGTCTCCGGATCGTCTCCGCTCGTCGTCAGGCGCCGCGCGCTGGTCTCCATCGCCGTCAACGGTCTTTCTCATCGCGCCGTTGCGCCGAGTGAAGCTCCACCGCATTGGGTGAGTTTCATCCCTCTCGTGCTCCAACCGCTGATTCAATGCACGATAGGCTTTGTCTAGTTTCTTGCCAAGATTGAAATCCTTCTATCCAGCAGATTAGGTCTTAGAACAAAATTCGAGTGAAAATTTTAGGGTTAGGTTTCCGCCGAACACATCTCGGTGTGACCGATTCTGCATTTTCGGACTGACCGATTTGGCCTCTGGTCATTGCACTGCACTTTTCGGTGAAACCGAGTTGTGCAAATTGGTAAGACCGAAGTGAAAATTTAGTGAAACCCTAGTGGTCTCGGCTAGACCGAAACCCATTTCGGTCCAACCGAAAGTGGTGTATATGGTCTGTTTAGACACTTCGGATTCACCGAATTTATAGACTCGGTCAGACCGAAATGTATTCTGTGAAAACCTAAAACTAAAGTTTGAACTCATTCTTTTTGCAAAATCCTCTGCAGTTTGTGATAACTCTTCTATTCTGCCTATACCTATTCTATTCACAGGTTGTCGGTCATGTCCGATGGAAGTGACAATGAACAGTCCGAGATGCCGCTTGAGATTCTGAGGCAGCTACAAGTCCCAAGAAAGCAGTTTTTCAGATGATGGAGAGAGAAGCACTCCAAGTGGATCTGCTGCGGCACTGCCACTGAGGGCCAGGAAGAAGAGGAATTCGATGAGGAGGATTCGACTTTGTTGCAGATGAGGAGATAACTTCTAAGCCAAAAGGCAAGTGGTTGCCAAGGGCTATCAAGGGAAACAACAAAGAAAGGCACCAGCAAGGTGAAGAAATCCATTGTTGTACTGAAGCTCAAGCATGGAAGAAGAAACCTCCAAAGAAGATCAAGAAAACTTCCAAGAGGAAGAGGCTAGTTCATGAAGAAGTCGATGATGATGATTACGATGAGGAAGCACCTCGGCCTCCTCGAAGCGAAGTTGATGGGAGATGCCATCGAGGCAGGAGCACCCACAAAAGCTAAGCCATCAGTTCAAGCAAAGGCAGCCCAAGCCAAACCTGCCGCCAAGCCAAAGAAGACTGTGAGGAACATACCGCTTCAGAGAAGAAGAAGGACAATGTGCCACCGCAGAATCGATGATGAGGCTCATGTGTTCTGTCAAGCTCGCATGAAATTGCCGGTTCATAATGATGCTCATCCTCGAGCGAGAAAATATGAAGGAGAGAAAGGACAAAGGTCTCGTGCTATGGAGGCAAGTTGATCCATATGCCACCAGGAGAAGGACAGAAGTGGACCCAAGATTCCACACCGAGAGAGCAACAAGACTTTTATGAGGCAGTGCTCATGGATAAGAAGCCAATTGTTCTTGACACGGATATGTAGACCGGGATTACATCGACAGTGAAGAGCACAGAGATTACTTCCCACATGTGCATGAAAGCTTCACCGCTTGTGGGATTGCGAGTTTGTTGGATGTAAGTTGATCGCTTGGAATGATGAGATGATCATGCAGTTCTATGCCACCGCACACTTCTATCCAGATGGCAGAATTGTATGGATGACACAAGGGCAGAGATTCCATTCAACTGTTGAGGAATGGAGAGCGTTGCTGAATGCACCAGTCTCAAGGGAAGATGACATTGATGTCTATGGCATTCCAAAGAAGAATCACGAGTCAATGAGGAACATGTACAATGAGGTACCTGAGAAGGATGTAGAGATATGGAAGCTTGGTTCAGTCTATTATCTTCAGGCAGGTCTCCCAACCACCAATACCATTCTGAGGCATACTTTGATGCCTAAGTCAGGAGACCACCGCATGATAAGAGGGTATTCTATCAACATGCTGCACATTCTAGATCAGAAGACACCTTTTAAGGTGATGGACCTGATAGTTGAGACTATCAAGAGGACAGCAGCAGACCAGAAGAGGTCGTGTGGGTTTGCTCCGCATATTCAGATGCTCATCAATGCCAAGTTTGGCACGGACACCTACCATTGGATAGACCCCACTTGCCATTGCAGCCTGAACACGAAGATAATGAGGTTGTGATGATGAGGATGCTCCCACATCCGTCGAAGGACATGCTAAGTCCGAAGCTGCCAAACAAGCTAAAGCTGAGAAGGAAGCAGAAGAAAGCCCAAGAGCGTTGAGAACAACTTCTTGAAGCCACTCAGAGAATTGAGCTACGCTGGCCAGATAGTGCGATCTCGGGAGAGCCTTGAGAGGATCGTTGAGGATAAGTTCCATGCTCACGGACGTCAAGTCGATCAAGTGCAGTGTCACCGCCAACAAGCTTGAGGCGACATCGAGGAAGCTAAGAGGAGAAGGCAGAACTCATGAGAGAGATGGAAGGTGATATGGTCCAGATGACTATGAGCAGCCTGCTGCTGTGCCCACAAAGCCCAGATCATTGCTATTCCAAAGGATGTAACCTGTGGCTACTACATCAGCACCTCCTGCAGCTCCGCTGGCCCAAAGACCAGCTCCAAGATTCACTCCTCCAGCTCCACAGACTTCAGCAGAAGCTTTGCAGATGTAGCTATCTCCACTCCATCGACGCAGACAGAGCCGCCAGCAGAGTCCCGAGTGACGATTAGCTCTATACCTTCGAACTTTTGGTAACTTGTTGCCAAAGGGGAGAAATTGTATAGATCATAGGGCTTCGAGAGAGAGAGTGCTCGTTTTGCTCTTTCGTTTGCGGTTTTCCTTGAGATACTTTTGAGTTCTTTGAGACATTTCGTGTGTTTGATACTACGTTTGTTTCGACCTTGATGAGTGCTTGATCATACTGTGCTTAATGTGTGCTTGATGCTTATCATATTCCATTCATATCTTGTATGATCACTTACTCATGTCTTGGTGATTGGGTGCATGTTATTCATTCTTATCATTTTGTGCGCTCCACCAAGATGTATGTGACATGGAAGAGTAACCCATGATCCTAATCGATTGTGCATTTGCATTCAAACGCAAATCTTAAATAATGCACAAATTTAGGGGGAGCTCTTGCTTATCACATACTTCTCAAAGCGACGATGTTATTCATTGATTATATCATTTGTCGAGCTTTGATCTATATGTTGTCATCAATTACCAAAAGGGGAGATTGAAAGTGCAACTAATCCCGGGTGGTTTTGGTAATTAATAACAACATATATATCATTGAACTAATCATTTCTTGAGAATATTTCAGAAAGTTCGTTGATATGGGTATGGCAATGACCGATGATGTGGACCCCTCAAAATGCTAAGGAAAACATTGGCAAAAGCTCAAGACTCCATTTTTGTTTTAGTGATCCAAGATCACATTGAGTCCATAGGAAAGCCAATACTATTAAAAGGGATGAGGTTATGATGATGATCCGTTGCTCTAAGTGCTTAGTGATTTATCTCTCAAACTATCGCAATCTTTCACTCCAACATAAACCCATAAGTAATCTCGGTCCCACCGATTCCAAACTCACCACACCGAGATGAACCACCTCACCATATAGCCAAACCCTAAGCATTTCGGATTTTCCGATTCCAAACTCGGTCATACGAAATTGGTGTTGCCAAGCTTCAGAATCTTCAGACTCAAATCGGTGTCACCGAGATGAGAAAGTCGGTCCCACCGAGATTGGCAAACCCTAGACTTTGGAAGAATCGGACTAACCGAGATTGTATTTTCGGTCCCACGAAAATCCCAACGCTCACAAGATTTGAACTTTCGGTCTCACCGAGTTGTCAACTTCGGTCCGACCGAGATTGGTCAAATGTGTGTAACGGTTGGATTTTGTGTGGAGGCTATAAATACCCTCCACCTCCTCTTCATTCGTGGAGAGAGCCATCGAAAGAACTACCACTCCTATCTTACATTTCGAGAAGAAAACTACCTACCCTTGTGTTGAGATCAAGTTGCTCCACTCCCACCATATGAAACTTGATTTCTAGCCTTCCCAAGTTGCTTTCCACTCAATCCCTTCCTCCACCACAGCCAAATCAGTGAGGAGAGTTGAGTGTTGGGGAGATTATCATTTGAAGCACAAGAGCAAGGAGTTCATCATCACCAACACCATCTATTACCTTTTGGAGGGTGGTGCCTCCTAGATTGGTTAGGTGTCACTTGGGAGCCTCCGTCATGATGTGGAGTTGAACCAAGGAGTTTGTAAGGGCAAGGAGATCGCCTACTTCGTGAAGATCTACCCCAGTAAGGCTAGTCCTCCGTGGGCGTAAGCCATGATGGCATAGACAAGGTTGCTTCTTCGTGGACCCTTCGTGGGTGGAGCCTCCGTGGACTCGCAGCCGTTACCCTCCGTGGGTTGAAGTCTCCATCAACGTGGATTGACGATAGCACCACCTATCGGAACCACGAGAAAAAATCTCCGTGTCTCCAAATTGCGTTTGCTCTTCTCCACCTCTCATTTACTATACGTGCAATTTACTTTCCGCTGCCACAACTCTAGAATTGCATGTGTAGGGTGATACTTGACTTGGTTATCATTGTGAACTTGCTAAGAATCTACTCCAATCAAAAGGCCAAGTTTTTAAGTTGTCAAGTAGTCTAATCACCCCCCCCTCTAGACATACTTCCGATCCTACATCGAGTCCTTCAGATACTTCATCATTAGGCACAAGACGATTCGGTGCCCCTTGGAGATTGTTAAAGCCGGCGTTGTTCTACGTTTCTCTTTGGTGGAGTTGTGTCGTAGGAGAGCCGTACTATTAAGAGGGGGTCCACGTCGGAAAGGTAGGGTGGAATCACACGTACACTTGTCCCTCCTTTCCTTGCACTTTGGAGCTACCCGTCGTTATCTTGGTTGTGTGAAAAACTGGCAACTACTGTAGTACTTGCGGTAGTACCGCAGGTACAAGCGGTAGTACCGCGGCGTGTCACGGTAGTACCGCCCGTTTGGGGCGGTAGTACCGCGGCACCCTGGCCTAGTGCCGCTCCGGCGGCAGAGAGGCGGATGTAATTTTACATCCGCGCCCCATAATAGTACCGCCGTCCAAAGACGGTAGTATCTGGGGCCCACGGTAGTACCGCCTCCTGGAGTCGAGTACCGTGGCCCTTCGCCTAGTACCGCGATGTCGCGGTAGTAGGCGCGGATGTAATTTTACATCCGCGCCGACCACGGTAGTACCGCGCCCGCAAGCGGTAGTACCGCGTCGGGTTTTGCACCATCCTAGTTTTCATGAAGTAAGCACGGATGTAATTTATTTCATCCGCGCCCTTCTGAGCCGTGACCCTCTCCGCCTTGCGGTAGTACCGCAAGGGGAGCGGTAATACCAGCAGCGGTAATCTGCTCCTTCTTCAGCTTGTTCGGCTCAGTAGTTGCCACGGTAGTATCCGTGGTGGTCCACGGTAGTATCTGGCGTCCTTGGAGCGATAGTACCGTGAGTCGCGCAGAACTAGTGGATAACGGTTGATTTTTTCCACGACTATATAAGGGATGTCTTCTACCTCTAGTTGACTACCTCTTCCACCTCTAAGCTCCATTGTTGCTCCAAGCTCCATTTTCGCCCGATCTCTCTCCCTAGCCAATCAAACTTGTTGATTTGCTCGGGATTGGGTGACAAGGGCCCGATCTACACTTCCACCGAAGGATGATTCCCCCCACTTATCCCTTGCGGATCTTGTTACTCTTGGGTGTTGAGCACCCTAGGCGGTTGAGGTCACCTCAAGCCATACTCCATTGTGGTGAAGCTTCGTGGTGTTGTTGTTGTTGGGAGCCTCCGATTGTTGTGGAGATTGCCCCAACCTTGCTTGTAAAGGTTGATCGCTGCCTTCAAGGGCACCAATAGTGGAATCACGGCATCTCGCATCGTGTGAGGGCGTGAGGAGAATCTGGTGGCCCTAGTGGCTTCTTGGGAGCATTGTGCCTCCACACCGCTCTAACGGAGACGTATTTCCCTTAAAAGGAAGGAACTCCGTAACACATCCTCGTCTCCACCGCTCCACTCTTGGTTATTTCGTGCCTTTACTTTGCAAGCTTACTTATTGTTACATCTCTTGTTTGCTTGCGTGCTAGTTGATATTGCATCATATAGGTTGCTCACTTAGTTGCATATCTAGACAACCTATTTGTTGCAAAGTTTAATTTTGTAAAGAAAAGCTTAAAAATTGTTAGTTGCCTATTCACCCCCCCCTCTAGTCAACCATATCGATCCTTTCAATTGGTATCAGAGCCTCGTCTCTTTATTAAGGACTTTGCCGTCCGAAGAGTATGGTTGACACCAACGATGGTGCGGAGGAACACTCCGGTGTGAATCCCATCTCATCTTCGGCCGAAGGGGGAACCTCGGTCTCTCGTGAGGAGTTCAATGTGGCTTTAGACACATTGAAAACCTCCATGATGGCCGAGGTTAAAAGCATGTTTAATGATTTCCTAGAGGGACTTAAACTATCTACCGCGCCTATGAAAGTGGGTGATCCTACTAACACGGTGACGGATGCTATCTCCGACAAGGGGGAAGCTAACAATGAAAAGAGTCCTTCTACTAGTGGTAGAAATGGCACCGGCATCTTTGCCCATGTGGAACCCCCGGTTTATGGAGGGCCTATCCCCTCCACTCATTTGAATCATGCCGGTCCACCTCCTAAATATGAGAAACATGAAGATTTTGATAATTGGGTCTATCGCTTTAAGCGCCATTTGAAACATGTGAACACTAACCTTTGGAGAATCATTGAAGAAGGTTTCTATCCTCATGACCCAAGCAACTTCACCCCCCGAGAAGCCGTGGACAATCAATTCAATGAGAGTGCTCTCTTCATCATCCAAGATGCAATCCTTCCCGAAGATCTCCTCACCTTGACCCCATGTCGTGGCTAAAGAAGCATGGAAATGTGTCGAGGGTCTCTATCGTGGAAGTGCTAGCATTCAACGGTCCAACTATGAAGTGGTGCAAGATGAAGCCGATGAGTTTGCAATGAAAGAAGACGAAGAACCTCGTGAGCTCTTTCGAAGAGTGACCAAACTCGCGGTGGCACTTTGAGATCATGGAAGCAAGGACATGGATGACAATTGGATCAAGCGGAAGTTCCTCAAGGCCATGATGCCCTACAACAAAGCCATGTCCTCCGTCATTCGTCAACGACCGGACTTCCACACCATGACCTCAAGTGAAGTGTTGGATGAGTTCGTTGCAATGAGCATCTTGGACAAGACCGCCGACAATGCGGTGCTCCGTTCTCAAAGAGCAAAGAAGCCTAACCTTGCCTTGAAGGCCAAGGTTATTGTGGAAGAAGAGGAAGAAGTGGAAGATGAGGAAAGCAACCTCAAGACACCAAGTTTGACTACCATGAGCACATGGCCCTTGCTTCAAGACAATTTTGGAGCAAGAAGAACTCAAGACCCAACTTCAACAAGAACAACTCAAGTGGCGTCAAGGGCAAGCAACGAGTTAGAACTTGCTTCAAGCTGTGGCAATTTGAGCCATTTCGTATGGATTGTCCTTACGAGAAGCGGGAAGACAATGGTGGCAAGTTCATTCGGAAAGACAAAGCCAAGTCCTTCCCCAACAAGAACAACTTCGCTAAGAAGACTCCCACGCGTGGGTTGGTGGTTCAAGAAGAATACCAAGAGGATGACGATGATGATGAGAATGAAGAAGAACGGCCATGGCATCCATCGCCATTGCTACTCCCAGGTGTCTCTCTTGAATCACCCAACGAAAACATCACCGCTAGATGCCTCATGGCTAAGGCTTCAAACAAGGTAACCCCAACATCACAACCACCATCATTACTAATCCCTCCGTGGAGGATTGCATTGATGGACATGTTGAGTCTAATGAGGAAGTGAATGAATTTGAGTCTTTTATGAGTAAGCTCAAGGGAAAGTCCAAGAAGCACTTTGTTGCTCTCTTGGAACAACTTGGTGAGGCCAATGACATGATCGAGGCTCACGAAGAAACGATCTCCAAGATGGAAGGTCATAGTCGTGACTAAGCCGATGAGATATCGGATCTCTCTAATGCTCTTGAGGAAGAGCATGTGCATCGTTTGACTCTTGAGGAGTCACACAATGATGACCATGCTAAGTTAAAGAAAGATCTTGATCATGCTCTTGTCATGTCTCGTGTGCTAACCTCCGAGAAGGCTAAACTTGGGGTTGATCATGCTAGACTCAAAGAGGAGTTTGAGATACTTGACAAGGCCCACAAGGTCTTGAAGGGTACTCATGCTAGCCTCAAGGAGTCTCATGCTCAACTCCAAGTTAAGCTAATCAAGGAAAAGGCCACCTTTCCTCATATGGTATTAATTGATAATGCATGTGCTACTAACCCTTGTTGTGAGCATGTGCATCTTGTGGAGGAAAATGCCAAGTTGAAGGATCAACTTGAGAAGGGCCTTGTGACTTGCATTCAAGGTGAGAAAAACCTCAACGACCTTTTGAGCAATCAAAAGGAAGTTGTGGGCAAAGAAGGAATTGGGTTTGCACCCAAGTCCAAGAGCAAGAAGAAGAAGAACAACAAGGCCAATCGTCCTCCTCCCCTCAAACAAACGTTCGTGAAAGAGGGAGAGGGTGCTTATAAGAATAAGAAGGAGAAAGTGAAGGAAGTTGATGTCCAAAAGGGCAGGAGCATTTCCTCAAACAAAGCCGGCGACTTTAACCCTTCATATGTGTTGTGCCGTGCTAGTGATGGACATGTTTATGCTAAATTTGTTGGTTCCTCTTATGAATACATTGAATGGTCTATTTGGGTTCCCAAGACCCTTGTTACTAACATCAAAGGACCCATTACTAAATGGGTACCTAAAACCAAGCATTGATCTCGTGTAGGTGTTTGCTTCCGGTGGGGGATCATGGTTGCTCGATAGTGGAGCAACAAATCATATGACCGGGAGCAAGGACTTGGTGGTGGACGTGCAAGAGATTCCATCTATGCCCACCAATGTCGAGTGGGGTGATGCATCACATTCTAAGGTATTGGGTCTCGGCAAGGTTATCATTTCTCATGATCTAACGATCGAGAAAGTCATGCTTGTTGAGTCCCTTGCATTCAATTTACTTTCCGCTCATCAACTTGCACTCATGGGCTTTGCCACATTCTTTGATATTGATACCGTGGCCCTCTTGTGGAGCAAGACTCTTAAAGTAGCCTTTGTTGGGCATGTCGAGAACGGTCTCTATGTGGTTAACTTTTCGAGCAACCCACTAAGACCGCGACATGCCTAATGGCTAAAGTTGACGTGGGATGGCTTTGGCATCGCCGCTTAGCCCACATCAATATGAGATCTTTGCAAAGTCTTCTCAAGGGGACCATGTTCGTGGACTAACAAATGTTAGTTTTTCCAAAGATCATGCTTGCGGTGCTTGTATCAAGGAAAGCTTCATGAAAGGCTCACCCTCCCTCAACCATCATCTACTCGAAGAGACCCTTGGAGCTCCTTCACATGGATCTCTTCGGCCTCCATCTTTGATAGTCTTGGAGGAAGAAAGTATTGCTTGGTGATTGTGGATGATTATTCAAGATATACTTGGGTATACTTCTTCAAGAGGAAGAGTGAGACCCAACAAACCGTCATCAACTTTGCAAATGAAGCTCAACGTCAACATGATGCAAAGATCTTGACAATAAGAAGCGACAACGCACCGAAGTTCAAGAACTACACCTTGATGAGTTTCTTAGTGATGAGGGGATCAAGCATCAATATGCGGCACCTTATACCCTCAACAAAATGGTGTTGCAGAGAGGAAGAACCAGACGTTGATGGATGCGGCAAGGACCATGATGGCGGAGTTCAAGTCTCCATACAACTTTTGGGCGAAGCCATCAACACCGCATGTCATGCATCCAATCGGCTCTATCTTCGCAAAGGCTTGAACAAGACTCCTTATGAGATCCTCACCGCAACAAGCCCAACCTCAAGTACTTCCGATGTTCGGTTGTAAGTGTTTCATTCTCAAGAAAGGTGTTCGGTTGTCTAAATTTGAGGCTAGAGCTCATGAGGGCATATTTGTTGGTTATGCTACAAACTCTCATGTTATACGTGTCCTCAACAAGTCCACCGGACTCATTGAGGAGACGGTAACGTGGAGTTTGACAAAATAACGGCTCCCAAGTGGAGCAAAGTGGTACTTGTGATATAGGTGATGAAATTCCTCCCAAGCCATAAGAAGAATGGGTATTGGTCAAATCCTACCCATTGAGGAAACCCTTGTGGTCAAGGAGAAGGACAATGCTCTACTCTAGTAGAGCCATCACCTCATCAAGACCCACACGCTCAAGAACAAAGTGAAGGCCCTCAACCTCGTGAACAAGACCAAGGGCAAGATCTACCTCAAGACGGTGATGAACCACTAAATGATGCCCAAGGTCAAGTTCTCCCCCTCGAGCGAGTTCAAGATCAAGAGCAACCTCAAGATCAAGAACAAGCTCAAGACGGCGCTCAAGATCATCAAGTCAACCCTCCTCCTTCCACACCCGAGGAGGAATTAGAGCGTCGTGCCGTGAAGATTGCTTCCAAGCTCACCACCCAAGGCCATCTCATGGAAAATGTGGTTGGAAGCCTAAGAAAGGGGGTAAGCACTCGTAGACAATTGGCAAACTATTGTGAACATCACGCGTTTGTCTCTTGTGTCGAACCCCAAAAGGTCTATGAGGCGCCAAGACTCGGATTGGCTCAATGCCATGCATGAAGAACTCAACAACTTCGAGTACAACAAGGTGTGGAGATTGGTGCCAAGACCATTCGGGAACCACAACGTCATTGGAACCAAGTGGATCTTCAAGAACAAGCAAGATGCTCATGGGAACATCATTCGCAATAAGGCAAGATTGGTAGCACAAGGCTACTCCCAAGTCGAGGGTATCGACTACGGTGAAACCTTTGCTCCGTTGTTCGCCTTGAATCCATTCGCTTGTTGATTGCTTATGCTTCCCATCACAACTTTAAGTTGCAACAAATGGATGTGAAAAGTGCTTTTCTTAATGGTCCTATTAATGAGTTGGTCTATGTCAAGCAACCCCCCGGGTTCGAGGATCCCTACTTTCCGGATCATGTGTATTAACTCGATAAGGCACTCTATGGCCTTAAACAAGCCCCACGTGCATGGTATGACCACCTTACCGAAGTTGCTACAAGATCGTGGATTTGAAGTAGGGCTAATCGACCCCACTCTTTTTACTAAGAAGGTCAACGGGAGTTGTTTGTATGCCAATTATATGTTGATGATATTATCTTTGGTTCCCTAACAAAGCTTTCAATGAAGAATTTGCCGCTCTCATGACCTCCAAGTTTAAGATGTCTTCGATGGGAGAGTTGAAGTTCTTCCTTGGTTTCGACATCAAACAAAGAAGAGAAGGAACCTTCATCAACCAAGCCAAATACACTCAAGACATGCTTAAAAGATTCAAGCTAAGTGATGTCAAGCGGCTACTACACCAATGCCTACCAAGTGCCAACTTGACATCGATCCCAATGGTAAAGCGGTGGATCAAAAGGTATATCGCCCATGATTGGCTCCTTGCTTTACCTTTGTGCATCTAGACCGGATATCATGTTGAGTGTGGGGATGTGTGCATGTTTTCAAGCCGCACCAAAGGAAAGTCACTTTGTGGCGGTCAAGCTTAATCTTTCGATATTTGGCTCATACCCCAAACTTTGGCTTATGGTACCCAAGAGGAGCAAACTTCAAGCTTGAAGGTTTCACGGATTTCGACAGGCGGGAGACAAAGTGGATAGGAAGTCCACTTCGGAGGGTGCCAATTTCTTGGTTGCTCCTTGGTAAGTTGGTCTTCCAAGAAGCAAAGTTGTGTGTCTCTCTTGTCCACCAAGCGGAGTATGTGGCGGCGGTAGTTGTTGTGCTCAACTCCTATGGATGAGGCAAACTTTAAAGGAGTACGGTGTCATTTGTGACAAAGTGCCTCTTTGGTGTGATAATGAAAGTGCCATCAAGATTTCTCTCAACCCGTGCAACACTTCAAGACGAAGCACATTGAGATTCGTATCACTTCATCCGGGATCACATTAGGCGAGGGAGATCGAGCTCAAGTATGTCAACACTCATGATAACCTTGCGGATATTTTCACGAAGCCCTTGGATGAAGCAAGATTTCAGCGAGTTAAGGCATGAGCTAAATATCATTGATTTGAGCAATGTGACTTGAACCGTGCACCCCCACCACACTCAACTTGTTGTCTAGTTTAGGTGTAGGCATGGACATAGGGGAGTGTTGTTCTCTCAATGAACTCTCCCTCCCCATTATGCATAAATAGATCACCTCTTTCACATTAGCCATTTTGATGGTACTTGTGCTTCAAAGACGAGTTTTGGTCATGGGCCCAAGGATAATTCTTCATGTGCCATACCATCCAACTCAAACATAGGTGGCTTCGGCCACCGCCCTCTCTCCTCAAGAGGTTTTTGAAGGAAATATGCCCTAGAGGCAATAATAAAGTTATTATTTATTTCCTTATTTCATGATAAATGTTTATCATTCATGCTAGAATTGTATTAACCGGAAACATGATACATGTGTGAATGAATAAACAAACAACATGTCACTAGTATGCCTCTACTAGACTAGCTTGTTAATCAAAGATGGTTATGTTTCCTGACCATGAACAAGGAGTTGTTATTTGATTAACGAGGTCACATCATTAGTAGAATGATCTCGATTGACATGACCCATTCCTTAGCTTAGCACACGATCGCTTAGTATGTTGCTACTGCTCTTATCCATGACATATACATGTTCCTGTAACTATGAGATTATGCAACTCTGCTTACCGGAGGAACACTTTGGTGCTACCAAACGTCACAACGAATCGGGTGATTATAAAGGAGTACTACATGTGTCTCCAAAGGCGATGTTGGGTTGGCGATTTCGAGATTAGGTTTTGTCCTCCGATTGTCGGAGAGGTATCTCTGGGCCCTCTCGGTAATGCACATCATTGAAGCCTTGCAAGCACTACAACTAATGAGCTAGTTGTGAGATGATGTATTACGGAACGAGTAAAGAGACTTGCCGTAACGAGATTGAACTAGGTATTGGATACCGACGATCGAATCTCGGGCAAGTAACATACCGATGACAAAGGAACAACGATGTTGTTATGCGGTCTGACCGATAAAGATCTTCAGAGAATATGTAGGAACCAATATGGGCATCCAGGTCCCGCTGTTGGTTATTTGATGTACCAAGGAGTTCGAGTCCGGATGTGATCACGGACATGACGAGGAGTCTCGGAATGGTCGAGACATAAAGATTGATATATTGGAAGCCTATGTTTGGAGTTCGAATGGTTCCGGTAAAACGGAATTTATCGGAGTACCGGAGGTTACTGGAACCCCGGGAGGTAAATGGGCCACTATGGGCCTTGGTGGAAAGGAGAAGGGCAGCCCAAGAGGGCTGCAAGGCCTCCCCTTCCCTAGTCCTATTAGGACTAGGAGAAGGGCCGCCCCCTCTCTCATGAGAAAGTCGGTCCCACCGAGATTGGCAAACCCTAGACTTTGGAAGAATCGACTAACCGAGATTGTATTTTCGGTCCCACTGAAAATCCCAACGCTCACAAGATTTGAACTTTCGGTCTCACCGAGTTGTCAACTTCGGTCCGACCGAGATTGGTCAAATGTGTGTAACGGTTGGATTTTGTGTGGAGGCTATAAATACCCCTCCACCTCCTCTTCATTCGTGGAGAGAGCCATCGAAAGAACTACCACTCCTACCTTACATTTTCGAGAAGAAAACTACCTACCCTTGTGTTGAGACTGTTGCTCCACTCCCACCATATGAAACTTGATTTCTAGCCTTCCCAAGTTGCTTTCCACTCAATCCTTCCTCCACCACAGCCAAATCAGTGAGGAGAGTTGAGTGTTGGGGAGATTATCATTTGAAGCACAAGAGCAAGGAGTTCATCATCACCAACACCATCTATTACCTTTTGGAGGGTGGTGCCTCCTAGGTTGGTTAGGTGTCACTTGGGAGCCCCGCCATGATGTGGAGTTGAACCAAGGAGTTTGTAAGGGCAAGGAGATCGCTTACTTCGTGAAGATCTACCCCGAGTAAGGCTAGTCCTCCGTGGGCGAAGCCATGATGGCATAGACAAGGTTGCTTCTTCGTGGACCCTTCGTGGGTGGAGCCTCCGTGGACTCAAGGCAGCTGCTACCCTCCGTGGGTTGAAGTCTCCATCAACGTGATTGACGATAGCACCACCTATCGGAACCACGAGAAAAATCTCCGTGTTCCAAATTGCGCTTTGCTCTTCTCCACCTCTCATTTACTATAATGCAATTTACTTTCCGCTGCCACAACTCTAGAATTGCATGTGTAGGGTGATACTTGACTTGGTTATCATTGTGAACTTGCTAAGAATCTACTCCAATCAAAAGGCCAAGTTTTTAAGTTGTCAAGTAGTCTAATCACCCCCTCTAGACATACTTCCGATCCTACAAGTGGTATCGAGCTTTGGTCTCCATTGATTGGTTTCATTGCATTGACTCCATAAGCTTGGTTTCACAACCTAGGAGAGTATGGCGCCTAGTGAGGGTAATTTCAGAGAGGTCCTTACTTTGATGGTTCAAATTTTGCTAGTTGGAAGCATAAAATGAAAATGCATATTCTTGGACATAACCCCGCCGCATGGGGCATTATTTGTGTTGGCTTGCAAGGTGAGTTCTTCGAGGAAGGAAAAGTTCCGGATCGCGGTTACCGTGGATGAGTTGCGGATGTTACGTAACAATGCTCAAGCTTGTGACATTCTCTTCAATGCTTTGTGTCCCGAGGAGTTCAACAAGATCAGCCGCCTTGAGAATGCAAAAGAGATTTGGGATACTTTGGTCGAAATGCACGAAGGTACAGAGTCTGTGAAGGAATCAAAGCTAGATGTTCTTCAAGGTCAGCTTGACAAGTTCAAGATGAAGGAAGGTGAAGGAGTCGCTGAAACATACTCTAGGCTTGCTCTCATCACCAATGAGATGGCAGGCTTAGGAAGTGAAGAAATGACCAATCGATTCATCATCAAGAAGATTCTCGAGCTTTGATGGAAAGTATGACACCGTGTGCACTTTGATCCAAATGATGCCAAACTACAAAGATCTCAAGCCTACCAAGTCATTGGAAGAATTGTTGCTCATGAGATGACACTTAAAGATAAGGAAGAGCTTCACAACAAGTCAAGTGGTGCCTACAAAGCTGCAGCTTGAAGCTCCCACAACCTCAAGTGACAAGCTAGTTTCCAATGAAGAGATAAGCCTAATGGTGAAGAACTTCAACAAATTCTACAAGAGTAGGAGCAAGGAAAGAAGCTCAAAGTCTAGATCATATGATGAAAAGAGATCTTCCAGTCGGATCGAAACTGCTAATTGTGGAAGACCCGACACTACTCAAATGAGTGTTCGACTCCCACAAGAGAAGAGAAGAATTCCAAGAAGAAGAAGCTCAAGAGAAGAGTCGCCTAAAAGAGAGAAGGAGTAGAGATGATCGTTATGAACGAAGATCCTCTCGGAGAAGCAAGGATTCGGAAAGGAAAGACAAGTCATCAAGGAGCTACACAAGAAGAAAACATCAAGCTCATGTTGGTGAATGGGTTTCCGCCCGACCGACAATCACTCCAAAGAAGCTATCACTCCAACTCCGAATACAACCAAGATGAAGGTGTTGCCGGTCTTGCTCTCGTGTCCTCCAACTCCAACTCCTATGACATATTTGATTCACCAAATGAGGGAATTGGAAGATGCTTCATGGCAAAAGGCCCCAAGGTATCACATCCTGAGTTTATTGACTTTGATAGTGATGAGGATGACTTGCTTGGTGAAGATGAGCTTTTACATGATAAATCTAGTGAGCTTAGTAATGATGAACATGCTAGTAGTCTTTATAGTCGAGAAGAGTCGAATGACAATGCTATGAAGGAGATTGAGCGACTAACTAAAGAACTAAACACTCTTAAGTTAGCTCATGAAACAACTCAAGAAGATCATAGAGAGCTCCTAAGATCTCATGAGAAGCTACGCTCGAGAAGCTCAATCTAGAGCAAGAACATGAGTTTCTAAAAGCTATCAATGACGATCTTCAAAGAAGAGTTCTTCATATCTTGCCAAACGACTTCTCTTGTCTAATTTCTTGCCACCTATCAAAACTAAGCATGACAAGCATAAGAAAATTCTTCCTCTAGTAGTAACAATAATCATGCCAAATCAAATGTTGTTACTTCTAGTAATTCTCTTGATTCCACTAACAATGTTTCAAGCCAAGTTTCACTTGAGCAAGAAAATAGTCTATTGAAAGGGATTATAGAGAAAGGTGTCTACAAGAGTCTTGCCGAAGCAAGAGCTTTGAGGAAATTGTTCGCAAACAAGGAAGACACCGAAGAATCAAGGAATTGGTTTTGAGCGAAAGTTCAACGCCAAGGTGTTGAATGGGAAGAAGGTCAATATCCCACTCCAAAGTTTGTCTCTCAAGAGAAGAAGTATGATCCTACTTCTTCAAATGAGGAACAAGCTCAAGATGACCTTCCACCACAAGACCACAAGCTAAAAGGCAAGGACAAGCTTCAAGAGGAGATTGATGCATTCATTGAAGCACCCAAGGCCATGGTCAAGTGGGTTCCCAAGGCAACTTCAAGTTCTACTCGACAAGCTCAACTACTACCCCAAGGATTCCCATCAAGATGATGTGGATCCCAAGAAGAAGAACTAGAGAGTTCTTGAGGGTGACTCCGCCAATATACTTCACTCACATTCATTTTGGCAAGGACTTGTGCAATCAACTTCCACATCTTGCACTAGTTCATGGAGTCACAAACCCTCATGTTGGTAAGGCAAGGGACAAGGTAATCATTGCTTTCATGGACATCATCTATTGTGTACTTCAATCTATGTCCATGGATATCCTTGTTTGTTCCTTGTGGGACTAACCCATGTAGGTATTGAAAGTGCCCGAATCCAAAGGATTGCTCCCAACTCTTGATGATCTTCATCAACATTGAGCATCCACATCTTCAACATCTACATGAAGTCTTCAACGACAACCCAAGGTTAGTTTGACCCTTTAAAAGGGTTCTCACATCAAGGGGAGCTTTGTCTAAAGAAATGAGCCAAAGCATCTTCTAATGATGTGAACACATTAATGCTTTATGGAAAAGTGGTAACCCCACTTGTGCTTAAACGATGAGTATGACCTATGATCAAATGTTCTCATTTGACTCCTAAGTCAATATACTCATATATAGATGACCTAGTCATCGCCAAATTGTGTGCTAGTTGCTAAGTGTTTTGTTTGTGCATGTTTGACACATATTTCATTTGCTATCTTATTGTGTGAGCATGTTGGATGCATGGTTTTATCCATTCGAGGACATCCATTTGTTGCTTTGGTCTTTGGATTTTTTTTTTGACCAAATGGATGGACAAGAATGCCTAAGTTCCTCCCTAGCTATCTATGCTTTCTTGTCTCAAACTCTATTCATGCTTATATCACAAACTTTGAACAAGACTTTTTTCGGATGCACCGAGTGAGGAGCACTCTGAGCCACCGATCCGTCAAAAGCCTAAACTTCCAAAACCTTCTAGTACTTTCGTCAAACCGATATACTCAAATCGGACAGATCAAATCACTTGATTGATCTAGGTTTTCACTCGGTGAAACCGAAGTTGTAAATTTCGCGTGATCAAGTGTGTAATCGCACGCAGCTAACCATTCGGTCCCACCGAAGTTTTCCAACTCGTCCCACCGACACCAAGGGTATATATACCCGAGGACAGCGCGCTGATTACTTCTTCAAACGCCCGCCTCAAACCCCTCACGCTGCCGCCTTGGTCTCCGGATCGCCTCCGCTGCCGCTCAGGCGCCGCCGCTGGTCTCCATCATCGCCAACGGTCTTTCTCATCGCCGCTGTCAGCCGTAGTGAAGCTCCACCGCATTGGGTGAGTTTCATCCTCTCGTGCTTCAAACCGCTGATTCAATGCACGATAGGCTTTGTCTAGTTTCTTGCCAAGATTGTAATCCTTCTATCCAGCAGATTAGGTCTTAGAACAAAATTCGAGTAAAAATTTTAGGTTAGGTTTCCACCAACACATCTCGGTGTGACCGAATCGACATTCTCGGACCGACCGATTTGGCCTCTGGTCATCAGATCGCACTTTTCGTGAAACCGAAGTTGTGCAAATCGGTAAGACCGAAGTGAGGATTTAGTGAAACCCTAGTGCTCTCGGCTAGATCGAAACCCATTTCGTCCAACCGAAAGTGGTGTATATGGTCTGTTTAGACACTTCGGATTCACCGAATTTATAGACTCGGTCGACCGAAATGTATTCTCGGAAAACCTAAAACTAAAGTTTGAACTCATTCTTTTGCAAAATCCTCTCGTAGTTTGTGATAACTCTTCTATTCTCGCCTATACCTATTCTATTCACAAAGTTGTCACCATGTCTCGATGGAAGTGACAATGTAACAGGTCCGAGATGCCGCTTGAGATTCCCGAGGCAAAGGACAAGTCCCAAGAAAGCAGTTTTCAGATGATGGAGAGAGAAGTACTCCAAGTGGATCGCTCAGCACTGCCACCGTGGCTGTGAAGAAGAGGAATTCGATGAGGAGGATTCGACTTTGTTGCAGATGAGGAGATAACTTCTAAGCCAAAAGGCAAGTGGTTGCCAAGGGCTATCAAGGGAAACAACAAAGAAAGGCACAAGCAAGGACAAGAAATCCATCAAGGTACGTAAGCTCAAGATGGAAGAAGAAACCTCCAAAGAAGATCAAGAAAACTTCCAAGAGGAAGAGGCTAGTTCATGAAGAAGTCGATGATGATGATTCTCGATGAGGAAGCACCCCAGCCTCCTCGTAAGGTGGTTGATGGGAGATGCCATCGTAAGGTGAGCACCCACAAAAGCTAAGCCATCACTCAAGCAAAGGCAGCCCAAGCCAAACCTCGCCGCCAAGGCAAAGAAAACTGTGAGGAACATACCGCTTCAGAGAAGAAGAAGGACAATGTGCCACCTGCAGAATCGATGATGAGGCTCATGTGTTGTCAAGCTCGCATGTAAACCTGCCTGCTCATAATGATGCTCATCCTCGAGCTGAAAATATGAAGGAGAGAAAGGATAAAGGTCTCGTGCTATGGAGGCAAGTTGATCCATATGCTACCAGGAGAAGGACAGCAGTTGACCCAAGATTCCACACCGAGAGCAACAAGACTTTTATGAGACAAAGGCTCATGGATAAGAAGCCAATTGTTGCCGACACCAGATATGTAGATCGGGATTACATCGACAAAGTGAAGAGCACAGAGATTACTTCCCACATGTGCATGAAAGCTTCACTGCTTGTGGGATTGCAGAGTTTGTTGGTCAGAAATTGACCGCTTGGAATGATGAGATGATCATGCGTTCTATGCCACCGCACACTTCTATCCAGATGGCGTAATTGTATGGATGATGAAGGCGTAGATTCCATTCAACTGTTGAAGAATGGAGAGCGCTGCTGAATGCACCAGCCTCAAGGGAAGATGACATTGATGTCTATGGCATTCCAAAGAAGAATCACGAGTCTATGAAGAACATGTACAATGAGGTAAATGAGAAGGATGTTGAGATATGGAAGCTTGGTTCATTTATTATCTTCAGTGTGTCTCCCAACCACCAATACCATTCTCGAGGCATACTTTGATGCCTAAGTCAGAGACCACCGCATGATAAGAGGGTATTCTATCAACATGCTGCACATTCTAGATCAAGACACCTTTAAGGTGATGGACCCGATAGTTGAGACTATCAAGAGGACAGCAGCAGCACTGTAAGAGGTCGTGGGTTTGCTCCGCATATTCAGATGCTCATTAATGCCAAGTTTGGCACGGACACCTACCGTTGGATAGACCCCACTTGCCACCGCAGCCTGAACACGAGGATAACGGTTGTGATGACCGAGGATGCTCCCACATCCGTCAAGGACATGCTAAGTCCGGTTGCCAAACAAGCTAAAGCCGAGAAGGAAGAAGAAGAAGCCCAAGAGCGCTGAACAACAACTTGAAGCCACTCGAGAATTGAGCTACGCCTGCCAAAGATAGTGCGCCTCGTGGAGAGCCTAGAGAGGATCGTTGAGGATAAGTTCCATGCTCGTCGCTGTCGATCAAGTGCGTGTCACGCCAACAAGCTTGAGGCGACATCGAGGAAGCTAAGAGGGAAAAGGCAGAACTCATGAAGGAGATGGAAGGTGATCTAGTCCAGATGACTATGAGCAGCCCGTCACAGGCTCCACAAAGCCCAGATCACCTGCTATTCCCTGATGCACCCTGTGGCTACTACATCAAGACCTCCTACAAATCCGCTGGCCCAAAGACTAGCCCAAGATCCACTCCTCCAGCTCCACAGACTTCTTCAGAAGCTTTTGCAGATGCAGCTATCTCCACTCCATCGACGCAGACAGAGCCGCCAGCAGAGTCCATAGTGACGATTAGCTCTATACCTTCGAACTTTTGGTAACTTGTTGCCAAAGGGGAGAAATTGTATAGATCATAGGGCTTCGAGAGAGAGAGTGCTCGCTTTTGCTCTTTCGCTTATGGTTTTCCTTGAGATACTTTTGAGTTCTTTGAGACATTTCGTGTTTGATACTACGCTTATCGACCTTGATGAGTGCTTGATCATACTGTGCTTAATGTGTGCTTGATGCTTATCATATTCCATTCATATCTTGTATGATCACTTACTCATGTCTTGGTGATTGGGTGCATGTTATTCATTCTTATCATTTTGTGCGCCCACCAAGATGTATGTGACATGGAAGAGTAACCCATGATCCTAATCGATTGTGCATTTGCATTCAAACGCAAATCTTAAATAATGCACAAATTTAGGGGAGCTCTTGCTTATCACATACTTCTCAAAGCTTAATTTATGTTATTCATTGATTATATCATTTGTCGAAGTTTTGATCTATATGTTGTCATCAATTACCAAAAGGGGAGATTGAAAGTGCAACTAATCCCGGTGGTTTTGGTAATTAATAACAACATATATATCATTGAACTAATCATTTCTTGAGAATATTTCGTAAAGTTCAGTGATATGGGTATGGCAATGACCGATGATGTGGACCCTCAAAATGCTAAGGAAAACATTGGCAAAAGCTCAAGACTCCATTTTTGGTTTAGTGATCCAAGATCACATTGAGTCCATAGGAAAGCCAATACTATTAAAAGGGATGAGGTTATGATGATGATCCGTTGCTCTAAGTGCTTAGTGATTTATCTCTCAAACTATCGCAATCTTTCATTCCAACATAAACCCATAAGTAATCTCGACCCACCGATTCCAAACTCACCACACCGAGATGAACCACCTCACCATATAGCCAAACCCTAAGCATTTCGGATTTTCCGATTCCAAACTCGGTCATACTGAATTGGTGTTGCCAAGCTTCAGAACCTTCAGACTCAAATCGGTGTCACCGAGATGAGAAAGTCGGTCCCACCGAGATTGGCAAACCCTAGACTTTGGAAGAATCGGACTAACCGAGATTGTATTTTCGTCCCACCGAAAATCCCAACGTTCACAAGATTTGAACTTTCGGTCTCACCGAGTTGTCAACTTCGGTCTGACCGAGATTGGTCAAATGTGTGTAACGGTTGGATTTTGTGTGGAGGCTATAAATACCCCTCCACCTCCTCTTCATTCGTGGAGAGAGCCATCAGAAAGAACTACCACTCCTACCTTACATTTCGAGAAGAAAACTACCTACCCTTGTGTTGAGATCAAGTTGCTCCACTCCCACCATATGAAACTTGATTTCTAGCCTTCCCAAGTTGCTTTCCACTCAATCCCTTCCTCCACCACAGCCAAATCAGTGAGGAGAGTTGAGTGTTGGGGAGATTATCATTTGAAGCACAAGAGCAAGGAGTTCATCATCACCAACACCATCTATTACCTTTTGGAGGGTGGTGCCTCCTAGATTGGTTAGGTGTCACTTGGGAGCCTCCACATGATGTGGAGTTGAACCAAGGAGTTTGTAAGGGCAAGGAGATCGCTTACTCGTGAAGATCTATCCCGAGTAAGGCTAGTCCTCCGTGGGCGAAGCCATGATGGCATAGACAAGGTTGCTTCTTCGTGGACCCTTCAGGGTGGAGCCTCCGTGGACTCAAGGCAATGTTACCTCCGTGGGTTGAAGTCTCCATCAACGTGGATTGACGATAGCACCACCTATCGGAACCACGAGAAAAATCTCCGTGTTCCAAATTGCGCTTTGCTTTTCTCCACCTCTCATTTACTATACGCAATTTACTTTCCGCTGCCACAACTCTAGAATTGCATGTGTAGGGTGATACTTGACTTGGTTATCATTGTGAACTTGCTAAGAATCTACTCCAATCAAAAGGCCAAGTTTTTAAGTTGTCAAGTAGTCTAATCACCCCTCTAGACATACTTCCGATCCTACTACCGTCGTTATCTTGGTTGTGTGAAAATCTGGCAACCATCGTAGTACTTGCGGTAGTACCAAGCAGTACAAGCGGTAGCATCACAAGGCAGTCACGGTAGTACCGCCCGTTTGAAAGCGGTAGTACCGCGGGCACTCCCAGCCTAGTAAGCCGCTCCGGGCGGCGATAGAGGGGCGGATGTAATTTTTTACATCCGCGCTTCTACCTGTAGTACCGCCTCATTCAAGACGGGTAGTATCGCTGGGGCCCACGGTAGTACCGCCTCCCTTGAGTCGTAGTGCGGGTCCTTCGCCTAGTACCGCATTGTTGTCGCGGTAGTAGGCGCGATGTAATTTTTACATCCGCTACCGACCACTGGTAGTACCGCTACCGCAAGCGGTAGTACCGCCGGGTTTTGCACCATCCTAGTTTTGCGAAGTAAGCACGGATGTAATTTATTTCATCGCGCCTTCTGTGTCGTGACCCTCCCGCCTTGCGGTAGTACCGCAAGGGGAGCGGTAGTACCGCCTGATGAGCGGTAGTAATCGCCTCCTTCTTCAGGCTTGTTCTGGCCTGTGTAGTTGCCACGGTAGTACCGTGGTGGTCCACGGTAGTACCGCGTCCTTGGAGCGATAGTACCGTGAGTCGCGGGCAGAACTAGTGGATAACGGTTGGATTTTTTCCACGACTATATAAGGGATGTCTTCTACCTCTAGTTGACTACCTCTTCCACCTCTAAGCTCCATTGTTGCTCCAAGCTCCATTTTCGCCCGATCTCTCTCCCTAGCCAATCAAACTTGTTGATTTGCTCGGGATTGAGTGACAAGGGCCCGATCTACACTTCCACCAAAGGATGATTCCCCACTTATCCCTTGCGGATCTTGTTACTCTTGGGTGTTGAGCACCCTAGGCAGTTGAGGTCACCTCGAAGCCATACTCCATTGTGGTGAAGCTTCGTGGTGTTGTTGTTGTTGGGAGCCTCCGATTGTTGTGAGATTGCCCCAACCTTGCTTGTAAAGGTTCGATTCGCTGCCTTCAAGGGCACCAATAGTGGAATCACGGATCTCGCATCGTGTGAGGGCGTGAGGAGAATCTGGTGGCCCTAGTGGCTTCTTGGGGAGCATTGTGCCTCCACACCGCTCTAACGGAGACGTACTTCCCTTAAAAGGAAGGAACTCGGTAACACATCCTCGTCTCCACCGCTCCACTCTTGGTTATTTCGTGCCTTTACTTTATAAGCTTACTTATTGTTACATCTCTTGCTTGCTTGCGTGCTAGTTGATATTGCATCATATAGGTTGCTCACTTAGTTGCATATCTAGACAACCTATTTGTTGCAAAGTTTAATTTGGTAAAGAAAAGCTTAAAATTGTTAGTTGCCTATTCACCCCCTCTAGTCAACCATATCGATCCTTTCAATTGGTATCGAGCCTCGTCTCTTTATTAAGGACTTTGCCGTCCAAGAGTATGGTTGACACCAACGATGGTGCGGAGGAACACTCGGTGTGAATCCCATCTCATCTTCGCCGAAGGGGAACCTCGGTCTCGTGAGGAGTTCAATGTGGCTTTAGACACATTGAAAACCTCCATGATGGCCGAGGTTAAAAGCATGTTTAATGATTTCCTAGAGGACTTAAACTATCTATCGCGCCTATGAAAGTGGGTGATCCTACTAACAAGGTGACGGATGCTATCTCCGACAAGGGGAAGCTAACAATGAAAAGAGTCCTTCTACTAGTGGTAGAAATGGCACCGCATCTTTGCCCATGTGGAACCCCGGTTTATGGAGGGCCTATCCCTCCACTCATTTGAATCATGCCGGTCCACCTCCTAAATATGAGAAACATGAAGATTTTGATAATTGGGTCTATCGCTTAAGCGCCATTTGAAACATGTGAACACTAACCTTTGGAGAATCATTGAAGAAGGTTTTATCCTCATGACCCAAGCAACTTCACCCCCGAGAAGCCGTGGACAATCAATTCAATGAGAGTGCTCTTCATCATCCAAGATGCAATCCTTCCGAAGATCTCCTCACCTTGACCCCATGTCGTGGCTAAAGAAGCATGGAAATGTGTCGAGGGTCTCTATCGTGGAAGTGCTAGCATTCAACGGTCCAACTATGAAGTGGTGCAAGATGAAGCCGATGAGTTTGCAATGAAAGAAGATGAAGAACCTCGTGAGCTCTTTCAAGAGTGACCAAACTCATGGTGGCACTTTGAGATCATGGAAGCAAGGACATGGATGACAATTGGATCAAGCGGAAGTTCCTCAAGGCCATGATGCCCTACAACAAAGCCATGTCCTCCGTCATTAAATCAACGACCGGACTTCCACACCATGACCTCAAGTGAAGTGTTGGATGAGTTCGCTGCAATGAGCATCTTGGACAAGACCGCCGACAATGCGGTGCTCCGTTCTCAAAGAGCAAGAAGCCTAACCTTGCCTTGAAGGCCAAGGTTATTGTGGAAGAAGAGGAAGAAGTGGAAGATGAGGAAAGCAACCTCAAGACACCAAGTTTGACTACCATGAGCACATGGCCCTTGCTTCAAGACAATTTTGGAGCAAGAAGAGCTCAAGACCCAACTTCAACAAGAACAACTCAAGTGGCGTCAAGGGCAAGCAACGAGTTAGAACTTGCTTCAACTGTGGCAATGTGAGCCATTTCGTTGCGGATTGTCCTTACGAGAAGCGGGAAGACAATGGTGGCAAGTTCATTCGAAAGACAAAGCCAAGTCCTTCCCCAACAAGAACAACTTCGCCAAGAAGACTCCCACGTGGGTTGGTGGTTCAAGAAGAATACCAAGAGGATGACGATGATGATGAGAATGAAGAAGCAACGGCCATGGCATCCATTGCCATTGCTACTCCCGCCGGTGTCTCTCTTGAATCACCCAACGAAAACATCACCGCTAGATGCCTCATGGCTAAGGCTTCAAACAAGGTAACCCCAACATCACAACCACCATCATTACTAATCCCTCCGTGGAGGATTGCATTGATGGACATGTTGAGTCTAATGAGGAAGTGAATGAATTTGAGTCTTTTATGAGTAAGCTCAAGGGAAAGTCCAAGAAGCACTTTGTTGCTCTCTTGGAACAACTTGGTGAGGCCAATGACATGATCGAGGCTCACGAAGAAACCATCTCCAAGATGGAAGGTCATAGTCGTGACTATGCCGATGAGATATCGGATCTCTAATGCTCTTGAGGAAGAGCATGTGCATCGTTTGACTCTTGAGGAGTCACACAATGATGACCATGCTAAGTTAAAGAAAGATCTTGATCATGCTCTTGTCATGTCTCGTGTGCTAACCTCCGAGAAGGCTAAACTTGGGGTTGATCATGCTAGACTCAAAGAGGAGTTTGAGATACTTGACAAGGCCCACAAGGTCTTGAAGGGTACTCATGCTAGCCTCAAGGAGTCTCATGCTCAACTCCAAGTTAAGCTAATCAAGGAAAAGGCCACCTTTCCTCATATGGTATTAATTGATAATGCATGTGCTACTAACCCTTGTTGTGAGCATGTGCATCTTGTGGAGGAAAATGCCAAGTTGAAGGATCAACTTGAGAAGGGCCTTGTGACTTGCATTCAAGGTGAGAAAAACCTCAACGACCTTTTGAGCAATCAAAAGGAAGTTGTGGGTAAAGAAGGAATTGGGTTTGCACCCAAGTCCAAGAGCAAGAAGAAGAAGAACAACAAGGCCAATCGTCCTCCTCCCTCAAACAAACGTTCGTGAAAGAGGAGAGGGTGCTTATAAGAAGAAGAAGGAGAAAGTGAAGGAAGTTGATGTCCAAAAGGGCAGGAGCATTTCCTCAAACAAAGCCGCGACTTTAACCCTTCATATGTGTTGTGCCGTGCTAGTGATGGACATGTTTATGCTAAATTTGTTGGTTCCTCTTATGAGTACATTGAATGGTCTATTTGGGTTCCCAAGACCCTTGTTACTAACATCAAAGGACCCATTACTAAATGGGTACCTAAAACCAAGCATTGATCTCGTGTAGGTGTTTGCTTCCGGTGGGGGATCATGGTTGCTCGATAGTGGAGCAACAAATCATATGACCGGGAGCAAGGACTTGGTGGTGGACGTGCAAGAGATTCCATCTATGCCCACCAATGTCGAGTGGGGTGATGCATCACATTCTAAGGTATTGGGTCTCGGCAAGGTTGTCATTTCTCATGATCTAACGATCGAGAAAGTCATGCTTGTTGAGTCCCTTGCATTCAATTTACTTTCCGTTCGTCAACTTGCACTCATGGGCTTTGCCACATTCTTTGATATTGATACCGTGGCCCTCTTGTGGAGCAAGACTCTTAAAGTAGCCTTTGTTGGGCATGTCGAGAACGGTCTCTATGTGGTTAACTTTTCGGAGCAACCCACTAAGACCGCGACATGCCTAATGGCTAAAGTTGACGTGGGATGGCTTTGGCATCGCCGTTTAGCCCACATCAATATGAGATCTTTGCAAAGTCTTCTCAAGGGGGACCATGTTCGTGGACTAACAAATGTTAGTTTTTCCAAAGATCATGCTTGCAGTGCTTGTATCGAAGGAAAGCTTCATGAAAAGGCTCACCCTCCCTCAACCATCATCTACTCGAAGAGACCCTTGGAGCTCCTTCACATGGATCTCTTCGGGCCTCCATCTTTTGATAGTCTTGGAGGAAGAAAGTATTGCTTGGTGATTGTGGATGATTATTCAAGATATACTTGGGTATACTTCTTCAAGAGGAAGAGTGAGACCCAACAAACCGTCATCAACTTTGCAAATGAAGCTCAACGTCAACATGATGCAAAGATCTTGACAATAAGAAGCGACAACGGCACCGAGTTCAAGAACTACACCTTGATGAGTTTCTTAGTGATGAGGGATCAAGCATCAATATCGGCACCTTATACCCTCAACAAAATGGTGTTGCAGAGAGGAAGAACCGGACGTTGATGGATGCGGCAAGGACCATGATGGCGGAGTTCAAGTCTCCATACAACTTTTGGGCGAAGCCATCAACACCGCATGTCATGCATCCAATCGGCTCTATCTTCGCAAAGGCTTGAACAAGACTCCTTATGAGATCCTCACTGCAACAAGCCCAACCTCAAGTACTTCCGGTGTTCGGTTGTAAGTGTTTCATTCTCAAGAAAGGTGTTCGGTTGTCTAAATTTGAGGCTAGAGCTCATGAGGGCATATTTGTTGGTTATGCTACAAACTCTCATGTTACCGTGTCCTCAACAAGTCCACCGGACTCATTGAGGAGACGATGTAACGTGGAGTTTGACAAAATAACGGCTCCCAAGTGGAGCAAAGTGGTACTTGTGATATAGGTGATGAAATTCCTCCCAAGCCATAAGAAGAATGGGTATTGGTCAAATCCTACCCATTGAGGAAACCCTTGTGGCGAAGGAGAAGGACAATGCTCTACTCAAGTAGAGCCATCACCTCATCAAGACCCACACGCTCAAGAACAAAGTGAAGGCCCTCAACCTCGTGAACAAGACCAAGGGCAAGATCTACCTCAAGACGGTGATGAACCACTAAATGATGCCCAAGGTCAAGTTCTCCCCTCGAGCGAAGTTCAAGATCAAGAGCAACCTCAAGATCAAGAACAAGCTCAAGACGGCGCCAAGATCATCAAGTCAACCTCCTCCTTCCACACCCGAGGAGGAATTAGAGCGTCGTGTCGTGAAGATTGCTTCCAAGCTCACCACCCAAGGCCATCTCATGGAAAATGTGGTTGGAAGCCTAAGAAAGGGGTAAGCACTCAGAGACAATTGGCAAACTATTGTGAACATCACGCGTTTGTCTCTTGTGTCGAACCCCAAAAGGTCTATGAGGCGCCAAGACTCGGATTGGCTCAATGCCATGCATGAAGAACTCAACAACTTCGAGTACAACAAGGTGTGGAGATTGGTGCCAAGACCATTCGGGAACCACAACGTCATTGGAACCAAGTGGATCTTCAAGAACAAGCAAGATGCTCATGGGAACATCATTCGCAACAAGGCAAGATTGGTAGCACAAGGCTACTCCCAAGTCGAGGGTATCGACTACGGTGAAACCTTTGCTCCCGTTGCTCGTCTTGAATCCATTCGTTTGTTGATTGCTTATGCTTCCCATCACAACTTTAAGTTGCAACAAATGGATGTGAAAAGTGCTTTTCTTAATGGTCCTATTAATGAGTTGGTCTATGTCAAGCAACCCCCCGGGTTCGAGGATCCCTACTTTCCGGATCATGTGTATTAACTCGATAAGGCACTCTATGGCCTTAAACAAGCCCCACGTGCATGGTATGACCACCTTACCGAGTTGCTACAAGATCGTGGATTTGAAGTAGGGCTAATCGATCCCACTCTTTTTACTAAGAAGGTCAACGGGAGTTGTTTGTATGCCAATTATATGTTGATGATATTATCTTTGGTTCCCTAACAAAGCTTTCAATGAAGAATTTGCCGCCTCATGACCTCCAAGTTTAAGATGTCTTCGATGGGAGAGTTGAAGTTCTTCCTTGGTTTCGACATCAAACAAAGAAGAGAAGGAACCTTCATCAACCAAGCCAAATACACTCAAGACATGCTTAAAAGATTCAAGCTAAGTGATGTCAAGCGGCTACTACACCAATGCCTACCAAGTGCCAACTTGACATCGATCCCAATGGTAAAGCGGTGGATCAAAAGGTATATCGCCCATGATTGGCTCCTTGCTTTACCTTTGTGCATCTAGACCGGATATCATGTTGAGTGTGGGGATGTGTGCATGTTTTCAAGCCGCACTCAAAGGAAAGTCACTTTGTGGCGGTCGTTTAATCTTTCGATATTTGGCTCATACCCCAAACTTTGGCTTATGGTACCCAAGAGGAGCAAACTTCAAGCTTGAAGGTTTCACAGTTCGATTAGGCAGGAGACAAAGTGGATAGGAAGTCCACTTAGGAGGGTGCCAATTTCTTGGTTGCTCCTTGGTAAGTTGGTCTTCCAAGAAGCAAAGTTGTGTGTCTCTCTTGTCCACCAAGCGGAGTATGTGGCGGCCGGTAGTTGTTGTGCTCAACTCCTATGGATGAGGCAAACTTTAAAGGAGTACGGTGTCATTTGTGACAAAGTGCCTCTTTGGTGTGATAATGAAAGTGCCATCAAGATTTCTCTCAACCCGTGCAACACTTCAAGACGAAGCACATTGAGATTCGTATCACTTCATCCGGATCACATTAGGCGAGGGAGATCGAGCTCAAGTATGTCAACACTCATGATAACCTTGCAGATATTTTCACGAAGCCCTTGGATGAAGCAAGATTTCGTGCGAGTTAAGGCATGAGCTAAATATCATTGATTTGAGCTATGTGACTTGAACCGTGCACCCCCACCACACTCAACTTGTTGTCTAGTTTAGGTGTAAGCATGGACATAGGGGAGTGTTGTTCTCTCAATGAACTCTCCTCCCCCATTATGCATAAATAGATCACCTCTTTCACATTAGCCATTTTTGATGGTACTTGTGCTTCAAAGACGAGTTTTGGTCATGGGCCCAAGGATAATTCTTCGCGGTGCCATACCATCCAACTCAAACATAGGTGGCTTCGGCCACCGCCCTCTCTCCTCAAGAGGTTTTTGAAGGAAATATGCCCTAGAGGCAATAATAAAGTTATTATTTATTTCCTTATTTCATGATAAATGTTTATCATTCATGCTAGAATTGTATTAACCGGAAACATGATACATGTGTGAATGAATAAACAAACAACATGTCACTAGTATGCCTCTACTAGACTAGCTTGTTAATCAAAGATGGTTATGTTTCCTAACCATGAACAAGGAGTTGTTATTTGATTAACAAGGTCACATCATTAGTAGAATGATCGATTGACATGACCCATTCCCTTAGCTTAGCACACGATCGCTTAGTATGTTGCTACCGCTTTATCCATGACATATACATGTTCCCGTAACTATGAGATTATGCAACTCCGTTTACGGAGGAACACTTTGGTGCTACCAAACGTCACAACGTAATCGGGTGATTATAAAGGAGTACTACAGGTGTCTCCAAAGGCGATGTTGGGTTGGCGATTTCGAGATTAGGTTTTGTCACTCCGATTGTCGGAGAGGTATCTCTCGGCCCTCTCGGTAATGCACATCATGAAGCCTTGCAAGCACTACAACTAATGAGCTAGTTGTGAGATGATGTATTACGGAACGAGTAAAGAGACTTGCGGTAACGAGATTGAACTAGGTATTGGATACCGACGATCGAATCTCGGGCAAGTAACATACCGATGACAAAGGAACAACGATGTTGTTATGCGGTCCGACCGATAAAGATCTTCGAGAATATGTAGGAACCAATATGGGCATCCAGGTCCCGCTGTTGGTTATTGACCGTGAATAGTTCTAGGTCATGTCTACATTGTTCTCGAACCGTAGGGTCCGCACGCTTAAGGTTACGATGATGGTTATTATGAGTTTATGTATTTTGATGTACCAAGGAGTTCGAGTCCCGGATGTGATCACGGACATGACGAGGAGTCTCGAATGGTCGAGACATAAAGATTGATATATTGGAAGCCTATGTTTGGAGTTCGGAATGGTTCCGGGCGAAAACGGGAATTTACCGGAGTACCGGGAGGTTACCGGAACCCCCCGGGAGGTAAATGGGCCACTATGGGCCTTGGTGGAAAGGAGAAGGGGCAGCCCAAGAGGGTTGCGCGCCTCCCCCCCTTCCCTAGTCCTATTAGGACTAGGAGAAGGGGCCGGCCCCCCTCTCTCTCTCTTCCCCCTCCGGAATCCTAGTTGGACTAGGATTGGGGGAATCCTACTCCCGTGAGGGAGTAGGACTCCTGGCGCTCCTCCTTTGGCCGCCCCCCCCCCTGCTCCTTTATATCTGGGCAGGGGGCACTGGAACACACAAGTTGATCGTGAGATCGTTCCTTAGCCGTGTCTGGTGCCCCCTCCACCATATTCCACCTCGGTTATACCGTCTTGAAGCTTAGCGAAGCCTCGCGCCGTGAAACATCAAGATCGTCCACCACGCCGTCAGGTCGACGGAACTCTCCTCGACACTCGGCTGGATCGAGTACGAGGGACGCCATCGAGCTGTACGTGTGTCAAGAACTCGGGCGCCGGAGTAACGGCGCTGGGATCGGTCGGATCGCGAGGAGAACGTCGACTACTTCCTCTACGTTGTGATCGCTTCGCTTGGTCTACAAGGGTATGTGGACAACACTCTCCCTCTCGTTGCTATGCATCACCATGATCTTGCGTGTAGCGAGGAAAATTTTGAAATTACACGTTTCCCAACAAAGGCATCCGAGCCTAGGTTTTTTCTATGGTTTGATGTTTTGCACGAGTAGAACACAAGTGAGTTGTGGGCGATACAAGTCATACTACCTACCAGCATGTCATACTTTGGTTCAGCGGTATTGTGAGATGAAGCGCCTGGACCGACATTACGCAGACGCTTACGCGAGACTGGTTTCACCGCCGCGAGCACTCGCTGCTTAAAGGTGACTGGTGGGTGCTGTCTCTCTCACTTTAGTTGAACCGAGTGTAGCTACGCCCGGTCCTTGAGAAGGTTAAACGAGTCTATTTGACGAAGTATCGTTGTGGTTTTGATGCGTAGGTGAGACTGGTTCTTGCTTAAGCCCGTAGCAGCCACGTAAAATTTGCAACAACAAAGTAGAGGACGCCTAACTTGTTTTTGCAGGGCATGTTGTGATGTGATATGGTCAAGACGTGATGCTATATTTTATTGTATGAGATGATCATGTTTTGTAACCGGTTATCGGCAATCGGCTGGAGCCATATGGTTGTCGCTTATTGTATGCAATGCATCGCTCTGTAATGCTTTACTTTATCACTAAGCGGTAGCGATAGTCGAGAAGCATAAGTTTGGCGAGACGACAACGATGCTACGATGGAGATCAAGGTGTCGCGCGGTGACGATGGTGATCATGGTGATGCTGCAAGATGGAGATCATGAAGCACAAGATGATGATGACCATATCATATCACTTATATTGATTTGCATGTGATGTTTATCCTTTTATGCATCTTATCTTGCTTTGATTGACGGTAGCATTATAAGATGATCTCTCACTAAATTATCAAGAAGTGTTCTCCCAGTATGCACCGCTGCCAAAGTTAAATCGTGCCCGCACACCACGTGATGATCGGGTGTGATAAGCTCACGTCCATCTACAACGGGTGCAAGCCAGTTTTGCACACGCAGAATACTCGGGTTATACTTGACGAGCCTAGCATATGCAGATATGGCCTCGGAACACGGAGACCGAAAGGTCGAGCGTGAATCATATAGTAGATATGATCAACATAAGATGTTCACCATTGAAAACTACTCCATTTCACGTGATGATCGGTTATGGTTTAGTTGATTTGGATCACGTGATCACTTAGATGACTAGAGGGATGTCTTTCTAAGTGGGAGTTCTTAGTAATATGATTAACTGAACTTAAATTTATCATGAACTTAGTACCGATAGTATCTTGCTTGTTTATGTTTGATTGTAGATAGATGGCTCGTCTTTGTTGTTCCGTTGAATTTTAATGCGTTCCTTGAGAAAGCAAAGTTGAAAGATGATGGTAGCAATTACACGGATCGGGTCCGTAACTTGAGGATCATCCTCATTGCTGCACGTAAGAGTTACGCCCCGGATGCACCGCTAGGTGACAGAACTTCTTCTGGAGCAACGCCAGATGTTATGAACGTCTCGGCAGAGCAAAGTGATGACTACTCTATAGTTCGGTGTGCCATGCTTTACGGCTTAGAACCGGGACTTCAACGACGTTTTGAACGTCATGGAGCATATGAGATGTTCCAGAGTTGAAGTTAATATTCCAACAGTAATGCCCGGATTGAGAGATATGAAGTCTCCAATAAGTTCTATAGCTGCAAGATGGAGGAGAATAGTTCATTAGTGAGCATATACTCGTAATGTCAGGTACTACAATCACTTGACACAATTGGGAGTTAATCTTCCGGATGATTGTGTCATTGATGTAATTCTCAATCACCGCCACCAAGCTACAAAGGCTTCGTGATGAACTATAATATGCAAGGGTTAGTAAAGACTATGCTCGAGCTCTTCGCAATGCTAAAGGCTGCGGAGGTAGAAATCAAAAAGGAGCATCAAGTGTTGATGGTCAATAAGACCACTAGTTTCAAGAAGAAAGGCAAAGGGAAGAAGAAGGGAATTCAAGAAGAACAGCAAGCAAGTTCTGCTCAGAGAAGAAACCCAAGTCTGGCCCTAAACACAAATCGAGTGTTTCTACCGCAAGCGATAGTCCTTTGGAAGCGGAACTGCCCCAAGTATTTGGCGGATAAGAAGGATGGCAAGGTGAACAAAGGTATATGTGATATACATGTTATTGATGTGTACCTTACTAGAGCTCGCAGAGCACTGGTATTTGATCTGGTTCATTGCTAATATTTGCAACTCAAACAGGACTACGGATTGCTTAACACCGCAAAGGACGAGGTGACGATGCGGCGTGGGAAATGGTTCCAAAGTCGATGTGATCGCGGTCGCACGCTACCTCTACATCTACCTTGGGATTAGTTTTAGACCTAAATAATTGTTATTTGGTGCCTGCGTTGAGCATGAACATTATATCTGGATCTTGTTTGATGCGAGACGGTTATTCATTTAAATCGAGAATAATGGTTGTTCTATTTATATGAGTAATATCTTTTATGGTCATGCACCCTTGAGGAATGGTCTATTTTGATGAATCTCGATAGTAGTGATACACATATTCATAATGTTGAAACCAAAAGATGCAGAGTTGATAATGAAAGTGCAACTTATTTGTGGCATCGCCGCTTAGGTCATATCGTGTAAAGCGATGAAGAAACTCCATATCGATGGACTTTTGGAGTCACTTGATTATGAATCACTTGGCACTTGCGAACCGTGCCTCATGGGCAAGATGACTAGAACACCGCTTCTCGGTACTATGGAGAGAGCAACGATTTGTTGGAAATCATACATACTGAGATGTATGTGGTCCAATGAATGTTGAGGCTCGTGGCGGATATCGTTATTTTCTCACCTTCACAGATGACTTAAGCAGATATGGGTATATCTACTTAATGAAACATAAGTCCAAACGCTTGAAAAGTTCAAAGAATTTCAGAGTGAAGTTGAAAATCATCGTAACAAGAAAATTAAGTTTCTACGATCGATCGTGGAGGTGAATATTTGAGTTACGAGTTTGGTCTACATTTGAAACAATGCGAATAGTTTCGCAACTCACGCCACCGGAACACCACAGCGTAATGGTGTGTCCGAACGTCGAATCGTACTTTACTAGATATGGTACGATCTATGATGTCTCTTACAGATTTACCGCTATCGCTTTTGGGGTTATGCTCTAGAGACGGCCGATTCACACTGAATAGAACACCGTCGAAATCCGCTGAGACGACACCTTATGAACTGTGGTTTAGCAAGAAACCAAAGTTGTCGTTTCTTAAAGTTTGGGGATGCGATGCTTATGTGAAAAAGCTTCAACCCGATAAGCTCGAACCCAAATCGAGAAATGTGTCTTCATAGGATACCCAAAGGAAACAGTTGGGTACACCTTCTATCACAGATCCGAAGGCAAGACATTTGTTGTTAAGAATGGATCCTTTCTAGAGAAGGAGTTTCTCTCAAAGAAGTGAGTGGGAGGAAAGTGGAACTTGATGAGGTAATAGTACCTTCTCCCTTACTTGAAAGTAGTTGTCGCAGAAACCAGTTTCGAGACACCTACACCAAGTAGTGAGGAAGTTGATGATGTTGATCATGAAACTTCGATCAAGTTACCGCAGAACCTCGTAGATCAACCAGAGTAAGATCCGCACTGAGTGGTACGGTAATCCTGTTCGGAAGTCATGCTACTAGATCATGATGAACCCACGAACTATGAAGAAGCGATGGTGAGCCCAGATTCCATAAAATGGCTTGAGGCCATGAAATCGAGATGGGATCCATGTATGAAAACAAAGTGTGGACTTTGGTTGACTTGCCCGAGGGTAGGCAAGCAATAGAAAACAAGTGGATCTTCAAGAAGAAGACCGACGCCGACGGTAATGTTATCGTTTATAAAGCTCGACTTGTCGCAAAGGTTTTCGACAAGTTCAAGGGATTGACTACGATGAGACCTTCTCACCCGAAGCGATGCTTAAGTCCGTCGAATCATGTTAGCAATTGCCGCATTTTATGATTATGAAATTTGGCAAATGGATGTAAAGACCGCATTCTGAATGGATTTACGGAAGAAGAGTTGTATATGATGCAACCGAAGGTTTTATCGATCCAAAGGAGCTAACAAAGTATGCAAGCTCCAAATGATCCATATATGGACTGGTGCAAGCATCTCGAGTTGGAATAAACGCTTTGATAGTGTGATCAAAGCATTTGGGTTTGTCTGAGACTTTTGGAGAAGCCTTGTATTTACAAGAAAGTGAGTGGGAGCTCTGTAGCATTTCTGATATTATATGTGGATGACATATTGTTGATCGGAAATGATATAGAATTTCTGGATAGCATAAAGGGATACTTGAATAAGAGTTTTTCAATGAAAGACCTCGGTGAAGCTGCTTACATATTGGGAATTAAGATCTATAGAGATAGATCAAGACGCTTAATTGGACTTTCACAAAGCACATACCTTGACAAAGTTTTGAAGAAGTTCAAAATGGATCAAGCAAAGAAAGGGTTCTTGCTCGTGTTACAAGGTGTGAAGTTGAGTCGACTCAATGCCCGACCACCGCAGAAGATAGAGAGAAAATGAAAGATGTTCCCTATGCTTCACCATAGGCTCTATCATGTATGCAATGCTGTGTACCGGACTGATGTGTGCCTTGCTATAAGCCTAGCAGAAGGTACCAAAGTAATCCAGAGTGGATCATCGACAGCGGTCAAGAACATCCTGAAATACCGAAAAGGACTAAGGATATGTTTCTCGATATGGAGGTGACAAAGAGCTCATCGTAAACGGTTACGTTGATGCAAGTTTTGACACCGATCCGGACGATTCTAAATCGCAAACCGGATAATGATTTACACTAAACGGAGGAGCTGTCGGTTGGTGCAGTTCTAAACAAAGCGTCAGGCGGGATCTACATGTGAAGCGGAATACATAGCAGCTTCGAAGCAGCTAATGAAGGAGTGCGGATGAAGGAGTTCATATCCCATCTAGGTGTCATACCTAGTGCATCGGGTCCAATGAAAATCTTCGTGACAATCTTGGAGCAATTGCCTTGGCGAAGGAATCCAGATTTCACAAGAGGACCAAGCACATCAAGAGACGCTTCAATTCCATCCGGACTTAGTCCGGTCGGAGACATAGAGATTTGCAAGATACATACGGATCTGAATGTTGCAGACCGCTGACTAAGCCTCTTCCACGAGCAAAACATGATCAGCACCAAGACTCCATGGGTGTTAGAATCATTACTATGTAATCTAGATTATTGACTCTAGTGCAAGTGGGAGATCAAGGAAATATGCCCTAGAGGCAATAATAAAGTTATTATTTATTTCCTTATTTCATGATAAATGTTTATCATTCATGCTAGAATTGTATTAACCGGAAACATGATACATGTGTGAATGAATAAACAAACAACATGTCACTAGTATGCCTCTACTAGACTAGCTTGTTAATCAAAGATGGTTATGTTTCCTAACCATGAACAAGGAGTTGTTATTTGATTAACGAGGTCACATCATTAGTAGAATGATCTGATTGACATGACCCATTCCCTTAGCTTAGCACACACGATCGCTTAGTATGTTGCTACTGCTCTTATCCATGACATATACATGTTCCTCGTAACTATGAGATTATGCAACTCCTGCCATCGGAGGAACACTTTGGTGCTACCAAACGCCACAACGAATCGGGTGATTATAAAGGAGTACTACTGGTGTCTCCAAAGGCGATGTTGGGTTGGCGATTTCGAGATTAGGTTTTGTCACTCCGATTGTCGGAGAGGTATCTCTGGGCCCTCTCGGTAATGCACATCACTGAAGCCTTGCAAGCACTACAACTAATGAGCTAGTTGTGAGATGATGTATTACGGAACGAGTAAAGAGACTTGCCGGTAACGAGATTGAACTAGGTATTTGTTGGGGATATTACCACTAGGTATAAACCGGCCAAGCTTGGGCCGGGTTAACTTCGTTGGTAGTGTAATCATGTAAAGGCCCAAGGCCTGTAGTTGGCTCAGACCTTGTAGCCGTAAACCGGCCTGATGTGTAACTTGTACTGTAAGTTAGGAATAGAGAGATACCAACCGGGATACGAGTATGAACCGGTTGGGACTCTGCAAACCGACGGGCGTCACCCGTGTATATAAGGGGACGACCCGGCGGCGGTTCAAAGACAGACAACAACATCTCGAGCCTAGGCGAAGCTTATTTGCTCCCTAGCCATCGAGATTACATCAATTCCATCACAACTAGACGTAGGCTTTTACCTTCATCGAAGGGGCCGAACTAGTATAAACCCTCGTGTCTTTGTGTCCGCTTTAACCCCTGCAAGTAAACCCGTTGCGATGGCTCCACGACTAAGTCCTCGTACTAGGACATCTGCCGTGACAAATCCACGACAGTTGGCGCCCACCGTGGGGCTATCGCACGATGGTTTGACGATCTTGGAGGGCAAGCTCAAAGGACTCGAAGGCTACGTCGTGGGCCGGATGACCAAGAGTCGTCGTGGCCGGATCTACATCGACAATGCTGGATGGGGTCCCGAGGCCGATTCAATCGAGTATGGATACCGGGTCCCCTTCGGCGGCATTCACGTCTTCATCGGCAAGATCGGAGGGCCTGAGCCGGACATCTGCACCGACCTCGTCGAGACGGCTCAGCGCGCGCAACCAGCCCGGGCTAAACCGGCGGTAAAGCATGTCTTCGTTGGAGTTACCCAGGGAAGGGAGTGTGATACCGGTTCAGAGTACGGTAGCGAGACCGTCGTTTATTCCGGCGATGAATCCTCGGCAGGAGAGACAGAGTCATTGTACCAGCTGCAGGATGGTATGATCGGGGGTTGTTCCGACGGTGATAGTATTCCGGACCCCTCAAGCCAGCTGAACCGGATCGGCGTGTTCATGGCCGGTACGCAGGCCGCAAACCTTTCGTCGACCGCAGCAGCGATGCTTTCCGGTTCAGCAGCAGAGCCGGGCAGGAGGCTCGCGCGTCCGCCGTTCAAGTTTTGTCGATCTGCTTGATGCACCGGCAGCGCCATGGCGGAGGATAATCCGCAGATCAAGAGGCTCATAATGCAGATTGCAAAGGTGAGAGAGCAGATCACGCAGCCAAAGCGGATCTAGCGGCAGAGAAGGAGCGCATGGCATCGAGCGGCCGCTTTAGATGCGCAAGCTTACGCACTCATGCTCACCGTGAGAGCGCGCCGCAGAGGTGTTAAGGCGGAAATACAGATCGCTACCGCCATCCGGATTTGACCCTAGAAACCTCTTTTCAGACACCGGAGCTGGACCCAAAGAACCCGCCTCAAAGACAGGAGGTAAACCGGATCGAGGTACCGGAGCGGAGCGACGGTCCAACCACGCCAGATGGAGCCCCACAGCAGAATATGATGATTCCTCCGCAGTACTGACGCCCCGGCATTACTCTAATCCTATGGACAACCTTGTTGCGGGCCGCCGACGATTGGAGGCGATCCACGAAGGAGATTCCCCAAGCGCTTGAGACACGCCGGGTCAAGGCTTCTCCGACTGCACTAATCCAAAGCAGAAGCGTATTCATATAGCCGCGATCGGATTCATTCACGCCCGCCCAAGCCGGAGCTACAAGAGGGCGCATGGATGAACCGCCCTATTGGTAACGCACGGGACCGTGAAGCGCTGAGGCAACAACCCGACAGGCGCGCCAGTAATGCTGTGGAGGTGGTAGATCGGGCCCGCACGCAGGGAGGCCGAAGTTAGCAAAGACAGATGATGCGGTTCAAAGATACGCCGTTCGCCTAACCTCCTTCACAGACCAGGAGTCTCCTCCGCTTTGGGAGTGCCCTGCTTAACCCCGCTTTGCGCAACGTGCGTTGCTTAAGGATTTTAAGGGCCCGTGAAGGTGCCAAATTACACCGCAGATCTATCCCCGAGGCATGGGTTGAGAGTTACGAGATGGCCATGGAGATGCTTGACGTTGATGAAGCGGCGTGTGCAAAGTACTTTACCATGATGATGGAGGCACAGCCCGCATTTGGTTGAAAAGCCCGCCGCCAAATTCAATCAGTTCATGGGGCCGATTCACGGGCCCGATTCATCCAGAATTTTAAAGATACATGTAAACAGCGAAGTCTATAGTGGACCTAGCGGCTTGTGTTCGTGAAGAAGGGAGTCAACAACCCGCTGGGTACGCCGTGTGTCCGAAATCTTGCACCTCTCGACCGGATCAATGTTGACTCGGCGATCATCACATTGGAAAGCAACCGCCGATTTGAGCCTCTCAAATTTAAGCCGGGACGATGAAGCGGTTCTGCAATGATATGGGAACCCTCATGTCCGCTCTAGTGAAATATGCCGATTCGCATAAAGACTAAGGATCCCAAGTAGATGATGACGAAGCGGGAAAGGAAAGAAGAATGGCAACCCAAGCCGCAGCAGGTCAAACCGCAGGTCATGGAAGCTGGGGCAAGCGTTTAAGGCTGATGATTTTGTAGCTAACACTAATGCGCAGGACAGAGGCCCGCGGCGAGAGGCAAGGCAAATCGGGTCCAAATGATGGTGCGGGCCGCTTGAATTACTTGCTGAATCAGCCTTGTCCCAAACACGAACTAAAGAAAACCCATCGAATCATCTTTGGAAGGACTGTTCTATTATGCGCGCTCAAAAATTCGATGCTTTCCGATATGACAAAGGATCGTGGCGGTTCAGATCCGGTTTCCATGGGCCGGTCAGACGGAGCTTCCGGTTCGAGGCACAACCAGTGGCAATTTCAACAACTGTAACAATCAAAGCCAAGAAGAAGTTAAAGAAGCAGCAGTCAAAGCTATCGAGCCAGCCAAAGCAGGTTGAACGGCGGCAATACCATGTTTTCACGACCGGTTTGGACAAGCGGATAGAAAGCTTCACAAACGGGCAAGAATTTGTTGAACCGGCCGTGCTACACGGTATCACGCTGGTCGTAACAACCGATCACATGGAGCGTAGAGGACCATCCCCGGTTGATAATCCGGGTCAGCTGGCTTTGGTGGTGGACCCCCAAGTTGGGGGCTATAAGTTTACTAAGGTTCTTATGGATGGAGGAAGCAGCATCAATATATTGTATTATGACACTTTCCGTCGCATGGGTCTCACAGATAAGGATCTCAGACCGTCCAACACAGTGTTCCATGGTGTAGTGCCAGGCAAATCTGCTTATCCTGTTGGCAAGATAGCCTTGGATGTGGCCTTTGGAGACGAACATGATTCCCGGTCTGAAAAGCTAACCTTTGAAGTGGTGAAGATTCGGAGCCCATATCATGCCCTGTTTGGACGGCCGGCTTATGCCAAATTCATGGCGCGACCTTGTTATATCTACTTGCAGCTTAAAATGCCGGGTTACAAAGGAACAATAACGGTGCATGGAAGTCGCCGAGTCGCTGGAATGTGAGGAAGGAGATGCAATTTTATGCGAAGCGGTGCGTACTCTGAGAGGAGTTGAAATTTATAAGGATAATGTTGATCCGCGGACATGACCCCTCCAAGAAGCCTACTACGGAGCATGAATCGATCTGAAATTTAAATCGTGGTGAAACCAAGCTTGTTGACTTTGTGCCAAAGCGATTCATCTAAGCAATTTACCATCGGTGCCAACTCGATCCCAAATAGGAAGGCGCGCTCATCGAAGTTCATCCGTGAGAAGGGACATTTTGCATGGAAGCCTTCCGACATGCGGGTGTACCGAGGGAACTCGTGAGCACACACTTAATGTGGATCCTAAGTATAAACCGTGAAACAGTTCCTCCGCCGGTTTAATGAAGAAAGGCGCAAGGCCATTGAGAAGAAGTAGCAAAGCTTCGGCAGCGGGCTTTATCATCGAGGTGTTTCATCCGAGTGGCTCGCTAATCCGTGCTAGTCCTTAAGAAAAACGGCACTGGCGATGTGTGTGGACTACACAGATCTTAACAAAGCTTGTCCGCGGATCCGCTTGCTCTCCCCGCATTGATCGATTATCGATGCCACGGCAGATGTGAGCGTTTAAGTTTCTGGACGCGCGTACTCGGGTATCATCAAATCAAGATGGCGTTATGACCAGGAGAAAACGGCGCTTATAACTCCCTTTGGAGCCTTCGCTATGTATCTATGCCTTTTGGGCTCAAAAGCGCCCAAGCCACGATCGGCGGTGTGTGCGTAATTGTTTGCATACACAGATTGGCCGAATGTGCATGCCTATGTGGATGACATTGTGGTAAAATCAAAATGAATGAGACGCGGTGGACGATTTGAAGGAGACCTTCGACAACTTTGCGATTTATAAGATGATGCTTAATCCGCCAAATGTGTTTTGGTGTCCCGGCCGCAAGCTATTGGGGTTCCCTGGTATCCAACGAGAGGATCAAGCCAACCCGAGAAAATTAAGGCGATCACCTCCTTGGCTAAACCAAAGTGTATCAACGACGTTCAACGCTTGGCGGCCGGATTGCGCCCCGAGCCGTTCATCACCGCCTTTGAGAGAAGGCTATTCCTTTATACCGATGCCGAGGAAGACAGATCGCTTTGTTTGGAGTCCCGCTGGACGAAGCTTGAGACCTAAAGCGCAATCGGCCAATCCGCCGTCCTTGCAGCTCCAGCTGACAACGAACCGTTGTTCTTATATGTGGCAGCCAATGCGCGAGCGTAAGCGAGCCATTGTGGTCGAGCGAAGGAGGAAGGAAAGGAATATCCGTTTCCGCCGGTTTATTATATCGCGAGGTACTTATTGAATCCAAACAGAGGTATCCACATTGGCGGAAGTTAGTTTATGGTGTTTTCATGGCGGTACCGAAGCTGAAACAAAGATTTTCAAGGGCATCCTATTACAAATGGTTAGTTCGCCCCTTTGGGTGATATCATACTAACCGGAGGCGATCGCCGGATTGCAAAATGGGATCGAGCTTGGGCCGCACGGGCTCAAATATATACCACGACGGCAAAGGAAGTCACAAGCGCTTGTCGACTTCATTAATGATTGGACGGAGTTACGTGCACCGAGGAGAAGCCGATCATACATACCGACTATCCACTTCGATGGGTCCAGCAGTTGAAGGCTCGGGTCGGAGTCGTGTTAACTTCCCCGCGAGGTGATAAGTTTTGTTACGTTCTCCGCCTAATGTTCCCTTGTACTAATAATGCAGCTGAGTACGGCTTTACTCCATGGTCTCCGGATGGCTAAGGAAATGAACTTGAGCCGGTCAAGTGTTTTGGTGACTGACCGTGGCGCAGCAAGTATCCGCACTTGGGATTCTAAGGACCCCTCATGGCTGCATATCGACGAGCGGTGGATAATATTGCAGGGTGCTTCAAGGATATCAAGTAGATCATGTGGATCGCCGGAAGAACGAAGCGGCAGACGCTTTAAGCCATTTGGGTTCTCGCCAGAAACCGTTCCCCTAATGTCTTCCTCGACATCTTGCACAAACCGCTTGTTCAGCTCCCCGGTGAAGCGGATTTGGCAATTCCTCGATCCGGAGGCCCGTTGGTGGCAGCATTACACGCTATTCGGATTGACGGTGCCTTACCTTGCATATATGACTCGAGGAGAATTACCAGACGATGAGGTTCTCGCCGTAGGTAACCCGCGCCCAAGTCCATGACGATTATCAATGGTGAGTTGCATCATCGCAGCGCTTGTGAGGCTTTCAACGCTGTGTTTCCCGAGGAAGGTGGCGAAATTTTACGAGAAATCCATGAAGGGATTGCGGGCACCATGCCGGTTCAAAGTCCCCGTGGCAAAGGCATTCCGTCATGGATTCTATCGTTAACGGCTCATGCCGATGCGGAGGATTTGGTCAAGCATCGCGATGGGTGTCGAATTCTCCAGCGTGCCCATATACCGCACAGAGTTGAGGATGATCCCGATAACATGGCCGTTTACATGGGGCTGGATATGGTCGGGCCTTTTAAGAGATCCAAAGATAAGAAGACCCATCTCTGGTAGCAAGTGGACAAGTTCACCAAGTGGATTGAAGCGGAGCTCACAAGAAGTGTGATGCGCAACAATGTGCGCTTTATCAAAAGGTGATTTTCCGTTTGGCTTTCCACACAAGATCATCACCGATAATGGCACCAATCTGTCCAAGGGAGCTATGAAAGAATTTTGTGACCGCGAAAGCATATCCGCTTGACGATCGCCAAGAGCGCACTTCAATCCAACGGGCGGTGAGCGTGCTAATCAGAAATATTGCGAGGCATCAAACCGCGACTTCTGGTCCCATTACAAAGGACGCCAGGGTGCTGGGTTGAGGAGCTCCCATCGGTGCTATGGAGTATCAATACTACGCCAAACCGCTCATCGTTACACCCCTTTTTCATGGTTTATGGAGCAGAAGCAGTTCTCCCGGCGATATTCGCACGACTCGCCCTGTAGCGGCTTATGTTGAAGCGACAATGAAGCGGCGCGACAGACGCTTTGGATCTGCCGGATGAGGAGCGTGATATAGCAGCCGCCGATCAGCGATTTACAAAGAAGACCTTCGTCGTTATCACAAACCGCCGGTTAAAACCAGAGTTTTTCAGAAGGCGATTTGGTGCTTCGCCTCATCCAAGATCGCATGACATGCACAAGCTATCCCCACCTTGGGAAGGGCCCTTTGTGGTCAAGAAGAATCTGCATAATGGCTCCTATTATCCGGTTGATATTCGAGAGCATAAAGACTCACGACGCCGAGGAGGAGACCAACAGCCGTGGAATGTAGCTCATCTTCGACCTTACTACACATGAGTCATCGGCTCGGTTTATGTACATAGCATAACAATGTATATATTATCTTTTGATATAATAAAAATCAGGGCCTCACCAAAGCGGGTCTCTGCTTTTCTTTTTCATGCGTGGTTACACGGGCGCTTGTTTTTCAAAGCGACCTCCGGTTTACCCCTTGACAATTATCACTTGGGGGCTTGGTCGATCCCAACCAATTGCTACACCTCTTGATAGGCGAAAGCCACTAGATCATTTGGGGACACGGTCATGTCTCGAACCGTCACGCCTCTTGGTCGGCCACTAGGGCCAGCGCCACTTGGGGCTTGGTCGAACCCGAACCAATGTCACGCCACTTGGCCGGGCGACTCGCCACGAGTCTTTTGGGGACTGGCCGACTAGCACCATCGCTACACCTTCGGGGGGCTTGGTAGCATCTGACCATGGTAATGCCATCTGACCAGCTCCAAGCAGCTCTCCTTTTTTACAAAGTGTTATTGCCTTTGTTGCCACATTTGGTTTTTGATTTTTGTTGTGTTTCCAACGTGATGAATATTTTTTTCCGGTTTAGCTGTCAGTACTAAGCTGATAAGCGCACGGTCCGATATTTCCAACAGTTTTTACTTTTTCCGGTTTACCATCTTCCGGTCCATCTTTATGGAAAAACTCGGGGGCTTGTGCTCATTCAGCACGCCTATATGGGAGTTATTGCTTCCCAAGACGGTTATGGTTTTTAACAAGAAAGCCTCCGCTTCAAGATTGGCTATGCTGCCTTTATGCCAGATATGGCGGTATTTGTATCGCATACTAATTAATTTTCAATACATAAGCACATATTGATGTTATAAACCGTGGCGGTCTCACCGCCACCGAAGTTTACTCTTTTGGTTGCAGGAACTGTGAATCAAACAAGGTTTACTCGATGCACGAAGGCATACCCAGGCAATAAAGTTTGGCTAAAGCTATTACAAGGCAACACAGTGCCCAAATGATCATTGTTTTCTAAACCGCTACCGGTTCAAGACTCATTCTCCGTCCTCCTCCGCTTCAAAGATCTTCTCCTCTACCCATTGGCCGAAATCCACGAAGTCCAATCGATGCCCATCGCCGCTTGAAAACAGCTTCTTCATGAATCAAAGTTGACGGTTCAATATCGAGCATAAGTGTGCTTACGGATTGGAGGATTAAATTTTCCGGCTCAAAAGTTGGAGCGACACACGCTTGTTCCGATCATTGTCTCGGGCTTGATAGTGCTCCAAGTCGGCTTCTTCCGCCAATTGACAAGCAAGTGGGCGTACTGCACGGTTTATTGCACGCAAATCCTCTTCATTAAAATCTGAGCCATCTTCCTTCACACTGGGATAGCCCCGGCCGCTTCCCATCGATCAAAATCCGCACCTGTGCCTTGGCCGGATCGTATGCTGATGGCTCCGGTTCGTGCAGCCGACTTTTTCACCTCCTCAATCCGGGAAGGTAGGATGGATAGCCGGTTCAAGGTGTCTTGGATCAAGGACGGCGCCGGGTTGTTGTGTGACATTGTGGTAATCACACGTTGGGCTCCGGTATATAGCTGTTCTACCAAGGTGTACACAGCTTTTAGTTTCTTCCGCACGTCATTCCCCAGGTGCCCAACGCGTGTGCCTGCGTTTCATAAACAGGACAGTTTATAAACCGGAGTGTTGGAGATACAGGACAAGTAAATTACATTTATTTAAAAGGGCGCATCAAGATGGCTGCTGTCATAGAATGCACTTGTCGCTTCACGGCTGTCAGATCATCTACCACCGGTTTAAGGGCGGCTTCAGCATTTTCTGCCCGCTTGAGCAAGTTGGCCTTTTCAGTGGCCCAGACAGCTTGTTCCTTCTTCATTTTGTCCTTCGTTTCTTCTGCAGCAGCCAGGGCAATAGTCAGTTCTTTCTTGGTCTTGTCTGTCTCGGCCTGCTGGGTCTCCAATGCTGCCTGTAAATCGGCAATCCGGCCATCCTTGATCGCCACATCAGCCTGCACATTGATAGCATCGTCAGCCAGCAATTAAAGTGCAAGTATCAACCACACAACATTGTTATATGCTTGACACTTGGGGGCTAATGTACCTTCAATTTTTTCTACTACTAATACATGGACAAGTCCCAAGTTCAATACGCGTATTCAACTCGGCACTTGGGGGCTAATGGCTATTTGATTTACTAACAGTATTGATAAAACAGTTTTTGGAGTACCGGTTTAGGTTCGCATACTTAAACCGGCCTTGGCAGTTATCAGGGAAGATTGCAAAGTGTCAAAGAAAATTATCAAGTACCAGTTTGATCAAAGATTGCAAACCGGCCCTTGGGGGCTACAGGGATCATTATATCGGCATAAAGGAAAGGAGCGTTACCTCAAACTTGTCTCTCATCAGTTTCACCAGGCCAGCTTCATAATCACGGCTACTATAAAGCCGGTTCAGATATCCGGAATGAAGATCTTGGGCGCTCATAGCGGCGTATGTTTCCAGCTCTACATTCCATTTTCCTTTCTTAAAGGCAGCAGAGTCCTCTTTTACAGTGTGCCGGGTTAAGGTAGCGGCATTGCCCGGTTCAGAGTGGCCTATCCCAGTAATTACCACGTCGTCATCTTTCGATTCGACGGATTGAGTAGGCACGGTGGCTTTGGCAGGGCTAGGAGGCTTTGCAGACTGGATGGTACTGGCAGGCGGATCAACAGACATTGAAGCATCTGTAGGCCTCTCCTCTGGTATCACATCTTCTTGAACCGGGGGATTGTTTGGAATATCGTCAAAGGCGATATTATCCCGATCCGTGCTCGCCATGATCGGAGGTGGCAGCTTCTTCGGTGGTTTTTTCCAAACGAGCTTTCTTGCTGGGCTTCGGTTTGGTCCTGAAGAAACGGAAATAAGACACGTACATTGCAGAAGAAATTTATAAGTATATGGTCATGTTGGCTTACCCGACGGCTATCTTCAGCGGCGGCAGTTGAGTGGCTGACGATTCGCCAGAGGACGAATGAGAAGTGACCTGATAATCGGAGTCGGACGGATTAAGAGGTTGACGGAATAAACCCGCTTTGGAATTCGACATAATAAGATGATTGGAAACCTCGGTGCGGCGTTTTCGAGCCGGGCTGTTCGGTAAACCGGCAGAAGTAACTACCTGTCCACTGTGCCGGGTTGTGCGGCGAGCCTCGTGCTGTTGCGTCTTCATAAGAAGTTGGGGATCCAAGTGAGCAAGAGGATGAGAAAAGCTAACTTTCCGGTTTGCCCGGCGAAATTTTGGGGCAGGTAAGCTTATTGAATCGGAAATAAGAATGATTACCTCGGCAAATCCAGCGTTGCTGGCTTCATCGTCATCCTGACAAGCATCGTCATCAATAAGACGTGTAAAAAACAAGCCAAGAGAATCAAGTTCCGGATTACCCACATCATCATCGATGGCCGGATCAGACGAAGCCGTGGTTTTCCTCTTATGGGCAGGCTTCTTGACAACTTTCGTTTTGGGCCGGTTTGGCCGCCCGGACTTGTCCGCTTTGTCTTGCGAGAGCTTCTTGCTCCAGAATGGATCATCGCCCTGGATCGGAAATAATTGAGAGTTGCAAGCATGAAGGTAATGGCAAAAAATTAAAATGGCGGCACAGTCAGGAGTTTACCGCAGGAGGTGTGTGGAGAGTGCAGTAAGGGGCCAAGCCGGTTTGGGCACGAGGTGCTCCGGTTCGTTCAAAGATTTTCCTCATCGAATCAGAACCGTCTTCAGACAGTTCTAATTTGGTGTGTCGGTGGGTCATCGACACTACCGTGTATCGACACATCAAACCGAACGCCGCTTAAAGGCAAGATGCCCCAAGATAACCAAAGAGCGTGCGGATCGATCCAGCCAAACCGTTGGCCATAAAGGCCCGGAGCTTGGACAGTTGGGGAGCGAATCTACTTTCTCTTTGCGGTCAATCGCTATGAAAGGGATGTGTGTTGCTAAGCGCTCGGGCGGAAACCTGTAAAGGATTTTCACCTTCAGGAGGTGTCTCGCAATAGAACCAAGTTATGCTCCATTCTTTGGGGTGAGAGTGGAGTTTCACATGAGGATAAGTGATTTCTTTCCTCTTCGATAGCCATACCGCCCATTCAAGATTTGGGCCATCGTGAATTCGGTGCGGCGGTTTAGGTGGAAAAGATCCCGAATAACTCGATGTAAGGCTCTTCTTGCGATAAGCTTCGACAAAGACTTGAAAATGACACAAGTTGGTAACTGAATTGGGGCCGATATCTTGGGGCGAATTGAAAGTTGGCCATTACGTCCGGAAAAACTTTGACCCGGGCGGTTTGAAACCCCGGAATAAGTGATCTGCAAAAACTATGACTTCACCTTCCTGGGGAGTGGGAGGACATTCCTCACCAGGAACCCTCCAATGGATGGTGTTTTGGTTGTCCAAAGCGCCAATGGATACTAGCTCGTTCAGTTGCGTCTCAGAGACGCGGGAAGGAACCCAGTTGCACTCGTATACCTGTTTGGCCATCATGAGATCTACAAAGAGAAGAATCCGGTTTGAGAAAATACTCATTGCAGAGCAATTGGTCCGAGATATGATAAACCGGAAGATGATCCGATGCATCAGATCGATACGGTATGATGTCAGATATAGATTGGCGGTTCAACACAGGGACTAATGGTGTACCGAAGCCGGTTTAGCAATTTTTGTTTCTATGATGAGTTAAACCGCCTATTCTTGGCTACAGAGGAAATTGACAGAAACAAGTTTCACAAGAGTTCATGTTTATCATGGATCGAACGCGGTTTTCGTAAAATGGGACGGCGTAATAAAGAACGTAAGAGGCAGGAAACACACTATGAGGTATACCAGTATATACGACAAGATCTATGGGATGCAGATAAGAGAATGCAGCGGATAAACAGGAGTTTTCATCTGATACAGAACAGCATTCATGGCATGGTTCAAAAGCTAGAAAAGGGAAAGCACGCGAAGAACATGGTATGAAGCTTGAACCCTAGAAATAGATCTAGAATGACGAAACAGATTGATAAGGGTAATAGAGTTACCGGAAGCGGAGGAGATGCGGAGAAAGACCGCAATATTCTGATCCGAACAGGTTGATGCAGCGGCCAAGATTGAAGCAGACGTTGACAACGGCGACGGAGCTCCAAAGGCAGCGGCGCGAGGAAGAAGAAGAAGAGAAAGCGAAGGGGGAAACTGAATGACCCTTCGGTCCTATTTATAAGGAAGTAAGGCTAGGTCAAGTGCGTGAATCCAGGGACAGTCATTAAAGAAGGCGATATGCTTCGGGATGACGTCATGCCGGTTTACGATGATCAGAAGAAATGATGTCATGCCGGTTTACAGTGATCAGAAGCAATGATGATATGACGGTTTATTAAGCAAAGAAGATGTCCAAGATGCAAGTTCATTTGAAGGATTGGCATGAACCAGTTCAAACCAATCTGGGGCCTAATGTTGGGGATATTACCACTAGGTATAAACCGGCCAAGCTTGGGCCGGGTTAACTTCGTTGGTAGTGTAATCATGTAAAGGCCCAAGGCCTGTAGTTGGCTCAGACCTTGTAGCCGTAAACCGGCCTGATGTGTAACTTGTACTGTAAGTTAGGAATAGAGAGATACCAACGGGATACGAGTATGAACCGGTTGGGACTTCTAAACCGACGGGCGCCACCCGTGTATATAAGGGGACGACCGGCGGCGGTTCAAAGATGATAACAACATCTCGAGCCTAGGCGGCTTATTTGCTCCCTAGCCATCGAGATTACATCAATTCCATCACAACTAGACGAGGCTTTACCTTCATCGAAGGGCGAACTAGTATAAACCCTCGTGTCTTTGTGTCCGCTTTAACCCCGCAAGTAAACCCGCTGCGATGGCTCCACGACTAAGTCCTCGATTAGGACATCTGCCGTGACAAATCCACGACAAGATTGGATACCGACGATCGAATCTCGGGCAAGTAACATACCGATGACAAAGGAACAACGATGTTGTTATGCGGTCCGACCGATAAAGATCTTCAGAGAATATGTAGGAACCAATATGGGCATCCAGGTCCCGCTGTTGGTTATTGACCGTGAATAGTTCTAGGTCATGTCTACATTGTTCTCGAACCGTAGGGTCCGCACGCTTAAGGTTACGATGATGCTTATTATGAGTTTATGTATTTTGATGTACCGAAGGAGTTCGGAGTCCCGGATGTGATCACGGACATGACGAGGAGTCTCGGAATGGTCGAGACATAAAGATTGATATATTGGAAGCCTATGTTTGGAGTTCGGAATGGTTCCGGGCTAAAACGGGAATTTACCGGAGTACCGGGAGGTTACCGGAACCCCGGGAGGTAAATGGGCCACTATGGGCCTTGGTGGAAAGGAGAAGGGCAGCCCAAGAGGGCTGCGCGCCTCCCCCCCTTCCCTAGTCCTATTAGGACTAGGAGAAGGCCGGCCCCCCTCTCTCTCTTTCCCCCTCAGGAATCCTAGTTGGACTAGATTGGGGAATCCTACCCGAGAGGAGTAGGACTCCCCGGCGCGCCTCCTTTGGCCGCCGCCCCTCCCCCTGGCTCCTTTATATACGGGCAGGGGGCACTTTGGAACACACAAGTTGATCGTGAGATCGTTCCTCAGCCTGTGCGGTGCCCCTCCACCATATTCCACCTCGGTTATACCGTCGCGAAGCTTAGGCGAAGCCCTGCACGTGAAACATCAAGATCGTCACCACGCCGTCGTCTTGTGACGGAACTCTCCTCGACACTCGGCTGGATCGAGTACGAGGGACGCCATCGAGCTGTACGTGTGTCAAGAACTCGGGCGCCGAGTAACGGCGCTAGGATCGGTCGGATCGCGAGGAGAACGACGACTACTTCCTCTACGTTGTGATCGCTTCGCCGGGTCTACAAGGGTATGTGGACAACACTCTCCTCTCGTTGCTATGCATCACCATGATCTTGCGCGGTGCGAGGAAATTTTTGAAATTACTACGCTTCCCAACAGTTTTGTCACTTAGGATTTTCTGTTGTTCCTTGGTATGTGCTTGTTTTGTGTAGTTTTGGGTTGTGTCTGCTTTTCCGCAAAGGCGTTTTTCTCTTGTTTGAAACCTTCGGTGGCGTGAGCTCACGGTACTACATGGTCGGCCACGGTACTATCATGACAACCACGGTACTACCGCTGATGGGAGCACGGTACTCTGTCCCCAAGTGGCGTAATTTTTATCGCCGCTGGTTGAGCGGTACTACCGCCTCGGCTGCATTTTCGCCCGGCGGTACTACCGCGATGACCCGCGGTACTACCGTGCCGGTTCGAGCGTGTGGGGATAAGGCCGGGCAGGGGGAGTTCTAACTCCCCATACCCATTCTCCTCTTTCTCTCCACGTTGTCTCTTCCTCTCTCGTGCTCACGAACGGAGCCGGCGTTCGTCGCCGGATCTCCTCCATCGGCTGCCATACCGTGATTCCGTCCGGTGGGATCGTTCCCCACCACGCGCTCTTGCTATGGACCAAGGTTTTTCCCCAAATCCTTCTCCTTTCTGATTGTGTTTGGTTCTTCTAGGTTTTGGGGGAGGCTTGTATGTTCTTGAGATTCCTAGACTAGATCTCTGCAAGAGTAGGATGAAGGAGTGTGGTATTGCATAGGATTTACACTTGTATTGTTGTCTTGCACTAGATCTGATCACCGTAGCACCGCCATGGCAGCCGCGGTTCTTTTGATTCAAACTCGTTAGATCCGACGCGACGCGGTACTACTGCCCGTGAGGAGCGGTACTACCGCTCTCACGGTACTACCGCCCTAGGGCGCGGTACTATCGCGACACCGGCGGTACTAAAACTTTACTACTGCCCCAGCCACGGTACTATACGTGACCTCAAGACGAGTACTACCGCTTCGAGCTATACTAAGCCTTTAGTACCGCAAACCATGGCAGATCTACCGTGGCTCACATCTATCGTGATGCCAACTTTCTCGCTTATCTTCTATGGGTTTCATGTGCTGTCTTATGGCCTTTGCATTGATTCTTTTCGCTTTTGTTTTGGTGCTTTGCGTGTGTGTCTCTGTGGTGGCTCTCGCCGGGCCAATCCCGTTCGTGACACTGGCTCCAAGCGTCTGCGCAACCCAGGAGAAGTTCCCGAGGGGTCATCTGCGTCCAAGCGCAATGTGAAGACTACCGCTAGCAAGCACAAGGAGCCCGCCAGAGGTATGGATGAGATAGGCCCTACAGAGTATGTCCGTCTCAGGCAGCTTCACCCTTATGTGACCCCTCGCTCCACTGTCAGAGGGTGTGAACTGTTCTGGAACAAGACCCAAACCCAGATCTACTTGGATGTCATCAAGAACAAGCAGAATACCTATGTGGAGGTGAAGTGGATTGATATGCACCACATGAGGAAGGACAAGTTTCGTGACTACTTTGGGGAGGCTCTCGACTTGGTGGAGCAGTTTGGAATTGAGCATGTGATCTCTTTCCACCTGGACTATGACCCTGAGATCATCTGTCAGTTCTTTGCCTCAGTGTTTTTTCACACCAATGATGAAAGGAGGATGACTTGATGACCAATGGCCGCAAGTCGTCCGCTACACCGAAGGAGTTCATGGATTTGCTTCAAGTTGTCGATGATGGACTTGACACTCCTGTGGGTGTTCGCCCTCATGGCAATGCCGACTCCGACAAGGACAAGCTCACCCCGCTCATGGTTGAGAAGACGCTCGCCAATAGCAAGACAATTTTGGTTCTCAACCCCTTTCTGGATATCATGTACCGCATCTTCCGCAACTCCTTGTTCCCACGCATCGGTGACAAAGACAAGGTTCATGCCTATATGGTGGACATGATGCTTATTTGCCAGGAGGCTCGCTCGTCTCAGACTCAGCCACTTGATGTCTCTCACATCATGTGGTGTGAGCTTCGGTTTGTTGTGTTCAACCGCAAGGTGCCTATCTATGGGCCCTACCTGTTTCTGCTGATTTCGAAGACTTGGGAGAAGATGTACCCTGAGGAGGAGTTCCTGGCTCCAGACTGGATTCGCCATGAGCCCATTTGTCTGCGGGTCAAACCCAACTGGGCTAACACCGCTACTCGTGCTGAGGCGTCTGCTGCTAGGGCTGCTGCTGTTGATGAGGATGTTGCTGGCGCCGAGGGCCGTTCTGCTAGGCCCTCTCAGAGTGACTCTAGGCCATCTTGGGCCAAGAAGTTGAAGGATAAGATGAAGTCTCTTTTCTGCATGCAAGCCAAGGGCCAGTACAGGGCTCACGTGGAGTCCAAGGAGAGTCGTCGCCGGCACAACAAGGTCTTGCAGCTCTATGGCGAGGATGTGTCTGGCGGGTCTGAGGAGCACATCACTCCTGAGACCGAGTGGATGGAGAAGCAAGGATATAGGTGGACTGATTCTGAGGAGGAGGTCGAGGAGTCCATTCCAGCTGCAGAGGCGTCTGACGAAGAGGCATGGGACAACTTCTCTGCTTGAGCCACCTCTTGTGTGTTTAGGTGTCCTCTCTGCCTTTTTGGCGTCTCGATGCCAAAGGGGGAGAGAGTGTAGGGATTTGAGAGTTTGCGAGTCGTGTGTTTGTTGCTTTCTCAGTTGAACTCTTTGCTGTTTTTCTCATTTGAACCTTGGTTATCTTACTTCGTATGGTGTAAGACATATGCACTCTATCTATCCTAGCAAGCTCGTATTATATTGTGCTATCTTCATGCTTTGCTATGCTTATTATCATGTCTTGGTCTCTAAAATATAGGGGGAGTGTTGATCCTAGTTTGTGTGCCATGTAGTCCAAAGCATTCATCTAAAGTGCACACATCTAGGGGGAGCCCGACTATATTTTAGAGAGGTGGGGTTTGCCTCTGCTCTAAATTATCTTATCTTTGTGCAAATCCCGTGTTGTCATCAATCCACCAAAAAGGGGGAGATTGTAAGGGCATATTTATCCCTAAGTGTTTTGGTGATTGATGACAATGCGTGTGCGGACTAATCGTGTGCCTTGAGTCCCTCAGATACTTCATCATTAGGCACAAGACGATTCGGTGCCCCTCGGAGACTGTTGAAGCCGGCGTTGTTCTACGTTTCTCTTTGGTGGAGTTGTGTCGTAGGAGAGCCGTACTATTAAGAGGGGGTCCGTGTCTAAAAGGTAGGGTGGAATCACACGCACACTTGTCCCTCCTTTCCTTGCACTTTGGAGCTACTCGTCGTTATCTTGGTTGTGTGAAAATCGCAATCGCTGCTGTACTTGCGGTAGTACCGCAGGTACAAGCGTAGTACCGCAAGGTCACGGTAGTACCGCCCGCTTGGCGCGGTAGTACCACGGCACTGCCTAGTGCCGCCGGTGCGGCGATAGAGGGCGGATGTAATTTTACACCGCGCCCCACGGTAGTACCGCTCGCCCAGTAGCGGTAGTACTGCTGGGGCCCATGGTAGTACCGCTCCTTGGAGTCGTAGTACCGCGGGCCCTTCGCCTAGTACCGCAGATGTCGCGGTAGTAGGCGCGATGTAATTTTACATCCGCGCCGACCACGGTAGTACCGCTACCGCAAGCGGTAGTACCGCGTCGGGTTTTGCACCATCCTAGTTTCGCGAAGTAAGCACGGATGTAATTTATTTCATTCCGCCCTTCCCTGTGTCAGTGATTCTTCGCCTTTGCGGTAGTACCGCAGGGGAGCGGTAGTACCGCGAGCGTAGTATCGCTCCTTCTTCGTGCTTGTTCCGCTCAGGCAGATTGCCACGGTAGTACCGTGGTGGTCCACGGTAGTATCACATGGCGCCATGGTAGTAGTACCGCCCTGGAGCGGTAGTACCGTGAGTCGCGGGCAGAACTAGTGGATAACGGTTGGATTTTTTCCACGACTATATAAGGGATGTCTTCTACCTCTAGTTGACTACCTCTTCCACCTCTAAGCTCCATTGTTGCTCCAAGCTCCATTTTCGCCCGATCTCTCTCCCTAGCCAATCAAACTTGTTGATTTGCTCGGGATTGGGTGACAAGGGCCCGATCTACACTTCCACCGAAGGATGATTCCCCCCACTTATCCCTTGCGGATCTTGTTACTCTTGGGTGTTGAGCACCCTAGACGGTTGAGGTCACCTCGAAGCCATACTCCATTGTGGTGAAGCTTCGTGGTGTTGTTGTTGTTGGGAGCCTCCGATTGTTGTGGAGATTGCCCCAACCTTGCTTGTAAAGGTTCGGCCACACGCCTTCAAGGGCACCAATAGTGGAATCACGGCATCTCGTGATCGTGTGAGGGCGTGAGGAGAATACGGTGGCCCTAGTGGCTTCTTGGGGAGCATTGTGCCTCCACACCGCTCTAACGGAGACGCATTTCCCTTAAAAGGAAGGAACTCCGTAACACATCCTCGTCTCCACCGCTCCACTCTTGGTTATTTCGTGCCTTTACTGCAAGCTTACTTATTGTTACATCTCTTGTTTGCTTGCGTGCTAGTTGATATTGCATCATATAGGTTGCTCACTTAGTTGCATATCTAGACAACCTATTTGTTGCAAAATTTAATTTGGTAAAGAAAAGCTTAAAAATTGTTAGTTGCCTATTCACCCCCCCTCTAGTCAACCATATCGATCCTTTCAAAGACAAAAAGGGAGAAAGTCTCACATCAACGCGGCTAATCAATGGGCTATGGAGGTGCCCATCAATTGATGTCAATGTGAGGAGTAGGGATTGCCATGCAACGGATGCACTAGACCTATAAGTGTATGAAAGCTCAAACTAAAAACTAAGTGGGTGTGCATCCAACTTGCTTGCTCATGAAGACCTAGGGCATTTGAGGAAGCCCATCGTTGGAATATACAATCCAAGTTCTATAATGAAAATTCCCACTAGTATATGAAAGTGTAACATAGGAGACTCTCTATATGAAGAACGTGGTGCTACTCTGAAGCACAAGTGTGGAAAAGGATAGTAACATTGCCCCTTTTTTTTGGGTGGGCTTCTTTGGCCCCCCTTTTTTATTTAGGCTTCTTTGGCCTTTCCTTTTTTTTCTTTTTTCTTTTTTTCATGGGGCAATGCTCTATAATGATGATCATCACACTTTTATTTACTTACAACTCAATATTATAACTCGATACTGGAACAAAGATATGACTCATATGAATGCTTCCGGCGGTGTACCGGGATGTGCAATTCTAGCGTAGCAATGACATCAAAAAACGGACAAGCCATGAAAACATCATGCTAGCTATCTTACGATCATGCAAAGCAATATGACAATAAATGCTCAAGTCATGTATATGATGATGGTGGAAGTTGCATGGCAATATATCTCAAAATGGCTATGGAAATGCCATGATAGGTAGGTATGGTGGTTGTTTTGAGGAAGATATAAGGAGGCTTATGTGTGATAGAGAGTATCGTATCACGGGGTTTGGATGCACCGGAAAAGTTTGCACCAACTCTCAAGGTGAGAAAGGGCAATGCGCGGTACCGAAGAGGATAGCAATGATGGAAAGGTAAAAGTGCGTATAATCCATGGACTCACATTAGTCATAAAGAACTCATATACTTATTGCAAAAGTTTATTAGCCCTCAAAGCAAAGTACTACTACGCATGCCCCTAGAGGAATAGATTGGTAGGAAAAGACCATCGCTCGTCCCCGACCGCCACTCATAAGGAAGATAATCAAAGAAACACCCCATGCTTCAAATTTGTCACACAACGGTTACCATACGTGCATGCTACGGAACTTGCAAACCTCAACACAAGTGTCTCTACAATCCACAACCACCCACTAGCATGACTCTAATATCACCACCTTTATATCGCAAAACTATTGCAAGGAATCAAATATATCATATTCAGCGATCTACAAGTTTATGTAGGATTTTACGATTAACCATGTGAATGACCAATTCCTGTCATCTCTCTAAATAGATCTAAGTGAAGCAAGAGAGTTTAATTCTTTCTACAAAAGATATGCCCACGCTCTAACAAATATAAGTGAAGAAAAAGAGCATTCTACAAATGGCGGTTTTCTAGGTGAAGAGAAACAAGCAATCCAAACTTCAAATGATATAAGTGAAGCACATGAAGCATTCTATAAAGCCATACTCAAAAGATTTAAGTGAAGTGCAATGAGAATTCTATAAATCAACCAAGGACTATCTCATACCAGCATGGTGCATAAAAGAAAATTGAAAACTAAATGTAAAAGACGCTCCAAGACTTGCACATATCGCATGAACGAAACGAATACGAAAACATACCGATACTTGTTGAAGAAAGAGGGGATGCCTTCCAGGGCATCCCCAAGCTTAGATGCTTGAGTCTACTTGAATATTTACTTGGGGTGCCTCGGACATCCCCAAGCTTGAGCTCTTGCCTCTCTTCCTTTTCCTCATATCGAGACATCCTCGATTAGACACTTCATCCACACAAACTTCAACAGAAAACTCGGTAAGATTCGTTAGTATAACAAAGCAAATCACTACTCTAAGTACCGTTGCAAACCAATTCATTTGTATTGTGTCTACTTTAACATAACTTTTTCATGGCTTAATCCACTGATATAAATTGATAGATTCATCAAAACAAGCAAACTATGCATCAAAAACAGAATCTGTCAAAAACAGAACAGTCTGTAGAAATCTGAACATTCACCATACTTATGGTACCCCAAAAATTCTACCAAAATTAGGGAAAATAAAAAATTGTACAGAAATACAGTGCAAAAGGAATCAGAACCTTTTGACGTTCCAGTTAAAAATGTAAAATCGTGCACTACAGCCAAAGTTTCTGTCCTGCACCGTACAAACCAACAAGCACTGTAAACATCCTAAAGGCAAACCTTGGCACATTATTTTTATAATACAATGGAATTATACAAGGGGATAATTATTTTTGATGAAAATTTTCTGTAATCAAGATTCACAAAGTTTTCATGAGCATGAACGAAGTTCAAGGAGCTCTCCCACTTCAACAATGCTTGTCCCTCTCACTTTCACTTTCCGTTTTGAAAAGTTTTTAGGTTCCCCTCTTTATTTTTTTTTGTTTTTAAACTATATGAAAGCACTCAACAGAAATAAATGACTCTCTAAAAATTCCGGGTTGTCTCCCTGGCAGCGCTTTCTTTAAAGCCATTAAGCTAGGCATAAAGTGCTCAAGTAATGGATCCACCCGGAGTCATGCAACAACTATCATGCAACAACGAAGTCTAACTCTTTTCCTATGCATCGGCATGTCATAAAAGAACAATTCATGCACACCAAGTAAAGACCAATGCATAGTATAAGCAATTTCTTGCAATTTTATCGTGTTGGAAACATAAAGAGGCGTAGATGTAGTTCCTCTCTCATAATAATTGCAAGTAGGAGCAGCAAGCACATGCATATTATATTCATCAAAATCATCATGTGCAACGGTAAAAGGCAACCCATCAATATAATCCTTACTAAGGCAAACTTCTCCGATATAGTGTACTCGGGAGAATTCAAAAAGATAATAGGCCCATCATGCGTGGGTGCAATAGCAACATTTTCATGTTTAACATAAGGAACTATAGCAAGTTCATCTCCATAAGCATAATTCATATTGGCATCTTGGCCACAAGCATAGCAAGCATCATCAAAAAGGGATATTTCAAGAGAATCAACGGGATCATAGCAATCATCCTTCGGTAAGTACGAAGGGGAATTAAACAGTGTATGAGTTGAAGAGTTACTCTCATTACAAGGTGGGCACGGGTGATCAATCCGCTCTTCCTCCTTCTGTTCTTCGCTCTCCTCATCATCTTTTTCATCCAATGAGCTCACAGTTTTATCAATTTCTTCTTTCATAGATTCCTGCAAAATATTAGTCTCTTCTTGGACAGTGGAGACTTTCTCAATAAATGCATCAATATTGTAATTGTATTCATAATTGTCATAGCAATATTTCAATATAGCAAAGTTTCCAGGCCCATAAACATCATCATCTAAAGCTTCATACTTTTCAAACAAAGATTCAATTTCATAAGCAGCCTTAAAAGCAACAAATTCTTCAATTGGTTCAACATCATAGTAATCATATATACCATTAGCATAAGAAGCTAAGGTTTCATTATCATTAAAGTTGCATGAAAAGGGAAGGTGTGGAGCCTTCATCCTAGAGCAACAATTATAATCATATCACAAGCATAGATCCCGAGCATACCAACGCAACATATAAATTTGATCCCATAATAGTTTCCCTTTTTGTGTCAAGCTATAATCCCTAAAATATTTACGTTGATCCAACGTTACTCCCATTACATAATTGAATGGGGTTTTCTCATGATTATCAAAGTAGTACATAATATTTTGAACATAGCGAGCATCGAGGGTTTTAGGAGGTTCCCCATCTCCATGAGCAGCAAGTACACCTATTTTTTTCGTGTTCCATATCCATAGCTAAAGATAGAGAACGACATAGAACAACAAATAAAAACTACATAGTGATAAAGCAAACAAGCACACACGAGAATATTCACCCCATGCTATGACTCCCCGGCAACGGCGTCAGAAAAAGGTCTTGATAACCCGCAAGTATACGGGATAGTTGTGGCCTCTTTCGATAAGTAAGAGTGTCGAACCCAACGGTGAGCTAAAGGTAGAACAAATACTCTCTCAAGTCCTATCGCCATCGATATTTACTTTCACGACGCTTGAAGTTCGCTTACCTAGAACAAGTATGAAACTAGAAGTACTTTGTAGGTGTTGTTGGATAGGTTTGCAAGATAATAAAGAACACGTAAATAAAAAGTAGGGGCTGTTTAGATAAAGATGCAATAAAGTAAATATTAGTAGAGAGCTTTTTGTCAAGAGAAAGTTATTTGTCCAAGGCAATCGATAACTAGATCGGTAATCACTATTGCAATTTTATTTGAGGGAGAGGCATAAGCTAACATACTTTCTCTTATTGGATCATATGCACTTATGATTGAAACTCTAGCAAGCATCCGCAACTACTAAAGATTCATTAAGGTAAAACCCAACCATAGCATTAAAGTATCAAGTCCCCTTTATCCCATACGCAAACAACCTACTTACACTACTAGGGAAAACCCTAGCAGTAGCGCTGGTTTTGTGCTCACTAGTAGCGCGGGGGCACTACTAATAAGGCGCCACAACTATTGCTTAGCGAAGAACGCTGCGTTCGCACGCGCCATCGCTAGGACAAATAGCTGCAGCGTTTGTTCACTCCCCACCATCGCTAATGTAACTAGTGGTAGCGTGTTTTTCTCCATCGCTACTAGTATTCTTTTTTATTTTTTTATTTTTAGTGTATTTATGCGCCATCGTACAAATATTGATATAATACCAGTTACGAGGTTTACATCATTATGTCCATAACAGTGTGTCAAATGAAGGTGGATTGTTCAAGTGGAGGCAATATGTGGTGCATGTCAAAGTATACTACTAATCCAAACTTGATCTAGTTTGGACTAGTAGTACTTTCGATGTGCACCACATGTTGCCTCCATTGAATCTAATCCGCCAAAGACAAGCTATTTAATCATCATCATAGTCATTACCACCAACAGTATTTATTTAATCACCACTAACACTAGCTAATAATAATCATCATAGTCATTACCACCAACACTAGCTATTTTATCATCATAGTAATAGTGCAGCACATCATCATCGTCAAACTCATTTCTAGCTAGCTAATCACTCCTATTGCTCTCTCTTAGGTAAAATAACATAAAACATGTATAGCTCTCCTCCTTGATCAAGTTGGAGCATGCAGATGAACATGTCTCCTAATCGTGGGTAGCGCATCTGTTTGCTGCCCCGTAGTACTTCTCTGCGCTCCCCCATCACATATTTGGTCCAGCTTTGCACTATTAAGAATCCGTCGCTAATCTTGAATGCACTAAAGTAATCTGTAGGATATCTTGGCCGTAAGCTAATAATATTCATGGTACCTTTAGTCTCGATCCCATAAGGCACAACATTCATCGGAAGTCCCTGTTGAAGAACATCATATGGTAACATACTTAGCAATGAAGTTTAGCTTCAAAAATAATGTACGGAAAAGATGCACCGAGGACAAATAGTAAAAATCTTACCATCCTTCCTAAATAGATGTGACCGTAGTTCATTACTTAACACTATTGGTCGCACGCGTTTTCAGATTAACATTTCTAAATGCAGGAATAAACTTTGTCTTGACAAGATCAAGATCCATAAGCCATGAAACATAATGACCGAACTCCTCGCAGCTTGAGTTCAGCCCAAAGACAAGATACGGTCCCGTCTACCAAGCGCTGGACATGTTTGCTTGCACCGAAATAAGCTAACAATACAAATTAGTTGTCAACTATTTTTGAATAAACAATATCCAAGACATAAATATGGTTGAGAAACTTACATAATGGTATAACTGGAGGCATCTGCACATCGACCCAGATGTCGGTATTACCTTCAATATCATCTTCCGGACAAATATCAAAGGTGATAACCATATCAGGCTCAAATGCATAAGTCTTGCATAGTGCTCGCCATGTTTTGCATCCAAAATAGGTGTAGTCGTCTGAATTGTATAATTTTAAGTTGAAAAATATAACCATGCTCGGTCTTCAAGTAAACTTTCTTTACCTCCATAGTACGACTGAAACCTATCTTATCCCATACAAAAACTCTTGCATGGCAGGGGATAAGCTAGTAGAATAGTAAAAAAAATTATAAGTTGAAGCAAATGAAGAAAATGTCATGCTTAATTACGAAAAAAAGACTTGTCGTTGCGACTTACTGTATCCACTTCGAAGTTCTCATCCAGCTTGATGCTGAAGCGCCTACCATCATCTAGGAAGATTCCGTCGCACAAGCCGCGCTCGTCTTCGCAATATTTGCAAATACCGAAATCCTTTTCGTCGTCAGACATTTCCTATGTTCATAGTTAAAACAATAATTGAACATCGATTGAAGACAACTACCAGGATACTCAACACACAAATCTGGGCACTCGATATTTCCTACATATTCTGGCACAAGTCATGCCAAAATTCACGGAAAAATCTGGCATGACCTTTGCTAAAATAGGACATATCGAGCGCCTAAAATTTGCCGGAACGGAAATGAATCAACACTCCGGCAAAACATAGGCCACTCGGAGGTGTAACCTGCAAACATGACCGGCCACTTGGGCAAACACATATCCTATTTGAGCAACACAAGATATACATTTCAAAATATCTTATAGGACTCAAATTAGCATGCATTCAATAAGCAAAAATAAATCATCTCATGAGTCCGTACATTATCGAATATTATCACTAATACATCCTGAATAGTGTCATACATATAACATCACTAATACAACTAAAACCCTAGCACACGATGGGTATCGGCGCGGGCGCTGGACACCCACAGAGAAGGAACCATCACGGGACCATAGCTCCAGTGAGATCCCTGGAGAACCTGCCAGGTATTGGAGAACCTGTGCTCCAACGCAAACAAGTAGCGATGGACGTGCACGTCCTCCTCACCGACATGGTGACGCACCACCTCCGCGGGTCCTCGAGCCTCGGACCGCCATCGCCCACGCGACCGCCACCAAAGAAGGTTCAGTCAACGACAGTGGCTCCTCACCAACCCACGCCCCGGTAGGTAGCGCCTCAAGTACCACCCAGTGAGCCAGGTCCGGACATGGCCCATCTGGTCAAGCAGGTGTCGTCCTCCGCCGACTCGACGACGAGGATGCGGGATAGGCATCGTCCACGTCGATGCGGGAAAAATTGTTTTAACTAAAAAATAGCAACAAGTTCTTACTAACTAGTTCTATTAATTCAATTAGTTCTTACTAAAAATGAACATACTATAAATAAAAATAAACTAGTACCTAATTAGTACCTAGTTCTTACTAACTAATTAGTACCTAGGAACTACTGCCCTAATTACCATCTAATTTGATGAACCTAGGGGTGGAAAGTGGTAGCGGATATTCCAATTATCCAACTATAAAGTGAAATAAGTGGTCAAATTTTACTCGTTTTATGATTCATCTTAGAAATTTGATTCGTTTCCACCCTTACATGAACCCTAACTCATTTGAGCCGCATCCGCATCCAGTTCGTTTCCACCCTTACATGAACCCTAACTAATTTGATGCAACTAAAATATAAAGAAACCCTAGGCAGAGGTAGGGGACAGGGAGGAGCAGGCGTGCTCACCTCGGGTGCTCGCGACGAGGAGGGGCAGGCGCCGAGGTCGGGTCGGGCTCGGGGCTGGGCGGATGGCGGATGGCGCTGTCGAGGTCGGGTCGGGCGCGCCCGGGCGGCGTGAGGTCGGGGCGGGCGGCGTTGAATCTGGGGTCGGGGCGGCGAGAGGGTGTCTGAGAGGCTGCGCATCGACTGTTTAGTGGCGGCAAGAGTGGAGAGTTGGATTTGGGGGAAGTAGTCATGGGGATGGACGAACCCCGTGGTTAAGTCAGAAGTAGCAGTAGCGCGTTCCAGAAAGTGCGCTACTGCTACGTTAGCTACAACGCATTCTGGGATACACGCTACTGCTACTCCTTTCTCTTTTTCCCCCCTTTTCATTTATTTTTCTTCACATTTTATTTTTCTCCTTTCACCTTATTCTATTTATTTCATTTTCAATTACCTTTCTATTTGCTTTCCATTTAATTTTATATCCTTTAGCAGTAGCGAGTTTAGAATAAAATGCGCTGCTACAAAGAAAGTAGCGGTAGCGCGGTTCGATATAGATCGCTACTACTATGTGTAGCCTATCGGCTAAGCCGTGGGAATTTTAGTAGTACCGTGTTTAGAACAAGGCGCGCTACTGCTAGAACTTTATCTGCAGCACGGTTTGCATAGGCGCGCTACTGCTACTTTGCACCAGCGTGCTTTTTTGACCCATGCTACTGCTAAAGTTCTGTGTATAAGGTTTTCCCTAGTAGTGTTACTGGAGTTTGTGCTTCTGTTCACTCACGCCACCCACCATAAGCAAATCATAAACATATTGCAAACCCTATAGCGGGGATCCCTCACGCTTGCACGACACGGAGAGCACCATAGGACTGCACCAATAATAAAACATGCAACTCAAACGAATCACGATCATCAATTAATCCATAGGACAAAACGGATCTACTCAAACATCATTGGAAAATAATATATAGCGTTGAGCACCATGCTTAAGTAGATATTACAGCGGGTAAGAGAGGGGTTACACCGCTGCATAGATGGGGGAAGAGTTGGTGATGAAGGCGGTGAAGTTGTTGGTGAAGATCGCGGTGATGATGATGGCCCCCGGCGGCGTTCCGGCGCCACCGAAGGCAAGGGGGAGAGGGGCCCCCTTCTTCTTCTTCTTCTTTGACCTTCTCCCTAGATGCGAGAAGGGTTTCCCCTCTGGTCCTTGGCTCCCTTGGTGTAGGAGGGGCGAGAGCCCCTCCGAGATTGGATCTATCTCTCTGTTTTTGCGTCCTCAGATTCTGCCCCTTCACCGTTTCTTTTATATCCGGAGATCCGTAACTCCGATTGGGGTGAATCTTTCGCCCAGATTTTTCTCATAAAATTAGCTTTCTTGCGGCAAAAGAAGAGCGTCAACCGCCTTACGGGTGGCCCACAAGAGTGCCAGGCGCGCCCAGGGGGAGGGCGCTCCTCCCTATCTCGTGGCCACCTCGGGCACCGTTTCGCGTTGATTCTTCCTCCGGAAAATCCCAAATATTCCAAAATAATTCTCCGCCTGCTTTTATCCCGTTTGGATTCCGTTTGATAATGGTTTTCCGCGAAACATAAAACATGCAGAAAATAGGAACTGGCACTGGGCACTGGATCAATATGTTACTCCCAAAAATAGTATAAAAAGTTGTCAAAAGTATATGAAAGTTGAATAATATTGGCATGGAACAATCAAAAGTTATAGATATGACGGAGATGTATCATCCGGCTCTGACCTCAACTACGAGGAGGAGATGGCCCTCTGCATTGCTGAAAGATCGAGGATGTCGCCTAGAGGGGGGGTGAATAGGCGCTTTAAAATAATTACGGTTAAGGCTTGGACAAATGCGGAATAAACCTAGCGGTTAATTTGTCAAGCACAAAATCTAAAACAACTAGGCTCACCTATGTGCACCAAAAACTTATGCTAAGCAAGATAAGCAACTATGTGATAGCAAGACATATGACAAAGAACAATATGGCTATCACAAAGTAAAGTGCATAAGTAAAGGGCTCGGGAAAGAGATAACCGCGGCACGTGGAGACGACGATGTATCCCGAAGTTCACACCCTTGCGGATGCTAATCTCCGTTTGGAGCGATGTGGAGGCACAATGCTCCCCAAGAAGCCACTAGGGCCACTGTATCTCCTCACGCCCTCGCACAATGCAAAATGCCGTGATTCCACTAAGGGACCTTTGAGGGCGGTCACCGAACCCGTATAAATGGCGACCCTTGGGGCGGTCACCGAACTCAGACACTTTGGCAACCCTTGGGGCGGTCACGGTACTTGCCAAATTGCTCGGGCGATCTCCACAACCTAATTGAGACTCCCGACGCTTGCCCGAGCTTTACACCACAATGATTGAGCTCCGAACAACACTAACCGTCTAGGGCACCAAGGCACCCAAGAGGAACAAGCTCTAGGGTGTCCAAACACCCAAGAGTAACAAGCTCAAGGGTACAAGCACCCAAGAGTAATAAGCTTCTCAACTTGTAACTTCCACGTATCACATGGAGAACTCAACCCGATGCACCAAATGCAATGGCAGGGCACACGGAGTGCCCAAGTCCTTCTCTCTCAAATCCCACCGAAGCAACTAATGCTAGGGAGGAAGATGAGAGGAAGAACAAGAAGGAGAACACCAAGAACTCCAAGATTTAGATCCAAGGGGTTCCCCTCACATAGAGGAGAAAATGATTGGTGGAAATGTGGATCTAGATCTCCTTTCTCCTTTTCCTCAAAAACTAGCAAGAATCCATGGAGGGATTGAGAGTTAGCAAGCTTGAAGAAGGTCAACAATGGGGGAAGAACACGAGCTCAAAGGATCAGGTTCATTGGGGAAGAAGACCCCCTTTTATAGGTGGGAAAAAATCCAACCGTTATGCTCACAGCCCGCACAGAGCGGTACTACCGCTAGGGTGGTAGTACCCCTTTGAAACACAACAGCGAGGAGGCAAAAAGGCCAGAAGACCCGTCGGAGTGGTAGTACCGCTTGACCTCACGGTACTACCGCTAGGGGTAGCGGTACTACTGCTTGCGAGCGGTACTAAAAAATTACATCCGTGCCTACCACCGCTGGACTTGTGACGAGTTTTTGGTCCCGAGCGGAAGTAGCCACGGAAGTAGTCACGGTTGTACCGCTCCAAGTAGTAGTACCGCTCCCAAGAGCGGTACTAAAAAATTACATCCGCACCAGCCCCTTTTAAGGACACCAAAACTGACACAACTTCTGCAAACGGACTCCGAATTCAACGAAACCAAGTTTGTTGGAAAGCTAGCGACAAGGGCCAACACAATCTTGAAAGAAATACCAATAAGAAGCCAATGAGAAAAGGCCCAAAAGAAAATGGTGAGAACCCTTCCTCGGATAAGATCGGTAAAACTTCCAACACCGAAAACATCATAGAAGACGCATGCAAACTCCGTTTTCGATGAACTAAAGCTTGTCATCAAGATGACCATAAGCTCTCAGACTCACAAAGAGAACCAAACAAGAACCAAGAAACATGATGCAAGGATGCAACGGTTTGAGCTCTCTACTAACGATACGATCAAGCTACCAACTTGAGAGCCCCCCTTGATAGTACGACAAACGATCCTATAACCCGGTCTCCCAACTACCACCATGAGACCGGTAAAATAGAAAACCTATCAAGGGAAAAACTTTGCCTTGCACATGGTCCACTTGAGCTAGATGATGACGATCTTGACTCCCTCAAGTTGGACCACCTTTCTTGATTGCGTTGGCTCGATGAAGACTAGATGATTGCTCCCCCATAGTCCACTATGGGTGAGCCACTCTTTGGCTCATCTTCACAAGTCCATTGTCACCACAATGGGCAGCAAGCTTCAAGCACTTGATCTCTTCATGATGCATCACTTGAACTTGCACACCGCATCCTAGCCCCACAAAGAACTCTCACGAAAACCATGGGTTAGTACACAAAGCGTAATTGACAATGCTTACCATACCATGGGATCACTTGATCCCTCTCGGTACATCTTCTATGCTTTGAGAGTTGATCAACTTGATTCACTCTTGACTTAGTCTTGATCAACCTTGAATCTTTCCAACTCTCTTCATTTGGATGATGTCTTGAAGGTAAACATGAATGATCACACAATCTTCTTCTTCAAGACATGCTTGCAATAAGCTCAACATTCACATGACCAATCTTTGGATAATTCCTTAATAGCACCTTGGTCAACTCATAAACTCCTTGAAACCAACACATGGACTTCAAGAAAATCCTATGGACAAAACCTTCAAATATAACTCAAGGCAACCATTAGTCCATAGAGATTGTCATCAATTACCAAAACCAAACATGGGGGCACCGCATGTTCTTTCAATCTCCCATTTTGGTAATTGATGACAATCACTTTCCAGAGAGTTTGTACAAGGAATTATGCATCACCATGCAATGCAACAACCAACGATGCATGAGAATGGGATGCAAATGCTTAGGAACCAAAACCAAAGCAAGGAGAAAAGTCTAAAGACTTCTCCACAAAACTCTCTGAAACTCCTCCCCCATTGGCATCGATTGCCAAAATGGGTGAAAAGCTTAGAAGGCCAATATAAAGAGTGTTCCTCCATAAATTGTGTATCTCTCAAAAATAGAGTGGAATGCAATACACATATCCAATGGTAAATACTTGGAGGAAGACAAACTATATTGAGACCCAAAGATTGCAAAAGAATGATATGCCACAAAGACATAACAAAGAGAGAAACAAGAAATCGAGCAATCAAAAGATACCAATTGAAGCAAGCAATCAAAGGATATCAATTGAACCAACTAGACCAAAGATCCTATGAGCCACATGAATGAAGGATATTATAATATGAGCAAAGGAGTGTTCTAAAGAAACTAGAGAAGCTCCCCATGATTTGTGCACACATAAGAATATTTGTATTTGGATACAAAGTGCACAAAATAGGATCATAGCTCCCCCAAAATCAATAGAAACTTAAAAAAAGTGCAAGTGAGCATATAAGAAATAAAGCCTAGCACTTGCAACAAACAAATGGTTGAGCAATCATGTAAAAGAGGCAACTAAGAATAGGCTCAACCAAAATGATGTGTGTGAGTAATGGCAAAGCACTTGAGAAGACTAAAATAAGGATGAGCATTAAGCATCAACATAGTCTTGGAAAAATGAGATACACGGTGCATGACATGTCCTCTCCACACACACCCAACTAGCAAATGGGTTCACAAGCTCACTAAAATGATAACAACAAAGCTTGCGACAACCCATGGTAAAGATAGAAGATGAAGGCCTCATCAAGACGAGAGATACCAATTAGGATGGCAAAGCCTCGTAAAGATAAGCAAGAGAAAAAATATCTTCACCACAACAGAGTGCATCGAGATGCAACAATATAAGATCCGCACTCAAGATAAATCCTTTCACATAACTACCAAGAAAAGGTGGACGTGAAAGAATAAGGATATCAACTAAATATGTAACTTATCTCAGATGTATAAGGTTCTAGGTAGACGAAATCATGATGATATATGTCTACAAAGAAGGATGTACACTCGACATAGTTACAACATGAAGGAATAAGATATCCAAAAGGAAGTCATACATATACCAATAAGATATTTGCTTGGAAGCATAGCACATGGCTAGATATGGTCTTATTGTATATAAATTAATTCCTACCACACAACCATCAAAGACATCACAACTAGCAACATGAGATCATTGTTGGGATGCTTTGAGAAAGGAAACAAGTATCACAAGAAAGAAAGAATTACATGCCATGATACAACCTACACAAGGTTGATGCAAGAATGTGTGCATGAAGTAGATAATGATACTTGTTACCGAGATACCATTAGAAGGATGTAGTAGATACCAATTGAAGGTAGATGGTAGTTCATTGATCATCCTAGCTTGACTCCAATAAGCACATGGTGGAAACACCTTCCTTGTGAGTGAGCCGAGCATCCAATGCACCTCCAAATGTTCCTAGAAGAACAAGACAAACTAAACGGTACCCAAACTCATTGGGACCACATAGTTAGAAACACTAATACATAGGACAAATTCCACATAAATATGTGCATATAGATATGAAAATGAATATCATGCACATCTCATCCAATTTGAGACTTGGTGGAGTTTCCCCTATATATTGGGTCAAAGAAAGAAAGCATGCCAAATAAAATACATGAAGTAAACATGCATGCTCAAAACTTTCAAAAACCGAAACCAAATGAAAACGAAATGCCAAGTGAAAAAGGATACCAAATAGATAAATCATCACTTGGAAGATATCATTAAAGATACATCAAGGAATGAGATATCCATTGGAACACATAAAATTATATCAAACTCCCAAAAGATAGGATGGTTCCAAACAAACCAAGCTCTCTACAAAGTTTCATGATGGCACAAGTACCAAAAAGAAACGGCTTGCCGTCCACCAACACACACTTAAAATGGATCACAAGATTAGTGTTTTATACAAAATAGGATAGCTCCCCCACGAGTTGTGCATTATAGAGAATTTGCAATTGAATACAAAGTTCACAAGGTAGGATCACCACTTTCACTATATCAAGAAAACGCTAGACAAGATCAAGAAAACGACAAGATCCTCAAGTGGCACGGTGTTGGGGAACGCAGTAATTTCAAAAAAATTCCTACGCACACGCAAGATCATGGTGATGGCATAGCAACGAGAGGGGAGAGTGTTCATCCACGACGCCAGAGACCGTAAGCGTAAGCGCTAGCACAACGCTGTTGATGTAGTCGACGCCTTCACGATCCGACCGATCCAAGCACCGAACGACGGGCCTCCGAGTTCAGCACACGCTCAGCTCGATGACGATCTCCGCCTCCGATCCAGCAAAGCTCCGGAGATGAGTTCACAAGACGACGGCGCAGTGACGATGATGATGTTCTATCACGCAGGCTTCGCTAAACTCCGCGACGATATGACCGAGGTGGAATATGGTGGAAGGGGCACCGCACACGGCTAAGGAACGATCCGTAGATCAACTTGTGTGTCTATGGGGTGCCCCGCCCGTGATATAAAGGAGGAGGGGAGGTGCGGCCGGCCCCTAGGGTGCGCCGAGGAGTCCTACTCCCACCGAGTAGGACTCCCCTCTTGCCTTGGTGGAGAAGGAAAGGGGAGGAAAGAGGAAGGGGCCCCTTTCTTGTCCTATTCGGACTAGGGGAGGGGCGGCCTGCCCTGGCCGCCCTCCTCTTCTCCCTCATGGCCCACTAAGGCCCATTAACCCCGGAGGGTTCCAGAACCCCTGTTCGTAAAATCCCGATTTCACCGGAACCATTCCGATGTCCAAACATAGGCTTCCAATATATCAATCTTTATGTCTCGACCATTTCGAGACTCCTCGTCATGTCCGTGATCACATCCGGACTCGAACAAACTTCGTACATCAAAACTTATAAACTCATAATAAAACCTGTCATCGTAACGTTAAGCGTGCGGACCCTACGGGTTCGAGAACTATGTAGACATGACCTAGAACTATTCTCGGTCAATAACCAATAGCGGACCTGGATGCCCATATTGGTTCCTACATATTCTACGAAGATCTTTATCGGTCAAACCGCATAACAACATACATTGTTCCCTTTGTCATCGGTATGTTACTTGCCCGAGATTCGATCGTCGGTATCCAATACCTAGTTCAATATCGTTACCGGCAAGTCTCTTTACTCGTTCTGTAATGCATCATCTCGTAACCAACCCATTGGTCACATTGCTTGCAAGGCTTATAGTGATGTGCATTACCGAGAGGGCCAGAGATACCTCTCCGACATCGGAGTGACAAAACCTAATCTCAAATACGCCAACTCAACATGTACCTTCGGAGACACCGTAGTACTCCTTTATAATCACCCGAGCACGTTGTGACGTTTGGTAGTACCCAAAGTGTTCCTCCGTAAACGGAGTTGCATAATTCTCATAGTTACGTGAACTTGTATAAGTCATGAAGAAAGCAATAGCAAGATACTAAACGATCAAGTGCTAAGCTAACGGAATGGGTCATGTCAATCACATCATTCTCCTAATGATGTGATCCCATTAATCAAATGACAACACATGTCTATGGTTAGGAAACATAACCATCTTTGATTAATGAGCTAGTCAAGTAGAGGCATACTAGTGACTATATGTTTGTCTATGTATTCACACATGTATCATGTTTCCGGTTAATACAATTCTAGCATGAATAATAAACATTTATCATGATATGAGGAAATAAATAATAACTTTATTATTGCCTCTAGGGCATATTTCCTTCACACGGAAAGCAATGGGAGTTGACACAAACTTGGCAAGAGATAAGGCAAAAAAACGCCAACGTGAAGATGATCAATAATTTCTACCACACATAAGTGAGTACCAATTGTCAAAAGACAAGAAGTATTTGGAAGTAATTCCCGGTGGTAGATAGCAAGGATATCCGACATCATCTTCACACCAAACACAAGCAAATTGCAACTTGTAGAGCTAACATGCCACCTAGGAACAAGATAATTTACAATATCAATTCTAGGTGACAATATCTAAATGTACACATTTTCTAGGCTTGTAATATGAACATAGCATATTACTCCCCCATAATGTGATACCAATAAGAACTTAACAAGAGGAAATAAGAGGATCCAACAAGAGATAATCAATGGGATTTTAGAATTTGAAATTCTCATGAGAGATATACCACCTAGGGACTAGATAATCTTGTAATATCAATACTAGATGATATTCCTCATGTACACATATTTATAGGATTGTGAGGTGCACAAAGCATATAACTCCCCCATAAATGGATATTCCATTAATCTCTCACAAGAGCCAACTAGGATACAAACAAGAAGCATAAAGGCTCAACGCACGACACACACGTACATGATGTGCAAACCAACACACACATACTTGATTGCTCAAGATAAGCAAGTTGGAAGCACAACATATACAAACACAAGAAAGGAACAAAACCAAAACATGCAAGGGGGCAAGTAACTTTCAATGTAAACAATTTAAGTACAAGTTACCGCAAGGAGGCACATTGGATATAAGATAGAAACTTGATAATCCAATTAACTTGGCTTGAGACAATAAGAATGATGAAGTCCCCTTATTCTTCCTAATGTAGCCAAGTCTCCAATGCCCTCCATCAACACCTATTGATCAAGTTTGAGATTGGTGGTCCCCAACCAAGTTGGGTCCTAAGAGGTTAGTCACAATAGTCTTGGCTACCCAAATGGTTCTTTTCTTGACACCACTTTGAGTACCAACAAACTTGGCAAACACATTGCCAACCTTATCCTTCCCAAGAGAATAGATATCATCAATAATAGTTGGGTTGGATAAGTTACCACTAGTGCATGAAGAAGCGACGTGACCTTTCTCATGACATAAGTAGCAACATCTACTCTTCACTTTCTTCTCACTTGATTTTTCCACAAGAGAAGCATTAGCTTGAGTCTTCTTGGGAAGTGGCCTTTCTTCAACTTGAGGTTGAGCATGAGATTGAACTTGTGGCATCTTTCCTTGTTGCTTGTCACTAATGGCCTTCTTCTTCAATGGGCAAGATCTAACATGATGCCCTTCAATTTTGCACTTGAAGCAAATAATCTTGGCCGAATTCTTGACTTGTTCTTGGCCCTTCTTCTTGACTCTCTTGGACTTCTTCTTCTTATTGGAGTTGAATCCAAGTCCACCTTTGTCATTGGGGGATTTTTGCACACTCAAGATATTGTTGAGTGTGGATTTCCCTTCATGACTCTTTTCCAAGTCTTTCTTCAAAGAAGTGATTTGGGCCTTGAGCTCTTTGATTTCCTCTACATGGTTAGTCTCAACACAAGTACTAGAGGAAGTATAAGCTTCACCGTTAGAGCAACAAGGCAAGGAAAGCAATTCATCACAAGATGTACCAACATTGTGAGTAGATGAATTACAAGGACTAGCACATGGCAATATAGTATTTTGACTAGAAGTAGTGCTAGTATCCACATGAGGCTCACTTGATGTTACCTTAGCAATCATGGCCTCATGAGCTACCTTTAGCACATTATGGGATACTAGAAGATCATCATGAGAGCTTGAGAGCTTTTCATGGCTTTCTTCCAATTTCCCATAATTGCTAGATAGCAACTCAAATTGAGCCCGTAGCTCAACATTCTCCTTCAAAATGGATGCTTCACAAGTAATAGAGTTAGTAGCACAAGCATCATCATTTACAGCAATAGGAGAGGACAACTTGGCAGGCTCTTTTAAATAAGAAGCTTCAAGTTGAGCATGAGACTCGGTGAGTTTGATGAGCTCACCCTTGATGACCCTTGAGCCATTTTTGAGGTGCTCAAAATCCTCAAGGAGCCTAGCATGAGAAACTTCAAGCTTAGCATTTTTAGTTTTGGAATCATTGGCTACCTCAAGAGCTCTATCATGAGATTCCCTCACTCTAGATAGTTCTAGAGCAAAAGTCTCCTCAAGAGATTCGGAGGTGGTTTGTTCATGTTCAAGAGCTTGAGATAGCTCCGCGATCTCATTTGCGTAATCACGCTCATGAGCTTCCATTTTCTCAATGGTGACCTCATGCTCCTCTAGATGAGATTCCAACTCCTCAATGTATTTCTTGCCATCAATGGCAATGGACATTATTTCCATGAAGTTGGAACGAGCAATTTTATTTTTATGAAGAGCTTTAAAAATCATTTCCCCCTTAGTTTTTAAGGAGGCAACGTTATCATTCTCTTCATCATTATCCTCATCATCATTAGCATCAACATCATCATCAAGAGACATATTAGGGTACAAAGTAGGAGATACCTTTGACGCCTTAGCCATAAGGCAAAAAGCAATAGATGATGATGTAGGATCCCTTGAGACACCATTAAACACCACATCTTGTTCCATAGAGTGTTTGGTTTCCTCTACATTGTTAGCACAACAATTCGAGGAAATAGATGCATTTTTATCATGGCAACAAGACATAGCAAGCATATCATCATGAGATCTAGTCAAGCAATTTCTACATGATATGCAAGGACTATCAACACAAGCATGTGAAACATTTGGAGTGCTCGAAGTGTTAAAGCCCAAAGAGGGAGCATTGCAATAAGATAGTGATGAAGGATCATCCACAATAAGCATACTATCATCATTGCAATGACCAACACTACTCACCATATCATTACCTTGTGGCAAACCACATGTAGGTGAAGTAGAAGAAGTTGAGAAGACTATACGACCGGAGGTGGAGGGAGAACAGTCATCCCCAAAAATATTGGACACACCATATTTATCTTGAATCTTTGTCCACAACTCATGAGCATCCCGGAACGGCATGAGTTGAAAAATAACTACATTGCTCAAAGCATCAAAAAGCACATTAGAAGCTTGAGCATTGAGATAAGATTTTTTCTCATCCTCTAAGGATAATCTTTGGGGATCCTTTGGAGGAGAAAAACCCATATCTACAATTCTCTCTAAATTTGGGTCCATGACCCTAAAGAGATTAAGCATGTGAATTACCCAAACATCAAAATTTGTGCCATCGAAACTAAGAGTGTCAGAGAATCCTAAGCCCCTAGTCGACATCCTTACTCTCTAGGCGGTTAAGCCCTATAAAGAGAGACGAGGCTCTGATACCAATTGAAAGATTGAAATAATTACGCGCTTTAAAATAATTACGGTTAAGGCTTGGACAAATGCGGAATAAACCTAGCGGTTAATTTGTCAAGCACAAAATCTAAAACAACTAGGATCACCTATGTGCACCAAAAACTTATGCTAAGCAAGATAAGCAACTATGTGATAGCAAGACATATGACAAAGAACAATATGGCTATCACAAAGTAAAGTGCGTAAGTAAAGGGCTCGGGAAAGAGATAACCGAGGCACGCGGAGACGACGATGTATCCCGAAGTTCACACCCTTGCGGATGCTAATCTCCGTTTGGAGCGGTGTGGAGGCACAATGCTCCCCAAGAAGCCACCAGGGCCACCGTAATCTCCTCACACCCTCGCACAATGCAAGATGTCACGATTCCACTAAGGGACCCTTGAGGGCGGTCACCAAACCCGTACAAATGGCGACCCTTGGGGGCGGTCACCGAACCCGTACACTTTGGCAACCCTTGGGGCGGTCACGGTACTCATCAAATTGCTCGGGCGATCTCCACAACCTAATTGGAGACCCCGACGCTTGCCGGAGCTTTACACCACAATGATTGAGCTCCGAACAACACCAACCGTCTTGGGTGCCAAGGCACCCAAGAGGAACAAGCTCTAGGGTGTGCAAACACCCAAGAGTAACAAGCTCAAGGGTACCAAGCACCCAAGAGTAATAAGCTTCTGAACTTGTAACTTCCACGTATCACGTGGAGAACTCAAACCGATGCGCCAAATGCAATGGCAAGGGCACACGGAGTGCCCAAGTCCTTCTCTCTCAAATCCCACCGAAGCAACTAGTGCTAGGGAGGAAGATGAGAGGAAGAACAAGAAGGAGAACACAAAGAACTCCAAGATCTAGATCCAAGGGGTTCCCCTCACAACAGGATCTAGGGCGGTAGTACCCCTTTGAAACACAACAGCGAGGAGGCAAAAAGGCCAGAAGACCCGTCGGAGCGGTAGTACCGCTTGATGATACGTCCATTTTGCATCATGCTTTTATATCAATATTTATTGCATTATGGGCTGTTATTACACATTATATCTCAATACTTATGGCTATTCTCTCTTATTTTACAAGGTTTACCATGAAGAGGGGAATGCCGCAATGGAATTCGGCCGAAAAGGAGCAAACGTTGGAAACCTATTCTGCACAACTCCAAAAGATCTGAGACTCCACGAAACAACTTTTCAGATTTAATAAGAATCTTTGGGCAAAATGAATAGGCCAGGGGCCCACACCCTGTCCATGAGATAGGGGGCGCGCCCCCCTATAGGGCGCGCCCCCTATCTCCTGGGCCCCCTGCTGGGCTTCCGGCTGCCATCTTCTGCTATATGAAGGGTTTTCCCCTGGAAAAAATCATGGGCAAGCTTACGGGACGAAAATCCGCCGCCACGAGGCGGAACCTTGGCGGAATCAATCTAGGGCTCTGGCGGAGCTGTTTTGCCGGGGATTCTTCCCTCCGGGAGGGGGAAATCATCACCAACGTCATCACGAACGATCCTCTCATCGGGAGGGGGTCAATCTCCATCAACATCTTCACCAGCACCATCTCATCTCAAAACCCTAGTTCATCTCTTCTATCCAATCTTGTATCCAAACCACAAATTGGTACCTGTGGGTTGCTAGTAGTGTTGATTACTCCTTGTAGTTGATGCTATTTGGTTTACTTGGTGGAAGATCATATGTTCAGATCCTTTATGCATATTATTACTCCTCTGATTATGAACATGAATATGCTTTGTGAGTAGTTACGTTTGTTCCTGAGGACATGGGTGAAGTCTTGCTATTAGTAGTCATGTGAATTTGGTATTCGTTCGATATTTTGATGAGATGTATGTTGTCTTTCCTCTAGTGGTGTTATGTGAACGTCGACTACATGACACTTCACCATTATTTGGGCCTAGAGGAAGGCATAGGGAAGTAATAAGTAGATGATGGGTTGCTAGAGTGACAGAAGCTTAAACCCTAGTTTATGCTTTGCTTCGTTAGGGGTTGATATGGATCCATACGTTTAATGTTGTGGTTAGGTTTACCTTAATACTCCTTTTTGTAGTTGCGGATGCTTGCAATAGGGGTTAATCATAAGTGGGATGCTTGTCCATGTTAGGGCAGTACCCAAGTGCCGATCCACCCACATATCAAACTATCAAAGTACCGAACGCGAATCTTACGAATGTGATGAAAACTAGCTTGACGATAATTCCCAATGTGTCCTTGGGAGCTCCTTCTTCATTATTAGAATTTGTCCAGGCTTATCCTTTGCTACATAAAGGATTGGGTCACCTTGCTGCACTTTATTTACTTTTGCTCATTACTATTTATCTTATCACAAAACTATCTATTACCTACTTTTTCAGTGCTTGCAGAGAAAACCTTATCGAAAACTGCTTGTAATTTCCTTCTGCTCCTCATTGGGTTCGACACTCTTACTTATCGAAAGGACTACGATAGATCCCCTATACTTGTGGGTCATCAAGACTCTTTTCTGGCGCCGTTGCCGGGGGGCGTAGCGCTCTTGGTGAGTGGAACTTGGGAAGGAAACATTTATATAGTGTGCTGAAATTTTCTGTCACTTGTCACTGTGGAAACTAATCCTTTGAGGGGCTTGTTTGGGGTATCTTCACCTCAACCAGAAGAGCAAAGATATGCTCCTCAACCTACTGAACCTTATGAAAATATTCACTTTGAGATTCCTTCAGGTATGATAGAAAAACTGCTAGCTAATCCTTTTGCAGGAGACGGAACATTGCATCCCGACTTACACCTCATCTTTGGGGATGAAGTTTGTGGATTATTTAAGCTTGCAGGTATTCCCGATGATGTTGTCAAAAGGAAGGCCTTCCCTTTATCTTTGAAGGGAGATGCAATAACATGGTATAGGCTATGTGATGATACGAGATATTGGAATTATAAGCGATTGAAGTTGGAATTTCACCAGAAGTTCTATCCTATGCATCTTGTTCATCATGATCATAATTACATATATAATTTCTGGCCTCGCAAAGGAGAAAGCATCGCTCAAGCTTGGGGGAGGCTTAAGTCAATGTTGTACTCATGCCCCAATCATGAGCTCTCTCGGGAAATTATTATTCAGAATTTTTATGCTCGGCTTTCTCTTGATAATCGCAACCTGCTTGATACTTCCTATCTTTGGTTCCTATATGTCAAGACTATTGATTTCAAATGGGACTTATTGGAAAGAATTAAACGCAACTCAAGATTGGGGTTCCGACGATGGTAAGGAGTCGTATGACACCTAAGTTTGATTGTGTTAAATCTTTTATGGATACCGATGCTTTCCGTGGATTTAGCTCTAAGTATGGACTTGACTCTGAGATAGTAGCTACTTTTTGTGAAACTTTTGCTACTCGCGTTGATCTCCCTAAAGAGAAGTGGTTTAAATATAATCCTCCTGTTGAAGTGAAAGTAGTTGCACCTATTACAGTCGAAGAGAAGACTATTACATATAGTGATCCTATTATTCCTACTGCTTATGTTGAAAAACCTCCTTTTCCTGTTAGGATAAAAGATCATGCTAAAGCTTCGACTGTTGTTCGTAAGAGAAATGTTAGAACTTATACACCTCCTGAGAAAATCAAAGTTGAACCTAATATTGCTATTGTTAAAGATCTCTTGTCTGATAATATTGATGGGCATGTTATTTATTTCTGTGATGAAACTGCTAGAATTGCCAAACCTTGTGCTAAAGATAAACATAGACCTGTGGTAGGCATGCCTGTTATTTCTGTTAAAATAGGAGATCATTGGTATCATGGCTTATGTGATATGGGTGCTAGTGCTAGTGCAATACCTATTGACTTATACAAAGAAATTAAGCATGATATTGCACCTGCTGAGTTGGAAGATATTGATGTCACAATTAAACTTGCCAATAGAGATACTATTTCACCAATGGGAATTGTTAGGGATGTTGAAGTCTTGTGTGGGAAAACTAAATATCCTGCTGATTTTCTTGTTCTTGGCTCCCCACAAGATAGCTTTTGTCCCATTATATTTTGTAGACCCTTCTTGAATACCGTTAATTCTAGGATATATTGTGAAAAGGATGTAGTTACTATTGGTCTAGGTGATATGTCTCATGAGTTCAACTTTTCTAAATTTCGTAGACAACACCGTGAAGAGGAACCATCTAGTAAGGATGAAATTATTGGTCTTGCTTCCATTGCTGTTCCTCCAACTGATCCGTTAGAACAATATTTGCTAGACCATGAAATGATATGTTTATGAAGGAAAGGGAAGAAATAGATGAAGTGTTCCTTAAATAAGAACATATGCTGAAACATAACCTTCCCGTTGAAATTATTGGGGATCCCCCTCCACCCAAGGGTGATCCCGTGTTTGAACTCAAACCATTACCTGATAATCTTAAGTATGCTTATCTTAATGAAAAAGAAATACATCATGTTATTATTAGTGCTAACCTTTCAAAGAAAGAAGAAAAAAGATTATTGAAAACTCTGAAGAAGCACCGGGCTGCTATTGGATATACTCTGGATGATCTTAAGGGCATTAGTCCCACATTATGCCAACACAAAATTTCAGTGGAGAAAGATGCCAAACCAGTTAGAGATCCTCAAAGACGACTAAATCCCAAAATGAAGGAAGTGGTAAGAAAGGAGATACTAAAACTCTTTGAGGCAGGTAATATTTATCCCGGTGCTGATAGTGAATGGGTAAGCCATGTCCATTGTTTCCCCAAAAAGGGAGGTATTACCGTTGTTCCTAATGATAAAGATGAATTGATCCCGCAAAGAATTATTATAGGTTATAGGATGGTAATTGATTTCCTTAAGTTAAATAAAGCTACTAAGAAAGATCACTACCCTTTACCTTTTATTGATCAAATGCTAGAAAGGCTATCCAAACACACACATTTTTGCTTCCTAGATGGTTATTCTGGTTTCTCTCAGATAGCTGTTTCAGCGGGGATCAATCTAAAACTACTTTTACTTGCCCTTTTGGTACCTTTGCTTATAGACGTATGCTTTTTGGTTTATGTAATGCACTTGCTACCTTTCAAAGATGCATGATGGCTATATTTTCTGATTTTTGTGAAAAGATTTGTGTGGTATTCATGGATGACTTCTCTGTCTATGGATCCTCTTTTAATGATTGTTTAAGCAACCTTGATCGAGTTTTGCAGAGATGCGAAGACACTAGTCTCGTCCTGAATTGGGAAAAGTGTCACTTTATGGTTAATGAAGGCATTGTCTTGGGGCACAAGATTTCTGAGAGAGGTATTGAGGTTGATAAAGCCAAAGTTGATGCTATTGAAAAGATGCCATGTCCCAAGGACATAAAAGGTATAAGAAGTTTCCTTGGTCATGCCGGTTTTTATAGGAGGTTCATTAAGGACTTTTCTAAAATCTCTAGGCCTCTGACTAATTTATTGCAAAAAGATATTCCTTTTGTCTTTGATGATCATTGTGTAGAAGCATTTGAAACACTTAAGAAGGCTTTGATCACTGCACCTATTGTTCAGCCACATGATTGGAATTTACCTTTTGAAATTATGTGCGATGCTAGTGATTATGCTGTAGGTGCTGTTTTAGGGCAAAGAGTCGATAAGAAATTGAATGTTATCCATTATGCTAGCAAGACTCTTGATACTGCCCAGAGAAATTATGCTACTACTGAAAAAGAATTTTTAGCAGTTGTGTTTGCATGTGATAAGTTTAGACATTATATTGTTGATTCCAAAGTTACTATTCACACTGATCATGCTGCTATTAAATATCTTATGGAAAAGAAAGATGCTAAGCCTAGACTCATTAGATGGGTTCTCTTACTCCAAGAATTTGACTTGCATATTATTGATAGAAAGGGAGCTGAGAACCCCGTTGCAGACAACTTGTCTATGTTAGAGAATGTTCTTGATGACCCACTACTGATAGCTTTCCTGATGAACAATTAGTGGTCGTCAATGCTTCTCGTACTGCTCCTTGGTATGCTGATTATGCTAATTACATTGTTGCTAAATATATACCGCCTAGTTTCACATACCAGCAAAAGAAAAAGTTCTTTTATGATTTAAGACATTACTTCTGGGATGATCCACACCTTTATAAAGAAGGAGTAGATGGTATTATTAGACGTTGTGTGCCTGAGCATGAATAGGAACAAATCCTACGCAAGTGTCACTCTGAATCCTATGGAGGACACCACGCTGGAGATAGAACTGCACACAAGGTACTACAATCTGGTTTTTATTGGCCTACTCTTTTCAAAGACGCTCGTAAGTTTGTCTTATCTTGTGATGAATGTCAAAGAATAAGGAACATTAGTAGACGTCAAGAAATGCTTATGAATTATTCTCTTGTTATTGAACCGTTTGATGTTTGGGGCTTTGATTATATGGGACCTTTTCCTGCCTCCAATGGTTATACACATATTTTAGTTGCTGTTGATTACGTTACTAAGTGGGTAGAAGCTATTCCAACTAGTAGTGTTGATCATAACACTTCTATTAAAATGCTTAAGGAAGTTATTTTTCCAAGGTTTGGAGTTCCTAGATATCTTATGACTGATGGTGGTTCACACTTTATTCATGGTGCTTTCCGTAAGATGCTCGCTAAGTATGATGTCAATCATAGAATCGCATCTCCTTATCACCCTTGATCTAGTGGTCAAGTAGAGTTGAGCAATAGAGAGCTCAAATTAATTTTGCAAAAGACGTGAATAGATCTAGAAAGAATTGGTCCAAAAAACTTGATGATGCATTATGGGCCTATAGAACTGCATATAAAAATCCTATGGGTATGTCTCCATATAAGATGGTTTATGGAAAAGCATGTCATTTTCCTCTTGAACTTGAACATAAAGTATATTGGGCTATTAAAAAGCTCAATTATGACTTCAAACTTGCCGGTGAGAAGAGGTTGTTTGATATTAGCTCCCTTGATGAATGGAGAACCCAAGCATATGAGAATGCCAAGCTTTTCAAAGAAAAAGTCAAACGCTGGCATGATAAGAGGATACAAAAGCGTGAGTTTAACGAAGGAGATTATGTGTTATTGTTCAACTCTCGTTTAAGATTTTTTGCAGGAAAACTTCTCTCAAAATGGGAAGGTCCCTATGTTATCGAGGAGTTCTATCGTTCTGGTGCTATAAAAATCAACAACTTTGAAGGCACAAATCCGAGGGTGGTAAACGGTCAAAGAATTAAACATTATATTTTAGGTAATCCTATCAATGTTGAAACTAATATTATTGAAACCATAACCCCTGAGGAATACATAAGAGACACTTTCCAGAATGTTCCAGACTCCGAAAAGGCATAGGTATGTGGTACGGTAAGTAAACCGACTCCAAAACAACTATAATGGCAATTTTTATCAGTTTTGGATTATTTTAGAATTTTAGGAAGAAAGAAGTAGTCCGAAAGGGGCATGAGGCTCCCACGAGAGAGGAGGGCGCCCACCTCCTGTAGGGCGCACCCCTGTCTCGTGGGCACCTCGTGTGCCTCTCGGACTCCGTTTTCTGGTATGTTACGTATTTTGGTCGGTAAAAAATCATTATATATACCCTCGAAGGTTTTGACCACCGTATCACGCAAATATCCTCCGTTTTCGTTTCGAGCTGTTTCTGTTGCAGATTTAGAGCACCATGACTTCTCCCTCCTCCAACAACGAAGACAAGGATGCTTGGCTATTGAAGATAGAGTTGAAAAGAGAGGAACCAGAAGAGATCAACAAGGATGAAGGGATCAAGAAGGCCATGGAGGCTCAAGCTCCGGTGGTGAAAGAAGAAGACATCCCTCAACCTTTACCTAACCTTTTCACTCCAACAGAGATTGAAGCTTTCAAGATGATTGAGTTAGCCCGCATACAGAACAAGTACCTCAGAAAGGAGAATATTTTGTTGAAAGATCATATTGCTGCGTTGCTGGGCTCAAGGGCATTGTCCGCAAGTTGGAGGAGCTTTTACGCTCGATGTGTGATTATCCACCGTCATCATCACCACCTCCGTCACCTCCGAAGAAATAATCACATGGGTATGGGCACTCCCCTTGGCAATTGACAAGCTTGGGGAGGTGCCCTGGTATCGTATCACCATCACACTCCTATCTTTACCGCTTTATTTAGTTCGATCCTTTTAGTAGTATCTTGATCTATTAGTTCGAAGTTTTGATATCAAGTAGTTTTGAGTTTTGCTTTGTGATCTCTTTATGTAATCGAGTCCGTGTGCTATCTATAATAAAGATTAGTGTTGAGTCAAGGGCTTTGCTATGTTGCTATGATCTTGGGAAAGTAGAAAGAACAAAAGAGTTCATATTGATCTTATGGATAGTGATAACTTCACACATAGAAAGTATGAGGCATAAAAATTGTTGAGAGTTGATGAACGTAGCCTTGGTCATCGTTGCAATTAATAGGAAGTGATAAGGAAGGAGGGGTTCACATATTAATATATTATCTTGGACACCTTTTATGACTGTGAAGCACTCATTAAGTATGACATGCTAAAAGAGTTGATGTTGGACAAGGAAGACAATGTAATGGTTTATGTTTTCCGACATCTCAGTTAAAGTATATTGTCATTGACCTTCCAAACATGTTGAGCTTGCCTTTCCCCCTCATGCTAGCCAAATTCCTTGCACCAAGTAGAGATACTACTTGTGCTTCCAAATATCCTTAAACCCAGTTTTGCCATGAGAGTCCACCATACCTACCTATGGATTGAGTAAGATCCTTCAAGTAAGTTGTCATCGGTGCAAGCAATAAAAATTGCTCTCTAAATATGTAAGAATTATTAGTGCAGAGAAAATAAGCTTTATAGGAACTTGTTGTGGAAGTAATAAAAGCGACGGACTGCATAATAAAGGTCCACATGCAAGGGGCAATATAAAGTGACGTTCTTTTGCATTAAGATTTCATGCATCAACCCTAAACGCACATGACAACCTCTGCTTCCTGTCAGGACCGGATTTTTGGGATATTATTTTCCTGAAAATGGCCCTTGTGCTCATCAGCCCCAGGATTACTGTTAGCTGATGAGACACCAACTTGTTACAAAAATTCCAAGCAAAGTACATAATATGTAGTACAAGACCATTCTGGCCTATGAGTACAACAATTGGTTTCTAGTGGCTGATGGCGGAAGCGGTTTGTGGTCTCTCAGCGTCTATGGGACTCCATTTCCCACAGGAACAGCTGACCTGGATAACTCATATCTTTGCGAGGCTGCTATCATCATTGCTAAGGTTCCAGGGCTGTATTCGCAACGCTCCTCTCCAAGCAAGAAATCTGGCCAAGACAATAGCCAGGGCCCAGGGACAAGCCAGTGAGTACTTTGAATGTACTCGCAAACATTATGAACACGGGTACAATATAACAAACGATAATCATGCTCTGAAATATTCTATGATCACAACGTCAGTCATAAAATAAAATCCCTGATGCATGCAAGCAGGTTATTCATATACAACATGAATATGCAATAACAGAGTAGAAATAAAATGCACTGATCGGGTGTCTGAAGCGACGCCTCGACAGGATAGTAAATAACAAGCATGCCTTAGTCGGGCGTCTGAGCGACACCACATAAAGGGCTTATAAGTAATTTAAATGACAAGCAGGCCACAGTCGGGCGTCTGAGAGACACCACGTAAAGGGCTTATAAAGTAAATAAATAACAAACATGCCACAGTCGGGCGTCTGTGCGACACCACGTAAAGGGCTTATAAATAAATTAAATGACAAACAGGCCACAGTCGGGCATCTGAGCGACACCACATAAAGGGCTTATAAGAGAGTAATCACAGTGAATATCCAGGAGGTAGAACCGTCCCAGGGATACTCAATAATTCAAATACTGTAATGGGTTAGTCCATAATGATAATAATCATAATCATCACAAGTCACAAGTCATGATCCATGTTCTGGTTTAGTAGTTTCTCCTCCGAAGACCGACACTAAGACCGACACTTGACCCATCCTAGACTGTAGTCCTTACCCATGGACACGGCTATTCGAATAGATATAATCTCTGCAGAGGGTGTACTCTTTATCCACGAGTAACGGATTCCTTTAGTCCATCGGGACTAATTCCATTTACAGTCATTTAATTGAGAACACACCTGACCCGCACACACCAGCTTAACTTACCGGTGTCTGGAATCACCCACGACACCTGTCAAGCAAAACTCTAAGTGGGGAGGCTACAACCTCGATTAGCATGGGATCAAATTTATACCGCGCGCTACTAAGGGGTGCCCCCCTCTCAGTCCTAACCGGAAACACCCATGCCCCAGGACTAGGTGGCCTGCCTACCGGATGCAGACGGTATCTTCCACCATGGCCTCTCTGTACGGTGTGTGCCAAGAAAGGGGTTGACAATTTACTGAACTGTACCCTACCCGCGGCAGGGACAAGTGGTAGTATGAAACAAGTATGGGGGTTACTGGAACAAGACCCGATCTACGGTCGACTCAGGAGGTTTAAATATTCCCTGCATGATTAACATAACAAATATATTTCATCCAACAGACAGAATGACCACTCATCATACCCCATCATGCCATACCGGACACACTCGTCTCGATGAGGAACTAGGGACAAGCTTATGTCTACCCAAGACAGAGACTTTCCCGGCTTTCTTCCGGTAGGCATGAAAGGCATACGAGGATGATCACTATCACAAGCATGTCCATTTCCAACAGCAAAGAATCTTCATTATGCACTCAAGCGTATGACTGTATCATCACATAAAATATCGAATGCTCCATGTCAAAGTGGCGTGGTAACCGTATCAAACAACACACGATAATATTATACCGGGGTTCAGAATGCTTGCCTTCAAGTTGTGGAGAGGCAGGGTGCATTCCAAAACTTTTGAAAGTTTTTCTTCTCTCTCCAACAAATCCTATTTTTGAAAATATTCAAATTAATACATAGATTCAAAACAGTGCAAAAAAGTTGTCTGAATTTTTTTCAAATAAATCTGAAAATAAACTAGACAAAATTTGAGAGAGGTAGGAAAAAGAATCAACTCGATTGGAGTTATATTTAAAAAGTTATAGCCAGTCAAAGTTTAGTCAACTTTCTGTTTAAAAAAAAGAAAAAGAAAAGCGTTTTGAAATAAATACACGTCGAAGACGTACTCTGGGAATACGCCTCCACTTATGCCAGCGTGGACCGATGCTGGGTCACTGACAGTGGGTCCAGGGGGCCCACTGGTCAGTTTGACCGGTCGCCCCCGCCTCCCTCCTTCTCCGGCCGAACAGAGGCGGGTCTCCGGCGATCAACACCGGCGAACGGTGGCTCCTCGCGGGCTCCGGAGGGCAGGGATGGATCCGCCAGTCCAGGGCGGTCCTCCCGGTGGTCGTTAGGTAGGTGGGGACGAAGGGAGTCGTCGGCGGCGAGCTCCGCGGCGGACGGCAGCTACGGGTGGATTGGGGGTTTGGGCTACGGTGGCTCTCGGTCGAACCTCTGAGTGTAGGCAGCTCCGCACGGTTGAGGGGGTTCAGGTGGTGGTGCTGGATGGACGGGGGAGGCCTTGCTTGCGACGCAATGGACCGAAGGGCGTGGCGGCCGAACTGGCCGGAGACGAGGAACAAGACCTTCCCTGGTCGATTTGCTGGCTATGGGAGTGCTAGGTGGGTGGCTTGAGGTCGCCTGAGGGACTGGACGGACTCGGGGGCTCCTTGTCGGTGTCAAAACCGGCGGATCTTGGGTAGGGGGTCCTGAACTGTGCGTCTAGGCGGATGGTAACAGGAGACGAGGGACACGATGTTTTACCTGTGTTGGGCCCTCTCGATGGAGGTAAAACCTCACGCCCCGCTTGATTAATATTGATGATATGGGTAGTACAAGAGTGGATCTACCACGAGATCAAGGAGGCTAAACCCTAGAAGCTAGCCTATGGTATGATTGTTCTAATGTATGTTGTCCCCACGGACTAAAGCCCTCCGGTTTATATAGACACCGGAGGAGGCTAGGGTTTACAGTAGTCGGTTACAATGGTAGGAGATCTACATATCCAGATTGCCAAGCTTGCCTTCCACGCCAAGGAAAGTCCCATCCGGACACGAGCCGAGTCTTCAATCGTCTATCTTCGTAGTCTTGGAGTCCGCGGATAATGATAGTCCGGCTGTCCGGACACCCCTAGTCCAGACTCCTCAAGAGCCTCGAACCGGTCTCCAATGACGATAAGTCCGACGCAAGATAATGTTCGGCATTGCAAGGCGGGTTCCTCCCTTGAATAATCCAGAGAAGATCATGAACACCAGATAGTGTCCGCTCGCAAAATAAATTCCACATTCCACCGTAGAGAGAATAAAATATAACCTAGCTCAATCTGGCCGACGATATGCGGCGTGACGCCACACCGCCACCAAACCTTTGTTTGAATCGTTTTTACTATACCACCTCAAGACGCTTAGCGGCAGTTTCCTTGGCACGCCTTGTCGAAGCGAGATCGTGTCCCCTTATCCCGGGATTCTCATCAATACGTGCGTGGGTAACCCAACCGTTCCCGTCGCCACGCCTCCTCTATCGAAGGTGAATCTCGAACGGTCACGAAGACGGCTCTTGGTATTTTTTCCTCTTTATAAGAGGACCAAGGCCTGTCCTTGTTCTTCAATCTCGTGATCGAATCTCTTCTTCGCTCCCAGCCCAACACCCGAGCCTCAGATTCGAGCGCCGGATCCTCAACCATGTCCGGCTCCGACCTCCAGGGCCGGTGGATGCCACGGAGGAGGACATATTGAAGTTGCGTGAGGCCAAGTACCTGGCCTACGAGGTTTCGACAGTTGCCTACCCAAGGGCAGGCCGTGCCCGCCCGAGCCCGTGAATACGCGTCTTCAGATCCCACCTCCGTCGGGGTTTAGGCTTCCCGACGGACCCCTTCGTGAGAGGGCTCCTGTTCTACTATGGGCTGGACTTTCACGACTTGGCTCCGGAGTCCATCCTCCATATCTCCGCATTCATTATCATCTGCGAAGCCTTCCTTCGCGTCACTCCCCACTTCGGCCTGTGGCTGAAGACCTTCAAGGTGGAGCCGAAGATGATCGGGGGGTGTCAAGCGGAGTGCGGCGGGGCGGCCATAAGCAAAAAGGCCGATGCCCCGTGGCCCGATGGTTCCTTCCAGGAGGAACTCTGATCGTGGCGATGGGAGTGGTTCTACATCATCGCTCAAGGGCGCAGCAAAAGCCGCCGCCTTCATTCCGCCGGGACCTCCACGCCAGCTAATGTCGTGGGTCAACCAAGGGCTCAATTGGGGCCGTCAAGACGTGCCCTCACCGCAGGCTGATTCGAGACCTCCAAGCGAGGGAGATCGACCTGATCAAGGTGGTGCGAGTTATGCTAATCGGGCATCTTCGCCTGCAAACGCCGTCCTCTCCGTCTATGGGAGTTTAACCCGGAGGGACCTTGGATTCTCCAACACTTTATGGGTGCGACACCCGTGGAGATGTACAAGTTGTTCTTCGGACCGCAGGTGGCGTGTCCGGATTTAGCCGAGGACGCAGGCCTAAGCCGCGATCGCCCGGATACTCAGGTAAATAGCTCAGAGTCCGGACATTCTGTTTATATGCCTTTCTAGAGTTCGCCTCCTGACCCCTTGTTCTTTATAGGAATGGGTGGCGCGATCAAGGCTGATAAGGTGTCCGCCCCCCTCCGAGACCGTGACTTGGAGCCCGTCTTTGGTCGAATGTTGGAGGTCGCGCCCATAGAAGGGGCGACGGGAAAATAGAGGAGCTAATATTTCGCCCAAAGGGGCGATCAAGAGGGGGAACCAAGAACCCTCCCTTCGGGGAGAAGAGGACCGCCCAAGATTCGGAGGCCAAAGCCCTAAGCGTGGGAAGAGATCTTCACCGGGGTCCGCGTCCGAGAGAATCCGGTGCACAATCATCGCTAAAGGACCAGGCCTCCAGTGAGCCGTGAGTATGAAAGAGGGAGTTAATTAGTAAGGAAATACCTTCATTTGTGCTTCTGTGGGTAACCAAAATATTTATACTGCAGTTCGGATCTGCAGCCTTCTCAGATGAATTCATCTTCGGGGGACCTTCTTCCGGAGATGATGGAGAGCGAAACGCCTCCGTCTGCGGCGCCATCGATAAGGCGGGCGAGCACAAGTATAAATCACGGAGGGTATCCCGAGTCCGGAGGGGCCGAGAGTTCGCACCCACTAGTATCCGCCAGAGGAATCAAGAATCGCTTGAGGGCGTCCGTTTGAAGATCACCGTGCGTTGATGCGTATGGTGATTGAAGGATTTAAATCCGCCGAGAGCAGATTGCGCAATGCCGCCATGAGTTTGCTGGCGGGATTTGAGGTATGCGAGAATGACGCACCCTTTTGTCTTTTAACAGTTTCGCACATAAAATGCGCTCAGATAGATAGTAGCCCCGAGACTCGATGGGTTGTCGGAAACGACGCTGCATCGAGGATTGAAATCTAAAGTAATGAATTCCGTCGTTCCTATGCGGTGGCGGATAGTCCGAGGATAGCCGGACTAGTGAGTTTGCCGAATTAAATCGGCAACTTGACTTGGCGATGCGGACATCGCACTTGTCAACAAAGCGACTTGACGAGTCGCAAGGTAAAAGAGTTCTCCGATCGCTTTATTAAGGGGTTGAAGCCTCCTCCGATAAATTATATCTTTGTTGTGCTGACGGTCTTTGCTGCTTTGTGGAGAGCCTTCGGGCGAACTTGCTCGAGCTAAGGAGCAAGCCCGAAGGAGTGACGCGCTGCCTAGAGGGCGCCGAGGAGTTGAAAGTCGAAAGGTCGCGACCGCCTAAGCGAGAGGCGTAGGTGGCGAATTGGCCATGAAAGTAAAGGATCTTGCCGACCGCAATGAGGCTCTTGAAAAGGAGCGCTTATCGGAGTGGGAAGACTGAAGAAGGCCACCGCCGGCCAAGGATGCCCGCTCGCAATGCGGGCTATGACGGAGGAACCGCGCCAGTAGGAGATATCGTGGTGGCAAGCCTTTTCCGCCGCGTCGCCGGTTTATGGATGGAAAGTATGCTCAATTTGAGCGGTCAGGAGTCCGGAGGATCCGATATGGACTTAGCTGCAAGTGCGGCCGATGCCATTAAGCACTTCCGGAGCCAGGAGGATCACGAGACGGAAGAGCTATATTGGTCTCAATTCCACATTCCGGATCGCTCACTTCCATTGACAGACCGGCTGGCCGAATGGGCCGAGCTAACTAGATTGTCCGGACTTGCCATGACTGACATCGTGGCCCATGTATGGCCAGAGAGGTCCAAGGCGACGAGCTACTTCGGCTTACTGCAGCAATTCCTTGGAGCGGTGCCGCATATAAAGGAGATGAAGCAGTCGGCCTGCATCGAGGGCGCACCGATGGCTCTTGCCCGTGTGAAGGCGCATTGTCCAGAGATGGATGCCACCGTTGTTGCCGCCCAGGGTTCGGATGAAAGCCGGCTCCCTGCCGAGCACTACTTCGGGGAAGTTATGCGTGGCGCTCGTGTAATAGAGTCGCGATGTTCGAAAATATCACGCTCAAATGAACGATTAGCTTGTAAATCGATGATTATGTTATAACCGCTTTTTATACTTGTGCGCCCCAAGTAGTAAAACTTCTCTGTCGGCCGCCACGATACTTTTGTATAACTTGAAAGATGGCGATCTTGACCAGCCCCCACACAAGGTGCGGGGTGTTCGCAAAAATAGCACGTTTTCACACTTTAATCCGACATCTCGGTCTGTTATAAGGAGGTGGTAGCGAGCTTAACGAGGCAATCCGGACTATAATGCTTTATCACTTTCACTTAGCTGGAGCTCGAGGGTGGGGCTACGATATAGCCCTGGTGGCATCACCCTTCTCCAAGTCGAGCGCGTATGTGCTCGACCGAAACGGTCCTTCGTTAAAGCGGGAATTCTAAACATTCCGATAGTCGATCGAGTGGTTGACCGGTCTCTTCTTTGTATCAGATCATCGGTTTTTGGCTTTCTCTTTCATCGAGGTGCTCGCCTAGCCGAACCGGGGCACAATCGCAGAGTTCTCCCGGTGCGCGTTAGCCGATGATACTGAACGTAAGGCAGCAAAACACAGGAGCCGAGCAAACCCAACATTTGACCAAAGACATGATTCGAGTGATGCATATAATGCCTAATCTCGAGATGCCGAACACTCCCTAAGGTGTTCGGTCTTTATAATAATGGGCGAACGATGCCCTAAGCCCCTAGTGTCCGTGCACGGCATGGTCTTCGACGCGCCGATGCCAAAGTGTCGAGCCCGCTTTGGCTATAGGAAGAAACCAAGGAAGAATAACAACAAGAGACAGAAAAAGGTTTACGCAGGTCTTAATCTGAAAAGAATCCTCAACGGGTCCCTCGCACGTCTGCGCTGTGTCTCCGTTGCGCCGTTATCTCGACGGGTATGCACGTTGTTCATCTGTAGAAAAAGAGGAACGTTTAGTTTTAAAAACAATTCGCATGTAAAAATATGTAAAATAAGAAATATAAATAATTAAGGCAGGGTTTGTATGAACCCGCGGTTGTTTGTGCGCGCAGCCCCATGTGAAGGGGTATGCGGCTAGGGAGCCCCTAGCCTACTGACGCCGGATTCGTCTATCCGAGTCCGGGGTCTTTAAGTGACCCTCGACTAAAATGACGCCACGCGACCGGGCATCTTGAGTGTAAGAGACGCGTAATGCGGTATGGCGTTGAAGCGGACAAAAGCCTTCGTCCCAAGAGTGCACGATATTCACTTTCAAATGGGACGATATGAAAAATTTATTTTCTCGTCGAAAATTGTTCGGCGATCCGAACAGGACTTCTAATACTGAACTGTGCACTTGGCGAAGGGCTGGCGTCACTCCTTTGAAGGAAGTGCGGTACGTGTCGGATTCTAGCAGGGTTTATCCCCATCCTACGGATTGTTTTTGAATACTGCAGTTTAAGTCGCTGCCTCCGTCCATTAGGACATTAGTAAATTGTAATCCGTCTATTATGGGATTCAATATCGGGGTCCGCCCCGCATTTCAACGCTCGAATAGTCCGTGGTCGAAAGTGATTGGTTTTGATATCCAATCCCTACGGTCTCTTTGGTTGGACCGCGCGAAGCTCTTTTAGAAAGTGCCGCGCTATTTTTTCGTATTATCACATGAAGTGAGTTTATCGCTTTGACCCCTTGTGGGAAAGTCTTTTGTTTTCGGTGCTTTCTGGTGGGGTTTATCTTCTTCGCTTGATGCGCCGAGCCCTTGTGTTCGGCATTTAGTCGGCGGATGTTTAAAACCCAACAATCCTCGTGGGTGTGATTTGCGAGCCTTCCGGGTACTATGGATTTGGCATATCCGACCCAAAATCTTGTTTAAGTTGGACACCACATCCGTCATCCTTTAGAGGCTGTGTTTTATTATTGGGCATGAGCTTTTGAATCTGGCGTGATCGCCGTGCTCTTTGGGCTTTTCTCTTTATTCGCGCTGCTTTTTCTTTTCTGCGTGATTTTCCGTTCCATCTCTTATCTCGGATGTACTTGGGTCATTGGTGTTGCATCTTGCTAACCAGCTATCCTCTCCGCATGAAGCGGGTCATGAGGCTTGTTAGTGCGGACATTGTCCTCGGTTTCTCTTGACCGAGGTGCTGGCGAGCCATTCGTCTCGGACATTGTGCTTGAAAGCTGCTAAGGCTTGGCGTCCGGACAATCGACTATTTGGTTCTTTTGGTAAGGAATCTGTTCCGAATTTCGCTACCGACTCTCCGGGCTGTTGAGTTATATGACTTAGATCATCTCATCCGGAGGACGGACATAAGTCCCTTGAAAATTTGCTCTAAACGCGTCCTCGAGCTCTTCCCAACTTCCAACAAGTGTTTTCGGGAGGCTTTTAAGCCAATGACGGGCTGGCCCTTTGAGCTTGAGGGTAGGTATTTTATGGCGTGGAGATCGTCTCCTCCGCCATATGTATATGTAGTATATAATCTTCTATCCAGACTGTGGTGCATTGTTCCATCGTAGGCCTCTATGTTGATGGGTTTAAATCCTGCTGGGAATTCATGGTCCAAAGACCTCATCAGTGAAACATAGTGGGTGTCTGGCGCCCAGATTTGTGTGTGCCGCTATCATCGGACACTTGACGTGTTGCCTTGCTTCTTGGGGCCTTCTCCTTTGGCCCGTAAATGGACTGGCTGGGCCATCTATCCTTCCAAGTTCGTTGGTGGATTTATGTGTGGCGCCATTGTCATAATTTGGCCTGTCATCCGCCATCTATCCAACCAGCGCCCCTTTATTTTTGGACGGTGGAGGCTCTGTGGCCTCCTCGTCAATTCCGATAGCGACTTGCGCTTGGTAGCTCTTTGATTGGTGGCCATTGCCGCATTTATCTGCGGTTTTGAGGACTTTGCTCCATCTCATTCTAAGTGTGTCTTCCGCTGTTTTGAGCCTCCGTTTTCCTTCTTGAGCTTCTTGCAGATCTTGTGAGTCTTTTCCGAAGGTTCTTGCTCTCCGTGGCGTGTCGGCATTAGGTCGTCCGGACTGTTATTTTCACCGGCCTGGATCGATTATCGACTCGTCGTGTTCGGACGGTTGCTTATTTGCATGTTAAATCGTCCACTTGTGAGCCCCGCCGTATTGTGGGCTCCTTGGGAGCATTGTTGTCGTCGAGGCGGGATTTAGGGCGACGTCTGCGCCGCCGCTTTTGTTCGTTTATCGGCGGGTCATCTTTCGCATGCGCCCGTTGGTCCTCGTTATCGCTCTCCTTTGGGGTGTCCACCATATATATGTCATGTGACGAGGTGGTCCTCCCGTGCTTTATATGCTCTGCTTTTTGTTCGTCTCCGGCATCGTCGTCCATTCCATCGATGTCTTCGGAGTCGTAATCTAGCATGTCGGTTAGGTTGTCGACAGTGGCTACAAAGTGGGTGGTGGGTGGGCTCTGAATTTCTTCGTCGTCCGTACTCCAACCATCCTGGCCATAGTCCGGCCAGGACTCTCCTGATAACGAGAGATGTTTTAGTGAATTCAATATATCGCAAGAAGGCGAGTATTGAAAGATGTCCGCGGCGGTGAATTCCATAACCGGTGCCCAATCTGGATCGATTGGTAGGGGCGCGGGAGGTTCGGAGTCCGGCGAGGAGTCCGGCGCCTCTGAATCACGAGTTTCGCAGGGGACAAGATCAGTGTTCGGCTCCATCACCGTGGATGTTGAAGCCCCTGTGGTGGCGTCTATCCACCGCCCTCGATCCGGGCGATCGGCGGGCTAATGGTCAAGCGGATCCGTCAGCGCCACCAAGGCAATGTTGGCGGCAGAGCTAGATCATGCCCATCGTCCGCAGTCTGGTGGCGCTTGGCGTGGCTCGAGTCCGTCGAAGATCAAGTCTCCGCGACATCGGCCGTGAAGTTCAAGCTTCCAAATCGACCGACGGCGGGCGTAGCTTCGATCTGCTCGGATGGCCAAGTGAATTGCCCGCATGAGGCGGCCGCCGAATCTGAAGATCTGTCCGGGAGAAAAGTCTCACCGACAGACGGCGTCATTGGTTAAAGATGCCATCAAGCCTATCGGTGGCGCTACGAGGAACTCTCAATGAAAGCACCGATGTCGGTGTCAAACCGGCGGATCTCGGTAGGGGGTCCCGAACTATGCGTCTAGGCGGATGGTAACAGGAGACAAGGGACACGATGTTTTACCCGAGTTCGGGCCCTCTTGATGGAGGTAAAACCCTCGTCGCTTGATTAATATTGATGATGTGTATTACAAGAGTGGATCTACCACGAGATCAAGGAGGCTAAACCCTAGAAGCTAGCGTATGGTATGATTGTTGTAATGGAGGTTATGTCCTACGGACTAAAGCCCTCCGGTTTATATAGACACCGGAGAGGGCTAGGGTTACACAGAGTCGGTTACAATGGTAGGAAATCTACATATCCGTATCACCAAGCTTGCCTTCCACGCCAAGGAAAGTCCCATCCGGACACGGGACGGAGTCTTCAATCTTGTATCTTCGTAGTCTTGGAGTCCGGCGGACGATGATAGTCCGGCTGTCCGGACACCCCCTAGTCCAGGACTCCCTCAGCGGTATTCTGGTATTTACGGAAAGCTAGAAACGCTGCCACTTTTCATCACATTTACCCGCATGATCCGAGTATGCTGTTTTTCCAAATAGTTTACTGGATGTCGTACCGGGCTGGCTTACAGAGAAAAGAAGGGCAACAGAAGCTGCGCGACGTGGCGGCGTTGTTGGTGGATGTTGCAAATGGCTTCTTCAACAAGAGGAGAGGATGGGCGGCAATGACAAAGACTGACTGGGAGTGGGTTGAGAGCTTTGCTATGTTTTGAGTTTTCTTCGCTGGAATATCTTGTAATCTCTGTCTGGATAGTATGGTTGTTCTAAGCTCTGTCACTGTTTGGAAAATGAGGGTAGGGGGTCTCGAACTGTGCGTCTAGGCGGATGGTAACAGGAGACGAGGGACACGATGTTTTTACCCAGGTTCGAGCCCTCTCGATGGAGGTAAAACCCTACGTCCGGCTTGATTAATATTGATGATATGGGTAGTACAAGAGTGGATCTACCACGAGATCAAGGAGGCTAAACCCTAGAAGCTAGCCTATGGTATGATTGTTGTAATGTATGTTGTCCTACGGACTAAAGCCCTCCGGTTTATATAGACACCGAGGAGGCTAGGGTTACAGTCGGTTACAATGGTAGGAGATCTACATATCCGTATTGCCAAGCTTGCCTTCGACGCCAAGGAAAGTCCCATCCGGACACGAGCCGGAGTCTTCAATCTTCTATCTTCGTAGTCTTGGAGTCCGGCTGTCCGGACACCCCCTAGTCCAGGACTCCCTCACTCCTTATATAGGCAGTCGAGGGCGGTTCCTACGGCGGCCGTGGATAAGAACGCCGGCGAACCGCCATTCTGTTGCAGCAGGGGGATGTGGCGGCGACGAGCGCTTGCGGACGAGCTTGTGGATGAGCTCGGACTGCTCCAGAGGACAGCTGGTGCACGCGTGTGGCTTGGGCGGCACCGTCCAAGGCAGGGGCTGTCGGAGTGGCGGTGGCGGCTTGCGTCGGTGGCGCTGTAGGGCGCCAGGAGAGGGCCAGGGCGGCTCTGCGGCAAGGGAGGGGTTGGGGCGCGTTGGCTGCGAGTAGGGAGAGGCCAGAACGAGCGCGAGGCAACGGCAGTGGGACGCGGTGACTCGATGCACGCGCGTGCAAAACGTGCGCTCTGGGAGCGCCCAGTGCATGCACGCCAGGCGTTCAGCAAAATGCCAATGCTTGCCAAGAGGCTCCAAATCACATGAGGGTTAGCAGGATGGGGCTATAGGCTAGGGCAAAGCCATTAGACATGCTGGTTAGGCAAAGCAAGCAGGTCCAATGTACAAACCAGAAACTATGTCAAAACTGACCATGCACATAAGGTGTTTGACAAAATGCCAAGGGCACCAAGGAATTTCTTGGGGTGGCCAAACTCTCCAGATCATAGTCTCTTTAGATGAAAAAGAGTGTGGTAAGGTTATTTTGTCAAACACAAAAACTTGCTAGTGCAAATTTTTGAGAAAACCATTTCTGGACAGAAGGAAAAGGGCATAGTTTCATGGACCAAAAATACTCCAATGGGTCCATTCTCCTGGACTTAAGGGTTTTGCAGGGTGGTTAATAAGCAGGAGAAAGATCATGGGCAGTAGAGCAACAAAATTTAGAGTTGCTATAGAAAAAGCCAATCTGGACCAGAGAGCAAAAGAGGATGTTTTGCTCACATTTTTCAAAGAACATTAGTGGGTTTTTGCACAAAGATGAATAATATACTCCTACTAACATCCCCTAATTTTGGTGGAAGTTTTAAAGAAATATTTAAATGGGTTGTAGTGCAAAAGTGCAATTGGACCAGATTTGAAAACTAGGGGTAAAGCTCAAAATCTCCAAATGACTAAAGAATATTTTTGCATAAAAGTGATTTAGGGACATCATATGTCATACCCAAATTTTGGTGGGATTTTTAAATGAATTTATCAAAGGGTAAAAGTGCAAATGGGACCCTAAAACTTATGAAAAACCATTTTAGAGAAATAAAGCTCAGGGAAAATAATTATATAAATAATCCCACTGATATAAGGATTGTTTTATTTGAGAGGGTAAACAAGTCCAATAATAATTGGAAAGTTTTCACTTGGGGTAAATGTTGGGGAACGTAGTAATTTCAAAAAAATTCCTACGCACACGCAAGATCATGGTGATGCATAGCAACGAGAGGGGAGAGTGTTGTCTACGTACCCTCGTAGATCGAAGTAGAAGCGTTGACGCAACGTAGAGGAAGTAGTCGTACATCCTCCCGGTCCAACCGATCCAAGCACCGTTACTCCGGCACCTCCGAGTTCTTGACACACGTCTACTCGATGGCGCACCCTCGATCTCCGATCCAGCGAGGCGTGGGGGAGTTCCGTCGACCTGACGGCGTGGTGACGATCTTGATGTTCTCTGTCGCGCAGGCTTCGCCTAAGCACCGCTACAATATGACCGAGGTGTAATATCGTGGAGGGGGCACCGACACGGCTAAGGAGCGATCTCAATGATCAACTTGTGTGTCTAGGGTGCCCCCTACCCCGTATATAAAGGAGGGAGGGAGGAGGTGGCGGCCCAAGGGGGCGCCATAGGGGGAAACCTACTCCAAGTAGGTTTCCCTCCTTTCCTAATCCAAGATGGAGGGAAGGAAGGAGTAGTAGTAGTAGGAAGGAAGAGGGAAGGAGAGAAGGAAGGCGGCCCCTCCCAATTTGGATTGGGCTTGGGGGCCTCCTTGCTCCTTCTCCTCCTTCCAATAGGGCCCAATAAGGCCCATATACTTACGGGGTTCGGTAACCTCCTGAGCTCGGTATATTCCCAAACTCTCCGGAATCTTTTGGTGTCCAAATATATCCGTCAATATATCAATCTTTATGTCTCGACCATTTCGAGACTCCTCGTCATGTCCGTGATCATATCCGGACTCGAACAACCTTCGTACATCAAAAGACATAAACTCATAATATAAGCATCATCGAAACCTTAAGCGTGCGGACCCTACGGTTCGAGAACAATGTAGACATGACCGAGACATGTCTCCGTCAATAACCAATAGCGGGACCTGGATGCCCATATTGGTTCCTACATATTCTACGAAGATCTTTATCGGTCGAACCGCACAACAACATACTTTGTTCCTTTGTCATTGGTATGTTACTTGCGAGATTTGATCGTTGGTATCAATACCTAGTTCAATCTCGTTACGGCAAGTCTCTTTACTCGCTCATGTCGTCATCTCATAACTAACTCATTAGTTACATGCTTGCAAGGCTTAGGTGATGAGTATTACCGAGAGGGCCCAGAGATACCTCTCCGACAATCGGAGTGACAAATCCTAATCTCGAATTATGCCAACTCAACATGTACCTTGGAAACACCAGAGAGCACCTTTATAATCACCCGATTCGTTGTGACGTTTGGTAGCACACAAAGTGTTCTTCCGTAAGCAGGAGTTGCACAATCTCATAGTTGCAGGAACTTTGTATAAGTCATGAAGAAAGCAATAGCAAGTATACTAAGCGATCAAGTGCTAGGCTAACGAGAATGGGTCATGTCAATCATATCATTCTTCTAATGATGTGATCCCACTAATCAAATGACAACACATGTCTATGGTCAGGAAACATAACCATCTTTGATTAATGAGCTAGTCAAGTAGAGGCATACTAGTGACTATAGTTTTGTCTATGTATTCACACATGTATTATGTTTCCGGTTAATACAATTCTAGCATGAATAATAAACATTTATCATGATATGAGGAAATAAATAATAACTTTATTATTGCCTCTAGGGCATATTTCCTTCAGTAAAAACTCCACAACTTAGAAGAAAAGAGAGGTTCTGAGATCAAAAATAAATCCAGAAAAATGAAAATTTAATTTCCTGGCAAAATTTTAATAAACAAAACATGGTTAAATTTTTTGGGTGTGACACTTCCCTCTGCGAAGGGCCTATCTTTTACTTTATGTTTTACTTTATGCTTGAGTCAAGGTGATCCTCACCTTTCCCTTTTTCATTTTATCCTTTGGCAAGCTCCTCGTGTTTGAAAGATCATGATATATATATATCCAATTGGATGTAAGTTGGCATAGGCTAATATTGTTGACATCACCTAAAGGTGAATACGTTGGGAGGCAACACAATAAGCCCCTATCTTTCTCAGTGTCCGGCTAAAACTCTATAACCACAAGTATTGCGTGAGTGTTAACAAGGAACTACGAGATAGTTGAGTATGTGAGCTTGCTGAAAAGCTCTATTATTGACTCTTTTTGATGTTACGATAAATTGCAATTGCTTCAATGACTGAGATTATAATTTGTTAGTTCCCAACAAAGTTTTTGAACCATACTTGACATTGTGAATTGCTTATTACTTGAACACAGGAAATCATATGACAAAATCCATATATGTTGCTGTTATTAGAATGATCATGATGCCCTCATGTCCGTATTTTATTTTTATCGACACCTCTATCTCTAAACATGTGGACATATTTTCGATTTCGGCTTCCGCTTGAGGACAAGCGAGGTCTAAGCTTGGGGGAGTTGATACGTCCATTTTGCATCATGCTTTTATATCAATATTTATTACATTATGGCCTGTTATTACACATTATATCCCAATACTTATGGCTATTCTCTCTTATTTTACAAGGTTTACCATGAAGAGGGGGAATGCCGGTAGCTGGAATTCTGGCTGGAAAAGGAGCAAACGTTGGAAACCTATTCTGCACAACTCCAAAAGACCCGAGACTCCACGAAACAACTTTTCAGATTTAATAAGATTTTTTGGGCAAAAGAAATAGGCCAGGGGGCCCACACCCTGTCCAGGAGACAGGGGGCGCCCCCTACCTCCTGGGCCCCCTAGTGGGCTTCCGGCTGCCATCTTCTGCTATATGATGGGTTTTCCCCTGGAAAAAATCATGGGCAAGCTTACGGGACGAAACTCCGCCGCCACGAGGCGGAACCTTGGCGGAATCAATCTAGGGCTCTGGCGGAGCTATTCTGCAGGGGACACTTCCCTCCGGGAGAGGGAAATCATCACCAATGTCATCACCAACGATCCTCTCATCGGGAGGGGGTCAATCTCCATCAACATCTTCACCAACACCATCTCATCTCAAAACCCTAGTTCATCTCTTGTATCCAAACCACAAATTGGTACCTGTGGGTTGCTAGTAGTGTTGATTACTCCTTGTAGTTGATGCTATTTGGTTTACTTGGTGGAAGATCATATGTTCAGATCCTTTATGCATATTATTACTCCACTGATTATGAACATGAATATGCTTTGTGAGTAGTTATGTTTGTTCCTGAGGACATGGGTGAAGTCTTGCTATTAGTAGTCATGTGAATTTGGTATTCGTTCGATATTTTGATGAGATGTATGTTGTCTTTCCTCTAGTGGTGTTATGTGAACGTCGACTACATGACACTTCACCATTATTTGGGCTTAGAGGAAGGCATAGGGAAGTAATAAGTAGATGATGGGTTGCTAGAGTGACAGAAGCTTAAACCCTAGTTTATGCGTTGCTTCGTTAGGGGTTGATATGGATCCATACGTTTAATCCTGTGGTTAGGCTTACCTTAATACTCCTTTTTGTAGTTGCAGATGCTTGCAATAGGGGTTAATCATAAGTGGGATGTTTGTCCATGTTAGGGCAGTACCCAAGTGCTGGTCCACCCACATATCAAACTATCAAAGTACCGAACGCAAATCTTACGAACGTGATGAAAACTAGCTTGACGATAATTCCTAATGTGTCCTCGGGAGCTCCTTCTTCATTATTAGAATTTCTCCAGGCTTATCCTTTGCTACACAAAGGATTGGGCCACCTTGCTGCACTTTATTTACTTTTGCTCGTTACTAATTATCTTATCACAAAACTATCTATTACCTACTATTTCAGTGCTTGCAGAGAAAACCTTATCGAAAACCGCTTGTCATTTCCTTCTGCTCCTCGTTGGGTTCGACACTCTTACTTATCGAAAGGACTACGATAGATCCCCTATACTTGTGGGTCATCACTTGACCTCACGGTACTACCGCTAGGGGTAGCGGTACTACTGTTAAGGGTAGCGGTACTACTGCTTGCGAGCGGTACTAAAAAATTACATCCGTGCCTACCACCTCTGGACTTGTGACGAGTTTTTTTTCCGGAGCGGAAGTAGCCATAGAAGTAGTCGCGGTTGTACCGCTCCAAGCGGTAGTACCGCTCCCAAGAGCGGTACTAAAAAATTACATCCGCAGCAGCCCCTTTTAAGGACACCAAAACTGACACAACTTCTGCAAACGGGCTCCGAATTCGACGAAACCAAGTTTGTTGGACTAGCGACAAGGGCTAACACAATATTGAAAGAAATACCAATAAGAAGCAAATGATAAAAGACCCAAAAGAAAAATGGTGAGAACCCTTCCTCAGATAAGACCGGTAAAACCTCCAACACCGAAAACATCATAGAAGACGCATGCAAACTCCATTTTCGATGAACTCAAGCTTGTCATCAAGATGACCATAAGCTCTAAGAGTCGCAAAGAAAACCAAACAAGAACCAAGAAACATGATGCAAGGATGCAATGGTTTGAGCTCTCTACTAACGATATGATCAAGCTACCAACTTGAGAGCCCCCCTTGATAGTACGACAAACGATCCTATAACCCGGTCTCCCAACTACCACCATGAGACCGGTAAAATAGAAAACCTATCAAGGGAAAACCTTTGCCTTGCACATGGTCCACTTGAGCTAGATGATGACGATCTTGACTCCCTCAAGTTGGACCACCTTTCTTGATTGCGTTGGCTCGATGAAGACTAGATGATTGCTCCCCCATAGTCCACTATGGGTGAGCCACTCTTCGGCTCATATTCACAAGTCCATTGTCACCACAATGGGCGGCAAGCTTCAAGCACTTGATCTCTTCATGATGCATCACTTGAACTTGCACACCGCATCCTAACCCCACAAAGAACTCTCACGAAGACCATGGGTTAGTACACAGAGCGTAATTAACAATGCTTACCATACCATGGGATCACTTGATCCCTCTCGGTACATCTTCTACACTTTGTGAGTTGATCAACTTGATTCACTCTTGACTTAGTCTTGATCAACCTTGAATCTTTCCAACTCTCTTCATTTGGATGATGTCTTGAAGGTAAACATGAACGATCACACAATCTTCTTCTTCAAGACATGCTTGCAATAAGCTCAACACTCACATGACCAATCTTTGGATAATTCCTTAATAGCACCTTGGTCAACTCATAAACTCCTTGAAACCAACACATGGACTTCAAGAAAATCCTATGGACAAAACCTTCAAATATAACTCAAGGCAACCATTAGTCCATAGAGATTGTCATCAATTACCAAAACCAAATATGGGGGCACCGCATGTTCTTTCAATTGCGTTGGAGCGGTCCAAGGTGGACACCTGCGGCAGCTCCGAATCTGGAGCATAGCCGCAGGTCCTGCGCTAGCGCAACGCGGACACCGGAGCTGGACCCTCCCGGCCCGCGCGCACCTCCGCCAGGAGCACGCAGTCCACACCACCCCCGCGCCGTCTCCTTCCCCCGTCGGCCCCTCCTCCACGCGGGCAACAGTGGGTGCTAGTGCGGGTGCCGCCAGCCCGCATGTGCAGTCCGAAATCAGAGGCGCATGCCGAGCGTCGCAATAGGTAGCGGACACGGGAGAGGGACGTGGCGGAGCAGTCCGCGCGCTGCCGCCGCGGGATGCATGCGGAGCAACCCGACGAGGAGGAGTGGCTCCTCGGATGGGTGTATCGTCGTGCGCTCACGACGACGAAGACGGATGCTCGCCACCTCCGACGGAAGGACTCCAAGGGCTTCGGCTTGCTATTGAGCAGTCGGAGTGGGAGGCGAAGGAGACGACAACGGAGGCGGTCGGGTCACCAAGTTTTAGTGGGAGCAGGACAGGGCAGTCCATCGGATGAAGGGGCTCATCGCCCTCTCTGACTCCGACGACAACAGCTGCACATCCTCCTCGGACGACCAAGACCCTCCACCAGCCGCGGACGCCTACAGTTGCGCCGGCGGCCGGAAGGGCAAAGGCCCGGCAAGGAATTGGTGATCCTGCGCTGTCCTCATATTGTTTATATCGTTTTTAGTTGTAGAAGTTTAAGAACTTGTCTGCTGACGAACTAAGCTGATCTTTTGGACATTGTAAAGTTTGTTGATGTCTGTTTGCAGCCGATCTTGTGTTCGTTTCACAGCCGATCTTGTGTCCGCCGTCCAAATCCGATGCCTCATCGCTAGCCAAAAGTGAAGCTTGCACTTGGTCGGAGCCCAAGACTTCCAAAGGGCTCGACCGCACGGGAACCTCGCAGAATATACCTCAGTCGGCGTCCACTTCCAGATTATGCGATCCGGCAAAGAACACCTGCTAAGCTAATGGTCTTTGAATTCAAGCAAGGTTGAAACAAGTGCGTTTATGTTTGACAAACTTTGATCCAAATTCGGCCAAATGCAAGCAGTGAATTGAGCTCTTTAGATGGAATTCAAAATGACCTTCAGCGATCATTGCCCCACGACCTACAACTTCACCCGCAACAAGCATGCCGTATAGGCCAAGGTTGTGAAAACGTTCCATTAAATGTCACATTTGGGCGGCCTATATTAGAGCGGAGTTGAATGTTTGGAATTAGTTAATTCAACATGTTTTGAGAAAAAGATGCACTTTCGTGGAACATGTGTTCGAACATGTATGATGCTCTTGTATGGTTGTTCTTATTTAACCCTTTTTCTGTGAATACTTCTTTAACCGTTTAACATCATTTGCGAATGCAATCATTGCATTGGCCAAGATGGCGACTAGCCCTGCATCAAAAGGCTGACGGGGATCCTCACCAGGGGACCGGTGGCAAGGCACGCCGGCAGGCTGCATGGCATCCCCAGAAGGAGTTTTTCTACACGTGCCTTATTTTTCTTTTTTACTTACCCTTCTATGTACTAATCTCGGCGGGCATGTTTGGTCATATTCAGTGTTAATGGAAACAAGACATTCCAAGATGCGCGCAACTTTCCATCCCGCGTCATCTTCGTTTCCGACCAACTTCGGCCACCAGACCACCGGGAAGACTGGCACTGGACACCACCGTGGATTCGTTCCCGCTTTCCACGCACCTCACCGCCGCCTGTAGCACACACATCGCCATCTTGCGTGACACCCTTCATTATTGCGCCAATGGAGTTCACCATCGACTTGCCTCCAACTCAGTTCACTCTCTCCTTTTCTCGGCGGTGAGGCCAGAGGTAATTATGTTTTTGGCTCAATTACATTCCTACTTTTTCTTGCTAAAATTATCCACAAGATTCAACAAAGCTCATAGATTTTTGACAAAAAAAAAACAAAAAAACAAAACAACACAACGCATAATGCATCGATTTCGACCCTAAACGACCATTCGCTATTCGCTCCTTCCCCGTCAAGCACTAGGACCATCGGCGGCGCGATTTCAAACCAAATCCCTCCTCCTGAAACCTTTTCAGCAATCGCCACTCGCGAATCCCTCGCCGCCAGAACCCTAGGAAGCTTCTAGAACCCCTGCGAGGCCAGCGAGATGCTACTCCGGACTCCACCGCAGCGGAAGCGGCGGGCCGTCGCCGACGCCGACCCCGACGCCAACCTCGACCTCGACCTCGCCGCCGCCGTCGCCGTCGCCACCGGACGGACCCCCGTCTCCGACCGCCGCCTCGTGCCCTACGACCGCCCCACGGCCCTCGTGCCCGCCTCCGGCGCCGAGGAGCCCTCCGACGACATGGTCTGCACATACCACTGCCGTCAGATGGTGAGATCGCGTCGTCCCTGTCTCCAACTGTTTACGGTCTAGCCCTGTGTAAGCATATGAGTTATGCAATTTGTGTCACTTGACCTGCTGTCACTCAATGCCATGTATTACCAAGTTTGTTATAGTTAAAGTTATATTTGGTCACGCACGCTACATTGATAAGCTCTCAGTTGATTACATTTTAAGGATCTGCAGCGAAGTACACGCTGTGAAATGGAGATCCCTAGTGTGATTAGTTATATGCCATTTTGTATACATACTGATGTTTTTTTTTACATGTGTACATTTCTGATAGGTGAAATCGGAGTTCGTGGTGGCACTGGACACCGCGGAGAAGGCGGTTCAGGAGTATCGAGTAAAGCTTGACACATTGGAGAAACAGTTATCCAAGAGTGGTATGCTTTTGTTTACATGATTTTATTCTGAGCTTTTTATGAATACAGTTCATTAAGCTGTTAGGTAATTATATCTGCCGTGGAAGCAGGGAATAAGTGTTTGAAATATGCATGGACGTGGAGGCCAAATAATATACTATACTACAAGTTACAGTACATCATAGTAATAAGTTAACATTTGTTGGGAATAGGAACTCCATTCTAGGAAGAACATGTAGGTTCTGCTTAATGCTTGAAGCTATCTGAGGCTAGAATTTGGATGTTAGCATTATCCTGTTGCAAGCCATTTGATGCATTTACTTACAAACTGATAAACTTACTTGTTATTAATACTTCAGAGGATGAAAGGACTACATATCATGATAAACTGAACTATGTTGAACAAGAACTAGCTGCAACAAAAGGGCGGGAGACTGCATTGCAAGAACGGTTATTGAAGGAGCTGGGCGAGTATCAGGAGCGATACCGGCAGCAAGTCAAGAAGATAGGGGAACTTGAGGTATACATTTTTTCCCCTTTGGCACATGCATTCCATCTCATGGCCGTTGTGACAAGCTAGTCACACAGTCACATTTTTGTGTGCCTTATCATATCCATGTTTATTAATTGACATAACTAATTATAGGCTTGGTGGTGCTGCAGGTTAAACTCAATAAAGAGATTGATTCTCGAATTAGCGCCGAATCATCTTCAGCATCTGCAAAGGAGTCGGTCAAGGAGTTGGAACGGGCTATGCAGCGGTCATCAGAAAATTCAGAAAGGGAGAAGAAAGCCCTTCAGAAGGAACTTTCATATATGCAAGATGACTCAAAACTATCCATCTCTAAACTTAATGCTGAGGTTTGTATTGTTAAATTCTTGTGAACATTAATTCTTCACTGCATGTTGGCTTATCTATCTGAACATGCCTGGGCGTAGCTTGAAAGAATGAGCCTCAGGGCGCAAAACTCTGAGAAGGAAGCAAAGATGTTAAATGAGCAGTTGGAGGACTTGAAAAAGCAATTAAATGAGGTAAAGTTGTGATTCACATGATCATCGCTGATCAATATGTCCCACTCCCTTTTTCCTGCCGTGAGAGCCCTCATCAGATGCTCAAACTTGTGCTCATTGGTTTTGGTTTTACATCTTGGTACAGCAGATACAATGATTAACATTATGTTCTTTGTCAGTGTCTTCGCGAAAAGAATGAAACCGAGCTCAGACTACTGGGTTCTGCTCCTTCGTCTGTTCAGCGTAATCCAACAGATGATCAGAAGTTAATAAAACTTTTGCAAGAGGAGCTCCGGAACTATGTGAGCATTTAGCCTTGATGATGATAACTGATGTTATGTGAATATTTGATGGCATGCTTGTTTCATTTACTCCTTGATAAGGAAAGCCAATTTTATGACTGTCAGAATTATGTAAACATCAGTGTTGCACATTGCTGTAAGCTTACAACATGCTTAGCATTAAGCACTGATCTAGGGAGCTTTTTACTGCCCTATGTGTGGCTCTCTGAACTGCCATAGAAATAAAAAAGTTGAAGTTATGTAGGAAGCTCTAATCTTAAAACAAGCGTGTTTGAATGAATGAATGGCTTCTTTTATGGATGGCTGTACTGGTAGTGCATTTTGTACCCTTCAATTTTAGACATATCTGAGTTTTTTTTTCTGTTATTATACAGCTTTTGAATAATAACCTGCCATGTAAAATTCTAAAATAATAAAGTGCTGTATCTATATGATTTCTGTATATCCAGGAAAAAGAAGTGCATGAAGCTAGAAGATTAAAATCTTCCCACACAAATGTTGAGCTGCTAAGTGAAAAGCTGTTGGAGGAGCAGAGTCGAAGGAAACGAGCCGAAACAGAATTATCTAAGCTGCAAGAAATCGAAGCTAAAGCACAGAAGTTGGAGCTGGAATTAGCATCATGTACATCATTACTTGGCAACATACCTGATGTGTCTTCTTACAGCAACATTGCAGATTTGCAAAGGTATGAGTCCATCATCACTTTACCAAAGAAAAATTCTGCTATAACTCATTGTTATTAAACATTATTCAGAGTACTATCCTTTCCTATGATCATAAACAAAACTGTGCAACTAGTAGATTTGATAAATTCAGGATGACTTTTGCTTGAAAGTTGTGAGAAACAATGATATTGTTGGCAAGAACGTATAACTTTTTACTTCTTCCCCATTAAGATTTACATTGTTATTTGAACTGTTGTCAGGCAAGCATTGACAGACTTGAATAAATTGGGTGAAGTAACATCACGGTTGAAAGAATTGGAGGTTACGTTGGAATTTGCTGAGATCAGCAAGCAACGTGCAGAAGGTGAAGCTACCCTTGCCAAAGAGAGAGCTGAAAGTGCTAGCAGGGAGGTCAAGCGGCTTGAACTTCTGGTATTGTCTGCTGTCCCCTGCTACAAGTAGAACTAAACTGCGGCCTAGGTTACCATTTTTTCCGTTTTGCAATGTATACCATAAATAAACTTGTAGTCCCACACTCCCATTGAACTTATGTTGCGTAAGCTATCTTATTAAGAGATACTCCCTCCTTTCTGCTTATAGGTCCTGCACATATCTCTAGGTTGTCAATTTTACTACTGTAATGTGAGTTGTATATCACAAAAGTTATACCATTTGAAAATATAACACTTGAACTTTATGATGGTATTTATTTTATAATAGATAAATCATATTATATTTGGTTAAATTATCGATCTAGGGATACACGTAGGCATTACCAACCGGAAAGAGGTAGTACTTGCAGTTATGAATCTTCTATATACATTCTGTATTACATTGAGCGATCACCCATTTATATGTCAATAATTCACATTGGCATGCTTTACTTTCCCTTTATGACTTATTTCATTTGAACAGCTTACTGCAGTGAGTGAAGAAAGAGATAGATTACGAAAAGATCATAATATGTTATCTAACCAAAAAACTAGGGATGGAGATGACATGTCATCCAAGGTTAGCAGGTTCTGTATTCTTAACATTGGTGGTATGTGCCGTTACAACTTTCTTAATTTATAATGCATCTTCTGGGAAACAATGCAGAAAATGGAGTCAGATCTATCTCAAATGGAAAAGGTAGTAAGAGAACTAGAGAGCACTCTACACGAGCAGCGAGAACTAATTAGTCAACAACATGCGGAGCTCAATCTAATGAATGAGAAATTGAGCATTGAAGCAAGAAAAGCAAAATCATTGGAGCGAGAGGGAGATCAACTGCGCTCTCAGGTGGCATTACTCGAGTCTAAGGTATGGACTAAGGATCAATGTTTACAGAATACGATCGATGTTTAATAGCCAGTGGCCAATCTAGCTTCTCTTGTTAGCAGGCCTGAGCTACTCTGGTTGCGGGAGCTTGATCATATGCTGCCTGCAAATAAAACACGAGTGTAGAATTGTTATCTAATTTTGAATTTCAATGAGGTAGCAGTGAATGTTATGCTGAATGACTGTTGTGTTCATATGTGTTATAGTTTGTTATAGTACGGTGCTGTGGCGCCGAAGTTTTAACTAGGCATGCCATCCTCCTTCAACAACAGAGCTAGTTGTGGGTGCAACTATGAATTATGCTATGAAGTGTACTAATTTAACCTATAGTTATTTGCTTTATGTTTTATGCGTCAACGCCATGAAAATTCTTGTCATATTTGACAGCTGGGTCATGGGGATTACTCTGCCTCAAGCACAAAAGTACTTCGTATGGTGAATACTCTTGCAATGGATAGTGAAGCAAAGCAGACAATAGAAGCACTGCAAGCTGAGTTAAAGAAAACAAAAGAAAGGCTGCAGGCAATTGAAGAACTAAAAGGGCAAGCTGGTAAGTGATCTTATGAACTCTTTTTGCTATTACGATCTCCACATGTTGTTTGAGTGTTTGATTTCATCGTTTGCTTACCAATTTTTTAATTCAAAATTTCCTGGGAGTATAATATCCACTGAGTAGCATGCAATAGTCAGTTTCGGTTTTTTCCTTAGTAAATTTGTCATTCTACAATTTCTGATAGCTTGCTCTTTGGTATAGCTTCATTTCTATCGAAAATAGATATCTGCATTTTCTGCTGAATAACTTGTTTGTCAATATATCATGTGCTCCGTACGTTCAAGCTCTGAGAGACCTTGTCTGGTTTTGCTTTGAATGCATTTATGCTGGAATATTTATTTTACTTGCAGATACTGGAACTGTAGTAGATGCAAATGTTGCTGAAAAGCTAGCACAGCTTAAAAATCAAGTTGCCACACTAGAGAAACGTGAAGAAAGGTAGTCTAGTTTATTAATTTATATCTGTATAAGCTTCTGTATGCTGATTTGTTGGAGAGGACCTTACACCTGCCTGGAAACAGATACAAGGCAGTGTTTCTGGAGAGGATCTCAGTCTTCCGAAAGGCTTGCTGCTCGCTTTTTGGTTATCAGGTGTGATGCGTCAACTCTATTAATTTTTCTGTTAGCTGTCTGAATCTCAAGAAGCAATGCGTACTTGTGCAGTAGCCTTAGATCTTTATTTTAGCAGCCGAGACATCTTACTGTTCAAGCTACTTTTAGTAGCAGTATTTTCGCATGTACTGTTCGGCTGTTCCCAAATCAAGTCAACTGTTCTCCAGTTGTGAGCTTCTCTTGATGGACTAGCAGTTGTTTGACGAAGGAAGCTACATATCTGGCTTTTGAGAGTTAAGCTTAAAAGAGTCATGCATTGAGATAAGGAAAAAAAGTCCAGCTGGCATCCCCCAATTATCTGGGGAGTAACTTCCACCCCTAATTTCAAAGCGGTTTAAAATTTGTATGCCAAATTTCAGGCAGTAGGTCCCATATGCCAGTTAAGCAGCTTCCTGATCCTGCAATCTCTTGCATCATGGGTATAGGACGAGCATTCAGTACTGAGTTATCTCCTCATCTGTCCATACATCTGATTCATGTCAATACCAATTGGTAAAACGGAAAATCCATTGCAACCTAAAATTCAAAAAACTTCACATGAATCGGGAGCAATTTCTAGAGCCGTTTGGAAGTGTCAGTTCAGGCCATGTGCAAGGGGGCTGAGGCAGTGGAGTCCAGAGGAGCTCCAGCAAGCCGAGCTTGGTTTGGCCTGGGCGCCTGTCAGAGCTGTTACACAGAGGGGATCTTGGTGAGGTAGCAGCCCAGGGTTGACTGGCCGAAGGCTGGTGATAGAAACACCGCCTTGTTAGCAAGGAGGTGGAAAAGAACTTTGTATTGGGAAAGAAGTGCTTTGATGAACGAAGAGGAGTTGGACACAGGAGTGGATGTTTGGTGGGTTTAGAAATGGAAGGGGAAGGTGTCGGATTGATGGGTTCAGTTATTTTGCACATTTTGAATTATCAACCATGTAATCTCATATGCCAACTACGCTATTATGACACAATTCTCATTATTTTCCGGCTTCAACATTTCGTCCAATTTTATCTTGTTACTTGGTTCTAAGTTCTAACTATTCTCAGATGTTAAACTTAATTTTTCTTCTTTTGTGTTTTTAGATAGTGATGAATGATGAGCAGCAGCCAAATGGGATTCATGTAACACGATTTACTCTGCAATCAGTATATGCCCAAACCGATGATGAAAAACTCGAGTTTCTCTATGAATCAGGAAGCACCAATATAGTGGTAGGTTTATTACATTGTTGAAATGTTTTTTTGTATAGTTTAACGGAACATTTATTTGATCTCAAATACAGGTCAATGGCTACACTTCTCAACATGAGATTGCTCAGCAGGTATTCAACTTATCCATTACATTGAAGCGTTTCCTTTTCTGAAATGTTCAACAAATAACCTGTAGTGCTGTTACAGTTTATAAGAATGTGTAAGAGGCTTAACAGATTTGTTCCAGTTGGTGTATTTAGATCTCGAGCGTTATTAAATTGCGCACCAAAGTATGGTGTGTGATACAAATTACTGTGTAATAAACTAATCTAGGTATCAGATAGAAAGTATCCAGTCATATAGTTACAGGTACGGTGAAGTTAAACTTCCTGCAAGTATAATTAAGTAAAAGAAAGTCTCGAATTGTTTTTAGTTTGGTATTGAACCAGAGTTTGATTTACTGATTTTGATGATCTAACCATACTTTTCAGGTTGATATTTTCATAAGAAAGATGAATTCCATCCCAGCCTTCACTGCTAACCTGACAATGGAATCCTTCAACAAGAGAAGTATATGTTGAGGGCCAAAATGAGTGAGAAATCATATTCCTCTATTATGTTTGTAGGTATGCTTCCATCTAAAAAATGTTTGTAGGTATGATGTTTTACCCGTAGATGGAAAGAACATCCCCTTGCAGAAACTCAAAGCTTACGTATTATCTGTGCATTCTCTCAGCATACCTCTCAAATTGCATTGTATTGGCGGTTAACAGAAGTGTGCTCACGAATCCTATCAGATCATCTTTTTGGGGGAGGGATTACTTGCAGTCGTATGTGGAAGGATTCATTCATATTCCAGCATATGAAGAAGTTGAGTGGAAGGCTGGTTGTGACGGTATGGTACTATCAGATGGATGCCATTTTGGTTCGAACAATGTAAATACGAGCGCATACACTGTAATCTAGCGCCCTGTGAGTTTTGTGAACTAGCAACTTGATAATATCACATCTTTTGTGTGGGGAAAAAGCATTTTATTTCCCATGACAACGCACCGCAGTCAGTTACTTCAGTGAATCGCTATGCATTGAACTCTTTGCTCTATTGAAAGCATGGTTATTATCCTTTCAATAAAAAAAAGCATGGTTATCCTCACGTGAAACATACCACGACTCAGCCATGCCCATCACCATAAGCCGGCAGCCGTAACGTAAACCCGTGCTTCCTGGCCAAGAACTCCACAGTCAAGGCACAGAGCATAGGCGTGGCGTTCTTACCGCGAACTGGGTGAAGGGGTGAGCCAGCCGGTGTGGTTCTCACACTGTCGGCATGAGGCGCGTCACGCAAACTGAACCCCCTCGCGGTGCATCCGCAGGTGCCCGGGGCCAGGGGCGGGCAGATAACCGGCGCTTTTCATAACGCGACTGCACACAAATAAATCACCTCGTTCAGCAGGTGCCCAAGCCACTCGTTTCCATCCTGGTTCTGGAGTTTCGAGTAGCCAGCCCGCTAGCTGCTTCTGGCGCAATGATGGTGCGTGCCCGGCCGTGCGATCGATCCTATCCTAGCTAGTTGCTGAATCGAAACTTACCATTGTGGGTGTGAAATTTGATGCTGATGCAGGCGCAGCCGCAGCTGGAGAAGAAGGCGCCCCCGCGGGCGAGGCCGCCGCTGACGGGGAAGGCCGTGGCCGCGCTCTGCGTGGCCAGCTTCGCGGCCGGCCTGCTGCTCAGCGGCTGGGTGCCGCTCCTGTCGGCGCCGATCGGCAAGGTGAACAAGACCTCTGCTCCCTCCGGCTGCGACGACAACCGCGTGAGCAAGGGGTTAGGCGGGGAGAGTCATGACCCCAAGGGCATCATGAGCGAGGTGTCCAGGACGCACCATGCAATTCAGTAAGCATACGCGCCGTCCACCATGTATGCATGCATCCTGCAGTACGTGTGCATTCATTGCACGTTTCTGATGAATCCACACTTCCCCAGGTCGCTGGACAAGGCGGTGTCTTCTCTCGAGATGGAGCTGGCCGTGGAGCGCGCCCGGAGCAGCGACGCCGGCGCCGGCGCGGCGGGCTCGTCCAAGGCCCTTCAGAAGGCCTTCGTGGTGATCGGCATCAACACGGCCTTCAGCAGCAAGAAGCGCCGCGACTCCCTCCGCGAGACCTGGGTGCCCTCAGGTAACATGCATGTACATGTCATGCACTTGGCCTTGGCACTTGGCACCGGCGCAATGCAGCAACGAATTATATCATGTCTAATTTGTTGTTCATGGTCGCGCGGGTGTAGGGGAGAAGCTGAGGCGGCTGGAGAAGGAGAAGGGGATCGTGGTCCGGTTCGTGATCGGGCGGAGCGGGGCGGCGGAGGGCGGCGGCGGGGCGGCGGACCGCGCCCTGGACGCGGAGGAGGCGGAGAACAAGGACTTCCTGCGGCTGGATCACGTGGAGGGCTACCACGAGCTGTCCTCCAAGACCAGGATCTACTTCGCCACCGCCGTCGCCACCTGGGACGCCGACTTCTACGTCAAGGTCGACGACGACGTCCACCTCAACCTCGGTACGTCCTACGCACACGTGCAGCTTTGCGTTCCTCATTATCGAGTTGAGCATTTCTGCAATTTTTTTGACCGTTTCTGCTCTTTAATCTGGCAGGGATGCTGGCAACCAGGCTGGCCAAGTACAGGGCGCGGCCCAGGGTGTACGTCGGCTGCATGAAGTCCGGCCCTGTCCTGTCACAAAGGTGGTACCCGAGCCAAAATCATGCGCCAAACAAAACTCGCGACCGATCTGAAATTTGCTGCTGATTTTCTTTTTTTTTTGCGAAATTTGCTGCTGATTTTCTATCCGTCTTGTTCTTGCTGGTGGCAGAGGGGTGAAGTACCACGAGCCGGAGTACTGGAAGTTCGGGGACGTCGGGAACAAGTACTTCCGCCACGCCACCGGCCAGATCTACGCCGTCTCCAAGGACCTCGCCGCCTACATCTCCGTCAACCAGTAAGCTTTTTTTTTTTGCTTTTCTTTGGAAGGCAATCTCAATGCGCGAGACATTCTGAAGATGTTTGCATCTGCGACCGACTATTTTCAGGCCGATCCTGCACAGGTTCGCGAACGAGGACGTCTCCGTCGGCGCGTGGCTGATCGGGCTGGAGGTGGAGCACGTCGACGACCGGAGCATGTGCTGCGCCACGCCACCAGGTCCGTACGCCGAGCCACGAACACATCGATCTCTCTTCTTCGCCCACGCGAGTTCGTCTAATCGGAACAACAGCCGTGCGTTTTGCAGACTGCGAGTGGAAGAAGCGGGCCGGGAACGTGTGCGTGGCGTCCTTCGACTGGTCTTGCAGCGGGGTCTGCAGGTCTGTGGACAGGATGAAGCTCATCCACGACGCCTGCGGCGAAGACCAGGCGGCGGTCTGGGGCGTCGCCACCTGATCTGGAGTAGTGGTGGGAGTAGCGCATCGGCCGGCTGGGCGTGCTGTTTAATGTAGCTAGAACTTGATTTGGAATCCGATCACTTGGTCCAATGCTATTTTTTTAAAAAGAGAAGGATAACTCGGGTTCCGCATGAAGCAATGCACATAATCATTTTATAAGTACTAGCAAACATGCCGGTGCGTTGCAACGGGAGGAATAAAGAAATCATCGTCTTTCCCGATAGCTCAAGAAACCCCCCTCCCCCCCACACACAATCACATTATACTCTCACATGCACAGTCTAGACACTCAAAACTACAGTAAGCAAATGAGGCCACCATTTAGGTCAAACACATACTTAGTGGTCAGAATAATAACTAAGGCCAACTCCACCGCACGATCCATCTGTGACCCATCCGGTCCGAATTTGTCTGTTTAGGGTAAAATACGACCCAATGGTAATACCCAAACGGACAAAGCTGTCCGCTGGTGTCCGTTTTCTATCCTCCCGACCCCAAACCGGGACCAAATTTGCGCGAGATATGGGGTTGGACGGACACGAAACGGACGCTGTTGCTGGTTGCTCTCGTCCGCTTCTTCCGCTCTATGGCCCACAAATCAGCGACCGCACATCCTCGCCTCACTGGCCGCCGCCGCATGCTGCCGTCCCTCGGCCTCCCTCTGTTTCCAAGAAGCCGCCGCCGTCCTTCGCCTACCCTTCGCCTGCCGTTCCTCCGCTTTCCCCGCCACGCGCCGTTCCTCCGCCTCCCCTTCTTTGCTTTCAGTCGCCGGGGCGTGGCGGCGTGGTGCTCGTCTTGTGAACCGCATTAGCACCGGCCGTGGTTGCGTCGTGCTGCGCCGCAGTGCCGGCGAGCATCGGCGCACAGAGGCGGCCACGTCAGAAGCAGCGGCGGCGCTGGGGCGGGCGAACTGTGCGGGGCGGGGGGGTTGAAGCGAGGCCGAATAGCGCGGCGGCGTCGGCCGGCGCGCCATGGAAGGTTGAGAGGCGAGGCGACGCGAGCGGCTCCGTGGCGGCGTCCGTCGGCCGAGGCCGAGGCGGGAAGAGGTCGAGAAGTCGTGGAGGACGAGGCGACGACGGCCGGCGACGTAGTGGTCAGCGAGTGGCGGCGATTGGCGAAGCGCAGGCGTCGGTGAGCTGCGACGCGGCGACGGAGCACCGACCCGATCCGGATCTGGCGAGGAGAGAGAGATCGAGGGTGGGGTTCAGAGGCGAATTGGGCAGGGAGCGACGGCATTGCCCGCCCCCGACGCCGCGAAGTTCGTGCCCCGCCCGCCGGAAAGAAAGAAGAGCCACGCGGGAGCAAGCAAAGGTGGCGTGGGCGCGTGAGCTAGCTACTGAACACTGAGCTGCGCGCGCGACGCGAGCGTGGCACGGCGAGGACGGGCACGTGGAGGAGCTGCTGGAGACGAGGACTCGCTCACATCACCGGAAAGAAGTCTCGGGGTTGCCGGAGGCGAGGACTCGGGGAGGGGCCATGGAATCGCGGAGGAGCAGGACGGCCCGGGAGCTCAGGGTGGGCGCTCCGTGAAGCGCCGGCGGACATAGCGTGGGCTGCCGGAAGCTCGAGGGGGAAATTTGTCTGTGTGGCGCTTCCGACAAGCGCGGATGGCAGAGCTTCAGGCGGCGCGCGCTCAATGAAGCAGGCGCGGCGGCAAGGAGAGGAGCTCGGTGTGGGCGGGGCATGTCCGTTTGGGGTCAGGATGCATCATGTGCGTTGGGCGCTGATACTTTCGTCCGTCTGTCCGCCCCCGGACGTCCGCCAAATTGCAACCCAAACGGACAGAAGCGGACGTCCGTTTGGGGTCGAAATGGGTCATGCGGTGGAGTTGGCCTAACTGGATGTCAGTTCTCACATTAATTTCATGACGACTGGCCCAAATTCAGAGCTTGCCTTGTTGGCCCAGCCCGAGATCCTGGCCGGTGGACAGATCTATGCCAGATGGAACCATGCGCCATGGAGTCTCCTCTAGCCCTACCACCTGACCGGGGCCATACAGCCAGATGATTCTGTCGACTGTAGCCCTGAATAGTAACACTGCACATACAAGAATGCGCTAGTTACAAAAAATTCACATTGCATAGCAGATTTAGTAATATTCTGCCAATATGGAGTATTGGACATTGGACGACAGCGAAGCTCTAGGCGACTTGTGAGGTCACACAGGCGTGTGCACCCGAACACGTGAAAGCAAGTGCATACCGAACCAGGACCATTATGAAGCCGAAAACGTGAAAGTGAGAGGCCTATCTTCTTCATTGTTGTAAAGTCTTGTAAGTTAGTTGTGGCTCCGCTTCGTGGGCAGCCTCTGCCTGATTTCTGGGCTGCCGGCTGCCTCAGGCTAGAGTGTGCCATGCGGCAGGATGCTCCAAGTCGAAGGCCATCTCACTCGCCCCGCGATGGAGCCGTGCGGTCGGCATCACCTCTCTTTGGAGGGAGTCAAGCCGACGGCCACCACGTGCTCTGTGCTAGGAACCGCCTCCACGCTGGGCATGGGAGCTGCGTCGGCCACCGTCACCATTCACGGAGAATGGTCAGCCGCCGTCACCGTTTACAGAGATTAGTCGGCCGCCGTCGCGACGATGAGGGCCAGTGTGTGGACTGATATTCGTAGAATTTACTCTAGGACACTTTCCGGCGACTGGGCCAATTTGAACTTACAGTACCCACTCAGCGACCGTGCATACTCCGCACTCGGACCAAAACACCGCGCTCTCCAGATCTGCGCCGACAACATCGTCGGTCCAGACGGCAGACTCGGAGTCGAGGTAGATGTTCCCCCGTTCAGGCCAGCACTTTAGCGTTGCTTTCTCTTGTAGAAGAAGGAAGGGCCTTCCAGAGCTTGTACGTGGAGCTCGAAAGAGGGAACATCACCGCCATCATGGAGGCCACACGAACAAACACCTACCATGACGAGTGGATTGATGGCTCTGCATGGCGGCTATCAACTGATCTTGTTGCCAACCTCTTTGGGGATTTCAAACGAGATCGGATGGATTATGTACGCAGTAGCACCAGGTTGCCGCCACCGTCGTTTCTCAGCAGCCCCGAGCCGGTCGACCCCGTGGCCTCTGGACAGGAACATCGAGGGCTCCTGCGTGTACGCGTACGTTGCCCTTGCCGGCGCTGAAGCTGAACCGCGGAAAGCTCCTCCCTTGCTCTACGTACTTGCTCCTCCTCCTCATCCGGTTGTCCCTCGATCTATCGCGCGAGACGACCGGTGTTGGGCGGCGGCGACATCGACAGGTTCTTGGCTGATTGTTTGTTGACCGGAAAACGCTAGTGTGGACATGGCCCCAGGCCTGGGCGGACGCCCGCGACAGGCCAAGGCCCAACTGGAATGCAGCCCGGCCAAGCAACCAACAACGCAGCCACATGACCACCGATTGGAACGCAGCGGGGATCGACTTGCAGTGGGTAAATATTAGTACCACCTTGCCTATATGTTTTAAATTTAAACTGAAAGCGTAAAATCACGGGAAAAAAGCGTATTGTGACGTTGAACTCGACAAAGTCAATCCGTGCTTTATTATTACTAGCAAATATGCCCGTGCGTTGCACCGGGAGAATCAAAACACACTTCCCTAGCCCAATGACCCAAGACAACATTCTGTTGCATCAGCCATGTAATATATATTTTACCAATGGTCTTAAAATGCATGTATGAGATGCTACACTTCAATCATGAAAGAATTGATTATTTAAATATCTAAATTACGTTCCTAGTTAATTTGCAGTATAAGGAGTCATTACCTTCATCATTTGATTTATCATTGAGAGCCTAAATCATGAGGATCGTACATGTTTGTACATATATAAGAAATTAAGGTTTAATTGGTAAGTTACCAGATGCCCAATACTGATTTTCGTTACCAAATTTCTTCTAAACGTACATGCACGGAGACCTATAAAGTCTAAAGTATAACTCAATTATCTTTCATATAGAAGGAAACATAATAAACGGATTTGCACATACCACACTAAAACGAATTTTTTATTTGAAGAGGTCACAATAATTTTCATGAAATCAGGTGTATGATTCGGAATTTCTTTTTTAACCATGCATGCTTCAGATTCCAAGAAAAGGCATTATTCCCTGTGCGTTGAAACGAAAAAAAAATCATCCCTCATACACACACCTGACAGCATCGGCGAATCCCTTCAAATCTTTCACAATGCCACACGATAAATAGCATGATAAGTGGTGTCGCGCAAAGTTCATAAGGTTGTATTATTTGTGAAATGTACTCAACATGTTTCCAATCTATTAGACAACAGAAATATCAACGTAAGACGGGATTTTCAAAATACCCCATATAAAGAAGATATTAATAAAGGTTGCATCATAAATGGAATTTTAGGAATGATGATTAATATAATAACATATTTCAAATCTACACATCTTTTTAAAGGGATTTCCATATATAACATGTTAAATTTGGAGTTAGGATTTGAAAGTGATTAATATAATACCATATTTGAAATCTACACATCTTTTTAAGGGATTTCTATATATAACATGTTAGATTTGGAGTTAGGGTTTGAAAGTTATGAGTTTTTTTGAAATATTTGAATATGTCCAAAAATAGAAAGAATGAAAATAGAGTAACTGGTACATTGTGCAGCCCATTTGCTAAGTGACGCTGGGGCGAGTAGTAATATCCTACGCCTACCAACATTAATAGGAGAGAAAAAGAATAAAAGAGAGAAAGGGGAATCGAACCTAGGTCTCCCAGGTCGAGAGGTGAGGCTCACACCACTACACCAGCCACCCGCAAGTTATTCTCTACATGGGCTTAATTTTAATAACCAAGCCTGCCGCGGATTTTAGAAGGGGCAAACCGAACCGTTTTTTTCACTTACCAATGGCATGGTGGGTAATTCTTTACAACCTCAGGGGCAGTTTTAATGACGGACGACAGAAACCCAATTCTCTTTATTATTAGGTAAAGATTAGGGAGAGATTATTTTCCATATCCTATAAAATAAATACAAATATTCACTCAAAATCATCTTCCTGTCAACAACAATCACTACACTTGCACACTTTATGATGTGCCATGATCTCATATGAAAAACATGTCATCTAATCCGTTGGCCTTACTAAGCCGGCCGGTGGCAAGCCGAGAGCACCAACCGGTCTAACAAACCCTCTGCGTGAAAGACACTCTAGAATCAGCCGCCACCATCTTCCACTGTCCCACCTTCAGGAGCGATCAACGCATTCACCTTACCAGGCCATTTTGTCGTCGACACCACCACAACGTCAGACAGCGCCACCATCTATGGTCGTCCATCAATACGCGTTCGTCGCCGAGGCTCCGCCATGCCATGCCGCCGAGATCCGTCGTCGTTGTTGCAATAGATGCAACATCGCTCCTTCTCTTGTCCCCTCCAGCCAGCACCTACTCCAAGATGATGCCCCCAAGAGGGAGAACTGCCCCGATGGCCCCGTCATCGTCCGATCAGGGAGATCCAGATCTAGGGTTTCCCCTGGAGCAGCCGGAACCAGGGAATGTAAATGACGATGCCTTCAACAAGGAAACACGCCCAAGACGTCGTCGTTGAAGGAAATATGCCCTAGAGGCAATAATAAAGTTGTTTATTTTATATTTCCTTATATCATGATAAATGTTTATTATTCATGCTGGAATTGTATTAATCGGAAACTTGATACATGTGTGAATACATAGACAAAACACTGTGTCCCTAGTAAGCCCCTACTAGACTGGCTCGTTAATCAAAGATGGTTAAGTTTCCTAACCATAGATATGTGTTGTCATTTGATGAACGGGATCACATCATTAGGAGAATGATGTGATGGACAAGACCCATCCGTTAGCTTAGCATGTTGATCGTTTAGTTTTATTGCTATTGCTTTCTTCATGTCAAATACATATTCCTTCGACTATGAGATTCTGCAACTCCCGGATATCGGAGGAATACCTTGTGTGCTATCAAACATCACAACGTAACTGGGTGATTATAAAGATGTTCTACAGGTATCTCCGAAGGTGTTTGTTGGGTTGGCATAGATCGAGATTAGGATTTGTCACTCCGAGTATCGGAGATGTATCTCTAGGCCCTCTCAGTAATGCACATCATAATAAGCCTTGCAAACAATGTGACTAATGAGTTAGTTGCGGGATGATGTATTACAGAACAAGTAAAGAGACTTGCCGGTGACGAGATTGAACTAGGTATAAAGATACCAATCGACGATCGAATCTCGGGCAAGTAACATATCGATGACAAAGGGAATAACGTATGTTGTCATTACGGTACGACCGATAAAGATATTCGTAGAATATGTGGGAACCAATATGAGTATACAGGTTCCGCTGTTGGTTATTGACCGAAGAGGTGTCTCGATCATGTGTACATAGTTCTCGAACCCGTAGGGTCCGCACGCTTAACGTTCGATGACGATTTTGTATTATATGAGTTATGTGATTTGGTGACCAAATGTTGTTCGGAGTCCCGGATGAGTTCACGGACATGACGAGGAGTCTCAAAGTGGTCGAGAGGTAAAGAATGATATATAGTACGATGGTATTCGGACACCGGAAGTGTTCCGGGGGTACCGGGTACATATCGGGTCACCGAAGGGGTTCCGCGCATCCCCCCGGCAACTACATGGGCCTAATGGGCCAGGAAGGGGACAGACCAGCCCCTAAGGGGCTGGTGTGCCCCATGTAGGCCTAAGTAGGAGGGAAAGGAAAGAGGAGAAGAGAGAAAGGAAGGGAAGGGATTCAGCCTCCCCCTTCCTTCCCTCCTCCCTCCTCCTTCCTTCCCCCTCCGAAAGTTATGGTAAGGTGGGGGGCAGAATTGTACTAGGGCCCCAAGTAGGATTCCTCCTACTTGGGCGCCACCTTGCCTTCTCCCTCTCCCTCTCACCTATATATATGGGGGGGAGGCGCCTAGAACACACAACAACATCTGTTAGCCGTGTGTGGCGCCTCCCTCCACAGTTTACGCCTCCGGTCATATTCACGTAGTGCTTAGGCGAAGCCCTACGCAGATCACTTCACCATCACCATCACCATGTCGTCGTCTTGTGGAACTCTCCTCGACACTTTGCTGGATCAAGAGTTCGAGGGCGTCATCGAAGTTGAGCGTGTGCGAACTCGAGGTGACGACGCTCGATGCTTGATCGGTCGAACAAGAAGAAGTTCGACTACATCAACGCGTTGTCAAACGCTTCCGCTTTCGGTCTATGAGGGTACGTGGACACACACTCTCCCCCTCTCGTTGCTATGCATCTCCTAGATAGATGTTGCATGAGCGTAGGAATTTTTTTTGAAATTGCATGCTACGTTCCCCGACAGTGCATTCGAGCCAAGTCTATGCACAGATGATATGCACGAGTAGAACACAAAGAGTTGTGGGCGGTGATCATCATACTGATTAATTACCACCAACGTCTTATTTTGATTCGGCGGTATTGTCGGATGAAGTGGCCCGGACCAACCTTACATGACCAGGTTCATGAGACCGGTCCCACCGATAGACATGCAACTAGTTTTGCATAAAGGTGGCTGCCGGGTGTCTATTTCTCCAACTTTAGTTGAATCGAATTTGACTACGGCCAGTCCTTGTTGAAGGTTAAAACAACAAACTTGATAAATCACCGTTGTGGTTTTGATGCGTAGGTAAGAACGGTTCTTGCTAGAAGCCCATAGCAGCCACGTAAAACTTGCAACAACAAAGTAGAGGACGTCTAACTTGTTTTTGCAGGGCATGTTGTGATGTGATATGGTCAAGAAATGATGTGACATACATTATTGTATGCTATGATCATGTTTTGTAAAAGTTATCGGCAACTGGCAGGAGGCTTATGGTTGTCTCTTTATTGTATGAAATGCAAACGCCATATAATTGCTTTACTTTATCACTATGCGTTAGCGATAGTTGTAGAAGCAATAGTTGGCGAGACGACCATGACGCAACGATGGAGATCAAGGTGTCGAGCGGTGACAATAGAGACCATGACGATGCTTTGGAGATGGAGATCAAAAGCACAAGATGATGATGGCCATATCATGTCACATATTTTGATTGCATGTGATGTTTATCCTATATGCATCTTATTTTGCTTAGTACGGCGGTAGCATTATAAGATGATCCCTTAACTAAATTCATGGTATAAGTGTTCTCCCTGAGTATGCACCATTGCGACAGTTCATCGTGTTGAGACACCACGTGATGATTGGGTGTGGTAAGCTCTATGTTCACATACAACAGGTGCAAGACAGTTTTGCACACGCGGAATACTCGGGTTAAACTTGACGAGCCTAGCATGTACAGACATGGCCTCGGAACACTGGATACCGAAAGGTCAAACATGAATCATATAGTAGATATGATCAACATAGAGATGTTCACCATTGATGACTACTCCATCTCACGTGATAATCGGACATGGTTTAGTTGATTTGGATCACATATCATTTAGATGACCCGAGGGATGTCTATCTAAGTGGGAGTTCTTAAGTAATTTGATTAATTGAACATAATTTATCATGAACTTAACCCTGATAGTATTTGCAAATTATGTTGTAGATCAATAGCTCGCGTTGTAGCTCCCCTATGTTTTTGATATGTTCCTAGAGAAAACTAAGTTGAAAGATGATAGTAGCAATGATGCAGACTGGGTCCGTGATCTAAGGATTATCCTCGTTGTTGCATAGAAGAATTATCTCCTTGATGCACCGCTAGGTGACAAACCTACTGCAGGAGCAGATGTAGACGTTATGAACATTTGGCAAGCTTGATATGATGGCTACTTGATAGTTTAGTGCACCATGCTTTACGACTTAGAATCGGGGCTTCAAAGACATTTTGAACGCCATGGAGTATATGAGATGTTCCAAGAGTTGAAATTGGTATTTTAGACTCATGCCGATGTCGAGAGGTATGAGACCTCTAACAAGTACTTTGCCTACAAGATGGGGAAGAATAGCTCAGCTAGTGAGCATGTGCTTAGAATGTCTGGGCGCTACAATCGCTTGAATCAAGTGGGAGTTAATCTTCCAGATAAGATAGTGATTGACAGAGTTCTCTAGTCACTATCACCAAGCTACTAGAACTTCATGATGAACTATAATATGCAAGGGATAACGGAAAGGATTCCCGAGCTCTTCGCGATGCTGAAATCGGCGAAGGTAGAAATCAAGAAATAGCATCAAATGTTGATGGTTAAACAAGGCCACTAGTTTCAAGAAAAAGGGCAAAAGAGAAAGAAATGGAACTTCAAGAAGAATGGCAAACAAGTTGCCGCTCCCGTGAAGAAACCCAAAGCTAGACCCAAGCCTGAAACTAAGTGCTTCTACTACAAAGGAAATGGTCATTGGAAGCGGAACTATCCCAAATACTTGGCGGATAAGAAGGCTGGCAAAGCGAATAAAGGTATATTTGGTATATATGTTATTGATGTGTACTTTACTAGTGTTCGTAGTAACCCCTGGGTATTTGATACCGGTTCAGTTGCTAAGATTAGTAACTCAAAACAGGAGTTGCAAAATGAACAGAGACTAGTTAAGGGCGAGGCGACTGTGTGTGTTGGAAGTGATTCCAAGGTTGATAAGATCACCATCGCACACTCCCTCTACCTTTGGGATTAGTTTTGGACCTAAATAAATGTTATTTGGTGTTTGCATTGAGCATGAATATGATTGGATCATGTTTATTGTGATACGATTATTCATTTAAGTCAGAGAATAATTGTTGTTCTGTTTACATGAATAAAACCTTCTATGGTCATACACCCAATGTAAATGGTTTATTGAATCTCGATCGTAGTGATACACATATTCATAATATTTATGTCAAAAGATGCAAAGTTGATAACGATAGTGCAGCATATTTGTGGCACTGCCATTTAGGTCATATTGGTGTAAAGCGCATGATGAAACTCCATGCCGATGGACTACTGGAATAGTTGATTATGAATCATTTGATACTGCTAACCATGCCTCATGGGCAGGATGACTAATATTCTGTTCTCCGAAACAATGGAGCGAGCCAGTGACTTATTGAAAATAATACATACCGATGTATGTGGTCCGATGAGTGTCGAGGCTCGCGGCAGGTATCGTTATTTTCTGACATTCATAGATGATTTGAGCATATATGGGTATATCTACTTAATGAAACACAAGTCTAAAACATTTGAAAGTTCAAGGAATTTCAGAGTGAAGTGGAGAATCCTCGCAACAAGAAAATAAAGTTTCTACGATTTGATTGCGGAGGTGAATATTTGAGTTACGAGTTTGGCCTTCATTTAAAATAATGTGGAATAGTTTCACAACTCATGCCACCTGGAACACCACAGTGTAATGGTGTGTCCGAACGTTGTAACCGTACTTTATTAGATATGGTGCAATCTATGATGTCTCTTACCGATTTACCACTATCGTTTTGGGGTTATGCATTAGAGACAGCTGCATTCACGTTAAATAGGGCACCGTCTAAATCCGTTGAGATGACACTATATGAACTGTGGTTTGTCAAGAAACCTAAGTTGTCGTTTCTTAAAGTTTGGGGTGGCGACACTTATGTCAAAAGGCTTCAGCCTGATAAGCTCGAACCCAAATCGGAGAAGTGCGTCTTGGTAGGATACCCTAAGGAAACAATTGGGTACACATTCTACCACAGATCCGAAGGCAAGATCTTTGTTGCCAAGAATGGAACATTTCTAGAGAAGGAGTTTCTCTCAAAAGAAGTGGGTGGGAGGAAAGTAGAACTTGATGAGGTAATTGTACCTTCTCTCAATTTGGAAAGTAGCACATTAGAGAAATCTGTTCCCGTGATGCGTACACCAACTAGAGAGGAAACTAATGATGATGATCATGAAACTTTAGATCAAGTTACTACTGGACCTCGTAGGTCGAACAAAGATGTTCTGCACTAGAGTGGTACGGTAATCCTGTCCTGAAAGTCATGTTACTAGACCATGGCGAACCTATGAACTATGAAGAAGCAATGATGAGCCCAGATTTCGACAGATGGCTTGAGGCCATGAAATCTGAGATAGGATCCATGTATGAGAACAAAGTATGGACTTTGGTGAACTTGCCCGATGATCGGCAAGCCATAGAGAATAAATGGATCTTCAAGAAGAAGACTGGCGCTGATGGTAATGTTGTCGCAAAAGGTTTTTGACAAGTTCAAGGGGTTGACTACGATGAGACTTTCTCACCCGTAGAGATGCTTAAGTCTGTCCGAATCATGTTAGCAATTGCCGCATTTTTTGATTATGAAATCTCGCAAATGGATGTCAAAACTATATTCCTTAATGGATTTCTTAAAGAAGAGTTGTATATGATGCAACCAGAAGTTTTTGTCGATCCTAAAGGTGCTAACAAAGTGTGCAAGCTCCAGGGATCCATCTATGGACTGGTGCAAGCATCCAGGGATCAAAGCATATGGTTTGTACAGACTTGAAGTGAAGCCTGTATTTACAAGAAAGTGAGTGGGAGCTCTGTAGCATTTCTAATATTATATGTGGATGACATATTTGATTGGAAATGATATAGAATTTCTGAATAGCATAAAAGGATACTTGAATAAGATGAAAAGACCCCAGTGAAGCTACCTATGTATTGGGCATCAAGATCTACAGGATAGATCAAGACGCTTAATAGGACTTTCACAAAGAACATACCTTGGAAAAGTTTTGAAGAAGTTCAAAATAGATCAGTCAAAGAAAAGGTTCTTGTCTGAGTTGCAAGGTATGAAGTTGAGTAAGACTCAAAACCCGACCACGGCAGAAGATAGAGAGAGAATGAAAGTCATTCCCTATGCCTCAGCCATAGGTTCTATAAAGAATGCCATGATGTGTACCAGACCTATTGTGTACCTTGCCATGAGTTTGAAAAGGGGGTACAATAGTGATCTAGGAGTAGATCACTGGACAGCAGTTAAAATTATCATTAGGTACCTAAAGAGGACTAAGGAAATGTTTCTCGGTTATGGAGGTTACAAAGAGTTCGTTGTAAAGAGTTGCGCTGATGCAAGCTTGGACACTGATCTAGATGACTCTAAGTCAATATCTAGATACACATTGAACGTGGGAGCAATTAGCTAAAGTAGCTCCATGCAGAGCATTGTAGACATAGAAATTTGCAAAATACATACGGATCTGAATGTGTCAGACCCGTTGACTAAAACTCTCTCACAAGGAAAACATGATGACACCTTAGTACTCTTTGAGTGCTAATCACATGGCGATGTGAACTAGATTATTGACTCTAGTAAACCCTTTTGGTGTTAATCACATGGCGATGCGAACCAGATTATTGACTCTAGTGCAAATGGGAGACTGAAGGAAATATGCCCTAGAGGAAATAATAAAGTTGTTTATTTTATAGTTCCTTATATCATGATAAATTTTTATTATTCGTGCTAGAATTGTATTAACCGGAAACTTGATACATGTGTGAATACATAGACAAAACACCGTGTCCCTAGTAAGCCTCTACTAGACTAGCTCGTTAATCAAAGATGGTTAAGTTTCCTAACCATAGACATGTGTTGTCATTTAATGAACGGGATCACATCATTAGGAGAATGATGTGATGGACAAGACCCATCCGTTAGCTTAGCATGTTGATCGTTCAGTTTTATTGCTATTGCTTTCTTCATGTCAAATACATATTCCTTCGACTATGAGATTATGCAACTCCCGGATACCAGAGGAATACCTTGTGTGCTACCAAACGTCACAACGTAACTGGGTGATTATAAAGATGCTCTACTAGTATCTCTGAAGGTGTTTGTTGGGTTGGCATAGATCGAGGTTAGGATTTGTCACTCCGAATATCGGAGAGGTATCTCTGGGCCCTCTCAGGAATGCACATCATATAAGCTTTGCAAGCAATGTGACTAATGAGTTAGTTGCGGGATGATGTATTATGGAATTAGTAAAGAGACCTGCCGGTAACGAGATTAAACTAGGTATGAAGATACCGGCGATCGAATCTCGGGCAAGTAACATACCAATGACAAAGGGAATAACATATGTTGTCATTACAGAATGACCGATAAAGATCTTCATAGAATATGTGGGAACCAATATGAGCATCCAAGTTTCGCTGTTGGTTATTGACCGGAGAGGTGTCTCGATCATGTCTATATAGTTCTCGAACCCGTAGGGTCCGCACGCTTAACGTTCGATGACGATTTTGTATTATATGAGTTATGTGATTTCGTGACTAAATGTTGTTCCAAGTCCCGGATGAGATCACGGACATGACGAGGAGTCTCGAAATGGCTGAGAGGTAAAGAATGATATATAGGACGATGGTATTCGGACACGGGAAGTGTTCCGGGGGTACCGGGTACATATCGGGTCACCAGAAGGGGTTCCGGGCATCCCCCCGGCAACTACATGGGCCTAATGGGCCAAGAAGGGGACAAACCAGCCCCTAAGGGTCTGGTGCGCCCCATGTAGGCCTAAATAGGAGGGGAAGGAAAGAGGAGAAGAGAGAAAGGAAGGGGAGGGATTCGGCCTCCCCCTTCCTTCCCTCCTCCCTCCTCCTTCCTTCCCCCTCCGGAAGTTATGGTAAGGGAGGGGGGCCGAATTGCACTAGGGCCCCAAGTAGGATTCCTCCTACTTGGGCGCCACCTTGCCTTCTCCCTCTCCCTCTCACCTATATATATGGGGGGGGGGAGGCGCCTAGAACACACAACAACATCTGTTAGCCGTGTGCGGCGCCTCCCTCCATAGTTTACGCCTCCGGTCATATTCACGTAGTGCTTAGGCGAAGCCCTACGCAGATCACTTCACCATCACCATCACCATGTCGTCGTGCTGACGGAACTCTCCCTCGACACTTTGCTGGATCAAGAGTTCGAGGGACGTCATCGAGTTGAACGTGTGCAGAACTCAGAGGTGACGTACGTTCAGTGCTTGATCGGTCGAACAAGAAGAAGTTCGACTACATCAACCGCGTTGTCAAACGCTTCCGCTTTCGGTCTATGAGGGTACATGGACACACACTCTCCCCCTCTCGTTGCTATGCATCTCCTAGATAGATGTTGCATGAGCGTAGGAATTTTTTTTGAAATTGCATGCTACGTTCCCCGACAGTGCATCCGAGCCAAGTCTATGCACAGATGATATGCACGAGTAGAACACAAAGAGTTGTGGGCGGTGATCATCATACTGATTAATTACCACCAACGTCTTATTTTGATTCGGCGGTATTGTCGGATGAAGTGGCCCGGACCAACCTTACATGACCAGGTTCATGAGACCGGTCCCACCGATAGACATGCAACTAGTTTTGCATAAAGGTGGCTGCCGGGTGTCTGTTTCTCCAACTTTAGTTGAATCGAATTTGACTACGGCCAGTCCTTGTTGAAGGTTAAAACAACAAACTTGATAAATCACCGTTGTGGTTTTGATGCGTAGGTAAGAACGGTTCTTGCTAGAAGCCCATAGCAGCCACGTAAAACTTGCAACAACAAAGTAGAGGACGTCTAACTTGTTTTTGCAGGGCATGTTGTGATGTGATATGGTCAAGAAATGATGTGACATACATTATTGTATGCTATGATCATGTTTTGTAAAAGTTACCGGCAACTGGCAGGAGGCTTATGGTTGTCTCTTTATTGTATGAAATGCAAACGCCATATAATTGCTTTACTTTATCACTATGCGTTAGCGATAGTTGTAGAAGCAATAGTTGGCGAGACGACCATGACGCAACGATGGAGATCAAGGTGTCGAGCCGGTGACAATAGAGACCATGACGATGCTTTGGAGATGGAGATCAAAAGCACAAGATGATGATGGCCATATCATGTCACATATTTTGATTGCATGTGATGTTTATCCTATATGCATCTTATTTTGCTTAGTACGGCGGTAGCATTATAAGATGATCCCTTAACTAAATTCATGGTATAAGTGTTCTCCCTGAGTATGCACCATTGCGACAGTTCATCGTGTTGAGACACCACGTGATGATTGGGTGTGGTAAGCTCTATGTTCACATACAACAGGTGCAAGACAGTTTTGCACACGCGGAATACTCGGGTTAAACTTGACGAGCCTAGCATGTACAGACATGGCCTCGGAACACTGGATACCGAAAGGTCAAACATGAATCATATAGTAGATATGATCAACATAGAGATGTTCACCATTGATGACTACTCCATCTCACGTGATAATCGGACATGGTTTAGTTGATTTGGATCACATATCATTTAGATGACCCGAGGGATGTCTATCTAAGTGGGAGTTCTTAAGTAATTTGATTAATTGAACATAATTTATCATGAACTTAACCCTGATAGTATTTGCAAATTATGTTGTAGATCAATAGCTCGCGTTGTAGCTCCCCTATGTTTTTGATATGTTCCTAGAGAAAACTAAGTTGAAAGATGATAGTAGCAATGATGCAGACTGGGTCCGTGATCTAAGGATTATCCTTGTTGTTGCATAGAAGAATTATCTCCTTGATGCACCGCTAGGTGACAAACCTACTGCAGGAGCAGATGTAGACGTTATGAACATTTGGCAAGCTTGATATGATGGCTACTTGATAGTTTAGTGCACCATGCTTTACGACTTAGAATCGGGGCTTCAAAGACATTTTGAACGCCATGGAGTATATGAGATGTTCCAAGAGTTGAAATTGGTATTTTAGACTCATGCCGATGTCAAGCTTGATATGCCAATGTTCCAAGAGTTGAGACACCACGTGATGATCGGGTGTGGTAAGCTTTTGGACTCCATACTATCGGTGTAAAGCGCATGAAGAAACTCCATACTGATGGACTTTTGGAGCCACTTGATTATGAATCACTTGGCACTTGCGAACCGTGCCTCTTGGGCAAGATGACTAAAACCCCGTTCTCCGGTACTATGGAGAGAGCAACAGATTTGTTGGAAATCATACATACAGATGTATGTGGTCCGATGAATGTTGAGGCTCGTGGCGGATATCGTTATTTTCTCACCTTCACAGATGATTTAAGCAGATATGGGTATATCTACTTAATGAAACATAAGTCTGAAACACTTGAAAAGTTCAAGGAATTTCAGAGTGAAGTTGAAAATCATCGTAATAAGAAAATTAAATTTCTACGATCTGATCGTGGAGGTGAATATTTGAGTTACGAGTTTGGTCTACATTTGAAACAATGCGGAATAGTTTCGCAACTCACGCCACCCGAACACCACAGCAGTAATGGTGTGTCCGAACGTCGAATCGCACTTTACTAGATATGGTGCGATCTATGATGTCTCTTCTGATTTACCGCTATCGTTTTGGGGTTATGCTCTAGAGACGGCCGATTCACACCTGAATAGAACACCGTCAAAATCCGTTGAGACGACACCTTATGAACTATGGTTTAGCAAGAAACCAAAGTTGTCGTTTCTTAAAGTTTGGGGATGCGATGCTTATGTGAAAAAGCTTCAACCTGATAAGCTCGAACCCAAATCGGAGAAATGTGTCTTCATAGGATACCCAAAGGAGACAGTTGGGTACACCTTCTATCACAGATCCGAAGGCAAGACATTCGTTGCTAAGAATGGATCCTTTCTAGAGAAGGAGTTTCTCTCGAAAGAAGTGAGTGGGAGGAAAGTAGAACTTGATGAGGTAATTGTACCTTCTCCCTTACTTGAAAGTAGTTTGTCACAGAAACCGGTTTATGAGACATCTACACCAAATAGTGAGGAAGTTGATGATGTTGATCATGAAACTTCAGATCAAGTTACTACAGAACCTCGTAGATCAACCAGAGTAAGATCCGCACGCGTGAGTGGTACGGTAATCCTGTTCGGAAATCATGCTACTAGATCATGATGAACCTACGAACTATGAAGAAGCGATGGTGAGCCCAGATTCGCAAAATGGCTTGAGGCCATGAAATCGAGATGGGATCCATGTATGAAAACAAAGTATGGACTTTGGTTGACTTGCCCGAGGGTAGGCAAGCAATAGAAAACAAGTGGATCTTCAAGAAGAAGACCGACGACGGTAATGTTATCGTTTATAAAGCTCGACTTGTCGCAAAGGGTTTTCGACAAGTTCAAGGGGTTGACTACGATGAGACCTTCTCACCCGTAGCGATGCTTAAGTCTGTCCGAATCATGTTAGCAATTGCCGCATTTTATGATTATGAAATTTGGCAAATGGATGTAAAGACGCATTCTGAATGGATTTCGGAAGAAGAGTTGTATATGATGCAACCGAAGGTTTTATCGATCCAAAGGAGCTAACAAAGTGTGCAAGCTCCAGCGATCCATTTATGGACTGGTGCAAGCATCTCGAGTTGGAATAAACGCTTTGATAGTGTGATCAAAGCATTTGGGTTCATCTGAGACTTTTGGAGAAGCCTGAATTTCCAAGAAAGTGAGTGGGAGCTCAGAGCATTTATGATATTATATGTAGATGACATATTACTGATCGGAAATGATATAGAATTTCTGGATAGCATAAAGGGATACTTGAATAAGAGTTTTTCAATGAAAGACCTCGGTGAAGCTGCTTACATATTGGGCATCAAAATCTATAGAGATAGATCAAGACGCTTAATTGGACTTTCACAAAGCACATACCTTGACAAAATTTTGAAGAAGTTCAAAATGGATCAAGCGAAGAAAGGGTTCTTGCCTATGTTACAAGGTGTGAAGTTGAGTAAGACTCAATGCCCGACCACTGCAGAAGATAGAGAGAAAATGAAAGATGTTCCTATGCTTCAGCCATAGGCTCTATCATGTATGCAATCTTGTGTACCAGACTGATGTGTGCCTTGCTATAAGCTTAGCAGGAGGTACCAAAGTAATCCAGAGTGGATCATCGGACAGCGGTCAAGAACATCCTGAAATACCTGAAAAGGACTAAGGATATGTTTCTCGTATATGGAGGTGACAAAGAGCTCATCGTAAGCGGTTACGTTGATGCAAGCTTTGACACTGATCCGGACGATTCTAAATCGCAGACCGGATCGATTTACACTAAACAGAGGAGCTGTCGGTTGGTGCAGTTCTAAACAAAGCGTCGTGGCGGGATCTACATGTGAAGCGGAGTACATAGCAGCTTCGGAAGCAGCTAATGAAGGAGTCTGGATGAAGGAGTTCATATCCGATCTAGGTGTCATACCTAGTGCATCGGGTCCAATGAAAATCTTCTGTGACAATACTGGAGCAATTGCCTTAGCAAAGGAATCCAGATTTCACAAGAGGACCAAGCACATCAAGAGACGCTTCAATTCCATCCGGATCTAGTCCGTGGGAGACATAGAGATTTGCAAGATACATACGGATCTGAATGTAGAAGACCCGTTGACTAAGCCTCTTCCACGAGCAAAACATGATCAACACCAAGACTCCATGGGTGTTAGAATCATTACTATGTAATCTAGATTATTGACTCTAGTGCAAGTGGGAGATCAAGGAAATATGCCCTAGAGGCAATAATAAAGTTATTATTTATTTCCTTATTTCATGATAAATGTTTATCATTCATGCTAGAATTGTATTAACCGGAAACATGATACATGTGTGAATGCATAGACAAACAAGATGTCACTAGTATGCCTCTACTAGACTAGCTTGTTAATCAAAGATGGTTATGTTTCCGACCATGAACAAAGAGTTGTTATTTGATTAACAAGGTCACATCATTAGTTGAATGATCGATTGACATGACCCATTCCATTAGCTTAGCACACGATCGCTTAGTATGTTGCTACTGCTTTTATCCATGACTTATACATGTTCCTGTAACTATGAGATTATGTAACTCCCATTTACCGGAGGAACACTTTGGTGCTACCAAACGTCACAACGAATCGGGTGATTATAAAGGAGTACTACAGTGTCTCCAAAGGCGATGTTGGGTTGGCGATTTCGAGATTAGGTTTTGTCACTCCGATTGTCGGAGAGGTATCTCTGGGCCCTCTCGGTAATACACATCATCGAAGCCTTGCAAGCATTGCAACTAATGAGTTAGTTGCGAGATGATGTATTACTGAAACGAGTAAAGAGACTTGCCGTAACGAGATTGAACTAGGTATTGGATACCGACGATCAAATCTCGGGCAAGTAACATACCGATGACAAGGGTACAACGTATGTTGTTATGCGGTCGACCGATAAAGATCTTCGAGAATATGTAGGAGCCAATATGGGCATCCAGGTCCCGCTTATTGGTTATTGACCGGAGACGTGTCTCGGTCATGTCTACATTGTTCTCGAACCGTAGGGTCCGCACGCTTAAGGTTTCGATGACGGTTATATTATGAGTTTGTGTATTTTGATGTACCAAGAAGTTCGAGTCCCGGATGTGATCACGGACATGACGAGGAGTCTCTAAATGGTCGAGACATAAAGATTGATATATTGGAAGCCTATATTTGAGTTCGGAATGGTTCCGTGAAATCGGATTTTACTGGGAACACGGGGTTACGGAACCTCCCGGGGTTATTGGGCCTTAGTGGGCCATGAGGGAGAAGAGGAGGGCGGCGGGGCAGGCGCGCGCCCCCCCCAGTCCGAATAGGACAAGGAGAGGGGGCGCCCCTTCCCTCTTCCTCCCCCAATCCTACTCCAACTAGGAGGGGGAGTCCTACTCGGTGGGAGTAGGACCTCCGCGCCGCCTCCCAAGGGCGGCCGCACCCCCTTGCTCCTTTATATACGGGGCAGGGGGCACACTAGAACACACAAGTTGATCTACGGATCGTTCCTTAGCCGTGTGCGGTGCCCCCTCCACCATATTCCACCTCGGTCATATCGTCGCAAAGCTTAGGCGAAGCCTCGCGCCGTAGAACATCAAGATCGCCACCACGCCGTCGGCCGACGAAACTCTCCCTCCCAAGCTCTCTTGGATTGGAGCCCGAGGAGCGCCATCGAGCTGTACGTGTGTCAAGAACTCGGGGCGCCGAGTAACGGCGCCGGATCGGTCGGATCGCGAGGAGAACGACGACTACTTCCTCTACGTTAGACCGCTTCGCTTCGGTCTCACGAGGGTACGTAGACATCACTCTCCCCTCTCGTTGCTATGCATCACCATGATCTTGCGTGTGCGTAGGAAATTTTTTGAAATTACTATGTTCCCCAACAAGATCTTGCGTGAGCGTAAGATTTTTTTTGAAATTGCATGCTACGTTCCCCAACAGTCGTCGCTTACCATGACTGAGGTCGACACAGATTTCATCAGCATCCACGCCACCCCAAACCAGCAGCTGCCTGGATCTACGGTGTGAGCCATGCCATGAGGATGCATGCAGCCACTGGATTGCCAGTGGGGAACCAACATCCCTCGCCGACCCCTCATCGCGCTTCCCGGTCGACGGTCGTCCACGTGAAGAACCGACGACAAATCTGTGTGGGATCCAGATCCACGGCCACCACCGCACCCACCATTGCCAGAGAGCCCACAGGTTCCTGCCGCCCATGGCACAAGCTCCGACATCGCCCTGGTTGTTGCGTGCGCGCTCCCTGATGGACCCGCCCCAGCCGCTCCATAAGGTTCACCGCAACTTCCACTGCCCCGTCTCCTTTGATGCCAGGCTCACTGGTACTACGGCCAAAGTCGGTGGAAGGGAGAGAAGCAGTGTGGATTTGCTGCTGGCGACACCAAATTCAATGCTATGGAGAGAACTGTTGATGGCACTACTAGCAGTGGCATTGATAACCCACAAGTATAGGGGATCGCAACAGTTTTCGAGGGTAGAGTATTCAACCCAAATTTATTGATTCGACACAAGGGGAGCCAAAGAATATTCTCAAGTATTAGCAGTTGAGTTGTCAGTTCAACCACACCTGAAAGGCTTAATATCTGCAGCAAAGTGTTTAGTAGCAAAGTAGTATGGAAGTAACGGTAACAGTGGCAGAAGTAACAGTAGCGGTTTTGTAGCAATCATAACAATGGCAACGGAGAAGTAACTAAGCAAAGATCAATATGTGAAAAGCTCGTAGGCAATGGATCAATGATGGATAATTATGTTGGATGCAATTCATCATGCAACAGTTATAACATAGGGTGACACAGAACTAGCTCCAGTTTGTCAATGTAATGTAGGCATGTATTCCAGATATAGTCATACGTGCTTATGGAAAAGAACTTGCATGACATCTTTTGTCCTACCCTCCCGTGGTAGCGGTGTCCTATTGGAAACTAAGGGATATTAAGGCCTCCTTTTAAAAGAGAACCGGACCAAAGCATTATCACTTAGTGAATACACAAACTCCTCAAACTACGGTCATCACCGGGAAGTGTCCCAACTATTGTCACTCCCGGGTTTGCCGGATCATAACACGTAGTAGGTGACTATAACTTGCAAGATAGGATCAAGAACTCACATATATTCATGAAAACATAATAGGTTCAGATCTGAAATCATGGCACTCGGGCCCTAGTGACAAGCATTAAGCATGGCAAAGTCATAAGAACATCAATCTTAGAACATAATGGATACTAGGGATCAAACCCTAACAAAACTAACTCAATTACATGGTAAATCTCATCCAACCCATCACCGTCCAGCAAGCCTAAGATGGGATTACTCATGCACGGCGGTGACCATCATGAAATTGGTGATGGAGGATGGTTGATGCTGACGATGGTGATGGATTCCCCTCTCCGGAGCCCCGAACAGACTCCAGATCGGCCCTCCCATGGAATATTAGGGCTTGGCGGCGGCTTTGTTTCGTAAAACGCGATGAATCCTTCTCTCTAATTTTTTTCTCCCCGAACATGAATATATGGAGTTGGAGTTGAGGTCGGTGGAGGTCCAGGGGACCCATGAGGTAGGGGGCACGCCCCAGGGGGGTGGGCGCGCCCTACACCCTCGTGGACAGGGTGTGGGTCCCCCTCTATTGATTCTTTCGCCAATATTTTTTTATTAATTCCAAAATGTGACTCCGTGGAGTTTAAGGTCATTCCGAGAACTTTTATTTCTGCACAAAAATAACACCATGGCAATTCTGCTGAAAACAGCGTCAGTCCGGGTTAGTTCCATTCAAATCATGCAAGTTAGAGTCCAAAACAAGGGCAAAAGTGTTTGGAAAAGTAGATACGTTGGAGACGTATCAACTCCCCCAAGCTTAAACCTTTGCTTGTCCTCAAGCAATTCAGTTGACAAACTGAAAGTGATAAAGAAAAACTTTTACAAACTCTATTTGATCTTGTTGTTGCAAATATGTAAAGCCAGCATTCAGGTTTCACCAAAGATTATGAACTAACCATATTCACAATAACACTTAGGTCTTACATTTACTCATATCAATAGCATAATCAACTAGCGAGCAATAATAGTAAATCTCGGATGACAACACTTTCTCAAAACAATCATAATATGATATAACATGATGGTATCTCGCTAGCCCTTTCTGAGACAGCAAAACATAAATGCAGAGCACCCCTGAAGACCAAGGACTGACTAGACATTGTAATTCATGGCAAAAGAGATCCAGTCACACTCATACTCAATGTAAAATTAATAGCAATGCATGCAAATGACAGCGGTGCTCTCTGACTGGTGCTTTTTAATAAGAGGATGATGACTCAACATAAAAGTAAATAGATAGGCCCTTCGCAGAGGGAAGCAGGGACTAGCAGAGGTGCCAGAGCTCGAGTTTTGAAATAGAGGTAAATAATATTTTGAGCGGCATACTTTCATTGCCAACATAACAACCAAGAGATCTCGATATCTTTCGTGCTACATACATTATAGGAGGTTCCCAAACAGAATGGTAAAATTTATACTCCCGCACCACCAACAAGCACATTCCACGGCTAGTCCGAAACAACGGGTACCATCCAACTAACAACAATCCTGGGGGAGTTTTGTTTGCAATTATTTTGATTTGATTTGAGCATGGGACTGGGCATCCCGGTTACTGGCCATTTTCTCGTGAATGATGAGTGAAGTCCACTCATCGTGAGAATAACCCACCTAGCATGGAAGATATAGACAACCCTAGTTGATACATGAGCTATTTGAGCATACAAAACAGAATTTCATTTGAAGGTTTAGAGCTTGGCACATACAAATTTACTTGGAACGGCAGGTAAATACCGCATATAGGAAGGTATGGTGGACTCATATGGAATAACTTTGGGGTTTATGGAAGTGGATGCACAAGTAGTATTCCCGCTTAGTACAAGTGAAGGCTAGAAAGAGACTGGGAAGCGACCAACTGGAGAGCGACAATAGTCATGAAGATGCATTAAAATTAACCAACAATGAGTGCAAGCATGAGTAGGATATAAATCACCATGAACATAAATATCGTGGAGGCTATGTTGATTTTGTTTGAACTACATGCGTGAACATGTGCCAAGTCAAGCCACTCGAATCATTCAAAGGAGGATGCCAACCTATCATACCACATCACAACCATTTTAATAATATGTTGGCACGCAAGGTAAACCATTATAAACTCCTAGCTAATTAAGCATGGCATGAGCAACTATAATGTCTAATTGTCATTGCAAACATGTTTCATTCATAATGTGCTGAATCATGAATGAGGAACTAATCATATTTACAAAAACAAGATAGGTCGAGTTCATACCAGCTTCTCTCATCTTAATCATTTCATCATATATCGTCATTATTGCGTTTCACTTGCACGCCCGAACGGTGTGGATAATAATAATAATGCACGTGTATTGGACTAAGCTGGAATCTGGAAACATTTAATTCAAAGGAGAATACATGGTAATATGGCTCTTGGTTAGATCAACAATAATGCATATGAGAGCCACTCATCATTTTCATCATGGTCTTCTCCTCTCGACCCCCAAAGAAAAGAAAAGAACTTCAAAGAGAAATAAAACTATTTACACAGGAAAGCTCCCAACAAGCAAAAGAAGAACGGGAAATCTTTTTGGGTTTTCTTTTAATTACTACTACAAGCATGAAAAGTAAACTAGCTAAAAGCTACAACTATTTTTTTGGTTTTTCTTAAGGTTATTCAAACACACAAGAAGAAAGCAAGAAAAGAAACTAAACTAGCATGGATAGTACAATGAAAAAGTATGAACATCGACAACTAGAATGAGTGTGTACATGAATGTAATGTCGGTGAGAAATACGTACTCCCCCAAGCTTAGGATTTTGGCCTAAGTTGGTCTATGCCCACGGATTGAAGCGACCCTCTCTAGTGTACTGAGGAGGGTCCTCGGGGTGCCACTGGTTAGCGAGCTCCTCCGGATCCCACTGATAAACAGACTCTCGATATGGGTCAAGTGGTGGCTTTGGCTCAGGCTCAGGCTTTGGGACTCATGTCAGCTCCCAGTATGCATAAATGTCCTCGGGCAGGATGAGGTACGTGCCTGAATGTATATTAAACAAAGAGGGTGCAGGCAAGATAATAGTCTCACACTTAGTTTCAGCAAATATCAAGTTATACTTAAGTATCTTCTTATTTTTAACAATAAAGTCATGTGCTACCACACTCTTATAGTCTAGCAAAATAGTGGGCAGCAACTTTTCCTCTTTCTCATAATGCCTAATAGGTATCTCAAAGTGTTTAGCAAGGCGTGAAGCAAAGATACCTCCAAAGATGGGGCCCTTTGTACGGTTCAGACTTAACCGTTTAGCAACCATAGTGCCTAAACTAAAAGTTGTCTCATGGAATAAAGCATGGCGCAAAATAGCAAGGTCAGGAGAACTGAGGCCCCCACTGTTCCCACGACCAATTTAACATCTACTAGCAAATATTGGAAAGTAACGTAGGACAGGAAAATGTACACTAGTAATCCTAGCATCTCAAACCTTTCTCATTTCCCTACAGCAATTCTATCAATAAATTCATCCACATCACTAGGATGTGGTTCCTCGATGCTGCCCTCAAAGGGCAACTTGCAAACCACACAAAAATCATAGAGTGACATCTCCTTAAACTCATCATATAAATAAAACTCCACTAAAAGTGGTGATCTTCTAGCATGGAAATAACAGTTTTGCACGAAAATATTAGTGAGTAGGAGATACTGTTCACACTGGTCGTGGAGGAAGTCGGTGAGTCCTGCATTCTCAGCCAAATAATAAAAGTCGTCATAAATTCTGGCGGCTCTCAAGAATGCATCACAAGGCCATTCGCACGGCCAAACCTCCGCAGTGCGAGGAAGATTGTATTTGGGCCTTTTATTCTCTTCATTCTGCTTATCCTTCAAGCTTCGGCTCGAGGAGCCCCTCAACAATCTCTTCATCATTTTCTTTCTGTGAAAAATTTCTGAAATTTTTAGTGACTCAAAATAAAAGTGAACCAAACTCAACAAGATTGATAGTGACTACTCCCACAAGTGCCTAGAGGCTATATCATGCATTGAAACTACTTTGGAGCATAAAAATTTGACATCCAAGCTCAAGAACAGGGTCACCTCAGCAGCAAAAATTTGCAATAAATAAAGCACTAGAACAAAAACTAATTGGACCATTGGAGGAGTCACATACAGATGAACAATCCCCCAAAGCAGTTTTGTGAATGGAGCTTTGAGCAAGGAGATCGAAAATGGCAGCAAAGCGAGCTAGAATACGGGTTTGAGCTACGGGATGATTTTTTTCTGGAGGAAGACGAAGTGTGTGGGTGCTGGAATAAGTGGAGGCAGTCCACGTGGGGCCCACAAGGCAGGCCCCAGGGGGGTGGCCGCGCCCTGCACCCTCATGGCCAAATGGTGGGTCCCCCTGGTGTGTTCTAAGTGCCAGAAATTCTTAAATATTCTACAAAAAATCATACTCAATTTTCAGGGCATTTGGAGAACTTTTATTTTCGGGGTATTTTTTATTGCACGGACAATTCAGAAAACAGACAGAAAATAGTATTTTAGCTTTATTTAATCTAAATAACAGAAAGTAAAAGGAGGGTACAGAGAGTTGTGCTTTCTAACTTCATCCATCTCATGCTCATCAAAAGGAATCCACTAACAAGGTTGATCAAGTCTTGTTAACAAGCTTGTTCCGAATAACATGAAACCGGGGAATTTTCGAATAACACTAGGTTATCTCAATGGGGATATGCATGTCCCCAATAATAAGAATATCATATTTGTTTTTGATAGTAGGAAGAGGAAATTCAAAACCTCCAATAGGAATCGTTGAAATTTTTCCAATAGAATTTATACTATGAACTTGAGGTTGTTTCTTCGGAAAGTGTACCGTATGCTCATTACCATTAACATGAAAAGTGAAATTGCCTTTGTTGCAATCAATAACAACCCCTACATTATTTAGAAAAGGTCTACCAAGGATAATCGACATACTGTCATCCTCGGGAATATCAAGTATAACAAAGTCCGTTAAAATAGTAACGTTCGCAACCACAACAGGCACATCCTCAGAAATAACGAGGGGTATAGTAGTTGATTTATCGGCCATTTGCAAAGAGATTTCAGTAGGTATCAACTTATTCAAATCAAGTCTACGATATAAAGAGAGAGGCATAACACTAACACCGGCTCCAAGATCACATAAAGCAGTTTTAACATAGTTTCTTTTAATGGAGCATGGTATAGTTGGTACTCCTGGATCTCCAAGTTTCTTTGGTATTCCACCCTTTACAGTATAATTAGCAAGCATGGTGGAAATTTAAGCTTTTGATATATTTCTTTTGTTTGTAACAATATCTTTCATATACTTAGCATAGGGATTGATTTTAAGCATATCAGTCAAGCGCATGCGCAAAAAGATAGGTCTAATCATTTCAGCAAAGCGCTCAAAATCCTCATCATCATTTTTCTTGGATGGCTTAGGAGGAAAAGGCATGGGTTTCTAAATCCATGATTCTCTTTCTTTACCGTGCTTCCTAGCAACGAAGTCTCTCTTATCATAACGCTGATTCTTTGATTGTGGGTTATCAAGATCAACAGCAGGTTCAATCTCTGCATCATTGTCATTACTAGGTTGAGCATCAACATGAACATCATCATTAACATTATCACTAGGTTCATGTTCATTACCATATTGTGTTTCAGCATTAGATATAGAAATATCAGTGGGATTCTTAGGGTGTCAACAACAGGTTCACTAGAAGCATGCAAAGTCCTATCATTTTTCTTTCTCTTTTTCTTAGAAGGACTAGGTGTATCAACATTAATTTTCTGAGAATCTTGCTCAACTCTCTTAGGATGGCCCTCAGGATACAGAGGTTCCTGGGTCATTTTACCACCTCTAGTCATAACTCTGACAACATTATCATTGTTCTTATTATTTAATTCATTGAGCAAATCATCTTGTGCCTTAAGTACTTGTTCTACTTGAGTGGTAACCATGGATGCATGTTTACTAATAAGCTTAAGGTCACCTTTAACTCTAGACATATAATCACTCAAGTGTTCAACCATATAAGCGTTACGTTTCAATTGTCTACCAACATAAGCATTGAAATTTTCTTGTTGAACAATGAAATTATCAAACTCATACAAGCATTGACTAGCAGACTTATTACAAGGAATATCGCCTTCATCAAATCTATGAAGTGAGTTTACCTTTACTACATGTGTCGGGTTATCAAGACCATGTATTTCTTCAATAGGTGGTAAATTCTTAACATCTTCAGCTTTAATACCTTTTTCTTTCATAGTTTTCTTTGCCTCTTGCATATCTTCAGGACTGAGAAATAGAATACCCCTTTTCTTCGGAGTTGGCTTAGAAGTTGGTTCAGGAAGTGTCCAATCATTATCATTACTCAATATATTATTCAATAGCAATTCAACTTGCTCAATAGTTCTTTCCCTGGAAACACAACCAGCACAACTATCCAGGTGGTCTCTGGAAGCGTCGGTTAGTCCATTATAAAAGATATCAAGTATTTCATTTTCTTGAGAGGATGATCAGGCAAAGCATTAAGTAATCGGAGAAGCCTCCCCAAGCTTGTGGGAGACTCTCTTCTTCAATTTGCACAAAATTAAATATTTCCCTTAAGGTAGCTTGTTTCTTATGGGCAGGAAAATATTTTGCAAAGAAGTAATAAATCATATCTTGGGACCACGCACACAACCAGGAGCAAGAGAATTAAACCATATTTTAGCATTACCCTTTAATGAGAAAGGAAACAATTTAAGAATATAGTAATAGCGAATTTTTTCCTCATGAGTAAATAGGGTTGCTATATCATTCAATTTAGTAAGATGTGCCACGATAGTTTTAGATTCATAGACATAGAAAGGGTCAGATTCAACCAAAGTAATTAACTCTGGATCGACAGATAAATCATAATCCTTATCAGTAACACAGATATGTGAAGTAGCAAAAGCAGGGTCATATTTCATTCTAGCTTTCAGAGACTTTTCTTTCAGCTTAGCTAACAGTTTCTTAAGATCATATATATCATTGCAAGCAAAAAGGTCTCTAACAATTTCTTCATCCATAACATAACCCTCAGGCACAATAGGCAATTCATATCTAGGGGGAGAATCTTCATCATCGCTTTCATTAATATCATCAGTTTCAATAATTTCATTCTCTCTAACCCTAGCAAGTTGTTGATCAAGAAATTCACCTAATGGTATATTATTATCAAGCAGAGAAGTAGTTTCATCATAAGCATCATGCATAGCAGAAGTGGCATCATTAATAACATGCGACATATCAGAATCAATAGCAGGTGTAGGTGTAGGTGTCGCAAGTTTACTCATAACAGAAGGTGAATCAAGTGTAGAGCTAGAAGGCAGTTCCTTACCCCCCTTGTAGTTGAGGGAAAAATCTTGGTTCTTTCATCTTTCAAGTTCCTCACAGTGATCAACAGATATAAATCCCATGTGACACAAAGAATAGAGCTATGCTCCCCGGCAACGATGCCAAAAAAAGGTCTTGATAACCCACAAGTATAGGGGATCGCAATAGTTTTCGAGGGTAGAGTATTCAACCCAAATTTATTGATTCGACACAAGGGGAGCCAAAGAATATTATCAAGTATTAGCAGCTGAGTTGTCAGTTCAAACACACCTGAAAGAGTTAATATTTGCAGCAAAGTGTTTAGTAGCAAAGTAGTATGGAAGTAACGGTAACAGTGGCAAAAGTAACAGTAGCGGTTTTGTAGCAATCGTAACAGTGGCAACGGAGAAGTAACTAAGCAAAGATCAATATGTGAAAAGCTCGTAGGCAATGGATCAATGATGGATAATTATGTTGGATGCAATTCACCATGCAACAGTTATAACATAGGGTGACACAGAACTAGCTCCAGTTCGTCAGTGTAATGTAGGCATGTATTCTAAATATAGTCATACATGCTTATGGAAAAGACTTGCATGGCATCTTTTGTCCTACCCTCCCGTGGCAGCGAGGTCCTATTGGAAACTAAGGGATATTAAGGCCTCCTTTTGATAGAGTACCAGACCAAAGCATTAGCACTTAGTGAATACACGAACTCCTCAAACTACGATCATCACCGGGAAGTGTCTCGACTATTGTCACTCTGGGGTTTGCCGGATCATAACACGTAGTAGGTGACTATAACTTGCAAGATAGGATCAAGAACTAACATATATTCATGAAAATATAATAGTTTCAGATCTGAAATCATGGCACTCGGGCCATAGTGACAAGCATTAAGCATGGCAAAGTCATAGCAACATCAATCTTAGAACATAATGGATACTAGGGATGAAACCCTAACAAAACTAACTCGATTACATGGTAAATCTCATCCAACCCATCACCGTCTAGCAAGCTTATGATGGGATTACTCACGCACGGTGGTAAGCGTCATGAAATTGGAGATGGAGGATGGTTGATGATGACGATGGCGACGGATTCCCCTCTCTGGAGCCCCGAACGGACTCCAGATCATCGCTCCCGAGGAAGATTAGGGCTTGGCGGCGGCTCCGTATCATAAAACACAATGAATCCTTCTCTCTGATTTTTTTCTCCCCGAACGTGAATATATAGAGTTGGAGTTGTTGTCTGTGGAGGTCCAAGGGACCCATGAGGCAGGGGGCGCACGCAACGGGGGGTGGGCGCGCCCTGCACCCTCGTGGACAGGGTGTGGGTGCCCCTCTATTGATTCTTTTGCCAATATTTTTTATTAATTGCAAAACGTGACTCCGTGGAGTTTCAGGTCATTCCGAGAACTTCTATTTCTGCACAAAAATAACACCATTGCAATTCTGCTGAAAACAACGTCAGTCCGGGTTAGTTCCATTCAAATCATGCAAGTTAGAGTCCAAAACAAGGGCAAAAGTGTTTGGAAAAGTAGATACGTTGAAGACGCATCAGGCATCATCTTGCGTGACCATATAGGATCTATTATTTTCAATGCATGTCGCCATCTTTATCACTGGTTTAATGCCCTAGAATAAGAATTAGCTGTTGTATGGGAGGGCTTGTCACTCGCTTTGGGATGGAGCAACCTACCTACGCTCGTAGAGTCAAACTGGTTGGAGGTTGTAAATCTTGTGAATAAGGGAGAAATGGATAGGTCAAGGCATATTTTTTTTATTTCATGAGATCAAATTACAATAGAGCAACAAAATTCTTGTATTACTCACATTCGGCCTAGCCAGAACAATGTAAGAGCATCTATAACCCACAAGTATAGGGGATCAATCATAGTCCTTTCGATAAGTAAGAGTGTCGAACCGAACGAGGAGCATAAGGAAATGTCAAGAGGTTTTCAGCAAGGTATTTTGTGCAGGCACTGAAATTGTCGGTAACAGATAGTTTGATAGCAAGGTAGTTTGTAAAGTGCAAATAATGGTAATGGTAACACAACAAGGTAGCACAATCCTTTTTTGTAGCAAAGGATAAGACAGAATGGTCTCTTATAGTAAGCAAAGCGTTCTAGAGGACACACGCGAATTTCATCTAGTCACTTTCATCATGTTTGTTTGGTTCGCGTTCGCTACTTTGATAATTTGATATGTGGGTGGACCGGTGCTTGGGTGTTGTTCTTACTTGAACAAGCTTCCCACTTATGATTACCCCCTCTCGCAAGCATCTGCAACTACGAAACAAGAATTAAAATAAATCTAACCATAGCATGAAACATATGGATCCAAATCAGTCCCTTATGGAATAGCGCATAAACTAGGGTTTATGCTTCTGTCACTCTAGCAACCCATCATCTAATAACTACTCCACAATGCTTTCCCTTAGGCCCAAAGATGCTGAAGTGTCATGTAGTCGACATTCACATAACACCACTAAGTGAAACAACAACATACATATCATCAACATATCAAACGAATACCAAATTCACATGATTAATTATGACAAGACTTCTCCCATGTCCTCAAGAACAAACATAACTACTCACAAAACATATTCATGCTCAAGATCAGAGGGGTATTGAATAGCATTAAGGATCTGAACATATGATCTTCCATTAAATAAACCAACAAGCATCAACTACGAGATGTAATCGACACTACTACCCACAGGTACTAATCTGAGGTTTTGAGACAAAGATTGAATACAAGAGATGAACTAGGGGTTTGAGATGAGATGGTGCTGGTGAAGATGTTGATGAAGATTGGCCCTCCCACGGTGAGAGGATCGTTGGTGATGACAATGGCTTTGATTTCCCCCTTTAGGAGGAAAGTTTCCCCAGCGGAATCTCTTCGCCAGAGAGTAAAAGTGCTCCTGCCCAGGTTCCACCTCGAGACGGCAGTGCTTCATCCCGAAAACTTCCTTCTGAATTTTTCCAGGTCAAATGGCGTCATATAGGAGAAGATGGGCCTCGGAGGCCTGTCAGGGGCGCCACAAGCTCGGGGGTGTGCCCATGGGGGTGGGGCGCGCCCCCTAGGCTTATGGCTGCCTGGTGGGTCCCCCTCTAGTATTTCTTTCTCTAACAATATTAATATATTCCAAAATAATACTCCGTCAATTTTCAGCTCATTTGGAGATTTTCAGAAAAAGTGCCTCCGATGTAGGCTTTTCGATCCAGAATTCCAGCTGACGACAATCTCCCTCTTTAGGTGAAACTTGCAAAATAAGAGAGAAAAGGCATAAGAATTGTATTATAAAGTGAAATAACAATCCATAATGCATATCAGCATAAAAATATGATGCAAAATGGACGTATCAACTCCCCCAAGCTTAGACCTCGCTAGTCCTCAAGTGAAAGCCAAAACCGGTAATCATGACAACATGTTTAGAGGGAGAGGTGTCGATAAAAATAATACGAACATGGAAGCATCATGGTCATTATCATAACAACAATATATCATCATAAAACTTCCAATGCTAGAGTAAAATTCATTCACAATCTAAAGTATGGAACATAAACTTTATTGGAAACTAACAAACTGTGTTCTTAGTCATTGAAACAATCACAATCCATCATATTTTAGAAAGAGTCTACATCAGAGCTTTGTTTAGCAAGTTCACGTACTCAATCATCATGTAGTCTTCTATGATTGCTGACACTCATGGCATATTTATAGCGCAAGAAGTCTTAGTCAGATACAGGCTTATGATTTTGCCTCCCAACTTATTTACCTCAAGGGTAATATCAACAATAATAACTCATGATCTGTAACGCCCTGGATTCGATGAGCTAGGTGTCCACCAGTTATTCGCCGTCGTTGCCATGTCATTTGCTTGCGTGTTGCATTTTATCATGTCATCATGTGCATTTCATTTTGCATACGTGTTCGTCTCATGCATCCAAGCATTTTCCCCGTTGTCTGTTTTGCAATCCGGCACTCCCATGTCATCCGGCGTCCCCTTTTTGCCTCTTCTCTTGTGCGGGTGTTAAACTTTCTCGGAATGGCCCGAGGTTTGCCAAGCGGCCTTGGTATAGCACCGGTAGACCGCCTGTCAAGTTTCGTGCCATTTGGAGGTCGTTTGATACTCCAACGGTTAACCGGGTAACCGTAAAAGCCCCCTTCTCTTTGCAGCCCAACACCCCTCCAAAGTGGCCCAAAACCCATCCAACTCCCATCCATTCTCTCGGTCGTTCGATCACGATCGTGTGGGTGAAAACCGCTCCTCATTTGGACTCTCCTAGCTCCCTCTACCTATATATATGCCTCTCCCCCCAAAATTCGCGGATGAAACCCTAGATCATTTCCCCCTCCGCGCCGTCGGACGTTTCATCCTCCGCGCCCGGACATGTCCGCCCGCCGTCACCGATGAATCCGACGCCGCCACGTTGCAAACCCCGCCACCGGTCAGCGCCTCCCACCGCGGGCCCGCCAGGACCCAGATCGGGCCCTAGGAAGCCCGCCCGAGCCCGTGCACCCGCCGCTGGATCCCGATCGCTTCGCCGCGCGGCGGCGCCGCCGCCGCCTCACAGATCGCTCCGCTGCGCGCGCCGCCAGCGCGCGCCGTCTCGCTGCTCGCAGCGTCGTCTTCCCAGCGGAACCCGCCGTCGGCTCCGTGCTCGCCGTCGCCAAGGTCCGCCGCCGGCCGACCTCGACCTCGCGCCATCGCCGGAGACGCCGCCTTCTCGCCGCCCACCGCCCATTCACGCGCCGCCTGCGCCGCTGCGTCCCTCGCCGTCCGGACCAGCCGGCCGCCAGATCCCGCGCCTGCTCCGCCCTCCCCGCCTCGCCGCCGTCCTCCTCCGTCATCGCCGGAGCTCGCCGGAGTGCGAGCCGGCCGGATCCTCCCCGCCTGGATCAGATCCACCAGGAGGGGAACCAAACGGCGTCCCCGTCCCGATCCACTCCGTCCCGGAACGTCCTCGTCCCGTTGACTTTTCCCCGAGGTGCTAAATTCCACAAAGTCCCAAAGTTATTTTGTCATTATCATGCCATGTTCATCGCATTGTATCACTGCATCAGTAGCTCAATTTCGTGCGTGTAATACGTCAAATTGTTCGTCTCAACGAGTACTTCATTCCATTCCATTGCATCATTTCCATTTGAGCTCATCTTGATGCCTGAAATGCTGTTGGAAGAGTGCATGCTGATGTTAATCTGCTGAAACTGTTATAACATGCTCATTTGTCATTTTTGCCATGTTTGATGTGTGCATCCTATGAGGTTGAGCTCTACATGTGTTTTGATCTATGACATGCCATCTTTCCAGAGGTGCTATCCATGTATTTTTGTGAGTTGTGTACTGAGTGCACCAAGCTTGTTAAGGAGGGTACTTGCTGTTGCTGTTTTGCTAGGCAGATTCTGTTATTTTGTGATGCCATGTAAACATGCTTCTACTAGTCATTCCATGCATAATCTGAAATGTTCACTAAGGATGTTTTGTTATACATGTCTTGATCTATCCATTCAAGCCCTTGGTTGCAATTATAGCCTGATGTAGATTGTTGTAATCTTGCTCCAAGTTTGCTAAATAATGTTGCTGTCAACCTGTTAACATGAAGTTCAGTTTTGGCCATGTGCTTTTCTAGTGATCCATGTACCCTATGAACTTGATCTTGCCATGCTTAGCTTCATAAACATGTCTTCTTACTGTTGGTTGCCTTGCCATGCCATGTATTGCTCTGTGGTGAGTGATTCAAGCTCACCAACATGCCTACTTATTGTTGTTCCTGCCATGTATGAATCTGTAATATAACTTGCCATGTTTACATGGGTGCCATCTTATCTTCTGATCATTTTTGGCTCTTGGTCAGTAAGGGACTTTCGATCTATGCAATTAGTAGATTCATGCCATGCCTTTGTTTGCCATGATAAGTTCCTGTAACATGTTGTTTGATAGCTCTAAACATTGCAACCTGATGTTATTTCTGCAAAGTCAGAAACTGTTATTATTTGCAATCTTACCATGTCCTTTTGAGCATGTTCTAGTTATTTCTGGAGATAGCTCAGTGTTCATGTTTTCTTATGCTTTACCTGTACTTCATGCCCATGCCTTTTGTTCTTATGTTGGTGTGCTGTAGTATATTGTTTTGATGCTTGCAATATGCCTAGTTGCTGTTTTGGACAGTTTGTTGCTATGACTTGTTTCATGTGCGTGTGTTGAACCGTTGCTCCGTTTTGAGTGTGCTCTATATGTAACTTGCTTGATTTTGCATGTAGCTTCATATTATCATGTTGCATCCTTGTTTTGGTGTGTTCGCTTGATGTTTGGGTGCATTTTTCATCAACGCCATGCTTAACTTGTTTTGCTCATATCTTCAAGGCCGTTGCTCCGAATCTAATGAACTTTATATGTAACTTGACTAGAATTTCGTGTAGATTCTCTTGGTGCTCTTTAACTTGCTGTTTAACAACTTCAACTTAATGTTTATTCAGATCTGGACCAATTTCGAAATTTGCATATGAGGACTTACCGGAATTGTTATATGTTGTTCCCGGCCTCATTTAAACTTGCTTTGATGTGTTGTTCTTGTTTGCATCATCTCTTGCCATGAGTAGCCTCATGTAGCTTTGTCATGCATCATGCTTGTTGGGCATCATGTCATGTTCATGTGTGGTGTGTTTACCATGTTGTGTGCTTCTTCTCGATAGTTCCCGTTTCGTTGCGATCGTGAGGATTCGTTCATCTATGTGTGGTTCGTCTTCGTGGCTTCATCTTCTTCATGGACTCGTTCTTCTTCCTTGCGGGATTTCAGGCAAGATTACCGCTACCCTGGATCTCACTACTATCATTGCTATGCTAGTTGCTTCGTTCTATCGCTATGCTGCGTTACCTATCATTTGCTCGTCAAGCCTCCCAAATTGCCATGAACCTCTAACCTTTGACACCCTTCCTGGCAAACCATTGCTTGGTTACGTTACTGCTTTGCTCAGCCCCTCTTATAGCGTTGCTAGTTGCAGGTGAAGTTGAAGATTGCTCCATGGTGGACAGGGTTATGTTGGGATATCACAATATCTCTTATATTATTAATGCACCTATATACTTGGTAAAGGGTGGAAGGCTCGGCCTTATGCCCAGTGTTTTGTTCCACTCTTGCCGCCCTAGTTTCCGTCATACCGGTGTTATGTTCCCGGATTTTGCGTTCCTAATGCGGTCGGGTGATTTATGGGACCCCCCTGACAGTTCGCTTTGAATAAAACTCCTCCAGCAAGGCCCAACCTTGGTTTTACCATTTGCCTCACCACCACCTACCTTTCCCTTGGGAGTAATTAACCCAAGGGTCATCTTTATTTTAGCCCCCCCGGGCCAATGCTTGTCTAAGTGTTGGTCCAAACCAGAGCCACTTGCGGTGCCGCCCCTAGGCAACTTGGGGTATCGTCGGTTGCCTTACGTACTGCTCATTCGGTGTTGCCCTGAGAACGAGATATGTGCAGCTCCTATCGGGATGTCGGCGCATCGGGCGGCTTTGCTGGTCTTGTTTTATTACTGTCGAAATGTCTTGTAGCTGGGATTCCGAGACTGATCGGGTCTTCCCGGGAAGAAGGGACATCCTTCGTTGATCGCGAGAGCTTATCATGGGCTAAGTTGGGACACCCCTGCAGGGTATAAACTTTTGAGAGACGTGCCCGCGGTTATGTGGCAGATGGGAATTTGTTAATGTCCGGTTGTAGATAACTTGACACCTGATCCGAACTAAAACGCATCAACCGCGTGTGTAGCCGTGATGGTCTCTTCTTGGCGGAGTCCGGGAAGTGAACACAGTCTTTGTGTTATGTTTGACGTAAGTAGGAGTTCAGGATCACTTCTTGGTCATTGCTAGTTGACGACCGTTCCTTTGCTTCTCTTCTCGCTCTTATTTGTGTATGTTAGCCACCATATATGCTTAGTCGCTGCTGCAACCTCACCACTTTACCCCTTCCTTTCCCATTAAGCTTTGCTAGTCTTGATACCCATGGTAATGGGATTGCTGAGTCCTCGTGGCTCACAGATTACTACAATAACAGTTGCAGGTACAGGTTATGCGATGATCATGACGCGAGAGCGATGTTTGCTTGTTATGGAGTTCTTCTTCTGCTTCTTCTTCGATCAGGGGATAGGTTCCAGGTCGGTAGCCTAGGTTAGCAGGGTGGATATTGTTTGAGTTTCTGTTTGTGTTTCATCCGTAGTCGGATGATGCTCTTATGTATGATGATGTTGTATTCGTGTGGCATTGTATGCCTTTTGTATGTATCCCCATCTATTATGTAATGTTGATGTAATGATATCCACCTTGCAAAAGCGTTTCAATATGCGGGTCTATCCTTGGTGGGACCTTCGAGTTCCTTTTGGATAGGGTCGCATATTGGGCGTGAGAAGTTGGTATCAGAGCCTTGACCGACCTTAGGAGCCCCCCTTGATTGATCGTGTAGTTTGGCCGTTGTTGAGTAGAAGAAAACTTTTTTTGGAGTCTAGTTATATCGGAGAGTAGGAATTCTTTTTACTCCTCAGCCCCCTTCGTTGCTCTGGTGAGGAATCTTGACGTAGGTGTTTTGAACTATTCCTCTTCCCCTTCAAATTTTTCTTTAGGATCACGCAGTTGGTTTTTCGGTCGTTGGTTCTCAGCTCTTTTCATCCGGCGCAGTTCTCGTCAAGTTGACTCGAGTCTCTTCATCTTTGCCAAGTTCAATCCTCAGTTGTTTTCTTTTCCCATCCGCCCTCCCCTTTTCTTCTCGGAACCGGAGTCCGTAATCGAGTATCCTTCCTACTCGTGCGAACTCTTTGCTTTCTTTCCTCAATGATTTCAACCGGTGTTTTCGCTTCAAGTTATTCATCGTTTTCGCATTCCAAGTTGCCCTTGTTTTCCCGCCCTCCCACCCTCTTCTTCTTGGAGTTTGAGTCTCTTTCGACCATCAATTTCATTCTTATGGAGCCTCTTCAGTCTTCCCTCAATTATTTCAAGTGGTGAATTATCATCTGGTTTGTCAGACTTCATCTCTTTCTTTTCCGATGGACTTAATTCAAGTTTTTCGGGTTGACCATATTCTTTTCCTTGGATCAAATGTTTTCCCCTTGCTCGTTCGCCTCTCGCCAGTTTATCCTTCCGGAGTGTTCAAGACATCTCAGGAGATTCGTCCGTGTTCCAATTAATTCGAGGTGGTCACCTCATTCAAATATTTCAATCATTACGGTGCATCATCTACCTCTTCAACAACCCTTTCCAATGGTGTTTCTCTCTGTAGTGGGCCCTAACCCACAGGTCTTTCCCCAGGATCTTACCTGACTCTCCTAATTCACCCGGAGTTATTCTCAATTCTTTTCAAAGTGTGACGTAAGAATGGATTCCATCAGTCACATGCCTTCTCCAAGATCTCTTTCAAATTCTTTTCATTGTTGGCTCAACCTCTTCGATTCTCATTCTCCCGGAGTATCTCAGTAATTTTGGCGGTGTTTCTCGTCATCATTTGAAGACCGAAGAAGAGTTTTTCCTCTAAATCTTGTCCGTTCTCCCGGAGATTCGCGGTGCTAGCTCGATGTTATCCTATCAAATTGTTTTCCAGTCATGCAAATTCTTTTCATCCATCTGGAGCATTTCAGGAGTTGCTTTCTCTCTCGATCATCCGGAGGCCATCTTTTCGGAAGATTTCTTCGTTCTAAGTTTTCAGATTCGTTCTCCAATTATTCTATAACCGTGCCCTTTCGTTCGTCTCAATATTCTTCCAGTGCTTTGTTCAAGTGTTCTTTAATCAGCTCATGATCTCTTTGTTCTTTCGCATCTAAATCCCCCTCAAGCATATTTGTTCTTCTAATCCTTCCCGGTGATTCTTTCTCTTTCGACAGTCATGTCCGAATCCTTACGGTGGTTCGTTCAAGATTCTTTTTCCTTGATTATCATTTTAATCCTTTCGTTCTTTTCAATCCTACCAGTGGTTCATGAAGACCTTCTCAAGTTTGCGATATGTCACTTCTCAATCCTTTTCAAGAAGAATAAGTAGTATGCAATAATCCATTGCTTGTCATCAATTTAATTTGATGAAGGATAAGCATACAATAAATCTTATTCTTATTTCATCCAAGTGATTAATCCCTTTTTCTTCGGAGTTTGTTCTTGATGAATAAATTCTAGTTCCAAGTGTTTCATCTTTTCTTTTCTGGAGTTCAAATTTCCTCGGCCATCTCGTCGGAACCTCCACCTAAATCATCGCAAGCTTTAATCTTATTCTATCATCCTTCATTCTATCTCATCATCTTTTTGTCACCGGAGTTCTTCATGGTGGTTCTTCATGATTTAATTCATTCTTCAAGAGTTCATCAAGTATCATTCCATCCTCTCAAGTTCATGTTCTTTTCCTTCCATTTTCAGCCGGAGTCCTGCCTAAATCCTTTCAGTCTTATCCGTTTCTTTTCTCATTCTAACCACTCCGGTTAGAACGAGTGCTTTCATAGTCTATGTGATTCCGTCAGCTTTCGATTCTCATCATTTTCGTCGCTCCTCTCTTTTTCTCGAGTCCTCTCGACTCTTTGCTTCTTCTCTTGAGTTCTTGCTTCACCTCTTCCCTTTTCCCTTCTGTCTCGGTCCTAAGATCTCGGGACGAGATCTCTTGTTAGTGGAGGAGTGTTGTAACGCCCCAGATTCGATGCACCAGGTGTCTGCCAGCTATTCGCCGTCGTTGCCATGTCATTTGCTTGCGTGTTGCATTTTATCATGTCATCATGTGCATTTCATTTTGCATACGTGTTCGTCTCATGCATCCGAGAATTTTCCCCGTTGTCCGTTTTGCAATCCGGCACTCCCATGTCATCCGGCGTCCCCTTTTTGCCTCTTCTCTTGTGCGGGTGTTAAACTTTCTAAGAATGACCCGAGGTTTTTCAAGCGGCCTTGGTATAGCACCGGTAGACCGCCTGTCAAGTTTCGTGCCATTTGGAGGCCGTTTGATACTCCAACGGATAACCGGGTAACCATAAAAGCCCCTTCTCTTTGCAGCCCAACACCCCTCCAAAGTGGCCCAAAACCCATCCAACTCCCATCCATGCTCTCGGTCGTTCGATCACGATCTTGTGGGTGCAAACCGCTCCTCATTTGGACTCTCCTAGCTCCCTCTACCTATATATATGCCTCTCCCCCAGAAATTCGCGGATGAAACCCTAGATCATTTTCCCCTGCGCGCCGCCGGACGCATCCTCCGCGCCCGGACATGTCCGCCCACCGTCACCGATGAATCCGATGCCGCCACGTCGCAAACCCCGCCGCCGGTCAGCGCCTCCCACGGCGGGCCCGCCAGACCAGATCGGGCCTCGAAGCCCGCCGAGCCTGTGCACCCGCCGCTGGATCCTTCGCCCGCCGCCGGCGAAGCCTCCGCCCGCCGCCGCCAGACGCCTTTCCGCCCGCGCCGAAGCGCGCCGCCCGTCTCGCCGCCCAAGGCTGTTTCTTCCCAGCGGAACCCGCCGCCAGCTCCGTGCTCGCCGCCGCCAAGGTCCGCCGCCGGCCGACCTCGAGCCTCGCGCCATCGCCGAGCCGCCGCCTCCTCTCGCCGCCCGCCGCCCGTTCGCGGCGCCGCCGCGCCGCCCGCGTCCCTCGCCGCCGGACCAGCCGGCCGCCGGATCCGCGCTGCTCCGCCCTCCCCCCGCCGCCGTCCTCCTCCTTCGTCGCCGAGCTTCGCCAGAGTGCGAGCCGGCCGGATCCTCCCCGCCTGGATCAGATCCACCAGGAGGGGAACCAAACGGCGTCCCCGTCCCGATCCACTCCGTCCCGGAACGTCCTCGTCCCGTTGACTTTTCCCCAATGTGCTAAAATCCACCAAGTCCCGAAGTTATTTTGTCATTATCATGCCATGTTCATCGCATTTTATCTCTGCATCAGTAGCCCCGTTTCGTGCGTGTAACATGTCAAATTGTTCGTCTCAACGAGTACTTCATTTCATTCCATTGCATAAAATCCATTTGAGCTCATCTTGATGCCTGAAATGCTGTTGGAAGAGTGCATGCTGATGTTAATCTGCTGAAACTGTTATAACATGCTCATTTGTCATTTTTGCCATGTTTGATGTGTGCATCCTATGAGGTTGAGCTCTACATGTATTTTGATCTATGCCATGCCATCTTTCCAGAGGTACTATCCATGTATTTTTGTGAGTTGTGTACTGAGTACACCAAGCTTGTTAAGGAGGGTACTTGTTGCTGTTTTGCTAGGCAGATTCTGTTATTTTGTGATGCCATGTAAACATGCGTCTACTAGTCATTCCATGCATAATCTGAAGATTTTCACTAAGGATGTTTTGTTATACATGTCTTGATCTATCCATTCAAGCCCTTGGTTGCAATTATAGCCTGCTGTAGATTGTTGTAATCTTGCTCCAAGTTTGCTAAATAATGTTGCTGTCAACCTGTTAACATGAAGTTCAGTTTTGGCCATGTGCTTTTCTAGTGATCCATGTACCCTATGAACTTGATCTTGCCATGCTTAGCTTCATAAACATGTCTTCTTACTATTGGTTTCCTTGCCATGCCATGTATTGATCTGTGGTGAGTGATTCAAGCTCACCAACATGCCTACTTATTGTTGTTCCTGCCATGTATGAATCTGTAATATAACTTGCCATGTTTACATGGGTGCCATCTTATCTTCTGATCCTTTTTGGCTCTTGGTCAGTAAGGGACTTTTGATCTATGCAATTAGTAGATTCATGCCATGCCTTTGTTTGCCATGATAAGTTCCTGTAACATGTTGTTTGATAGCTCTAAACAATGCAACCTGATGTTATTTCTGCAAAGTCGGAAACTGTTATTATTTGCAATCTTACCATGTCCTTTTGAGCATGTTCTAGTTGTTTCTGGAGATAGCTCAGTGTTCATGTTTTATTATGCTTTACCTGTACTTCATGCCCATTCCTTTTGTTCTTGTGTTGCGGTGATGTAGCATATTGTTTTGATGCTTGCAATATGCCTAGTTGCTGTTTTGGACAGTTTGTTGCTATGACTTGTGTCATGTGCGTGTGTTGAACCGTTGCTCCGTTTTGAGTGTGCTCTATATGTAACTTGCTTGATTTTGCATGTAGCTTCATATTATCATGTTGCATTCTTGTTTTGGTGTGTTTGCTTGATGTTTGGGTGCATTTTTCATCAACGCCATGCTTAACTTGTTTTGCTCATATCTTCTAGGCCGTTGCTCCGAATCTAATGAACTTTATATGTAACTTGACTAGAATTTCGTGTTGGATCTCTTGGTGCTTTTTAACTTGCTGTTTAACAACTTCAACTTAATGTTTATTCAGATCTGGACCAATTTCGAAATTTGCATATGAGGACTTACCGGAATTGTTATATGTTGTTCCCGGCCTCATTTAAACTTGCTTTGATGTGTTATTCTTGTTTGCATCATCTCTTGCCATGAGTAGCCTCATGTAGCTTTGTCATGCATCATGCTTGTTGGGCATCATGTCATGTTCATGTGTGGTGTGTTTACCATGTTGTGTGCTTCTTCTCGATAGTTTCCGTTTCGTTGCGATCGTGAGGATTCGTTCGTCTACGTGTGGTTCGTCTTCGTGGCTTCATCTTCTTCATGGACTCGTTCTTCTTCCTTGCGGGATTTCAGGCAAGATGACCGCTACCCTGGATCTCACTACTATCATTGCTATGCTAGTTGCTTCGTTCTATCGCTATCCTGCATTACCTATCATTTGCTCGTCAAGCCTCCCAAATTGCCATGAACCTCTAAACTTTGGCACCCTTCCTAGCAAACCATTGCTTGGCTATGTTACCGCTTTGCTCAGCCCCTCTTACAGCGTTGCTAGTTGCAGGTGAAGTTGAAGATTGCTCCATGGTGGACAGGGTTATGTTGGGATATCACAATATCTCTTATATTATTAATGCACCTATATACTTGGTAAAGGGTGGAAGGCTCGGCCTTATGCCTGGTGTTTTGTTCCACTCTTGCCGCCCTAGTTTCCGTCGTACCAGTGTTATGTTCCCGGATTTTGTGTTCCTAACGCGGTCGGGTGATTTATGGGACCCCCTGACAGTTCGCTTTGAATAAAACTCCTCCAGAAAGGCCCAACCTTGGTTTTACCATTTGCCTCACCACCACCTACCTTTCCCTTGGGAGTAATTAACCCAAGGGTCATCTTTATTTTAGCCCCCCCGGGCCAATGCTTGTCTAAGTGTTGGTCCAAACCAGAGCCACTTGCGGTGCCGCCCCTAGGCAACTTGGGGTATCGTCGGTTGCCTTACGTACTGCTCATTCGGTGTTGCCCTGAGAACGAGATATGTGCAGCTCCTATCGGGATGTCGGTGCATCGGGCGGTTTTGTTGGTCTTGTTTTATTACTGTCGAAATGTCTTGTAGCCGGGATTCCGAGACTGATCGGGTCTTCCCGGGGAGAAGGAATATCCTACGTTGATCGCGAGAGCTTATCATGGGCTAAGTTGGGACACCCTGCAGGGTATAAACTTTTGAGAGCCGTGCTCGCGGTTATGTGGCAGATGGGAATTTATTAATGTCCGGTTGTAGATAACTTGACACCTGATCCGAACTAAAACGCATCAACCGCGTGTGTAGCCGTGATGTTCTCTTCTCGGCGGAGTCCGGGAAGTGAACACGGTCTTTGTGTTATGTTTGACGTAAGTAGGAGTTCAGGATCACTTCTTGGTCATTTCTAGTTGACGACCATTCCTTTGCTTCTCTTCTCGCTCTTATTTGCGTATGTTAGCCACCATATATGCTTAGTCGCTGCTGCAACCTCACCACTTTACCCCTTCCTTTCCCATTAAGCTTTGCTAGTCTTGATACCCATGGTAATGGGATTGCTGAGTCCTCGCGGCTCACAGATTACTACAACAACAGTTGCAGGTACAGGTTATGCGATGATCATGACGCGAGAGCGATGTTTGCTTGTTATGGAGTTCTTCTTCTGCTTCTTCTTCGATCAGGGGATAGGTTCCAGGTCGGCAGCCTGGGTTAGCAGGGTGGATATTGTTTGAGTTTCTGTTTGTGTTTCATCCGTAGTCGGATGATGCTGTTATGTATGATGATGTTGTATTCGTGTGGCATTGTATGCCTTTTGTATGTATCCCCATCTATTATGTAATGTTGATGTAATGATATCCACCTTGCAAAAGCGTTTCAATATGCGGGTCTATCCTTGGTGGGACCTTCGAGTTCCTTTTGGATAGGGTCGCATATTGGGCGTGACATGATCACCTACATCCAACTAGATATATATGTCTGGATCTATCTACCATGTGATGCTTGCCACTAGAGAGTACATAGAGAGGAATAGGGATAAACATTAATGACTCTTATATAAAAGTAAATACATGATAGTAAAAGATAGGCCCTTCGCAGATGGATGTAGAGGTTGCCATGCGCTTTTTATTTTTGGATGTGCAAACTCTTAATGTAAAGGAATCTTACTTTATATTGCCCCTTGTGATAGCAACCTTTATTATGCAGTCTATCGCTTTTATTTCTTCACCATCACAAGATTGTACAAAGCTTACTTTTCCTTACAATAAAAGATGATACATATTTATGAGCAATTTTTATTGCTTTTGCACCGATGACAACTTACTTGAAGTATCTTATTCGATCCATATGTAGATATGGTGGATGCTACTTCTTGAGCTTGTGTTGGTTTTTCCCTTGAATAGGAAAGGGTGATGCAGCAAAGTAGAGTAAGTATTTCCCTCGGTTTTGAGAACCAAGGTATCAATCCAGTAGGAGACAACGAACAAGTCACCGGATACCTGCACAAACAATCAAACAATTTGCACCCAATGCAAAAATGGGTTGTCAATCCCTTCATGGTTACTCACAAAAGTGAGATATGATAGAGATAGATAAACGGTAAAGTAAATATTCTTGGTATTTTTTGGTTTATTGATCAGAAAGTAAAAGATTGCAAAGGAAGTAAATCAAAAACTAAAATTGTAGATCGGGAACTTATATGATGGAAAATAGACCCGAGGCCATAGGTTTCACTAGAGGCTTCTCTCAAGATAGAAAATATTACGATGGGTGAACAAATTACTGCCGAGCAATTGATAGAAAAGTGCAAAGTTATGACGATATCTAAGGCAATGATCATGAATATAGGCATCACGTCCGTGTCAAGTAGACCGAAATGATTCTGCATCTACTACTATTACTCCACACATCGACCGCTATCCAGCATGCATATAGAGTATTAAGTTCATAAAGAACGGAGTAACGCATTAAGCAAGATGACATGATGTAGAGGGATTAATTCAAGCAATATGATGAAAACCCCATCTTTTTATCCTCGATGGCAACAACACAATACGTGCCTTGCTACCCCTACTGTCACTGGGAAAGGACACCGTGATACGTCTCCATCGTATCTATAATTTTTTATTATTCCATGCCAATATTATTCAACTTTCATATACTTTTGGCAACTTTTTATATTAATTTTGGGACTAACATATTGATCCAGCGCCTGCTATGTCTTGAGCTTGCGTTGGTTTTCCTTGAAGTGGAAAGGGTGATGCAGCAATAGTAGCGTAAGTATTTCCCTCAGTTTTTGAGAACCAAGGTATCAATCCAGTAGGAGGCTCCTCAAAAGTCCCACGCACCTACACAAACAAAGAAAGAACTCGCAACCAACGCAATAAAGGGGTTATCAATCCCTTCACGGCCACTTGCGAAAGTAAGATCTAATAGAGATAGTATGATAAGATAAATATATTTTTGGTATTTTATAATATAGATGCAAAAAGTATAGATGCAAATAAAAGTAGATTGGATGCAAATATGATAACAGATAGACCCGGGGGCCATAGGTTTCACTAGAGGCTTCTCTCAAGATAGCATAAGTATTACGGTGGGTGAACAAATTACTGTCGAGCAATTGATAGAAAAGCGAATAATTATGAGATTATCTAGGCATGATCATGTATATAGGCATCACGTCCGCAACAAGTAGACCGACTCTGCCTGCATCTACTACTATTACTCCACACATCGACCGACTCGCTCGCACCTAGAGTATTAAGTTCATAAGAACAGAGTAACGCCTTAAGCAAGATGACATGATGTAGAGGGATAAACTCATGCAATATGATATAAACCCCATCTTTTTATCCTCGATGGCAGCAATACAATACGTGCCTTGCTGCCCCTATTGTCACTGGGAAAGGACACCGCAAGATTGAACCCAAAGCTAAGCACTTCTCCCATGGCAAGAAAGATCAATCTAGTAGGCCAAACCAAACTGATAATTCGAAGAGACTTGCAAAGATAACTCAATCATACATAAAAGAATTCAGAGGAGATTCATATACTTCTCATAGATAAACTTGATCATAAACCCACAATTCATCGGATCTCGACAAACACACCGCAAATAGAGTTTACATCGAATAGATCTCCACAAGAGAGGGGGAGAACATTTTATTGAGATCCAAAAAGAGAGAAGAAGCCATCTAGCTAATAACTATGGACCCGAAGGTCTGTGGTAAACTACTCACAACTCATCGGAGGGGCTATGGTCTTGATGTAGAAGCCCTCCATGGTCGATTCCCCCTCTGGTGGAGCGCCGACAAAGGCTCCAAGATGGGATCTCGCCGATACAGAAGGTTACGGCGGTGGAAATTGTGTTTCGGTGGCTCTCTGGATCTTTTCGGGGTACGTAGGCTTATATAGGAGGAAGAAGTACGTCGGTGGCTGCCTGAGGGGCCCATGAGATAGGGGGCGCGCCCTATAGGGGGGGGGGGCGCCCTCCTATCTCGTGGAGGCCTCACTGCTTCTTGACTTGCACTCCAAGTCCTCTGGATCACGTTCGTTCCAAAAATCACGCTCCCGAAGGTTTCATTCCGTTTGGACTCCGTTTGATATTCCTTTTCTTCGAAATACTGAAATAAGCAAAAAAAACAACAATACGGGCTGGGCCTCCGGTTAGTAGGTTAGTCCCAAAAATGATATAAATGTGTAAAATAAAGCCCATAAACATCCAAAAGGTGTAATATAAATGCATGGAACAATAAAAAATTATAGATACGTTGGAGACGTATCAAGCATCCCCAAGCTTAATTCCTGCTCGTCCTCGAGTAGGTAAATGATAAAAAGAAATTTTTGATGTGGAATGCTACCTAGCATAATTCTCAATGTAATTTCTTTATGGTGCATGCATGTTCAGATCCAAATGATACAAAATAAAAGTTCATATTAACATGAAAATAGTGATACTTCAAGCATACTAATCAAAGTAATCATGTCTTCTCAAAATAACATGGCCAAAGAAAGTTATCTCTACAAAATCATATAGTCTGATTGTTGCTCTATCTTCATCACACAAAGTATTTAATCATGCACAACCCCGATGACAAGCCAAGCAATTGTTTCATACTTTAATAATCTCAAACTCTTTCAACTTTCACGCAATACATGAGCGTGAGCCATGGACATAGCACTATATGTGGAATGGAATGGTGGTTGTGGAGAAGACAAAAAATGAGAAGATAGTCTCACATAAACTAGGCATATCAACGGGCTATGGAGATGCCCATTAATAGATATCAATGTGAGTGAGTAGGGATTTCCATGCAACGGATGCACTAGAGCTATAAATATATGAAAGCTTAACAAGAGAAACTAAGTGTGTGTGCATCCAACTTGCTTGCTCACGAAGACCTAGGGCACTTTTGAGGAAGCCCATCACTGGAATATACAAGCCAAGTTCTATAATGAAAAAAATTCCCACTAGTATATGAAAGTGACAACATATGAGACTCTCTATCATGAAGATCATGGTGCTATTTTGAAGCACAAGTGTGGAAAAAGAGATAGTAGCATTGTCCCTTCTCTCTTTTTCTCTTTTTTTTTTATTTTTCCTTTTTTTTTCTCCTTTTTTTCTTTGGCCTTCCTTTTTTTCCTTTTGGCCTTTCTCTTATTTTTTCTTTCTTTTTCTTTTTTCTCTTTTTTTCCTTTTGTAAAGTCCAAAGTCTCATCCCGACTTGTGGGGGAATCATTGTCTTCATCATCCTTTCCTCACTAGGACAATGCTCTAATAATGAAGATCATCACACTTTTATGAATTTACAACTCAAGAATTACAACTCAAAGCTAGAACAAGATATGACTCTATATGAATGCCTCCGGCGGTGTACCGGGATATGCAATGAATCAAGAGCGACATGTATGAAAAATATGAAGGTGGCCTTGCCACAAATACGATGTCCACTACATGATCATGCAAAGAGCAATTTGACAAAAGTAATGCGTGTCATATGAACGGAACGGTGGAAAGTTGCATGGCAATATATCTCGGAATGGCTATGGAAATGCCATAATAGGTAGGTATGGTGGCTGTTTTGAGGAAGGTATATAGTGGGTGTATGGTACCGGCGAAAGTTGCAAGGTACAAGAGAGGCTAGACATGGTGGAAGGGTGAGGTGCGTATAATCCATGGACTCAACATTAGTCAAAATAACTCATATACTTGTTGCAAAAATCTAGAAGTCATAAAAAACCAAAGCACTACGCGCATGCTCCTAGGGGGATAGATTGGTAGGAAAAGACCATCGCTCGTCCCCGACCGCCACTCATAAGGAAGACAATCAATAAATAAAATTGTGCTCCAACTTCATCACAAAGCGGTTCACCATACGTGCATGCTACGGGAATTACAACCCTTAACACAAGTATTTTTCATAATCAGCTCAACTAGCATGACTCTAATATCACTACCTCCATATCTCAAAACAATTATCAAGCACCAAATTGATCATAGCATCCAATTCTTTTTCTATGATAGTTTTTATTATACCCAACTTGGATGCTCATCATTCTAGGACCAGCCTTGTAACCATAGCAAATACCATGCTGTTCTAAAATACTCTCAAAAAGATATAAGTGAAGCACGAGAGACTAGCAATTTCTTCAAAAAAGTCACCACCGTGCTCTAAAAAATATAAGTGAAGCACTAGAGCAAAAACTATCAAGCTCAAAAGATATAAGTGAAGCACATAGAGTATTCTAGCAAATTATAATCAAGTAGGCTTCTCCCAAAAGGTGTGTACAGCAAGGATGATTGTGGTAAACTAAAAATCAAAGACTAATATAATACACGACGCTCCAAGCAAAACACATATTATGTGGCGAATAAAAATATAGCTCCAAGTAAAGTTACCAATGAACGAAGACGAAAGAGGGGATGCCTTCCCGGGGCATCCCCAAGCTTAGGCTTTTGGCTATCCTTGAATATCTTGGGGTGCCATGGGCATCCCCAAGCTTAGGCTCTTGCCACTCCTTATTCCATAGTCCATAAAAGCTTTACCCAAAACTTGAAAACTTCACAACACAAAACTCAACAGGAAATCTTATAAGCTCCGTTAGTGAAAGAAAAAAAACCCACCACATAAGGTACTGTAATGAACTCATTATTTATTTATTTTGGTGTTAAACCTACTCTATTCCAACTTCTCTATGGTTTATAAACTATTTTACTAGCCATAGATGCATCAAAATAAGTAAACAACACACGAAAAACAGAATCTGTCAAAAACATAACAGTCTGTAGAAATCTGTAACTAATGCAAACTTCTGGAACTCTACAAATCCTACCAAAATAGTAAGTCCTGGAAAATTTGTTTATTGATCATCAGCAAAAAGAATCAACACAAAAGAACGTTTCTGTGATTTAACAAAACTAAATTCGTGCGTGCAAAGTTTCTGTTTTTCAGCAGAATCAAATCAACTATCATCATAGGTTATCCTATAGGTTCTACTTGGCACAAACACTAATTAAAAGATAAAAACACATCTAAACAGAAGGTAGATGCAAGATTTATTACTAAACAGGAACAAAAAAAAACACAAATAAAATTGGGTTGCCTCCCAACTAGCGCTATCGTTTAACGCACCTAACTAGGCACAAAAGCGAAGATAGATCTAAGTAGTGCCATCTTTGGCACTCAATTCATAAGTAGCTCGCATGATAGATTCATAAGGTAATTTGAATTTCTTTCTTGGAAAGTGCTCCATGCCTTTCTTTAATGGAAATTGGAATATAATATTCCCTTCCTTCATATCAATAATCGCGCCAATCGTTCTAAGGAAAGGTCTACCAAGAATAATAGGGCAAGAAAGATTGCAATCTATATCAAGAACGATAAAATCTACGGGCACCAAATTTCTATCTGCAACAATGAGAACATCATTGATCCTTCCCATTGGCTTTTTAATGGTGGAATCCGCAAGGTGCAGATGTAAAGAGCAATCATCAAGATCATGGAAACCTAGAATATCACATAAAGTTTTCGGAATCGTGGAAACACTAGCACCCAAATCACAAAAAGAAAAACACTCATGATCTTTAATTCTAATCTTTATAGTAGGTTCCCACTCGTCATTAAGTTTTTTAGGTATAGAAACTTCCAAATTAAGTTTTTCATCATAAGATTGCATCAAGGCATCAACAATATGTTTGGTAAAAGCTTTATTTTGACTATAAGCGCGAGGAGAATTAACAACGGATTGCAACAAGGAAATACAACCTTCTAAAGAACAATTATCATAATCAAATTCCTTGAAATCCTAAATAGTGGGTTCAATGCTATTTAAAGTCATGACCTCTCCAGTCCTACTTTTACCAAATTTAGCATCAAGATCTAAAGACTCCGAATTCTTGGGACGCCTTCTAGGCAAAGTTGACTCATCATCAGTCCCATAATTATCAAGATTCATATTGCAAAACGAAGATCTAAGAGGAGATGCATCAATAACTTTAAGATCTTCTTCATTATTTTTATGGAAACTAAAAGAACACGCCTTTATAAAGCTATCTTTCTTAGCACACAATCTAGCGGTTCTTTCTTTGCACTCATCAATGGAAATTCTCATTGCTTTGAGAGACTCATTGATATCATGATTAGGAGAAGAAGATCTAAGTTTAAGAGAATCAACATCAAGCGAAAGTCTATCAACGTTCCTAGCCAAATCATCAACTTTGAGCAATTTTTCTTCAAGCAGGGCATTAAAATTCTTTTGAGAAATCATAAATTCTTTCACACTATTCTCAAAATCAGAGGGCATCTTATTAAAATTACCATAAGAATTATTGTAGGAATTTCCATAATTATTAGAGGAATTACTAGGGAACGGTGTAGCATTAAAGTTTCCTCTATAAGCATTGTTTCCAAAACTATTCCTACCAACAAAATTCACATCCATAGATTCATTATTATTCTCAATCAAAGTAGACAAAGGAATATCATTGGGATTAGGAGGAGTATTCTTAGTAGCAAACAATTTCATAAGTTCATCCATCTTTTCACTCAAAACATTGATTTCTTCTATAGCATGCACTTTTTTACTAGAAGATCTTTCGGTGTGCCACTGAGAATAATTAGCCATAATATTATCAAGAAGTTTTGTAGCATCTCCTAACATGATTTCCATAAACGTGCCTCCCGCGGACGAATCTAAGAGACTTCTAGAAGCAAAGTTCAAACCCGCATAATTTTTTTTATGATCATCCATAAATTCAAACCATGAGTAGGGCAATTGCGAATCATCAATTTCATTCTTTCCCAAGATTGGGCAACATGCTCATGATCAAGTTGATTAAAATTCATAATATCGTTCCTAAGAGTGATGATCTTAGCGGGAGGAAAATACTTAGAGATAAAAGCATCTTTGCACTTGTTCGAAGAATCAATACTATTTTTAGGCAAAGACGAAAACCAAACTTTAGCACGATCTCTAAGTGAAAACGGAAATAACTTCAATTTAACAATATCGTTATCCGTATCTTTCTTCTTTTGCATATCACACAAATCAACAAAGTTGTTTAGATGAGTAGCGGCATCTTCACTAGGAAGGCCGGCAAATTGATCTTTCATAACAAGATTCAGCAAAGCACTATTGATTTCACAAGACTCAACATCATTAAGAGGAGCAATCGGAGTTCTAAGGAAATCATTATTATTGGTATTCGGGAAATCACACAATTTGGTATTATCTTGCGCCATGGCAACAAGTAATCCAACACACAAGCAAATAGAAAAAGGCAAGCGAAAGAGAGAGAGAGGAGGAGATTGGGAAAGAGAGGGCGAATAAAACGGCAAGGGTGAAGTGGGGGAGAGGAAAACGAGAGGCAAATGGCAAATAATTTAAATGCGAGGAGATGAGTTTGTGATGGGTACTTGGTATGTCTTGACTTGAGCGAAGACCTCCCCGGCAACGGCGCCAGAAACCCTTCTTGCTACGTCTTGAGCTTGTGTTGATTTTCCTTGAAGAGGAAAGGGTGATGCAGCAATAGTAGCGTAAGTATTTCCCTCAGTTTTTGAGAACCAAGGTATCAATCCAGTAGGAGGCTCCTCAAAAGTCCCACACACCTACACAAACAAACAAAGAACTCGCAACCAACGCAATAAAGGGGTTGTCAATCCCTTCACGGCCACCTGCGAAAGTGAGATCTAATAGAGATAGTATAAGAAGATAAATATATTTTTGGTATTTTATAATATAGATGATGTCGGTGTTCTGGGAACGGGGGTCCCCAGACTTGCCTGCCTACGACCTGCGGCGTGGCTCAAGTGGGGGCCTAGTGCAGCCCAACTTCATCAGCTCAAGCTCAAGACCCTCGCGAGGTGCCAAGCCTCGCGGGGCGGACGACAGGACACTTCCTCAGGAGCAGCCTCATTAGGCAGGCTTGTGAGGAGGCGGAGAGATCAAGGCAGGATACCTCGCGAGGTGCCCGTGATGCAAGCCATGATGATCGAGACCAGGCGGGCGCCAGGCGGGCGCCGGCCTGCGCAGTGTCCTTGTTTCCCCTTTGGTGCAAAGGGGGCAAGCACAAGCCAAGGCATCAGGAAAAGGTTACCGTTTCGGTTCAACAAGACCAAGACCAGCTGAACGGTAGGATGGAGGTCATCGGGGAACCCAGGACGGCGTCATCGTCAGAGCCTTTGGCAGCCGTAGACCAACTTTAGTCAGGATAAGTGTACTAGATGTTCCCCTTCAAAATGGCCAATTGTTGGCGCCCTTCCCGCTCATTATTTGGGAAGAGGCCCAGAGCCTGCCTCTATAAATAGAGCTAGCCACCACAGGGCAAGGGGACGGATCGATCAGAGAGAGGGAGGGAGAGAAGCGATTGAACTCACGCAAGCAGTTCATAGCACCAGCTCAAGAACAGCCCCTCGCGAGATTGTTCTCCCTTTGTATTGTTCATCATCAGCCCCTGAGGCAATCCACCACACCACACACTGGAGTAGGGTATTACACCACAATGGTGGCCTGAACCAGTATAAACCTCGTGTCCCTTGTGTGTTCTTCTTTCTAGCTTAGATTCCTTGCAAGGCCTCGAGACACGAGTTGGTAGGGGAAAGATCTTCGTGCGCACCCCAGAGTTCGAACCTCAAGGTTCTGCTGGAACCCGAAATCCGACATTTGGCGCGCCAGGTAGGGGTGCACCAAAGTTTTCCCTTCCGACAACCTGCTCTCCACCGACATCGTGTTTCGCCCTCATGGCGGACAACGCGTCGCCTGCCTCGGCAGCCGATGCCGGCACTGGGGCCAGGGGGCTTCGAGCCTTGGCCCTCGCCTTGCGACAGGTGCAGCGGCCGCACAAGTTCAAGCCAGAGATGCCGCCGTGCTACAACGGCGCGACGGATCCGCTAGTTTTCCTACTGACGTACGAGGAGGCCATCCTCAAGGCCGGGGGCAACGACAAGGTGATGGCCAACTGGTTTCCCATGGCCCTCGCCAGTGTTCCACGCATGTGGCTGCTCCACCTACCGACGGCTTCTGTGACCTCCTGGGGGGAGCTGCGTGACCTCTTCCTCGCCCATTACGCCACGCCGAAGGAAATATGCCCTAGAGGCAATAATAAAGTTATTATTTATTTCCTCATATCATGATAAATGTTTATTATTCATGCTATAATTGTATTAACCGGAAACATGATACACGTGTGGATACATAGACAAACATAATGTCACTAGTATGCCTCTACTTGACTAGCTCATTAATCAAAGATGGTTATGTTTCCTAACCACAGACATGTGTTGTCATTTGATTAACGAGATCACATTATTAGGAGAATGATGTGATTGACTTGACCCATTCCGTTAGCCTAGCACTTGATCGCTTAGTATGTTGCTATTGCTTTCTTCATGACTTATACAAAGTTCCTACAACTATGAGATTATGCTACTCCCGTTTACCGGAGGAACACTTTGTGTGCTACCAAACGTCACAACATAACTGGGTGATTATAAAGGAGCTCTCAGTGTGTCTCGAAGGTACATGTTGAGTTGGCGATTTCGAGATTAGGATTTGTGATCCGATTGTCCGAGAGGTATCTCTCGGGCCCTCTCGGTAATGCACATCACTATAAGCCTTGCAAGCAATGTAGCTAATGAGTTAGTTACGGAATGATGCATTACGTAACGAGTAAAGAGACTTGCCGGTAACGAGATTGAACTAGGTATTGATACCGACGATCGAATCTCGTGCAAGTAACATACCGATGACAAAGGAACAACGATGTTGTTATGCGGTTTGACCGATAAAGAGCTTCAGAGAATATGTAGGAGCCAATATGAGCATCCAGGTTCCGCTATTGGTTATTGACCGGAAACAGTTCTAGGTCATGTCTACATAGTTCTCGAACCCGTAGGGTCCGCACGCTTAACGTTACGATGACAATTTTATTATGAGTTCATAAGTTTTGATGTACCGAAGGTTGTTCGGAGTCCCGGATGTGATCACGGACATGACGAGGAGTCTCGAAATGGTCGAGACATAAATATTGATATATTGGACGACTATATTCGGACACCAGAAGTGTTCCGGGTGATTTTGGAGAAAACCGGAGTGCCGGAAGGGTTACCGGAACCCCCTGGGGAAGTATTGGGCCTTAGTGGGCCTGAGGGGAGAGAGAGGGCAGCAGCCCAGGAGGTGGCGCGCCCCCTCCCATGAGGAGTCTGAATTGGACTAGGGGAGGGGGGCGCAGGCCCTCTTTCCTCTCCCTCTCCCTCTCTTTCCTTCCCCCTTCCCTCTTCCTAGTTGGACTAGGAAAGGGGAGTCCTACTCCTACTAGGAGGAGGACTCCCCCCTCCTTGGCGCGCCCCAAGGGCCGGCCGGCCTCCCCCCTTGCTCCTTTATATACGGGGGTAGGGGCACCTCTAGACACACAAGTTGATCTTTGTGATCGTTCCTTAGCCGTGTGCGGTGCCCCCCTCCACCATATTCCACCTCGGTCATATCATAGCGGTGCTTAGGCAAAGCCCTACATCGATAGAACATCATCACCATCACCACGCCGTCGTGCTGACGGAACTCATCCCCGACACCCTGCTGGATCGGAGTCCGGGGATCGTCATCGAGCTGAACATGTGCTGAACTCGGAGGCGCCGTACGTTCGATACTTGGATCGTTTCAATCGTGAAGACGTACGACTACATCAACTGCATTGTCATAACGCTTCCACTTTCGGTCTACGAGGGTACGTGGACAACACTCTCCCCTCTGATTGCTATGCATCACCATGATCCTTGCGTGTGCGTAGGAATTTTTTCGAAATTACTACGTTCCCCAACAGTGGTATCAGAGCCAGATTTTATGCGTAGATGACATATGCACGAGTAGAACACAAGTGAGTTGTGGGCGATACAAGTCATACTGCTTACCAGCATGTCATACTTTGGTTCAGCGGTATTGTGAGATGAAGCGGCCCGGACCGACATTACGCGTACGCTTACGCGAGACTGGTTTCACCATTACGAGCACTCGTGCTTAAAGGTGACTGGCGGGTGTCTGTCTCTCACTTTAGTTGAACCGAGTGTGGCTACGCCCGGTCCTTGCGAAGGTTAAAACAACACTAACTTGACGAACTATCATTGTGGTTTTGATGTGTAGGTAAGAACGGTTCTTGCTCAGCCCATAGCAGCCACGTAAAATTTGCAACAACAAAGTAGAGGACGTCTAACTTGTTTTTGCAGGGCATGTTGTGATGTGATATGGTCAAGACGTGATGCTATATTTTATTGTACGAGATGATCATGTTTTGTAACCGGTTATCGGCAATCGGCAGGAGCCATATGGTTGTCGCTTATTGTATGAAATGCAACGCTTCATAATTGCTTTACTTTATCACTAAGAGGTAGCGATAGTCGTAGAAGCAATAGATGGCGTAACGACAATGATGCTATGATGGAGATCAAGGTGTCACGCCGGTGATGATGGTGATCAAGATGGTGTTTCGGAGATGGAGATCACAAGCACAAGATGATGATGGCCATATCATATCACTTATATTGATTGCATGTGATGTTTATCCTTTATGCATCTTATATTGCTTTGATTGATGGTAGCATTTTAAGATGATCTCTCACTAAATTATCAAGAAGTGTTCTCCCTGAGTATGCACCGTTGCGAAAGTTCTTCGTGCTGAGACACCACGTGATGATCGGGTGTGATAGGCTCTACGTTCAAATACAACGGGTGCAAAATAGTTGCACACGCGGAATACTCAGGTTAAACTTGACGAGCCTAACATATATAGATATGGCCTCAGAACACGGAGACCGGAAGGTCGAACGTGAATCATATAGTAGATATGATCAACATAGTGATGTTCACCATTGAAACTACTCCATCTCACGTGATGATCAGACATGGTTTAGTTGATTTGGATCACGTGATCACTTAGATGACAAGAGAGATGTTTGTCTAAGTGGGAGTTCTTAAGTAATATGATTAATTGAACTTAAATTTATCATGAACTTAGTACCTGATAGTATTTTGCTTGTCTATGTTTGTTGTAGATAAATGGCTCATGCTGTTGTTCCGTTGAATTTTAATGCGTTCCTTGAGAAAGCTAAGTTGAAAGATGATGGTAGCAATTACACGGACTGGGTCAGTAACCTGAGGATTATCCTCATTGTTGCACGTAAGATTTACGCCCCGAAGCACCGCTGGGTGCCGTGCCTCGCCGCTGATGCAACCGACAATGTTAAGAACGTCTAGCGAGCAAAGCCGATGACTACTCGATAGTTCATGTGCCATGCTTTACGGCTTGGAACCGGTCTTCAACGACGTTTTGAACGTCATGGAGCATATGAGATGTTCCAGAGTTGAAGTTAATATTTCAAGCAAATGCCCGGATTGAGAGATATGAAGTCTCCAATAAGTTCTATAGCTGTAAGATGGAGGAGAATAGTTCGTCGGTGAACACATACTCAAAATGTCTAGGTATAATAATCACTTGATCCAACTGGGAGTTAATCTTCCGATGATAGTGTCATTGATGTAATTCTTCAATCATCGCCACCAAGCTACAAGAGCTTTGTGATGAACTATAATATGCAAGGGATGGACAAGACTATTTCGATCTCTTCGCAATGCTAAAAGCTGCGGAGGTAGAAATCAAGAAGGAGCATCAAGTGTTGATGGTTAACAAGACCACCAATTTCAAGAAAAAGGGCAAAGGGAGGAAGAAGGGGAACTTCAAGAAGAACAGCAAACAAGTTGCTACTCAAGAGAAGAAACCCAAGTCTGGACCTAAGCCTGAGACTGAGTGCTTGTACTACAAGTAGATCGACACCGAAGCGGAACCGCCCCAAGTATTTGGCGGATAAGAAGGATGGCAAAGTGAACAAAGGTATATGTGATATACATGTTATTGATGTGTACCTTACTAATGCTCGCAGAGTACCGGTATTTGATATTGGGTTCTGCTAATATTTGCAACTCAAGCGTGGACTATGGATTGCGAAGATTGGCTAAGGACGAGGTGACGATGCGCGTGGGAAATGGTTCCAAAGTTGATGTGATCGCGGTCGGCACGCTACCTCTACATCTACCATCGGGATTAGTTTTAGACCTAAATAATTGTTATCTGGTGCCAGCGTTGAGCATGAACATTATATCTGGATCTTGTTTGATGTGAGACGGTTATTCATTTAAATCAGAGAATAATAGTTGTTCTATTTATATAAGTAATATCTTTTATGGTCATGCACCCTTGAAGAGTGGTCTATTTTTATTGAATCTCGAAAGTAGTGATACACATATTCATAATGTTGAATCCAAAAGATGCAGAGTTGATAATGATAGTGCAACTTATTTGTGGCACTGCCGTTTAGGTCATATCGGTATAAAGCGCATGAAGAAACTCCATACCGATGGACTTTTGGAATCACTTGATTATGAATCACTTGGTACTTGCGAACCGTGCATCATGGGCAAGATGACTAAAATGCCGTTCTCCGGAACTATGGAGCGAGCAACTAATTTGTTGGAAATCATACATACCGATGTATGTGATCCAATGAATATTGAGGCTCGCGGCAGGTATCGTTATTTTCTCACCTTCACAGATGATTTGAGCAGATATGGGTATATCTACTTGATGAAACACAAGTCTGAAACATTTGAAAAGTTCAAAGAATTTCAGAGTGAAGTGGAAAATCATCGTAACAAGAAAATAAAATTTCTACGATCTGATCGTGGAGGAGAATATTTGAGTTACAAGTTTGGTTTACATTTGAAGCAATGCGGAATAGTTTCGCAACTCACGCCACCCGGAACACCACAACGAAATGGTGTGTCCGAACGTCATAATCGTACTTTACTGGATATGGTGCGATCTATGATGTCTCTTACTGATTTACCGCTATCGTTTTGGGGTTAGGCTTTAGAGACGGCCGCATTCATGTTAAACAGGGCACCATCAAAATCCGTTGAGATGACGCCTTATGAACTGTGGTTTGGCAAGAAACCAAAGTTGTCGTTTCTTAAAGTTTGGGGCTGCGATGCTTATGTGAAGAAACTTCAACCAGATAAGCTCGAACCCAAATCGGAGAAATGTGTCTTCATTGGATACCAAAAGAGACTATTGGGTACACCTTCTATCACAGATCTGAGGGCAAGATTTTCGTTGCTAAATTCGGATCCTTTCTAGAGAAGGAGTTTCTCTCGAAAGAAGTGAGTGGGAGGAAAATAGAACTTGATGAGGGAATTGTACCTGCTCCCTTATTGGAAAGTAGTTCATCACAAGAACCGGTTCCTGTGTCAACTACACCAATTAGTGAGGAAGCTAATGATATTGATCATGAAACTTTAGATCAAGTTTCTACTGAACCTCGTAGGTCTACCAGAGTAAGATCCACACCAGAGTGGTACGGTAATCCTATTCTGGAAGTCATGTTACTTGACCATGGCGAACCTACGAACTATGAGGAAGCGATGATGAGCCCAGATTCCGCAAAATGGCTTGAAGCCATGAAATCTGAGATGGGATCCATGTATGAGAACAAAGTATGGACTTTGGTTGACTTGCCCGATGATCGGCAAGCCATTGAGAATAAATGGATCTTCAAGAAGAAGACTAACGCTGATGGTAATGTAACTGTCTACAAAGCTCGACTTGTTGCGAAAGGTTTTCAAAAGTTCAAGGGTTGACTACGATCGAGACTTTCTCACCAGTAGCGATGCTTAAGTCCGTCCGAATCATGTTAGCAATTGCCGATTTTATGATTATGAAATTTGGCAAATGGATGTCAAAACCGCATTCCTGAATGGATTTTCGGAAGAAGAGTTGTATATGATACAACCGAAGGTTTTGTTGTTCCAAAAGGTGCTAATAAAGTGTGCAAGCTCCAGCGATCCATTTATGGACTGGTGCAAGCATCTCGAGTTGGAATAAACACTTTTATAGTGTGATCAAAGATATGGTTTATATGCACTTTTGGAGAAGCTCGATTTACAAGAAAGTGAGTGGGAGCTCAGAGCATTTCGATATTATATGTAGATGACATAATGTTAATAGGAAATGATATAGAATTTCTGGATAGCTTAAAGGGATACTTGAATAAAAGTTTTTCAATGAAAGACCTCGGTGAAGCTGCTTACATATTGGGCATGAAGATCTATAGAGATATATCAAGACGCTTAATTGGACTTTCACAAAGCACATACCTTGATAAAGTTTTGAAAAGTTCAAAATGGATCAGCAAAGAAAGGGTTCTTGCTCAGACATACAAGGTGTGAAGTTGAGTCGACTCAATGCCCCACCACATCGAAGATAGAGAGAAAATGAAAGATGTTCCTATGCTTCAGCCATAGGCTCTATCATATATGCAATCTGTGTACCGGACCGACGATGCTTAGCAATAAGCTTGGCGGTAGGTACCAAAGTAATCCAGAGTGGATCATCGACATCGGTCAAGAACATCCCGAAATACCGAAAAGGACTAAGGATATGTTTTCGCTTATGGAGGTGACAAAGAACTAGTCGTAAATGGTAACGTCAATGCAAGCTTTGACACTGATCCGGACGATTCTAAATCGCAAACCGGATACGTGTTTTTATTAAACGGTGGAGCTGTAAGTTGGTGCAGTTCTAAACAAAGCGTCATGGCGGGATCTACATGCAAAGCGGAGTATATAGCTGCGTCGGAAGCAGCAAATGAAGGAGTCTGGATGAAGGAGTTCATTTCCGATCTAGGTGTCATACCTAGTGCATCGGGACCAATGAAGATCTTCTGTGACAATACTGGTGCAATTGCCTTGGCAAAGGAATCCTGATTTCACAAGAGGACCAAGCACATCAAGAGACGCTTCAATTCCATTCGGGACCAAGTCCAGGTGGGAGACATAGAGATTTGCAAGATACATACGGATCTGAATGTTGCAGACCCGTTGACTAAGCCTCTTCCACGAGCAAAACATGATCATCACCAAGACTCCATGGGTGTTAGAATCATTACAGTGTAATCTAGATTATTGACTCTAGTGCAAGTGGGAGACTGAAGGAAATATGCCCTAGAGGCAATAATAAAGTTATTATTTATTTCCTCATATCATGGTAAATGTTTATTATTCATGCTATAATTGTATTAACCGGAAACATGATACATGTGTGAATACATAGACAAACATAATGTCACTAGTATGCCTCTACTTGACTAGCTCATTAATCAAAGATGGTTATGTTTCCTAACCATAGACATGTGTTGTCATTTGATTAATGAGATCACATCATTAGGAGAATTATGTGATTGACTTGACCCATTCCGTTAGCCTAGCACTTGATCGTTTAGTATGTTGCTATTGCTTTCTTCATGACTTATACAAAGTTCCTACAACTATGAGATTATGCAACTCCCGTTTACGGAGGAACACTTTGTGTGCTACCAAACGTCACAACGAATCGGGTGATTATAAAGGAGCTCTACAGTGTCTCTCAAGGTACCTGTTGAGTTGGCGATTTCGAGATTAGGATTTGTCACTCCGATTGCCGGAGAGGTATCTGGGCCCTCTCGGTAATGCACATCACTATAAGCCTTGCAAGCAATGTAGCTAATGAGTTAGTTACGGAATGATGCATTATGTAACGAGTAAAGAGACTTGCCGTAACGAGATTGAACTAGGTATTGGATACCGACGATCGAATCTCGGGCAAGTAACATACCGATGACAAAGGAACAACATATGTTGTTATGCGGTTTGACCGATAAAGATCTTCGAGAATATGTAGGAGCCAATATGAGCATCCGTGTTCCGCTATTGGTTATTGACCGAAATAGTTCTAGGTCATGTCTACATAGTTCTCGAACGCGTAGGGTCCGCACGCTTAACGTTACGATGACAGTTTTATTATGAGTTCATAAGTTTTGATGTACCGAAGATTGTTCGGAGTCCCGGATGTGATCACAGACATGACGAGGAGTCTCGAAATGGTCGAGACATAAATATTGATAGATTGGACGACTATATTCGGACACCAGAAGTGTTCCGGGTGATTTCGGAGAAAACCGGAGTGCCGGAAGGGTTACCGAAACCCCCCGGGGAAGTATTGGGCCTTAGTGGGCCTAAGGGGAGAGAGAGGGCAGCAGCCCAGGAGGTGGCTCGCTCCCTCCCATGAGGAGTCCGAATTGGACTAGGGGAGGGGGCACAGCCCCTCTTTCCGTCTCCCTCTCCCTCTCTTTCCTTCCCCCTTCCCTCTTCCTAGTTGTACTAGGAAAGGGGAGTCCTACTCCTACTAGGAGGAGGACTCCCCCCTCCTTGGCACGCCCCAAGGGCCGGCCGGCCTCCCCCCTTGCTTCTTTATATACGGGGGCAGGGGGGCACCTCTAGACACACAAGTTGATCTTCGTGATCGTTCCTTAGCCGTGTGCGGTGCCCCCCTCCACCATATTCCACCTCGGTCATATCGTAGCGGTGCTTAGGCGAAGCCCTGCATCGATAGAACATCATGACCGTCACCACGCCGTCATGCTGACGGAACTCATCCCTGACACCTTGCTAGATCGGAGTCCGGGGATTGTCATCGAGCTGAACGTGTGCTGAACTCGGAGGTGCCATACGTTCAGTACTTGGATCGGTCGGATCGTGAAGACGTACGACTACGTCAACCGCGTTGTCATAACGCTTCCGCTTTCAGTCTACGTGGGTACATGGACAACACTCTCCCATCTCGTTTCTATGCATCACCATGATCCTTGCGTGTGCGTAGGAAATTTTTTGAAATTACTACGTTCCCCAACACGCGCCAGTGCCCCCGGTCGTCGCAGCTCTCCTGGGCGGTTCACAGGCGCCACCTTCGAGCTGCCACGTCAAGCCGTTCGCCCGCCAGATCGGCACCGCCTCCAAGTGTCGAGAAGCCCCCCCGGGCTGGATGGCGTCCGATGCCGATCTGACCTTCAACTCGGACAATCACCCCTCCAACCCTGCCGGTTCGGTGCGCTCCCGATGCTATGCACCCCCACCATCTGTCAGGTGGTCGTAACCAGGACCCTCATCGATGGTGGTGCCAGCCTCAATGTGCTCTCGGTGGAGGCCTTCAGCCTCGTCCACATGCCACTAGAGCGGCTTCAGCCCAGCAGGCCTTTCTCGGGCGTCGGAGCCGGTTCCACCGCCTCCTTGGGACAGATCCGCCTCCCGGTGACCTTCGTCACCTACGAAAACTTCCGCACAGAGCTGATCGACTTTGACATTGCCCCTATCGGCCTCCCCTACAATGCCATCCTCGGCTACCCGGCCTTGGCCCAGTTCATGGCAGCAACTCACCCGGCGTACAACCTCATGAAGATGCCCGGGAGAAGCGGCGTCCTTACCGTGTCAGGAGACACAAGGGATGCACTGCAGGCGCTCAATCTTGCTTTCAAGATGGCCGCGGTGGCGCAGCCCGCCAGCACTGACGCCCTCGAGCCCAATGGGGCTGCGCCGGCTAAGAAGAAGCAGCTATTCACCCAAGACAAGGCGGAAACCAAGCAGGTACCGGTCGACGAGGACGGATCCACTAACTCCACCTTCACCATAGGTGCCAACCTCGAACCCGAGCAGGAGGAGGCCTTGGTGAAGTTCCTGCGCGCGAACAAGAAGGTGTTCGCATGGAAACCTGATCCACTAGCAGGGGTCCCGAGGGGTGTGATTGAGCATCACCTCAACGTGTGCCCCAACGTGCGCCCCGTGAAGCAGAAGGCGAGGCGGCAATCCACTGAGAAACAAGCTTTCATCGTCCAAGAGACCCGCAAGCTAGAGGCAGCAGGGGTTATTCGCGAGGTCCGCTACCCAAACTGGTTGGCTAACCCGGTCGTCGTGCCGAAAAAGGGAGGAAAGGAACGCGTGTGTGTCGACTTCACCAACCTCAACAAAGCCTGCCCGCAGTATCCATTTCTGCTCCCCCGCATCGACCAGATCGTCGACTCCACCGCTGAGTGTGACCTATTGTGCTTCCTGGATGCCTTCTCGGGCTATCACTAGATCAAGATGGCGGTAGAAGACATGGAAAAAACGGCTTTCCTGACCCCGTGTGGAGTGTATTGCTATACATGCATGCCATTTGGGTTGCGCAACGCAGGCGCGACCTTTCAGCGGCTGATGCACATCTCCTTGGGCCGGCAGCTCGGGAGGAACGCTGAAGCTTACGTCGATGACATTGTGGTGAAGTCTCGGGAGGCAAAAACCCTGATACAGGACTTGGAAGAAACCTTTGAGAGCCTCAATAAAGTGGACCTGCGGCTCAACCCAGAGAAGTGCGTGTTTGGAGTCCCCTCGGGCAAGCTCCTGGGTTTCCTCGTGTCCCACAGGGGCATCGAGGCAAACCCGAAGAAGGTCAAAGCAGTCGAAGACATGAGCCCGCCGAAGACCCTCAGAGAAATGCAGAAGCTCACCGGGCGTGTAACCGCGCTGGGACGCTTCATCTCCAAGCTGGGGGAACGAGCACTACCCTTCTTCAAGCTGATGAAGAAGAAGGGCCCCTTTGAATGGACTGAAGAGGCCGAGAAGGCATTCCAAGATCTCAAGAGGTACCTTACCAGCCCTCCGGTGATGGTAGCTCCGCGTCCTCGAGAGCCCCTGGTGCTCTACCTTGCGGCCACCCCCTACTTCGCCAGCGCAGCCCTGGTGGCGGTTAGAGAGGAGCGTCGGACCAAGGCCGCAGCAACCGTCCGGGCCGAAGCAAAGCGAATCTAGAAAAGCCTCACGAAGACCGCGACCGCAGCTAAAAGGATCACCGCGCAGGGAGTGCACCTGAGCGAAGAGGCCTCTCCAGCGACCCAATACTGGGGCGCTGCTGCCTCAGAGGCACCTCAACCTCCGAAGGACGCAAGCTGCGCTAGCACCCTCAACCTCGTCGAGCACCCCGTGTACTTCGTCAGCACGGTGCTACGGGACGCAAGGGCGCGGTACCCCATGCCTCAAAAACTCCTCGCGCTATTGGTAGCCTCATGCAAGCTGCAGCACTACTTCCAAGGCCATCCCATCAAGGTCGTCTCAGCATACCCCTTGGAAAGGGTACTCAGGAGCCCCAACTCAGCCGGAAGAGTCGCTGAATGGAACATCGAACTGCAAGCATTTCAGCTAGAATTCAGCACGACCAGAGTCATCAAGCGAGCCGCACTTGCAGATTTCGTGGCAGAATGGGCAGAGGCACCGGGCCTCGCGGCAGGCGAGGACCGATCACTTTCCCCGGGAAGCGAGGCACCGGACGGCTGGGTCATGTACTTCGACAGGGCATTCTCCTGACATGGCGCGTGGGCTGGCGCAGTGCTCGTATCTCCTACTCAGGACAAGCTCTACTATGTCGTACAACTCTGTTT